>OW569414.2:30002500-31277299 GCA_937662695.2 Halyzia sedecimguttata | reverse complement strand
ATGCTTCAAAAATTATCATTTATAAAAAAGAGCAATCTGCAATGCTTCAATGCTTCAAAAATGTTCATTAACTTTATTTATCAAGATTAAATGAGCAATCTGCAATGATTCAACCTCGTGGAATGGGTTGTTGCAACTTACACTCGGTGCATAGTTTTCAGAACTCGAAATACCTAAGGAAAATATCATCGAAATGTCTAGAGCGAGGCTGGAGACAATCATAGCAGCTTGTCAATTTATTCCTGATATTTGAGTATTTGAGTTATACACAGTACCTAAATCATTATGTCTCGTCTCATACTTGTGGAAATCTGAACACTCATTTTGCGAATAAATATTCAGTTAGTACATTTTGTTTAAGGAAATATCAAATAAACAGGTGTGGGTTAGACCATTTTGATGTGTCAGACGACATAATTTGTAGTGGACAAGAGTGTTTATTCACTTGCTATGATGTAGTTAGTGAGTATAATGTGATCGTATAATTTCAGGCAATTTCGGACCAAAATTCGAATATTACCGACGTTTAGACGAAATTATAGATCCATGGAACAAGTGCACAAAAACACATTGTCGCCCAACACTCAGGTACGCGAATAAAGAACGCGGAGAGCGTATAAAGTCAATTGATCGACTCGGGTTTCGTAGCCATAGGCCACAGTCGCATCCGCGCCTACACAATTCCAACCCAATAAACCCAACTGTTGGACTTAACAAGCATAATGCCCGTCTTATTCAGTTATTTATAATTCTCCTGCCACGGATCTGATGAAGATGTCTACGGAATAAGCAGGTTACTGTAGCGACAGCTGTTTGAAACTCGGCAGGCGTTCGTTATGTGGGATGCCCGCTGGCCAGGGCTGTCAGCCTAAGCGCCCATGCATTAGGGAACGTCCCTGATAAGGACGAAACGTGTAGGGATGCTCGCTGAATGTTGTCGGTTCTCAGATCAAAAATGCAAAAGTTTGGTGAACTATTGAACCATCACAAATATCTAATACGATCCTAAAATTTCCTAAATAAAGGTGTTCCGAAATTAACGCAGGATTTTAATTTGCCGACATTTGTCCAGTACAGTGTTGGCAACCCTAAAAACAAAACAACTTGATAGCTGACAGTTTAGTGAAAAATTGAGCGTTAATCGAGATAATTCAAGAGCCAGTCACCCGCAGACAACACATATTTTAGGAAAGCCTAAAATTTCCTCAGTAAAACTATGGTACCTACCATATATAAGATGATGGATAGCCACGCCCAGTCGCGGTAGGTTCAGCGTCACTCAAGTATGATAGGAGTGATAATTTCTAAATCTAAACAAGTATTTTAGGAAAGTTGCCATTTATATATATGAAAATATACTATTATTATTACTTAAAAATTAAATGGCAGAAAACTACCACGGTTAAGACGTCACGGCGAAGTTTGAAATAACAAAAACTTGGTTCAAACACTGACGTGAACTCAGAAGGTTTTGCGCGCGTGTTCTATTGTCTATGCACCTCTATGAGACACTCCACTAAGAATATAGACATAAGAAATTTTGTGTAATTTTGTGAGAATCGTATTGCTAGAAATTTTTAAAAAAATATTATTTACGTTACGACAACCTAAGAACGGAAAGAGATAGCGACTTCAAATTTTCAGATTAGGTTGAGAATCTGAATGCGCCATTTGAGATTGTTTATAGGCATAATCAGCAAAACGGGTTTGGAGTTATCCCCATCTGAAATTTGGTTGTTATTTCCTCAATAACTCAAAAAGTACAAAAGCGATCCAATTCAAACATGATTATTAGTTGTAGAATGGCAACGCAAAATTGGTAATCACTAGAAAATTTTTAAAAAATCATAGAAAAATATTGAAAAAAATTCCATATATCAGAAACTATTCCCACGACATCGCTGAAATTTTGCGGGAGCCCTCAGAACCTAACTCCACTACCAAGTTTCAAGTTTGCACATGATCGGATCTATATTGTTGGAGATCCGAGCAGCCTTGTGTGAGTTCAGTTGCTGGATGGGTGACCGTTGCCTCGACAACTCTCGAACGAAAAAAGATAGGGACTTGCAATTTTTAGGATAGGTTGCACATATGAATGGGTGATTTAAGTTCGCTGTTGGCCATAATCGGCCCAACGGTTTCGGCGTTATACCCATCTGGAATATTATTTCCCCGATAACTCAAAAAATAAATACTCTATCGAATTGAAACTTGGTAACTAGTTGTTGAATATCGACATGAAGAGGTGTGTAAAATTTTGTGAGGATCGTACTACTAGAAAATTTTTAAAAAATTACGAAAAAATATTATGTATCTCAAGATTCCTTGAGAACGGAAAGAAATAGCGACTTGCAGTTTTCAGGGTAGATTGCGCATCCGAATGCAACATTTGAGTTTGTTAACTAGCATAATCGGCCAAAAGGCTTTGGAGTTATATCAATCTGAAATTTCGTTATTTCCTCAATAACTCAAATCCGATCCAATTTAATGCGAACGCGAAAATGCTTGCAAAAATTAGTATCGTAGCAACATTTTTACAAAATCATTGAAAAAAATAGGCTCAAGCACTGACGTGAAGTCAGAAGCTTTTGCGCGTATGTTCTCTTGGCCATTCTCCTGTATTGGATTCTCATAATCGAATTTACTATGGTGAATTCTATTATCTGTTCTCCTGTATTGGACACTCTTAATCGAATTTACCATGGTATATTCGATTAAGAGTGTCCAATACAGGACAACAGACTATAGAATTCACCATGGTAAATTCGATTAACAGTGTCCAATACAGGAGAATGCTCAAGAGAACATACGCGCAAAAGCTTTTGACTTCACGTCAGTGCTTGAACCAATTTTTTATTGGATCAGATTTGTATATTTTGAGTTATAGAGGAAATAACAACAAAATTTTAGATGAGTATAACTCCAAAACTGTTTGGCCGCTTATGCCAATTAATGAACTTAAATTTCGTATTAGGATGCGTAACCTACCCTGAAAATTTGCGAGTCGCTATCTCTTTGCGTTCCCAAGTTATTGTAAGATATATTTTTTCCATAATTTTTTTGAAATTATCTAGTGGTACGGTCCTCACAAAATTTCACATACGTCTTTATGTTTCTACAACTAGTTTTCAAGCTTCAATTCGATTAGGTGTGTATTTTTTGAGTTATCTAGAAAATAATATTCCAGATGGGTATAACTCGGAAACCGTTGGGCCAATTCTGCCCAACAACGTACTTAACTCTCCCATGCGAATGTGCAACCTACCTTGAAAATTTCAAGAACCTATCCCTCTCTTTTCGAAAGTTATCAAGGCAACGGTCACCCATCCAGCTACTGAACTCACCCAAGGCTACTCGCATCTTCAACAATATAGATCCGATTGTGTTCAAACTTGGAACGTACTCTTAAGAGTTAATTTCAGTGATGCCAGACGAATAGTTTCTGATATATAGAATTTTTTTCTATGATTTTTTTTTTATTTTCTAGTGATACGATTTCGTATCGGTATTCGTGAACTAAATGAACTATTTACCATGTTTGACATGAATCGGATTCATATTTTTCGAATCATTGAGGAAATAACAACCAAATTTTAGATGGGTATTACTCCAAAACCGTTCTCTCCGTTCTCAGGTTATCATGAGATGAATAATATTTATTAATATTTTTTTTTATTTGGCTTCTTCAGCAGCTTGAACAAAATGAACTATTCTTCAGAAAGACGCTTTGGTCGGACTGAAGCTACTTTTACTCGGGATGACATAAATAACTGCCATAATTAACATGTATGGACTCTAAAAAATCCTCAACAAAGATTCTCTATTAATGTATGTAATGTGTTTAACGTTCAATTACTCACCAATTCAAGTCCTTCCTAGGGCTTCACACGAGATGAGAGTATACAAAATCTCGTCTCGCTCTCGCCAATTCCTAAAAAATTGAGTCTCGTTTAACTCTCGTTCTCGTTTCGTTATCAGTTGTCTCGTCTCGTCTTGCTTAATTCTGAATAACGATAATAAATATTATAATATTCAAAAATGGTATATAATAATGAATAATTTTGTAAAGCTATATTTATTACGCTCTTAAACTTAAATATTTGTACATGTACATTTATTTTTAATATTTTTAATTTTAAACACTGATAATTTCAACTTTTGAATTACGCGATCACCAAGAATTCAAACATAATCACGCTTGCATCAAATCATTTTTCAATGATGTACGTGTTTTTGCCATGATCATACCTGCGGTGGAAAATAATCTTTCAACAGGTACGGCTAAAGCCATTAATAAAGCATCGGCCATCTTGGAAAATGTAGGAAGAACTTTTTCATCACTCTCCACCACTGTAGAATATTTTGATTCCTATTTGCTCTTTCTAACAGCAAATATTCTTCAAACTCAGCTTTCAAATATTTCGAAAGTTTTGTTGATGTTTTAAATAGGCTATTGATGTAGATACAATTTTTAATAGAATTGAACAATTTGGTATAGTTTTCAAAGAATACCTTCCCACTGGGTAGATCATTTAGGGTGTTCTTGGCGTATTCCTCATAACACTTTTCCAAACATTGAATAGCTTCATTTCTTTACCAGTTTTATTATACGTAGTTCCACAGATGTATACAATGATTGTTCACTTCTTCACTACAAGGAGCACAAGAGAATAGGTACATTTCTCCAGATGCTCAGATAGAGACAAAATTCTCGAAGCATTGGAATTTGGGGGCAATAAAAGTTGTCCGTTAAGTATTGAATTCATAATGGCATCCGTTTTTATGGTTGTGAATTCTATTATTTCTTGAAAAATAATCTCACTGATCGCAAGTTCATAACGAATTAATAATCTTCTAAAAAATCGTGTATTTCTAGAACGATCGATGCATAATATAGACAAAATATATTGGTAATTATAGTGGAAACACTTCATATTCAATTGTTTTCTGTGGGTGTTGAAAAAAGTCGAGTCGCGTATAAAACTTCATACGAGACCCTCGGTTTGCGCTGTATGTGGTCTCGGTATCGCCTATAATATTTTTGAAAACTTAATTCTCGTCTGGTCTCGTCTCGCTTTTACGAGACGAGAACGAGACGAGACGAGAAAAATCTCGCTCCTGCGTGAAGCCCTAGTCCTTCCTAATCTTTTGAATGCCGATGAGTATTTGCAATTTTTAGAAACGATGTCGCAAATTTGCTGGAAGATTTTCGTGTGGATTTGGTATACAATCATATGTGTATCAGTACGACGGATCACCACCGTTGGACGAAATATTGTCACCTGGTTAAAACAAACTTTTAATAGGAGTTCGATTGCTCGGCGTGGTCAGGTGCTATGGCCTGCGAGATCTCCTGACTCGAATCCTTTGGATTATTTTGTATGGGGACATTTAAAGCAACTTATTTACGCAGTGGCAGTTAATAATCAAGAACATTTGATGAAACGAATTATTAACGCATTCGAATCCATTCAAAATAGGCAAAACATGCAGTTAGTATACGATTCCCTTAATACGCGTTGACAATCCTGATGTATCGATGATAATAGTGGTGTTTTTGAACATTTGATTTAATTATGTTCGTATTTTATATTATGTATTGAAGTTGTAAATTAATGACATACATATTTCAAATTTTTTATCAAGAATATTAGCCTGAATATGTTCCTCAACACTTCGCCTAGAGTTTTGAATCATCCTGTATACCTATATTAATAACGAGTGCAAGACAATAATATCACAATTTTGTAAATTGTCACAATAAAATTAGTATAATGACATTGTTGTCTTGAAATTGAACATTTTATCGACTATTAAGGATGTTCTACAAAGAAGTGGACCATCCTGTATAGTTAAAATTAGAGGTCCCGGAATGTTACAATCGCCAAATCGACAATGATGTCCGATAACAAAACTGCGTGCCACTTCATTATATGCATCATCGCCATAACGAATTCTGGGTATCAACATCACCCCATGAGGAGTACATAATTTATAAAATGTTTGTTATTATCCCACAAATACTCACCTCGCACAGAAATAACTATTGGTAATTTATGTTTAAGTCATGCAACGCTACAATTTACACCACGGTTGACTTTATAGCTCATAACCGGATTGAATTTAGTGCTATTCTCCCACCATTAGCGGCTGCTATCTCATTTCTACTCTGGTTTGTATGGGTGAGGATGAAAGAGATCGATTCTTATTAACATGTTCAAAAGGATCGAGGCGGAGGAGCTCATCCAAAATAATGAAGAAACTGATGTACCTGGAATTGTATTGTATGTTATGGAGTTTAAAACCATTATGCATCCAATTTAAATATTTACACTTGCGGGATAGACCACGCCTCTGTTGGCGAATACCTCATTCCCTTCAGACATTTCAGTCTACGATAAGTACTATATTTTCTTTGTTTTCTGTGAATTTCACATTCCGAATAAAGAAATTTTTTAACAAGATGGAAAAGCACTGTGGCCAGTACCTTTGGCGCGCTGCTTCAAATTTATAGCCAGAGCTGTCACCCATCCAGGTAGTGAACTCGCCGAAAGCTGCATAGCTTCAGGAGAAAAATCAATATTGTCATTATTTTCAAGAATATGAATCCGACTGTAAAAACAAGCGTCCAAAAAACTGGTCCACTTTTTGGCCGAGAATAGTCTCAAACAGTTAGTTTCGACTTACATATGTAGATACATTCACTATTGGGTCGAAGGTCCCATTCGAATACATACATTCACTGTTAGTTTAAAAATGAACAGTTGTTGCATGAGGATAACTAAAACAAGACACACGGTGAAATATTTATTGATTTTAACCATCAACAAATATTCCGCGTGGCCAAGCTAGATCACCTCATCGCTCAGTGTTCCCTAAGAGGAAAGTATCATTCAGGGGCAGACACAAAACCCAGTTTTTCATGGTTATTACCAATCATCAGTGTGACTAATACGAACAGTGAATGAAAACTGACGGCGTTCTAGGAAACCTATATCCATCGGTCGAAAACTGGTAGGAAAAGAATTCCACCAGCGCCACCTATGGAGAATCCTTACGAACTCCGACCCTCTGCGATGAAGAAACCTTGAGCGATGTTCAGCGACGTTCATTCTTTTGCCGTAAGAGGGTCAAGGAATGGCATCGCCATATACCTGTGAGCAACCTTCACGGACTGAAATCGCCCGGTTCAGTGTGGTTAGATAAACCACAAACTAGTGAATAATGCATGAGGTGAACTGTGGCTAATTGCCAACTAAAACAAGACACACGGTGAAATATTTATTGATTTTAACCATCAACAAATATTCCTCCTGGCCGGGCTAGATCACCTCATCGCTCAGTGTTCCCCAAAGAGGAAAGTATCATTCAGAGGTAAACACAAAACCGGGTTTCATGGTTATTACCAATCATCAGTGTGACAATACTGAATGACAACCGAAGGAGTTCTAGGAAACTTAATTCCATCAGTTGTGAACTGGTAGGGAAATAATTCCACCAGCGTCACCTATGGTAATCTTTACGAACACTGACCCTTTGAGATGAAGGAACCTTGAGCGAATCATTCGAGTGAATCATTCGACATCAAATATCAAAAACCGTAGTTCTTCGAGTGTAATAAAGAGGACCAGTACAGTCCACACGCTGTTTGAATCTAGAACTACTGTAAAATTAGAATTTGTAAGCTCTTGTAGAATTGCAACGATATATGACGGATATTTTCTCAGATCAAATTTTTCAAGTCATACGATCCTTGTCGAAATGTTTTCATAAGTCTTGGAGTTGGTATTTTTCAACTAACTACCGAGCTTTCACTCGGTCAGATCAGTATTTTTCGAGTTATTGGAAAAACAAAATTTCAAATGGCTATAACTCTGGAACTACTCGGTAAATTTGTCCCATTAACGAACTTAACAGGCGCATTTGTACGCCAAATATACATTGCAAATTTCAACTCTCTAACTCATTGCGTTCGAGAGTAATCGTGCTGACGGAATCAAGTTTGACCTCGGATTCCTCATCGGTGAGTCGAAACTAATCGTTTGAGACCATCTTCAGCCGAAAATTAAAAAGATTTGGACGAATTGATAGGTACTCTGTTCACCTGAACAGCGCGCCAAAAACCTGTGAATTCATTATTTTTCTATATTACAAAAGAAGAATAGATCAGTTTAGCTTATTTGTTTAATACATTGAATAATACTGAATTTACTGAAATACGTAATACGTAATAGCTATTGATATTAAATTATTATTCGAATGTATATATTAGCTTTATAATGTAAGGCTCATTTAACCAACTTAAAACGATGGAGAAGGTAGTGGACAAATGCATAAGAACGGTGAATCTGAAGAGCATTCCACTTCACAAAAGTCAGCATGCTTACAGAGCGGGCCGATCTACAGAAACTGCTCTGTATCAGCTGACTGAAACATCCAGAGATCTCTGGACCATACAGAAATCGCGATGTTGCATTCCTGGATATATCTGGGGTCTTTGACAACACAACACATGTGTCTGTCAAAGATGCACTCGTAAGACGAGGAGTGAATAAAACCATTATTAAATGGATGTATGAGCTGTTGTCAACGAGGATAGCCGAGGCACGCGTGGGTAATAAGACTACTTCTGTCAAAGCCACTCGTGGAACACCTCAAGGTGGAGTAACGTCTGCCCTTCTGTGGAGCCTAGTAGTGGATAAGCTCCTCCACAGGATAACGGAGCTCGGCTTCGAGTGTATAGGCTATGCTGATGACATAGTCATATTGTGTAACTTACTACAGGAGGGCCTTACAGTTATCGAGCAGTGGTGCTTGTCAGTGGGGCTTAGCAAAAACCAGAACAAGACCACAGCGATTCTGTTTACTCGGAGAAGGAAACTTCCAGCTGTGAAATCCCTCGTCTGAACGGAAATATTACAGAATGGAAGTCTGAAGTTAAATATCTGGGGGTGACACTAGATAGTAAACTTCTGTGGAATCGGCATGTCGACATCACTGCCAGTAAAGCAACAAAGGCTTTGATGGCGTGCAGAAATCTAGCCAGTAAGACTTGGAGCTGCAACCCTAAGTTACTGCGATGGATGTACGTCATGATTGTGGGACCCATAATTACGTATGGGGCAGTAGTTTGGTACCCAAAAACAAGCCAGAATTGTACGAGGAAAACCCTCGACAAAGTACAAAGGCTGGCCTGTGTGTATCACTGGAGCTATGGGAACCTGCCCTACCAGGACACTTGAGATTATAACAAATCTCACACCACTTCATCTAGTGATAGAGATAATGGCGCATGAAGCCATTCTCAGAATATCTAGGAAAGGATCAGGTAATGAGAGTATTGAAAACCAGAAAGCCTGGTCCTCTCTTACCAGGTATATTTCAATACCCAATATTTCTAGTGACGAAATGATCAAGAAAGTAAGCATCGAAAAGAACTCTACTACGATGCTTGGTAGGAAAAAAGACTGGGACAGGGAATCCACTACCCAAGTTCTTAAAAGAAAGGCCATTAAATGGTACACAGACGGTTCAAAAACCACTGCAGGAGCTGGCGCTGGAGTATATGGGCCAGGCACCAAATGCTCACTATCGCTAGGCTCCTATCCGAGCATCTTTCAGGCAGAAGTTATGCAATAGAAAGATGCGTGGAAATGAACCTAGAAATAAACTATCAGAGATGTTTGATTGTTTCGGTCTTTACTTGACGGAAATTCATATGAACGATTAAAGTAAACACTCTATTTCCTCTTAAATTTAAGCGGAAATAAAGTATTTACTTTAATCGTTTATCAGAGATGTGATATAGCAATCCAGTCTGACTGTCAAGCTGCTATTAAAGCTCTGAGCTCCCATGTTATCGAATCCAAGATAATATGGGAGTGCCGAAGAAAACTCAATGAAGTAGGCAAGAACAACAGGGTCTCCTTAGTCTGGGTTCCTGGTCACGCGGGAATCATAGGAAATGAGGAGGCCAACACACTTGCCAAGAAAGGAGCCCAAACCCCCTTTATTGACCCGGAACCTTATGGGGTTGGTAGAGACACCTACAAAAGTGAATTCTGGACGAAAGAATAAACTGAGAGAGGTACTTTCTGGAGATCTCTCCCCGGAATGCATCACTCCAAGAAATTCCTCCGGAACTTTGATACTGTCAGATCCAAGAAATACTTGGACCTCAGTAAGAACAAGCTGCACCTCCTCACAGGGCACTGCGGCCTCAGGAAGTATATGATGAGATTAGGGCTAGCAGAAACCGACGGGTGCAGATTCTGTTGGGAGGAGGGTGAATCTCCTGATCGCCTGACAACGGAATGCCTCGCCATCTCAAACCAACGCAAGGAATGCTTTGGGCAAGAAATCTGTAGGAGCGAAGACCTAGCCTCCTTGAAGCCATCCCAGATACTGGAGTTCATCAGAACTCTGGAACTGGAAGGCGAGCTGTAGATGGTAATGATATCGACAGCTCTGAAGGGGGGCCACAATAGGCCTTAAGGTCGCAGTGCAACATTACCCCCTACAACAATATACAATATACAATACAAGGCTCATTTAAATTGAGCTTTCAATTTATTATTTTCGATCTATACTTTGAAACTTCATCAAAACATTCTCATGTATGCACCATTTTTTCAAACTTAGGGTGCCAATCCTGGTTGAAAACTTGTTATCTTCTCAATGATTAAGTAGATGATGATAGATTTCAAAATATATTTGATTTGTTCATTCAAACTAGGTATATTGATGAATTGACCAAAATGTTTCATTAAACGGATACACTAACCAAATAGAGGGTAGTACTCGACTTTTCAATAATTTCTTCAATATATATTCAGTAGAAAAATCTTTTTCACAAACGAATGTTCCAATATTCAATAACCTACCACAACCAAGTTACCATTCTTGTCGACAATATGTCGAAAGAGTGTCCGCATCATGTATTCTATGCATCAATATTTGATGGAAAATTTTGACTAATAGTTGAATCCATAGAACTTTCGTTAGAGACTCTGGCGCTACTACTGTATGCACACTCCAACCTCTTAGATATTCTGATATTTTGCCAATAACTCCAACAATATAGATCCGTATGATTTTTAAATCTAGAATTTTTCTGTAAAAATAGGATTTGAAGGTAGAATTTCAGCGATATCTGACGGATAGTTTCTGAGATAAAGAATTTTTTCAAATAATTTCTTTCAAAATTTTCTAGTCATACGATCCTCACGAAATTTTCCATACGTCTTCGTCTTACTACCGAGCTATCAATCAGTGATATCAGTATTTTTCGAGTTATTTGAAAAACAAAATTTCAGATGTCTATAACTCTGAAACCACTCGGTGGATTTTGCCCTTAACGAACTTAGCCGGCGCATTTGGATTCCAAACCTACTCAGAAAATTACAACTCTCTAACTCTTTGCGTTCGAGCTCGTCATGCTGTCGGCCCGACATAATTAAGTTTTACCTCAGATCTTCATCAGTGAGTTGAAACTTACGCGTTTGAGACGATTTGCGGCCAAAAATCCGAAAATTACAGACATTTCTACAAATTCATAGGCACTCTTTTCAAGGAAACAAGCGCGCAAAAAAGCTTGTAGCAATGAAAAAAATTGTATGGCTACTATGAAATGTTAGTAATATATGTGGAAGAGCCTCTTCTATAGTAGGGTTTGTTCGACATAATATAAGATTACCTTTTATCAAACTGAATAAGACGTTAAAACAAAGTTGTTCCAAAATATCATCTTATGAACTTATCACAGATTATATCGTGCCTAGCCATGGTTCAAACGTCAAAATTTCAAAGCCGTTTTGATGATATCTCACTATACCCATGTCTGGCCAAGCCATGTAAGTGTCGCCTCCTGGTGTGCGTTATTCAAGTATTATAATAAACTGGCTGCTTCCAGTACAAGATTAACTTAACAATATAGTTAATAGTTATTAGTCTCATTCAGCTCTAATCCACAGATATTAATTATGTTGGGCTAGAGCAAAAGTTTATAATAGCTGATCTGTCGCTTCTAGATATGATAAATCACTTCTAATGTATAATTGAAGAAATATTAATATCAATATTGGTTAAAAGGAATGTTGACCTGTATGACTTCGGGCCATTTGTTCGATTCAATATGCTGGTATTTTTCGAGACGTCCTTTTTTGAAGCAATCTTCGCTAATCCATCAATAATCTGAAGACGTGTTTAACTAACAGATAATTGTCTTTTTATTATGTTGTTGGCATATTTATACAGATTGATCCTGACAAGGTTATGTCGAAACCTTTGCATACAAATTTGTTGTATCCCTGGTGCGCTACAATGAGATAATATTTGGGCGATGATTAGCTAACGGTGTATTATTCCACGAAAAATTAGGTTCAATAATTATGTCATCAATAACAATTAACAACTTTGTTCAATTGCAGCCAATCTTCAGGAAAGTATGAGAATCAGTTCTACTTCTAGATATAATTTGAATGAATTGTTATGGAATGATATTTTTGCGCGCGTGTTCCGCAAGGAACAGCGTGCTATCATTTCGTCACAATGTCTGTATTTTTCGAATTTTTTTTCGAAAATGGTCTCAAACGATTGGGTTCGACTCCCTGATGAAGAATTCGAGGTCAAATTCAATTCTGTCCGTCCGGTCCGGCCGGCCGGCCGTTAGCACGATAACTCTCGAACGGAACGACATAGAGCGTTGAAATTTGCAGGGTAGTTTTGTAGCGTAAATATCTCAGACAAGTTCGTTAAACGGCGAAATCCATCGAGCGGTTTCGGAGCTAAGGCCGTTTTGAGTCAAAACGTTTTTTATGAATATTTCCGGATCCGATCACTGGATCTTTCTGAAATTTGGCCTCAACTTGACGAATCATGACCTTTATATGCCTGCGAAGTTTTGTTATGACCAGACGGCCCTAAAGTGCCAAAAAAAAAATTCAAAAATTTTAAAATTTTGTTTTCACGATAACTCGAAAAATACTGATCTGATTAAATTGAAACTCAGTAGTTAGGTGCAAAAGACCAATGCAAACACTTTTGCAAAATTTCGTGAAGATCACGTGACATGAAAAAAATCAAAAAATTACTACTATTTTGCGGAATACTCTGCTTAAAATGCCGAAACCTATTTAATTGAGGTTCATGCTGCCTTTTCCGGGCATTTTTCGTTGTGCGCATGCGCAGATGAGAAGTCATTTAACTGCTGTAATTTTCGTCAGAGAGGATTGCTGTTTTGGGGTGGCGGATGCTATTCCTCCATTTAATCCAGATCCCTGATGAGGGTCTGCGCATGCGTAGATTAAAGATGCGATATCTCCCGAACCACTAGTTTTGGAGAATCGGAGTTTTTTGTAAGGTGTGTTATTTTGAGAGGACTTTCAGCCGTGAGTAGATTGCGCATGCGCAGAAGAGAAGTGACTGTTTTTTAATTGGATGGGTTATGTTGGGAGTGCTGAGTCGATATTGTGAGGTTTTACAAGAATATTCATAGCAATTCAGTTCAAGGACAAGTCAGTTTGGGGGATGTAGCCTGTTTCCGAGTTAAAGTGTTCGTACCGTGGCCCTGGGGCTAATTTTGGAATTGATGTTACCCCTTACAGGCATTTTTCGTTATGCGCATGAGCAGACCATCAGTGATTTAACTGGTGGTGTTTTCATCAGAGAGGATTGGGGTTTTGGGGTGGCAGATGCTATTCCTCCATAGAATCCCCTATTGAGGGTCTGCGCATGCGTGGATTAAAGATGTGATATCTCCTGAACCACTAGTGTTGGAGAATCGGAGTTTTTTGTAAGGTGTGTGATTTTGAGAGGACTTTTAGCCGCAAGTAGATTGTGCATGCGCAGAAGAGAAGTAACTATTTTTGGGTTGTATGGGTTATGTTGGGAGTGCTGAGCCGATATTGTGAGGTTTCAAAAGAATATTCATGGCAATTCAGTGCAAGGACAAGTCAGTTTGGGGGATGTAGCGTTGTTTCCGAATTAAAGTGTCCGTACCGTGGCCCTGGGGCTAACTTCGAAATTGATGTTAGCCCTTACGGGCATTTTCCGTTATGCGCATGAGCAGACCATCAGTGATTTAACTGCTGGTGCTTTCGTCAGAGAGGATTGGGCTTTTGGGGTGGCGGATGCTATTTCTCTATAGAATCCCCTGGTGAGGGTCTGCGCATGCGTGGAAGCAAGAAGCGATATCTCCTGAACCACTAGTGTTGGAGAATTGGAGTTTTTTGTGAGGTGTGTAATTTTGGGAGGACTTGCAGCCACGAGTATATTGCGCATGCGCAGATGAGAAGTGAATGGTTTTGGGTTGTTTGGGTTATGTTGGGAGTAATGAGCCGATATTGTGAGGTTTTAAAAGAATATTCATGTCAATTCAGTGCACGGACACAAGTCAGTTTGGGGGAAATAGCGTTGTTTCCGAGTTGAAATGTCTGTATGGTAGCCCTGAGGCAGATTTATAAATAACTATATTCGGTAGATCTATATTAAAATACGTTCGGATTTGGAGAAGAGGCAATTGCTTTCCTAACGGAGGTCCCACACCGCAATTTTTTTTGATCTATGGTAAAGCTAACAGCCAAACTGTATTGATAGCTATATTTGTTAAGGGAACTTGAAAAAAAAAAAAGCACTGACGTGAAGTCAGTACTCTTTGGCGCGCGTGTTCACGGTGGCTAATTTGAATTGAATGATGAGTACTTCAAGCTCAGTGGATAGAGCGAGCCGAAGATCTACCCAAAGGATAGCGGACACCATTCACTGTCAGTTCAAAAATTAACAGTGCTGTATCTAAGCTGCCATCAGGATAGAGTAACAAAGTTGGAAAAGAACACAACTGACTCTCCTTAGTCGCACAAGCTCCTAGAAGATTTGGGAGGGTCAGTATAATCCTAATCATGTTTATAGCACTCGCGCAAAAGCAGAGTGACTTAACAATGAAAGAAAAAGTGTAAAAAGTCAATCTGCTTTGGCGTGCGTTACTCCATCCTGATGGCAACTTAGATACAGCACTGTTAATTTTTGAACCGACAGTGAATGGTGTCCACTATCCTTTGGGTAGATGTTCGGCTCGCTCTATCCACTGAGCTTGAAGTACTCATCATTCAATTCAAATTAGCCACCGTGAACACGCGCGCCAAAGAGTACTGACTTCACGTCAGTGCTTTTTTTTTTGAACTTGTAAAGCTATTACAATTAATTACAAATTACCTGAATGCTCATACTTAATTCAATTATATTAATTTTTGAAAATACTAATTTAATTGAGACTCTTTATTATTGTTAGGGTTCTAATTTGAAAGATCTTGAAATTTATCAGATTAAATTTAAAAATTACAACAAAACAATTTATTAAGTGGGAAGAAAACTTTAAGATGATAAAACTCAATGACAATGATAGGAAACCCTATAACTACACTAACCTAAATCCAATTTTTTTAAGATGTAGTTTCATCAGAAGAATCAATAGATAGCATTTTCAACACTAACAAGTTAATACTTTCTTAGATGTGATTTTTCAAAATTTCAATATTGAATCGTAATTCTATGATTTCACAGAATGCTGCGATCTTATCTATGAATTTCATGAACTGTGTTCATATAGATCATCTTGTCTACTGATAATAGACATGTCATATTTATTTCTGGTTCCATTCAAAATTCGTTACTTCCGATATAAAATACCTCCTGTTCTAGAAAACAAAGTATGATTGAATGCAAAATGACCAATGAATTATGAGGAATATAGGATATCATAAATTTTGGGTTTATAATGCCCTTGGATAATCCATATGGTGATGGAAATATATACTTTGGTAAGTTAATCAAATTGGGTTCAGACTATCTCTAGTAAAAACAAACTGGAATATTGGCCAAGTTTCAATTGATATAATATAATATTCAGAGTAGATTTGAAGAATGAATATCTCGGATATATTCGTCATTGGGTAGAATCGGTCTGGTGGTTTCGAGTTAATTAATTTTTGGCACTCTTGTTTATTTTTGATGACATTTTTGGGATTTTTTTTTATGATGCAGTTCTCTCATAAGAATCCATTAATATCATTCCCAACTCTGAGAAACCAATACTTTCGGAGTATGATTAGTCAAATGAACAAGATCGCCAAAGCCCCTGTCTACAGGAATTTCCCACTTTTCACTACTGATTATTGAATACTGGTAATTGGAACTTTTGAATTCCATATGATATGCAGCTGCAGCTCAGGTTTACTTAACCGAGGTAAGACCTGCACCGCTGACATTATATGGGTGTCATGTAACATCCCCACTGTCGGTGTGTTACCTACACTCCATTCACATTTATGAAGTCTCCCGGTTGGCCATGAAATTTTGACACATTTCACCGTGTATATTTTGAAAATGTTAGGTTATGCTCATTTTCCTATCAGATAACTACGCAACGTTGTCCTCTCTACATAAAAGTCGTAGTAATTACGTATTTTCCACAATGTAAATTTTCTTTGGAAAAATAATAAATGTGAGAAGATATCATGTGAATTCAATAACTCCAAAGACCCAAACTGTTGAAGAAAAATTTTCCTCTGTTGTTACTGGAAATATTTCACGTAGGTATATAAACAGGTTGGAACATTCAGTTATGCTATGTTCTTGTACTGAAATCCAGAACCAAGTATTGAAATTTTAATGAAAAATAAAGGAGTGTGTAGTGTGTTACTTTGTGATAGATTATTTGAAAAAACAATAAAAGTACCTGAATAACACGGCAGGAAAACTTCTGAACGAACGGACGTACCTATGGAATTCCCCACTTTTCGAAATTCTCAAGAAATAAGCCTACAGAAGACATTTGAATACCTTCGTGCACAACTTGAAACATACCAGTATAAAAATATAGTAGTACTACAAAACCCGAGTCACTGTTAAACCTTAATAAAATATAGTGATAGGATAGGAAACTAAGTAATTTCATTCGAGAGTTCAGCATGTCCTAAGACAGAATGAAGTTTTCCTATTGCAGATTTCAGTTCTGTATAGCACTTCCTGATACTTTCAAAATGCAGAAAGAAGTTTTGAAGAAGCAGAGACACAGTATCAGGAAGTGCTATACAGAACTGAAATCTGCAATAGGAAAACTTCATTCTGTCTTAGGACATGCTGAACTTTCGATATTATCACAGATCATTATCTTCGAATAATAAAAAACTCTCTTCGCATTGAAATTGGAAATGCGGAAAGAAGTTTTGAAGAAGCAGAGACAATTTCAAAGCGAAGAGTTCTTTATTATTCGAAGATAATGATCTGTGATAATATCTTGTCTAAGACGAAACAATATGTTGATTGTTTAGAGTAGAAATTGGCAACGTCTCAGTGTGTGTGAACACTAAAATAGGCGGTAAATTTGAACCACTCTTCCATGTTTCTAGATTATTCTTTATGAATTTGAATAATACGTATCAATTTAAATTTCACCATTCAAAGCTCATTATTTTGAATGGTAAAATTCAATTGATATCTTTCATTAAGACCATTGATTAAAAAAAATGAATACAAACACAAGTTCTAATTATGCTTTATTGCAAAATTGAACATAAATAAACAAAATAATTTACATATTCTTTTATAAATTAATAGTGTATTACTTAAAAATTTAAATAACAATGCTCTAACAAATTATAAATTTAAATAGATTTTCCCTAATGTATAATACTTTATAAACGTAAACCAGATATCAAGAAATACACAAACTATAAATTTTCATCGCTATCAAGTTTCGAAATGAATAATACATATAACCAATTCAAAAATGAATACAAACTGTATGTTTTATTATGAAATAAAAGATAAATAAACAACCAAGAATTCATTGGTTATTGAATAATGTGGTAAGAAATAATTGTGTTCTTTAAAAATTGAATTTGAATGTGAATTGATTGATAGTTTTTCAGAAAGTTTTTGAACATTCAAGGAGCTACATCGTGGTTCCGAGAATGATTAATTGCAAACTGAAGTCAAAAATGTAAGAGGTGATACATGCTTAACGAGTTTACTTGTTCTGCTATTAACAAAATCAATATCATTGAAATGATCCTCACATAAATACTGAGATTTGAGCAAATGATGGAATCTTTATCTAACAAATTTTCCTCCTTTTAGAAAGCTAAATTTCTTCCTGCGCCGACCGTCATTTTTAGTGCAAATTTATACTTACAGGAATAAATAATTCAGAACTCGATAAATATAGCTGTCGCCCTGGCGGTCTAATTGACACATGAAAATTGTCAATTATCCTGTCAAATGAAACGACAAGAGCAAATCTTTCACGCTATTGATCACCTTATTGTCTCTTTTATAAGGATTATATTTGCATCTACTTGCTGTCACAGTCGCGCCTCTGGTGTTCGGGTGCAGAACTACTAGATTGCTTCCAGATTTTGGTCATAGTTATCACTTCTTCTAGGGTATATTATGTGCTACTCCCGGCTCGGCCCGAAGAGGGAGATTGCTGAGCCCTCTCTAGCGAGTGCGTCAGCTCTGTGTGCCCCGGCACCCATCTGAGCGTTTCTGGCAGCCAAGGTTTCCAGAAGCTCCGAGAGAATTCGTATGTTCCTGCTGGAGTAGCCCATACGAATATTATCCACGACACATGTCGTGATGGCTACCACTTTCGCCTGGAATATAGCGGTACATTGCCCAAGCGACATCCAAATGCTCACAGTGGGTGCAGCCACTGCAGCCCCATACACACCAGCTCCAGAGCATCCACCCATCACTGAGCCGTCCGTGATCCATGTTAGTTCACTGTGCGGTATTTTCTACCCCTCCTAGGGGGGCTTTAGCCCCAGCTTGAAGGAAGGATCAATTTTATGAGTTACTGGATTTCAGTCGCTCACCGTGCTCAGGATCGGTTGACTAATAAGTCTCCCAACCTCAGCGTGTCCGTATGACCGTTGTCTCCAGACACCGTTTAGCTGCAGCCTGTAGATCCCCAACCTCGCCTCGGCCGTCACCAAAAGGTGACGGGGACGGAGTCCAACGAGAACCTCCATAGCCGCAGTTGGAGTACTTTTCATTGCTCAAAGACACAAAGCAAGGCCAGTCTCTGAACTTTCTAAGCACGCTGGTGCTCCTGAAGCCATGTGAATGGCTTTAGAAAGTTTTTTTCAATGAACAACATCATATGTCTGAGTGCCTCTTCGCTATATCCAAATTATAGTATACAGGAAGAAGAAAACTGATAATTTCTTATATAAATAATATAATTTTCTGTTCATATTTAATTCGCACATTCGTCATTAGAATTCAATTCACATCATGATATGGACTTAACAAATAATGATATAAATCTATTATGCCCATACGAAACTGAAGCACTATAATTAAGTGAATTCGTGATTCGAATTCGTTGAAACTTTCCAGCGAAATTGTGGCTATAATTGTCCACTAACGTAATAATAATTTATCGAAAATATACATATTGTGAAAGGCTCAATAAGCTAATCAAATTGTAATTTCGGTGAGTGTGGATATTTTTTAGCGTATAGCACGAACGTATCCCCAATGGAGATATTGAATTGATTTGGCCATCCCTGTGGCGAAAGGAATGGATTAATTCAATATTTGGTACAGAACGTGTGTACGAATAAATATTATATGATAAATCAAAAATTATAGGTTGGACTCTGGTATGCTTGGATATACGAGTGTCCCAGAATGAATGGATAATCCTGAAACTGCATGAATGGATAATCCCGTGTAACACACTCAAAATAAATCAAATCCATCAGTTTTTTGCGCGTATGTTCTGGGGAACATCGCGATATCATTTTGCCCAAATGTCTGTAACTTTCGAATTTTTTGACGAAAATGGTCTCAAACGATTAAGTTCGACTCCCCAATGAAGAATTCGATGTCAAATTTGATTCTGTCCGTCCGGTCGTCCGGCCGGCCGGCCGGCCGTTGCCACGATAACTTGAGAACGAAAAGAGCTAGCGACTTGAAATTTTCAGGGTGGGTGGCGCATCTCAATACGATGGACGAGTTCGTTAATGGGCATAATCGGCCTAGTGGTTTCCGAGTAATAATTTTGTTTTCAACCAATATAAATCTGATCGAATTGAAACTTGGTGAGTAGTTGTAGAATATAAACCTAAGAATGTTTGTGGAATTTTGTGCGAATCGTATGGCTAGAAAATTATTGAAAAATTATTGAAAAATATTTCTGTTGTCACGATAACTTGAGAACGGAAAGAGATAGCGGCTTCAAGTTTTCAGGTTAGGATGTGCACTAGAACGCGACATTTCAGTTCGATTATGAGCATAATCGTTTAAACGGTTTTAGAGTTATAGCCTTCTGAAATTTTCTGAAATTTGGTGTTTTTTTGTACCTCATTAACTCGAAAAATACTAAACCGATTGAATTCAAACATGGTTATTAGTTGTAGAATGCCAACGCGGAAATGTTTGCAAAATTTGGTGTGGATAGCATTTGTAGAAAATTTTATAAAATCATTGAAAATAAAATAATAAAATTCTATATATCAGTAACTAATAGTTTGAAATTGCTGAAATTTTGCAAGAGCCTTCATAACCTAACTTTACTACCAAGTTTCAAGTTTTAATACGATCGGTTAAATATTGTTGGAGATTCGAGCATTCTTGTGTGAGTTCAGTAGATGGGTGACCGGTGCCTCGATATTTTTCGAACGAAAGGAGATAGGGACTTGCAATTTTCAGGGTAGGTTTCGTATCCGAAAGGGAGAGTTGAGTTCGATTTTGGGCATAATCGGCCTAATGGTTTCCGAGTTATACCCACCTGGAATATTATTTCCTTGATAACTCAAAAAAAAAATTGGTTCAAGCACTGACGTGAAGTCAGAAGCTTTTGCGCGTATGTTCTATTGTTCATTCTTCTGTATTGGACACCCTTAATCGAATTTACGCGCAAAAGCTTCTGACTTCACGTCAGTGCTTGTTCATGGTAGGTATTCTCCATCAAATATGCCTACCTATAGATACGCAGAAAACCGTATGAATAACATTTTTTTGGAAATAATATCCAACCTTAAATTTCATCATAAAATGTGATGAATATTTCATTATGTGAAAGTTTGATCGTTCATGGTGGAACAAAATGAATGAAAGCCTTAGTGGCCAACTTAAAATAAATATGCGCTTCTCATGCAGATTTCAAAATGGTACAATGCATCTTCTTTAACTAATTTAAATGCGAAGTTATTGCTATAAGTATACAGAAGGAGTAAGTTCGACTGAACAGCAAAATATTGAATATTCGATCATTTGAGGAGCAACTTATCAAAACGCATTTAGTCCAAAAACCATTTTAGTGGAAATCAACGAAAAACGATTTTTTCTTTCACCCTGGCTTATAATTTGAGTACGTCGAGTTTGTTTGATTGCAATTTACATCTAAAGGTAATAACTAATCTCATTTAAATCAATATTGATCAGATATACACAGAAAATGTAGAAAACGTTTGGACCTAATGCGTTTTGATTCATCTCATTGTATATAATGCGTTTTGATGTGGTTGAAATTGAAAATAATGCTGTTTCTTGCGATTTTTTATAAATTTAGAGAAAACAGTCTGCACAGTAAGTGTTGCCCTGTAACCTAATTAACATGAGCAAATCGATAAAAAATGTTTTTGGTTATATTTAATTTGTTTTAAAAATACAAACGTAAACATAATTTAAAGCGATGCGGCTTACATACTTTGGATTTGAATTGGGTACACAGAGACATAATGCCATTTGAGAGATTTTGTTTACATAGGGCTATAGAGCAATAGAAATCATTTCTGAATCCGCTTCAAACTCAGTTTCGCCCAAATTGGACAAAATGCGTTTTGAAAAGTTACTCCTCATTTCTTCTCTTAGTATGTATCAAAGACTATTCATTATTGAGTTGGATATTTTTGGCGCTCTAGTTCCTCGGAACTGAGTGCTTATCAATTTGCCCAAATGTCTGTAATTTTCGAATTTTTCGATGAAAATGGTCTTAAACGATTTGGTTCGACTCACTGATTAAGAATCCGTGGTCGAAATTAATTCTGTCCAGCCGGTCCGGCCGGCCGGCCGTAGGCACGATAACTCTCGAACGGAATGAGCTAGAGAGTTGAAATTTTCAGAGTAGGTTTGGCAGATAAATATCTCGGCTAAGTTTGTTATTGGGCAAAATCGGACAGATGGTTTCGGAGTAAAAAAAAAAATTTTTTTTTTGCCATAGCAAATTCTTAATTAAATTTTTTTCAAAAAGCAGTTTTATCATAAAAATCCAATCATATGATTTTTAACTCTAAGAAGTTAATACTTTCGGAGATATGATTTTTCAAAATTTCAATAATAAATCGTATTTCAACGTTTTCACAGAATTATATAATTATCAAGACAAGATCGTTCGAGGAGCCCGATAGCCGGTTCGTCTAGTCAGTCGGGTTTTCGGTTTCGGAACGAGAGAAGGCGGGCTCAAATCCCGGAAAGGGAATTACACTTTTTGGCGCTCTAGCTCCTCGGAACTGAGTGCTTATCAATTTGCCCAAATGTCTGTAATTTTTATTTAAGATGCAGTTTCACCATTAAAATATCGATATCATTTTCAACTCCAACAAGCTAATACTTTCGGAGATATGATTTTTCTAAATTTCAATAATGAATCGTACGTAGGTACTTCTATGTTTTCAAAGAATGCTATAATTATTCTATCTAAGCTTTATTATATGATCTGTGTTCATACTTGTACATTTCATCCTGTTTAATAAGAAAGAGTCAAATTCATTTCAGCTATTTTAATTTGATTTCTTCCATGGTGCATTTCTCATTCTCAGATTACTCATTTAATCTTGATAAATAAACAATTATTTGAATTTAATTTCCTTTATGATGCAGTTCTTTCATAAGAATACATTGATTTAATTCCCAACTCTGAGAAACCAATACTTTCGGAGATATAATTTGTCTGTTTGAACTAGAGCGCCAGAAAGCTCCTGTCCACAGGGTTTGAACCCATTTTTTTTCAAAAAAATTACAACAGTTATTCATACGGTTTTCTGCATATATTTTTATATATTAATGAAGAATATTTCACCATGAAAAAACTAATGGATTTGAATAATTTGTGAGCGTGTTACACAGAAACGCATCGTGACTCTGGCGCTCTTGTCAAACTATAGTAGCGAGTAATTATTCAAACTTTGACAAATCATATCTCCGAAAGTATAAGCTTCTCAGAGTTGGGAATGACATCAGTCGATTCTTATGATAGAACTTCATCATAAAAAATTAAATTCAAAATGTAGGCCCGCATATGTTGGATTTAGATATCAGCAAATTATAATTAGAGTATACTATGAAATCATAAAATTACGATTAATTATTGAAATTTTGAAATATCATATCTCCGAAAATTTTAGGTTGTAAGAATGGGGAATGATATTAGTGAATTTTTATGGTGAAATTTGTAATGTAAAAAAATTTTTTTTCGTTACTCCGAGACCACCAGATTTTGTCCAATAACGAACTTAACCAAGATATTTATGTCGCAAACCTACTCTGAAAATTTCAACTGTCATCCGTTCGAGAGTTATCGTGTTAAAGTCTGGACGGACAGAATCGATTTTGGCCATGAATTCTTGGTCAGTGAGTCGAACCAAAACGTTTAAGACCATTTTCAGCTAAAAAATCGAAAATTACAGACATTTGGACAAATTGGTAAGCACTCTGTTCCGAAGAACAACGGCGCCAAAATTCTATAGATAGATTTTTTGTATTTTTTTTTTCAGAGCGCCCTATGGGTCTTCTCTGCAGTGTTTTAGGTTTATCCATTCATTCTGGGATACCCTGTAGAATATCGTGTCTTTGGCTATTATTTATTGGGAATGCATGAAAATGTAGCCTTTGCGTTGGTTTCTTCCGTAGCTGAATATTGTTGCACCGTCTGGTTTAACAGTATTCATGCACAAAAATTTAATGTGCAGCTGAATTCATCTATGGTGATAGTCACTGGAACTACCTAATCTACACCACTTTATACTACCAGTTTTTTACAACATTGGCACATCCCATATTCGCATTGAGACTGCTGTTTTCAATTCTTTGAATAAATTTTAAATTCTTCGAATACATTTCCGATTTTCTCCTATATTCCAGACAATAAGATTCCCAGAATGAAGTCGTGTAAACCTTTCTGATGTTTTCTCAATTTAAATAAAAGCGACGAGGAAATTTGGCAGTCTGAATTTTCAACAATGATCTAATTACTGGTACGGGATTTAATCTTCCCAAGAAAATATGATCTGTTCTCACTCGTTTAAACACACGTCATGGTCGCAATAGCATGTTTTTCGGATGGAACTCAGTTGAGAGCCCTAGTTGTGAATGCGGGGAAGCAGAGGAAACAAAAAGTCATTTGGTTAATGATTGTCTCATACATACATTTCAATATAGTTTTAGGGCTATTCTCAAAGTATCTGAATCTTTCTCAGAATACGTAGTCAATTTTAAAAATATTTTTGACAAACCATGGAATATTATTAATTTGATTGTATTCTTTTTTTGCTTTCGGTTTTAGGGATATTCACAAAGTTTCTGAATCGTAATGAATTCAAAATTGTTCATTCTGAAATTGAAAATTAGATATTCTCAAGTTATACCTTATCTTTATCTTTATATTGAAATGCATAAACTTTATGTGGGAAAAATAAATTGTACTAGCTATACCTCTTTCTATAGGTATGTCAACTTTCAGATCAATACTCAGTCTATGTATTTATTCAAGCACAGATCGTCTGTTATTATATTCCAGTTCCGGATTGATAAAAGCAGTTAAATTTCCGGAATTTTCATCATATTTTATGACATTCAATGAAGAATATTTTAAAAAGGGTACGTTAGGACAATTTAATTTTCTAAAATGATTTTGTGTATTCTTGAAATGACTCGAAATAACCTCCATCTGCATGCATTATGCTAATTTCTCATATTTTATGAATTCGCAAGTCTATAACGAGGAAACCAGTATAAGTAGGAAAAAACTGTTAATTGGAGATTATGTGTCATATAGTTAGCTAGAAAACTTCACATCAACTTAAAAACTCACCCTGTATAGAATATGATAACTGATAAGTTGAATTCCCGGAACAGTTATATGTTCTAAGGTTAAATTAAATAATAAGCTCCACCATTCCTAGAAGATTCACGATTTCATTTCATTTCAGCCTTGGGCAAGTTCAGAACCTGGCTGGGAGGCCGGTCTGGCTATGAATTTGATCAAGCGCACCAAACAGACTTTCCCAACTTTTAAATCTACAAAATTATAAAACTGAAAAACGTCGTCATCCTCCAGCGTGTATATCAATAATAATTGCGATATTAGTTACAATCCCCAAGTATCAAGGAAATTCTTGGCATTCAAGCAATAGTATATCTTCGATATTATTGGCCATTTCCGAATCATATTTCAACTTATTGAATAAAAGAAGATTCCGCATTCCTCGCAAATGTTTTCCGTGTAACAAAGTTAAAATATTGAGAGCAAAGTTGCTATTTTCTATAAATAATGCAAGTACCAGTAGGAAGACATCTTCAGCTGCGTATTAAAATATGTTCAAACCACATTTCTGTTCCTTTTCCTCTTCTCATATATTCTTCCATAGGTTGAGATTTTTTTTTCATTCCTCGTTTCCGCCAAGTATTTCGTTCTTCTTCCTCGTTTTTCTGAGTACAATATGTTAAGAGTTTCCTGTTATTTCTGCATTAAGCTGTGAAGGGTTCTTCGTACCGATAATCAGATACACTCGCAATTGAATGCCCTTTATATTGCAGAACAACTATTTACCCTATAAATAATTCGTGTTATGAATCAATAACTGATTGCTTAGATCAACACACAATGTGAGCATAGAGGAGAGCATATTATAGTAACGGATTTATGTGCAATTGAATATTGAATCATGGAAATCACAACAACCAGAAGGATTAGGAATTTGTGGACCACACATGACAGGGACGTTCTATTACTAAAAGGTAGCAAATGATTATGATTTCAATAATATTTTTACTTTCTGCCATTATAATATGGTCTTGTGAATTGGGTTCGAAATCAATAATGCTCAAAACAATTGAGGGAACAAAATTTTTTTTTTAACTTCAGTGAATTTTGACGGGCTGTATTTCGGTGAAAAATTATCGCATCAAGGATTTAAAAAGAGCGTTTTGAGGCCTCAAGGCTCTAGTTTTTGACTTTAGGCAAAAAAATTTCCAAGGTAACGTTTCCCACGGAATCCGAAGGAATAGCGCAAAAACAAATTTTACAAAGTTATAGCTTTCTTCTTCTCGGCTCAGAATTTTTTTTTTTTGGTTGAACTACTATACGGGCAGGATAGCCTGTTTATTCAGCTTCAATTTCCTTTCTTCATACGCTTGCTAAGTCCATTAGTCGTGGGGATATCCGAAAACAAACTAAAAAGGACTCTATTATCTTCAAGCATCAGTATCTCAGCAAACATTGATAGTATGAATTGAACGATAGTTTCGGAAACCGGAATAAATTTTATAGCAAGATCTGTCAGGTTATTGAAAAAAAAATTGTTTTCATGTATTGCTTCAATTTAAAAAATTTAAAAAAAAACGTTTTCAGTTGTTTCGGTAAATCGACCGTATCTTGGCGAATACTAATGGAAAGGCTTTTAAGAATTATTAATCTTCAATGTATACCCATAATAGACCTGTAATTTTTCAGATTGATCCATCGAGTTATCTGTCCGTGCCGATCTTTCGAACTTTTGAAAAAAATTAAAGGAGCAAAATTTGTGTTCTCTGACATTGTGTAATCTTCATAAAAATGCAAAAATTTATTTTTCTTCGACAGACACTTTGTAAATTCCAAAATTAATAATTGCACAAATGTTCGTAGTACGATCCCGAGGGTATCAACTTTTGGTTAACTCGAGAAATTTAGAAGCAAAATATAGTAAGTTATAAATTCGTCCAAAAAAAAAGATTTAACTGAGATATTAATCTCCCAAACCTACTCTGAAAATTTCAGGTCTAGCTCATTCCGTTCTAGAGTTATCGTGTCAATGGCCAGCTGGACTGGCCGGACAGAATCAATTTTGACCATGGATTCTTGATTAGTGAGTCGAATAGAATCGTTTAAGACCATTTTCATCCAAAAATTCGAAAATTACAGACATTTAGGCGAATTGATAAGCTATTCCGAGGAAAATGAGCGCCATAAATTATATTCAGATTATAAGTCCATGACTCACCTCATATGTTCGATTTAAATACATCAGCAAATTAACATTAGAGTTAATATGAAATCATAAAATTACGATTAATTACTGAAATTTTGAAAAATCATATCTCCAAAAGCATTGAGTTGTAAGATTTGAGCATGATATCAATGGATTTTTATGATGAAACTATATAGTTATAGAGTGCTATAAACATGATTAGGATTATACTGACCCTCCCAAATCTTCTAGGAGCTTGTGCGACTAAGGAGAGTCAGTTGTGTTCTTTTCCAACTTTGTTACTCTATCCTGATGGCAGCTTAGATACAGCACTGTTAATTTTTGAACCGACAGTGAATGGTGTCCATCAGGGGTATGAAACTCCGACTAAAATTTGGAAACAGCACGGCACCTAACATGGCCGCCACGCATGCGCAGAAATTGTAGTGCCGATGACAGATGAACGTCATAAAATCAGTATTCTTCCGTTTGTCGTTCATTAGTGATTGTTTCGTAAAGTTTTCGTAGAAAAACAACGAAAAGTGAAATAGATGTCCAAGAAGTTTGATATGATTTTACGATGTAAGTAATCTCTGTTTCATATGTCTTATAACTTACAAATGAGGACCAAATTATTTCAGGTTTTAAGATCCTCATACTGACAACCAGGAATGAAAATGCCCCCCCCCCCCCCGTTGAGCCATAGTGAACGTGATGGTGCTAATGGACTCTGTGATATATTGTGATATAGAGTGTCCTTGAAAAAATTACAATGATTTAATTCATGAAGCAGAAAGCTAACAGCAAATTTACATGTTTGATCTTTGATGTAAGACATTTCATTACACATTTCAACCAATCTCCCTTTACGCCATACACATGTTTTCTTACTATTTTTTGATTTATTAATGATGAAGTGTACTCAGAACAATCATTTTTTTTAGCTACCTATCGCTATATTATGTTAAAAATACTGTTTATTCATCAATAAATTTATTTATAACAATTCTCGCTTCTCTTTGCAATTCTTTGGCTCATTTCGATTTCAGTTCATAGTCAAAAGCCAAGAATACTAATAATAAAAGTAATATATTAATCTGTCTATATTAATCGAGTCAAATTTGAATATTCCCGCCTTTCCCCCACTACTCTGGCACCTAACATGGCCGCCCATAATTGTTGCCAATGATTAGTAGGGAGTTTGCACTTCTTATTATTTGTGTTCTGTGGTGTCCATTATCCTTTGGGTAGATCTTCAGCTCGCTCTATCCACTGAGCTTGAAATACTCATCATTCAATTCAAATCAGCCACCATGAACACGCGCGCCAAAGAGTACTGACTTCACGTCAGTGCTTTTTTTTAATTTTAACTAGTCATGCTATCCTCACATTGCACAAGTGTTTACGTCGGTATTTTGCATCTAACTACCGATTTTCAATTCAATCCGATCAGTATTTTTCCAGTTATTGTGAAAACAATTTTCTAATTTTTGAAATTTCCTTTTCCAGATTATCGCCATCCGAATATACAAAACTTCACATGCTTATAAAGGTCAAGATACTACAATTTGATGCTGAATTTCAGATAGATCGAGTAAACGGTTTCGGAAAAATGTTTTAACTGAAAATGGCCAACTCCAAAACCGCTTGGTGGACTTAACCGAGGTATTTACTCTCCCAAGCTACCATGCAAATTTCAACTCTCTAACTCATTTCGTTCGAGCTTATCGTGCTAACGGCCAGCCGGACGGACAGAATTGTATTTGACCCCGGATTATTCATCAGTGAGTGGAACTCAATCGTTTGAGACCAAAAATACAGCAAAATGATAACACACTGTTCCCTGCAGAAAAAGCGTGCAAAAACAGAATTTATATACTTACCTACTTATTGGAAATCCAAATGCAGTCATAGGTTTCAATCTAACCTAAAGATATGAAATTCTATGCATTATGTCAACAAGTCGATCTCGTGAGAGTTTCCACACATAAAGAAAAATGGTATTAGCTATAAAGAACAGTAAATCTGGCGGGTCGAGAAAGGAGATATAAAGACAGCGTTAATGAATAAACCATCGAGAACTGAAAGGAATTAGCAAGAATTGCCGACCCATGGCTCCTATGATCAGATAAGCGCGCAGTCGTTTGTTTCTGACAATTGACACAAACTATGTGCAAATGTTTGATAACCTGTATTTCAACTTCCATTATTGTCGGAGCTCATTTATTTTTATATGTGCTCGTGGAAATAAGTGTACTCGAAAGTTAAAAGCACGGCGTTTCCAGTAAAATTAAACGATATGGGTTCCGTTTTTTATGATCACGGTCTCCTTTCGTAATTGACGTGGATTATCTGCTCTTCAGAGGAGATTTTCAGACGGTCGTGGAAAAAATCCGCAGTAATTGGAGAGTTATTGTTTGGCGTATTTGTGGAGGTTTTTCGATACGTCAATATATTCTATCTACAAACACACATGGGGATCATACTCGAAAAACAATAGATATTTCGGATGTCCAAATACCTTAACGATGTTTTAACATCTGGTATCTAGGGCTTCATAAGTTCGTTATTGGGCAAAATCGGACAGATGGTTTCGGAGTAACAAAAAAAAAAATTTTTTTTCACGAAACAAATTCCAAATCAAATTTTTTTTAATAAGCAGTTTTATCATAAGAATCCATTCATATCATTTTCAACTCTAACAAGCAAATACTTTCGGAAATATGATTTTTTTAAATTTCAATGTAAATCGTATTTCACAGATTGATATAATTATTATTCTATGTATGAATTCTCATAATGTCAACTAAATCGATACAAGTTCTCGAAGTTCCGACCTCGGGAATTTTCCTTGCTAAAAGTCTGTCTGAGAAACGTCAAAATGAATCCGTTAGACGGGGTGCGGGAAATTTTTCGCTACGAAATGGCCGTTCTAGGCAGTTTTCGGGACTGAACGTTGACGAAAAGCGAAGATAAGGGTAAAAAACCGTCAAATAAACCTCCATGTGGCGATTTTATGTCGAAAAGTGAAAATTAAGAATATCTATCCGCGGTTAGTACCGACGTTTTATTCTAATACCGGAGATCGAGAGGATCCTTCGAGGAGTCCGATAGTGCCGATGTCTAGATAGTCAATATCTCGGTTTCGGACGAGGGAAGGCGGGTTCGAATCATCCCATCAAGGGAATTATACTTTTTCGTGTTTTTTTTTCAATTTCTATCGCAATATTAACTTCGAATAACGGTATATCTGCCGACTTTAAGTAAGGGTGTTTTTCTTTTTTTTTATGAGCATATATCGCTGAAAATAAACCATTACTATACGGGGTGTTCTTTTTTTCACGGCACAATTTGACACGATTGAATTGATTCGTGCCACAAACAAACCGTTATCTAAATAGGAACCTTGGATGGATTCTTATAATGTATTTTTCGGAAATCTCTATACAGGGTGTTTTTCTTTTAATGTCAATTGCAGATTGCTGTTTTTAACGCTATGAACATATCATTTCATTCATTCGTGTTGGAAAATATACTTTCGAGGCATACATCGTTGGAAATAAACCATTATTATTATTTTTTTTATTATTATTGATAAGGGGTTACGTTGCACCGCGACCTTGAGATCTATTATGCCCCCCATCAGAGCTATTCTCACCATTACGCCATCTACAGCTCGCCCTCCAGTTCCAGAGTATAAATGAACCTCAATATCTGGGAAGGCTTCAAGGATATTACGTCTTCACTCCTACAAGTTTCCTGTAAAACCATAAACTATTTACATTTACATAAACCATTACTATACAGGGTGTTCATTTCCTCGCGGCATCGATTATTTTCAAATGCAAGCGTTTTAAGTAAAATGTCACCTCGAGATCTCTATCGCGAGGAGAATTCTCAACTTTGTAAAACCGTTGCGAAATGATAACCGCTGCTATACAGGGTGTCTTAAGAAATATGTCAACTCCGAAACTTTGCGTGTATGTATTTCAGTGGAACCCAAGGCGGCTCAGATTGGACCCTGTAGGGGGCGCTAAAATCGATGTATCGGCGTATCTCTGATTCACAATAGCATCCTGTAGGGGCGCTCCGATCGATCTATAGGAAACGGCTCGAACGATTTCGATTAAACTTTGTGTGCGTATTTGAATGGGCCTCAGAGTCACAATAGGAACTCGGTAGATAGCACTGTGTTCGGTTTATAGACACTCGAGAACGACCGGACCGATTTCGTTGAAACTTTCTGTGTGTGTGTGTCTGAGGAAGTCTCGGAAAAATGTAGATCTACCGGAAAAATGTAGATCTACCGGAAAAATGTAGATCTATCGGAAAAATGTAAATCTACCGGAAAAATGTAGATCTGCCGGAAAAATGTAGATCTACCGGAAAAATGTAGATCTACTGGCTAGGTAGATCTGCGGGCCCACTAGTTATTATTCTATGTATGAATTCTCATAATGTCAACTTGACAGAAGGGAATATTGTAACTTCAAAAATATTGGGGTTGAAATACTCGTATTTTAGCGATGCAACGGGGACCTCACCCGAAAATGTTTGAAAATATTACGTAAATATTGAAAGCATAATTCTGTAGTTTGGTGAACGTAGATCAGGAAATTTTTGATCGATTACAAGGTAATTTATTATTACTTATCTAATAAACTATTATTTGAATTGAATTTCCTTTATGATGCAGTGATATCATATGAATACATTGATATAATTCCCAACTCTGAGAAACCAATACCAGATATAATTTGTCTGTTTGAACTAGAGCGCCAGAAAGCTCCTGTCCACAGGGCTTGAACCCATTTTTTCAATGATGTACGTGTTTTTGCCATGATCATACCTGCTGTGGAAAATAATCTTTCAACAGGTACGGATGTGGCCATTAAAAAATCATCGCCCATCTTGGAAAGTGTAGGAAGAACTTTTTCATCACTCTCCACCACTGTAAAATATTTCGATTCCTATTTGCTCTTTCTAACAGCAAATATTCTTCAAACTCAGCTTTCCAATATTTCGAAAGTTTTGTTGATGTTTTAAATAGGCTATCGATGTCGATACATTTTTTAATAGAATTGAACAATTTGGTTTCGTTTTCAAATAATACCTTCCCAGTAGGTAGATCATTGAGGTTGAGGGTGTTCTTGGCGTATTCCTCATAACACTTTTCGAAACATTGAATAGCTTCATTTCTTTACCAGTTTAATTATACATAGTTCCACAGATCACTACAAGGAGCACAAGAGAATAAATTTCTCCAGATGTTCAGATAGAGACGACATTTTCAAAGCATTGGGATTTAGGGGCAATAAAAGTTGTCCGTTAAGTATTGAATTCATAATGGCATCCGTTTTTATGGTTGTGAATTCTATATTTCTTGAAAAATAATCTCAATAATCGCAACGTCATAACGAATTAAAAATCTTCTAAAAAATCGTGTATTTCTAGAACGATCGATCCATAATATAGACAAAATATATTGGTAATTATAGTGGAAACTCTTCATAGTCAATTGTTTTCTGTTAGTGTTGAAAAAAGGCGAGTTGTATATAGAACTTCATACAAAAAATTTAACGAGACCAAAAACGAGACTCTCGTGTTGCGCTGTATGTGTTCTCGGTATCGCCTATAATATTTTTGAAAACGTCCCGTCTCGTCTCGCTTTTACGAGACGAGAAGAGAAAAATCTCGTTCTCATGTGAAGCCCTACTGGTATCTCAATTTTAGAAAATGCAATACAATTATTGAAACGTACGAACAAGATATAGGTGCCGGTGTATATGAGTGAATGTTTGTTTGTGTTAGACCGATTCCGATCGAGCGCGTAGCCCGTGCTGCAGCCTAGAGGTTGAACCCCCTCAGCTGGGTTTGCTAACCTCTCTTATGGCGTATTCCATTGGCGGCACCAGTGCTACACTGAGCACCCACTGAGTGCAAAAAATGTTGCACTGGACGTCAAAATGTGTCAAAATGCTTGACGAAATTCCCCAATGGAATACGATTCATGCACACAGTGCGCACGAGCTCTACCAATGGAATACGCCATTAGTCTCTTAGCCGATCACCTGCAGCTCGGTTAAGTAAACCTAAGCCGCAGGTCCTGCACCGCCGACATTACATGGGTCTCATGTAACCTCCCTCCTGCCTTGTCGGTGTGTTATCTACATAAGGTCCATTTTCCTAGCAAGCAGGATTAGGCCCTTGAGTAGGTACCTAGTCAAGGTTTCTATCACTCAAGGTCGTGTCGTCGCCCCCATAGTGGAGTCTCCATTCTGTGTGGGCTGGACAGTAAAATATGACATATGAGGCAGTTTCGTCTGCCCCCACATTTCCTACGAACTGGGTTTTCTCGGAGAATTCCCATGTTGCTTTCTCAGGGTACAGTGTCCGGTTAGTAGGCCAGTTACTGCCCTGAGCTTACACCTACTCAGTAGTAAGATTTCTGTAGTTAGTGAGGGGCAGAGCTGCCTGATTTGGTCACCTCTACTTTCGGCTCTAGCCCGAAGAGCAGTATAGCCGAACCCTCTCTAGTGAGTGCGTCAGCTCTTTCATTCCCTTCAACCCCTATGTGCCCTGGCACCCACCGAGCTAGACTCGGCTTCTGGCTGCCAAGGTTTCCAGGTGCTGTCGGCATTCCGGTACAAGCCTGGAGTTATATCTCCAGCTGGCTATTGCCTTAGAAGCTACCTGACTGTCCAAGAGAATTCGTACGTTTCTATTGAAATAGCCCATACGAAAATTGTCCACGACAGATGTCGTGATGGCTACCACTTCCGCCTGGAATATAGTGGTTCATTGCCCAAGCGACATCGAAATGCTCACATTGTGTGAAGCCCCATACATTCCAGCTCCAGAGCATCCGCCCATCACTGAACCTTATCGACAACCGCTATCTTCACCCTCGTATGGTTTACAACATTGCTGACAACATGGTTGTCAACTAAGTTGCTCGTCTGTTGTCAACAGTGTTGTGAACCATACGAGGTTGAAGATAGCAGTTGTCGATAAGGTTGAAAACATCATTTCAGTGGAGGTTTCCGTCGATTGAACTAGTCGATTCAGTCGGAGGAATAATTTGAAAATGAAGGAAGATCTTTTATAAAATAATATATAATAATAAACCAGTTATGCAACGATGAGGTGCAGCACACTTCTATAAAGAGGAGAATTTGAACAAAGGAGTGGTACCAAAATCGGGCCCAGTTAATCCATTTCAGTTTATTGAAAGAACTACGTATCAGTGCACTCATTGATTTTGAAAATTTCCTGAGAATGGATGGCAAACCATATGATGAATTGTTAGAAAAAATGCGACCTTAAATTGAAAAGCAGGACACAGTTATGAGAACAGCAATAACTGTCAATGAACGACTGTCTGCTACCCTGCGATTTTAAAAAAGTGCACAGTCTTTCGAGGATTTGAAATTCCTTACTGCTATTTCACCACAGAGACTTGGAGCAATAATAAGCGAAACTTACAATTTCATAAATAGAGAACTGAAAGAATATATTCAAGTAGATGCTCGCTGCAAATCTGAAGAGATGTCGAATTTATTGTTGAAATAAAATTATTGATTATTGATTTCACCTGATTTTAGGGGAAAATGAAATTTTCCGAACTGTATTGGAGCTATCGATGGCAAGCATGTGGAAATTATTAAACCTGCTGATGCTGGGTCCTATTATTTTAATAAAAAAAAAAGTTCAGCAAAGTTTTATTTACCTTAGTTAATGAAAATTATTAGTTTCTAGTAGCCTAAGCTGCTGCAAATGGTGGAGTGTTATCGAACAGTTTATTTTATGAAAAATTCAAAGACAACAAACTTAATATCGCAGAATATGGCAACCTACTAAATGACTTTCCGGAGCCAATGTCATTTGTACTTATTGGCGATGATGCATTTCCTCTGAAAATTTTTTTTATGAAACCCTATAGAGAAAATAAACTCTCCAACGAACAAATAATATTCAATATATATATAGACTATATAGAGCCAGGCGAATTGTGGAGAATGCGTTTGGCATTCTTACATCCAGATTTCGAGTCCTCCTGAACATAATACATTTGTCTACCGAAAAGGCTGTCATGTTAACCCTAACAACTTGTTATATACACAATATTTTGAAAAGAAAAAATTCATCTATATATGTACTTGCGAGGAAGCGTAGACCTTGAAAATACAAATACATGTGATATCCAGCTACCACCATGGAGAACTGAATCTCAACAATTATGTGACCTTTAATCCACCAACGCAGGAATTTCTACTGTAGCTGCGAAAGAGACAAGGAGAAAATTCACAACCTATTTTAATGGAGTGGGCACAATACCTTGTCAAATTCGTTATATTGATAAAAATGCATAATTTCCTCAACATGTCCTCTGAAGATATGGTCAGGTTGCGAATGAATAAAAATTTAAAATGTTATAAATAAATTATGATGAAATTGATTTTTCTATGTTTTTAGATATGCTTATGAAATTAAAATCAGAATGAGTTAATAAAAAGTTTAATCAATTAAGAAAAATAAAATGAAAAGATATGTACAAAATGTTTCAGATCAATGAAAATCAATGTGATATTCTTTTGAATAAAAAGGCGGTTACAAGTCAAGGTTAAAAACGATATTTCTGAGGAATTTTCACCATCACAAGGATTACCGCAGGGCTCACCACTGCATAGTTTTCACAACTCGAAATACTCGATATAGGAAAGTATCATTGCAATGCATAGAGCAAGGCTGGAGACAATCATAGCAGATTGTTCATATATTCCTGATATTTGAATAGGTGTAGTCTGACGAACAAATTATTTTAATAGTTCAAAATATATTAATAAAATACAATCCCCTTTTCATAATGTAATAGTTCATACCACTAACACAGTAATTCTGTATTATAAACCTTAACTCAAGAAAGAATCTATTATACACAAATGTAGATCAATATTTCAGCGTTTTTTTACTGGCAACATTATGAAAATACTGTATATATACAGTATTATATAATACTAATATATTATAAAATACTGTATATATACAGTATTTTCATAATGTTGCCAGTAAAAAAACGCTGAAATATTGATCTACATTTGTGTATAATAGATCCTATATATAGGAACATGTCTCACTACTTAGGTAATATTAACCTCGGTGGTCAACGGACAGTAATTTCTTTTGATGATTCCATCATTTTGTTCTCTCCTATTGCCTTCATAAACAACATCATTAAAATGTTCCAATTCTAAATCTATCTTCTGATACAGCATCCCCAATATTTATACATAAATTATTCAATATGCAAGTTTTTTTTTTGGTATCAAAACAATCTTGTAAATATATATTCACAAATTGATGATGCGGAACAATATATTTTCAAAAGTACGAATTAAAACGTGCGTACAAAAAAATTCATGGTCAAGTAGGCTATGGAATTTTGAACGTCATTATTCTGCATCTGAACGTTGATCAGACATTGCAAATTTTAAAGTTCCATAGCCTACTTGACCACGAATTTTTTTGAACGCACGTTTTAAAATCATGTTCAGCCAAAAATTCGAAAATTACAGACATTTGGCAAATTGATAAGCACTCTGTTCCAAAGAACAACGGCGCCAAAATTCTATAGATAGATTTAGGTATTTTTTTTCAGAGCGCCCATAGGTCTTCTCTGCAGTGTTTTAGGTTTATCCATTCATTCTGGGATCCCCTGTAGAATATCGAACAAGAGCGCCAAAAACATAAACATATGGTTTTTCGTGTTACATTCAAGAGACATATTGATAGCATGCCGAGGACCAAATTTGTAGTGGACATGAGTGTAATCACTAGTGATAAAGCTGAGGTCACGTGAATGCCTTTAGACTTTTTCCATTCACAATTGCGGAGTCACAGTGGAAACTGGCTTGGCTAGAACACCTTGTATAGAGATAGACATTCAGGTGATTTTGAGTTCTATTCAAGTTATTCCAATAATGACGTGAAACCGGAATGAAATCTCACTTCTTGGGAAAAGATCGAGCATAATTCGTACGCGTTAAGTTAACTGGTCATTATTCATCATCAGTCATATTCATTCTCATTATATCCACACTGTTATCCCTAATTACTGAATTCAACCCAGTTCAATCAATTACGTTTCGAAAGGAATGCGTAATCACAGAGATCCGCTATGCGAGAACGATTAACAAAGTGAAAAACACAAATTACCGTATATAGTTTCTCTATGACGATAAATCAACTGATGAATTTATGAAGGAACACTTAACCCCTAGACGCTTCCCTAGGAATTACAAGTCCATTTAACGCAGGAACATGATAATTAATTCCTAAAAGGTGAAAATATATCTTCCTTCAATGGTGTGCCGGACTAGCATTGATGCAATGGAATCATTAATTCATTAAAAGGCCATTACCGGGAGAATATCATTTGATACCTCGTCTGGGTATCGAATCGCAGGTATGAGGCGGTGAAGAATTGGGTAGATTAAAATATTCGATTATTTTCCGATAACGAAATGTGGACGTGAGAGAAAATTTATCATAATCGAATGGATATTGACTGGAATTCGATGTTATGACTTCAGCTGTCCAATTTTTCAGATCGCAAGAATTTATTCTCTAGAGAAGGGGTCTCCAAACTTGGGCCCGAGATAGCTGACTTGTTATACCCTTATTACACCTGACTGACTGCGCCTGAAATACGCATGCACCCGGGACTATTTCGTTAACGTATTCAGGCTTGAAAATAAATAGAACTGATTCTATTTTTCTCGCTGAAGGGTGGGGATTTCAAGCCTTTTTGTCGAAATGTCATGTCCATGAACACAATATTTATCTGTTTGACTTGTCGTCTTAACATAACCTAGTTTATTTTGTCCTTTGAATCGCAGCCTTGGAAATTCAATAATAAATATGTTTTTCTTTGATCGTGGGAAAAGTGACCCTATTTTGACCTGTTTTCTATGCGCAAAGCTCAACATTCCAGAATAGTTGGCAGTTGCTAAGCAATTAGAAAATAACAGTGCGGTAATATTCTTACCGCACTGCTGTAGCGTGCGGTAATGTTACAAATGGATTATTACAATCAAATGAAACAAAGTATGGTTTTAATTTTTATATTGATAAAGTTGTTATAAAAGAAACATCTTATTTATAACGATATTCTTGAACACAAATTAATTGTTGTTAATATTTACATTTATTGAACAATTTGTAAATGTACTGGAGGGCAACGCGAATTTAAAGACGTTGAAGCTGCATGACTAATTGTTTGGTTTATCTCGTTTCGACCATTTTCATTTGAAGTCGAGTTGAATATTTTATTAGCCACTTCTACTATATTATTAAGTGATTCGTCAATATATTCTTCCGCCACATTGGAAGATTTCCATCCTCCGTGGCGCTTTAAAGAAAGAATATCAGCTCCAGCATCTATCAAATGTGTTACTGGTTGCCGATGATCTTCGGAAACAATGTCCTGTATATTCTGTCGGATTTGGCAACTGTAAATAACTTGCAACAATTTGCGGAATATTTCCAAATTGATTTATTCCAATCACTGTCTTCCATCCTTTTCCATTGTTGAATTGAAAAAAAATGGATTTTCAAAATCATTAGGCCTAAATGATACGTACTTTCTATAAACATTAACATAGGTTTCGTTAATGATAAATGATCTAGATTCATTTGTTTCTGTTTCTGATGGTATTTTTACCAGTATTTTTGAACCGAAATCTTCTATATCCTGAACTTTCATTTGGACAAGCTCATCTCGTCGACAGGCTCCTGCTATTCCAAATATTGGAGCTACCTAAAAGGTAATCAAAAATTGTATATTTCGTAGTTTTATGTATTTTAAGTAATATTATTTTATCTATATCTACTTACTTTCGTCGATAAAAATATGTCATCTGGGGCCTCTAAAATGAATTTCTGAACTTGTTCCAGGGTTAAAATTTTGGATTTTTTCGTTTTGTATCCTGCAGCTTCACGTTTTGAAAATGGTCTCAGTTTTTGGTACTGGGCAATATTAATATTATTTTTAACAGACAAAGTTGATCGAAGCATGGAATAATGTGCCCACAACGTCGAAGATTTAATAGTTTTAGCCAATTCAGCAACATACGTCATCAGTACATTCTCTGAAAAGGATACACTGTTGTTTTTTCTACAAAAGTTCATGAAGCGTTGGTACGCAAGTTCATACTTTTCTCTGGATTTCACCGGAAGTAAATTAAGTGAAGCCGCGTTCGCGGCTTCTACTAGTTCAGGAGGCGTGCAAGGTAACAAATATTCCCTCTCAGTGTTCATGTTTATTAATTCTTTTTTAATTCCTTATAAAATACAACGAATCAAACAAAACCAGTTTGAAAATTATTTTGCTTTTGTCATAACAAAGTAATTTCCATGGTTACCACTTCTATATTTCAATATGAACATAGAGAAACCTATTTAAACTTACTTGATTTCATTTTGAATGAAATATTTTTAGTTAATTTTTTAAATGTAAATCAACGATCGAAGAAAAAATAGTATGTATAATTCGTGGGAAAAGCATATTCCCAAACTCCTGTGTTACCAGACTCGTCGCTATGCTCCTCGTCTGGTAATTATCACAGTCGTGGGGGTATTATGCTTTTCCCACTAATTATACAATATACTAATTTCGTCGACCTCTATGAAACAATAGCAAATGATACATATGTTTATCTTAAACCTTATCCATAGTGACCACAGCACTGGCAAGTATTCTTACAGAAACTTCTGTTTGTACTGAACCGTATCATGCCGTATTCATAGAGACCACAGCGGACGAGAAAGTCATTTTGCGGACGAGAAAGTCATTTTGCGGGCAAGAATAGTGTATCCTATAAAACAGGTTGCAGAATGGGCTCCTATTAAAACACGAATGCGAAATTCGAAAATGAGCGACGAAAGAGCGAGTTTTCGAACGTATGAGTGTTGGAATTGCCTTCTGCAACGAGTATTAGACGATATTTTCTCTATTTTTGTAAAGTACCTACTGTTGAAATTTAATGAAAAATTCGGATTATACATCCTAGTGACTTTTGTATTGTATCTTGGTAGTTGGTGTGACTGTTACGAAAGTTGACAGATTACGGACATCAGAGTTAAAACAGTTTCCTAATAGCATGAATGATTCAAAATCAGCAAGAAGGAAATCTCTAGTACCATATTTTTTAATGAAAATAAAGCATTTCCTCAACAAATATTTCACTATATCCAAACTATATTGTATTGTCAATTGACGTGTGTTGAAATTTGATAGGACCGAATGTCAGTGCTGACTACCACAAATCGAAAAATATAACTAGAAACAATGCGGGAATTAGTTCATTTCAGCACTGTTTTTAGTGCTGGAATGGACTCATATATATATATATATATATATTATTAAATCTTGAGTTTTCTTGTGCTTCTTTCTTGTATAAATTCTTGTGAAAGTTTTCTTGGGTATGTTGGAAATTATATAAAATGAAAAAGTAAATATTGTTTTACTAGTCAAACACAACGTGCTACAATACCCAAGAAAACTTTCACAAGAATATATATATATATATATATATATATATATATATATATATATATATATATATATATATATACGATACTGAAATAGAGAAAGTACTTTTCGCGTCCGCAAAGTACTTACCTTCAATAATAGTCGATTTTACGGCGCAAATTAGTACGTAAAATGTTACTTAACATATAGATCGACAAAAACTTACTTTTTCGTCTGCAAAATTACTTTTTCGTCATTACTTTCTTAACCGCTGTGGTCACTATGAATATGGCATGATACGGTTCAATACAAACATAAGTGTCTGTAAGAATACCTCTCAGTGCTTTTATCACTATGGATTCGGCATGATATGGTTCAATAAAAACATAAACATTAAAACATAAGCGTATGTGTTATTTGCTTTGTATCTGTCATTTGCTATTGTGAAATTGTTGAAGAGGTCCGAAATTAATAATAATAGGTCGACGAAAATATGCACTATGCACCTCGGTGAAAAACTGTCTATGGTCACTCTAGCCTATTGCTATCCCCGTCTCCGCCTCTGATAGCAATTTGCAGACTCGACTATAATAGACAGTTTTTCGTCCTGGTACATACATAACTATTATTACACTGAGTTCGTAAACTAACTGAACTTACGAAGGTCAGAGACTCTGTGATGGCAACATTTGTCATAGCTAACAAATAAATGAAGTGAATCTCGCCGATCAAATTAGCAGTATATTATTAGTGTTCTGTGAGCAGTATTATCTCAAGCACATGTCTTTTTTGTGTGCCTGTCAAACCAAGGTGAGATCCTGGCATTGTTACCAAAAATGACGAACATATCCGAGATATTGATTCCTAAAATCTATTATGAAACTTATATTATATCAATTGAAACTTGGTCAATATTCCAGTTTTGTTTTCACTGGAGATATTCTAAACCCAATTTGATGAACTTTCCAAAGTAAACATTTCCATCGTCATATATATATATATATATATATATATTCTTTTGAACTTGAGCATTACAATTTGTTTTTTATCTAACAATAAAGCATGTGTATGAAAAAAGTGTTAGCAGAGGTTAGTGTAACGGAGTACCATATAATTTGATATATGATACTAGAGCTTAGGGAAAAAACCTCAGCAAAAAAACCCTATCTCCCCGTTAGTGTTGTGATTTATGAAAATTGAAATTGTTAACAAAATATGCTGAAATATTAAATATTGAAGGGCATCTTTTTCTTTATTATCGCTTCTTCCTTCAACAAGCAGAGAAGATTCTCCAAGGTACCCGAAACCCAATCTGGAAAAGGAAAAGACTAAGGGAGAAAACGAACAAATTAAAAATGGAATATTCTATATTTCATTAAATAGATTTGAAACTCGCTACCCATTCTAAAAAAGATTCAGAAACATTATGAATAGCCCTAAAACCATCTTTGAATCTATATATGCGACAATTATTAACTAAATGATCTATGGTTTCCTCTGCTTCCCCGCATTCACAACTAGGACTCTCAACTGAATTCCACCTGAAAAGCATGCTGTTGTAACGACCATGACCGGTTCTTAGACGATTCAGAATAGACCATATTCTCCTTGGAAGATCAAACCCCGGAACTCTATTCGAAGGATCAGAAATTAAACCCTTGTTGAATAAATTGCAAGAAATCCATTCAGACCGCCAAACTTCCTTGTCACTTTTATTCGAATTAAGAAAACAGTTCGACCATAAAGGGTTTCGTGACTTCAATCTGGGAATCTTATTGCCTGGAATGTAGGAGATAATCGGAAATGAATTCGGAAAAAAATGAAATTTATTCCAAGAATTTGAAACAGCAGTCTGCCTGCCAACGTGGGGCGGGACAATGTTTGAAAGAACTGGCAACCAATGAATAGGTGTAGATCTAATAGTTCCAGTGATGATTCGCATAGATGAATTCAACTGTGCATCAATTTTTTGAGTATGAGCACTATTAAACCAGACAGGGCAACAATATTCAACGGCAGAAAAAACCAAGGCTAAGGCTGCCGTTCGAAGAGTAGCTGCATCAGCACCCCATGAAGTACCAGCTAATTTCTGCAGAATATTATTTCTCGTTTTCAACTTCAGACGCAAGTCATCCAAATGAGCTTTGAAATTCAAAGATGAATCTAGTTTCACTCCTAGATATTTAGGATAAAAATTATGTCTCAAGAAAGAATCACCAAAAGTTACACTCAATGTTCTATATTTTTGGTGATTGTTCAAATGAAAGCAAGAAACCTCAGTTTTATTCGGATTCAGACACATATCGTCATATGATTTATCCAAGGGCATTATACTATCACCCGCACAAATTATAATATCCTGAATCCTCATAATTATACGATAGCTGAGTTTATTTCATTGGTCATTTTCCATTCAATCATACTTCGTTTTCTAGAACAGGAGATATTTTTTATCACGAGTAACGTATTTTGAATAGAACCAGAAATATCCGTGCTGCAATGGACATTTTCAATTCGAAAAATCTAAGGCATTAATATCAAACACCTATGTTTTGACGAGGATGGTGCTACATGCGACACAGCCATCGAAATCATCGATTTATAGAAGGGACGGTGCGGTAAAAACATTATTTCAAGAAATGGTCTTGTTAATGGTCTTCCAGATCGTGTGTTTTAATGCCTCCTCATTATTATTTTCCTTTGGGATACCTATGTATAATCCATGATTTATGCTGATGAACCTATAAGTATTGGGGAACAATTTCGCAATCCTTTGATGAACTTAGGCCCCAATTATAAAAAAAGTGGTAGTCACATGCCAGAAATCCTTTTCAAATCATAAATGACATTTAATTTACAAAAACAAAAAATTATAAAGAAGATTCCATCAATATTTTAATGTTTTATTTCAGTTCAAAGTTCTCAGTCTTGAAAAAACACTAAGTAGGCGGGTGCGTTATTATCATAATTTCTTCTTTCCTCATTTTATCAACCAAAAAAATAGAAGAAATAATTATCATGACGATTTAGTCAATTAAAAAACGAATCGTATTAAGAGATAATAATGAAGTTTCACCTTCACCGAACTACACTCCCTACAAAGTTCAATGGTACTCGTACCTCAAAGATAAACGATAGTGGGCAGAACCTAAAGTTAGCAAGAGCTGAATCGAAACAGGATTAATATCTGGATCAATAACCACAGACGGAGAAATCCAACGTTGAAACAAAAAGACATTAACAAAAGAGCGTCGAAAGGCAGTGCCTACTCCTCGTCTGGCTCATAATTGTTATGGATCAGTAATTAAACAAATAAATTACTAAACGGTCTCTCTTTCCGTTATTAATGATCCCATAACAGTTGCTCGGTCTACGAACGTGGTTATTATGTAATTATCAGTTAGTTTTAATCTCGGGTTAAGTAAACCTTTCAGAATATCCAACAAATTACTCTCTGCTATATGTTGAACACACCTCGAAACCGTCCCTCCCTCGAAACCCTCAAAGCACGCCGAGTTTCTACAATTCCCCCACGAGTTAATGCTCAAAATCATGCTGAACGTGGGGTCTAGTCGAGACGGCACTCTACAGACGGTATACTAGGTGTTGAAAAATGTATGGTGTAACGCAGGAAATGAGGTAGAAGGTACAATGTTTTTTTCAAAAAGGTTATCCACGGAATGTGGGAGAAGGTACACATTTTTTTTTGCTTCCTCGATTTAAAAGAATTATTCACGAAATGATAGAACAATAAATGGATTCTTAATCGTAGAATATTTTGGGATTGAAGAATAATACATAATATAACGCGGGAATTGATGGAGAAGGTAATTTTTTTTTGCTGTACGATTTAAAAAGGTAATGCACGAAATTATAGAACAATATGAATTAAAATCGTAGAACATTTTGGGATTGAATAGTAATATTTTCTAACGCAGGAAATGGGGGAGAACGTACAATTTTGTTTGCTGCACGATTTGAAATGATTATTCACGAAATTATAGAATAATATGGATTAAAAATCGTAGAAAAATTCGGTATTTAACAGTAATTGTTGAAAATGTTCTCAAGTGTTAGATATAGTTTATCACATATTGCAAACTTTGAAACAAAAAAATGGGTTCAAGCTCTGTGGACAGGAGCTTTCTGGCGCTCTAGTTCAAACAGACAAATTATATCTCCGAAAGTATTGGTTTCTCATCGTTGAGAATTATATCAATGTATTCTTATGATAGAACTGCATCATAGAGGAAATTCAATTCAAATAATAGTTTATTTATCAAGATTAAATGAGCCATCTGAGAATGAGAACTGCACCATGGAAGAAATCAAATTAAAATAGCTGAAATGAATCTGACTCCTCTCTTATAGAACAGGATGACATGAACGAGTATGAACACAGATCATATAATAAAGCTTAGATAGATTTATTATAGCATTCTGTGAAAACATAGAAGTACGTACGATTCATTATTGAAATTTGGAAAAATCATATTTCCGAAAGTATTAGCTTGTTGGAGTTGGAAATGATATCGATGGATTTTAATGGTGAAACTGCATCTTGAATAAAAATTACAGACATTTGGGCAATTTGATAAGCTCTCAGTTCCGAGGAACTAGAGCGCCAAAAAGTATAATTCCCTTTCCGGGATTTGAGCCCGCCTTCTCTCGTTCCGAAACCCAAAGCGTAGACCGACCGGCTATCGGGCTCCTCGTACGATCTTGTGATCTCCGGTATTAGAATAAAATGTCGGTACTTACCTGGGATATATATTCTTAATTTTCACTTTTCGACATAAAATCGCCACATGGGGGTTTATTTGACGGTTTTTTACCCTTGTCTCTCTAAGTCGATTTTGACGTTGTCAATGACGTTGACAATGTCATGTCTCAGGAAAATAAGTTGACATTATGACAATTCATACATAGAATAATTATATAATTCTGTGAAAACGTAAAAATACGATTTTTTATTGAAATTTTGAAGAATCATATCTCCGAAAGTATTAGCTTGTTGGAGTTAAAAATGATATCATTGGATTCTTATGATAAAACTGCTTATTGAAAAAAATTTAATTTGGAATTTGTTTCGTAAAAAAAAAATTTTTTTTTGTTACTCCGAAACCATCTGTCCGATTTTGCCCAATAACGAACTTAGCCGAGATATTTATCTCCCAAACCTACTCTGAAAATTTCAACTGTCCAGCTCATTCCGTTCGAGAGTTATCGTGCCTACGGCCGGCCGGCCGTAGGCACTAAAATCTAAAAATCCTAAAAATCCACTGATATCATTCTCAACTCTAACAAACTAATACATTCGGAGATATGATTTTTCAAAATTTTAATAATTAATCGTAATTTCATGATTTCGTGGAATGCTCTAATTATAAATTGCTGATTTATGAGGAGATTCTTAGACCTAAGTTTTGAATTTATTTTTCCATGATGCAGTTCTATCAGAAGAATCCGTTTATGTCATTCCCAACTCTGAGAAACAAATACTTTTGGAGATACGATTTGCCAGAGTTTGAACCAGAGCGCCAAACCTCCTGTCCACAGGACCTGAACCAACTTTTGAAGTGTCACATTTCTGCTTACTATGCAAATTCAAGGCATTGTATGAATGCTCAGGAGTAGGAACATGTTCTTCACAAATTAATCATAATAATTTTTAAGGTAATTTCATTATTTCTGAATCATATCTCCACAATTTGCTGAAATTTTGAAGTACATAATTATAGGTAATGCAAGAATAAAAAAATTGGTTCAAGCCCTGTGGACAGGAGCTTTTGGGCGCATGTTCATCTTCCTTGTGGCCCGTACTGACCAGTAAAGAAAAAAAGCAGTATCATGTTGAATACCTTAATATTATTCTGGAACACAAATTTTCCATTACAATAATCTTCATCTATAGCTTCTATTTAGTATCAATTCCTGTAGAACGTGATCATAATAAGTGTTTTCCATATAATAAAATGTGTTTGAACTTGGTATGTAGGAAATCTGACATCAATTATTGGAATTAATTGATTTGACAAACAGCCGTCAAATGAGGTAAATATATTTTTGTGACGATTTTCTGTGACCATAGAACGTCAAAACACGCTGGAATGTGAATTTTAAGCAATATCTTCTGGAATTGAGATCGTATCGAACTGAAATTTTGCACACTCGTGTAGAATGCTTGATTTAACGTCGGTACAAATTTTTTTATTAAAAAATTTTCCAACTGCCCGATCCCAACAATACTTAGATAATATTATATCCATAAATTAAGCATTTCATTATTGCATTTCTTGAAATAGGTACCTTTTCAAGTCGATCAACATCGTCCTTCTTTCGACGTCTAAACTATGACTTGATTCTTTATGTTTATGTCTTTGAATTTGTTTTCGGTGGAATTCAAAGAGTTCATAGAATAATCGATGAAAATACTGAGAGAGACCCAGGAAATTTGACACATTTTGTCTTATATCTCCAGAAATTGAAATCGTATAGAGCCAAAATTTTGCACAATGTTGCAAAATACTACAATTGACGTTAGTACAAGTTTTTGTTGCAATCTGATGAATAGTTCACGAAAAAATTAAAAGAAATATTTTTTTAAAAATTACCAACATTTCGATCATAACAGAATTTTGCCAAAAGTTGCGCGTTTATATCCTCGAACTGACTACCAAGTTTCGAATCAACATCTTCTTTAGTTCCTGAAATATCAGGGAAATAACCTCAAAATTTTAAATGTCTATAACTCCTAAACCGTCAAGCCGATTTTGCCCGTTAACGAACTTAACCGTCGCATTTTGATCAGAAGCCTACCCTGAAAGTTTGAAGTCGATAGGACCTTCGGTGCTCCTGTTATCGTGCCTACGGCCGGAAGTACGGCCGGCCGGCCTGCCGGCCATACGGCACCCAAAATTCTGACACCGGATTCGTTATCAGGGAGTCCGAATTAGTCTATTAGCCAATTTTCAGCTCGAAATTCGAAAATTACAGACATTTGGACGAAATGATAGGACGATGTTCCCCTAGAACATGCGCCCAAAAATGAGTTTCCCAAAAATTAGCTATATAACTCAATGATGGAATCTAAGCTCTGCATGTTTTCAAGTATAAGACTGAAACAGAAAATGGTAAATAGCAGTCAGGTTAATAATACTTAGCCAAAGGTTATTATAATAATACTGACTGGAAATTATGATGTTTTAGTAATTATTGAAAATGGCAGTATAAATTTCCTGTCAACCTTCTTCAAGACGAGGTAATTTCGTCGGCAAAAAACCACTTACTTGTCTGTTGGAATAAGTGTACCAGCAAAACTTACCATCCTCAGACAAGCAACGATAAACCATAAAAAAGTGATTAATGGATAATCGCCTCTCCCGTGAATCTGTGGCACCTTCCACGTAACTGGAGTACGAAAAGCAAGGTCTGGTCTCACTTTATAAAATAATACCCATCTTCTCCAATATTTAATAAAACCTGTTTTCAGCCGATAACATTAAATCATTCATGGAAATTAAAGTTTTTAACGACACGCGGTTTATATGTAAAAACTTCGCTAACTGTGCGAACAGCTGCTTAATCGCTATGAGACAATGTGTTCGGAAATAAGCACTTAATTTATTTTAGTGCTTATTATGAATGTTTTATTGGGGACCAATTTTCCTGATGAATATTATTTCCTTAAAGGATAAGTCCACTTATTCAAACAGTTCAAATAGGTCCAAATATAGGTACTCGGTGGTAATATATATGGCAATATCCGCATTTTCAAGGACATACAACAATTTTGTAGTTGTAAATATCTCAGCATGATCGAGATATTGGACTGTATGGCACAGTAGGGACTTCATGGCACGATTAGTGATGTGAAATACTCGAGTTTTTAAGTAAAGGACAAATATCCTGGAAAAATGTCCGAAACTTTCCCCCAAGGTCGAGCATTTTGAGTATTTAAGTATTTACGGACATTGCGGAAAAATATGACAATCGTCACATGTTAAGTTAAAATATCAGGACAATTTGAGGCATTTTAAGAAATGTTTCATGGTCAATTGGAAATAACAAATATCTTATCATTGAATGAGTTATTATCATGTTATTTTATTGTGTATCAGAGATGAAGGACAGGAGCCAGGTTCTGTATTAAGAATTAATATTAGAAAAATCGATTTAATTAGACTGTTAAATAATAAAAATGAACTTGTTTAGAAAAAATTTGTATAATTTCCCAATTGGTTCACAGATCTTTAAGAATCTTCGATCCAAGTAGAAAAGAATAAACTGTTTAAAAAAACTCTGTATAATGGCATCACAAATCGTTAAGCATCTTCGATCCAAGTAGAGATAAATAAACTTCTTGAAAAATGTTTGTATAATTGGCATCTCAAATCGTTAAGCATCTTCGATCCAAGTAGCAACGAAGAATAAATATCGGACAAAAATGAAAATTGTCAAACAATTTTTAAGTAGAAAAGAAATTTATGATATTTATCCAGACATTATCGATAATGTCGATAAATACTAAAGAACTATAAATGTCGACTGTTTTTAGAAGTAGTGATAATTTTCGGACATTTTTCAGTATTTATCAGAGGAGTATTTAAGACATTTTCCACACTCACAACACTAGGCACGATAGAGACTTCAATAATTGAGGTGTCTGACCTCACTGATTGAGAACCCTTGTTCAAAATCGATTCTGTCCGACCGTCCGTCCATTACCACGATAACTCTCGAATGGAATGAGCTAATAATTTGAAATTTTTGGAGTAAGTTCGATATTGGGCAAAGAATAATTTTTTCACATTACAAATTTCATTTTTTTTAAGATGCAGTTTCATCATAAGAATCTATTGATATCATTCTGAACTCTGAGAAACCAATACTTTCGGAGATATTATTTGTCAAAGTTTGAATAATTACTCGCTAGTAGTTTATTTAATCGTAATTTTACGATTTCATATAATGCTCTATGACGTAAGTTACATGATGAATCTGGTAATGTTCGTCATCAATCATGGGTTAATGTCAGATTGATGGGAAACTGATTGTATACGCGTAAACTGATGATCCGGATTGATGGCAAGATTGATTTCAGAGTGATCCCAGATTGACAGTGTAACCTCCCCCTAATTATAATTTGCTGATGTCATGTATGTAAATCCAACATATGAGGTGAATCATAGACCTACGTTGATGATCATCATATAACTAGGAAAAAATTTAAATATTTCTTAAAAAAAAACTCAGAAACTATCCGTCCGAGGGCCTTCAAAACAAAATTTTACAGCCTAGTTTACACCTAAGTTCAAAATTTGAACAGAGATATTGAAAAAATATTGGAAGCTGAGCAGCTTTGGGCGAGTTCAGTAGCTGGATGGGTGACTATTGCCACGATAACTTTTGCGATATTCTGGGTAGGTTGCACCTCCAAATGCGATGGTGGTTAAATTCGTTAATGGTCATAATCGGCCAAACGATTTGGGAGTTATATACACACTTATAGTTTTTTGTTATTTCTTCAGTAACTGAAAAAAATACATATCCAATTTAATACAGTTCCGATCAAATTGAAATCTGGTATGTACTGAATTGAAAAATGTGGGAAAGCCCTGTGGACAGGAGCTTTGGCGCTTTTGTTCAAACTTTGACAAATCATATTATCTCCGAAAGTATTGATTTCTCAGAGTTGGAAATTATATCAGTGGATTCTTATGATAGAACTGCATCATAAAAGAAATGAAATGCAAATATCATAAAATTTCGATTCATTATTGAAATATTGAAAAATCATATCTGCGAAAGTATTAGTTTGTTAAGTTGAGAATTATATCAGTGGATTCTTATGATGGAACTACATCTTAAAAGAAATTGAATTTGAAATTTGTAACGTAAAAAAAAATTTCAACTGTCTAGCTCATTCCGTTCGAGAGTTATCGTGTTAACAGACGGCCAAACGGCCGGACAAAATCGATTATGACCACGGATTCTTGGTCAGTGAGTTGAACCAAAACGTTTGGGACCATTTTCAGCAAAAAAATCGAAAATAACAGACATTTAGGCAAATTAATAAGCACTCTGTTCCGAGGAACAAGAGCGCCAAAAACACGGCTTGCAGGTTCCTGCTGTATTTAAGAACATACGCTTGAAAGCTCCTGACTTCACGTCAGTGCTTTTTAAGATTGTTTTTCTCATATTATTATAGTAGGATAAGAATGAAGATTGATTTTATTGTGATTTGTGAACTTAATTATAATAATTTCAAAGATTGGATGCTGTATAGACCACATTAGTTAGGTTAGGCAGGAAATTTGAATTACGATCCATCCGTGGATCCGAGCACTGAATTCCCCATGCATTTAGTATGGACCTAAAATTTATTCGAATTTCTCGCCTGTTTTTAGATACTTTGGCTAATATCTTAAGGTTTATTTTGTTTGAAATAGATTCTGTGAACCTTTCTCAACCTTCTAGACTCAAGTTTTCATATCAAAATTGTATATTTCCAAAATAATTAATAAATATAAATGTGCTCACACTGCTCACCAAATTCGATTGACGTATGTCTTAGCTCACTCGAAATCAGTCAAAAATAATAACATAACCCTAAATCGGCCTTGTAATGACGCACAACAGAAGTCATCTACGACATACGGAAATCTTTCGAACTAGAATGGTTTCATTTTTGATTTAAGAATAAATAAAAGTAGATTTTAATGTGGAAATAACATGAAAACATGCACTAATGATGAAGGTACCCAATACTTGTTGTCTCTACACTAACAGTCTCTTTTAAATAGGGTGGTTTCATCTCAAAGTTGAAATTCCTTGTTAAAAAATTTGAATATGGATCTCCCGCCAAGCGAATGATTCTAACCTAACTAATGTGGTCTATAGGAGTCTTGTGTATTTGTTTCCGAATTTTCAAAAAAAACTAATGGCAATAAATCCACACCACATGTTCACTCTCTATGGTTGTCTATCGAAGTAAATGTGCATTTATTTCTCAGAAATACTCCAACATAAATCAATGTATTCCAAATTTGTTGAAAGGAATTAACTTGGTAGAAAATTGTCTACACTTCAGTGCCGCCAAAGATAAATAGGCCATCATTTGACGTTTCTAATTATCTCATTTGGACGAAAATTTAATGAGCAATGGTGTCGTCTTGGATTCAGCTCTTACACCACTGAATCACAGAAATTTTCAATTGGAAGTATGGAGGCAAGTTCGAAACATCGAATGAGCAGCTTTCTGATAACTCCCCATAAATCTATAAGATGCATCTGATATATTTATTCATTCACTAATAAGGTAGCGAACCAATCTCAACACCGAGCAACGTATTTTTAAAATAAACATACATAGGTTCGTACATCTCCGCTCCGTAAAGATACCGTGGCCTACTATGAAGTCCACGTTTAAATTCTCATAAATAACCCGCTAACAATCTACTAGTGACAGCTTGTTAAGTCCTAACCACAGGTTAGGTTATAATTAATGGCTTACGTCACATTGTAATTGTTGACTCGTCGCTATTAAATCCACTTCGCTACGTGTACGGCTATTTGTTAACGATATTGGGGTATTTCAGGTGTTTATGTTGGTATCCCTCTTTACATGGCGATAGACTTGTTGCATGGGCGTTTTCTAAATTAGATTCTGCCAGAAGCGGATATTTTCCGAAAATTCAAATGCTACGATTTTCAATTAACAAATATTGCACAGTTCACAGGAACAATGTATTCTAATTGTATTCCAACTGTCGCATTTAACAAAATATAAAACAGCACTGACATTCAGTCAGTACTCTTTGGAGTGCTTGTTCACGTTGATAAATTTGATTTGAATGATGAGCGCTTCGACCTCAGTGGATAGAGCAAGCCGGAGATCTAGTCAGACGGTAGTGGTCACCATTCACTGTCGGGTCAAACATTAACAGTGCTGTGCCTATGCTGGCGTAAGGATACTGTAACAAAGCCTACACAGGACACAACTGACTCTTCTAACTCTCACAAGCTCTCATAGCCGCTTCGGAGCAATCTCCTGGGGAAGACCTACGAGGGTCAGTATAATCATATTCACATCATTAACCAGCATACAGTCAGGTCTAGGCCCATTAGTTTTACCCTCAGTCGAAATACAAATATTCGCCTCTATTGTACACTCTTAATCGAATTTAGCATAGATATATACCGTTTTCTCAGCTCTTATAATATTTCCTTTCATACAATTTCAAAGACAGACTTGAATAATGAGAGAATAGTCTATTATCACAGAATTTTTAATTGTGACATACCTATATATTTATTGCATTGGAATTGAAATTCGCTCAATATCTAATATTATACGAAAAAATGGGTTCAAGCCCTGTGGACAGGAGCTTTCTGGCGCTCTAGTTCAAACAGACAAATTATATCTCCGAAAGTATTGGTTTCTCAGAGTTGGGAATTATATCAATTTATTCTTATGATAGAACTGCATCATAAAGGAAATTCAATTCAAATAATAGTTTATTTATCAAGATTAAATGAGCAATCTGAGAATGAGAGCTGCACCATGGAAGAAATCGAATTAAATCTGGCCAATTTTGCCCAATAAAGAACTTAACCGAGATATTCATCTCCCTAACCTACTCTGAAAATTTCAACTACCTAGCTCATTCCGTTCGAGAGTTATTGTATAAAAACTTTCTTTAAATTTTCAAATTGTTTTGACACTTTGCGGTAATCTGGTCAATACAAAACTTCACATGCGTATAAAGGTCATGATTCTACAATTTGATGCTAAATTTTAGATAGATCGAGTGATCGGTTTCAGAAATATTCATAAAAAATATTTTTACTAAAATCGGCCGAAACCGCTTGATGGTTTCGCCCATTAACGAGCTCGTCCGAGATATTTACGCTCCAAACCGACCTTGCAAATTTAAATCCGCTAACTCCTTTCGTTCGAGAGTTATCGTGCCTACGGCCGGCCAGACAGAATAGATTTCGACCTCGGATTCTTGATCAGTGAGTCGAACCAAATCGTTCAAGACCATTTTCATCGAAAAATTCTAAAATTACAGACATTTGGGCAAATTGATAAGCATTCAGTTCCGAGGAACTAGAGCGCGCCAACAAGTTTCGTATGACAATTGCCCAAAACAGGTTTAAAGTACCTACAAATAGTAGATATTTCATAAAACATGTATGAAAGAAGAGTAATAATGAAAAATTACCTTGTAATCGATTAAAAATTTCCTGATCTACTTTCACCAAATTCTCTCCTCTCTCGAACTACGGAATTATGCTTTCAATATTTACATTCTATTTGCATTCTATGTCTATGGATGAAAAGCAGTCTAACTACTCTCAGATATCTTACTTCATGTTCCGTTCCGAAATGTAAGACTTTTCTGAGAAAAACTAATTTCGGAGCAAACACCTGAGATTTTTCTCACTTCGCTCACATTTCGGAATACACTTTATTCTCATAATTCTTCGATTGATTAAATAATGTCATGTCTCAGGAAAATAAGTTGACATTATGACAATTCATACATAGAATAATTATATTATCATTCTGTGAAATACGATTTATTATTGAAATTTTGAAAAATCATATCTCCGAAAGTATTATCTTGTTAGAGTTAAAAATGATATATTTTGGATTCTTATGGTAAAACTGCTTATTGAAAAAAATTTCATTTGGAATTTGTTTTGTAAAAAAAAATTTTTTTTTGTTACTGTGAAACCGTCTGTCCGATTTTGCCCAGTAACGAACTTAGCAGAGATATTTATCTCCCAAACCTACTCTTAAAATTTCAACTGTCTAGCTCATTCCGTTCGAGAGTTATCACGCCTACGGCCGGCCGGCCGGACCGTCCGGACAGAATGAATTTCGACCACGGATCCTTGATCAGTGAGTCGAACCAAATCGGTTAAGACCATTTTCATCGAAAAATTTGAAAATTACAGACATTTGGCAAATTGATAAGCACTCAGTTCCGAGGAACTAGAGCGCCAAAAACTTACTCCTCAAGTAACTGCAGGATACGATATTCACGTAATTCCGCGAAAATTAGTAGGTCGGCATTCAGAAAGTAATTACTGATTTTTAATTGGATCAGATTTGTATATTTTGAGTCATAGAGGAAATAACAACAAAATTCCAGATTAGTATAACTCTCATACCGTTTGGCCGATTATGCGAATGAACGAACTTACATCTCGCATTAGGACACCCAACCTATTCTGAAAGTCGCTATCTCTTTCCGTTGTCAAGTTATCATGAGATACATACATTTTTTGCATAGTTTTTTTAGAATTTTCTAGTGGTACGGTCCTCACAAAATTTCACATACGTCGTTATGTCGATATTTTACAACTATGTAGGTACCCAATTGCAATTCGATCGGGTCTGTAATTTTTGAGTTATCGAGAAAATAATATTTAAGATGGGTATATAAATCGAAATCGTTGGGCCGATTAAGCGCAACCACGAACTAAACTCTCCCATTTGGATGCTCAGCTACACTGAAAATTGAAAGTCCCTAACTCTTTCCGTTCGAATGTTGTCGAGGCAACGGTCAGCCATCCACAGCTACTCAACTCACACAAAGCTTCTTGGATCTCCAACCATATAGATCCGATAGTGTTCAAACTTGGAACTTGACTGTAGAGTTAGGTTTCGAAGGCTCTCACAATATCAGCGATGTCGGACGAATGGTTTCTGATATAAAGAATTATTTTCAAATATATTTTTTTAATTTTCTAGGGATATGATCCTCACCAAATTTTGCAAGAATTATTTCGTTGGCATTCTACAACTACCATGCTTGAATTGGACCGGATTCGTATTTTTGGAGTTATTGAGGAAATAAAAACCAGATTTCAGATGGGTATAACTCCAAAACCATTTGGCTGATTATGTCTATTGACAATCTCAAATGTCGCATTCGTATGCGCAACCTACCCTAAAAATTTTAAGTCGCTATATTTTTCCGTTCTCAGATTATCGTGAGATAAATTCAAAATTTTAATCATTTTTTTTAATTTTCCAGTGATATGATTCCCGCAAAACTTCACAAACATCTTTGTGTCAGTATTCTACAACTAGCTACCAAATTTCACTCTGATCGGATCTGTATTGGTTGATGACCGAAAACAGTTGGGCCGATTATACCCATTAACGAACTTGTCCGTTGTATTTGGACATGCCAACTGCCCTGAAAATTTCAAGTCGCAATCTCTCTCCGTTCTCGAGTTATCGTGGCAACGGCCGGCCGGACAGAATCAAATTTGACCTCGAATTCTTCATCAGTGAGTCGAGCCTAATCATTCGATACCTTTTTTTGACAGAAAATTCGAAATTTACATACATTTGGGCATTAATTTAATATTAATCTGAATATTTTTGTTTATAAATTCGTCCCAAAAAAAAGGGGACACAAAAGATTCATATGATGGTTCAGCACCAGACCCAGATGACCACTCAACGGAATTCACTAGCAGAAACAACACCACAAACAACCACCATAGCGCATGCACACTTGGACCTCAGTAAGAACACGCAGCATCTCCTCACTGGTTTCCTCACAGGGCACCACAGAACACAAATAATAAGAAGTGCAAACTCCCTACTAATCATTGGCATCAAATATTGTTTTTTGCTTTTGACCATGAACTGAAATCAAAATACGTCAAAAACTAATAAATTCTGAAAATAAAAATATTTAAGGTTTAGGATTGCAAAGAACAACGAGTTGTAATAAATAAATTTATTGACGAATAAACAGTATTTTTAACATAAGGGGATAGTTAGCTAAAAAAATCTCATTGTTCTGAATAGACTTCATCAGTAATATGTCCGAAAATATAAGCAAAAACATGTTATGGCGTAAAGGGAGATTGGTTAAAATCATATCAAACTTCTTGGACATCTATTTCACTTTTCGATGTATTTCTACGAAAACTTCACGAAACAGTCACTCACGAATGACAGATGGAAGAATACTGATTGAATGACAGGTGAATGACATTCACCTGTCATCGGCACTTCAATTTCTGCGCTTGCGTCGCGGCCATGTTAGGTGCCGTGCTGTTTCCAAATTTTGGTCGAAGTTTCATCCCCCTGCAGGGCACTGCGGCCTTAGGAAGCATATGATGATATTAGGGCTAGCAGAAACCCACGAGTGTAGATTCTGTTGACAGGAGTATGAAACTCCTGATCACCTGATAACGGAAGGCCTCGCCTTCTCAAACCAACGCAAGGAATGCTTTGGGTAAGACATTTGCAGGAGCGAAGACGTAGCCTCTTTGAAGCCATCCCAGATACTGTAGTTCATCAGAACTCTGGAGCTGGAAGGCGAGCTGTAGATGGTAATGACATCGACAGCTCTGACGGGGGGACACAATAGACCTTAAGGTCGCAGTGCAACGTTACCCCCTACAAAAATATATATTCCCATGCGCAGTTCATTCCACACCCGTAGTTTATAGTGAATTTCAAAATTGGCCACGGTGCGGACACTCTTCGGAACAACGCCATTTTCCCGGAACTGGCTCAGGTACCCGCGCAAAGAATTGCCGTGAATCTTCTTTTAAAACCTCACAATAGTAGCTCAGAACCAGATCCATGACCGCTAGACGTAATCCACTCCCAAATCTAACCCATACAACCTAAAAACAGCTACTTCTCCTCTGGCCATGCGCAGTCCCCTCTCAAAATCACACATTTCACACAAAACTCAGATGCTCCAGTACTAGTGGCTCAGGGATCATTTGGGGTGATAGTATCCTCCACCCCAAAACCCCACTCCTCTCAGATGAAACTCCAACAGTTAAATCCCTTTTCGTGTGCTCATGCCCATAACGAAAAATGCCTGAAAGGGGCGGCGTGAATTTCAAAATTGGCCCAAGGACCACTTTATGGGCACTCCACAGCTACGCTATTTCCTCGAAACTGGCTTGCATACACACATAATAGACACGTGGTAGTAATATGGCCTTCCAGTTTCTCCACAGTCACTCAACTTTTAGAAAAATCTTGGAAAAAATTAAAAAATTCCGCACCTCGTCCATCCACTTATTCAATCGCCGCCGTACTTACACGTCCATATTTAAATTATTTGCTTTTGTACATATGATAGCGATCACAATTATCACTTGTAGCACTTGTAGGAACCCAATTCGAAAGTAAACAGATTATGTTGTGGGAGTTCTAAATTGTAAAATTTTGTTTTAGGCTCCTAAGGTCACCTAAATGCCAAAATTACACTCAACATGATTTGTGGTTTTCAGAATTTCAAGTAAAATAGTTGAATATTTTTTCTGGTCATGCGATCATCATGATATTCCGCTTCAATTCGGTATTTTTTTTTCTGTACCACCCGATAAATAAAATACTTTGTATGCATTATAAGGGTATTAATTCTACAATTTTGTGCCAAATTTCAAATAGATCGAATGAGTAGTTTCGAAAATATCCAGAATTAAAGCTCCTACTCAAAATGACCATAACTTCGAAACCATTAGGCGGATTTAGCCCATGAAGAACTGAACGGAGATATTTATGCCATAAACGTACCCTGCAAATGTCAACTATCCAACTCATTTCGTTCGAGAATTATCGTGTTTACGGCAGGACAGATTTGGATTTGACCCCGGATTATTCATCAGCGAGTCGAACTTAGGCCCAATTTCACCGAGAAATCATTAATCTCAGATGTAACAAACTCGGTTTAACCTAAACGGAGATCTAAATCTCGGTTTAGAGAATGCAGATTTCTCCATAGATAATTTTGAAGGGCGTTCGAGTAATCCAAGTTTGAAGCTCAAGAATAATGGCTACGTCGCAAAGTAAACCAATTTGACAATAGTTTTTACCTGAGTATTTACGAATTATGCCTACCTTCGTTCAAATTTGAGAATTGTAATACCCTTAAGAGGTTAATTAATTCGAAAAAGGAGTTGGTGTTGCGTTGAAAATGTTGGGAAGGAAAAGAAATGCTCTATTTCAAGCTTCAGGAAAAGCTAATTTTCTTATGTAGTGCGTAAATATTTTAGCAGTGTTTAAAAACAGACAATATATGAGTGAGGCTACGAAAAAGAAAACCTGGCAAAAAATCGCAGAAGAATTCAACTCTTCCTCGCCGCTTATTTGCAAGCCGTACTAGAAATGGAAAAATTGAAACAAGATAGAATGCCATGAAAGATTAATTATAATGTCAATTATAGTATTCTCGTAAACCAAGTTGTGTTGTGTTTCAGCAATATATTGTAGGTATTCGTTGTTTATGTTGAATACATGATTTCATTAACTTATGATTTATCTTTTATATTCCTTCAGAAGCCTAAAACAATCCCCTACCATCATTTCAAAATGTTGAATGGGAGATACCAATAACGTTTGAAGTATTGATGACAAACTTTAATTTTAAAAATAATTCATTTCACTGAGCTCTCAATCGTTTGAGACTATTTTCGGTCAAAAAAACAGACATCTGGGCAAAATGATGAGCACGCGTTTCCCTAGAACATGCGCACAAAAGGTGCATGCAAGCATGCATCATCATACAGTTAAAACTCTTTAAGTGTTTAGTGATTTATATGCAAACTCATTTCAGGTCGCTATATAACGACCAACTTAGAATTAGACTGGCTCGATGTCCGTCTCTTTAGGGTGCCTGGAGGTGCCAATAGTATCAGGTTAACTTCCTCAGCCAATCGAATCCCGATTATACGAGGCCCGGTTTGTGGAAATCCATGACATGCATGCTTAGGCACCTTACAGGATCATCACATTATCTTCCATCTTTCAAAAGTCGTCCATTTATACTCCTTCATTACATTTTAGCATGTTAATAATTGTGTATTGAACGTAGATTCGTGAAACCCACCGCTAATAGGATATTATTTCTATGACTGTATGCTATCTATACAGGGTGAGTCTTTAAGTTGTGCATTAATTTTAACCAGATATTCCTCTCATTAAATAAAACACTTTTTTCATTTGCCATTCTTCCAGATTCGTTTCAGGTAAAAAGTTATAAGCGTTTAAAGATTTTACAATGGGCTGATACTGCCCTGAATTTTCTCTGTACGTAGAGCACAGATAACTTTTAATGTAACTCGTATTGTATATTGAGCAAATCACAGCACAGAACACTAATAATCGATGATCGAACTTCGAACTTCATAGCAACGATCTAATAATAAGTAGAAGAATAGCTTAGAGAGAGAGGCATTGACTCCAACATAAGAGTGAGATGCAATGATAGAAATCAGCTGATTAGGGCAAAACATTGTGTTTTGCAATGCTAAGTCCTACTAAATTATCATGTTTTATTAGTTTTTTCCATGTTTATTGAATTGTTTTTGACTTATTTAAAGTTTTATAAAGATTAATAGTTTATATCTAACAATGGAGATGGCCTATTCTATTAGGCGTCCGGTTGTACGAATATTATAAAAATAAAACATTAAATTTCAAAGGTAAGCTATCTGGATCTCAGAAAATGATAATTTATGCATTCTAAAATATGAGAGATGAAAGTATGTATTTGAAATGGAATCAGGGATTACTAAGAGCTGATATCAATTCTGCAGAATCGATCATATTTTTATTTGAGTAGATAGGTACATCCTGATTTGAATATAAATTTCACATACATATTATTCTCAAGTAAAATACTTGATTGCTTTCAAAGGATTGTTCAAAACAGTAAGTCTTTAGGCTTTGAATTATTTTTTTGTCCAAAAGAGAATCAAGAACTTGCGAACAAACCCAAGTTATTACATACATGTTTATTAATAGAACTCAATCCTTTGACACCTATTAAATGTGTTATGAAATTTTCAATCCAAATAATAATCTATGAACGATGGCATTGTGGCTTTCAGTTTTGATCAGAGATATGGAGTTATCATATCTCTGGTTTTGATTGAGGGTTCCTTATCCAGTGGCGGATTTATAAATGTAGGGAAATTTCTGGATTTTTCATCAGACTTTATATCATTCAAAGAAGAATATGTTGAGAACAGTACGTTGTAGGAGAAAAGATGAAGAATACTTGATTTTTCTAAAATGATTGTAGATTCTTATAATAACTTATTAACTTAGGCTAAACTTAATCTGCTTTCTTTATGCTAATTTCTCATAGTTTTTTTAAATCGCGAGTCTATAACTAGGAAACGAGTGACAGTAGGAAAAATATGTTAATTAGAAATTATGTATCATAGTTATAGAAAACTTCACCCCAAAATTCATTCCATTCGGAATATCCATGTCAAAGATACAAAAGAAGATTTTTTTTCGAAATTTCAACCGCCTGTATCTCTTTACCAGAGCCGAATTTGGAAAAATGATAACTGGAAAAAGTGTTTTATTTGACGTGAGAAATCTTTGGTTAAATTTAATGCAAAACTTAAAGACTCACCCTGTATGGAGTTCAGTCATAGGCTAAGTAATAATTAATGCGGTTATATAGCATGCGAGTCTATAACTAGGAAACTAGTGACAGTAGGAAAAAACTGTTAATTAGAAATTATATATCATAGTTATAGAAAACTTCACCCCAAAATTCATTCCTTTCGGAATATTCATGTCAAAGATAGAAAAGAAAAACTGATTTTTTTTTCGAAATTTGAACAGCCTGTATCCCTTTACCAGAGCCGAATTTGGAAAAACGATCAATGAAAAATGTGTTTTATTTGACGTGAGGAATCTTTGGTTGAAGTTAATGCACAACTTAAAGACTCACCCTGTATGGAGTTCAGTCATAGGCTAAGTAATAATTAATGCGGTTATATAGCATGCAATATCCTTGCATTCATTTATATGATGAGAATTAGAATATTCAAGGAATGTGAGAATAGGCTATGATGAAATTATGGATAATCTTATAGGTGTGGATATTGAATGAACATCTAGTTGAAGTTCAGTATTTTAAGTATTTCTGTGTTCCACAGGTAAAGAAATTGCAGAGGCCTGTTAGCACATTGTAAAATCTTTAAACGCTTATAGCTTGCAACCTGACCTAAATCTGGAAAAATGGTGAAAGTGGTTCATTTGATGAGAGCAATCTATGGTTAATAATAATATGCAAATTAAAGGACACACCCTGTATAATTAGATTATGCTCCTGCCTCTTCCCATCTGATATGATAATGTACAAAATTTCTTCCCAAAATCAGTTAATTGCGCACATGTTCTGAGGAACAGCGATGCCATCATTTTGCCAAAATGTCTGTAATTTTGGAATATTTTGTTAAATCACTGATGAAGAATTCGAAATCAAATTTGATTCTGCCCTGCAATCTGGCCGCCGTGACCACTTTAGAACGGAAAGAGATAGCGACTTGAAATTTTCAGGATAGGTTGCACAACCGAATGCGACGCGTAATGAGCATAATCTGCTTCGGTTGCAGAGTAATAATTTTGTTTTCAAAGAATATAGATCCGACTGAATTGAAACTTGGTGGCAAGTTGTAGAATACCTACACAAAGAGGTATTTTAAAAAAAAATATTAAAAACTATTATATATCTCACGATATCTTGAATACTGAAGGAGATAGCGACCTGCAATTTTCAGGGTATGTTGCACATCCGACTGCAACATTTAAGTTCGTTAATAGTCATTATCGGTCAAACGGTTTGGAGATATACCCATCTGAAAATTTTATTGTTATTTCCTCAATAACTCAAAAAATACGAATCCGATCCAATTCAAACATTGTGCTTAGTTGTAGAATGCCGACGTGCAAATTTTTGCGAAATTTCGGGTGGATCATGTCAAATATCGCTGAAGGCGAGGGCCTTCAAATATAACTTTACTTCCATGTCCCAAATTTGAACACGATCAGAAATATATTGTTGGAGATCCGAGCAGCCTTGGGTGAGTTCAGTAGCTGGATGGGTGACAGTTGCCATGATAACTTTCGAACGGAAATATATAGCAACTTGCAATTTTCAGGGTAGGTTGCGCATCCGATTGGTACAGATAAGTTCGTTGTTGGGCATAATTTGCCAAAGGGTTTCGGAGTTATTCTATATATTCCTATATAAAACTTCACTCGGTAGTTGTCGAGAATATATCAATATGCCTTTACTGGGTATATTTTGCCGCAGTCTCTAATTTCTTTATTCACTAACAAAGTATAATACAATGAAACTGCTCATTACATTTGAGAATTTTATTTTCCTCATAGTCATGTTTTCAAATAGATCCATTTAAGTACATTCTTTTCAATATAATCTTTTTCTATTTCCAACTACATACGTACAATCTTACTCAACTTCAACAACAAATATACAAAAGACACCGCAAACGATTAAGCTACAACAAATTGAGAATAATTATTCACAAATTCACGGGATAATAATAATTTCAACATTGTGAGTGTAAAATAGAAAAGTAGAATCAAAAAGCTACTTTCAAGGGAATTGAGACTTGCGAATCCATTGTATATTACGCCAGGCAAATACAATAAACTGAATATTTACAGAAATAAATACAATATTCAAGAAAAAATAAATAATATATACACTGGTACTATTTTCTAGTTGTGTTTGTATATCGAGATTGGCACTAGAAAGTTTTTTGGCACATCGTTGGCACTACCTCTTGAATGTACATATTGCCACTTGTTTGGGTTTAAATTTGTACAATTTATTTACAATTTACATTTTTTGCTCGAGTATTTCTCAAGTATCACTTTCAACATCGCTGCTACATTCCTCGTCCATATCCATGTCAATGTATTCTCCGTACTGGTCTTCTTCACCCGTTTCTTGTTTCCACTTAGTGACATGGTGTGCATTTTGTTGGGAATTTTGCGAATTTTGTTGCCCTTTACCTCCCTGACTCGTTTTGGCCTCTTCCTCTTGTTGCATTCTTTTATGCTTTGTTCTTCGGTTTTGGAACCAGACTTTAACCTGCAACAAAGAGATTTTTTCATTAGTAATTTATATGGATATGGTTATATAGTTTCATTTTATTGTCACTTTATTATTGCTCATATCAACCATTTTTTTCCATTTTATATGATCTTTCTGGGTATTTTGCAAAAGATATATACAAGAATACAATTGAAGCGTATCCATTAAAATAGAGGAAGTATTAATAATGAAGTTTAGGGGGTCACATTGATATTCCCCTTAAGTGAAAATGGTTGCAGTAAGAAGTTCAAAATACAGGCGACGTTTTTGGAAAAATCAGCATGCTGAATTTCCCAAATTAAACTGGAAAAAACCTAATAAATTTTGAGGAACTAAATTGAGGAACATGGAAAAGGAAGAAATGAAAAGGAAAGCATATGCATGATTTGTCTCATGACAGTTAAATATGATGGGGGTCGAAAACCATTAATAATAGAGTAATTTGAACTCAACCCAAGTCACATAGAAACCATCGAATATAACTACGGGTTTATTAAATCTAGCAGATGTGTGTAAAGGACGGTTGATATAAAAACCTCTCCCCGCAAAATGGCGAGACCCCCTGGAATCGGATAACGCATTTTAATGCCGGCCAATGAAATCGTACTTTCCGCATGCCCTTTTCACACTTAACAATAGCACCCCAATTGGCCCCGATGCGTATGTACCCCTGCTATTATGACAAAATGGTATTATATAGGGTGTGAAATTGATAGTGTATTTTATACATCAGTTAACTCGGTCATGATTCGGGCGTTAGCTCCCCTTTTTATTAGATCAGGGGTAGATGAAACGACAATTAGCAAAATAAATTTCGACAGACAGATCTGCCATCAGAGGATGATATATCGTTTAGGGACAAATGAATCACTTCATTCGTAATTTCAATATTTTAGATTAAGACCTTTACAGATCGAGCTCAGGATTTGTTTTCACATTCGAGTAAAATTCGCGTAAATTTACAATAAACAATAGGTACATTATCTAAGTAAACTTCATCGTGATTCGGGTAAAATACTGTATTTATTAGAAAGTGAGTGAGTTCAGTGTTAAATTTAGGACAATATGAAAACATATTCAGCGATCACTGACTCAAAAATTCTTGTTAAATTCCACAAAAATATATTTAAATTATTTTTATTATCTGGGTAAAATTCAAAAGAAGTCCGCGAGACCTTCAAATTCGAAGTAAATATCTGAAACAGAATTAACTTGGTGCGATAATTATTTCCTTCATTCGTATAAAATTCATTTGTTAGAGACGCAGTGAAATTAAAGTGAAATACACATTGATCAGAATAGATTTAATGCAATCCTTGGCTTGTCAACAATTCAGAAGAACAGAAACGAGTAAATGGTTCGGTTATGAAATCCGAGTAAAATTCCGTAGAAAAAGGAAACGCTTGGGGCCATCAGTTTTTCAGGATAACACAACACGTACCATGTAAAGTTAATTTATGATTTTTTTTCAGCAATAATTTATCTATCTATATTGCATTATAACCAATATCCACTACAGTTTTATAAATAATAAAAAATAAAAATAATTAGAAATTTAAATAATTTATAATAAATATTATTTTATAATCATGGATGACTTCTGATGAATTTACAAAAAGTTGAAGTACCTAATTTGTAATTTGTCCGGCGCATTTTTTCTTTCTTTTATACAATATAAAGTAAAATATATATGTATCTATGGGAGATGATAGCCCTTCTTAAGGGCCCTGTAGCGGGCTTCGAACATCTGAAGTTCTGAATAATCATCGTTTGGACTTGGACCGGTCAGACCTGGTTTTGAAAGAGACCCTCCTGGCCTTACGAGCAACATTTTCATTTTTGAATTCAAATATTGAAGGGATTTCAGGAGTGAATATCTTCGAAAACTAGCGGAGGCGATTCTTCTCCACGAGATCCCATTCGCCGACAGAGAAGTATTTTTGTGAGAGGAGACTTTTGAAAGGTTATATATTATTTTTAATTTGTTCGTTTCCTCCTCTTGTCTTTTCATTTTTCAGGTTGAGTTTCGGGTACCTTGGAGAAACCCATTTGTTTTTTGACGAAGGAATCCACATTGAAGAAATATATCCCCATCAATATTTTTAAATTTCAGCAAATTTTGTAAACAATAGTTACAAATCACCACACTCACGGGGAGAAAGGGTTTTTTGCTGAGGTTTTTCCCTAAGCTCTTGTATCATACGTCGAATTGTATGGTACCCCGTTACACCAACCTCTGCTAACACATATACAGCTCTCAGTCAAAAGAATATATATATATATATATATATATATATATATATATATATATATCCCGACATCATTTCAGCGTCATTACATGATACCGACATCTTTGCGTCCCCTTGAAATCGAAGTGTATATCGACGTATGTAGGGTAGACTATATCCGTATACACCTCACGATCATTTTGCGAGTCTCAGATCTCAATATACTTGGAAAATGGGGGAGAAAATTTTCTTGTCAACGGTACAATGAACCTTGCGTCCTTACAAAATACCGTAGTTTCTGCGTCCGTATATTTATTTGCCGGTATTTCGATCATTTCTGCGTCATTCGTTTTATATACACGTCAACCATTCGGACATTGCTGCACAGGCTGTGTTGCCAAATGTATGAGGGTTTTTTATGAAGGAATAGACTGATTGGCCTTGACATTCCATTCGATGTGAACGCAGACCGGACTGTAGGTCCGGTTGTTACATCCAACGGATTTTCGCCCCTCTTGATAAGGAAGAAAACACATTGAGTACGGGAATTTTCGATAGGAATTTCTTCTGCGTGTTCGTTGCCTTAATTATATAGAATAGATGAAGTAATAGAATAAGATGAGACCAAAAAAAAATTTGGTTGAACAAATTGTAATATGATTTTTTAATCTTGTGATAGCACAAGAATTAAATGTAACGTCTTCCCTTTGTGTTAAAATACTCAGTTTTCTTGGACTAATTTTAGATGGATTATTCTGTTGTTCTGAGAAGTAGTTGATTGCAGAGAGTTGATAATGAATAGCCATAATCAATAATAATATAATGCATTGCTTATTATTCGTAATATTATTATTCTCTAGCAAAAGACCGAATCAGCAGAATGACTAATTATTTGAATGAGATTGCATAAAAATTTTCTGTTTAGCACTTGATGCCTTTTAATTTCACTTTAACTTGTTAACTTAAGGTCACTATTTCAATAACAGATGTGATTTTTTAAATGGCACCCTATATTTTATGAATGCCAAAAATGGAATTTACAATAAGTTTCACTTTCAAACATCACTCTAAGTTATGCAACTTTTTCAATTAGGTAAAAAACGGTTGATTTCAAAGTGTTTATAATAGCTAATATTTATTTTATGTTCGAATCGAACTACTTATGAAAATGCCCTCGTTTCTAACCATATATTATTTATGTATGAAACACTGCATATTAGTGGAAATATAAATTCTGATTCAGTGGAGTGTTAATTAGTATTGAGTTGAAAGAGGCTCTAGTAAAGTACCGGAATGGAAGAATAACTAAGAGTTATTCACATAAGAGTATGAAATGAAGGCGTGCCAAAACAGATCCTTGTGGGATGGGGTTCATTATTCGAAATTCTGAACTTATAATTATTATCATCATCAACAAAAACACGATGTCTTCTATCCGGCAAAATATTTTTTGAAAGACGAATCATCTTTCCACACTTCAAAAGCGTATACAGTTTAGGTGCTTAACCATCTTTCTACACAGCAGAAGATTATTCTATAAAAATTATAACTATTTTCAATTTCTTGTTTAAACCTGATTTGATAAAGATTTTAAAACTGAGAACTTGTTATTTCAATTTTTCCCGAAACAGCCTTGGCAATTTTGAAGAACAAGATCCTGCAACTACAAAGCGTGCAGATGGCAAGATAATACATAACAAGTATTACGAAGTAATATTATTTCCGAATTTTTAGAGCAATGCAAGAAGATTTGGAACTGAAATCCTATTATTTATTGAACTAAAAACCTCAGAAAAAATTGCAATATTTCACCTTCATAAATCACACCATACCTTGAGTAGATAGTCAGTATGGTGAAAAATGACAGGATATTCGTGTATTCTTTATGAACAAACACTGATCAGGGATGGTTGCAAGAGGTGAATAATTGTAATTTATGCAATGGAGAAATTTTGTAAAACAAGTGCCAGGTGCTCTTTCTAGGAGTTGCCTTGCAGGTCCCAACATCAACTTAAATTTTTCGCTCTATTCATTTCTGGTATGAAAAATATGGCATGCAATGTAAACAAACATATTTCACCTTATCTTCGAGCCCGATATCAAGGTGAATATTAAATTGATCGCCTCTATGGAAACTAGGGTTTGAAACATTTTCCTCAAAAATGCTCATCAGTCAGCCCTTCTGTGATTGCTCTACTTGCTAGTTTCTATTGAATGGTAAAACGGATCGAAGACTTTGATTCAATTTGCCAAAGATATTTTGGTTCGAAGTATAACAAGGGACGAAAGAACTAAACAGATTCATGTAGACTTATGGAACTGTATCGATGTACATTGGCAGAAAATATTCCGAGAAAATCTATAACTACAGCGTGCGAATTGACTTTCTCCTCTCAGAGACATTTTTCGTTATGCGCATGAGCAGACCATGAGTGATTTAACTGGTGGTGTTTTCGTCAGAGAGGATTGGGGTTTTGGGATGGCGGATGCTATTCCTCCATAGAATCCCCTGGTGAGGGTCTGCGCATGCGTGGATTAAAGAAGCGATATCTCCCGAACCACTATTGTTGGAGAATCGGTGTTTTTTGTAAGGTGTGTGATTTTGAGAGCACTTTTAGCCGCAAGTAGATTGCGCATGCCCAGAAGAGAAGTGACTGTTTTTGGGTTGGATGGGTTATGTTGGGAGTGTTGAGTCGATATTGTGAGGTTTTAAAAGAATATTCATGGCTATTCAGTGCAAGGACAAGTCAGTTTGGGGATGTAGCGTTGTTTCCGAGTTAAAGTGTCCGTACCGTGGCCCTGGGGCTAATTTTGAAATTGATGTTACCCCTTACAGGCATTTTTCGTTATGCGCATGAGCAGACCATCAGTGATTTAACTGGAGGTGTTTTCGTCAGAGAGGATTGGGGTTTTGGGGTGGCGGATGCTATTCCTACATAGAATTCCCTGGTGAGGGTCTGCGCATGCGTGGATTGAAGATGCGACACCTACTGAACCACTAATGTTGGAGAATCGGAGTTATTTGTAAGGTGTGTGATTTTGAGAGGACTTTTAGCCGCAAGTAGATTGCGCATGCGCAGAAGGAAAGTGACTGTTTTTAGGTTGTATGGGTTATGTTGGGAGTGCTGAGCCGATATTGTGAGGTTTTAAAAGAATATTTATGGCATTTCAGTGCAAGGACAAGTCAGTTTGGGGGATGTAGCGTTGTTTCCGACTTGAAGTGTCCGTACCGTGATTCTGGGGCTAATTTTGAAATTGATGTGACCCCTTACGGGCATTTTTCGTTATGCGCATGAGCAGACCATCAGTGATTTAACTGCTGTTGTTTTCGTCAGAGAGGAATGGGGTGGCAGATGCTATTCCTCCATAGATTCCCCTGGTAAGGGTCTGCGCATGCGTGGATTAAAGATGCGATATCTCCTGAACCACTGGTGTTGGATAATCGGAGTTTTTTGTAAGGTGTGTGATTTAGGGAGGACTTGCAGCCGCGAGTAGATTGCGCATGCGCAGAAGAGAAGCGACTCTTTTTGGGTTGTATGGGTTATGTTTGGAATAATGTGCCGATATTGTGAGGTTTTAATAGAATATTCATGTCAATTCAGTGCACGGACACAAGTCAGTTTGGGGGAAATAGCATTGTTTCCGAGTTGAAGTGTGCATACCGTGGCCCTGCGGCCCATTTCGAAATTGATATTACCCCTATCGGGCATTTTTCGTTATGCGCATGGGCAGACCATCAGTGATTTAACTGCTGGTGTTTTCGTCAGAGAGGATTGGGATAATTATGTATATAGCACACGTGCCAAATGGAGATTGACTTAGCAATGAAAGAAAAAGTGTAAAAAAGCATTGACGAGGGGTCAATCTGCTTTGGCGCGCCTGCTATATACATGATTATGATTATACTGACCCTGCTAAGTCTTTCCCAAGGAGATGCCTCAGAATCTTCTAGAAGCTTGCGCGACTAAGGAGAGTCAGTTGTGTTCTTTTTCAACAGTGTTACTCTATCCTTACTGAGCTTGAAGTACTCATCACTCAATACAAATTAGCCACCGTGAACACACGCGCCAAAGAGTACTGACTTCACATCAGTGCTTTTTTTTCATTGTTCCATATTCATTCAGCTTCATTTGGAGTACCAATTTAAGCAGATAGTAGTTTGGGTTCTCTCATGATCGTAAGAAGGCTTAACTTATAAGGAAAAATATGAGAGAATAGTTTGGGTTATTATTATTTTTAATATTATTATTATTATTATTATTATCATTATACTGATCCTCCTGGGTCTTCCACAAGGAGACCCCTCATAAGCTCTAAGAGTTAGGAGCCCTGAGTTAGGAGAACCAGTTGTGTTCTGTGTAGGCTTTGTTATTGTGTCCTTACGCCACCTTAGGCACAGCACTGTTAATTTCTGACTCAACAGCGAATGGAGGCGATTACCGTGACTAGAAAATTTCTTTCCTAGCCTCGGAATTGAACTTGGGGCTTCCGCTCCCAAGTCAATTACTCTACCACTGAGCTAATCACACAACATGGTTGGTTCCTAAAGATAAAAATAGCAGTTTTGCATGAAGTTGGTATTTTTGTGAAACCTCATGTGCTTTCTGCCTGAATTAGTACTCATATTGGAGCCGATTGCGTTGATATTCGAAAGTGAATCACGACGATAAAAGCTGAAGCTTTTGGAAGAAATCAGCCAAATAGCAAATACCTTCTGTTATTATCATTTGGACTTGAAATTTATTTGCACCCAAATTGTTGCGAATTTAATGAATGATAAATTCACAAAGAATCAAGTTTTCTTCAAATGACCGTTGTTTATGTATATTGAATGGGGTACAAAACTTATTTCGTTAATTCCACAAAAAGCACAGGAAATTTAGTTATTGCTCTTCAAGTGCCACTCACAAAAATTCGGATTTACTTGCACTTTTGCTGAATTAGTAATTTTTGTGACGGTTTTGACTGACTTAGAGTGCTATTATGCAGCTTACTGACTAATTCACATTGTAATAATTCATGATTATCAATTTTGCTTGGTTTTAATTTATTCAGTCATGTTGAAACAAGTATTAGTGAATTTTTCACAATTAAGCTAACTAGTTTATAAAAATCCTCAACATAATAAATGTTGTTTGATGATTCAGAACATAACATGATGAATCTGAAAATAATTATTCGATATTAAAGTGTACTGAAGCTACGTTATGTGAGAATTCGAAATTATCATTAAGCCCCATTATAAATGCTGAGGGACCTGAATCGTAGAAAGTCGAATTTTTGTGACCTTGAAGCTTCGAATACTGCTTCAACATGAAAAACGTAAACAACTCACATCTGGAAATCATTGAAGGACGCAGAAATATCGGTTTGATGGTTATCGATATAGGGAACAGTGTTGCCGGTTTTATTGACGCATGAATGTCGGGATGGTGTAATAGTAATATACATTTCGAATATACACTTCCTGATTGCAGCGCCACGAGTGGAGGCAACACGAACTACGGTATATAAAAAAAGTACACGATTCCGCCATTGGGACGTCATCGCTTTATTACAACGAAATGAATGAGGACGTTATAATAAAGCGTTTAGCATTGACTTGCATTTCTGCGTCCGTATACAGACGCAGCAATGCGGTGGACGCAGAATTACATGTAAAAAACATAATGTATGGACGCAGAATTACAGGAGGGCTATATATATATATATATATATATATATACCTAAAATAATATTAATTTCGAGTAAAATAATATCAAAGCTGCTGAAATAGTTTTTTTTAGAATTTTATTCCAGCAGAAAGTAAATAATTGGATGAGTATAAGAATACAAACAGATTTATAAGGGCAGATAGAGTTTGCTTCGAAATTCGTGTAAAAGAGATGGTTTAATTTCAAGGAAATATGGCAATAATTTACTGCAAACTGTAAAACAGGGATCGAAACACCGTGTTTTTCAATCCAAATAATACAATTGGCAACTTTACAAACAGGCGACTATAAAATCTCCCGTCTCTTAGTACGGATCCGGCATTTACTTTAAATGGAGCCTAAACTCAGAACAAATGGCTATCGTCCCGGATCCCGGATGTAACCGATACGTTAGTCGTCCGCCATAATAAACGAAACCGGACGCGGATGAAAAATGCGAAAAAACACAAATAAAAAGGTTATTGTCGACTCCATCATCGGTAATTTTTGTGTTCGCTCGGCATAAAAGAACGTTCTATGGGGCGAACGTAGTTTGTCAAGTGGTTAATGGTTTGTGAATTCGGTGGATGTCGATCCGATTTGTATCCTTTTATCTGGCGACCCCAGTCGACTTGTCGAACTTTATGTTAGATTGATCGAACTGGCTGTGATTGTGTTCGATACAAAATGGCCGACCCGCGGGTTTTGGAGCGGGAACGCTGTGTTTTTGTACAACGGTAGGCAGGGCAGGGATGGGTTTTCCCCCAACTGTCCGTTTGTGGACAGTGTGTAGCTACTGGAGGTCTAAACGGTGCCGGGGCCCCCAAGCTCAGAGAGCCTTCGGACCCTGACCTCAAATTTGACTGGGAAAATTGTCACACCTTCGGAATCTAAATTTGAACATTCATTTTAACCATAGATTCCTCTCATCAAATGAAACACTTTTTTCACTTATCATTTTTCCAGATTAGGCTCAAGTAAAAAGTTATAAGCGTTTAAAAATTTTACAATCTGCTGTTACACCTCGGCGCTTTCTTTAAACGTTGAACACAGATTATTATGTAACCCTTATTGTATATTGACTAAATCTGTATCATCTGATGCTTGAAATTCAATGAATGAAGAAAACTTATTTACTGCCTCAATTATTATGATGTCATTTTCAACAAAAATATTTCTCAATTCTGGAATATTAAAACAGTGATCTTCAACTTGATGCCTATATTCAATTCATTCTTTATCCAATTGTTTCCACTATAATATTATACACAATTTCATGATCGTCAATTAGGAAGTGTCTTCAAATATCATAACTATTTTCAAATTAATGAATGAATACAATTATATCTTTCCAACCTCAATATAAAATCTATGATCGAAATCCATAGACATGGAGTCTCGATCAGATCAACGTTGAAGGAAGTAATCAATTGAAGTATAATTGTAATCAAGGAAATCACAAATTTAATAGAAATAAAAATAACCAAATCGGAAAATCATGGTATCATTAGGTACTAATAGAGAATAAAATAATGACATCTTCATTGGCAGCTACGAAAAACTAATCTATGACACAGATGACATCGATTGTAACATGGCTTTAATTTAATCGAAGGTTCTAGTTCAGGGCCGGAATCATAAATGTAGTGAAACTTCTGGATTTTTCATCAGACTTTACATCATTCAAAGAAGAATATCTGAAAATGGGTCTTTTATGGACGATTTTATTAAAATGTCTTCAAGTTGTACATTGATTTTAACCATAGATTACTTTCACCAAATATTTTTCATTTGCCATTTTTTCCAGATTCAGCTCAGGTAAGAAGTTCCAAGATTTCACAATGTGCTAATACACTCCTGCAGCTTGTTTCCATATTTAACATATTACCCGGTCTCTGTGATTTGTATGTCTATAAAATACATCTTAACCCGAAAGCTTTATCATATGATGTTTGAAAACCAATGAAATTGATTAAGACAACTGATCTCCTCATTCAATTCTTCTGATTTGATTCTTTGGAGTATTTCTAACAGAAATTCTCCAGTATAACTGTTCACTAATGAAACAGACACTTCCACTCGATTTAAATTCAATACAATATCTAAGGGCCGGTTTCTGAGGAATATAACATGTGGTTTATCTTCCGTTTATCTGTCCAATCCAATAGAATTCAGTAGATAAACTGAAGATAAACTCCATTCAAATGCGTCAGAAATCGGCCCTAAGTAATTGTTTCCACTATAAGATTATTCACATTAAAAAAAATATCCTAATTTGGAAATGAATTCTAAATACTACTGTGTACTCATAATGAGTTCAAATGTGCTATCTATAACAAATTGGGGTATAACCAAATTGGAGAGACATTTGGAATTGGAACATAAGATAAAATTGAATGTTAAAACAAATAACTTTGCTAACCATGAAAGTTACGAACATTGGGTTCTAACAGAAAAATTAGAAATGAGCTATGGTGTTCACAGGATTAGAAAATATAACGGTTATGTGGAATAATCTTATTTTTATAACCGACAATTGTAGATGACAATGGAAAAAACTAAGTACCTTCTGCAGTAAAGTATATGCAAGGCCAGTAATGGAATTTTTTTTCTGTACTATGAAGAAGATTGTAGTACAATTATAAGATAGACATATTTGAAAAATGACAGACGCTCAATAATTAACTCGGGTGGAAAATTTCCAGTAGTGGATTTGAATGACTTTCTTTTATTTAGGATTTATTAATGCTGAAATGAAACGAAAACTAAAAGATTTTTCCAAAATAATATGTATGGATGGAACACACTGTACTAACCAGAAGATAATGGACCAGAAAATAATGCTTGAGAAAGACGAAAGAAATATGGGTTTTCCAGTGGACTTTTTTTTAAGTAATAGATCAGACAACCCAAGATTTCCCATGCAAGTTCTGCGTGAGAAGATAAAGGAAATGATCCAGCAAGAATATTTCATGAACGACGATGAAAATAAAATCACAAAAAATATTCTAGACAAAGAGACTATCAGAGAGGTTAAAGTTGGAGCTGTGTTTTGAGATCTCTGGATGTTGTGGAATTTGATAGGTAATTTAATCATTTGTTTAATTAGTGCATGTATCATCAAGTTTGGTTTTAATTTATAGGTGTGTTGCTGAAATAACGACAATGGACCAACTAGATAACTTCACGCAAAAGAAAAATGGAGAGCAAGAATTCTATCCATCACAAAGAAAAATGAGCCATTATAATGGGACATTACTGACCTACTGTTTAATGTTATTTTATTTGCGTAGATGTTAATCACATGCTAACTGCATGTTGTTTGGCATATAATTAAGTTGATGATGACTAGATAACAATGTAATAAATACATGCTGTTGAAAGGAAGACGTTATTATTTTCAAAATCACCTCCCAATTCTATCGTAAAACTGGAAACTGCTACTTGTTTGAAAATCACTAATAATTAAGTTGAAAGGTTAGTGCTTGAAATTAGTCATCATGTTTTTGAACAAGTAGAATCGCAGATAATTTCATTCAATACAGAACATTTTCAATTCCGGAATATGAAAGAATTTATACTGAAAAAAATTTAACCATGAGGAATTTCAACAGTTCAGCCGTAAAAACACCAAACGTCCGTTCTGTTTCAAATAACAAACTTTCCGCTTGATTCAATGTACCGGAAATTGCCGAGTTTTAACGGGAATTCGGTGCTATTTAGTGTCATCTGAGGTGAGCCAGTTACACCATCGGGCGCATGATCTAATCCGCCGTTTTGCATAAATAATAGCGCGAGCGCACCAGAGGTAAGGCGGTCACTGATTCCGCCCCCGATTTTTGCGCCATAAAAGTGAAATTAATAATTTAATTACAAGTTACGGAATAGGAACGCATCGGGTAACCATTACTCGGGACCGTTGCGAGGCAGATAAGTCAACAGAGTCAGTCGACACCACTCCTCGATACCGGAGCTTAGATCGGATCGTCCCACCTTTGATTAATCATGCCATTAATAATGCAAATCAAAATCTATGTATCAAAACGATTGAAATGAGAGATCTACGGGTTAATTCATAGCCGGCTGTCAGTTTAGCCGAGATTATTCGTTGATATTTTTAACTGTTATCGAGTTTCTGATCAGTAATCAAGTTTATGTGGCTGATTGCTCCCATGGGGGATAAGAAATGATGGCCTGGAACAGTGGCGGGACCAAACAGAGTTTCGAAGTGCGGCCGCAAACGCCGTGCCAACAAAGAGATGATGAGTGTCTTGCGCTTCTACCAATTAACCAATTTCTCTGTCAAATCAAACAACCTGATTAGCGGAATTCAGGTTTAACAAAGCTTTTCGATGGTATCTAAGCCTAAGGTACTTAAGTAAGAAAAACCTTGATCAAAAGCGTCGTTTAGTCAATCGAGTAAAAAATCCTGACAACCTCGCATTAACTGCGAAGGAAGCAGCCACAGAAATGTAATAATTATTAGGTTATATTCTAATTTATCTAGTATTTCTATGTCAAAGCTCCCTTTGATTTTCTTCGTTCTATTTGAAAATTGGTGTTCTTGAAGAGTTGAAGTTAAATTAGAATTATAAGAAATGTATCTACTATTTATATGTCGAAGCCTCGGCGTCCGTTTGTTTATGTTAAGTTTAGATGTTCGTTACTTTCGAAAATTGGTGTTATTGAAGAGATGAATTGGAATTATAGAAATGTCACGTCAACAATAATTCGGTTGTCTCACAGTAACATTGAATAGGTGAAGTGATGGTTATAATTGATATTTCACTATGTGAAAATTTATTTGTCATTTGATGAAAAGACTGCATTTTGATTGTGGATAAGAAGCAATGATTGAGTTATATGAAATTATGTTCCACATGAGAGAAGGTCTTGGAATGATTGTGCAGAATCGAAGCAGTATGAAAAAAAATGTATTGATGATAAGGATAACTCAGACAAGTTAAATTTTTTATTCACTAATGGAACTACAGAGAAAAATTCATAGAATACAGATCACCTGCAATTCATAATGTTTAATTTTACCACATTAACTTATCCCGTTTTAAGATCATAATATTACCAATTTGGTAACAACCTAGTGCACAATAAAGAATCATATTATGTTCATTACTTCGATAATATTGTTTGAATAATGTTGATTGATTTCCTGTGTCTGTATGAATGACGGCAACGGGATTTGTAGCACAAATCATCTGTGATTCTATTTCAGGGCTGGTTTCATAAAAGCAGTCAAATTTATAGAAATTTTATTACATTTCATACCATTCAATCAGGAATATCTGGAAAACACTATGCTTAGGAGAAATGATGAGGAATAATTTATTCTTCTAAAACGATTGAAGATTTTTATAAATACTTAAGATAAACTTTATCTGCATTCTTCACGCCATTTAAACTATTACATAAATTTTCTTGATAATTTTTTCATTTTCCATTTTAAAGTGAAGTTTATAGCTATAGGAAATGATAGTACTACATTTGTTTCCTGTAACGGTCTTCAAACATATGATGTTCCGAATATTCATCGCTTGGATACAAACATTTTTTGGCAAGGTCTACATTGGTTGCTTTCGCGTTTTGAAAATAATTTTGATGACTTCACAAGCTGTAGCCTTAGATATCAAACAAATTCCTCCCGGAAAAAATATACATAGTTCCGCCACTGATGGTCGAATGCTTTCTTCTCCGTTCTTTATGTGGTAATTCTCTTGCGAGGCGGGGTGTACCACCGATGTGGGTAGGTGAAGTAACCACCGTTTCTGATAAGATATAATTTTGCATCCTCGGGTATGCTCCGAGTGTTTCACCTTGTAAAAGAGCCAGCGGATGTGTACGACTAACCAACGTACCTAGCCGGTCATTTTTCTAGATTCGAGGAAGGGCTTCCTGTTGCTAACGATATTGAAAGGTTGGATGCTTGTCTATCGCAGAAAAATTGAAAATTAATTTCAACAGTGTTATCCTTGGGTAATTTCAAACTGTTGTCGACTAGCATGTGTCGACAGCTAGGAAAAAATCATTTTTCAATTTGTTCATGATGTGGAAGGGTGGAGTCCTCGGATAGCTTTCGGTTAGACATTAACTATACCCACAGAAAAAAAAGTACACTGCGAGCAAGACTAGTAGTCTTGATTGGAAGCTATGGTAGACTCATATATCCGCAATGATAACTTGACTCAATGCAATATGCACATTATTCTTATACCTATCAGTTCAGCTTACTTCCGATAAAGAATAACAAACTTGAAAATAGTATAGTAACACTAATTTTAACGTATAGCATAACTTCAACTAAGAATATGCCTACTTGAAATGAATATAGAACTGTCTTTTAGCAAAACTTTCTCAGTTTCCGAATAAGTATAGTTATTTTCTGAGCAACTATTTTCTTAATGCAGAGTAACAAGTAATAAACTTGAAATGAGAATATTTCTAATCATATCAATATTATTCTTAAAATTGTTTGAAAATCATCTATACTATCCCTCCGAGTATAGTGAAACTCATATCAATTTTGAAGTGTTCTTAATTTAATTCCCTTTGAAATGAGAGACAGTCAAATAATATGGAGTGTCAAGTGGTACATCATAGAAAATAATTCTTTTTGTTGTCCTTCCAACTATCTGAATTTTTTGACGACGTGATGCTTGACCTGCCATATTTGAAAATTTGAAGTTAATTTTCTCTCCAGCGTCATCTTTTTAGTATCAAAATGTAATTTATTTCAAAAAATAGCATTGGGTATTTATTCAAACTAGTCCCATATCTAAGCGTCGCAATAAATTGAATCAATGATAGCTATCATTGTTGGAACCTTTGGCTAAGTTTGCGACGTTTGGGACTAGTTTGAATAAATACCCACTACTAATGTTTGAAAAAAATATCATTATGATACTAAGTTGATGACGCTGGAGTGAAAATTAACTTCAAATTTTCAAATATAGGAGATCAAATATCACGTTGTCAAAAAAAATTCAGATAGTTGGAAGGACATTAACAAAAAGAATTATAATCAATGATGTACCTACCACTTGACAATCCATACCATTTGAATGTCATTCATTCCGAAAAATAGAATCGGTACAAAAGTGAGTAAGGAATGCACAAAATAACTATTTTTCACTTTGCAGAATGTGTAAGGGGATATGTCATTTATTCATTTGCACAATATTTTGCTCAGCATTTTGGTGAAACGGATTGTTATTTTTCTTGCTGCGATGTGCCAAGTTCCAAGTAAAAAGTTGCATAACAGTTTGGTGCAATCAGGTTCCTGAAAATGAAATTATGGGTTCCAATGAAATTATATAAAGTATATTATAAGTACTCACTGTTAAATACTCAAATTAACTCGGCCAATTCCCATTCGTTTAAAATGTTCTTCATATTCATTACTACATATATAAACTTATAAAATCACTAGTTGTTGCCGATCGTGATCATGCTCTCTTTGGATCCGCGTCCAAAATGTCCGCCGCCAACCTTTCCACCCGGTGCAGATATGTGGATTTGCTCAATCGATACTCGATAGTTGAGTGTATTGAGACTTGACTGCGCATATAATATTATTTCGAATAAGAATAGCCTGTTCTTGGGTGAAGTTGTATACCTGAATTCATATGAGATCTCTTAGATTTCAACCATGAGAGCTATTCTCAATATAATTATTGAAACACTTCCATCAGTAGAATATTTCCTACAATTAAGAATTAATATTCTAGCTATAAAATAGTGTTGCTTTTTATTCAATGTCAGAATTAGGCTACGATCAACTTTAAATAATTTTGGCTCAAGTCTTGCATTTTCTTTAGAGAATACTAAATGATTTTCAATAGAACTCAATAGCGGTTCTTGCTTTCATTGTAGTGATCTTGTTGTATTGAGAATATAACATGTTCAATGAAATGTATCGTAATCTTGGTGAATAAGTATATGTGTCTTCTCAGAACAAAAACAGTATTTTCTACTTTCAAGATAAATAGTTTCAACTCAGGTATGAAACAACTTGCTTTTAGAATATTTCATCAAGACTATGTGTATACTTGAATGTAAATTATGATTTTTTTCCGTGCCTGAACCAACATGACGGAAGCATGGATTCGAAGTGTGAATGAGGCAGTAAAGCTTATGTTGCCGAAGGACTGTTGGGTACGGTCGATAATTATGAGATGTGGGCAATCTTAATGCAATTTCTTTTCCTATGGTGAAAGAGCTATGTCTATCAGTAGCTGTAATATTAAGAGCTGTGATTTTTCAACAGAACAATAAAAAACTATGCCACTAATTTATATTCGACAAGGCATCAAAATAATTTATATTCACTACAAAAATGTGGTGAAAATAAAAAACTCTTTCACAAAAAAAATCTTTCTTTAGATCAAAATGAAACTTCTTATTGGAAATCCCTTTATACCCTGTCAATGTCGATATCTATGGTTCACCCAGGAAGATATTTCGTAATAGAATTATCGCCACGACCTTCAAAAGTTAAGCAATCTGCTTCAACAGACACCTGCCCTTTATAATGGTAGTTTTGATCAAAATGAATCATTTTCCTAAAAAAATAAGTGTATAAAACCCTATAACTCCATTGCGGTGCCACCTACCAGGTCCAATTGTGAGTCTAAACCATTCGGAGACTTATGCAAACACTCACGCAAAATTTCATCAAAATCGGTAACGATTTTTACCGATTTCCAAATTCAGCTCAGGTTAAAATATATTGGCTGTATTGAAAAATTAGTTTTTACTTTGTAGCTTTGACATGATTTTTCCGAATAAAATTAATGTTGCTGACTGGTGTGAAGTTTTCTATAACTATGACACATATTCCCCAACTCCAATTATTATTTTGTTTCTACTTCTACTTGTTTACTTGTTATAGACTCGCGGATTCATAAAACTAAATTAAATTTGCACGAAGAAAGCCGTGAGTTATTTCAAGAATAATCAATCATTTTGGAAAATGATTCTCTATCATTCCTCCTTAAATGCCCACGATTTCCGAGATATTCTTCTTTGGAAATGTGAAATTTCAGAAATTTCACTATACTTTTATGGATCTGCCCCTTAGTTTAGGAATCCTCGAATCAAGCTCTGAGCACCGTTGCCGTATCTTTTTTTCACCATCACAGTCACAGTAGGGTATGCATGAGTTTATTAGCACATTGTGAAATCTTCGAACGCTTGTTACTTTTTCCCTGATGAGTCGAATATGGAAAAATGTTAAACACATAAATTGTGTTATTTGATGAAAGGAATCCATGGTTGAAATTAATGTACAACTTAAGGACTCACCCTGAATAAAAAGATTCTTTGCACCTATCCCTGGCTTAACAGTTGTAGCTAATGAACCTTTAGTGGAGTGGTCCAATTTTATTAAGTAGTACGATTTCAAAACCTAATTAATGTTTTCCTTTCCACCTATTACAAACGGCAGGTGAACCTTTCAAAAGGGGTGACAATTTTTTTTGTGGCTTATTTACGAAGATGGAAATGTGAAGTCTACAATTAATTATTATAGGTACCTACTCATAAAGACATTTCCACACTAAAAGTGCTTTGAGCTCATTGAATTCTTGAATAAGATTATGATTGGATGCCCACTACAAACATTCGGATGACAATAAAATTAACGAACCCCCAATGTCAGATTCATCAAGTCGTAGTTATAGGAGTCGTTTCAGTAGAGAAATAATTTTTAAATTTACGATTTTTCCAAATTGAATTAGTGATCTGATTATTCAAAGTAAATGAACAATAGATTATTAGCAGTATAAAATGCATATTTAATTTTGACAAACGTCAATCACGATTCCAATTAAATTCTAATAGTTCCGAAATAACAATTAATGTTATCTCCTTCAGTAAACTCACTAAATTCTATTAATAAAATTATTTTCCGACATGTTCGACCGTAAACTGCCTCCCACGGGTAGAAATGAAACTGGAACAAAACAAAGGTTCCATAATAAACGTTAAATTTTAATGTCAACAGCAGTGTTCAACGGAACGCAATTTGTGCTTCGATTTTACTGGCTTTTTTAAGGAATTGATTTAACGCTCCCAGTCTACACCTCCCTGGATTAGCACGACCTATTCGTATTTTTAGAAACCCATTAAGAATAATGTCTTGATCTTTGCACCTGAATCGATTTATTCGGGAAAATGTACTGTAACGAGGGCAGTCCGTTATATCAAATGGAAACATTGAGAACTTCAGCGTACAAATTCACAACTTACGCTCATCAAAAATATTCCAAGTATCTAAATAGGAGTGAACATATTAATATCAAATGATTATTGAGTGTCAGAGTTTTAGTTAAGTCATAATTGTAAAAATAGAAAAATAATTGTTCTGTGTAAGGGTTCCTGACTTGTTATGGTGATATTTCTATGTACAGCCTAATCTTACAATGTTTGTATCAATGCAGCATGATTTTCTGGAAGATTGTAATTGAGCGTAGATGATAATAATTTATTATTGTGGACGCATAAAGATAATGGGAGAGAATCGAATAAGATAAATTAGAGTAACTTAAAAATATTACGAGGTAGTTAATGTTTTTATGTGGATTGTTGTCTAGTGGTGATTTGTTCTTTATATTGAAGCTTTGAAAACGGATCGATCCAATTGCCGCAAACTAATAAAATTATTTAAAAGCAAGTAGAAATTTCTGCTATACCTATTCAACCTGTTAACCTTAAACCGACAAAATTACTATTAATAATTTATTATTCACCTCTATTGGACCCTGTTATTAGAATTTACCATCGATATTGGCCGTTTTCTTAGCTTTTATAAGATATGAATACATCTCGTACCATTTTAATGACAGACTTGAGTAATGAGAGCTTCGTCTATGATCAAAGAATTTATAATTCTGACATAGTTATGAATTCTATCTAATTTGAAATACTTTGAATATCTGAAGATATACGAAAAAACTTACTTCGCACGTAATTTCAGGATTCGATATTCACGAAATTCGGAGAAAATTGCCGCGTCGACATTCTACCAGTAATAACCTAGTTTTAATTGGATCGGATTTATATATTTTGGGTTAGAGAGGAAATAACAACTAAAATTCAGATGTGTATAACTCGAAAACCGTTAGGCCGATTATGCCTACAAACTTAAATGTCACATTCGCATCCAAATGTGCAACCTAACCTGAATATTGCAAGTCGCTATCTCTTTCCGCTCTCAAATTAGCTTGAGATACATTTTATTTTTCATATATTTTTTTTAATTTTCCAGTGATACGATCGTCACAAAATGTCACGTATGTCTTTATGTCGGTGTTCCACAACTAGTTACCAAATTTTAATTCGATCGGATTTGTATTTTTTCAGGTATCGAGAAAATAATATCCCAGATGGGTAGAACTCCGAAACCGTTGGGCCGATTATGCCCAACAACGAACTTAACTTTCCCATTCGTTTGAGCAACCTACTCTGAAAATTGCAAGTCACTATCTCTTTTAGTTCGAAAGTTATCATGGCAACGGTCACCCATCCAGCTTCTGAACCCAACTAAGGCTGCTTTTATCTCCAACAATATGAATCCGATCGTATTCAAACTTGGAACTTAGCTGTACAATACAGTTTTGAAGGCTCTCGCAGTACTTCAGCTATTTCGGACGGATAGTTTCTGAGATATAGACATGTTTTCAATGATTTTCATTAATATTTTTAAAATTTTCTAGTGATGCGATCCTCAAGACATTTCTCCATAATTTGCGCGTCGACATTATACAACTAAGTACCATGTTTGAATTGGATAGGTTTAGTATTTTTTGAGTTATTGAGAAAATAACAACTTAATTTCAGATAGGTATAACCCAGAAACCGGTTGGCCGATTAAACCTATTAACAGACTCAAATGTCGCATTCGGATACGCAACCTACCCTAAAAATTGCAAGTCGCTATCTCGTCCCGTTCAATAGTTATCGTGTGAGATAAATAATATTATTTAATAGTTTATCAAAAATTTTCTAGTGATATGATTGTCATAAAATTTCACAAACGTCTTTGTATCAGTATTCTACAATTAGTTACCAAGTTTCAATTTGATCGGATCTATTTGGGTTGAAATCAAAATTTGTACTCGGAAACTGTTGGGCTGATTATGCCCATTAACGAACTTGTCCATCACATTTGGACGCGCCACCTACACTGAAAATTTCGAACGTTACAGACCTATGATGCACGCTGTTCCGCAGAACTTGCGCGCAAAATAGTGTTTCATTTGATGAGAGGAATCTATGGTTTGAATGAATGCACTTGAGAACACACCCTTCAAATATGAAATTTTATTCTGCCAATTATTTCGAAATAACATATCCGATCGAGTTGAAATTTGGTATTCACGTGTAGAATAACGACTCCGAGGTTCATGTGAATCATATCAAAACATCTCAAAACCTTATTGCCAGAAACAAGAGATATGCATTAGGAAAGTGAAGTGCGTCGTATGAATATTATTTCAATTAATTTCTAGAATATTCCTATTTGAAAGTTCAATTTCTCGACCTAATGAATCCAATATTCAAACATTTTGGTGCTACAAATCAGTGAATTATATTGACCTGACATAAAATTTGTTATCAAACTTCACTGCAACAATTTTTTCACAATAACGAAAAAATCTATAATACTAACAAAGGAGTTGTCATAAATAATTCACCACAATTCGGCGTTATACCAATCGAATAAAATCGCGTGGGTTTCTTCTTTGACGAGTATGAAATCTAAAAATAATTCTCATTGTTTTTCGGAATTATATTTCCTCATTGTCCAGTCCTGCAATGACTTGAGGCCATTGCCGTATCAGCAGGTGTGAACCTACCTATATTTCCTTAATACGTCATTAACAACTACCCAAGACTAAAGTACTTAGCCATTCGTTTAAATTTTCCTAGCAGACGTTTATAGCCATAAAATTAGTCAATTCAGGTGGGCAAAAGGGACTTCGTGCCGTTTAACACCACGCCGTGTTTATCAAAGGTGTAATAAATCCAATATGTACAGAAAATTCCCAAGAAGTTTCCATTTCGCATTTTGCTCGCCTTGTATCACGCAAAGAACCACGTTAGTCACGTTCGGTTCGTTTGAATTACTGTCGAGTTGATTCGACGAAGAATCAACGTATTAGTGATAAGTTCAGGCTGATTTTCCTACAATTATTGGCTCGAAACGCATCAACTGCAGTCGATAGCAATTTTCCGTAATGATTTCTTGAGGTTTGAGTATGTCCCATTATAAACTACAATGATCTGATGCCACCGAATCCTTGGCTCAAACCATGGATATTCTAGTTTCTGGACTATATTGATGCATAGCCGGGCTTAGCTCACATAAGTAAAATAAAGGTTACCGTAGTATAATCCCATTTTTATTGCCAATCACGATACGATGCTTTTCTGCTATTGAAGTAGTATTTCGAAATCCCTGTTTCGAAACAAACATCAAACACATAATTTTAAGAACATCATTAAAGGATACTGTGGGAGGTATATTCATTATTGAATATTTTTCTCTCCCAAACTCTGAAAAATATCTATAAAATAAAAAAAATATTTTTTGGTGATTTGCTTCTGGATATTTTTCAGAGTTTGGGTGAGATAACCCAGAAAGAAACCATTCAAAATAATATTTAGAGCCTCTAAACTACTCTCTTCATTATAAATGATTTATTTCTGGGTTTTCTCTCCTAAACTCTGAAAAATATCTATAATATAAAAAAAAATATTATTTTGTGAATTGCTTTTGCGTAAGAAACACAAGATATTTGTCAGAAGAAATCAATCGAATAATGTTGCCTAACAAACAATAACGAAACAACATCATCTATGAAACATGTATTTCGTAACGTTTCGGAGTCTACGTCTATTCTCAAGATTTTCGTTAAGGAGTCTGATATAGACTCCCAAAACGTTACGAAATAGTTGTTTCATCGTTGATGTTGTTTTCGTTATTTGTTGTTAGACAACATTGTTCGATTGATTGCTTCTGTTTCTTACGCAGAAGCAATTCACAAATTGATAAAATTTGTATTTTATATATTTTTTCAGAATTTGGGAGAGAAAACCCAGAAAGAAACCATTTAATAATGAATATACCTCCCACGGTATCCTTCAATATAGTAACTCTTTTATGATTTAAATAATAACGGCAAATTTGTTTTGTTTATACTCAAATATCTAAAAATAAAAAAAGGACAAACAGTGAAAAAAAGTAGGAATAGTATATTCTAAAACAAGTTGCAGAATGGGCTGATATTTAAACACGAATGCGAAATTCGAAAACGAGCGACGAAGGAGCGAGTCTTCGTACGCATGAGTGTTGGAATTGCCTTTTGCAATGAGTATTAGACGATATTCTCTCTATTTCAGGCAAATTTTGTGAAGTACTGTTGAAATTTAATGAATAATTAGGATTATACATCCTAGTGACTTTTGTTTTGTATCTTGGCAGTTGGTGTAACTGTTACGAAAGTTGACAGATCATGGAATTTGAATTGTACGTAGAGCATGGAGATCAGATTTAACAGTTTCCCAATATCATGAATGATTCAAAATCAGCAAGAAGGAATTCTCTAGTACCTTATTTTTTTATGAAAATAAAACCTTTCCTCTCAACAATTATTTCACCTTATCCAGATTATCTTATATTGACAATAATTGATGTGTGTTGAAATTTGATAGGATCGAATGTCAGTGCTGACTACCACAAAACGAAAAATATAACTAGAAACAATGTGGGAATGAATTCATTCCAGCACTATGTTTAGTGCTGGAATGAACTCATTACGATACTGAAATAGAGAAAAGTATTTATATTTGTTTATATTATGACTTAATCAAAACAAAACACTTGGTAATCTAGCTTCGCCTCTTGTCCAAAAAATGTGGGAAAGTCTTTTGGACAGGAGCTTTGGCGCTCTTGTTCAAACTTTGACAAATCATATCTCCAAAGTGGTTTCTCAGAGTCGGGAATTATATCAATCGATTCTTATGTTAGAACTACATCATAAAATAAAATAAATTAAATAAGAATCCATTGATATCATTCCCAACTCTGAAAAACCAATACTTTCTGAGTTATGATTTGTCAAAGTTTGAACAAGAGCGCCAAAGCTCCTGTCCTCAGGGCTTTCCTACTTTTTCGATATGGCTTCTGGCGTCAGTTTTCAAGAATTTTCGTAATTAACTTCAAAACGTAGGTCTATGAATCATCTCATGTTGGATTTACATACATCAGCAAAATAATATTTAGAGTGTTCTATTGAATCATATAGAATTATTGAGAGTAATTATTGAAATTTTGAAAAATCATATCTCCAAAAGTATCAGTTTGTTTGAGTAGAGAATGATATCAATGGATTCTTATGATAAAACTGCATCCTAAAAAAAAATTAATTTAAAATTTGTAATGCAAAAAAATTTATTTTTTTTGTTACTCCGCAACCACCTACTCTGAAAATTTCAACTGTTCTGCTCATTCCGTTCGAGAGTGATTGTGTCAACGGACGGAAGGCCGGACAGAATCGATTTTGACCATGGATTCTTGATGAGTGAGTCGAACCAACTCGTTTGAGACCGTTTTCAGCCAAAAATTCCAAAATTACAGACATTTGGGCAAATTGATAAGCACTCTATTCCGAGGAACAAGAGCGCCAAATATGCTTCACTTTTGAAGACAGTCTTTACAGATCCATTGAGAGATGAAATGCAAAAAAAACAATGAACCCTGAGTTCATAAAATGTGACTAATCCCAGATAAAACATACCGTCACCTCAACCAAATTAAAACACCTAAGTGTTTATTCAGGCGACGACAAAAGCATCTTTACCCACGTCCAAAAACCATGAGTTATACCCGGATAATACCGAAACCAAACACGATCGAACCGGCAATCTCGTTAGCTTAGAAAAGTGGTACATGTATCCTTTTTGCGGACCGAAAAACGGCAGGCGAAATAAACGACACGAAATTATTATTTTTCATTATTTGCAGCCCCCGTTTAAATGTTTGCATTACTAATTGGAAACGTGTGTGCCAGAATTTTCTACGCGTTATTTGATGAAATGTAAACAGAAAGGGGAGATATTGAAGTGTCGCTTCGCACTTTTTGGACGCTTCTCACGTGTACCGTCGATTAGGAGGGGGTGTTTTTGAAGGGTGATGTTTTGAAATCGGTCTCAAATTTGAAATGATAGAAGAAATTGGATTCACGGTATGAAGATTTCAATGACATTCATAAAACAGTGGATGAATCAAAATGGCAGTTTGTTATTTGCACACACCTCGCTATTTTTGTTTTGTTTGTTCCATCAACATTTTTGGAGCAACCCCTGGAGATGCAGAGAGTTGCAGAGAGTCGCCCCGGGTTAGCTCCAAGGTTATACCTCAAGAGCGAGTGGGCGTCTCCGTTTGCGTGATGTTGGTAACCTAACCTCACTATTCAGTTAAGAAATTTTAATTTTGAAATTGTTTTACCTACGTTGATTACTCCATGATTACTTTTCTCTGTTTGTCAGATTTTAGTGTGTAATGGCTGAAAAAAGTATTATTTTTGGTAAATGATTACATCGGAATTACTCGGGAAAGCACCAATCCACGCTTGTGAATCCATTTCAGATACACCTAAATCGACACACCGACAAAACTAATATCTTCGGATAAATAAAAATTCAAAAGTGGCGAAGTGTGGTTAGTTTGTTTGTTTGTTGCAGTTTGTGCAGGTTATAGATGAATTGCAAGTACGCATGCGCGGGTTTGGTGCTCCCTATCGAGCTCTAACCCATCAGGGCCCCTATTCACGAGATGTTAAGAGAGATGTCTCCTACGAGATTTATCACGTGATTCACGTGTCAGTGACTCTGCGCAAACTCCGTATGTGAATTGTCGGTTGAAATGTGTTTCTCTACTACTAAATAGTGAGGGAGAAGTGAGATGAGATTTCCTGTAGGAGTTCTCGCATGAGAATACTCATTTCTACGAACGTCGAGTATACGGGTCCAGAAGGAGAAGCTTAGAGCAAACCCGAGAGACGCTCCAGCGAGCTCTCGCGGTTGTTGTAACACGAAGTTGTGTACTCCAAAATCTTGTAGGAACGCGACTTCGAGCTCCAAGTCCTCAATGCGCATGAGTGTGATGCTTCGAGCTGCTAAAAACTGGTTGATGGAACAAACCTAATAGTCCGAACACCATAATCCACTATCATCAGATCTGGTGGGTCCTTTCCATTTTATATCTGTATCTGTATATATATTTGTATCTGAATAACACCGAAAAAATGTAAGGGGTGATTCTGTGATGAAAATTGAGGTGGGCATTTGGTATTAAATTTTTTTGGAATACCACCCCTCCGAAGATTCACAAAAAAAAATTGTTTCTCTTTTTATTTTCCCTGTGTATAAAAAGCTAAAGACACGAAACTTTGTAAATATTATATGTAGTGTCCGACCGAAACTGGTTTTTCAGCCGAAACCGAAACCGAAACCGAACTTTCGGCCAGGGTCTCAGTTTCGGCCGAAACCGAAACCGAAACCGAAACTTTTTATTTCATACTGAAATCTACTGTATTTTTTACAATTTTATTTGCATATACATAGAAACAGTTAAGCAGTGTTAAATAAAATAAAAAGACAACTTTATTGATATCCTTATTCATTATTTTGGTATTACCAAGTTATAAAAATAATTAGTCGAAGTATACAGGGTAATTCCAAATCAGACACGTCAACATTGGAGGAGGTGTTAGTATGGATAATTTGCTGTGGTTTGAGCCATTTTTATTGATGACCTAAAATCAACAGTTTCCGAGATATTTGAGTTCTGGTTCTGGTGAAAAAGAATTATTTGAAAGGGGTTATAAGAAGCAAATAGAGGAAAATAACGAATTCAATATTTTTTTGTTGCAACTAAGCTCGAAATTACATTAGAAAATGTATTCATAAATTATGTTACACCATTCCATATAGGCAAGCACATTATTGAAATGTTTTTTTCTGGGTTTTCTCTCCCAAATATCTATAAAATAAAAATTAATCATTTTGTGATTTGCTTCTGCGTAAGAAACACAATATATTTGTCAGAAGCAATCAATTGAACAATGTTGCCTAACAAACAACAACGAAACAACATCAACGAAAAAACAACTATATCGTAACGTTTCGGAGTCTATATCAGACTCCTTCGTCAGAGGCTTAATGAAAATCTTTAGAATTTTTTTGTTGATAGTTATTGTGAAATTCTTGAATTATTGTGACAATTCTTGAATTTCACAATAACTATCAACAAAATAATTCTAAAGATTTTCATTAAGCGTCTGACGAAGGAGTCTGATATAGACTCCGAAACGTTACGATATAGTTGTTTCTTCGTTGATGTTGTTTCGCTGTTGTTTGTTAGGCAACATTGTTCAATTGATTGCTTCTGACAAATATCTTGTGTTTCTTACGCAGAAGCAAATCACAAAATAATTAATTTTTATTTGATAGATATTTTTCAGAGTTTGGGAGAAAAAACCCGGAAAAAACCTTTCAATAATGAGTATACCTCCCACAGTATCCTTTAATGATTACTTAAGGCAAGCACATGCCGTCTTTCTGATATCTTCAGTTGTTATTTTCCACCTGAAATTTACTCACGCTGTCTTTTGATACACATTCACTATTTTATATGCCAGACATTCAAAAGGTTGCTTATAAAAAATCTGCTGAAACGAAACTAGTTATGCACTCTAACGAAATCTTTTATAGAATGAAGAAGGAATTTGGCAAGTTTTTAAAATAATTTTGGCATACAAAATTGTGAAATTCAAAAGTTGCAGACAAATTAATATTAGAAATTGATTTTTCATTTATTCATATACCACATTTCAAATCATACTAATTCTTTTTCAACCTCTTATACAGCATAGTTTGGTTTTTTCGTACATATCATATCCTTTTCTGATGAAAATAAACCAAAATTATCATCAAATTTGGTCAACGTAGAAAAGATTGACGAAATATGAACTAAGTTCAGATATCTTTTAAAAATCACCCGAACTCCAAAAACTGTTGATTTTCGGTTATTAATAAAATATGGATTAAACAAGAGCTAATGAGACATACTCGCTCCTCCTCCAAGTTTCACGTCTTATTTGGAAGCACCCTATGTAATCTATATAATAATCATTAAAGTGAATTCTCATGAATTCTCAGTCTTAACAAAGATATATTATAATAACTTGTACGACAGTTATGTATACCTACTTTTAACTCCTGGCCAAAGGACCAGGATAATTCACGAACAGTCAAGTTTCGGCCCGGCCGAAAGTTTCGGCCATTTTTGGCCGAAACCGAAACTAAGGCCGAAACTAGATTTCTTGGCCGAAACTGGCCGAAACCGAAACCGAAACCGAACTTTCGGTCGGTCACTAATTATATGTCAATAAAACTACACGTTTTGGAATGTTTTCAAACCTGATGTATGCTTAGAAGGAGTTTAAATAGTCAACCCTTAAGATATTTTTCATAGAACTTTTTGTTGGATAAAAATGTTCCTTTTATTAAAACATGGCTGAAAAGCTCAATTCATTTACTTACTTTTTTATCTCCTCAAGTTTTTTTCGAAAACTTAAGCATTTACGAAAAAACATAAATGAATTGCAAGCTCATATTAAATAGCATTTTATTGAACAACAGCCAACCAAATTATGATTCTACTAGGCTAAGACTTTGACAACTAAAACAAAAGTGAACAAACAATGAACAATTATACTAAATGTTGAAAATAATAACAATTTTTTTTGCGGCCGGCCGTAGGCACGATAACCTATAGTAAGGAATGAGCTAGACAGTTTGAAATTCTCAGAGTAGGATTGGGAGATAAATATCTCGGTTAAGTTCGTTATTGGGCAAAATCAGTCGGATGGTTTCGGAGTAACGAAAAATAAAAAAAATTTTTACATTACAAATTTCAAAAAATTAATACTTTCGGAGATATGATTTTTCAAAATGTCAATATCAAACCGTAATTTCTGGTCCATATCTATGAATTTCATGATCTGTGTTCAAACATGTTATCATTGTCATCTCATCAAAATGACCAATGAAATAACCTCAGCTATCGTAGATAGCTCTAAGTGAACTTGTTTGAAATTACAATTTGCATGAATGTGCAAAAATTCAGGTCGGAAAACCGAGAAAAATATTTTTCCTTTTTTTGCTTATGACTCTTTTAAAAATTGAATAAATATCGAACGGAATTTCTTTTGGTGACTAGACAATATTAGAATGTCATAAAAAATTTTGTTTGATTTTAGTTCTTCGACATTTGTTCGAATTTTCACAAATCTGTGATCATAGAAAATAATTCACTGGCGTTGAAATTGAACGATGGATATTCATGACAAAATTACATTTTCTATCAAAAATCCAGGTATAAATTGGCAATTTGCATCAAGATTTGCATTTTTGGAATTCTCGGATGTGAATTGAACGTGATATTGAAAGATTTTAATGGCGAAAATACGAATAGAATCAACTTTGCACCAAAATGGAAATACTTTTGAGGGAAAATTCGAATAAACAAAATTTACTAGATACAATTATATTCATGCTGACACTAATGTGGCCTAGTCGCCGAAAGTAAATCCGTTTTTCAATTATTTAATTTTTAAAAGGGTTATCAGCAAAAAAAAAATATTTTTCATGTTTTTCCGACCTGAAATTTGGCACATGAACTTAAACTGTAATTTTAAACAAGTTTGCTTAAAGTGCTGCACAGAAAAAATTCGAATTTCCCGAGATAATCGACATTTTTGTTTGAAAATGATTTCCGCTCAAACCGGAAGTCTCAGTTGGCCGAGTTTCACATCATTTTTGATGCACCAACTTTTTATAACTAACAAAATTCGGAAATATTAATAGAAAAGAAAAGTCCCTCTTGGTGCGGAGTTATTGGAAACCACTGTACACTTTGATACGTTAATCAAATTGGGTTCAGAATATCTCTAGTGGAAACAAAACTGGAATATTGGGTAAGTTTCGAATGATATAATATGATTTTCATAGTAGATTTCAGGAATGAATATCTCGGATAAGTTATTGGGTAGAATCGGTCTGGTGGTTTTGGATTAATAATTGTTGGCACTCTTGTTGAATTTAATTTCTTTTATGATATTTGAATTTGGAATTTGGTGCAGTTCTATCATAAGAATCCATTGATATCATTCACAACTTTGAGAAACCAATACTTTCAGAGATAAGATTTGTCAAAGTTTGAACAAGAGCGCCAAAGCTCCTGTCCACAGGGCTTTCTCATTTTTTTACACTTGAAAACAGCGATTAGAAGCTATGAAGAAGGTCTGCAATGACTCTCTGCGGAATCCCGCATCGTTGAAAATAAAAACAAACGGATATTATAAGAATTTCTACGCTGTTGGCGTACAAAACGGCTTTCTTCTTTATTATTCAAAAACTCTTTCCGAGTAAACGTTGTCAAATCACAGGATGATGAATCAATCAAGGAAACATAGAAAATCGCGATTGTATAGGAGCTGGACTCGTTCGGAGAATCCTTAAGCATTCCTCATAACCGCTGATACTATCAGCAGCTAATGATTATTAATGGCGAGTAAACGGAATGCCAACGTTCTGACTCGATGATAATTCATCTCTGTGTCGCAAGACCTATTCCCCATCACCAACAGACAACTGTTTATTATGGAAAGTTAACCATTTCAGGCAGAATGCGTCCCTAAGAACTGTTTCAATTATTGTTGTTTTTCTTCATCAGCTCACTGTCAATAGTTGGTTGATATTAGATAATAAGATATACTGCTAGAGGTAAAAATTCAGTCAACCAAAAATATTCATATAATGTTTACAAATTATCTATATTGATTCCGTAATATTTTAATGTCATCATATACTTGTCTTTAAGTTGTACATTAATTTTAACCATAGATTCCTCTCGTCATATCATATGATGCGCATCCGAATGCGACAGTTGAGTTAATTAATAGTCATAATCGGCCGAACGGGTATGGAGTTATACCCATCTGAAATTTCGTTGATATTTCCTCAATAACTCCAACAAAACAGATCCGATCCAATTTAAACTTGTTGATTAGTTGTAGAATGCCAAGGCTCCAATTCTTGATAAATTTCAGGAGGATCACTTAAAAATTTAATTTTCTTTTTATTTCATATTCTAGAAACTATTTGTCAAAGTCTGCTGAAATTTCGCACAAACCTTCAAGCCCAATTTTATTTTCTACATATTTTAAAAATACAGATCCGACCGAAATGAAATCTAGAACACGGTTGAATATCCACTTGATTTCAATTAAATTTCCACTATAACATTATACAAAATCACATCATCGCCTAGTCTATGGAACGACCGTCGATGGTCCCGAACGTTGCCGGTTCTATTTCATTGAAGTAAAATCGAAGAAATCGTAGTTTTGTGAGTATACATTATATCTATGACTCAAAAGCGGTTCGTTTAAGGAGAAATGCTAAAGAATAGATTTATTTTATAAAGTCATGAAAGATTCCTATAGTGACTCAAGATAATCTTTATCAGCTTTCTATAATGCTTATTTCAAAGTTTCATGAATTGGCTACATGAAAAAAATCAGTGGAAGTAGGAAATAAATTGTGATCGGAGAATATGTATATTAAAGAAAACTTCACACCAACATTGACTTCATTCGGAAAACAAAGTAAAGGCCAGAAAAGAAAAACTGAAAAACTTTTTTTATTGAAATTTCAACAGCATATATCTTTTTACCTGAAGCGATTTTTTTCATTTGATGAGAGGAATCTATGGTTGAAATTAATGTACAACACAATTTTTACACTGAGAATATATACCCAGTGGCTTCATAAAATGTTCCATCTAGAGGGAATTATATCTTCAACTTGACCTTTTAGCAACAGTCTGACTGTATTCTGTTGTGGTAACCAAATCGACGCTATACCTATCTAGGGTCATTTTTCGCGAAAAAAAATGTTAATCTCTTATTTTTGGAAGCCTCTACAGGTACTGGCACATTTAATCCACGTTCAAGTTGCTTGAAACAAGGTACCACAAGCAAACATTGACCATCTCATTTCGTCGTGATTAGAGGTGTGCTTAGTAATGGGGTCGTCAAAGCGATTAATAATTTTGCTAATGCTAATGATATTCCTTGCAAGTGACGTATGACTCTTGATGTGAGACTACCATATTGCCAAAAAATAGGGTTGAAGAAATTATTTATTTTAATATAACACTTCTAATGTCACTCAGCATAGTTATTTAAGAAACGAATATGTTAAATGTTTAATCAACCTACCTGAGTTTCTGTAAGCGATAGTGATTGCGCCAACTGTTTTCTTTCTGCGCCTACTACGTAGTGGTTCTTTTCGAATGCGTGTTCAAGTTTCAGTAGTTGTGATGGACTGAACGCCGTTCGTATCCTTTTAGGTTTTCTGAAGGGTTGGAGTAGGAATCCTGGTATATCTGGTCCTGAAATCAACAGGAAAATGTGTAATTATATATTTTTCCATAAATAAAAAATTCTTAATATTATCGTCCTTGATATAGAAATTCCTTGAATGATACATGTAATATTGATATTCCCATGCTTAAGTCATATCAGACTTTCTGCGGGAGTCTCTGTGTACTTTCGTTCTGCAAGCACCATAGTGATCGAGGGCGTCAACGCAGGAGTGTTTTTTCGTTCGCCTGATCTTATTGAATTAACAACCGACAACCGTTCTTTGTTATCTGCCGTTGAGGTGGTTTTGAAAAGGTTGTTCTATATTAAATTGGAATAATTCTGTTTTCAGTGAATATAACGTCGAGAAGACGATAAGTGGTTTTAGATAATATGTTGAGTTGATTAAAAAGTGAGTTAAAATTCATGATTGTCGAAATAATGAAAGATATCGTTTTTTCCACGCCATTCAATCCGAGGTAGAACTTAATTATGTCCGGCCGTCAGCACGATCACTCTCGAACGCATTGAGTTAGTGAGTTGAAATTTGCAGGGTATTTTTGGAGTCCAAATTCGCCGGTTAAGATCGTTAATAGGCAAAATCCGCCTAGTGGTTTCTGAGTTATAGCCATCTGGAATTTTGTTTTACAAATTACTCGAAAAATACTGATCTGGTCGAATGAAAGCTCGGTAGTTGATTAAAAAATACAGACATGAAGTCTTTATGCAAAATTTCATGACGATCGACTATAAAATTTGAAAAAAATTCTGTATCTCAGAAACTATCCAACAGATATCGTTGAAATTTTGCGAGAGGCTTCAAAACATTATTAAACAGCAAAGTTGATGGTTCCAATTGCTTCAAAATTTATCCAACTGCTTTAAAATTTTTCCACCTGCTTTGACAATTTGCCAACTCAACATTGGGGGGATCTACTGAATGAAGGTTCAATTTATAAAATTGATTTGAAATCGACATCTAAACACAAAACTGGCTCAAAATGCGTAAAATAGGGTCTATCGGACGTATTCTAATGAAATGGAAAGAATCATCATCATCATCGTCATCAGAAATCATGAAATTTGATTGTCTAGATGAAATGGCATCACATCGTGCATAGAGCGTCCAGCATATCTCGGAAAAATTCGTAACAAAACACTCGATTAATAATTAAAGAGCCTATAATCGGTATGGGTATACCTATGTTCAGCCGCCTGTGAACAAGAATCGGCAAGATCGCATATAAAGATAGACTCGCATGGTTTCTCGAACATTCTGTGTTCGCATGACATGGATGATTTGGCGATAGATCTAGCGAACCACAAAATTAAAAGAATTCGATGATTTCATTATATCGTATTGGACAATGTAATAATTAGGATGTCGCCCAACGAGCTAGGCATGTTTAATCGGTGTGACGATGGTAATTAACTCCTAATAATTAATTCAAAAATCCATTGTGGTTAGACTATTATGAATAACAAATTTCCTATCAACATAATTGACAGTTAATTTGGGGACAAATACGGATTATTATCTATGATCACGTCTGGTGATTAATTGGATTCCGTTCGATCCATCAATTAGGTTGGGCCGTTTTAAATTCGATGGACGATACGATAGATCTATTTGCATACGCCAAAAAATTAACTATCTGTTACAAGAGACAACGATCACCTATTCAAACCATCTTCAATTCAGTTAATTTTTTTGATAATTACTAAGGTAGCAGGATGGCGTCATAACGACGAAATATTGGTGGTTTTTCGTCATCTGAGGTCTTCTGGTCACGACATGACGTCAATATGACGTACTTTTTAGGATGTGTATTTTATGACTTTATTTTGCATAGTAAACGATTCGTTTTTCAGTACATTTTTCGAACAATAAATCCTTCGAATTTTGACGTGTATTATACGTCATAATTTTACGTATCAAACACACGACGATTTTCAGTAATTTGTCAACAAATCCGTATGATTTTGACGTGATTTAGACTCCAATATAATTGCAGATACTATTATGAAATAATGTCGAAATTTAGCAATCCAAGTTTCTTGAAAATAGGGGGATCAAGTTCCAACTAGAACATTTCATTAACATCAATTATATCTATAAAAACATTCTTCTTGTGTGTTACAAGAAGAATGTTTTTATAGATAATTGATGTTAATAAAATACTAATATTATTTTTAGGTTTTAGGCTAGAAAAGAAAATGAATAAGCTCCTGAGAGCTAATGATAGGTCTCCTCGGAAGACCTAGGAGTGTCAGTATAATCATATTAACAATATGTATGTAACGGTATAGAGTGTTGAAAAATGAAATATTAAAATTTCGTAAATAGTTTCATTACTGCTGCAACAAAATTATAACGTCAAATTTGATTCTGTCCGGCCGGCCTAACGGTTTCCGAGTGCAAATTTTATTTTCAACCAATAAAGATCCGATCAGATTGAAACTTGGAAGCTAGTTTTAGAATACCGATATAAAGACGTACCTATATGTGGAATTTTGTGGGGATCGTGTCACCAGAAAATTAAAAAAAATTTTTTTTTAATATTATTCATCTAACGATAACTTCTTAAGGTAGGTTGCGCACCCGAATGCGACATTTGAGTTTGTTAATAGGCATCATCGGCCGAACGGTTTTGGAGTTATATATATATATATATCTGAAATTGTGTTGATATTTCCTCAATAACTCAAAAAGTACGGAACCTATCCAATTCAAACATGGTAATTAGTTGTAGTATGCCGATGCGCAAATATTTTAGAAATTTTGTGACGATCGCATCACCAGAAAATATTAAAAAAATCATTGAAAAAAAATAAATATATCAGATAATATTGGTCCGACATCGCGAGAGCTTTTAAAACCTATAACACTACAGCCAAGTTCCAAATTTGAACACGATCGGATCTATATTGTTGAAGATCCGAACAGTCTTGGGTAAGTTCAGTAGCTGGATGGATGACCGTTTCCACGATAAGAAATAGATAGCGACTTGCAATTTTCAGGGTAGGTTGCTCATCTGAATGGGACAGTTTAGTTCGTTGTTGGGCACAATCGGCCAACGGTTTTGGAGCTATATACCCATCTGGAATATTATTTTCTCGATAACTCAAAAAATCCATTCGAATTGAAGCTTGGTAACTACATATAGTTGTGTGATATAGACACATATGTGAAATTTTGTAAGGATCGTATATCATCAGAAAATTTTAAAAAATTATGAAAAATTTTTATGTATCTCACGATAACTTGAGAATGGAAAAAGACAAAACTCGTTACTGTCAAACAAAACTGAAAGTGTATTTCTGAAGAGTTTGGTTGATGTAAGCATGTAAACAATTCGAAATTTCGATTCGCTAAGTTCATTGGCAGAGTTCTTTGGTTAGTGAGTCGAAAATGAATGACGTCGAGCATAATTTACGAGTCATTCTCTAATTATGGAAGATTTAGAACGAGATTTCCTACGTAGGTATTCTGGTCTGAGTTCTCTCTGGACTGATTAAATAGATTTGTTTCATAAATAAAACTGGCTATTTCATTTACTCCATTTTTTCTGAATGACTCCTGATAGTTTTGAAACACTTGTAGCCAAAATTGGACCGTCATATAAAGATAAGATGCGAAGGGATTTTAATTTCTTTCATGATGTAGTTCTATCATAATAATCAATTGATACGATTCCCAACTCTGAGGAACCAATACTTCCCACTTTTTGGGCGCATGTTCTAGGGGAACATCGTCCTATCATTTCGTCCAAATGTCTGTAATTTTCGAATTTCGAGCTGAAAATTGGCTAATAGACTAATTCGGACTCCCTGATCACGAATCCGGTGTCAGATTTTTGGGTGCCGTCCGGCCGGCCGGCCGGTTTTCCGGCCGTAGGCACGATAACAGGAGCACCGAAGGTCCTATCGACTTCAAACTTTCAGGGTAGGTTTCTGATCAAAATGCGACGGTTAAGTTCGTTAACGGGCAAAATCGGCCGGACGGTTTAGGAGTTATAGACATTTAAAATTTTGAGGTTATTTCCCTGATATTTCAGGAACTAAAGAAGATGTTGAATCGAAACTTGGTAGTCAGTTCGAGGATATAAACGCGCAACTTTTGGCAAAATTCTGTTATGATCGAAATGTTGGTAATTTTTAAAAAAATATTTCATTTAATTTTTTCGAAAAAAAAATTTTTTTTTCGTGAACTATTCATCAGATTGCAACAAAAACTTGTACTAACGTCAATTGTAGTATTTTGCAACATTGTGCAAAATTTTGGCTCTATACGATTTCAATTTCTGGAGATATAAGACAAAATGTGTCAAATTTCCTGGGTCTCTCTCAGTATTTTCATCGATTATTATATAATAATCAATAATATTAAGGTATTCAACATGATACTGCTTTTTTTCTTTACTGGTCAGTACGGGCCACAAGGAAGATGAACATGCGCCCAATAGCTCCTGTCCACAGGGCTTGAACCAATTTTTTTACGTTTCATTACGTTATTTATGACGTTAGTGATATCCAATATCCACCACTAATAGAAGTGTTAATCACATCAGCCTCCTATCTGGGTAAAAACGCTATATTAATATAATTCTGTCCAAATGTCTGTAATTTTGAAATTTTCTTCCGTTTGGGGCAAACGAGTTAATTTGATTTACTGATGAAGACGGAATCGATTGTTTTGCAGAGTTGTAGACAAACATAATTAATTGACGTGTTGTTGTCATCAATTAAAAGTTAATGTAACCGGTTGGGAATATCTTAACAATGTTATAATTACATTTTTTTGAATATTCATAGGTACTTTGTTCAGACTCAATTGGAAACATGACATAAGTTCACCTAATCATTCAATTTATAATCTCGCCTAGAATCTATTAAATTACCCGGGAATAGCAGTAATTAAAAATGAATTATATGGTGTATAACCCCGGTGTACCCTGACACAATAATTTTATTGGATATGATTGTCTCTTGATAACAGGAAATTCATAACTATTCATTAACTTTTACCATACAAGGTGTAGCTCGGCGAACTTTTATCTGCATAATAACAACTTTATATTCACTTTTCGACTATTTAGTGGCCTGGAAGGCGTGTGTCGATAATTTTCTTCACGCACTTCGTGTATTAGACAGATGCGAAAGGTCGCATGGAATGGAACACCATTGAATTATCTGTGAACAGGATACTTGACTAAACAGCGAGTAACTACAGTCTGGTCCACTTATGGACGTAATTTACGCAAGATTTTAATTTGCCGCCATTTTTAAGTGTGAAGTGTTGACAATCCTAGAAACAAAAGAATTTGACAGCTGATAGTTTAGGGTTATTAAAAATCGAACATTACACAAAAGGACAACCTGTTATCAATTAAGTTCCAAAATTCCATACAAAATATTGTCGGAATAGTCTTTTAGCTTCATCAACTTATGAAGAGGTTAATTGAAAAATGTGGGAAAGCCCTGTGGACAGGACCTCTGGCGCTCTTGTTCAAACTTTGACAAATCATATCTCAAGTAGGGAATCCAATCCCCCACCAAAACCTCTATCCCCCAAACACGCGGTATTGAAATAACCAATCCAGCGGATCCGCAAGAATGCGGGTTTGTTAAAAATATATATTCACTTTGTACTCAACCTAATAAAAATGCTTATAAAAAGGTCTTATGCAATTTAAAAAATACTATAGTCGTAGCATAATAGTTATGTATGGGCCAAAGACGAAAAACTGTCTATTATTGCTGGGCCTGCAGACAACAAGCAGGCGAGACAAGAGACAGTTTTTCGCTGAGGTGCATATTACATTTTTTCGTCGACCTCTACATACTTTTATGAATTTCGGACCACTTAAATAATTTCACTATAGCAAATGACAGTTATTCTCACATACACTTATTTTTGTATTGAACCGTATCATGCCGTATCCATAGTGACCACAGCACTGGCAGTTATTCTTAAAGACACTTATGTTTGTATTGGGCCGTATCCATAGTGACCACGGCGAACGAGAAAGTAATTTTGCGGAGGAAAAAGTATACTTGTCTTCAATAATAGTCGATTTTAAGGCCGCAAATTAGTACGTAAAATTTCACTTTTCATAGAGGTCGACAAAAAGAGTACTTAATCTTTTTCTGGGGCTTTTGCGCTTTCATTATCGAATACGAAATTTTAATATTGAATCCCTCAGATCCCGAACGGAAAATACCGCAATGTTGATCCCGCAGAATTTCAGAGGTATCCCGCATTTGCGGGATTATATTCCCTAATCTCAAGTATTGGTTTCTCAGAGTTTGAAATGATATCAATGGATTCTCATGATAGAACTGCATCATAAAAATCAAATTCAAAACGTAGGTCTATGACTAACCTCCTTTGTTGGATTTACATACATCAGCAAATTATAATTAGAGCATTCTATAAAATCATAAAATTACTATTAATTATTGAAATTTTGAAAAATCATATCTCCGAAAGTATTAGTTTGTCAGAGTTGGGAAACTCCTCCGAAACCACCTGGCCGATTTTGCCCAAAAAATTAGTCGAGATGTTGATCTCCTAAACCTACTCTTAAAATTTCAACTGTCTTGCTCATTCCGTTGGAGAGTTATCGTGTTAACGGACGGACTGCCGGACAGAATCGATTTTGATCACGGATTCGTGATCAGTGAGTCGAACTAAACCGTTTGAGACCACTTGGGGAAGTTTGCGAAATTCCCCATGTTAGGGGAAGATGCGAAGCTCTAGGTGACCTTCCACCGATATCGCAGCAAAATTCTCAAAATATTGCCCAGGGTTAGTAGTTCAATAACTTCCTCATGTGATATCTCTGAGATGCTGCTGGGCTCATCCCTTGTGACACATCTTCCTCAAGTATAAGTCCTTGTTCTAGGAGGACTCTACCAAAGATTTCGAAACTGATTCTGTTCACTTCTAGACAATCTGAGAAAATGTGCATGGCTATTCCACAAGAGAGGGTGGACCAATTTATGCCAACTGATATGCCTCTTCGATATTTAAGTACCCAGAAGGACAAGTGAAGCAGTGCCCAAACTGATTTTGTTCTACATCAGCAGATGAATGTGAGGGCTTTCATAGCAACTTAATGTTATAATTCTGCCTAGAATATAAAAGCATGATGTCCCATGATGTTGACCTTTGATTTTCTACTATAGAACCCTACTCCCGTCCTTCGGAAGTGGTGGAACCATCTGTGAACAAGCCAAAGTGTTTCCATTAACCCAGGTAAAACTTGGCAATAATTGGGGTTGAGTGTAGGGCCGTCCTATCCTCAGGGCTCAAAGGGCTGCAGCCCCGGGCCTTTTAGGAGCCTAAAGTAGAAGACCGCGGTTAACCAGGCACCGGGAACCTAGTCTTCATAGGAGCCCAATTCTTCCGGTACCTAGCCCACGGATGCCAAATAACTTTTACAACGCTGGTTGGGTCATTATTGAGCAGAAAACCTATCGAAAACTTGTATGCCCTCAAATGTACCCAGAATAATTTAATTATATTTTCCGCTGTCAAAGTATGATTCACGACAGCAGATTTGTCAGCAACTATTTCATACACCAAGGCCTTCTCTTAAGAAAGTTTCGCTGATACCGATACTTCATCTCAATTTTCTACCTTTCTGCAGTCAGCGTTGCTGAGGGAAACAATAGTTAGACATCGATTATGTGCCGCTATTATTGCAACCGTCAATTAATTTTGTTGAAACAGCGGCATTCAGTACCAGAATGTTATTCTTCGTATTCCACAATCTGAAATAATTACTCTCCGTGGAACATTAGTGAGTCTTATAGACATGAAATTGAGCACTTATAATATTTCCATTCAAAATATACGGAACGTTTTCAATTTCAACGGTAATAGGTTAATCATCGGCTTTGCTGGAATCCATCAGGGATTAAAACTCAAAAATAATTAGCTAACCGTTCACTTTATTGCAATCAATGACAGCCGGTGGTGGTAAATTCGAGGACACTCCTAAAATGTATTCCCGTAATTGGTTCTCATTATCTTTATTGATACTCTATTATTACAAAATAAACAGTCTCGACAACTTACAATAAATAATAATGAAGGACGACAATAGCTCGAAATCAATTTAAAACGCAAACTGGCGCCATTATTGTCTACATATGTATTTTCGATTTTTTTATAAATATAAAACATTTATTTGCATACATTTTATTATTAAAATCATTATCTTCAGTTTTACTTTGCATAGAAATTTCCAAGTTTCACCTCCTTCAACAAATTCAATCAAATATGGTCAATTCCATTGGAGCAATTCGTAAAGTTATACATTAAAAAATTGGTTCAAGCCCTGTGGAAAGGAGCTTTGGCGCTCTTGTTCAAACTGAGAATAATTATTGAAATTTTGATAAATCATATTCCGGAAAGTATCAGTTTGTTAGGGTTGAGAATGACATCAATGGATTCTTATGGCAAAACTGCATCGTAAAAAAAAATTAATTCAAAATTTATAATAAAAATTTTTTTTTTTTGTAACTCCGAAACCACCTAGCCGATTTTGCCCAATAACGAACTTAACCGAGATATTTACCTCCTAAACCTACTCTGAAAATTTAAACTGTCCAGCTCATTCCGTTCGAGAGTTATCGTGTTAACGGACGGACGGGCATCCGGCCGGACAGAATCAATTTTAATCATGGATTCTTGATCAGTGAGTCGAACCAAATCGTATAAGACCATTTTCAGACAAAAATTCCAAAATTACAGACATTTGGGCAAATTGATAAGCACTCTGTTCCTCGGAACAAGAGCGCCAAAAAGCATTTGTTGTTGGTGTTTTTCACAGAGATTTGTCCTTTTGTGCCAATAGAAGGCATAATAAACACTAAGAAATATAGATCGATATTGCATCAATATTTGATCGAATGATTTGAAGTGCCAACCCCAAGCAGCCACAATTTTTCAACAGGACTTTGCTCCCAGTCAGAAGTCAAAAGAAATATTTTGGGGATAAGAAGATATGGGTTCAAAATTGGCGAAAAGAGATCAACACTCTCATTTACAAAGCTGGAAGACGAAATTAAAGTTAACGTATTATAAATCACGTACAAAGGTGGTAATCGGTAATGCGATAATCAATGTGGTTAGAAGATTCAACATGTTATCAAATAAATTTATTTTGATAATATGTTTCGTTTTTACCACATTATTATCCATAATCGCGATTTCACTCATTGTATTTTATGTAAATTCATGAAAAAATTATAATACTAACGATGAACCTTTTGACTCTAATGATTGCCCGTAATTTCATTAATTTAGACAATACACAATATAATCATATTAATATACTATAAGGTGAACATCGAAAACTAAATGAAAATAATATAATAGACAAAATGGGCAACAATGAATAGAATGGATTTGGAGAGCAATGTTAACAGTTACTGAAGAAGTCAATCAAAGAGAATAATAATAATGGACAGAAAAATAAGTATTGTAGTCAAAATCAACAGAGGATATATGGTATCCATTTCAAACTAAAAAAAAAACAGTAATACATTTATCCGATCTTCGTTAGCGGGAATTAAGACCCATTAAAAGGGTATAATATTTCACATTGTCCGATAGCCGCAGAATTGAAACGTTAAGAACGAAAGCGTGATCACGGTTCAAACCTAATCCCACGATTATTTATCGAAGAAATGGCTTTCCTCAGTTCCTCCGCATCGGATGAAATAAAATGAGGCGTATGATGGACGATGTCCGTAATGGGACCCACAGAGTACGCGGCCATAGAGCCACGTTGTAAGTTTGAAAACAATGAGCATATTTCAGCGGGTGTTGGTTTGAGTGTTGGCGATTTCACAAGTCAATTAGACCTTTGCGTGATAACGCGCCATTAGGAGCGGTGGGCGATGGGGAATGGTTGAGACCCCATCGGTGTTGCCGCTTTTTTCGAGGTTCAGTTCCAACACTACATATATAGATATATGGGGCCAGTTGCTCTGAAGCTCGTGCTAGAATTTCCATTGCAGAGCATGGGAGAGAAGCGAGTTTTTGTGGAAACCCCTATAACGCCAGGAATAGCGTGCTATCATTTTGTCCAGATGTCTGTATTTTTGGAATTTTTGGCCGAAAATGGTCTCAAACTGAATAATCAGGGGTCAAAGCCAATTCTGTCGGTCCGGCTGTAAGCACAATAACTCTGGAACGAAATGAGTTAGAGAGAGTTGAAATTTGCAGGATAGGTTTTGAGCATCGATATCTCGGTTAATTTGGTTAATGGGATAAATCCGCCAAGTGGTTTCGAAGTTATGGCCATTTTGAGCTGGGGCTCTTTTCTGAATATTTCCGAAACGGCTCAACTGAAATTTAGCTTCAAGTTGTAGAATAACGCCCTTATATGCATGCAAAGTTTTGTTTGATCGGATGACTACGTACCAAAAAAAAAAATTAAAACAATTTTCAAATTTTATTTCTCAATAACTCCTGATCTGATCGAATTGAAACTTGGTCGTGAGTTTTCAGCTCTTCTCGAAAATAGAACGTTTTTCTTTTTACACTAAAGAGTAATACAAAAGGTCTAGCTAGAGCATATATAAACACACTCAACAATGAGGATAAAAGCAACACCATTGCCAGCCTATTTTTTATAGAATTGCAATATATTTTGCAACTGAATTACAGAGCATTTCTTAACAATTTTCCAAGGTTCCAATACTTTGATCACCCCTGTAAGACGGAGGTTACATGGTCAATCTCGCATCAGTTCAGTCCGTGACCTTGATCACGATAAGACTGATGTGGATTTATGGACTGACATATGGATTAATATTCCATCAATCTGATATCAATTCATGATTGATGTGATGCGAGACTGATACCAGATTGACCGTGTAACCTCCGTCTAAGTCGTCACTTTGTTACCGAAATCGACGAAAATCATTCTCTTTAATAAAAAGATTCCCTTCAAAAATAACTTACATAACCCAATCTTTACAGGTAAAAATGTTTAGTTTATTTCTCGTATGGAACAATTTAGAAGGATGAAATTTGGCATTTTTTGCTAACTCTAATGTAATGTCACTCTTGACAGTTTTTTGTAATTCCCGAGATGATGCCACATAGTGGTGAAAAAATCAACCACTACAATATCTTTAATGGGAACTGTTATATGCTTCAATATTTTGCAAATTGAAAAATTGAATTGAAAAGAAAAATTGACTTTTTCTCCTAAAATCGTAAGTTCGGAACTTCAGAATTAGTTTTTACAGACAGTTTTTCAGAATAACTGTAAAAAAATATTCTGAAGATTTTCACTTGATTTCTGATGAAGCGTTCTGATTTAATATTCGAAACGTTACAGAATAGTTGTTTTATCTTGTATGTTGTGACAAGTTTTCAGAGTGATGAATTCACCTCCCGAAGTATCTTTAATGATTACTTAGAATTTTTATACCTACAGCCTACAGTAAAAATTACGTGAGAGACGCCTTTAATTTAGAAACACCCTGTATAAGTGAAAATATTATATTTAATCTGGCTCATTGTGTTATTCGAGAAAAAGTTCTGTTTACAGATATTGCAAATTGATTATTTTATTAAATTTTGTCAGTCATAATATCAATAAAACAATTGTTACCGGTAAATACGACGTTCTTTGAACTTTCAATGAGATGAACTGTGCTATTTGCCAATAACTATAGAAAAAACACACGGTGCAATATTTATTGATTTTATCCATCAATAAATATTCCGCGTGGCCGGGCTAGATCACCTCATCGCTTAATGTTCCCCAAAGAGGAAAGCATCATTCACGAACAGAAACAAACCCAGGGTTTCAAAGTTATTACCAATCATCAGTGTGACTTAGCCAACACTGAATGACACCGAAGGCGTTCTAGGAAACTTAAATCCATCGGTCGCGAACTGGTAGGGAAAGAATCATCAGCGGCACCTATGGAAATCCTTACGAACTCCGACCCTCTGCGATGAAGAAACCTTGAGCAATGTTCAGCAACGTTCATTCTTTTGCCGTTAGAGGGTCAGGGGTGGCACTGCCATCTACCTATATAAGACCTTTACGGACTGAAAACGCCCGGTTTAGTGTGGTTAGATACACCACAATGAATATTTTACCGTGTGTCTTTTTTTTAGTTATTGGCAATTAGGACAGTTCACCTCATTGAATGTTTACTGGTTGGCGGTTTATCTATAACCACAATAAACCGGGCGTTTTCAATCCGTAAAGATGGCATTGTCATGCCGAAAGAATGAACTTCACTAAACATCACTCAAGATTTCTTCATCGCAGAGGGTCGGAATTCGTAAGGATTTCGATAGGTGCCGCTGGTGGGATTCTTTCCCTACCAGTTCAAGACGGGTGGATTTAAGTTTCCTAGAACGCCTTCAGTGTCATTCAGTGTTGGCTAAGTCACATAGATGATTGGTAATAACCATGAAACCCTGGGTTTGTGTCTGCCCTTGAAGGACGCATTGCTCTTTGGGGAATACTGAGCGATGAGGTGATGTTGTCCGCTCACGCAGAATATTTGTTGATCGTTAAAATCAATAAATATTTCACCGTGTGTTTTTTTTAACAACATTATTTTATGCGGAAAGGAATTAGCAGCCAACATACATTTATATAAACTACTGGGCGATTCAATATGAGTTTGGTTGTACGTATCACGAAAACATCACAAGTATCAAAATTAAACATTCACTAAATTTATTGATATCCACATTACTTGTAAAATAGTATATTCAGAATGTTAAGAGATACCCAACTCCATCTAGGCTGCATGAATCAGATACAAATTAACGATGAAGGAGAAACATAACATAAATATCTATACATAAATTGGAGCGACCCAGAGACAACAAGCGAATAAACGTCGAAAAAAGCAGATCATTTTTCTACGATCGACTTCCAAACCTGGGATGAAGAATTCTTGCAACCGTGAAAGGAATAATGTGTATTCTAAGGTGCTAGATTTACATGAAAAACACACATTACCTCTGGTTGAGATATCAATAATTCTACTTAATTCATTCCAACTGCCCATTTACAAGTTTTTAGCGTCGCAATTAAGACAAGTGATATAAATTAGTCAGAAGCAAATCTGTCAATTATTCCCTGTTTTTATTTTGCCTTTATTCAATAAATAAGGTTGAATTAATTGTTAGCCGTTACCATTATGACACTAACTGCACCTATATCCGTATTGATGAGGTTGATCTTTGGTACTTTGTAGCAGAAGTGTCCAGAAGGCGTCTACAACATTGACGGTAAATTCAAACTTTTTGTTTATTCAAAATGTACCTATTGTCTCATTTTGTTTTGTACGGGTACAGATTTTCACGCATAATTAACCATCTTTTTGTGCGTATGTTCTGGGGAACAGCGTCCCTATCATTTTGAACAAATGTCTGCAATTTCCGAATTTTTTGTGGTCTGGAACGATTAGGTTCGACTCACTGATGAATAATTCGAGGTCAAATTTGATTGACAACCTAATCGTAGGAGACCATTTACGCCACGATAAATTTCGAACGGAAAGAGTTAGCGACTTGAATTTTTCAGGGTAGGTGGCGCGTCCGAATGCTATATTTGAGTTCGTTAATTGGTAAAATCGGCCAAACAGTTTTGAAGTTATACCCATCTGAAATTTGGTTGTTATTTCCTCAATAACTCAAAAAATACGAATCCGATTCATTTCAAACATGGTAATAAGTTGTAGAATGCCAACGCAAAATTTTTGGAAAAGTTCGTGAGGATCGTAACGCTAGAAAATTTTCAAAAAATCATTGAACAAAATTCTATATATCTCAGAAACTCTTCGTCAGATATCGCTGAGAGCCTTCAAAACCTAAATTTACAACCAAGTTCCAAATTCGAACACGATCGATATTGTTGGAGTTCCGAGTAGCCTTGTGTGAGTTCAGTAGCTGGATGGATGACCGTTGTCACGATAACTTTCGAACCGAAAGAGATAGCGACTGGAAATTTTAAGGGTCGGTTGCGCATCCTAATGGGACAGTCAAGTTGGTTGTTGGGCATAATCGGCCAAACGGTTTCGGAGTTATACACTATCGGAACTATATTGTTGGAGATCCGAGCAGCCTTGGGTGAGTTTAGTAACTGTATGGGTGACCGTTGCCACCATAACGGAAAGAGATTACGACATGCAATTTTCAGGGTACGTTGCGCATCCGAATGGGACATTTATGTTCGTTGTTGGGCATAATGGGCTAAACGGTTTCGGAGTTATAACCCATCTAAAATTTTGAAATGAATCGGTTTCGTATTTTTTGAGTTATTTCCTCAATAACTCAAAAAATACGAAACCGATTCATTTCAAACATGGTACTAAGTTGTAGAATGCCAACGCAAAATTTTTGGAAAAGTTCGTGAGGATTGTAACGCTAGAATATTTTCAAAAAATCATTGAACAAAATTCTATATATCTCAGAAACTCTTCGTCAGATATCGCTGAGAGCCTTCAAAACCTAAATTTACAACCAAGTTCCAAATTCGAACACGATCGATATTGTTGGAGATCCGAGTAGCCTTGTGTGAGTTCAGTAGCTGGATGGATGACCGTTGTCACGATAACTTTCGAACCGAAAGAGATAGCGACTTGCAATTTTAAGGGTCGGTTGCGCATCCTAATGGGACAGTCAAGTTGGTTGTTGGGCATAATCGGCCAAACGGTTTCGGAGTTATACCCATTCTTTTCTCGATAACTCGAAAAATACTAATCCGATCGAATTAACTATAGCTGTACAAAACCGATGTGCAGACTCCTTCGTCAGACTCCGAAACGTTACGATATAGTTGTTTCATCGCGTTGTTGTTGTTTCGTTGGTATTTGTTAGGCAACATTATTCGATTGATTGCTTCTGACAAATATCTTGTGTTTCTTACGCAGAAGCAAATCACAAAATAATATTTTTTTTATTTTATAGATATTTTTCAGAGTTTTTAATTAAATAATTTAATTTTTTAGTTTAATAATTTCATTGTTATTCAGCTGAAATCCGATGTTTTTATCAAGATCATTTATAATTCGACAAGGGTTATTTGAGTATTTTTAACGGTGTACAACTAATAGAATTAAATCTTCCCACAAAAAATAAGTACGTATAATCGTTTAAAAAAAATTAACCTATTTGGACTCTGGTAATATTGAACGGGATATTTTCGAGTCGTTGAGGGGTATTGTTTCGAAGAGTATATGAGAAATACGGTTTCCTCTTAAACCAGAATGGATTTTTAACATTTGCGTTGGTCTGAAAATTTTCCTCCACAATTACGGTATAGATGGAAATGTTACCGTCTTATTGTCTTTTGGAATTTACCTTACTCCAAAATTTTTGCGTTGGCCTAGTACCCATTGTTGGTTTCTTCTCGACCATTTCCAAAATGTCCTCCTCAATTTAGGACAATGTGGATGTCACCCAAACACCCTTCTCGGAGATCCTTCGAACCTTTGCAAAGTTCTAGAACAATCGTAGCTCCTTTAAAATCACCGCATACACAAACCTCTTTATATAGAAAATAGATTTATAGATTTTATCTATACAGACAATTAAAACCCATCCAGGAGAGTTTTAATAACTAACAGCATGATAACTTCAATTATTCCATGTTATTATTCATCTTGATATGCTTTTATATCAGTCACAGTAGGTTGCAATCCTTATCGTCAAACAAACACATATCCTCAATTAGCGATACCTCAGTTCAGACATTCGTGATACTCCGAAAAACTAGAGATACTCGCAAAATCCCTCTCACTTGCATGAATCGACCGAAACAATTCAATTCAGCCTTTGTATGCAAAGCAGCTGTATGTAAAATCGAAACAACTACAAATAGTTACAAATTGCACCTTCTTTAACCCGTTACGACTTCATTTTCTTCGAACATTCACGTAATAAGATATGCTGATGATTAAAAATTCCTAAAAAGCACTGACGTTAAGTCAGGAGCTTTTCGTGCATGTTCCATTGTCTATTCACGCCTCATACGAAGACGATTGAGCTGAAAGTTGATACTCTATTGTAAAATGGTGGCGGAATTCTGACGTAAAGTCTATGAAATATAAAATTTTTCAAGAAATCCTTTTTTATTTTTTTTTCTAGTGGTACGATATTCACGAAATTTGGCGAAAATTAGCCCGTCGGCATTCTACAAGTAATCACTAAGTCTGAATTAGGTCGGATTTGCATATTTTGAGTTATTGAGGAAATAACAACAAAATTTTAGATGGGTTATAACTCCGAAACCGTTTAGCCCATTATGCCCAACAACGAACTTAAATGTCCCATTCGGATGCGCAACGTACCCTGAAAATTGCATGTCGCTATATCTTTCCGTTATGGTGGCAACGGTCACCCATACAGTTACTAAACTCACCCAAGGCTGCTCGGATCTCCAACAATATAGTTCCGATAGTGTTCAAATTTGGAAGTTGACTGCAAAGTTAGTTCTTGAAGGCAAAATTTTAGCGATATCGGTCGAATAGTTTTTGAGTTACAGGATTTTTCAATGAGTTTTAAAAAAAATTTCTAGTAATGCGTTCCTCACGAAATTCCTCAAAAATTTGCGCGTTGACATTATACAACTAATTACCATGTTTGAATTGGATCGGATTAGTATTTTTGGAGTTATTGAGGAAATAACAACAACATTTCTGATGGGTATAACTCCAAAACCGTTTGGCCGATAATGCCTATTAACGAACTCAAATATCGCATTCGGATGCGCAACATTTCCTGAAAATTTTAAGTCGTTATCTCTTTCCGTTCTTAAGTTATCGTGAGATACATAATATTTTTTAATAATTTTAGTGATTCGATCCTCAAGAAATTTCATATACGTCTTTCTGTCGGTGTTCTAAAACTAATTACCAAGTTTCAGTTCCATCGGATCTGTATTGTTTGAAAACAAAATAAGTAGGTACTCGAAAAACGTTAGGCTGATTATGCCCATTAACGAACACAACCGTCGCATTCGGATGCGCAAGCTACCCCGAAAATTTCAAGTCGCTATATCTTTCTGTTCGAAAGTCATAGTGGCAACGGCCTGCTGCACAGAATCAAATTTGATCTCGAATTTTTCATTAGTGAGTCGAACCAAATCGTTTGAGACCATTTTCGGTAAAAAAATTCCCATTTGGACCAAACCCATTTAGGGGAAACCCGAAAACCCATTTTGGGGAAACTTTAATTCATGATAACACTTCATCAAGCAAACGGATGAGTTTTTGGGGAGGAGAATAGTATATTCTAAAACAAGTTGCAGAATGGGCTCCTATTCAAACACGAATGAGAAATTCGAAAAACGAGCGAGTTTTCGAACGCACGAGAGTTGGAATTGCCCTCTGCAACGAGTACTAGACGATATTTTCTCTATTTCAGGCGAGTTTTGTAAAATACTGTTGAAATTTAATGGAAAATTCGGATTATGCATCCTAGTGACTTTTGTATTGTATCTTGGCAGTTGGTGTGACTGTTACGAAAGTTGACAGATTACGGAATTTGAAGTTGAATCGTACGTAGTGCATATGGAGATCAGATTTAAAAAAGTTTCCTAATAGCATGAATGATTCGAAATTACCAAGAAGGAAATCTCTAGTAACTTATTTTTTAGTGAAAATAGAACTTTTCTTCTCAACAATTATTTTTCAATATCCAGATTATATTATATCGACAATGATTGACGTGTGTTGAAATTTGATAGAATCGAATGTCAGTGCTGACTACCACAAAACGGGAACTATAACTAGAAACAATTCCGGGAATGAGTTCATTACAGCACTGTTTTTAGTGCTGTAATGAACTCATTAACGATACTGAAATAGAGAAATATATATTTAAGCAGAGGTTGCCGATCATCATTAAAAAAAACAAAACCTAGATTTGGACGAAAGAAAGACAACAGAATGACAAGGGTAGGTATAGGCAACGACATGGAATGATAATTAAAATTATTGTACTGAGTATATTCATTTATTGGTTTATGGAGTTCCTTTCCTCTTACAAACAACTGATACAGATTATTTCTAAGCACCTCATAATCATACGAATAATTCACGGATTGAATATATAAAAATATCCATTATAATAACACAATAGCGTCCATCCATCCGATATTCGGAGTCCATAAAATGAACCGCCATTGAAGAGGGCGCTCTCAATAAAAAAAGCCCCGCATTTGATCTCTTTTTAGGCGTTTCATTCACGCTCTGACGATTCGGTAACAAGGGACTCTTTTGAAGGGCGTGAAAGTAGATTAGGGCCATTGTGCACTGCGCATTATTAAATTAAACAATTCAGAAGTCAATCATATACGGCAGGCTGTGTGTAAAAGGGGAAGCAGGCACACGATGTTCTCATGTTAAAATCGAACGACTAAAAAATCCCGTTGATCTTTTATTCTGACTCCTCATGATTGACTGTCATTAAAAAAAATCTGTGACTGTCAAAAACCAACATGGACATAAAGATATCGTAAGGTAGGTATACAACCAACGGCATGGATAGGAAAGTTAGCAATATAACTTTTTGAGCGCAGATTTATAGAAATGTACATTTGAAATTTTAATTTCCCAATAATTCTAAATATAGCGATCCGATCGAGTTGCAAGTTGGCATTTAGGTGTACCTAGAATAACAACTTCAAGATTCGTACGGAATGTCATGAGGGTCGTATCACTTTGAACCGAAAAAATAAATTCTTAAGAAAAATTGATTTATTATAATATGTTTATCTCGGAAGCTTATAGCCAACATGCCTGATTTCACGAATTATGATTGCTCGAATCTCATTCTTATTCGTGCCAAATGTAATCGAGTTGTGAATAGAACAATTATTAAACCCTATACATTGAGAGATTTCCTGACTGACCTAGACCATCAAGATATATCATCAATAGAATAATGAATAACATGAAGAATTTTGCTTCCTTTCATGGCAAAACGGTAAAAAGACAGAAAAATATTTACGTGTGAACCCGCAAAATTCTCTAAATGACGCTGAGAAAGATCTATGTTTATATTGTTAAAGCGCCAGGAGAATTAAAAAAAAAAACATAAGATGCATCGTTACAAATTTAATTTAGGAGAACATTTGAAGGAATATGGTTTTGTGAAAAGGGTACAGTTTTGTAAAACAATGTTCATTCAAGTTCAAGAAGGTGGAAACTTTTTGGACTGAGTCATTTGGACTCTTGAATCGAAATTCACGAAGAATGGTAAGTTTAATAAACATAACTTTCTTTAGTGGGACGAGGAAAACCATTGCCACATCGGAACTTTCAGAAGCCACGATAACTTGAGAACGGAAGGAGATAGCGACTTGAAATTTTCAGGATATAGATGACGCTTCCCAATACGACAGTAATACTTTTGTTTTCAATCAATACAAATCCGATCGAATTGAAACTAAAGACCTTTTGTGAAAGTGAGAATCGTATCACTAGAAAATTTTTAAAAAATGGGTTCAAGCCTTGTGGACAGGAGCTTTCTGGCGCTCTAGTTCAAACAGACAAATTATATCTCCGAAAGTATTGGTTTCTCAGAGTTGGGAATTATATCAATGTATTCATATGATAGAACTGCATCATAAAGGAAATTCTATTCAAATAATAGTTTATTTATCAAGATTAAATGTGCAATCATGAGAATGAGAACTGCACCATGGAAGAAATCAAATTAAATCTGGCCAATTTTGCCCAATAACGAACTTAACCGAGATATTCATCTCCTTTATCTACTCTGAAAATTTCAACTACCTACCTCATTCCGTTCGAGAGTTATATCTATGTCTACGGATGAAAAGCACTCCCACTACTCTCAGATCTCTTACTAACTTCATGTTCCGTTCCGAAATGTAAGACTTTTCTGAGAAAAACTAATTTCGGAGCAAACAACTGAGATTTTTCTCACTTCGCTCACAATTCTTCGATTGATTAGATAATGTAATGTCACAGGAACATAAGTTGACATAAGGACAATTCATACATAGAATTATCATTCTGTGACAACGTTGAAATACGATTTATCATTGAATTTTAGAAAAATCATATCTCCGAAAGTATTAGCTTGTTAGAGTTAAAAATGATATGAATGGATTCTTATGATAAAACTGCTTAGTTGTAATAAGAAAACGCGCAGTGCCGTACAAAAATGGTGGTCCACAAAGTCGAATTTTTTTTTTTATTTTCTGACAATTACCAGGGTAAATTTGGTCATTTGATCTTGTACGGCATCTGTGTCATACTATTTCAATACTGCTTCTAATCCATTATTCCGCAACGCCGTACAAAAATCATGCGACAAGGGGAAAAAATCGAGGGTTGTAATCCCCTCTCTTTCCGTAGTCCAGGGGGTGATTTGAAAAAGTACGGCTTCGGTTCCAAAACATTATCTAGCACTCAGAAGTACTATTAAAAATAATGCCGTCAAAAATTGATTGTTCATTTGAATGTAAATCAATAATTACCTTAATTGCATCGTATCCTTGATTTTTAGAGCTGTAAAGTCATTTGATCCTGTACGGGAACTTTTTTTTTAACATGATATAGTAAAATACAATTGTTATATAGTATTGCCGTTCAAAAAAAACCGTTCTAAAAAAAATTATAGAGAAATACAAAATCTGGAATTTTGCGAATTATTGTAAAAGTTTAAATATCATAGATTAATGAAATATAGCAGTTTTCTACATTTTATCCCTTGTTTTAAATAGTATTAACATATATAAATTAGGAAAAAATGATGCCGTACATTTTTATGCACACCATATCTTTTAGGCTGATGAAAGTGACGCTACAATTTTGAGGGTACTTTATGGCCATCTGATACAGTACGGTATCAACATAATTTTGAAGAGAACAATTGATAATATGATAAAATCACTATGACGTCTAACTGAACTGAAACGGTGTGTATATTATGTCCAAGAATTGAAACTGTCAATCCCAGTATCAACAGTTTTGTATACTTCTTGGTTCAATATATACTTCAAACCTTATTGATACATACATATAATTGATTTGTTTCATTGTAATGATGTGAATAAATAAAACAATCATGTTTTAGAAAAATTCGAAATATTTAATGATAATAATAAAACCAATGGTCATTTCATAAAAAAAAAATTCATAAATTTAATGATGATAATAAGAAATATGGTTTTTGTTTGAATTATTCTGTATCGGAATCCGTTGCTGAGTTGTTATCAGAATCAACGTCTTCATCGACGTCCGAATTATCTTCTCTCGGGTCCAAGCCGAGTACATCCGAATAAAATACGATATTCCCTACAAATGCTAAACGTCGTAACAGAACGTCGCTCCAAAAATGTGCGAGTACTTATGATACTGAAATTAGCAGTATTATTTTTGAAAAATTAAAAATAAAATTGCACATCTACATAATTCAAGTATAAATCGATAGTAAACAAACCCATATATGACATAGTTTCTAACTAGGAACCTAGAATCACGAAAATACTGAAAATTTGTACAAATAAACTATCTAAATGCCGTATAAAATAAATTTCACCTTACATTTCGTTATATAGATTTTTTCTTTTTGATTTTTTCTATTTAATTTTTTTTTCCCTTTGAACCAACGAAAATGTACGGCATATGAAAAAATATTATCTATGCATAAAATACTTTCAAAATAAATTTATTTCATGTTGTATCAAATCACCTGCTGGACTACCGAAAGAGAGGGGATTACAACCCTCGATTTTTTCCCCTTGTCGCATGATTTTTGTACGGCGTTGCGGAATAATGGATTAGAAGCAGTATTGAAATAGTATGACACAGATGCCGTACAAGATCAAATGACCAAATTTACCCTGGTAATTGTCAGAAAATAAAAAAAAAAATTCGACTTTGTGGACCACCATTTTTGTACGGCACTGCGCGTTTTCTTATTATTTTTCATGGATCTATCGGTGGTAAGAATGCCGTACAAAAATATGTGACCAAAATGTACTCACCCTACCTGTACTTTTGAATTCTCACCTGCACTCAGTTGGACAGCTTATAAGTGACGGCATAGTGCTGAATCTTATTATTGTATGCTCTTATATCGTTCTAGATAGGTCACCTGGTGGTTCAAATGACCCATAATTTTTTCAGCATGGGCCAGTAGTCTATAAATCCGTTGTTGGGCATAATAATATAATATAAGCGGTGAGATAAGGAGAGCAACGCATGAAGCATTTCTGAGACACGTGAACAAATGCCTTGAATGAACAGTCAGAACTGTCAGTATCTCCTTTAGATAAATTTTCCTATTTATTAATTAGATCTCAATCACCGTCATTCTAAAAATTTTCCTGCTTACGAAGAAATGCAACTGTTCTCGAAATGGTTAATTTTACACATATGTTTGATAGCAAATTATTTATTTACTTTCAGGAAACATAACGAATGTGGGTTCCCCCAAGTTTTTAATGAAAACTCCAATCGAAATTAATAATGTATTTGTGAATACCCTGTAGAATTTCTTAGTCAAAATCAGAGTGTAAAACGTAAAAAATGACTTCAATAATAGTTCCTGAAAATTACATCCTTCTAACTTTAAAGGGCAAGTAGCTATGCCCATATTTTTGATTATTCCGATGACAGAATATTTGTCTGAAAGCTCAAATAAAAGCTGAAAAGCTCCGAAATATCAGTGAAGTCATATGATCAAAGTCACATTAAAATTGAAAGGTATCCTTATTAGAGAACGTAAAATTGAAGGAATTGCTACTTTGGAATCATTCTCAATGATTATTATTGACCGGTTTCTCTTCCAGGAGGATTGTTCGTTATTTAAACAATCACTTGTATACAGAGGTAGTTGTTTCCACTCATTGAAGATTCACTCGGCGTCTTTATGAATTTTAATGTTCATTTAATAATCATTTAAATTCCTGCGATGTAAGGACGTTAACATACTCTATGCTTATATTTTTTGCATTGTAAAATTAGCGATTGTTTAAATACCAAATGCGTCGTTTCTTGGAATACAAATTATGCCGTATCGAGCTATTTATCTGCTTTATCGGAATAATTGCACATTTTAATTACCAAAAGCTACAAGGTGGCCTTAAGTAACGGCAATAAATTTAGACATTTACAAGAGTACAAGTCTGAATGTAGAAATATTTAAAGTGTATTGAAACTCAATCAGGAGAAAATTTTGTTTATGTTGAAGATTCTTTTGGTTTTATATTCAATGAACGTCGTCGCATTGATGGTTACTAGGAAGAACGGTGTAAAAAGGTTATATACATTCATTTTATTCATTTAATTACGGTATAAGCCATGAATCACTTTCGTTTCCGACTTGGTTCCAATTCAAACTGATAAATGATAATCGAAGCAACGATATTTTCAAACTCATATCTATTTATTATTCAAGTTTTTGCGCGTATGTTCTGGGAAACATCGCGTTATCATTTTTTTAAACTCGGTGAGGTATGTACGATATACAATACCTAGCATATAGATTTATTTGTATATAACAATATTTTCAGACATATACACCACCCATGACCGAGCAAGACTTGAACCTGCCGCGGTGAATTCCAATATTCCTTGGATCATCTATATCCAAACGAATTGAACACTAAAATCAAATGGGTTCCAGTTCAGATAATAATTCGTGTCAGCTTTATTATCTGAAATAGAACCTTTTCTTCTGGACAAATTATTAAAGAAAAGAAGAAAACTTGGCATACAATTTCACAATACAAGAATATGTTGTTGATGTTATTATTTTAAAAATAAATTTCTATAGGTCTGCCTTAAAGAATGTTGAAATCCCAAATGTCAATTTGGGAAATGTATTATTATCGGTATTATTATTGTTATGATCATATGATTGGGTTTTACTCCATTTTCAAATCTGAGTTGAATAAACTACACAATGTAATTAATACTTCACATATGCAGATGAAGGGATTATATGTGAAATTCTTAGAAACAGATAGATTTTGCCTGTGACCATATTAAATTTCTACAGTTTCTAACATATCTAACCTTCTGCTTTTTTACCTGGATGTGAGATTTCTGTTGGGTCAAATCTATAAAATTATTTTTTTTATATAATTTTCCCAAATTTCGAGAAAATCTTTGTTATTGATTGAGTGTTAACCAAAAAATTTTTCGGAAATAGGTATACGGATTTTTTTATTTTTCGATAAAAAATAGGGGCTGTCATTTGAGATATCAAAGTAACCTTATTCCCTCGCCTACAAGGGGTAAGGAGGTGGGCAGAATTCGGTACTTCTGCGCTCTTTAGACATATCAAAGTTTTGTCTCTACAATTTTCTCTGTGTGGGCTGTAGTTTTTGTGTAAAAACAAAATTCTGGTTAAGTGGTATATAGCGGTATATAGCGTTAAATCTGTAATTCTGGGTAAATATGATTTTGAAACGAATAAAATCTGTGGTACAATTGAAATCAACCTTCAATAGAAAGGAACAAATGTGACGATATCAGTTCAAACCACTCCGTTTGATTTGTTGATATACTTTTATCTTTATGTTCCCCTATATTACAGTTGTTGGTTATTGTAAGTCATATATCTCATTGTGAAATCCCTGGGGGCTCTTAAGAAAGTCATAAAACCGAGAGATTTATATCGCGTCCTGTTGAAATTCGGTTGATAATTACCACGAACTTTGTTAATGACTCTATAATTCGTAAAGAATTTTTTAACAACCGCCTATGAATTAATTTTCAAAACGATTCGTTTTTTGTCGGTTGGAATTCAAGTTCTAACCAACAATTACATTCAATTATTTCCATCAGGCGACATTAGGCAGAGGTGTTTTTAAAAACTACTTAAGACTCTCTAATTGTTAAATAAATACAGTTCCTATTGAAACACGTCATGCAGGTGGATGTATTGTTTGAAGAGATTTCATTCTGATAATTAGCGAAAGATATCATTTCACACTCATCCTGGATATTCACTACTGTTCGCTGTAAGACGATTTCTTATCTAGGTTGAATTATGGTTATTAAACTCCTGCTGAAGATGATACGTATTCACTTGACGGAAATAGGTATAATTATTACGATTCCGTATATAGTAGGGACATAAAGTCGACTAATTATAGGGAAAAGGGAATACAGAGATGAGGCGATTTTTTCGATTGTTGCCCGAAATTAGCATAGGAGTTGCAGATCCGATCGAGTTGAAATTCGGTTTGCTTACGTGTAGAATAACGACTCAGTTCATGAGAAATTTCATAAGAATCGCATCTCAATGGAAGTGAAAATAGTTCTTTATCTACCAAGGACGAAAAACTGTCTATTATAGTCGAGTCTGCGAAGTGATATCCGAGGCGGTGCCGAGGATACCAAGCAGGCGAGACAATAGACAGTTTTTCGCCGAGGTGCATATTACATTTTGTCGTCGACCTCCACATATTTTTATAAATTTCGGATTTCCTAAATAATCACAATAGCAAATGACACATACACTTTTAGCGAATTCCATTGGTAGAACTCATGCGCACTGAGTGCATGAATCGTATTCCATTGGAGAATTCGTCGAGCATTTTGACGTCCATCGGGGAACCAGTGCAACATTTATTGCACTCAGTGCAGCACTGGTTTTGCCAATGGAATTCGCTATTATGTTTGTATTGAACGTTATCAATAGTGACCACAAGTATCATGCCATATTCATAGTGACCACAGCGTGACACAGAAAGTAATTTTGCGGACGAGAAAGTACATTCTCTTCCGCAGGGTACTTGCCTTCAATAATGGTCGATTTTACGGCCAAAATTAGTACGTAAAATGTCACTTTTCATAGAGGTCGACGAAAATAAATATTTTCAAAAAATAGCGCCGAAATTACAAAGGTATAGGTATGGCAACGATTTACGCATTTTGTAGTGATGTCAGCAGCTTTTACGCGCATATTCTATTGTCTATTCACACATACGATTAAAGGAAGCGATAACAAGTGAAAAATTAATTGGATATCAACTGTTTGAAATTTTAAAATTAAACAATTCCAACAGTACAGAGCCGATCGTGCTGAAATCCAGTAATCTACGGCTGATTGAAGGTTGTGATTTCAGTGAAATCTAAATATAAAATTTCTGAAGAAAAATTTTCATTTACTTTGAAAGCAATTTCTTATTTTTTTTTAATTATCAGATCCTCACGAAATTCCGCACAAATATGCCGGCCGGCATTCTACCATCAATTACCAAGTTTCAATTTGATCGGATAGGTATTTTTTGAGTTATTAAGGAAATAATATCAAAACCACAGATGGGTATAACACCAAACCTTTTGGAATTTGCAGGCGCAACCACCCTGAATATTGCAAGTTGCTATATCTTTCTGTTCGAGAGTTATCGTGGCAACGGACGCCCAGACAGAATCGAATTTTACCTCGAATTCTTCAACAGTGAGTCGAACCTAATCTTTTGAGACCATTTTCGGCAAATAATTCGAAAAATGCAGACATTTGGGCAAAATTATAGCACGCTGTCCCCTAGAACATCATCAGAAAATAAGGTTCATCTGGAAAATATCATTATCTTCAATAATGGTATTGCTTTGAATTTGATTAACTGTTGATATAATTTTGAGTCACTGCAAAATATGAACAATAGACGACAATACTTTGATAGACGACGTCCTTTGAACTTGCAATGCCGTGTTTCACATCGGAATATTTATTTTGAATAGTTTCCAGAGTAGCCTATGCCCATTTGAAATTTCGTTTTGTTAATATAGCCCATCTTAAATAAACGTACATCGCAGTATTTTACGATGTTACAACAAATTATAGGTACCCGCACAAACTTCAGGGAGCAATTGTTCGAATGATTTTACGAAAACGAAAAGTTTATATGAATATAGGTCCGTTGATGCATAGTTTTCAAGATAAAGCTTGTTGAATTCAAAGATTAAAATGGTAGAAATTAATATTTTCGAAACTGCCTGAAATATTCCACTGATATCGAGTATCTATTGACAGCTCATAATGGTGCTTCAATCAAAATAAATAATTAACTTAACCTATTGCGCGAATGCCGATATATTTTCAATGAAATAAATGGAACACCAATGGAATTTCTTCGAAAGAAAATTATTTTTTATTTCTTGAATAATCTATAAAAAAATGGGTTTTTAAATTATATTCTTCCAATGTGTTGTTCGAGTAAACAAATAAATCCTGTTGAAATGTGCGACAAAATCAAATCCCTCAAAAATTCGAAGATTTTTGACCTTTATGAGAAATAAATATTTTCTCGTTCAACTTATGGAAGATGTAGGATTTGTTGCTGCATGCTTTTGAATAAAAGAATGGAATGACAGTGCAATAAAATAATCCATTTCCATTTATTTCTCATTTTATATTTTCTCATTAAAATGCAATCCGCTGTAGCAAAGAAAACTGCATTCAATGATCTGAAAGTTTTCATATTAATTAGAGAATTGCCTCTTGAATTTGATTACTAACTCAAATAACACTCTGTGTATTCATCGTTGAATGGCCTAACTCCTGACGTCACTGGAATTCTTTCAAAGTTTTCATTATTCAACTTACCGAATACGACAACAAAAAAGTTACACTAAACAATATCAGCAAATTGTCAGTGATGTGATAACACAATGTATTCACATTGCTAACTATCTGGAATAATCGACAATATAAATCAATAACGTCAATATTGTACCTTAATGCGTACGACCATGGACGTGGCAAAATATCAAAGGTACAGCTGAGTCAGCATTTGAATGACTTTGTCAAGTGAGGTTGGACAGACTTAACCCTTTCCTGATACCTTAAGTAAAAGCTTCGTAATACAACACCATCAAATATCTGTAAATACATTAGTGCATTGGTGAAAAAAGATGCATCCGAACAACCGATTAATAATATAACTTATTTCATAACTTCCCCGCTACGGCAACAAACAACCACTTCAACACATTACACACATGATTCGTGAACAGATAAACCCGAACGGTGAGCAAATTGATATACAAAATTGCCCATTTGGCAGCAGACCGTAGGTGTAATAACAGTAACATCCCGCGAGAGTACAAGGAAAGTACGAAGCAGGACATTTGCATGTCGCCTGGAGCACCGACCAAGAGGGCAATTAATGCCCTTTTTAACTATGTAGCGATTACACTTCCAACTATTAATTTCAGGAATATAACGTCTAATAACCGTGTACGGCTCCTAGACGTAATTAGCTCCAACGCTAATGTGTAAATAATTACCGCGGTTCAAGGTATTTCACGATCAGTATCTACCAAAAAGGCCTATAATCAGTTGTTCTTAATACCTCCTCGAATTATCATAATTCGGGCGTTGTTCACTCCTTTTACTGAGCACCTAATTCGCCAATTTACATCATAGATGGCTCTGTTGCATGTGCGAGCGTTAATTCTGATGTAATTATTGCTCGGTTATTTGTTTCATACCTTTTCGGCAGCCTTATGCCGCTTTCGACTTGCCGTTTTCGGCGATTTGTCTAGGAATGAATTAAGGCAGTTTACACATCCAACTTGAGAGGCGAGATTTCTCCCGGTGGGCCACACCTAGCATAAGTGCCTCGTTGAGGAATACCTACGGCGGTTGACGTGCTTTATAACGTACTTTATCTGTATTTATAACCTCGTAATTGGCAGCGGCGTTCAGGTTTATCCTTGTTTAGAATAATTTCAGAGAACACTTTCCAGAGAAATCTTCAAAAGAAAATGCAGCGTGGCAGCTTTGACGACTGATTTCCTTATAGAAAAGTACCTATACCAGGTTCACACTGCGCTTTGCATGCATAAGTGTTGTTCCGCTAATGATTGGAATTATTTTCGAATAATACGAATAATCGACTATTAAACATTGATGTAGTGTTAGTAAATAACAAGCCCTGTGGACAGGAGCTTTCTGGCGCTCTAGTCAAACAGACAAATTATATCTCCGAAAGTATTGGTTTCTCAGAGTTGGGAATTATATCAATGGATTCATATGATATAACCGCATCATAAAGGAAATTCAATTCAAATAATAGTTTATTTATCAAGATTAAATGAGCAATCATGAGAATGAGAACTGCACCATGGAAGAAATCAAATTAAATCTGGCCAATTTTGCCCAACGAACTTAACCGAGATATTCATCTCCCTAATCTACTCTGAAAATTTCAACTACCTACCTCATTCCGTTCGAGAGTTATATCTATGTCTATGGATGAAAAGCAGTCTCACTACTCTCAGATCTCTTACTAACTTCATGTTCCGTTCCGAAATGTAAGACTTTTCTGAGAAAAACTAATTTCGGAGCAAACAACTAAGATTTTTTTCACTTCGCTCACAATTCTTCGATTGATTAGATAATGTAATGTCACAGGAACATAAGTTGACTTTAGGACAATTCATACATAGAATTATATCATTCTGTGACAACGTTGAAATACGATTTATCATTGAAATTTTAGAAAAATCATATCTCCGAAAGTATTAGCTTGTTAGAGTTAAAAATGATATGAATGGATTCTTATGATAAAACTGCTTATTAAAAAAAATTTAATTTGGAATTTGTTTTGTAAAAAAAAATTTTTTTTTTTTACTCCGAAACCATCTGTCCTTTTTTGCCCAATAACGAACAGAGCCGAGATATTTATCCCTCAAACCTACTCTGAAAATTTCAACTCTCTAGCTCAATCCGTTCGAGAGTTATCGTGCCTACGGCCGGCCGGCCGGCCGGACAGAATGAATTTCGACCACGGGTTCTTGATCAGTGAGTCGAACCAAATCGTTTAAGACCATTTTCATCGAAAAATTCGAAAATTACTGACATTTGGGCAAATTGATAAGCACTCAGTTCCGAGGAACTAGAGCGCCAAAAATTGAATATTCCACTAATACATAAGGTAATTGATTATTGGAATCTTCGAATAAAATACCACATGAATACTAGAATATTATTAAACTTAGGATTCGAATTTTCTTTCTTTGAATTTTGTCACTGTAAAAAAATTGGACAGTACTATCAAAATGACTATGTTAAATAGTCAAATATTCAGATAGTATATTATCTGATTTTTTTTAATTAATTTTTTTGAATTAAAATTCTCTGTAAAATATTGAAATTGATAACAGTTTTTAATTAAAATAGTAATATGTAGTAGGATTAATCGAGTAACTACGTTATTTTTTTTGTTTTTCCAATTTAAAATGTCCTTTTAAAATATTCATTTGACATATACATTTGAATATTTAATAGTCAAATGTTCGCATCCTTATTTAAATAATGGAATATTTGACCATTCATGTTTTCTGTGAAACATTTAATATTTTGACATAAAATGGAAAAATTAAAAAAAATTCACTCGAATAATCCTACTATTACTATTTCGATTAAAAACTGTTACAAATTTCGTAATTTTACGAAGAATTTTAAATTTGAACTATCGAATAATTCAGTAGATTATATTCAATAAAGTTGTATCAAAGAAATCATCCCTATAACGATAATAAAAAAAATCTTCTGTTATTTTTGGTATGCTGAAATCGCATATTGCAACGACCGTAAAAAATTAAGTAAATTATATTATATAGATACCTATATATAAATCTAGGAAAAATAAGTACTTAGATATACTCCATTCACTTTTATTAAAGTCTCCCGGTAGGCCATGATTGAGGTCTATCATTTTTTTGTAACTAAGGCAGAGGCTGGTTGGCACTACTGAAATTTCGTTAATGTCAAAACAATTCTTCGAGACGTTACCAGATTGCCTATTTCTACTCTCAACAATCAACATAATCCTTTATAACTAATCTTTCTTCTTAGACAAGATAAAATGCCGAAAGTAGTTTTAAAGAATCAGAGACAAAGCATCCGAATGTGCTATACAGAACTGAAATCTGCTTATTCTGATCGTAGCCCTGATGTTTTGGAATCTATCATTCATGAGAAGCTATCTAACATTTTCGACGTATGTGAGTGAAAACCAAGGATTATATTTTATATGAATAGATATTTGGTTTTTAGCTGAACGTCACCACAGGAAAATTTTAAGTGGAAGAGACGACAAAGAATTTCCTTCTATTGGTGGACCCAAAAAGACACTGACTGAAGAATTTATGTTGAAGGAAGATCTGCAAAGACAAATTTGGAATTTTAATTTGAAAAATGAATACTTTTCGATTGCTAGACTACTCACTTTTGCAAAAGAACATTTGGAATATAACGGAGGACATACATCACTTTTTAAAATTATAAAATAATTGGATTACAAATACAAGAGGGTAAATGAACGCAAAATTTTATGTGAACAAAAACATGTTGCTGCAGCCAAAATTACTTTCCTGCAAAAATTTCTACAGTATAAATCGTTGGATGAAAATATCAGATTTGTGTTTCTAGATCAAACTTGGATTTACCAAAACGGTTCTTCAGTTCTTCGACGGACACATGATTCTGATATGATGAGCAATCCATCCAAAATAAAATCAGAAGGAAAACGTTTCAGTGTTTTACACGCAGGAAGTATAATTTTGGATTTTTGGAGGGTTGTGATTTTAAGGAAAACTTCATTCTGTCCCGGGGCATGTTGAATTTATTTCGTTTTCTATCACTATATTTTATCAAGATTTAACAGTGACTCGGGTTTCGTGGTACTACTACATTTAGAAACTGGTGTATTTCAAGTTGTGCAACAAGGTATTCAAATGTCTTCTGTAAACTTATTTCTTGAGAATTTTGAAACGTGGGGAAATCCATAAGTATGTCTGTTCGTTCAGAAGTTTTCCGGTCGGGTTATTCAGGTACTTTTATTCTTTTTTCAGATGGACTATCACAAAGAAACTACTCTATCCATTATTTTTCATTAAAATTTCAACACTTGCCTATTGATTTCCGTACAAGAAAATATCATAACTGAATCTTCCAACCAGTTTATATACGTGAAATATTTCCAGTAACAATTACAGATAACAAATTTTCTTCAACAGTCGCCAGGTTTTCGAATTGTTGAATTCACATAATATCTTCTCATTATTTTTCCCAAGAAAATTCACATTGTAAAAATACGTAATTACTACGACTTCTGTGTAGAGAGGACAACGTTGCGTAGTTATCTGACAGGAAAATGAGCATAACCTAACATTCTCAAAATATACACGGTGAAATGTGTCAAAGTTTCATGGCCAACCTGGAGACTTCATTAAAAGTGAATGGAGTATAGGTACCTATATGTTGCCGAAGATGAATAAGCAGGTGTGATGTATTAAGTCAAATAAAGAAGAAGAATTGTTAAGTTAAATGTCAATTGGAAATGAAATGTCTAATTGTATCATTATATGAATGTGTGTTAAGAAATGGCGATGTGCTATAATAGATGATTTTTGTAATACATGAAAATTATCCGAATCAGTGTATTATTACTTTTACCCGGACACAACAGTTATTGGCGACGAGGATATAAAACTTGCAGTCGAGTTATTTTTGGAAAAATCCGTTTCCGCAATTTTCTACTGATCCTGGTGTCGACCACGCTTCACAATGTCTCGAGAAAAAGCCCATCAATCCGAAATTGTGGTTGTGAGCAACAATTTTTGTCAATTAAATGGTTTTAAAGTTGGCGACGACTTCGAAATTTTTGCAGAAAGACTGGAACAATACTTTATTGCCAATGCAGTTGGAGACGACAGAAAAACTGCTGTTCTACTTACTCTGGTGGACGAAAACGTTTATAAAACGATTAAAAATTTATGTGATCCAGTGTTACCCAAACAAAAAACCTATAAGGAGCTCATCGAGCTATTGGAAACTCAATACAAGGCTAGAGTGAGTGTCTTCCGTAAACGTATCATATTCAATAATTTGAGACAAGAGGGAGAATCCATAAGCGAGTGGTTCGTTAAAATTAAACAACTTGCTGCCCCATGTAAATTTGGAAATTCACTCAATGAAAGAGTCAAGGACAAGTTTGTAACCGGCTTGAGAGGTGGTCCTATTTTAGACAGACTTTGCGAGGAACCTGAAGATAAGCCCTTAACGGCGTTGTATGAAATTGCTGTTGGAAAAGAAGCAGCTTTAAAGGAGACAAGGGTGGTGGAGGTTAACAAAATGAAGTCATACCACGAAAGGAAGAGAGCAGAAGTACATCAAAAGAAGTCAAAGGTGTCACCGAAGCTCGAAGATAAGAAGAATGGTCCGAAGTGTTTTGCATGTGAGGGTGTAGATCATGATTTCGCTAAGTGTAAGTTTAAAAAGTTTATTTGTAGAAAATGTAAGAAAAAAGGACATATAGAGAAAGCTTGCAAGGGGGAGATACATTTAGTGGAGGAAACTGTAGAAGATGTTTTTGAAATGTTTAATTTAACAAATGAGTATTCTAATCCTATTTTTGTTAAAGTTTGCTTGAACGGTAGATTATTTGAGATGGAAGTCGATACAGGAGCAGGCCTGAGTTGTATGCCCTTTAATATTTATCTGAAACATTTCAAGAGTATTCCGTTGTCGGAAACTCAAGTTAAATTGAAAACGTATGATGGAACGGTTATTATTCCTAAGGGATGTTTGAATTTAAAGGTAGCCATTAAGGGTATTGAACAGAATTGTAGTTTGATGGTAGTTGAAAATGGAAGTAGACTACTATTGGGAAGAGATTTATTGAGATAATTTGATTTAGATTTAATTTCATGGTTTAAAGATATCAATTTACTTGAAAAAAAAGGAAACTTGGTTCAGTTGTGGGAAAGATTCGAAAATTTATTCAAAAATGAACTTGGTTGTTATAATGGTTCTGAGATCTCATTGGAGATTTGCCCAAATACTAAACCAATTTTCTGTAAACCAAGGCCAGTACCTTACGCTTATAGGGAAAAAGTAAAAGAGGAATTATCCAGATTACTAGAATTAGGTGTGATCGAAAAAGTGGATCATGCTGAGTGGGGTACTCCTTTGGTAATCGCATTGAAACCCAATGGCAAAGATATCCGGTTGTGCGCTAATTATAAGGCAACAATCAACAAATATTTAGTTGATGTGAATCATCCATTACCACTGATACAGACAATATTTGCTGCTTTACAGGGTGGTAAACAATTCACTAAGTTAGACTGCAAAGACGCTTATAATCAATTGCAAGTGGACGAAAAAACAGGGTTACTTTTAGCATGGAGCACCGATTTAGGTATTTTTAAATTGAAAAGGTTACCATTTGGTACCAAACCTGCTTGTGCAATATTTCAATCAATTTTGGAAAAAGTATTAAGTGGAATATCGGGAGTAGTAGTTTTTATAGACGATATTGTTGTTACAGGTAGAACGAAAAAAGAACATTTACAAAATTTAGAACAAGTATTGAGTACACTTGAGAAATTCGGTTTTAAGTTGAATAAACAAAAGTGTGAATTCTTTAAAGACAGTATAACCTATTTAGGTCATCATATTTCAGCTGATGGTTTAACCAAAGATTTTGATAAAGTTGCAGGAATTTTGAAATGTTCTCAACCTAAAAATGTGACTGAAGTGAAAGCTTTTTGCGGAATGGTCAACTATTATCATAAGTTCATTCCAAATAGTTCAGTTATTCTGAAACCCTTGTATGAATTATGCAAGAAAAATACTCAATTTAAATGGTCTTATGAGTGTAATAAAGCATTTGAGTTAATAAAAAAAGAATTAGTATCCGATAAAGTTTTAACGCATTATTGTTTGGATAAGCCTTTGAGGTTATCTTGTGATGCATCATTTTACGGTATAGGAGCTTGTTTATCGCATGTAGAATCCGATGGTAATGAAAGGCCCGTTTGTTAGATTTCCCGAGTATTAAACAAAACAGAGCAAAATTATGGTATTACACACAAGGAAGGATTAAGTGTTGTTTGGGCAGTAAAAAAATTGTATCATTTTCTAGCGGGAAGACATTTCGAAATAGTTTCTGATCATAAAGCGTTAGAAGTTTTGTTTGGTGAAAATAAAAATTTACCGCAAATGGCTGCTGGCCGTGTCCAGCGGTGGTCATTATTTCTTTCTAATTTTGATTATACATTCAGGTACATAAAAAGTTCGGAGAATGTTAAGGCAGATGCACTCTCAAGATTGCCAGTTCAAATGACAAAAAAAAATTCTGAAGAGTTGGATTATGTTAATTTTGTAGAAGGTTTGAATGTTATTGATATTAACCGAGTTAGGTCTGAAACGCGCAAGGATGTAATTCTGGGAAAAGTTTACAATTTAATCAGATATGGGTTTGAAAAAGAAAATGAAGATGATGCACTGAAACCATTTTATGGTAGAAAAGATGAACTATCATTGGATAAAGGTGTAATAATGTGGGGATACAGAGTTGTTGTTCCGTTCACATTAAGAAAACAGTTGTTACAAGAATTGCATGCTAATCATGAAGGGATTGTTAAAATGAAGACGAGGGCAAGGTCTTACTTTTGGTGGCCTTTGCTAGATGGTGATATAGAAAAAGTAGTGAAAACGTGTGAAATATGTATTAAACAGAGGCCAGAACCGCCCAAAAGTTTTTCAAATTCTTGGATAAGAACAAATAAACCGTTACAACGGGTTCATGCAGACTTTTTAGGTCCTTTTATGGGGAAGACTGTTTTGGTTATAATTGATTCTTACAGTAAATGGCCTGAGGCATATATCATGAATAAGTCAGGAGATGCGAAAGAAACCATTGAAAAGTTTAGAACTTTTATGTCAACATTTGGTTTAATTGAATTACTGGTTACAGACAATGGTAGTCAATTTACATCTTATGAGTTCACACAATTTTTGGCAAAAAATGGTATAAAATTTTTAACCTCTCCTGTGGGACATCCATCTAGCAATGGTCAGGCGGAAAATCTAGTTAAAGGTTTTAATAATAGTTTAATCAAGAACACGAGGGATAGCTCTAATAAGGGTGTTAGTTTTCAAACATTATTGTCTCGTTTTTTGTTTAGTTATAGAAATTCTAATCACATGGCTACAGGTGTAACACCAGCAAGTTTAATGTTAAAATTTCAACCCAAAACTAGATTAGATATATTGAGGTCATCTGAGACATTATTCAAAGGGGACAAGAATAGTGAAAAGAAAAGAGTAAAAAATTTTGAGATAGGGGAAATAGTGTATTGTAGAGATTTGAGGAATCCCAATAAGAAAAGTTGGGCAAAGGCACGAATAGACGAATTAATTGGAGATTCTGTATACTTTTGTAAATTGTTAACGGAAAATCTTGTTTGGAAACGTCATGCTGACCAAATTATAAAATATTCGGAACAAATTATTGAGGATTCTGAAAACATTCCAGACAAGATCACTCCGAGGGAAAATAATAATGAGCTGTTAGAGAATAGATTTGTAAGACAGGAATTATTTAAGGAAGACAAGATCACTCCAAGGGAAAATAATAATGAGCTGTTAGAGAATAGATTTGTAAGACAGGAATTAGTTAAGGAAAAAACTTTGTTGGCAGATACAAGGGAATCCGAAGTTGACTCCAAAGGTAACTCCTCCAACATAATTTTATATGATGAACAATGTGTTACCGACAATAAGGTTCAAAACAATGTATCTGAAAATGTTGTGTGTAGAATGAATTTAAGACCTAGACACAATATTAAACCACCCGATAAGTTGGACTTATAGGAGGGGGATATTGTGATGTATTAAGTCAAATAAAGAAGAAGAATTGTTAAGTTAAATGTCAATTGGAAATGAAATGTCTAATTGTATCATTATATGAATGTGTGTTAAGAAATGGCGATGTGCTATAATAGATGATTTTTGTAATACATGAAAATTATCCGAATCAGTGTATTATTACTTTTACCCGGACACAACAGCAGGCAAGCTCTGACTGCAATCACGTCGGTGCTTTTTATATCATTTTGGATGGTTTCTGCATTTTCTCCATTTCCTTTTGTAAATGAGAAATCTCAGACGAATTGAGGGACTAATCTGTGATATACAGTTCTTTTTACGGAAATAATGATGAGAGAAATTAATCTTGTATATTTCCGAACTAGATCTTTCCAATAATCATTAAAGGATATTTTGGGACGTATATTCATTACAAACTAGTTCCTTTTTGGGTTTTCTCTTCCAAACTCTGAAAAATATCTCTAAAATAAAAAAATTTATTATTTTGTGACGCTTCTACGTTAGAAACGCAAGATATTTATCAGAAGCAATGTATAGAACAATGTTACCTAACAAACAATAACGAAGCAACATCATACGTTCCAGAAGATCAGAATTAGGTGTCGAATTACGGAATAACAACATCAACAAAATATAATGCTAAAGATTTTCGCTTAGTGTCTGAAGAAGGAGTCTGATCTAGTTTCCGAAAAGTAACGATATAGTTGTTTTATCGTTGATGTTGTTTCGTTATTGTTTGTTAGGCAACATTGTTCTATACATTGCTTCTGACAAATATCGTGTGTTTCTAACGCAGAAGCAATTCAAATATTTTATAGATATTCTTCGGAGTTTGGGAAAGAAATTCCAGAAAGGAACTATTCAATAACAGATCTTTCAATCTTATACTTGATAATTTCAACCTCATATATATTTCTTTCGTTATCGTGATTTGTTGCTTATTTTAGTAATACGTATCAATATTTTCATTTAAATTTCAGCTGTTTTTCGATTTCCATACCAATTCGAAAATTCTATCGGCGATTATCAGTGAAATTACACTGAAAGTAGAGCTACTCTTCATTTCTCTGTAAACGACCACAACGGAATTTGCAGGCCCCAGGCACGTGCCCCGGGTGCCCTTGTGCGGTGAAGAAGGCACTGATTTCGATCCATTTTATCCAGTTAAATTGTAAATGGCTGTTCAGGCTCGAAATAAATAAACTTTGGTCATCACCATGGGCGCCTGCAAGGAAGGGCAGCTGACCCCCTCAGAGGATTTGAGAAGTAATAACGAATTTGTAAGTTGGAACAAAATTTCACATAATTTATAATATAAAGTTTAAAAAATTGGTTCAACCCCTGTGGACAGGAGCTTCTTGGCGCTCTTGTTCAAACAGACAAAATATATCTCCGAAAGTATTGGTTTCTCATAGTTGGGAATTTTATCAATGGATTCCTATGATAGAAATGCATCATGAAAGAAATTAAATTTTAAAAAAGGGTCGTTTAAAAAAATGCTTCAAAAATTATCGAATGAAAAACTAGAACAAGAGGTGTAGGTACCAGAAATAATTTTGACATTTATCTCTCATACACAATATATATAACATAAATAAGTTGACATGTAAGAGCACAGATCATATAAAAGTTCATAGATACAATAATTAAGTACAGCATTCTGTGAAAACATAAGAAGTACAGAAGTACGATTCATTATTGAAATTTCGAAAAATATATCTCCGAAAGTATTAGCTTGTTAGAGTTGAAAATGATATAAATGAATTTTTTTGGTGAAACTTCATCTTAAAAGGAGTTAAATTTGCAATTTGTGTTGTAAAGAAAAATTGTTTTTTCGTTTCTCCGAAACCATCAGGCCAATTTTGCCCAGTAACGAACTTAACCGAGATAATTATCTCTCAAGCCTACTCTGAAAATTTCAACTGCCTAGCTCATTCTGTTCGAGAGTTATTGTAGAAACGAAATTCAAAAATTTAAAAATTCGCATGCATATAGAAGTCATTATTCTACAATTTGATGGTAAATTTCAGATAGATCTAGTGATCGGTTTCGGAAATATTCATAAAAAATATTTTTACTAAAAAGGGCCATAACTCCGAAACCGCTTGGTGGATTTCGCCCGTTAACGAACTCGTCCGAGATATTTACGCTACAAACCTACTCTGCAAATTTCAATCCTCTAACTCCTTTCGTTCGAGAGTTATCGTGCCAGAATGGATTTCGACCACGGATCGGTGAGTCGAACCAAATCGTTTAAGACCAATTTCGGCCAAAAATTCGAAAATTACAGACATTTGGGCAAATTGATAAGCACTCTGTTCCGAGGAACAAGAGCGCCAAAAAGATGAATTAAAAATAAAAAAGTGGGTATGTGTTTGCAAACACCCACATACATTAACAAATTAATCGAACCAAATTTAAAATACTTATGGTATATTACATGACTTATGTATTCAGGATTCAAAATTATTATACTATTTTTAAAACGACAGAAGCTAGTGTTCCTATGACTATCTACAAAATTTCGGTATCGCCACCCCTTGAAAAAATTCTGCGGGCGGCTATGGTCATCAAATTATCGAAAACACATGGCACTAACTAATTATTCATTCCTTGCATTCCGGAAATATCTTACAAGCGCATTTCAATTAAGTATACCTATCGATGGCTATTAGAAAGTCGAAAGGTAAGTACCTACCTATACCAACAAATTAATTTCGGATCCTGTATACATTACATTAAAATCGAGATTAAATATCTGATATTGTATTATGTACCTATGTGATAATGTATTATAGGTATATGTGATAATGCATTCTTGTTTTTTCTATCAATGTTACGAAATTGTTCAAACAATGGAGAAATACCATTGACACTTAGTTTTTATTTTGTTTGCAGAAAATTGTTCTGAATAAGGTCCCCTTTTGAAAACATGTTTAGAGGAAGTTTCTAAGAGAAATATCTCATCCCTATTATCTGACACCTAGGTATTGCTCAACAACTTCAATTTCAACCAAACTAAAGATATAGACTGTAGTATATTCTGAAAATATGAAACCAATCGAAGAACATAAATAATATTGAAGTGACTACAAATCCGATGCGATTTTCACATCTAAATAATTCAAATAAGGTATACCAAGCCGAAATGGCACTGAAAATTTTACACAAATGTTCAATTTCCTTCTCAAAATGAACCAGTATTCTTAATCTACATCTGCTGAGTTTCACATATTTCCACTGTCCAATGACCGTGGAAGAGCGGTAAATTAATTTGATTTGGCATAAGAAAATTGATATGTGTTGAATGATTATCGAAATAATTTTCACCCCTTGGACTATACCGATTCTAATGAAATTATTCCAGTACGAACATTATTTGGCAAAAGGTACCCAATCTGAGTACTTACCAAGTTTTTTCATTAATATTATTTGTTTGATATATAGATACTAAGAGAAAAGCTCTGAACGGATAGCAATTATTTTGCCCGAATGTAATTTTCGAAATATTAGACAAAAATGGTGTGTAATGTTTCTATTTGAAATACTTAGGAATAATCCATAGTCAAATTCATTTCTGTTCATAAAATAGTCCGTAAATATAGAAAGAAAGGTAACATCCGCCCAATGGTTTAGTAGATATAGGTACCCATTTGAAATTATATTTTCCTAATATTTCCAGAACGACATTGGATCCAGTTATAAAAATTCGAGAAAAGCACTGACGTGAAGTCGGTAGCTTTTGCGCGCATTTTCCATTGTATGGAGTTGAGTATGTATAAAGGCAGCGTTAATAGGTGAAAAAATGCATTCAGCATCAACTGAACATGAAAATGAAATAATCTCGGAAATAATCCCAAGAATGAATAGCCGTCCGAGCTGTAATTCGGTTATCGATTGTAAAATGGCGGCTTGAAGCTTTGAGCAGAATTTCAGCTGAATATGACAGATAGTTTCAGAAATATAAATTTATTTTCAAAAATTTTAATTTTTTGGCACTCTTGTTCCTCGGAACAGAGTGCTTGTCAATATACCCAAATGTCTGTAATTTTCCAATTTTTGGCTGACAATGGTCTCAAACGATTTGGTTCGACTCACTGATAAAGAATCCGTGGTCGAAATCGATACTGTCCGGCCAGCCAGCCGTCCGTTAACACGAAAATTCTCTTTTACTTATTTCTAATTTTTGTTTCTACAATAACTCTCGAACAGAATGAGCTAGGCAGTTGAAATCTTCAGAGTAGGTGTGGGAGATAAATATATCGGTTAAGTTCCTTATTGGGCAAAATAGGCCAGATGGTTTCGGAGTAACGAAAACATTACAAATTTCAAATTCAATTTTTCATTTTCATTTTTAAGGAGCAGTTTCACCATAAAAATCCATTGATATTATTTTCAACTCTAAAAGGCTAATACTTTCTGAGATATGATTTTTCGAAATTTCAATAATGAATCGTACTTTTATGTTTTCACAGAATGCTATAGTTATTCTATCTATGAATTATTATATGACCTGTGTTCATACCTGTCATCCTGTTCTATAAGAGAGAGTCAAATTCATTTCAGCTATTTTTATTTGATTTCTTTCAAATTGCAGTTCTATCATAAGAATACATTGATATAATTCTCAACTCTGAGAAACAAATACTTTCGGAGATATGATGTGTCAAAGTTTGAACAAGAGCACCAAAGCTCATATCCACAGGGCTTGAACCAATTTTTGAATTCTCATGAAATTTGGCACAAATTTGCGGATCGGCATTTTACAGCTAATTACCAAATACCAATTTGATGGGATATGTATTTCTCAAGTTACTGAGGAAATAACAACAAAACTACAGATGAGTATAACCCCTTAACCATTTGACCGATCATGGCCATTAACGAACTTGACCGTCGCATTTGGAAGCGCAACTTACCCTGAAAATTGCAAGTCGCTATGCTATCTATATTATGTTCAAAAGTTATCGTGGAAACGGACGGCCGGCCGGACTGATTCAAAAATTACAGAGTTTTGGGCAAAATTATAGCACGCTCTTCCCAAGAACATGCGAGCAAAAATTTTATGAATATCATATCGCCAGAAGCAAAAAAACATTACTCAAATTAGTCCTGCACCAAGAATATATTGGTATAACAAAGACCACAAATTAAGGTAATTAAGACGAAAAAAGGATTTCTTTGGTTGCGGTATGTCCTAATTCTTATGAGGATCCGATTATACATAAAGCAATTGCAGTTTTTCAAATATCATTTGAACATCACAAGTTTGCTTACCTCCAGGAAACCGGTGAGGAAATATCCTGCCATGCCTGGAAAGAAGCCAAGGGTAAAGGGGATAACTGTCTCTTGGTTGCGTATGGGGATTTAAAGGTGACGGTTGGTTGAAATTGTGCTGACCAGAACTAAGCGCTGCCGCCAACGCTGCACCTTGAAAATGAGCTGCCAACGCGAACGGATGCTGACCAGGGTGATTGTGCATGAGCTCCGGCTGCATAAAGCCACCTTTAGGCATCATGTTGCCTTCGTAGGTCGGGTTCGGCCTCACCAACGTGTGCGCCGGTATGCCAGGTACCATGATGGGAGGTTTTGGGGAACCAATTGGAGATCTTTGGGGCGAACCGTTCAGTCTGTTATCCGTATCACTAGAAGGACTCAAAGGTGCGGAACTTTCCGAATAATGAACTGGCGAAGAGTGCGGACTAGAGGGCTGATTTGCGCCCCCTACGATGGAGTCAATTGAAAAACCTATCTTAGGTTTGGAAGGCACTGCCACTATTGGGGTTGGTGCCAACGGCATCATGTTTGATTTCACCAAACTGTCTCGGAAGTAATCTAGTTGGGCCAACATCGGAAGCTCGCTACGAATGCGTGATTCTCGACCTGGTCATTATTCAGGCACAATCCGTCGGTAAACGACACTCAACACAATTCACTTCACACGAAGTCCAAACGACGATATCTATCAAAAAATGTCCTTGCTCAACTACTGTCAAACACCAACGTGCATCAATTAACTAACAACGTTGAAAAAATGTCAGAACGCGACGTTTTTTAGCATTCCTCAACCATGCTACCGTAAGCAAATCTCTTTAGCTAATAAACTGGTCAGCCTATCTTCTTAGTTCCACTAACTGGAGGGGACGGTAAATTTCGAGAGGGGAGAATCTGAACCCCTCGCTTCCCTATTGGTCGGCACGGATGAGTCTGCTCCTGAAGCTTCCGTACCCTATTGGCCTATACATACGGTTTGAAAGGTAATAGCGAGCAGGGACCGCCCAGTTTCAGCGCCTCCCACGGTTCCGATTTCAGAACGGGTTTATAGAAATAAATGTTCAATTATCACACTTACGACTCACCCTTTAGTTTGTTTTAAAACAAACAGGTTGTTAGTTCTTTTTCTGAAACGAGATGATCAGTTGACATTTCATCGTTTTTCAGGCCGCGTTCTCTTGGCGGAACGCCTCATTTTGCGCGCGCAGTCGGAGAGGTGGAGTTTGGATTATGCCACAAATTAATGATACCATTTCAGCGTGGTGTTAATAATCTCGATTTAGCCCCACTTCTTATTAGGATGTGATTGAAATCAATTTGGAAATTTGAAATGGTACCAGGGCTTGCCGTTAGACTCTGCAGAATGAGGATTTAGACGCGAAATTCACAAATTCGTTATATTCCAGAAGTATTGAAATATGAAACTAATAAATATCTATATCAGAACTATTCCTGACTGTAGATAGGTGGGTGTCCGAGGGGATCTGGATGTCCGCCGAAATTTCTCAGTAATATATTTCGTGTCAAAACCACAGAACCATGACAAAGGAAAATAATTTTTTGATTCCATCAGTTTTTTGTGAGAAATATTCCAGATTTGAAGAAAACGATTTCATACAGTTTCAGGAATGGGACTCTAGTTTAGGTGTATTATACCTATAGGTATGGAAAATTAAATGGACCAACTTGTTCTAACGAAGTACTCGGAGAATGTAAATAGGAACTGTTTCCAAATAGATATGTACATACCTATTAGAAACTTTTGAATGTTTTGGCCACATTAACTGTTACAACATCTGAGAGGTAATTTTCTTCGCTAATATACGCCTCAAAATCTATTTGTGGAATTCCACAGGTCAGGAGGGAACGAATGGATTGGCGTAAGTGCCAATCTTCCCGAGTACTACATTCCAATCGAAAGGATCCGTATTTTTGGAAATATTGGGGTACTTACCTAATAAAATGGTGCTTTGAAGGTTCTTGCGGAATTTCAGCAGAATCTGACAGACAGTTTCTGCAATATAATATTTCTGAAGTAAAATTTGTATTTCGATCCTCTCGAAATATTGCAAAAATTTGTGTATTATAGCATTCTACTTAGTTATTGGGAAATAACAACAAAATTTCAGATGATTATAACTCCGGAACAATTTGGCTGATTAGGCACATTAATGAACTTAACCGTCGCATTCGAATGCTCAACCTACCCTGAATATTGCATTTCGCTATCTCTTTCCGTTCAAAAGTTAACGTGCCAACGGCTAGTTGGCATTTGGCAAAATTATATAGCACGCCGTTCCCTAGAACATGTGCACAAAATTATATATAATTTGCACAAATTTGGTATCTACATCATCTTCATCTGTAGACGTTATATTTAGTCCATTCGATATGGATGAATTAAAATCAGCAATTAAATACAATAAATCTAGAGGAACTGCAGGATTCAATAGAATTAATATCGTGAATTCATCAAACACTCGGGAAAATGGTCTTTGTCTTGGTTATTATGTTTCTTAAATACTGGATACCTATACCTACTTATTTTTTCACCTGAAAGGTTTCATATTGTAATATATTTTTTGGAAGTCCTATAGTTCTCTTTGTTTAGTTTATTAACGATAATTATTGTTTAAAATATTGAAGATAAACTCACAAACTGCTTCTGGATAAACTTTTCTTATTGAATATCTTCTATACCTACTTCTATACTTACTTCTCAAATGGAAAAATTAACGAATGTTCTCAAGTCAAGTAGGTAAGTATCTGAACCGTGTCCAAGAGAGTTAATTAAAGGCTACACTTGTTAAATTGTTAGGATTTATAATCAATTTTTGGGATCTTAGTTCGGTGATGGAGAAAATGTATTTTATTTTATTTTAGTTCAGTAATTTCGCCGGGGTTAAGTGGGGTAGCTTTCGGCGAGTCTTCGCCCTTATGTTATATTTATAACAAATAATGACACTATTATTATCATTATTATTAATAATATATTTTTACAAGCATTCAGGAATTTATATTTCTTTAGGTGCATAGGGTGACTACTGGGGAATTCACCCTACCCACAATTTTCCGACCGAATTACGCAAGGCATAGGGGGTTTAAAACTTGGAAAGAATTCTTATAATGCTAGTAGTAATCATTCCATTAGTTTATGGGGTGTTCCTTTAAAAATTTAGAAGGATTGATTCATTTTAGGACATAATTGACTGTATAAAACGCTCTATAAAATTGCTTCAGGAAAAATAGTAATTATTCTGAATTGTGATCAGGTTCATACTCTCACCACTATAATCAAATCGGGTATCAATAATAAATTGAAAACATTAACACAAGCATTTTTGGATTTGTCTGCAGCATATGACACAGTATGGAAGGTTGGTTTGATTTTCAAACTTTATACCCATATATGAAGTGTGGAAAAATGGTTCGACTACTAGAAATTATCCTGTCAGATAGCAGGCTTCATGTTTTTGTTGATAATTGGACGTCGTTAAGCAGAAAACGTCCAACCCACAAATTATCAAACATTTGTTTTATATACGATTTGTTGTAAAATCAACTTTTTGACCATTTGCAGAAAACGTCCCAATGAAATCCTTGCTCAGTTTGCTTAGCTGTAATGCTAAGTCACATAATATGAGCTTAATTGAATTTTTGTTTGTTCAAAACGTTAAAGCAATTTGAATGGCTTCTATGAAAAATATACGTTGGCTGATAATAAATGGTTGAACAGTCCCTAGAGGGTTGGATAAATTTTAACAATAAAATTCGATGAAAAAACAGTGTATACACAGAAAAAAAAGTACACTGCGAGCAAGACTAGTAGTCTTGATTGGAAGCTATGGTAGACTCATATATCCGCAATGATAACTTGACTCAATGCAATATGCACATTATTCTTATACCTATCAGTTCAGCTTACTTCCGATAAAGAATAACAAACTTGAAAATAGTATAGTAACACTAATTTTAACGTATAGCATAACTTCAACTAAGAATATGCCTACTTGAAATGAATATAGAACTGTCTTTTAGCAAAACTTTCTCAGTTTCCGAATAAGTATAGTTATTTTCTGAGCAACTATTTTCTTAATGCAGAGTAACAAGTAATAAACTTGAAATGAGAATATTTCTAATCATATAAATATAAATATTATTCTTAAAATTGTTTGAAAATCATCTATACTATCCCTCCGAGTATAGTGAAACTCATATCAATTTTGAAGTGTTCTTAATTTAATTCCCTTTGAAATGAGAGACAGTCAAATAATATGGAGTGTCAAGTGGTACATCATAGAAAATAATTCTTTTTGTTGTCCTTCCAACTATCTGAATTTTTTGACGACGTGATGCTTGACCTCCCATATTTGAAAATTTGAAGTTAATTTTCTCTCCAGCGTCATCTACTTAGTATCAAAATGTGATTTATTTCAAAAAATACCATTGGGTATTTATTCAAACTAGTCCCATATCTAAGCGTCGCAATAAATTTAATCAATGATAGCTATCATTGTTGGAACCTTTGGCTAAGTTTGCGACGCACATATATGGGACTAGTTTGAATAAATACCCACTACTAATGTTTGAAAAAAATATCATTATGATACTAAGTTGATGACGCTGGAGTGAAAATTAACTTCAAATTTTCAAATATAGGAGATCAAATATCACGTTGTCAAAAAAAATTCAGATAGTTGGAAGGACGTTAACAAAAAGAATTATAATCAATGATGTACCTACCACTTGACAATCCATACCATTTGAATGTCATTCATTCCGAAAAATAGAATCGGTACAAAAGTAAGTAAGGAATGCACAAAATAACCAGTTTTCACTTTGCAGAATGTGTAAGGGGATATGTCATTTATTCATTTGCACAATATTTTGCTCAGCATTTTGGTGAAACGGATTGTTATTTTTCTTGCTGCGATGTGCCAAGTTCCAAGTAAAAAGTTGCATAACAGTTTGGTGCAATCAGGTTCCTGAAAATGAAATTATGGGTTCCAACGAAATTATATAAAGTATATTATAAGTACTCACTGTTAAATACTCAAATTAACTCGGCCAATTCCCATTCGTTTAAAATGTTCTTCATATTCATTACTACATATATGAACTTATAAAATCACTAGTTGTTGCCGATCGTGATCATGCTCTCTTTGGATCCGCGTCCAAAATGTCCGCCGCCAACCTTTCCACCCGGTGCAGATATGTGGATTTGCTCAATCGATACTCGATAGTTGAGTGTATTGAGACTTGACTGCGCATATAATATTATTTCGAATAAGAATAGCCTGTTCTTTGGTGAAGTTGTAACTGAATTCATATGAGATCTCTTAGATTCCAACCATGAGAGCAATTCTCAATATAATTATTGAAACACTTCCATCAATAGAATATTTCCTACAATTAAGAATTAATATTCTAGCTATAAAATAGTGTTGCTTTTTATTCAATGTCAGAATTAGGCTACGATCAACTTTAAATAATTTTGGCTCAAGTCTTGCATTTTCTTTAGAGAATACTAAATGATTTTCAATAGAACTCAAAAGCGGTTCTTGCTTTCATTGTAGTGATCTTGTTGTATTGAGAATATAACATGTTCAATAAAATGTATCGTAATCTTGGTGAATAAGTATATGTGTCTTCTCAGAACAAAAACAGTATTTTCTACTTTCAAGATAAATAGTTTCAACTCAGGTATGAAACAACTTGCTTTTAGAATATTTCATCAAGACTATGTGTATACTTGAATGTAAATTATGATTTTTTTCCGTGTATATACTCATATACTTCAAGTGTAGATTCCTCAAAACTATACGACTTGTGGGTTGGATTCTTTCTACTAAACTACGCCCAATTATAGTAGATAGTAGTTTCAAAAATTTTAATATACTGACCTTCCACAAGAATCAGTTTTCGCGTCTCTTCCTTTCAATATATTTTTGTGTGATATCCCTGCTTATCCTCTGAGAAATTCATATCTATACGTAGTTTGGTAGATACGCTGATGACATTTCACTTGCTTTTCGTCATTCTGATTTTCGAAATAGAATATAATGTTTTGTGGTCTATAACCCGAATAAAACTGAGATTTGTTATTTTCATTAGAATAATTATAGCAGCGGCGTAGATAAGGGGATATGGTCAAGGGGTCAATGCCAGGGAAATATGGTCTGTATTCTGAATCGTTTATGAACAGGTTATGGTCGCTGCAATAGCATGCTTTTTAAATATAACTCAGTTGAAAGCCCTAGTTATGTAATCGCGGGGAAGCAGAGAATATAATAATGTTTATTATTATCTCAGGTTTACATCAATTCTTGTACATAATCTATTATTTACGAAATATAAACATAATACTCCACAAGGAAAAGTTTCCGCGCGTGGACATTCTCTGAACTTATTTCATTAGCACATTCGAAAACAAAACTTCAAAAATAAAACAACCATAACCGACCATAATAAACATCTAATAACTAATTATAATAAACAATTAATAACCCATTATACTGAACAACCACGACCAGCCATACCCAACTAACCGGAACCAAAAATTTGTATTATGTCTTATTTTCTATCTATTAAATCCCTAACAGCTGTACGACCTTTATTGACCAAATATTCTGATACAACTTTTCTGAACATGTTTTTCGATTTCATTTTTGTTACTGTTTTTGGAAGATCATTTACTAACTTAGGTCCCAAGTAAATGAATGAGTGCTGCCCTATCGTTTTATTCATTCTAGGTTCTACTATGGAATGTTCCCTGTATCGTGTACTATGCGTATGTTCTACCTCTAACCAATCGCTCTTATATTTAAATTGATGCATGCACAGAGATTGACAATACAACTGTCTCATGTCCAAGAATCCACTTTCCCGAAACAATTGATCTGTCGGAAATCGATAACCCTTTCGAAACATAACTTTCATAATCCATTTTTGTGCAATCTCTACTTTGCGTAAAAAGCAACTGTACATCCCTCCCCAAGCTATATTACCGTATAACAGATGACTCTTCACTAGTGCGTTATATATAACTCTCATCTGGCGATCATCACAAAAGGATCTACACAACTTAATTTTCGGAATTAGTGATCTTAATTTCTGAGTGAGCTTCGTCGCATGAACATTCCAATGGAGATGACTATCTATGTGTATACCAAGGTATTTTATGTTGTCCGTTAACTCAATATCCATGATTGTATCCCCTAGATTTATACTGAGTTTGGTGAATTCTGGAAGCTTATGAGCGAAGCTGTTGAACATCATGAACTTGGTTTTTTCCCTATTTACTGTGAGCAGTTTAGAATTGAAGAATGATATAACTGTTCCCAAATCGTTCTCCACCTTCCTCTTTAGCTCATTCCAATTTTTATCTTGATAAAATATTACAGTGTCATCCGCGAAGCAAACAGCCTCTCCCGAAGTTAAATCATACAGATCATTGATGTATATCAAAAATAAAAGTGGACCTAGAACTGTGCCTTGTGGCACCCCATACTCAATTTTTTTAAACTCACTCAAATATTCTCCAATTCGCACTGCCTGAGTCCGGTTATAAAGATAACTTTTGAGGAGATCTAATGCTTTACCTCTTATACCCATGTTCTCCAAGCTCAAGAGCAACTTTCCGTGACTAACCGTGTCAAAGGCCTTGGCCAGATCAACGAAAACACACATGGCAGGAATATTCTTATCAATAGCTTTATATATATTGCCAATAACATGAGCAATGGCGTCTTGTGTTGAAAGACCTTCTCTGAAGCCATACTGTTTGTCACAAATCAAGTTGTACTTATTTAGACAATTTAAGATTCTCTTCCTTATTATTTTCTCAAAAATTTTGGATATTCCGGGTAAAAGAGATATGGGTCTATAATTGCTGCACGATGTTCGGTCACCGGATTTGTATATCGGTATTATTATTGATTTTTTTAGGCAGTCGGGATAAATACCACTTTCAATACAATTATTGACAAGATAACACAAAGGTTTAGTTATATATTTAGAAATTTGTTTCAGAGTTTCCGCTTTAATTCCGTCCACACCTACAGACTTTTTGTCTTTTAAACTCATTATGATATTGTGAATTTCGTCTTCTGTAGTTGGTAAAATGACTATTGAATTCACACAAGTTTTTTGGTTGTAATTGAATTTTGTTTGTTCTATGTTACCCGCTAATTTTTTTCCTATATTTGTGAAAAATTCATTGTATGTTTCCGCGATATCAGTTTGCTGTGAAACAATGTTACCACTTGAATCCTCTAGAATATCTATAGCTTCTTTTTTATTTTTATTTCCGCTCAAATCTCTCACAGTTTTCCACAATCTAGAAGGTTCACCAGAATTCCTATTTATTTCTTTGCGAAAGTAATTTTCTTTTGTTTTTTGTATTAAATATTTCAATTTTTTTGCATAATTTTTGAACTCATTATTAAGATTGATATTGTCAGGATCAACTTTATACTTTTTATATAATTCATTCTTCTTGTTTATTGATTTTATTAAACCTCTTGTTACCCAGTCCCGCCGCTTTATTTCATTTCTTTTCATTTTAATAGTTTGTGTGCTACGTTTTATGTGGTGTCTCAATATTTCCAGAAATAGATTGGTGGAGTGATTTATACTTTTCTCGTCTAAAACCGTACGCCAAGATTCATTTTCAAGATAAGATTTCAATCGTTCATAATCAATAATTTTTGTCGTGTTTGATCTGGGCTTTGGGATTGGTTCTGCTTGAGGTAAGAGCAATTTTAAAGCGATCGGTTTATGGTCAGTTATCAAGTAATCTACTACCACTGGAAAAACAAATTTTGGTGGCAGTTCCCCCCTAATAAAAACATGATCTAAACAGGAATTCATTCTAGTTGGTAAGGTAATAGAAGGCTGAAAGTCAGCCGCCGCCATGACACTGAGGTATTCTTCCCTAATAGCAGTATCTTCCAATAGAAATATACCTATACCTATACCTATACCTATACGGTACACTTGATCATTTGGTTAATATTTGTCTCATACCTCATATACATTTCAGGATGATTTTTAGGGCTGTATACAAAGTTACTGAATCGTTTTAGAATGGATAGTGAATTTTAAATCCATTTGATAAACCACAGAGTAGTTCTATTTTTAATTTGTCCGTTTTCAACTTTTGTCTTTTCCATTTTCAGGTTGAGTTTCGAGTAGGTACCTACCTTGGAGAAATCTATCTGCTTTTTGAGGAAAAATCTATATTGAAGAAAGAGATGCCCTTCAATATTTAATGTCTGCTTATTGTGTTAACAATTTCAATTATAAATCACGGAGAGACAGGGTTTTTCTTAAAGTTCCAATATCATACGTCGAATTCTATGGTGAAGTAATCCCTTACTAAGACTTTTTTATTTTAATACACATGATTCATTGTTAGATGATCCAAATGTATTGATGTTAATTCAAAAGAATATATTGTTTGGAAAAACAAATCATAACTTTACTCAAAAATAAAATAAGTTCTAATTACATCACAAAATTCAAGTAGAATCCTCTCATAAACACAAGGCCGTCTTAAACTATGCTGGGGCCCTTGGGCACACAATAATTTGGGGCCCTTTTGGAAAGTAAAGAAAGCGAATTATATATTTTTCCACCCTGATAACTCTTGAACGGAATGAGCTAGAGAGTTGAAATTTTCAAAGTTGGTTTTGGATATAAATATCTCGGTTAAGTTTGTTATTCGGCTAAATCGGTGGTTTTGGAGATCGAAAAATAAAAATTTTACATTAGAAATTTCAAATTCAATTTTTTTAAGATGCAGTTTCATCATAAGAATTCACTGATATCATTCTCAACTCTAACAAACTAATACTTTCGGAGCCAAAGCCCGTGTCCGTAGTGCTTTCCCACTTTTTTCAGGGGAACATCGCCGTTGTCACGATAACTTGAGAACGGAAAGAGATAGTGACTTGAAATTTTCTGGGTACAATACAACGGACAAATGCATTAATCGGCACAATCAGTCTCCGAGTAATAATTTTGTTTTCAACCAATACAACTCCGATCGAAATTCAAACTTGGTAATTGGTTGTGTAATACAAACCTATGGACGTTCCGGAAATTTTTTGAGAATTTTATCACTAGAAAATAAAAAAAAATCATTAAAAATATTATTTATGTCACCTGAGAACGGAAAGAGATAGCGACTTGAAATTTTCAGGTTAGGTTGTGCATCTGAATGGAACATTTGAGTTTGTTTACAGGCATAATCGACCAAACAGTTTTGGAGTTATACCCATCTGAAATTTGGTTATTATGTCCTAAATAACTCGAAAAATTCAAAACCGATCCAATTCAAATACGGTTATTAGTTTTAGAATGCTAACGCAAAATTTCTTGAGGATCGTATCACTAGAAAAAACTTTTAAAAAATCATTGAACAAAATTCTATATCCGAAACTACTCGTCAGACATCGCTGAAATTTTGCGAGAGCCTAGCTCTACTGACAAGTTCCAAGTTTGAACACGATCGGATCTATATTGTTGGAGATCCGAGTAGCCTTGTGTGAGTCCAGTAGCTGGATGGGTAACCGTTGCCTCGATAACTTTTGAACGAAAGGAGATAGGGACTCGCAATTGTCAGGGTAGGTTACGCATCCGAATGAGAGGGTTCATATTGTTTTTGAGCATAATCGTTCCAACGGTTTTGAAGCTATATCCACCTGGAATATTATTTCCTCGATAACTCAAAAAATATAGACTCGATCGAATTGAAGCTTGGTAACTAGTTGTAGAATATCGACATAACGACGTGTGTACCGTACCCCTAGAAAATTTTAAAAAAATTACGAAAAAAAAAATTGGTTCAAGTACTGACGTGGAAGTCAGGAGCTTTCGCGCGTATGTTCTATTGTCTCTTGAACGAATATACCTGCATGTCGAATACAGGAGAATGGACCATAGGACATACGCGCAAAAGCTCCTGACTTCACGTCAGTGCTTAAACCAAGTTTGTTTACTTATATTGAGCCAAATACAAGCCAATTTTAGTCTTATATGACTTTTTTGCCTTAAATCGATCCTTACTAAGCTGATAAAAATCAAGTCAAATGTTAGGGACATTATATACTTCAAAAAAAAAATTGGTTTAAGCACTGACGTGAAGTCAGAAGCTTTTGCGCGTATGTTCTATTGTCCATTCTTCTGTATTGGACACCCTTAATCGAATTTACCATGGTAAATTATGTTGTCCATTCTCCTGTATTGGACACTTAATTCGAATTTACCATGGTAAATTCGAATTAAGAGTGTCCAATTCAGGAGAATGGACAACATAATTTACCATGGTAAATTCGATTGAGGGTGTCCAATACATGGACAATAGAACATACACGCAAAAGCTTCTGACTTCACGTCAGTGCTTGAACCAATTTTTTTTCGTGATTTTTTTGAAATTTTCTAGAGGTGCGGTTCTTAAAATATTTTTTTCGTCATTTTTTTCAAAATTTCCATTGATACGGTTCTTACAAAATTTCAAACACGTCTTTATGATGATTTTCTACTACTAGTTACCAAGCTTCAATTCGATCGAATATTTATTCTTTGAGTTATCAAGGAAATAATATTCCAGGTGGGTATAACACGGAAACCGTTGAACCGATTATGCCCAAAAACGAACTCAACTCTCCCTTTCGGATACGCAACCTATCCTGAAAATTGCAAGTCCCTATCTCCTTTCGTTCGAAAGTTATCGAGGCAACGGTCACCCATCTACCGAACTCACACAAGAATGCTCGAATCTCCAACAATATTCAACCGATCGTGTTAAAACTTGAAACTTAGCAGAAGAGTTAGGTTATGAAGGCTCTTGCAAAATTTCAGCAATTTCCAACGAATAGTTACTGATATATAGATATTTTTTTTTCAATTTTCAATGATTTTTTTAAAATTTTTCACAAATACTATCCTCACAAAATTTTGCGAGAATTTTCGCGTTGGCATTCTAAAACTAATTACCATGTTTGAATTCAATGGGTTTAGTAATTTTCGAGTTAAAGAGGAACAAAAAACAACCAAATTTCAGATGACTATAACTCTAAAACCGTTTGGCCGATTAAGCTCATAAACAAACTGAAATGTCGCGTCCTGGTGCACATCATAACCTGAAAACTTCAAGCCACTACCTCTTTCCGTTCTCAAGTTATCGTGGCAACAAAAATATTCTTTAACAATTTTTTTAAAATTGTCTAGCCATACGATTCGCACAAAATTTCACAAACGTGCTTAGGTTCATATTCTACAACTACTCACCAAGTTTCAATTCGATCGGATTCATATTGGTTGAAAACAAAATTATTACTCGGAAACCACTGGGCCGATTATGCCGATTAACAAACTTGTCCGTCGTATTGGGATGCGCCACCCACCCTGAAAATTTCAATTTGCTAGCTCTTTTCGTTCTCAAGTTATCGTGGCAACGGCCGGACAGAATCAACTTTGACCTCGAATACTTCATTGGGGAGTCGAACTAAATCGTTTGAGACCATTTCGTCAAAAAATTCGAAAGTTACAGACTTTTGGGCAAAACTATAACGCGATGTTTCCCAGAACATACGCGCAAAAATAGGCAGAGTTTTACTTAATTTTGTCTTAATTTGGTTAAATAAACATAATTTTGATTTAAATTTTAAGACCAAAGTAAATTTTATTCTCGTCTCGGGTGCTTACTGTTACTGTGCCCGACAAAAATGTTTTCAGAATAAATGTGAGAGAAATTCTATCTTTCGGGGCCCCCCTAAGGATGGGGGCCCTGGGCACGTGTGCCCTTATGGTAAAGACGGTACTGCATAAACATACATTGCTCTACCGGCAAAATATATAAAAATTAATCTATATAAAATAATCTACATAAATATATATTTGTTATAGGTTTACTGGGATATTCATCCATTCAGGAGGGTTCTTATGATCTGAAAATAAAGTAAAACTATAATACACATCTTGAATTTATAAATTTATTGTACAGGGTGGGCCAACGTGGACACTTTTGAAGGGAGAGTCCTATTTCTGTACTAGATAGACGAAAACGGATGTCGTGGTCAATTTCCATGAGAAACTCATAGGTGAAAACCGCATGTCGTTATCTATCACCGGTACATATAGTTGGATGTTTTTAGAAAATATGAATTTTCGAAATATTGCTCTAACTTTTCTTGTGTTGAAAATTTTCCATTTCTGGAAATACATTATTGCAGATTTTTTTACGTGAAATCAATGAGGTTAATTAAATTTTCTGGAAACTGATATTTTATCTGATCTCGTCATAAGATTATTTTTTTCAAATGTAACACCCCATATATTTTTGCATATTTCGATAGGGCTTGAAATTAAAATTTCAAAAATATAACACACTTGATATTTTCCGTAATTTTCGAATTTAATTGCAGATTCGAAAGTTGGGCATAAGTTACGAAGTAAATAGAGCATTCACTGTTTGAAAAAACGTTTGACTATAATTTGTATTATTTAATTAATCATGGCATCCTCCAAATCAATATATTTTGAAAAGGATATTTCAAGCTCTACCAAAATATGCAAAAATCTATGTGGCCCATTTGGAAAAAAATATTTTAATGCCGAGATCAGATAAAATATCAGTTCCTAGAAAATTGAATTATCCTCATTCTACGTTAAAATTAGCTACGATAATGTTTTCACAGAAATGAGAAATTTTCAACAGAAGAAAAGTTACATCGATATTTCGAAAATGCACTTTTTTGAAAAACATCCTGTAGCTATGACACCAACATCAGTTTTCGTCTATCTAGTACAGGACTTCTCTTCAAAAGTGTCCAATTTGGCTCAACGTGTACATAGTTAGAAATTCATATGAATTAGGTACATATATTAAATTTGATGAATGTTTTATGAAAGATATTATGATATGTGAAATGAATGTCAAATGGCAATTTCAAAGGGAAATATAGCCTCAATGGGAAAGATAAAATAGTAATGAGAAGACTTAGAATAGCCCACACTAGGTTGACACACGGATACTTGATGATGTCATCAGAAGAACAACCTATATGTGATTACTGCCGAGATGCTCGATTAACTGTGGAACACCTTCTATCTCGCTGTTCACACTGCGATGAAATCCGCCATCGATTAGGACTCAAAGAACATGTAAAGGATATCCTCAGCTCAGTAACACAAATTGAAACAGCATTACTAAGTTCCTCAAAGAATGTCAATTATACAAGTACATAAAATTAATGCATGTACATTTCAATTTTCTGTATAAATCTACATATCTTGTGATCAATTTTGTACAACTACATATGTAATACATAGGAAAATCATACGTTGCACCCATTGACAATGGCCTAGTAGCCGAGACACTTTAATTTAAATGAATAAATATAGGAAAATATAGGTAGAATTTTTAAGAAAATATACATTTGCAATGAGAGTTAGGTATACATTAATATTTCAAGAAATTTATATAGTTGTCATAAAGAGAAGTGTATAGCTGAATATTTTGAAGAAGGAAAACTCACTTCCAAGGAGAAAATTTCGAATTATTCTTGTAAGTGAATTTGTCGAAGCAACTCATCAGAGGGTACGCATATACCTGAGTAACCTGAAATGAAGCATTATATAAAAAATTGGTTCAAGTCCTGTGGACAGGAGCTTTTTGGCGCTCTTGTTCAAACAGACCAATTATATCTCCCAAAGTATTGGTTTCTGAGAGTTGGGAATTATATCAATGGATTCTTATAATAAAACTGCATCATGGAAGAAATTAAATTAAAAAAATTGGTTCAAGCACTGACGTGAAGTCAGAAGCTTTTGCGCGTATGTTCTATTGTCCATTCTTCTGTATTGGACACCCTTAATCGAATTTACCATGGTATATTATGTTGTCCATTCTCCTGTATTGGACACTTAATTCAAATTTACCATGGTAAATTCGAATTAAGAGTGATTAAGTCAGTGCTTGAACCAATTTTTTTTTCGTGATTTTTAAAAATTTTCTAGGGGTACGGTTCTTAAAATTTTTTTTTTTCATCATTTTTTTCAAATTTTCTATGGGTACGGTTCTTACGAAATTTCAATCACGTCTTTATGTTGATTTTCTACTACTAGTTACCAAGCTTCAATTCGATCGAATATTTATTTTTTGAGTTATCAAGGAAATAATATTCCAGGTGGGTATAACTCGGAAACCGTTAGACCGATTATGCCCAAAAACGAAATCAATTCTCCCTTTCGGATACTCAACCTACCCTGATAATTGCAAGTCCCTATCTCCTTTCGTTCGAAAGTTATCGAGGCAACGGTCACCCATCTACTGAACTCGCACAAGAATGCTCGAATCTCCAACAATATTCAACCGATCATATTAAAACTTGAAATTTGGCAGTAGAGTTAGGTTATGAAGGCCCTTGCAAAATTTCAGCAATTTCAAACGAATAGTTACTGATATATAGAATTTTTTTTTATTTTCAATGATTTATTAAAAATTTTCTACAAATGCTATCCTCACCAAATTTTGCAAACATTTTCGCGTTGGCATTCTACAACTAATAACCATGTTTGAATTCAATCGTTTCAGTATTTTCGAGTTAATGAGGAACAAAAAACCACCAAATTTCAGAAAATTTCAGATGGCTATAACTCTAAAATCGTTTGGCCGATTATACTCATAAACAAACTGAGATGTCGCGTTCTGGTGCACATCCTAACCTGAAAATTTCAAGCCGCTATCTCATTCCGTTCTCAAGTTATCGTGACAACAAAAATATTTTTTAATAATTTTTTTAAAATTTTCTAGCCATACGATTCGCACAAAATTTCACAAACGTGCTTAGGTTCATATTCTACAACTATCCACCAAGTTTCAATTCGATCGGATTTATATTGGTTGAAACAAAATTATTACTCGGAAACCACTGGGCCGATTATGCCCATTAACGAACTTGTCCGTCGTATTGGGATGCGCCACCTACCCTGAAAATTTCAAGTCGCTAGCTCTTTTCGTTCTCAAGTTATCGTGGCAACGGCCGGACGGCCGGATGGCCGGACGGACAGAATCAAATTTGACCTCAAATTCTTCATTGGGGAGTTGAACTTAATCGTTTGAGACCATTTTCGTCAAAAAATTCGAAAGTTACAGACATTTGGGCAAAACTATAACGCGATGTTCCCCAGAACATACGCGCAAAAAAAGCCATTTAAATATAAATGCTTCAAAAATTATCATTTAAAGAAAAGAAGCAATCTGCAATGCTTTATGCTTCAAAAATTGTCATTAAAATTATTTATCAAGATTAAATGAGCAATCTGCAATGATTCAACCTCGCGGAATGAGTTGTTGCAACTAGAGAATACAATCCCGGGATCCCCAATCTCGGGATCCCGGGATCCCGGCCGTTTTCTGACCCCGAAAATCCCGGGATTGTACTTGGATAATCCCGGGATTTTCGGGATTGTCTCAAATATTAATAATCGCGATCTCATAATGGAATAATACGCGATATACGCGAAACATTCGGGATATTAATTCAAGGTAATAGGATTCGAATTATTAATTAAGTAGGTAGTCAAAATTCCAATGAATAGGAAAAAAATTTTTCAGTAAATAAACCAAACGCTTGCAGAGCAGTAGAAACTATGGGGGTGACCAGGTAAAGTTTCTCTCACAGTTTCTTGTAACCAAACTTGGAAAAATCAAGCAAAATGAAAGAAATATCGATCGCTTGAGCGAAAGCTCGAGAAAAAACACATGTGTTTTTATTTAAATTCTAGCTTCAATTCGAATGTGTCTACGGCCCATGATAAAAGGAAAGCTTTTTTCTTTTCTTTGTATCACTCCCTTCAAATTTAAAAAAATCAAAGTAGTTTTTTAATTATTATTATTTTCAAATTATAGTTTCTTGTTCATTGTATTTTTCTCGTCTTTCTTATTATTGTTGGTGATTTGTTCTTTTACATTATAAACATTCTTGAAGAAATTACACAAGTTTTGTTTTCCATTTGAGCTCATACCACATTGAGAAACCACATATTCTAATCCCGGGATAGTCGCGGGATCCCGGGATTGTGCATAAAGAATCCCGTAATCCCGGGATCGAAAAAAGAACCCGGGATTGTATTCTCTAGTTGCAACTTACACACGGTGCATAGTTTTCACAACTCGAAATACGTAAGGAAAATATCATCGAAAATGTCTAGAGCGAGGCTGGAGAAAATCATAGCAGATTGTCAATTTATTCCTGATATTTGAGTAGGTAGAGGCAGACGAACAAATTATTATACTATCCTCTTTACATACAATTTAAAATTTAATAGTTCATACCACTTACACATTCTTTTCTGTATTATGGACCTTAACTCAAGAAAAAAATTTTGATACACAAATGTAGATTCATATTTCAGGATTTTTCTTGCTAGCAGGAACATGTCTCTCTACTTAAGGAAGTAAAAGGTAATATTAACCTCAGAGGTCAACGAACAGCGATTTCCTTTGATGATTTCATTATGTTCTTCTTTCCTATTGCTTTCATGAAATACATCATTAAAATGATCCAATTCTAAATCTTCTGAAACATCAATATCCCCAATATTTATACATAAATTATTCAATATGCAACAAGTACATATTATTTTCGGTATCAAAACAGTCTTGTATATATTCACAATTTCAAGCATCGGATACTTGTTTTCCAACAGAAAATATTTTCAAACTACGAATTGACAAGTCTCTAATAGCTAGATAAGATGACATTTATGAACAGTGAACACAGACAGATTCTGTGTTCTCATTCTGTGAATACATAGAACTACGATGTATTATTGAAAAATCATATCTCCAAAACTATAAGCTTGCTAGAGTTGAAAATAATAACAATGAATTTTAATGATGAAATTGCATCTTCAAAAAATTGGGTTTGAAATTTGTAATGTAAAAAAAAAATTTTTCTTTCGTTACCCTGAGACCATCATGCCGATTTTACCCAGTAACGAATTTCACCGAGATTTTTATTACCCAAACCAACTCTGAAAATTTCAACTGCCTAGCTCTATTTGTTCGAAAGTTATTGTATAACAAAGTTTTAAAATTTTTTTAAAATTTTTTTTACACTTTACTGCAACCCGATCAATACAAGATTTCGCATGCATTTAAAGGTCATTATTCTACAATTGAATGATAAATTTCAGATAGATCGAGTGATTGGTTTCAGAAATATTCATAAAAAATGTTTTTATTAAAAACGGCCATAACTCTGAAACCGCGCTTCGTGGATTTCGCCCGTTAACGAACTCGTCCGAGATATTTACGCTCCAAACCTACGCTGCGAATTTAAATCCTCCAACTCTTTTCGTTCGAGAGCTATCGTGTTTACGTGTTTACGGAGAGCTGGCCGGTCCGGCCGGACAGAATCGATTTCGACCACGGATTCTTGATCGGTGAGTCGAACCAATTCGTATTAAGTCCATTTTCAGCCGAAAATTCGAAAAATACAGACATTTGGGCAAATTGATAAGCACTCTGTTCCGAAGAACAAGAGCGCCAATAAACAGAGTGCAATACTGAAGAAAAAAAATTGGTTCAAGCACTGATGAGTCAGGAGGTTTTGCGCGTATGTTCTATTGTCCATTCTCCTGTATTGGAGACTCTTAATCGAATTTACCATGGTGAATTCTATTGTCCGTTCTCCTGTATTGGACACTCTCTTAATCGAATTTACCATGGTAAATTCGATTATTCGTGTATTCTATCGGAATTAGAATTCGATGAATATCTAATAACATACGAAAAAACTCATCTCTCAAATAATTTCAGTACACGATATTCACGAAGTTTCCCAAAAATTAGCACGTCAGCATTCTACAAGTAATTACCAAGTTTTAATTGGATTGTATATTTTGAGTTATAGAGGAATAAATAACAACATTTCAGATGAGTATAGCTCCAAAAACATTTGACCGATTATACCTATTAACGAACATAAATGTAACTTCTCTAAAAATTGCAAGTCGGTTTCTCTTTCCGTTCTCAACTTATCGTGAGATAAATAGATAAAACTGATTTTTTAAAAACTTTTCAAGTGATATAATCCTCACAAAATTTCACATACGTCTTTATGTGTATTCTACAACTAGTTACCAAGACTCAATTCGATCGGATCTGTATTGGTTGAAAACAAAATTAGTACTCCGAAACTGTTGGATCGACTATGCCCATTAACGAACTTGTCCGTCGCATTTGGACTTGAAAATTTCAAGTCGCTATATATTTCCTTTCGAAAGTTATCGTGGCAACGACCGGCCGAACAGAATCAAATTTGACCTCAGATTCTTCATCTGTGAGTCGAACCTAATCGTTTGTTACCATTTTAGGTAAAAATTCGAATATGACATTTGGGCAAAATGATAGCCCGCTGTTTCCCAGAACGTGCGCGCAAAAAGGATGATATCAAGTTAATGTTAGTGTTATTCTCGATTCTCATATCATTAGTCTCAGAGTTCTTTTATCATATTGAAGTTTTCTTCCTGGTTAATGAATTGTTTTGTTGAATATTTTTAAATTTATTCTAATAAATTTCAAATATTAATCAAACTAGAACCCTACCAAAATTATAGAGAGTAATAATTAAATTGATTTTTTTTGAATTTAGAATAGTCGAACATAGAATTATTTGATTGCAAATTCAAGCCCTATATAATAGATATAGGTAGATAACCACATTTCTGAAAAGGAAATTCAAAGATCTTTAAAATGAGGTGCCACTGCACCCCCGTTCCTGTTTAACATGGGGTTGTAGAATCCCCTCGTAGGGGGTTCCGTTTACTTTTGAGTACGGCAAATGTGTCCCCTTACGAACATAAATTCGTATGAGTAAATTTCTCAAATCAGTATCACATGAGAAATATTGGGGGTAGCTCCTTTTCATTGGGACACCCTTTATAATAAAATTTGGTTGGAATTTGTATAACGAGATTATTAGGCAAACTTATTTCCACACAATGCCATAAGTTTCCCAAAAATTAAGGTCCCAAAATGCCACCACAATAAATAACAGCCAGTTAAATTAGTACCTCAACATTTCAAGGTAAGATTTGTGACAGAATAACAAGAACATAATGAACTCGACTCCCGTTGTTACCCCCTGAGGTAAATTAATGTGAAAAAACAACCCCGTATCTCACGACGGCTCCATCTGGTATTATTGTCCATTCAATTTGGGAATCACGTAGGTTTCTATAAAAAGATTATCTCTAAGTACAACATCAATTTGAGGGCCTAGAGATCTATTCTTTCTAAAACAATAATTTTAAATGAATTGAACATGAAATCAGAAGGAGGTGGAATCTTCACCTATGCTCTTCATATCTTACTTTAATTTTTTGGCGTGCTTGTTGCCCCGAACTATCATTTTGCCCAAATGTCTGCAATTTTCGAATTTTTGGCTGAAAATGGTCTCTAACGTTTAGTTTCGATTTACTGATGAAGAATACCAGGTCAAACTCAATTATGTCTGGACGGCCATAGACACGATTACCCTCGACGAAATGAATTAGAATGTTGAAATTTGCAGGGTAGGTTTACAGTTCAAATGCGCTGTTTAAGTTGGTTAACAGGCAAAATCCACTTAGGGGCCGTCCATTAATCACGTTATGTTTTTTTCAGCCTTTTTTAACCCCCCCTCCCCCTTGGTGATGCTTGGCGAGGTTTAAGCCCAACCCCCTCTCCCCCACCCAAATCACGTGTATTTTTTAGAACCAACAAAGAATCTTAAAATTTTTTAGAATATCATCTTCAATTACACATAAATGAAGTATAATCTAATTATATTCTGAAATCGGTTAAGAAATCACGCGTTTGGCGAAGGGCGCGTTCCAATATTCCTGAACAGTACTGGGCAGTGAATTTAGTCGTCTAATATTACTGATATTCACTGGCGATGCCTACTGTCACTAGAGAGCGATCCGAAATTATTTATTGCAGCCAGTATTGCCAGCAATATCGGAAAAAAAATGTTTTCGCCATTTTTTAAATTTTCTATTGGTACGGTTCAATTAAAATTTTAAACACGTCTTATTTCGATATTCTACAACTAGTTACCAAGCTTCAATTAGATCAAGTCTATATTTTTTGAGTTATCGAGGAAATAATATTCCAGGTGGGTATAACTCTGAAACCGTTGGACCGATTATGCCCGTAAACGAACTTAACTCTCCCATTCGAATACGCAACTCACCCTGAAAATTGCAAGCCACTATCTCCTTTCGTGCGAAAGTTATCGAGGCAACGGTCACCCATCCATCTACCGAACTCACACAATCTCCAACAATATGGATCCGATCGTGTTCAAACTTGAAACTTGGCTGTAGAGTTAGGTTGTGAAGACTCTCGCAAAATTTCAGCGACGTCGGACGAATAGTTACGGATATATAGTATTTTTTTCGATAATTTTCAATGATTTTTTGAAAATTTTCTAGTGATACGAGCGTCACGAAATTCTGCAAGAATTTGCGCGTTGGCATTATTCAAATAATAACCATGTTTAAGTTCAATCGGTTTTGTGATTTTTCGAGTTATTGAGGAAATAACAACCAAATTTCAGATGGGTATAACTCAAAAACCGTTAAGCCGATTTTGCCTATATAGAAACTCAAATGTAGCATTCCAATGCATAACCTAACCTGAAAATTTCGAGTCGCTATCTCTTTCCGTTCTCAAGTTATCGTGGCAACGGCCGGCCGGCCGGACGGACAGAATCGACTTTGACCTAAAATTCTTCATTAGGGAGTCGAACCCAATCGTTTCAGACCCTTTTCGGCAAACAATTCGAAAATTAGACATTCGGGCAAAATGATAAATACACGTGATATCTTACTACACCCCCCTCCCCCCTCGTGATGTTTCGTGATCTTTGTCAACACCCCCCTCTCCCTTTCGAGCCTCACGTGATTAATGGACGATCCCTTAGTAATTTCGGAGTTTCGCAGTAATACTGATCTGCTCGAATTGAAGCTCGGTAGTAAGTTGAAGAAGTCCGACACGAAGACTTTCGTGCAGATCGTATGCCTAGAAAATATTTACAAAAATATTCAAAATATTCTAAATCTCAGATATCGCTGGAATTTTTCGACATTCTTCAAAACATTAATTTACAGCCAAATTCTATAGGTTTGAACTCGAACGGATCTATATTGTTGGAGATTTGGGGCAAATATAAAAAAAGCACTGACGTGAAGTCAGTACTCTTTGGCGCGCATGTTCACGGTGGCTAATTTGAATTGAGTGATGAGTACTTCAAGCTCAGTGAATTTAGCGAGGCGGAGATCTACCCAAGGGATAGTGGACACCGTTCACTATCGATTCAAAAATTAACAGTGCTGTATCTAAGCTTCCGTAAGGATAGAGTAACACTGTTGAAAAAAAACGCAACTGACTCTCCTTGTCGCACAAGCTTCTAGAAGATTCTGAGGGATCTCCTTGGGAAACACTTGGCAGGGTCAGTATAATCATAATCATGTATATAGCACGCGCGCCAAATGCAGATTGACTTAACAATGAAAGAAAACGTGTAAAAAAGCATTGACGTGGGGTTAATCTGCTTTGGCGCGCGTGCTATATACATGATTATGATTATACTGACCCTGCCAAGTGTTTCCCAAGGAGATCCCTCAGAATCTTCTAGAAGCTTGTGCGACAAGGAGTGTTACTCTATCCTTACGGAAGCTTAGATACAGCACTGTTAATTTTTGAATCGATAGTGAACGGTGTCCACTATCCCTTGGGTAGATCTCCGGCTCGCTCAATTCACTGAGCTTGAAGTACTCATCACTCAATTCAAATTAGCCACCGTGAACATGCGCGCCAAAGAGTACTGACTTCACGTCAGTGCTTTTTTTTTTTTCAAGTTCCTTTAACAGTTATGGCTATCAATACAGTTTGGCTGTTAGCTTTACCGTAGATCGAAAAAAATCGCGGTTATGGGACCTCCTTCAGGAACGCAATTGCCTCTTCTCCAAAACCGAACGTAATTTAATATAGATCTACCGAATATAGTTATTTATAAATTCGACCCAGGGCATAAATACATTTCAACTCGGAAACAACGCTATTTCCCCGAAACTGACTTGTCCGTGCACAGAATTGCCATGAAATTTCCCTTAGAACCTTGAAATGACGGCTCAGCACCAAAACGATCACCGCTAGACGCAAACCACTCCCAACATAAGCCATACAATCCAAACGTCTCCTCTGCGTATACGCAATCTACTCGTGGCTTAAAGTCCCTTGAAAATGAAACTTCACACAAAATTCTGATTCTTCAACACCATTGGTTTAGGGGATATCACTGCTCCAATCCACGAATGCGCAGACATTTCCAAGGGGATTCTATGGAGGAACAGCATTCTGCACCTCAAATCCCAAATCCTCTCAGACGAAAATTCCAGCAGTTAACTCACTTATGCTCATGCGCATAACGAAAAATGCCCGTATGGGTAACATCAATTTCAAAATTAGCCCCAGGGTCACGGTATGCACACTTCAACTCGGAAACAACGCTATTTCCCCCAAACTGACTTGTGTCCGTGCAATGAATTGACATGAATATTTATTTAAAACCTCACAATATCGGCTCATTACTCCCAACATAACCCATACAACCCAAAAACAGTAACTTCTATTCTGCGCATGTGCAATCTACTCGCGGCTTCAAGTCCTCCCAAAATCACACACCTTACAAAAAACTCCGATTCTCCTACACTAGTGGTTCAGGATATATATCATCTTGAATCCACGCATGCGCAGACCCTCACCAGGGGATTCTATAGATAGAGGATTAGCATCCGCCACCCCAAAACCCCAAATCTCTCTGACGAAAATACCAGCAGTTGAATCACTGATGGTCTGCTCATGCGCATAACGAAAAATGCCTGTAAGGGGTAACATCAATTTCAAAATTAGCCCCAGGGCCACGGTACGGACACTTCAACTCGGAAACAACGCTACATCCCCCAAACTGACTTCTTCTTGCACTGAATTGCCATAAATATTCTTTTAAAACCTCACAATATCGCTCAGACTCCCAACATAACCCACACAACCCAAAAACAGTCACTTCTCTTATGCGCATGCGCAATCTAGTCACGGCTGAAAGTCCTCTCAAAATCACACACCTTACAAAAAACTCTGATTCTCCAACACTAGTGGTTCAGGAGATATTGCATCTTGAATCCACGCATGCGCAGACCCTGTATTGGACACTTTTAATCAAATATACCATGGTGAATTCTATTGTCCGTACTCGTGTAAGAGTGTCCAAACTCTTAATCGAATTTACCATGGTAAATTCGATTAAGAGAGTGTCCAATACAGGAGAACGGACAATAGAATTCACCATGGTATATTTGATTAAAAGTGTCCAATACAGGAGAATGGACAATAGAACATACGTGCAAATGCTCCTGACTTCACGTCAGTGCTTGAACCAATTTTTTTTTCGTATTTTTTTTTTAGTTTTCTAGCGGTATGGTTCTCAGAAAATTTTACACACGTCTTTATGTCGATATTCTACAACTAGTTAGCTAGCTACAATTTCATCGGGTCTATATTTTATGAGGCATCGTGGAAATAATATTCCAGATGGGTATAACTCTGAAACCGTTGGGCCGATTATGGCCAACAGCGAACTTCACTCTCCCATTTAGATGCGCAACCTACCCTGAAAATTGCAAGTCCCTATCTCCTTTCGTTCGGGAGTTATCGAGGCAACGGTCACCCATCCAGCAACTGAACTCACACAAGGCTGCTCAGATCTCGAAAAATATAGAGCCGATCGTGTTCAAACTTGGAACTTGGTAGTAGAGTTAGGTTCTGAAGGCTCTCGCAAAATATCTGCCATGTCGGATGAATAGTTTCTGATAATATAGAATTTTTTTTAATGATTTTCAATGAATTTTAAGAAAATTTCTTATGATATGATCCTCACAAAATTTTGCAAGAATTTCCGTGCTGGCATTCTTCAACTAATAACCATATTTCAATTTGATCGGTTAAGTATTTTTCGAGTTATTAAGGAAATAAAAACCAAATTTCAGATGGCGATAACTCCAAAACCGTTTGGCTGATTATGCCTATAAACAAACTCAAATGTTACATTCCGTTCTCAGGTTATTGAGACATAAAAAATATTTTTCAATAATTTTTTAAAAATTTTCCAGTTATACGATTCTCACAAAATTTCACAAACGTGCTTAGGTTTATATTCTACAACTATTCACCAAGTTTCAATTCGATCGGATTTATATTGGTTGAAAACAAAATTATTCCTTGGAAACCATTGAGCCGATTATGCCCATCAACGAACTTGTCCTTCGTATTGTGATGTGCCACCAACCCTGAAAATTTCAAGTCGCTATCTCTCTCCGTTCTCAAGTTATCGTGGCAACGGCCGGACAGAATCAAATTTGACCTCGAATTCTTCATCAGGGAGTCGAACCCAATCGTTTGAGACCATTTTCGGCAAAAAATTCGAAAATTACAGACATTTGGGCAAAATGATAGCGCGATGTTCCCCAGAACATACGCGCAAGAATGGCATTTTTTGAGTTATGATAGTATTTTTCCAGACCAGCAATATCTAAATCCATCTATTTCAACCGGTGAACGTAGAACATTCTCATATACATAGTGATCCAGTTGGCAATGCGGATCATGCAGGGAACGATATAAACATCCAGGTACTGAAATCACCCCAGGATGCTTGGCTTAAGGAAAAAAAAAACTATGTTTACAATATTCGCAACAATATAGATCAGATCGAGTTCGAATCTAGAACTTGGCTGTAAAATTAGGTTTCAAAAGCTCTTGCAAAATTTCAGTTCAAAGTTCAAAATTCAGACTGATAGTTTCAGAGATACATATTTTTTTAAAGATTTTCTACTCATGCGATCCTCACGGAATTCTATATAAGTCTTTGTGTTGGTATTTTTAACTACCGATCTTTAATTTGATCAGATTAGTATTTTCCGAGTTATGTGGAAAACCAACTGTCAGATGGCTGTAACTCTGACACCACCCGGCGGATTTTGCCCATTAATTAATGAACTTAACCGGGCATGTCGACTCCAAACATACCCTACAAATTCAAACTCTTTAACTCATTGTGTTCGACAGTAGTCATGCTGAGGCCGGACGGACTTATTCAAGTTTTACCTCGAATTATTCATCAGTGAGTTCTAAGTTAATCATTTGAGACCATTTTCGGCTAAAAATTCGAATTATAGAAATTTGGGCGAATTGGTTACACTCTGTGTAGGGAAACAAGCGCGCCAGAAATACATCAGGTTGTTCAGGTTTGGTTTGGAAAGATAATATTAATTGGCTGGAGATATTTGGATGAAATTTTGTTGGCCTTATATGCTTTCAGTTTAGTACGTTTTACATTGATAAATAGCACTTTTGGTTTGCCAGTGGCGTCCGTATCTACTGGTTACTGGATATTTTTCAGAGACAAATTGTTATGCCACTAAATCTTGTCAAATTAAAAGAAATTTTTAATTTTATATATACAGGGTGAGTTTTTAAGTTGATCCTTAAATTTAACCATGAGTTCCTCTCATTAAACAGGGCATTTTTTCATTTGCCTTTTTTTCAGATTTGGCTCAGCTAAAAAGTTATGATTACTCAAGAATTTACAATGTGCTAATACACTCCTGCACTTCGTTTACACCTTCAACACAAATAACTCATCATTGCGCAGTCCACGTCTTTATGTCTGTGCCTCTGTGCGACGTCTTCATGCGGTATTGTCAAATTGTGTTTCAGGCTTTGGCATATGTTACTCAAAGGGTATTATCTATGACTCGTATTGCGAATGAGCCACAAGTGTGGCAACGTAGGTATAACTTGATTCTGGGCGCATCCACAAAATAAGTGCAATTTCTCAAAGTTTTGTAAGATTTTATAACTTTCAACGTTGAATGCCTCGAGATCCGTGAGTTTAAAGAGAAATGATAATGAATAATTTAATTTTCCGAAATGATTGAAGATGAACTTAATCTACTTCCTTTATTATTATAGGAATTTTCCCACCTAAATAAATTTCATTCGGAATAACCATATCAAAGCTATGAAAGAAAAACCTTTCTTTTGGAAACGTATATTTTCACTTGAGCGTGTTTTGCTTGATGAAACGAATCTATGGTTAAAATTAATGAACAACTTAAAGACTCACCCTGTATACCTATTGATAATTTTCGAAGGTCATTCAGAGAGAGCGGAATCCAAAAAAGTAAATAATAATATAATATAGGTACCTAATAATATTACACCTATATAATAAATAATAATAATATGTACTTAGTTGAATAAAGTTTTTAATGGAAATTAGATAAAAGCGTTTTCTTTCATTTCATAATGTATTTCCGTCACATAGAAAAATCATCAATTTTACTTATCGAACAGTTGGTGAAGTACTAACGTGAGGTCAGTCTGCTTTGGCGCGATTGTCCGAATCTACAGCCAGAACGACCACTCATCCAAGTACTGGACTCAGGGCTACAAAATTCTGTTAAATTAAAAGGAATACCTACCCACTGTTCCAGAGAATATCACCGTGTATCTCATTTCGTCAAAGTATGAACATTATGGAAATTTCACAGAGCAAATTATTCACTCTTTTTCCTGGTTTTCTAAAAAATCTATATCTCTAAAACTTCTGCATGCTTTATAATGTCAATGTTGAAGTTGAAGTTAAATCTCCTCATTTGACATCATATGTCAACACTCAACAGTATCAACGTATCGGGTTTTCGCGGAACGAAGACGGAATGTCTGTAATTTTCGAATTTTTGGCACGGAATGGTCTCACGATTAGTTTCGACTCACAAAATTAATTCTGATGTCCGGCCGTCAGCACGAGTAGAGTCCAAATGCGCCAGTTAAGATCGTTAATGGGCAAAATCCACAAAGTGGTTTCAGATTTAGAGCTATATGAAATTTTGCTTTCCCAATAACTCGAAAAATACTGATCTGTCCGAATCAAAGCGCGGTAGTCAGTTGAAAAATACCGACACAAAGACTTATGCAAAATTCGATTAAGAGAGTGTCCCATACAGGAGAATGGACAATAGAACATACGCGCAAAAGCTCCTGACTTCACGTCAGTGCTTGAACCAATTTTTGCGCGTATGTTCTGGGGAACATCGCGTTATAGTTTTGCCCAAATGTCTGTAACTTTCGAATTTTTTGACGAAAATGGTCTCAAACGATTAAGATCGACTCCCCAATGAAGAATTCGAGGTCAAATTTGATTCTGTCCGTCCGGCCGTTGCCACGATAACTTAAGAACGAAAAGAGCTAGCGACTTGAAATTTTCAGGGTAGGTGGCGCATCCCAATACGACGGACAAGTTCGTTAATGGGCATAATCGACCCAGTGGTTTCCGAGTAATAATTTTGTTTTCAACCAATATAAATCCGATCGAATTGAAACTTGGTGGGTAGTTGTAAAATATGAACCTAAGCACGTTTGTGAAATTTTGTACGAATCGTATGGCTAGAAAATTTAAAAAAAATTATTAAAAAATATTTTTGTTGTCACGATAACTTGAGAACGGAATGAGATAGCGGCTTGAAATTTTCAGGTTAGGATGTGCACCAGAACGCGACATTTCAGTTTGTTCATGAGCATAATCGGCCAAACGGTTTTAGAGTTATAGCCATCTGAAATTTTCTGAAATTTGGTGGTTTTTTGTTCCTCATTAACTCGAAAAATATTGAACCGTTTGAATTCAAACATGGTTATTAGTTGTAGAATGCCAACGCAAAAATGTTTGCATAATTTGGTGAAGATTGCATTTGTAGAAAATTTTTAATAAATCATTGAAAATAAAAAAAAAAATTCTATATATCAGTAACTATTCGTTTGAAATTGCTGAAATTTTGCAAGAGCCTTCATAACCTAACTCTACTGCCAAGTTTCAAGTTTTAATACGATCGGTTAAATATTGTTGGAGATTCGAGCATTCTTGTGTGAGTTCAGTAGATGGGTGACCGTTGCCTCGATAACTTTCGAACGAAAGGAGATAGGGACTTGTAATTTTCAGGGTAGGTTGCGTATCCGAAAGGGAGAGTTGAGTTCGTTTTTGGGCATAATCGGTCTAACGGTTTCCGAGTTATACCCACCTGGAATATTATTTCCTTGATAACTCAAAAAATAAATATTCGATCGAATTGAAGCTTGGTAACTACTAGTAGAAAATCGACATAAAGACGTGTTTAAAATTTTGTAAGAACCGTACCCCTAAAAAATTTGAAAAAAATGACGAAAAAAAAAATTTTAAGAACCGTACCCCTAGAAAATTTAAAAAAAATCACGAAAAAATAATTGGTTCAAGCATTGACGTGAAGTCAGAAGCTTTTGCGCGTATGTTCTATTGTCCATTCTTCTGTATGAGACACCCTTAATCGAATTTACCATGGTAAATTATGTTGTCCATTCTCCTGTATTGGACACTTAATTCGAATTAAGAGTGTCCAATACAGGAGAATGGACAACATAATTTACCATGGTAAATTCGATTAAGGGTGTCTAATACAGAAGATTGGACAATAGAACATACGCGCAAAAGCTTCTGACTTCACGTCAATGCTTGAACCAATTTTTAGTTTGAATGGCGTACCAACTCAAAATTGTATGGAGAATCATGTGCAATAACAAATTAACTCGATTTGGCATTCCAGCCGCCAGAGCTCATTATTGCAAACTATTTCAACTCCCCGTCTCTTCTCACTGTCGCCATGAAGACTATCACATTTCAGTTATCGTTAATCTGTCACCAGAAGATTATTGTTCATCTAGTTCAAGACTATTACAAGTCAAAGTTTCACCTCCAAAAAATGGAAGAGAAAAATTGCCAAGGCAATGAGAAATACAGGACAAATTTATGCATCACTCAAAATTATGAAAAATTCCGATGGTTCAAAGAACCAAACAATTCCCAACTGAGGACTGTAAACACAAGCAGCCAAAGAAAAACTGCTCCACTTTTTGGACGAGAATTGTCTCAAACGATTAGTTTGAACTCAAATACATACAAATACATTCATGATTGTTCGAAAATGCAAGTTCTGTGTGTGCGGTGGCGTAAGCTCCCATTCGAATACATACATTCACTGTAGGTGGCAAAAAATTCGAAAATTACCTACATTTGGGCGAATTGATTGGCAACTCTGCTCACCTGAACAGAGCGCCAAAAATTTATCCGATATCCGTCTAAAATAATCTCTACTAAAAATTTTTATTTCAATTATTTATTCAATATTTCATCAATATATATCTGAGACAAGATTGACCTCATCTCCATATTATCTTGTGACAGAACAGTCCTTGCGGGCGTGAGCTGCAGCTACTAAAAATCAAAAAAACCAAAACCAATTCGGACGAAACTTAATGTCAGTCACCACGCGAGGGAACAGTTAAGGCCTATTTCACAGGGGTCATTAACAACCCTATCATTATGTTATAACAGCCGATACTTATACGCTTTCTAAATTTTCCCGTTTAACATAAATTCAGTGGGGCAATTTGAAATTTTACCTCCAGAAACTAATTTGATCCATAATAGCCAGACATTTTCGGGCCCAGCCACGAATTAATTATATCGTTGGTACCCAATAAACTTTTATTTATTGATCTATCCTCGACTAATTCTTCGATTATTTTGTGGTTGAAATATGGCCATATAATGAGGGCAGTGAGTAAGCCTGTTGGGTTACGTTCGTAAGTGGTCGGCCACAACACCTTTAGTCATGCAAAAACGTGAAATTGTAGCATTTTTCATTCCGATCCGGCAATTTGCACGTGAAACGATAACATACACGCACTTTTAATAGATATTTTGATTTAATAGGATGAAAAAGCTTGATAAAGGTTTCATATACATACGTAATTGTTTCTGAAACGCTCTCTTTGTGTTTTGGGTTTATTATTCATTCATTAATTGATTCCTCCATGTGCCGAATCAGATAAGGTATATCTAAAAGAATTATTATAGCAATAACGTGGCATCAGAAGCTTTAGCGCTCTCGAACATTCAATTTTGAATTGTAAATAGATTCCGCTGATAATATACCTATAGCAAATCTTTGTGGAACATTTTGAACGATTATTATGTTGAAGAAAAACCCATGACTTGAGTTTCACTAGATACGCATATGTTCAAATGAAAACTTACCTATGCAGGGTTAACTATTAATCATTAATTTTAATTTTAGATTCGACTCAGATGAAAAGGTATAAGCGTTTAAAGATTTTACAATGTGCTTATCCACCCCTGCACTGTCTTTAACTGTTGAACACTGAAACATTTACTGGATACGATAACGCATGATTATATGAAAGCTTTATTCATCTGATGCTCGAAGTTCAATGAAATTGTTATATTAAAATTATGTACTCACTCAAGTCTTATGAAATGCTTTTCCATAATCTTTATACTGCATTTTTTAAATAAACTCTTCCTGAATATCAAAACCCTGACTCCAACTTGATTTTCATTGAATGTCCACTATAAGATTATCCATAATATCTTCATCGCCTATTCCGACATTCATGACATATTTAAATTCGCATCATATATTGTATATTATTATACTGATCCTCCTAGGTCTTCCCCGAGGAGATCCCTCATAAGCTCTCGAAGAGCTTGAGCGAGTAAGGAGAACCAGTTGTGTTCTGTGTAGGCTTTGTTACTTTGTCCTTACGCCACCGTAGACAAAGCACTGTTAATTTTTGACCCAACAGTGAATGGTGGTGATTACCATAACAAGAAAATTCCTTTCCTAGCCTCGGGTTTGAACTTGGGGCTTCCGCTCCCAAGTCGAACGTTCTACCCCTGAGCCCACCGCATAAGATACTTATATAAGGAAACCTTGATCAAAGCCGTCGATTACTCGAAACAATCTGACAAGTGACAACCACCGAGGTGGCGTTGGCTCCCGGCCGGTCAACTCCAAGCGCTGTTATTCCACCACGGTCAATACCGTTCCCCTACCGTTCTATCACGCTTTTGATATTTTTTTCCTATGTTCCGAATAGGCGACTAAGCTTTGTAATCAGCTGAATGTATATTCCTAAGGACTAATAAATTAACAATTTTTTTTGTTCAATTCTGAAAGCACTAGAGGTACAGCTCCATGGTTCGAAATATGAAATTATTCTCGTAGCACTCAGATAGAAGTTTGTAATTTTAGTTTTCTAGATATCTGAATGGCCGGCCAAAATAGGTTATCAGCAGGATACTTGTATCGATCAAATACCTAATCGAATTGATTTTTTGTTCGATTCAGATATCCTTAAGTACCCAGCTCCAAGGATCGAAATTTGAGGATTATCTCATAGTGCTCAGATAGAAGTTGGTAATTTTTTTTTCTAAAGGTTCAACAAGCCGGCCAAGAAAGATAATTAGCAAAATACATGTCTCGATCAAATACCTAATCAAATTGATTATTTCGTTCGATTCTGAATTCCTTAAGTACCCAGCTCCAAGAATCAAAATATTACTTTCATCTCATAGTGCTCAGATAGAAGTTATTAATTTTTTTTTCTGAAGATTCAACTAGCCGGCCAAGAAAAATAATTAGCAAAATACATGTGTCGATCAAATACTAATCAAATTGATTTTATCGTTCGATTCTGATATCCTTAAGTACCCAGCTCCAAGGATCGAAATATGAGGTTTACTTTCAGCTCTCAGATAGAAGTATGTAATTTTTTTTTCTGATGATTCAACTAGCCGGCCCAGAAAAATAATCAGCAGACTACATGTGTTGATCAAATAGTAACCAAATTGATTTTTTCGTTCGATTCAGAAATCCTTAATTACCCAGCTCCAAGGATCGAACTATGAGGTTCATCTCATAGCGCTCAGATAGATAGAAGTTGGTAATTTTATTTTTTCTGAAGATACAAGTAGCCAGCCAAGAAAAATAAATAGCAGGATGTGTCGATCAAACCCCCAATCGATTTGATTTTTTCTTTTGATTCTGATATCCTTAAGTACCCAGCTCCAAGAATCGAAATATGGGGTTTATCTCATAGTGCTCAGATAGAAGATGCTAATTTTTTTTTCTGAAGATTCAACTAGCCGGCCAAAAAAAATAATAAGCAGGATACATGTGTCGATCAAATAGTTAATCAAATTGATTTTTTCGTTCGATTCAGAAATCCATAAGTACCCAGCTCCAAGGATCGAAATGTGAGGTTTATCTCATAGTGGTCAGATAGAAGTTGGTATTTTTTTTTCTGGAGATTCAAGTTGCCGGCCAAGAAAAATAAGTAGCAGTATACATGTTTCGATCAAATACCTAATCAATTCGATTAGGTATTTGATCGACACATGTATTTTGCTAATTATGTTTCTCGGCCAGCTTGTTGAATCTTCAGAAAAAAAAAATTTACCAACTTCTATCTGAGCACTATTAGATAAACCTCATATTTCGATCTTTGGAGCTGGGTACTTAAGGATATCAGAATCGAACGAAAAAATCAATTCGATTTGGTATTTGATCGACACATGTATTCTGCTAATTATTTTTTTGGCTGGCTTGTTGAATCTTCAGAAAAAAAAATTACCAACTTCTATCTCAGCACTATGAGATAAACCTCATGTTTCGATCCTTGGACTTAGGTACATAAGGATAACTGAATAGAACGAAAAAATCAATTTGATTAGTTATTTGATCGACAGATGTATCCTACTAATTAGTGTTCTTGGCCGACTTGTTGAATCTTCAGAAAAATTACCAACTTCTATCTGAGCACAATGAGATAAACCTAATATTTCGATCCTTAGAGCTGGGTACTTGAGGATATCAGAATCGAACGAAAAAATCAATTTGATTAGGTATTTGGTTGACACAAGTATTCTGTTAATAACCTTTCTTGGTCAGCCATTCAGATATCCAGAAAACTAAAATTACAAACTTCTATCTGAGGGCTACGAGAATAATTTCATATTTCGAACCATACAGCTGTACCTGTAGTGCTTTCGGAATACAACGAAAAATTTGTGTGATTCATTAGTCCTTAGGTATATGCATTCAGCTGATTACAAATCTTAGTCGCATATTTGGAACATAGGAATTACATATCAAAAGCGTGAGAGAACGGTAGGGGAACGGTATTGAACGTGGTGGAATAGCAGCGCTTGGAGTTGGCCGGCCAGGAGCTAACGCCACCTCGGTATAATTCATTTAATTATAATACAATATATTAAAATAAATGTTCGCTTTTAATACTTCAAGCGTTATTTGTATGTCCCATTTAACATGCTATTTAAAATTTGAAATGATGTAGGGAATTGTTTTAGGCTTTCGAGTATAAAAGATAAATCATAAAACGTAAATAAAATAATTTATTGAAGATGAACAACGAGTACCTACAAAATATTGCTGAAACACATATTGTATTGTTTTACGAGAATACAGTAAATTATATTCCGCCGTATTCACAAAGCATTCAATATCCGTTAAGTCCTAACTGAGGTCCTCTGTTAAGGATAAATAAGAATCGCAACCTCAGTTAACGTATCTAACGGTGCTGAAACAGGCCTGTTTCACGTTAATTTTCACTTAAACTGAGGTTGCGATTCTTATTTATCCTTAACTGAGGACCTCAGTTGGGACTTAACGGAGATGCTTTGTGAATACTGCGGATTATGAATCATCCTTCTTTGGCAATCCTCAATTCCTCACTCAGGATTTCTGTTTTAATCCTTTCTTGTTTCAATTTTTCCATTTCTTGTTTGGCTTGAAGGTTCAATATCTTCATCTGCAGACCATGTTTTTAGTCGAATAATATTTTACTGCTCTCATTATGGTACACAGGACTTCGACGACTTATAGAAAAATTAGCAGTTGGCCTTTTAGCATTGGTAGTAGGTGGACTAAGAGTTGAGGCTACCGAAAAGTTTTCATAAGTTATTTCGTGTTCAATTCCAGAGTTGCAAACATTTTCCACATTCAAAACGGCCGTCACAGGTCTTTTTAGCATTTGTGGAGTATAATGAATCCAATCATTGCCTATCTGAAGAGATACAAGTTCAGTTCTTCAATTTTGCTCAAAATATGCTACCTTTAATCAAAATACAAATATTAAGTATACTCAAATAGTTGTGCGGTCTTGCAATTATGATAAGATTTATCATCTCACAAAAAATAAAATTTCATAAATATCTCCCGAACCCATGGGGTAAAGAATAGAAATCATAGTTTTTTTTGCATGTAATTGTGTATTCTCAACATGTAATACAATAAATACTTACATCATGTTTTTCTTCTGGGAAAACAAACTATTCGCAAAACTTCTTTGACGCAGAAGGAACTGAAGGTTCCAGAGAACAAAAAACAAATTCATAATACTCTGTATACTATTATAGTGGCAATTCAAACAAAACAAAACTGTTATGATTATTCAACATACCCTCATCACCATCGACATCTAATTTATTTCCAGTCCTTCAGTATGAGATCCTATTCATTCCAACACTTTTTCTAAGAATGGATCATCCTTAGCAATTCTGCTTTTCCTCCTAAAACAAATGAAAAAAATAAGTGCGAAATATTCCATTTTGTAATTGAAGTTAAGTAGGCATAGATATTAGGGTGATTCAAAAAAAAAGAATATTTTTTTTTTCGTTTGGTACTCTGAAAAATAGGTTCCTAGACACCTCTAAGAAAGCCTCTCCAAGCATGAGTTCGTAATTGTAACGGGAAGGTCCTCCTTCTTACAGTTTTCTATTTTTTCTTATTATCAGATAGAAAAATTTACATCTCGCTTCCAACTACTTGAAAAAATATCTAGTTCCTTAGATTTTGTAGGAAATTGAATGCTCTACAAAAAAGGTCTCTTACGATTTTTTCGTAAACCCAACCGTTTAAAAGATATTAAAGTTTGATTATTTTTGGGAAAATTTTTTATTTCTTATGAATTTTATAACTCAATGAAAAAAATCATTATGAATGATGAAACTCATAGTTTTGTAGGAAATTTACTGCTCTATAAAAATGGTCTCTTATGATTTTTCGATCAAGTTGAGCGTTTACGAGATATTCATCGTCAAACATCAATGCATATCAATTTTTCTAGTTTTCGATCAATAATTCGAAAAATTTCTATTTATTCTGTGAGTTTCAAGGAAATTTAGACAAATTTGAGTTTTTATTATAAAAGCAACTCCTATAGATGTTTTCTGTTCAAAAATTCATTCGAAAGTTTTTATTCTAATAATATTTTTTTTTAATTTTATCTTTAATAATTTAAAATCTTAATCGCGTTGTCATTTATTATTATGAAATTTCTTCAGTTCGTATTTTTAAATTGTTTTTCACAAAATATACATAAACAACGCGATTAAGATTTTAAATTATTAAAGATAAAATTTAAAAAAAATATTATTAGAATAAAAACTTTCAAATGAATTTTTGAACAGAAACATCTATAGGAGTTGCTTTTATAATAAAAACTCAAATTTGTCTAAATTTCCTTGAAACTCACAGAATAAATTGAAATTTTTCGAATTATTGATCAAAAACTAGAAAAATTGATATGCATTGATGTTTGACGATGAATATCTCGTGAACGCTCAACTTGATCGAAAAATCATAAGAGACCATTTTTATAGAGCAGTAAATTTCCTACAAAACTATGAGTTTCATCATTCATAATGATTTTTTTTTCATTGAGTTATAAAATTCATAAGAAATAAAAAATTTTCCCAAAAATAATCAAACTTTAACCGTTAATATCTTTTAAACGGTTGGGTTTACGAAAAAATCGTAAGAGACCTTTTTTGTAGAACATTCAATTTCCTACAAAATCTAAGGAACGAGATATTTTTTCAAGTAGTTGGAAGCGAGATATAAATTTTTCTATCTGATAATAAGAAAAAATAGAAAACTGTAAGAAGGAGGACCTTCCCGTTACAATTAAGAACTCATGCTTGGAGAGGCTTTCTTAGAGGTGTCTAGGAACCTATTTTTCAGAGTACCAAACGAAAAAAAAAATATTCGTTTTTTTTTAATCACCCTAATAGATATGGTAGAAAATCGAATTAAAGCTTGCCAAACTCAAAATAAATATATTTCAATTTACCAGTTACCAGTCGCAAAAAGTCTTTGTTTTCGCTGCGATGCTTGAGTCTTTGCTTTATTTTCAAATAATCCCAGAGATTTCTCAAACCTGTATATTCTCTGAAAATAAGGGGTGAGGAAGAGTTCAATTCTTCAGCAATTTTTTGCCAGGTTTTCTTCTTCGTAGCCACACTCACATTGTCTGTTTTTTTGCACTCGACTATGCTAAAATATATATCCGTTTAGATTAAACCGAGTTTGTAAGAACTGAGATGAATGACTTCTAGGCCTAAGAAATTTGAGACTGTATATTCAAAACCAAAAAGTGCCAAATACTATAGGAGACAGGTTTGTTTGCCTCCCTAACTTCTTTGGAAGCCATGTTGGACATCAGCTGACAGTAACGAATATTCGTTGCTCGGTAGTCGGCCAATGCGAATCGCTATTCTTGGCATCTCTACCATTTTCGGCTCAAAATTCGAAAATCGGAGAAATTTAGGAAAAAATTGGTTCAAGCCCTGTGGACAGGAGCTTTGGCGCTCTTGTTCAAACTTTGCCAAATCATCTCCGAAATTATTGGTCTCTGGGAGGGATTTAAATGGATTCTTACGATATAACTGCATCATGAAAGAAATTAAATTCAAACAGACCGATTCTCCCCAATAACGAACTTATCCGAGATATTCATTCCTCAAATCTACTCTGAAAATTATATTACATCAATTAAAACTTAGACAATATGGCAGTTTCGTTTTTACTGGAGATATTCTGAACCCAATTTGATTATGTATCTTACTAAAGAATATAATTCCATCATCATATGGATTATACACGAGCATTATATTATCCCCTTAAAAGTATAAAATCATATCATCCTCATAATTCTACGATAGCTGAGGTTATTTCATTGGTCATTTTGCATTCAATCATACTTTGTTTTATAGAACAGGAGGTTTATTTCATATGAAGGATAACGAACCAGAAATAATTTTGACATTTATCTCTCATAGGAAAATCAGATGACATGTAAAAACATAGATCATATAATAATTCATAGATAGAAAAATTAAGTACTGCACTCTGTGAAAACAAGTAGTGCAAGAAGTACGATTCATTATTTGATTTCGAAAAATCATATCTCCGAAAGTATTAGCTTGTTAGAGTTGAAAATGGTATCATTCAGTGGATTTTTACGATAAAACTGCATCTTAAAAAAATTGAATTTGAAATTTGTAATGTGAAAATTTTTTTTTTCCGTTACTCTGATACCATAAGGCCGATTTTGTCCAATAACGAACTCAGCCAAGATACTTATCTCCCAAACCTACTCTGAAAATTTCAACTGCCCAGCTCATTCTGTTCGACAGTTATTGTAGAAACAAAATATGAAGGCAGGCATATGAAGGTCATTATTCTACAATTTGATGCTGAATTTCAGATAGATCGAGTGATCGGTTTCGGAAATATTCATAAAAAATATTTTTACTAGTACTTTCGTTCGAGAGTTATCGTGTTAACGACCGGACGGCCGGGCAGAATTGATTTCGACCACGGATTCTTGATCAGTGGGTCGAACCAAATCGTTTAAGACCATTTTTAGCCAAAAATTCGAAAATTACAGACATTTGGGCAAATTGATAAGCACTCTGTTCCGAGTGCCAAGAACGGGAACATTTATGTTAGTTTTTTGTGAATATTTAGTTGTATAATGTATCACTCATCGCATCCGCAATCGTAATAAATACATAAATAATGATAAATTATACTTTGTGAAATACAAGAGATGCATGCTTCCATTTAGGCCAGCCCAAAATTAGCTCATGCTTGTCGAGTCACTGGGGTTACATTTGGTACTGTTAAAACTCCGTTTAGCGCTAATTAGAGGAGAGAGCCACGGTTTTCATGCATCTGACAGGTAGTAATTCGACCCACAGCTCGCTTCCTACATGCACTGACGGCATTAACCGTGAATGTTCTGTCCGGGTCGGGCATTGTTTAATTGTTAACTTTGCAATTTATACGGTTCACCTGCACACGCGATGCTTTCGCGGTTCCGCCTTTTTCTCATCGGCTCTAATGTCCGTACAAATCGTTGCCTTGATAGATTTGACCTGAGGTCACGTGGGCAGTGGTTCCATACTTTCCATATACTGTAAAATGATATAACTACGGCTCAGTTGTTCAGTTATTCAGTTCAACGATAAACCCGCCCTAAAAATACAGATTGTCAATTTGAAAACTTTGTAACATGCCAATCGTCAATCGCCAATATAGACGATTGTCGAGCATGAGAATATACTTTTAATTTTCTAGGGGTGGGAGGCTAAACTGGCTTAATTCGGCAACAAAACTCCCTCCCAGGTTTTCACAATATATATTAAAATTGAAAAATTACAATAGGTCGACCCTTTTTCACTATACACAGTCTTATACTACTTAACTTAATAAAAAACAACGTCGTGGCCTCCTCGGAGTTCGATATTATGATCCTGATCCTGATGTTCCAATTTAAAATAAATCACTTCTAGATGGCCCTCCAATTCGAAGTAAATTGTCTTCTGGTTATTTTTCCATCCAAAGGAAGTACTACGTTGATTCTCCCAATTTCAAGGGTAGCTGGTATATCTGGATGATTCCTCGGTAAAAATTCAATTCCAGTATAATTTCAATCTCAGCCAAAGCACAATTCTATCCAAGCCAAGGTACAATTACCATCCAAGCCAAGGTACAATTACCATCCAAGCCAAGGTGTTATTGGGGAAAACGAACAAAGGAATTACAATACGAAAAACTTTTACAACTCCTTCTCGGGTTTCTGAACTTAAATCTATAATTAATGAATCACACAATATATCATAAATTGAACCTGAGAAGGAGTCCTGCTCAGAATATCAAACAACTACCGAATTTACCAAATCTGAGATCGCTTCCACAAAATGGATGACACTGAAAAAACTATGATCTTTAAAATTCAAATTTCCTCACTGGTGAGGATTATGACCTATAATAATATTAAATTAAGAACTTACCGAGAATTTAAGCACAATTCTCGCCGATAATTCAATTCGTAAATCTAACGATACAAATGCTGTTATATGGAAATCTTCCGGAACACAAGAAGAACCCCAGCATTTTCATGAAACATGAAAATGCCGACGCTCTGGTTTACGCGCAGGCTCCCGGTAGTGTTCGACGCGTCATAATTTACGCCACTATCAAAACAGAGGCGGATCGTCCACTTGACTTATCCATAGACGTGCTATATCGTTGCAACTTGCCAGGCCAATTATGTCACGACAGGGATGTTTTGAGAGAATATGCCACAACAGGTCAATTTTTATTCGGAGGGGGACATATTTTGAGCACAATTGTAAGACAAAATATTAACAAACCTAAGGCCCAATTTCACCGAGAAATCATTAATCTCAGATCTAACAAACTCGGTTTAACCTAAACGGAGATCTAAATCTCGGTTTAGAGAATGGCGATTTCTCCATACATAATTGAAGGGCGTTCGAGTAATCCGAGTTTGAAGCTTAAGAATAATGGCAACGTCGCAAAATAAACCAATTTGACAGTGGTTTTTACCTGAGTATTTACAAAATAAGCCTACGCCTACCTTCATTCAAATTTGAGAATTGTTACCGTTAAGAGGTTAATTTAATCGAAAAAGGAGTTCGTGTTGTGTTGAAAATGTTGGGACGGAAAAGAAATGCTGTATTTCAAGCTTCAGCAAAAGCTAATTTTCTTCATATATTGCGTAAATATTTTAACATAGTCGAGTATTTAAAAAGAGACAATATTTGAGTGTGGCTACGAAAAAGAAAACCTGGCAAAAAATCGCAGAAGAATTCAACTCTTCCTCGCCGCTTATTTTCAAGCTGAACAAAAATGGAAAAATTGAAGCAAGATAGAATCAAAACTGAAATCCTGAATGAGGAATGCCATGAAAGATAAATTTATAATGTCGTTTCCAGTATTCTCGTACACCAAGCTATGTGTTTCAGCCATATCTTGTAGGTATTCGTTGTTTATGTTGAATAAATGATTTCATTAACTTATTATGATTTATTTTTTATATTCCTTCAAAAGCCTTAAACAAGTCCCTACACTACATCATTTCAAATCGTTGAATGAGAGATACCTACCCAAAAAGTTTGAAGTATTGATAATAAATTTCCATTTTAAATATAATTCATTTTGTTGTTTTCAATGTTATGTAGGCATCTGGAATGGTACAAGCTAACTAGATAATATTAAATAATAAAGTTTATATTTATTGTATTCTAAATTTCATAACCACCATCTAGGAAAAAGCTCGGCAAAAAGTGTCAACAATCCTCAAATTCAAATATTGACAAATGTCAAACCGCGTAAACTCGGTTTCTGTTTATTGCAACACCAAAAATGGCCAGTTAACGTATTTGCGTGAAGTTATCCACACATTCTCATCCACACATTATGACGTAGGGACTGTCGAATATGGGATATACGGAATTTAACGAGCAGTGTTGCCAGACTGACAATTATTCCCTTATTAACAAATTTGTCAAAATAGGAGATTACACGCGCATTAAAATTCATTTTAAATCATAAGGGGGTTTCACATACAATTATGACCGACAAACTATACAGCTGGGGACTATGTGTCTTATATAAATGATTAATTTTCCTCGAAAAGCATCCAAGTGTCCCAACGAATATGATAATAAATTCTTGGTTTTCTATGATGACCTTCATTTAGAATGTATATGAATTTCCGCTCGACATAACGTACAGGGTGGGAAAATAAATACTGACTTGGAAAATTATGTTTTTTCCACTGAACGACGGCCGTTGCATCGAGTATTTTTCTATTCTTACATCCTTAGATGACACTTATTCAGAATAAAGATGAATTCCTGCTCGACGTATCGTACAGTGTGAGAAAATAAATACTGACTTGGAAAATAATGTTTTTTTCACTGAACGACGACCGTTGCATCGAGTATTTTTCTATTCTTATATTCCTTAGATGACACCAATTCATAATAAAGATGAATATTTGCTCGACGTATCGTACAGTGTGAGAAAATAAATACTGACTTGGAAAATAATGTTTTTTTCACTGAACGACGGCCGTTGCATCGAGTATTTTTCTATTCTTATATTCCTTAGATGACACCAATTCATAATAAAGATGAATTTTTGCTCGACGTATCGTACAGTGTGAGAAAATAAATACTGACTTGGAAAATAATGTTTTTTTCACTGAACGACGGCCGTTGCATCGAGTATTTTTCTTTTCTCACATTCCTTAGATGACACCGATTCAGAATAAAATTGAATTTTTGCTCGACATATCGTACAGTGTGAGAATATAAATACTGACTTTGAAAATAATGTTTTTTTCACTGAACGACGGCCGTTGCATCGTGTATTTTTCTATTCTTATATTCCATAGATGACACTAATTCATAATACAGATGAATTTTTGCTCGACGTATCGTACAGTGTGAGAAAATAAATACTGACTTGGAAAATAAAGTTTTTTTCACTGAACGACGGCCGTTGCATCGAGTATTTTTCTATTCTTATATAGCTTGGAAGACACCAATTCATAATAAAGATGAATTTTTGCTCGACGTATCGTACAGTGTGAGAAAATAAATACTGACTTTGAAAATAATGTTTTTTTCACTGAACGACGGCCGTTGCATCGTGTATTTTTCCATTTTTATATTCCATAGATGACACTAATTCATAATAAAGATGAATTTTTGCTCGACGTATAGTACAGTGTGAGAAAATAAATACTGACTTGGAAAATAATGTTTTTTTCACTGAACGACGACCGTTGCATCGAGTATTTTTCTATTCTTATATTCCATAGATACACTTATTCATAATAAAGATGAATTTTTGCTCGACGTATCGTACAGTGTGAGAAAATAAATACTGACTTGGAAAATAATGTTTTTTTCACTGAACGACGGCCGTTGCATCGAGTATTTTTCTATTCTCATATTCCTTAGATGACACCAATTCATAATAAAGATGAATTTTTGCTCGACGTATCGTACAGTGTGAGAAAATAAATACTGACTTGGAAAATAATGTTTTTTTCACTGAACGACGGCCGTTGCATCGAGTATTTTTCTATTGTTATATTCCATAGATGACACTTATTCATAATAAAGATGAATTTTTGCTCGACGTATCGTACAGGGTGAGAAAATAAATACTGACTTGGAAAATAATGTTTTTTTCACTGAACGACGGCCGTTACATCGAGTATTTTTCTATTCTCATATTCCTTAGATGACACCAATTCATAATAAAGATGAATTTTTGCTCGACGTATCGTACAGTGTGAGAAAATGAATACTGACTTGGAAAATAATGTTTTTTTCACTGAACGACGGCCGTTGCATCGTGTATTTTTCTATATTATCCTCTTAAAAGTATAAAATCATATCATCCTCATAATTCTACGATAGCTGAGGTTATTTCATTGGTCATTTTGCATTCAATCATACTTTGTTTTATAGAACAGGAGGTTTATTTCATATGAAGGATAACGAACCAGAAATAATTTTGACATTTATCTCTCATAGGAAAATCTTATATTCCTTAGATGACACCAATTCATAATAAAGATGAATTTTTGCTCGACGTATCGTACAGTGTGAGAAAATGAATACTGACTTGGAAAATAATGTTTTTTTCACTGAACGACGGCCGTTGCATCGTGTATTTTTCTATTCTTATATTCCATAGATGACACTTATTCATAATAAGGATGAATTTTTGCTCGACGTATCGTACAGTGTGAGAAAATAAATACTGACTTGGAAAATAATGTTTTTTTCACTGAACGACGGCCGTTGCATCGAGTATTTTTCTATTCTTATATTCCTTAGATGACACCAATTCATAATAAAGATGAATTTTTGCTCGACGTATCGTACAGTGTGAGAAAATAAATACTGACTTGGAAAATGATGTTTTTTTCACTGAACGACGGCCGTTGCATCGAGTATTTTTTTATTCTTATATTCGTTAGATGACACCAATTCATAATAAAGATGAATTTTAGCTCGACGTATCGTACAGTGTGAGAAAATGAATACTGACTTGGAAAATAATGTTTTTTTCACTGAACGACGGCCGTTGCATCGAGTATTTTTCTATTCTTATACTCCATAGATGACACTAATTCATAATAAAGATGAATTTTTGCTCGACGTATCGTACAGTGTGAGAAAATAAATACTGACATGGAAAATAATGTTTTTTTCACTGAACGACGGCCGTTGCATCGAGTATTTTTCTATTCTTATATTCCTTAGATGACACCAATTCATAATAAAGATGAATTTTCGCTCGACGTATCGTACAGTGTGAGAAAATAAATACTGACTTGGAAAATAATGTTTTTTCATTGAACGACGGCCGTTGCATCGTGTATTCTTTTATTCTTATATTCCATAGATGACACTAATTCATAATAAAGATGAATTTTTGCTCGAAGTATCGTACAGTGTGAGAAAATAAATACTGACTTGAAAAATAATGTTTTTTTCACTGAACGACGGCCGTTGCATCGAGTATTTCTCTATTCTTATATTCTTTAGATGAAACTAATTCAGAATAAAGATTAATTTGTGCTCGTACAGTGTGAGAATTATTTTCCAAGTCAGTATTTATTTTCTCACACTGTAAGATACGTCGAGCAGGAATTCATCTTTATTCTGAATAAGTGTCATCTAAGGATGTAAGAATAGAAAAATACTCGATGCAACGGCCGTCGTTCAGTGAAAAAAACATTATTTTCCAAGTCAGTATTCATTTTCTCACACTGTACGATACGTCGAGCAGGAATTCATCTTTTTTCTGAATATGTGTCATCTAAGGATGTAAGAATAGAAAAATACTCGATGCAACGGCCGTCGTTCAGTGAAAAAAACATTATTTTCCAAGTCAGTATTTATTTTCTCACACTGTACGATACGTCGAGCAAAAATTCATCTTTATTATGAATTAGTGTCATCTATGGAATATAAGAATAGTAAAATACACGATGCAACGGCCGTCGTTCAGTGAAAAAAACATTATTTTCAAAGTCAGTATTTATATTCTCACACTGTACGATATGTCGAGCAAAAATTCAATTTTATTCTGAATTGGTGTCATCTAAGGAATGTAAGAAGAGGAAAATACTCGATGCAACGGCCGTCGTTCAGTGAAAAAAACATTATTTCCCAAGTCAGTATTTATTATCTCACACTGTACGATACGTCGAGCAAAACTTCATCTTTATTATGAATTGGTGTTATCTGAGGAATATAAAAATAGAAAAATACTCGATGAAACGGCCGTCGTTCAGTGAAAAAAACATTATTTTCCAAATCAGTATTTATTTTCTCACACTGTACGATACGTCGAGCAAAAATTCATCTTTATTATGAATTGGTGTCATCTAAGGAATATAAGAATAGAAAAATACTCGATGCAACGGCCGTCGTTCAGTGAAAAAAACATTATTTTCCAAGTCAGTATTTATTTTCTCACACTGTACGATACGTCGAGCAAAAATTCATCTTTATTATGAATTGTTGTCATCTAAGGAATATAAAAATAGAAAAATACTCGATGCAACGGCCGTCGTTCAGTGAAAAAAACATAATTTTCAAAGTCAGTATCTATTTTCTCACACTGTACGATACGTCGAGCAAAAATTCATCTTTATTATGAATTGGTGTCATCTAAGGAATATAAGAATAGAAAAATACTCGATGCAACGGCCGTCGTTCAGTGTAAAAAACATTATTTTCCAAGTCAGTATTTATTTTCTCACACTGTACGATACGTCGAGCAAAAATTCATCTTCATTATGAATTGGTGTCATCTAAGGAATATAAGAATAGAAAAATACTCGATGCAACGGCCGTCGTTCAGTGAAAAAAACATTATTTTCCAAGTCAGTATATTTTCTCACACTGTACGATACGTCGAGCAAAAATTCATCTTTATTATGAATTGGTCTCATCTAAGGAATATAAGAATAGAAAAATACACGATGCAACGGCCGTCGTTCAGTGAAAAAAACATTATTTTCAAAGTCAGTATTTATTTTCTCACAATGTACGATACGTCGAGCAAAAATTCATCTTTATTATGAATTGGTGTCATCTAAGGAATATAAGAATAGAAAAAAACTCGATGCAACGGCCGTCGTTCAGTGAAAAAAACATTATTTTCCGAGTCAGTATTTATTTTCTCACACTGTACGATACATCGAGCAAAAATTCATCTTTATTATGAATTGGTCTCATCTAAGGAATATAAGAATAGAAAAATACACGATGCAACGGCCGTCGTTCAGTGAAAAAAACATTATTTTCCAAGTCAGTATTTATTTTCTCACACTGTACGATACGTCGAGCAAAAATTCATCTTTATTATGAATTAGTGTCATCTATGGAATATAAGAATAGAAAAATACACGATGCAACGGCCGTCGTTCAGTGAAAAAAACATTATTTTCCAAGTCAGTATTTATTTTCTCACACTGTACGATACGTCGAGCAAAAATTCATCTTTATTATGAATTGGTGTCATCTAAGGAATATAAGGATAGAAAAATACACGATGCAACGGCCGTCGTTCAGTGAAAAAAACATTATTTTCCAAGTCAGTATTTATTTTCTCACATTGTACGATACGTCGAGCAAAAATTCATCTTTTTTATGAATTGGTGTCATCTAAGGAATATAAGAATAGAAAAATACTCGATGCAACGGCCGTCGTTCAGTGAAAAAAACATTATTTTCCAAGTCAGTATTTATTTTCTCACACTGTACGATACGTCGAGCAAAAATTCATCTTTATTATGAATTAGTGTCATCTATGGAATATAAGAATAGAAAAATACTCGATGCAACGGCCGTCGTTCAGTGAAAAAAACATTATTTTCCAAGTCAGTATTTATTTTCTCACACTGTACGATACGTCGAGCAAAAATTCATCTTTATTATGAATTAGTGTCATCTATGGAATATAAGAATAGAAAAATACACGATGCCACGGCCGTCGTTCAGTGAAAAAAGCATTATTTTCCAAGTCAGTATTTATTTTCTCACACTGTACGATACGTCGAGCAAAAATTCATCTTTATTATGAATTGGTGTCATCTAAGGAATATAAGAATAGAAAAATACTCGATGCAACGGCCGTCGTTCAGTGAAAAAAACATTATTTTCCAAGTCAGTATTTATTTTCTCACACTGTACGATACGTCGAGCAAAAATTCATCTTTATTATGAATTAGTGTCATCTATGGAATATAAGAATAGAAAAATACTCGATGCAACGGCCGTCGTTCAGTGAAAAAAACATTATTTTCCAAGTCACTATTTATTTTCTCACACTGTACGATACGTCGAGCAAAAATTCATCTTTATTATGAATTGGTGTCATCTAAGGAATATAAGAATAGAAAAATACTCGATGCAACGGCCGTCGTTCAGTGAAAAAAACATTATTTTCCAAGTCAGTATTTATTTTCTCACACTGTACGATACGTCGAGCAAAAATTCATCTTTATTATGAATTGGTGTCATCTAAGGAATATAAGAATAGAAAAATACTCGATGCAACGGCCGTCGTTCAGTGAAAAAAATATTATTTTCCAAGTCAGTATTTATTTTCTCACACTGTACGATACGTCGAGCAAAAATTCATCTTTATTATGAATTAGTGTCATCTATGGAATATAAGAATAGAAAAATACACGATGCAACGGCCGTCGTTCAGTGAAAAAAACATTATTTTCCAAGTCAGTATTTATTTTCTCACACTGTACGATACGTCGAGCAGGAATTCATCTTTATTCTGAATAAGTGTGATCTAAGGATGTAAGAATAGAAAAATACTCGATGCAACGGCCGTCGTTCAGTGGAAAAAACATAATTTTCCAAGTCAGTATTTATTTTCCCACCCTGTACGTTATGTCGAGCGGAAATTCATATACATTCTAAATGAAGGTCATCATAGAAAACCAAGAATTTATTATCATATTCGTTGGGACACTTGGATGCTTTTCGAGGAAAATTAATCATTTATATAAGACACATAGTCCCCAGCTGTATAGTTTGTCGGGCATAATTGTATGTGAAACCCCCTTATGATTTAAAATGATTTTTAATGCGCGTGTAATCTCCTATTTTGACAAATTTGTTAATAAGGGAATAATTGTCAGTCTGGCAACACTGCTCGTTAAATTCCGTATATCCCATATTCGACAGTCCCTACGTCATAATGTGTGGATGAGAATGTGTGGATAACTTCACGCAAATAGTTAACGTAAAACGCGCTTTACCCCTTGAACCAGCATGGTGAATTCCGACATTGTCTCAAACGGAGTTTACATCAACATTGATCTCGGTTTAGAGCTTGATGACATTGGCCCTAAGTGTAGGGGTTGTCACCACCAAATTCTTAATAGGGAATAGAGGGTGAGCTATACCTCAATTGAAAGATAACTTGTCCCTCTACGTAAATACTACAGTTTGCAATTTTTGGTTCTCTTGCTCCTCGGAACAGAGTGGCTGAAAATGGTCTTAAGCGATTTGGTTGGACTCACATCCAATGAATCCATGGTCAAATTCGATTCTGTCCGGCCAGCCGTTCGTCCGGCCGTTAAGTCGATAACTCTAAAACGGAATGAGCTAGACAGTTGAAATTTTCAGAGTAGGTTTGGGCGATAAATATTTCGGTTAAGTTCGTTATCGGGCAAAATCGGCCAGGTGGTTTCGGAGTAACAAGAAAATTTTTTTTTTACATTACACATTTCAAATTAAATTTTTTTGAAGGTGCAATTTTGTCATAAGATTCGATTGATATCATTCTCTACTCTAACAAAGTAATACTTTCGGAGATATGATTTTTCAAAATTTCAACAATAATTTTATATGATTTCATAGAACACTATAATTATAATTTGCTTATGTATCTATGTAAATCCAACATGGGATGATTCATAGACCTACGTTTTGAATTTAATTACGAAAATTCTTGAAAACTGACGCACAGAAGCCAAATTGAAAAAGTGGGAAAGCCCTGTGGACAGGAGCTTTGGTGCTCTTGTTCAAACTTTAACATATCATAACTCCGAAAGTATTGGTTTTTCAGAGTTGGGAATTATATCAATGGATTCTTATTTAATTTGTTTCATTTTATGATATAGTTCTATCAAAAAAAGCCATTGATATAAATCCCTCTGAGAATCCACTTTTGGAGATATGATTTGTCAAAGTTTGAACAAGAGCGCCAAAGTCCCTGCCACAGGGCTTTCCCACATTCTTTATTAAATCCTTGAAGTAGCTACAGGGTGTTCATTCCCTGTGTAATAATCAAGTGAGATACTCAAAATGATTTCCAATACAAGCCAAACAAGCCAAACGATTTTCCACTGATCAGTGAGATTTTATTTAATGTCTGCGTTTTTTCTGGTCGTCGTAGAAACCTGTTTTTTCTGCCTAGATCCCGTACATCTTTGTTTTACCAATCGGTTTTTTTGAGGTTGATGCGATTTTATAACTGGCACCTTCAAAACATTCGAAACATTGATATATTCAGTTCATCATTGTCCGTTTTTAGGAGGAAATTGTATGAATATTTATGTAGGAATTATTGAATGTAACTCTGATTTTTTCGTTTTTGTCGAGATTTTGTAAACATGTAATTGCTAGGATTAAGTTCACATGGGTTTGTTAGGATTAATTTCACATCATTTTTTTTTTTTTTAATGTAGGTACGTATTATTTAGTGAATCCCTGTAATAGGGTTCTCCTGTTGGGATTCCTGTTTGTTAAAAAAAAAAATAAAAAAAAATAATAATAATACAGTGTGTCCTCATCAAATGTATGTGTATGTATATCTCCCTCTGAATAAAAATTGACCTGTTCCGGCATTTTCTCTCAAACATCACTGTCCTGACATAATTGGCCTGGCAAGTTTTCACATTGACACCTGGTATATACTGCTCCACAAAAGTTAAGGATATTTTGATACTGTTTCAAAAGTTTCCATTTTTTTTCCCCAATTTTTTAAATATGAGAAATTTAAATGTTAACTCACTTATCTAACTCATTCTTTCGCCCTTTCTTTCATAAGTTTCACAGTTTCAGGTGAAAATTTATTTTTAGTATTTGTAGTGCAAGGGAAGTGTAGGAAACTTCGAACTGAATTCAAAACTTCTTGCCATTTTTGGCGCTCTTGTTACTGGTAACAGAGTGCTTATCAATTTGCCAAAATGTCTGTAATTTTCGAATTTTTGGCTGAAAATGGTGTCAAACGATTTGGTTCGACCCACTGATCAAGAATCCGTGGTCTAAATCGATTCTCTCCGTCCGTCCGTCCGTCCGCCCGTCCGTCCATCCGTTAACACGATAACTCTCGAACGGAATGAGCTAGTCAGTTGAAATTTTCAGAGTGGGTTTGGGAGGTAAATATCTCAGCTAAGTTCGTTATTGTGTAAAATCGGCTTGATGGTTTCGGAGTAACGAAAAAAAAAATTTCTTTTTTACATTACAAATTTCAAATTCAATTCTTTTTAAGATGCAGTTTCATCATAAAAATCCATTGATATAATTTTAAACTCTAACAAGCTAATACTTTCGGAGATATGATTTTTCAAAATTTCAATAATACATCGTACTTCTATGTTATCACAGAATGCGAATTTTATGTGTTGTGTCCTATCTGTGTTCAGTGTTCACTGTTCGTACCTATGACAGATATGTCAAATATATCAATTTCTGTTCTAACAAAGTTTGATTGAATGCAAAATGAACAATTATAGGATATTATAATTACCCCTACCCTATATGCCCTTGGATTATCCATATGATGATGAAAATATATTCAGAATATATTCAGTGAAAACGAAACCATAAGATTGCATAAGTTTCAATTGATATAATATAATTTTCAGATTAGGTTTGAGGAATGAATGTCTCGGATAAGTTCGATATTTAATTTTAATTTAGTTCCGTTTATGATGCAGTTCTATTATGAGAATCCATTGATATCATTCCCAACTCTGAGAATCCAATAATTTCGGAGATGAAGTTTGAACAAGAGCGCCAAAACTCCTGTCCACAGGACTTTCCCACATTTTTTCAAGATAAAGTGAACGTGATCAACTGAATTTAAACCCAAGCTATTTCAAATAATTGAGAACAAACTTTAATAACTTCATGTAGGTATTCATTACAACTTTATTCACTAAGTTTATGATTTTTTGGAGTACTTAGTTGATCACTACGTGTCATATAATTAAGTTTATTCTTCTTCAATCAAAAGAAAGTGTGTCTGAACAGTGTAGAATTGGTTGGAAGAAACTCCCAAAGATTTGATTAGGTAGTAAGGGCCTCTCAATGTTCGCATTCCTTCAAAGCAAAGGGGCCTGGCTCTTTCGTCCTTCAAGTTGAAGGACAAATGAGCCAGGTTGCCAGGCGCCAAGTACTAACCGCGCCCACCGCTGCTTGGCTTCAGTGTTCGGACGGTATCTAGCATATTCAGCGTGGTATCGCAGCGAACAATATTTCTTCCTGTAACTCTGCAATTATATTTATGATGTAGTTCCATCATAAGAATCCATTGATATTATTCCCAACTCTGAGATATCAATACTTTTGGAGATATGATTTGTCAAAGTTGGCACAAGAACGCCAAAGCTCCTGTCCACACGGCTTTCCCACATTTTTTTTCTATTGTTGAAGATTTCTCATTTTTTTTGTATTTTTCATTCTGGGAATGAAGTTATTGTTATTGTAATGAATCACTGTTTGGTGTGCATTGTGGTCTGGAGGCATCACTGTATCCTATTTCTTCTAAGAGCTAGGAGTCAAGTAGGGTAGAAGGTAACGATATGTGGCGAATGATATCGTGCTATGATAACGGAGTTCTCTGTGTTTCAATTATACGATATTTCTCTTGACAACATGTGGTTTCAGCAGGGTGGCGCAAAATGCTTTAAAGTCTCTGAACCACTGACGAGTTGACTTCTGATTTGTTGACAAGGGTCGTACATGGGGGCTAACATTTCGTTCAAATGCCTGTTTTTTGCCTATTCTGAGCTGTAAATGATCTCTAAAGATAACCATACATTTGTTTGAAATCAATTATGTCTGTCCATCTAGGAGTATTTAAGCTCGATAACTGTGGATAGAGATTAGTTAGTGACCTTGGTTTATTTGAAGCTGAAATATGCTCTTTCGCTCCAGAAATAGTATCATTTTAAATTCAGATCCAACCAAGTTTATATCGAGGAAGACATACATTCAAACGTATTTGCAGAATTATAAAATAATCAAGAGTTATGATTCGTAACATAAATTATTGATACTTCCACACCTGTGTTTTACTGCTAAAATTTTTAACAGCTGCTGTGACCAAGTGAACAAAAGATCAAATAACAACATAAGGAGATCACGTGTTCGATTATCAGAGGGCCAAAATTTGTTTTCCTCTTCTCATACCAAGATTGTCAATCAATATGAAAATTCCGATAAACGTCAACTAGTATTACAAACGCTCCTGAGCCCACCGAGGTACTTTCATTTTTTTTTACATCCCAATCATGATTATTTCCCTGTTGTTACCTCCTCCCAGCGAATATGAATAGTGGTCAACTCTAACAATAAACACCATTCTGAAGTCTAACATCGTTACTAAACCCAATCCTCAACGCCGTATTGTTATGTCATCTAGGCCTGGTTACTTAATTAGTGGAATATGTGCCTCCCATAGCGCCACTGACAGTTGACAATCGCTCATGCTTCCGTGGGATATGTTTTGTATTTAAAGGCCAATATCGGTCCATTACCAATCGCTTTGTCATGTTGCCAGTTTTGTCTGGTCGTATATAATTCGTCATCAGTCATCGATGGGATTCTGGTCAAGATTGCGGTTGGTAAAAATGCGTTGGTTGTAATGGGATCGTGAGAAATGGAAGGCGAATGGAGCATTTTACGGTCCGCTACGATCTATGTCCCTAGTGTGTTGGTGTCGTTGCGGATTGAAAAGTAATCTCATTGGCTCTAGAATTGTTCACCGTATGGCTTGAGTGAATGATAAGGTTTGTATATAGTCGTCCAGTCATTTTAGGTTTCATCTGCGGATAAATTCCTAGTTTTTCTCAAATATCTCGCGACCTATTCCTCGGAGGTCAACATAAAAATTGTTCATCATAAAATTGTCTACAAACAATGTGGCTTGCATTTTTCTGTAAAATTAACCATTTTCGGAGTAGAGCGCTGAGAAAGCAACTACGTTTCCGACGATGCATTCGTTTCCTCACCACCTTCGAGATAACATTCAAAGAGCGTTTTTTTACATGGTTTACCCTGTTGGCATAATCCATGATATGTAAAAAAGAGGTTTTTGGCGCTCTTCTTCCTCGGAACAGAGTGCTTATCAATTTGCCCAAATGTCTGTAATTTTCGAATTTTTGGCTGAAAATGGTCTTAAACGATTTGTTTCGACTCACCGATCAAGAATCCGTGGTCGAAATCAATCCGTCCGGCCGTAGGCACGATAACTCTCGAACGAAAGGAGTTAGAGGATTCAATTTGCATGGTAGGTTTGTAGCGTAAATATCTCGGAAGAGTTCGTTAGCGGGCGAAATCCAGCAAGCGGTTTCGGAGTTAAGGCCCTTTTTAGTAAAAAAATTTTTTATGAATATTTCCGAAACCGATCACTCGATCTATCTGAAATTTAGCATCAAATTGTAGAATAATGACTTCTATATGCATGCGAAGTTTTGTTTTGATCAATAAGGTATCAAACAAAAAATTGGTTTGTTATTTCCTCAATAACTCGAAAAATACAAAATTGATCCAATTCAAACATGGTTATTAGTTGTAGAATTCCAACGCAATTCTTGCAATTTCATGAGGATCGTATCACTAAAAAATTTAAAAAAAAAAAAGCACTGACGTGAAGTCAGTACTCTTTGGCGCGCGTGTTCAGGGTGGCTAATTTGAATTGAATGATGAGTACTTCAAGCTCAGTGGATAGAGCGAGCCAAAGATCTACCCAAAGGATAGTGGACACCATTCACTGTCGGTTCAAAAATTAACAGTGCTGTATCTAAGCTGCCATCAGGAAAGAGTAACAAAGTTGGAAAAGAACACAACTGACCCTCCTTAGTCGCACAAGCTCCTAGAAGATTTGGGAGGGTCAGTATAATCCTAATCATGTTTATAGCACGCGCGCCAAAGCAGATTGACTTTTTACACTTTTTCTTTCATTGTTAAGTCACTCTGCTTTTGCGCTCGTGCTATAAACATGATTAGGATTATACTGACGATCCCAAATCTTCTAGGAGCTTGTGCGACTAAGGAGGGTCAGTTGTGTTCTTTTCCAACTTTGTTACTCTTTCCTGATGGCAGCTTAGATACAGCACTGTTAATTTTTGAACCGGCAGTGAATGGTGTCCACTATCCAGCTAAGTCCTCTCAAAATAACACACCTTACAAAAAACACCGATTCTCCAACACTAGTGGTTCGGGAGATATCGCATCTTTAATCTACGCATGCGCAGACCCTCATCAGGGATCTGGATTCTATGGAGGAATAGCATCCGCCACCCCAAAACCCCAATGCTCTCTGACGAAAACTACAGCAGGTAAATGACTTCTCATCTGCGCATGCGCACAACGAAAAATGCCCGGAAAAGGCAGCATGAACCTCAAAAAAATAGGTTTCGGCATTTTAAGCAAAGTATTCCGCAAAATAGTAGTAATTTTTTGATTTTTTTCATGTCACGTGATCTTCACGAAATTTTGCAAAAGTGTTTGTATTGGTCTTTTGCATCTAACTACTGAGTTTCAATTTAATCAGATCAGTATTTTTCGAGTTATCGTGAAAACAAAATTTTAAAATTTTTGTAATTTTTTTTTGCCACTTTAGGGCCGTCCGGTCATAACAAAACTTCGCAGGCATATAAAGGTCATGATTCTACAATTTGATGCCAAATTTCAGAAAGATCGAGTGATCGGTTCCGGAAATATTCATAAAAAACGTTTTGACTAAAAACGGCCTTAACTTCGAAACCGCTCGGTGGATTTCGCCCGTCAACGAACTTGTCCGAGATATTTGCGCTACAAAACTACCCTGCAAATTTCAACGCTCTAAGTCGTTCCGTTCGAGAGTTATCGTGCTAACGGCCGGACCGGACGGACAGAATTGTATTTGACCTCGAATTCTTCATCAGGCAGTCGAACCCAATCGTTTGAGACCATTTTCGAAAAAAAATTCGAAAAATACAGACATTGTGACGAAATGATAGCACGCTGTTCCTTGCGGAACACGCGCGCAAAAATCATTGAAAAAAAATTCTATATATCAGAAACTGTTTATCCGACGTGGCTGAAATTTTGAGATAACCTTCAGAACCTAACTCTACCACCAAGTTCCAAGTTGGAACACGATGGGATCTATATTGTAGAAGATACGAGCATCCTTGTGTGAGTTCAGTAGCTAGATGGGTGACCGTTGCCTCGATATATATATTTCGTATGAGTAGCTAACATGAAACACACACTTAAATTTAAATACAAACATAGATTAAAAAAGATATAGGTACAACACACAAATGTAAATAGTAAACATACAAGTAATTTTACACTTAGAGCCAACGTTAACAGTGTCGAAACAAAGATAGGTACAAAGAGAGGTACTCCTCAGACCGCAGTGTCCAGAGCAAGAAGCCACTGAAGAGCCTCGATAACTCTATCCCATTCAGGGCCGGTTTCTCAATTGCGAGTTACCCCGAGGTTGCGGGTAACCCGAGTGTTGCGCATTCATGAATATCGCTAAATACATGCGTCAACTCGCAACCTCGAGTTAACTCGCAGTTGAGAAACCGGCCCTCAGATACGCAACGTATCTGAATGGGAGAGTTAAGTTCGCTGTTGGACATAATCGGACCAACGGTTTTGGAGTTATACCCATCTCTAATATTATTTCCTCGATAACTCAAAAAATATAGACTCGAGCGAATTTAAGCTTGGTAACTAGTTGTAGAATATAGACATGAAGAAGTGTGTAAAATTATGTGAGGACTGTACAACTAGAACATTTTTAAGACATTGCGAAAAATATTATGTATCTCACGATACCTTGAGAACGGAAAGAAATAGCGACTTGCAAGTTATCAGAGTAGATTGCGCATCTGAATGCGACTAACTCAAAAAATACGATGCCGATTCAATTCAAACATGGTAATTAGTTGTAGAATACCGACGCGAAAATTTTTACAAAATTTCATGATGACCGTATTACTAGAAAATTTCAAAAAAATCATTGAAAAAAAATTGATAATATATCAGAAAGCAGTAGTTGTCCGACATCGCTGAAATTTTGCAAGAACCTTCAAAACCATGGATTTCATGATGACATATTAAATTATAACATACATTTTAGGGCCGATTTTGTCATAACACAATAGAATCTATGGGAGATGATAGCCCTACATTAGGTTCCTCGAGCGGTCTTCGAACATCTGAAGTTCTGAATAATCATTGTTTAGATTGGCCAGACCTGGTTTTGAAAGAGATCCTCCTGGCCTTATGAGCTACGACATTTTCCCTTTTGAAATCAAATATTGAAGGGATTTCTAAGAACAAGAGTGAATATCTTTAAAAACAGCTTAGGCGATTCTTCTTCAAGAGATCCATGCGGCTATAGAGGAGTATATTTGTGAGAGGAGACTTTTAAAAGGTATGTATAATTGTAGAATGTCAACGCGAAAATTCTTGCAAAATTTCATGAGGATCGTATCACTAGAAAATTTTCAAAATAGCATTGAAAATCATTGAAGCATATTCTATATATCAGAAACTATTCGTCCAATATCGCTGAAATTTCGCGAGAGCCTTCAGAACGTAACTCTACTATCAAGTTCCAAGTTTGAACACGATCGGATCTACATTGCTGGAGCAGCCTTGTGTGAGTTCAGTAGCTGGATGGATGGCCGTTTCCTCGATAACTTTCGAACGAAAGAAGATAGGGACTTGCAATTTTCAGGGGAGGTTGCGCATCCGAATGGGAGGGTTAAGGTGTTTTTTGAGCATAATCGGTCTAACGCTTTCGGAGTTATACCCACCTGGAAAATCATTTCCTCGATAACTCAAACAAAAATTGGTTCAAGCCCTGTGGACAGGAGCTTTCTGGCGCTCTTGTTCAAACAGACAAATAATATCTCCGAAAGTATTGGTTTCTCAGAGTTGGGAATTATATAAATGTATTCTTATGATAGAACTGCATCATAATGGAAATTCAATTCAAATAATAGTTTATTTATCAAGATTAAATGAGCAATCTGAGAATGAGAACTGCACCATGGAAGAAATCAAATTAAAATAGCTGAAATCAATTTGACTCTCTCTTATAGAACAATATGACATGTACGAGTACAGATCATATAATAAAGCATCATATAATAAAGCATAGATAGAATAATTTTAGCATTCTGTGAAAACATAGAAGTACGAGTCATTATTGAAATTTCAAAAAATCATATCTCCGAAAGTATTAGCTTGTTGGAGTTGAAAATGATATCAATGGATTTTCGTGGTGAAACTGCATCTTAAATAAAAATTTAATTTGAAATTTGTTACTCAAAAAAAATTTTTTTTTTTGTTACTCCGAAACCATCTGGCCTATTTTGCCCAATAACGAACTTAACCGAGATATTCATCTCCCTAACCTACTCTGAACATTTCAACTGCCTAGCTCATTCCGTTCGAGAGTTATTGTAGAATTTTTTTTTTTTTAATTTTCAAAAATTTTTTTGGCAGTTCGCGGTAACCTGGTCAATACAATACTTCACATGCGTATAAAGGTTATGATTCTACAATTTGATGCTAAATTTCAGATAGATCGGGTGATCGGTTTCGGAAATATTTTTACTAAAATTAGCCATAACTCCGAAACCGCTTGATGGATTTCACCCATTAACGAACTCGTCTGAGATATTTACGCTCCAAACCCACTTTGCAAATGTCAATCCTCTAACTCCTTTCGTTCGAGAGTTATCGTGCCTACGGCCGGCTGGCCGGACCGGCCGGACAGAATCGATTTCGGCCTCGGATTCTTGATCAGTGAGTCGAACCAAATCGGTTGAGACCATTTTCAAGCAAAAATTCGAAAATTACAGACATTTGGGAAAATTGATAAGCACTCAGTTCCGAGGAACTAGAACGCCAAAAATTGATTCAAGCACTGCCGTGAAGTCATGAGCTTTTGCCCGTATGTTATATTGTCCATTCTCCTGTATTGGAAACTCTTAAGGTTGACGCTCACTAAGACGAAGCGGCTCGAACGGAAGCGCGGCGAGGAGAGTTATTTCGCCGAGGACGGCGCATTGGGACGAAGCATCAGGTCGTGTATCGGAAGGAATTGAGAGTCCCTTGAGTCTTTTCAGTATCAATTAATATTTGATATCGTGCGGTCAAGATGAGCAGCTCTTCTTCTGAAGCCGATCTGTTTGTTTTGGGCTTAATTTCCAGTATGGAAGAAGAAGAAGATGCCACTGAAAAATACTGGGTCAGAAACATAAATCAAAGGAGGAAAACGTACGGTGAATGTCATTACTTGTTTTCCGACTTCAGACAAAAGAAAATGAAATATTTTACATACTACAGCAAACTTTTCCAACTGAATACTCCTAGTTGGCTCGAAGATCAGTCGCGCGTCAACCGACTCGCCTCTTCTCTTCGCTTCGCCTAAGTGAGTGGTTCTCCATTGAATTAAATGTAAACTTCTTGGGCAAAAAACGACGCGCCTCTTCCGTTCGCGACGCTTCCCCTAAGTGAGCGTCTAGCTTCAATCGAATCTACGATAGTAAAATCGATTAAGTTGTTTTTGTCCTTGTTCGATATTTTGTTGTACTTGATTAATTGTTATTTGGTTACAAGATCTATTTGTATGTATTTATGCATTGTATCGGATATAAATTTTCTTCAAGAAATTTTTTGATGAAATCAATTTCATTATTTGGAATTTCAAGAGAAGAACAAATAAGATTAACTAGTTCGTAAAATATCTTATTACCACCCCCTTCTTTTATATTTCATAGACATTTTTCATAGTTTGGGAGAGAAAACCCAGAAAGGAACCATTTAGTGATTAATTCACCTCCCAAAGTATCCTTCAATGATTACTTATTATTGAGTTATTTATTCAAAAGCCCACATCTCTCTGTCCCCCTTCCTTGCTCTTACTTCCACTGTATTTTATCTATTGTCATCTCCAATGTATCCGGCCATTAATGAGCTCTTGCTAGATGATGCTGTTCTATCGCTTCGAAACTATATGCTAATTCACATGAATTAAATAAAGTCGAGAAAACTACCTAACTAATGTTGTTTAATATGGGGGTACGCTTAGACTGGACAATAACTACCTTCTAACATTCAGTGAGTTCACAGTCAGATCGTTCGATAATAAGCGGGAGAATCATATCTGATATTTTGAGGCAATAATTACACGTTTTCAATTTGTAATGAACTACTCCAGATGGTGTTATGCTTCGAGGGAATTTTTTCAGCTCTAGTAATAATCTTTCAAGGGATAATCTATCAAATGATCAAGAGTGTACGGGAATACCTATCCTTTCCTTTCTAGCAATATATCTAGTGTTGAAAGTAAATATTTTCAGTCCGCAGAATTTGAAAAATTTCTTCAAAAGCACTTCAAATTGTTATTTGAAACAGGAGTTGACGGTGTTTGAACGGCTAGATTATTGAAATTCTTCGTACATACATTTTTTTCTGTAGAAATTTTTTCATGTGCAGGAATGAAAAATGTTCTGTATTGAAGGAAATATATGTCCGATTCTACTTGTTCAAAAATATGATCACTAATTTTCTCATCATGAAAGAACTAATTATCAGACTGAAACGACTAATTTTAAGCACTTATCTTTCAACCTAATTAGGTATTAGTGATTTTCTCACTTTTATGACAGAGTTGGGAGGCGATGTTGAAAATAATACCGTCTTCTTTTCAATATTATTACATATATACATATTCACAAATAATATATAATTGCGAAATAAGATTGTGTTCATTATGGTGGATAGGAATTTATTGTCTTTTTAATGTTCATGAAAACGTCAACGGAATCTTGATCTATACCTATAACAACCAGAACCAAGCTCCTATAGATCGACTAGCAGTTGAATATCATGTACTTGAAATCATAAATATTTCTAGGGACTTAGTTTCAATTCATAAAATAGATAAACAATTACTAAACAATTACTACTAAAGATTCGTATTGAAAATGTCCAAATCTGAGGTTTCGATTACCAATACAGAAGAAGAAACTTCAAAGAAATGAATGAGGGATATCTGAAACATTTCAATTTAACAATTGAGTTTATACAAATATCTACATTACCTATAATCAGTAAAATCTGTTTTATCATATTATATTAAAAATGGTAATAATAATATGCCAAACAGCGTGCAGTTTAACATATATCCTAATAAACTGACATTAAACAGTATCTAACATATTTATACAGGATGTTTCATTGGTAAATGAACATACCTTTACCTGAGGTAGAGCTACTCTAGAGTCTACACGAGTCCAAAAAACCTTAATATGATATGTCTAAGCATGTCCTTCTCTTCCTAAACGTTGTGCCTTCCGCCTACAGTGGACGGCGCGCCGAGTCGCGCCGCGCCGCGTTTCCGACCTAGTGGACGGCCAGCTTAAGAGTTTGATATTTCAGTATTAATGTTCCGAAGGAATATTTGGGATATATTTGGAGCGAGAAAATTCCGCCATAGAGTATCTCCTTCAGATTATCCTCTCTTCCTGCACTTAACTTTATAGCTGTGTTCTCGTAAGCCAATGAAAGCTACCTGGTTACAAAGGGAGTTTGAGCTTCTTTTCTGGCTAGCTTCTCTGTTTCTTCTGATTCTCCAGTGTCAAAGAATCCAGACCAAGTGGGTAAGTATCTGTAATTGTGTGAAAAAAATTCAATACCACCATATGCCACCATTCACTGTTGAGTCAAAAATTAACAGTGCTGTGCCTAAGGTGGTGTAAGGACACAGTAACAAAGCCTACCCAGAACACAACTGGTTCTCCTTACTCGCTCAAGCTCTTCGAGAGCTTATGAGGGGTCTCCATGGGGAAGACCTAGGAGGATCAGTATAATAATAATATGCAATATGCGAAATACAAAACACATTCTGGTTTGGTATATTTTGGAATTGGAAATGTGGCCATCTATGCATAACAACTTAAACATAATATGGGATCCATGGTAGATGTTTTTGATCTTCCTATTCAAAGGAACATAATCTGTGGTAGTCACCAAATCAATTGCAGCAGTAATCTACAAGACAATAAAACTATTTATCAACATATCTAATGAAAAGATCTCTTGAAATTGACCACGTCACTTTTGTAGGAGCTCTGCAAGTCGACAATTAGCAATCAAACACCCTGTGAATTTAGAAGAGCTTACACAATAACTATATTTCACCCTTGGAGTGAATTTATCCAGCTGAAAAATTTTTATAATACTTGATTTCTGTACCCAACTCCATTACTTTCATTTCAGCAGTTCCAGTTTCTGACAAGTTTTGGAAGCGCCGAACAACGGATTTTTTCATGAGATTATTGAAATCTACATACCTATACTGAAAACATTTCAGATGACAAAGGAGTTCATTTTGTAGTTAATTAAGGGTTATTATTTGGAAATAATACTTCGGATTAAATCCTTGAATACAATCAGAGTTACTAAAATGGATCAAAAATCTACAGGCATGCATCGTTATTTGAAAGCAATAATGCATATTTCGAATGTTGTTTTCTGGATATGGATAAAACAATACTCTAATGTCTGTACGCTGTTATACGAATCAGTGATAGCACTTAGGTGCTTTTAACAAACATTTGGAATATTACTTTGCATCTGAATAATTGAATTAATATATTTATACAATTTTGACACAGATATTTGAAAAGGTCAAAATTGTATACATATTTTAATTAAATTATTCACATGCAAAGTACATTCCAAATGTTTGTTAAAAGTGCTTTCACTGATTCGTATAACAGCGTATAGTACTGCAATTTATGGATATTAGAGTATTGTTTTATCCATATCCAGAAAACAACATTGAAATTGGCATTATGGCTTTCAAATAACGTCAACGTGTAGATTTTTTATCCATTTTAGTGTCAAAGTATCTATTGATAGATATTCTTTAGTACCCAAAATGATGTTGAGAGGAAATCATATTATTAGCAACAAATAAATCATTTACTAGGATACCATTGAATTGTGTTACGTAATTGGATTTGAATTTGAACTAGACTTGGAATTTGAATTCGAATTAGAATTCGAATGCGACTTAGAATTAGAATTTGAAATCGAATTCGAATGCTAATTATAATTAGAATTAGAATTAGAATTAGAATTAGAATTAGTATAAGAATAAAATTATAATAAGAATTAGAATTAGAATTAGAATTAGAATTAGAATTAGAATTAGAATTAGAATTAGAATTAGAATTAGAATTAGAATTAGAATTAGAATTAGAATTGGAATTAGAATTAGAATTAGAATTAGAATTAGAATTAGAATTAGAATTAGAATTAGAATTAGAATTAGAATTAGAATTAGAATTAGAATTAGAATTAGAATTAGAATTAGAATTAGAATTAAAATTAGAATTAAAATTGTAATTATAATTATAATTATAATTATAATTATAATTAGAATTAGAATTAGAATTATAATTAGTATTTGAATTAGAATAAGAATTAGAATTAGAATAAGAATAAGAATAAGAATAAGAATAAGAATAAGAATAAGAATAAGAATAAGAATAAGAATAAGAATAAGAATAAGAATAAGAATAAGAATAAGAATAAGAATAAGAATAAGAATAAGAATAAGAATAAGAATAAGAATAAGAATAAGAATAAGAATAAGAATAAGAATAAGAATAAGAATAAGAATAAGAATAAGAATAAGAATAAGAATAAGAATAAGAATAAGAATAAGAATAAGAATAAGAATAAGAATAAGAATAAGAATAAGAATAAGAATAAGAATAAGAATAAGAATAAGAATAAGAATAAGAATAAGAATAAGAATAAGAATAAGAATAAGAATAAGAATAAGAATAAGAATAAGAATAAGAATAAGAATAAGAATAAGAATAAGAATAAGAATAAGAATAAGAATAAGAATAAGAATAAGAATAAGAATAAGAATAAGAATAAGAATAAGAATAAGAATAAGAATAAGAATAAGAATAAGAATAAGAATAAGAATAAGAATAAGAATAAGAATAAGAATAAGAATAAGAATAAGAATAAGAATAAGAATAAGAATAAGAATAAGAATAAGAATAAGAATAAGAATAAGAATAAGAATAAGAATAAGAATAAGAATAAGAATAAGAATAAGAATAAGAATAAGAATAAGAATAAGAATAAGAATAAGAATAAGAATAAGAATAAGAATAAGAATAAGAATAAGAATAAGAATAAGAATAAGAATAAGAATAAGAATAAGAATAAGAATAAGAATAAGAATAAGAATAAGAATAAGAATAAGAATAAGAATAAGAATAAGAATAAGAATAAGAATAAGAATAAGAATAAGAATAAGAATAAGAATAAGAATAAGAATAAGAATAAGAATAAGAATAAGAATAAGAATAAGAATAAGAATAAGAATAAGAATAAGAATAAGAATAAGAATAAGAATAAGAATAAGAATAAGAATAAGAATAAGAATAAGAATAAGAATAAGAATAAGAATAAGAATAAGAATAAGAATAAGAATAAGAATAAGAATAAGAATAAGAATAAGAATAAGAATAAGAATAAGAATAAGAATAAGAATAAGAATAAGAATAAGAATAAGAATAAGAATAAGAATAAGAATAAGAATAAGAATAAGAATAAGAATAAGAATAAGAATAAGAATAAGAATAAGAATAAGAATAAGAATAAGAATAAGAATAAGAATAAGAATAAGAATAAGAATAAGAATAAGAATAAGAATAAGAATAAGAATAAGAATAAGAATAAGAATAAGAATAAGAATAAGAATAAGAATAAGAATAAGAATAAGAATAAGAATAAGAATAAGAATAAGAATAAGAATAAGAATAAGAATAAGAATAAGAATAAGAATAAGAATAAGAATAAGAATAAGAATAAGAATAAGAATAAGAATAAGAATAAGAATAAGAATAAGAATAAGAATAAGAATAAGAATAAGAATAAGAATAAGAATAAGAATAAGAATAAGAATAAGAATAAGAATAAGAATAAGAATAAGAATAAGAATAAGAATAAGAATAAGAATAAGAATAAGAATAAGAATAAGAATAAGAATAAGAATAAGAATAAGAATAAGAATAAGAATAAGAATAAGAATAAGAATAAGAATAAGAATAAGAATAAGAATAAGAATAAGAATAAGAATAAGAATAAGAATAAGAATAAGAATAAGAATAAGAATAAGAATAAGAATAAGAATAAGAATAAGAATAAGAATAAGAATAAGAATAAGAATAAGAATAAGAATAAGAATAAGAATAAGAATAAGAATAAGAATAAGAATAAGAATAAGAATAAGAATAAGAATAAGAATAAGAATAAGAATAAGAATAAGAATAAGAATAAGAATAAGAATAAGAATAAGAATAAGAATAAGAATAAGAATAAGAATAAGAATAAGAATAAGAATAAGAATAAGAATAAGAATAAGAATAAGAATAAGAATAAGAATAAGAATAAGAATAAGAATAAGAATAAGAATAAGAATAAGAATAAGAATAAGAATAAGAATAAGAATAAGAATAAGAATAAGAATAAGAATAAGAATAAGAATAAGAATAAGAATAAGAATAAGAATAAGAATAAGAATAAGAATAAGAATAAGAATAAGAATAAGAATAAGAATAAGAATAAGAATAAGAATAAGAATAAGAATAAGAATAAGAATAAGAATAAGAATAAGAATAAGAATAAGAATAAGAATAAGAATAAGAATAAGAATAAGAATAAGAATAAGAATAAGAATAAGAATAAGAATAAGAATAAGAATAAGAATAAGAATAAGAATAAGAATAAGAATAAGAATAAGAATAAGAATAAGAATAAGAATAAGAATAAGAATAAGAATAAGAATAAGAATAAGAATAAGAATAAGAATAAGAATAAGAATAAGAATAAGAATAAGAATAAGAATAAGAATAAGAATAAGAATAAGAATAAGAATAAGAATAAGAATAAGAATAAGAATAAGAATAAGAATAAGAATAAGAATAAGAATAAGAATAAGAATAAGAATAAGAATAAGAATAAGAATAAGAATAAGAATAAGAATAAGAATAAGAATAAGAATAAGAATAAGAATAAGAATAAGAATAAGAATAAGAATAAGAATAAGAATAAGAATAAGAATAAGAATAAGAATAAGAATAAGAATAAGAATAAGAATAAGAATAAGAAGAAGAAGAAGAACAAGAACAAGAACAAGAACAAGAACAAGAACAAGAACAAGAACAAGAACAAGAACAAGAACAAGAACAAGAACAAGAACAAGAACAAGAACAAGAACAAGAACAAGAACAAGAACAAGAACAAGAACAAGAACAAGAACAAGAACAAGAACAAGAACAAGAACAAGAACAAGAACAAGAACAAGAACAAGAACAAGAACAAGAACAAGAACAAGAACAAGAACAAGAACAAGAACAAGAACAAGAACAAGAACAAGAACAAGAACAAGAACAAGAACAAGAACAAGAACAAGAACAAGAACAAGAACAAGAACAAGAACAAGAACAAGAACAAGAACAAGAACAAGAACAAGAACAAGAACAAGAACAAGAACAAGAACAAGAACAAGAACAAGAACAAGAACAAGAACAAGAACAAGAACAAGAACAAGAACAAGAACAAGAACAAGAACAAGAACAAGAACAAGAACAAGAACAAGAACAAGAACAAGAACAAGAACAAGAACAAGAACAAGAACAAGAACAAGAACAAGAACAAGAACAAGAACAAGAACAAGAACAAGAACAAGAACAAGAACAAGAACAAGAACAAGAACAAGAACAAGAACAAGAACAAGAACAAGAACAAGAACAAGAACAAGAACAAGAACAAGAACAAGAACAAGAACAAGAACAAGAACAAGAACAAGAACAAGAACAAGAACAAGAACAAGAACAAGAACAAGAACAAGAACAAGAACAAGAACAAGAACAAGAACAAGAACAAGAACAAGAACAAGAACAAGAACAAGAACAAGAACAAGAACAAGAACAAGAACAAGAACAAGAACAAGAACAAGAACAAGAACAAGAACAAGAACAAGAACAAGAACAAGAACAAGAACAAGAACAAGAACAAGAACAAGAACAAGAACAAGAACAAGAACAAGAACAAGAACAAGAACAAGAACAAGAACAAGAACAAGAACAAGAACAAGAACAAGAACAAGAACAAGAACAAGAACAAGAACAAGAACAAGAACAAGAACAAGAACAAGAACAAGAACAAGAACAAGAACAAGAACAAGAACAAGAACAAGAACAAGAACAAGAACAAGAACAAGAACAAGAACAAGAACAAGAACAAGAACAAGAACAAGAACAAGAACAAGAACAAGAACAAGAACAAGAACAAGAACAAGAACAAGAACAAGAACAAGAACAAGAACAAGAACAAGAACAAGAACAAGAACAAGAACAAGAACAAGAACAAGAACAAGAACAAGAACAAGAACAAGAACAAGAACAAGAACAAGAACAAGAACAAGAACAAGAACAAGAACAAGAACAAGAACAAGAACAAGAACAAGAACAAGAACAAGAACAAGAACAAGAACAAGAACAAGAACAAGAACAAGAACAAGAACAAGAACAAGAACAAGAACAAGAACAAGAACAAGAACAAGAACAAGAACAAGAACAAGAACAAGAACAAGAACAAGAACAAGAACAAGAACAAGAACAAGAACAAGAACAAGAACAAGAACAAGAACAAGAACAAGAACAAGAACAAGAACAAGAACAAGAACAAGAACAAGAACAAGAACAAGAACAAGAACAAGAACAAGAACAAGAACAAGAACAAGAACAAGAACAAGAACAAGAACAAGAACAAGAACAAGAACAAGAACAAGAACAAGAACAAGAACAAGAACAAGAACAAGAACAAGAACAAGAACAAGAACAAGAACAAGAACAAGAACAAGAACAAGAACAAGAATAAGAATAAGAATAAGAATAAGAATAACAATAAGAATAACAATAAGAATTAGAATTAGAATAAGAATTAGAGTTAGAATTAGAATTAGAACTAGAATTAGAATCAGAAAAAGAATTTGAATTATAATTAGAATTAGAATTAGAATTAGAATTAGAATTAGAATTAGAATTTGAATTTGAAATTGAAATTGAATGTGCATGTGGAATGGAGTTTGAATTCGAATTTGAATTTGAATTTGAATTTGAATTTGAATTTGAATTTGAATTTGAATTTGAATTTGAATTTGAATTTGAATTTGAATTTGAATTTGAATTTGAATTTGAATTTGAATTTGAATTTGAATTTGAATTTGAATTTGAATTTGAATTTGAATTTGAATTTGAATTTGAATTTGAATTTGAATTTGAATTTGAATTTGAATTTGAATTTGAATTTGAATTTGAATTTGAATTTGAATTTGAATTTGAATTTGAATTTGAATTTGAATTTGAATTTGAATTTGAATTTGAATTTGAATTTGAATTTGAATTTGAATTTGAATTTGAATTTGAATTTGAATTTGAATTTGAATTTGAATTTGAATTTGAATTTGAATTTGAATTTGAATTTGAATTTGAATTTGAATTTGAATTTGAATTTGAATTTGAATTTGAATTTGAATTTGAATTTGAATTTGAATTTGAATTTGAATTTGAATTTGAATTTGAATTTGAATTTGAATTTGAATTTGAATTTGAATTTGAATTTGAATTTGAATTTGAATTTGAATTTGAATTTGAAATTGAATTTGAATTTGAATTTTAATTTTAATTTCAATTTGAATTTGGATTTGAATTTGGATTTGAATTTGAATTTGGATTTGAATTTGAATTTGAATTTGAATTTGAATTTGAAGTTGAATTAGAATTTGAATTTGAATTTGAAATTGAATTTGAATTTGAATTCGAATTTGAATTTCAATTTGAATTTCAATTTCAATTTCAATTTCAATTTCAATTTCAACTTCAATTTCAATTTCAATTTCAATTTCAATTTCAATTTCAATTTCAATTTCAATTTCAATTTCAATTTCAATTTCAATTTGAATTTGAATTTGAATTTGAATTTGAATTTGAATTTGAATTTGAATTCGAATTTGAATTTGAATTTGAATTTGAATTAGAATTTGAATTTCCGTTTCGAGTTAGATTTCGATTTCAATTTCAATTTCAATTTCAATTTCAATTTCAATTTCAATTTCAATTTCCACTTCGATTTCAATTTCAATTTCAATTTCAATTTCATTTTCAATTTCAATTTCAATTTTAATTTTAATCTGGATTAGAATTCTAATTTTAATTTGAATTTGAATTCAAATTCGAATTTGAATTTGAATTCAAATTCGAATTTGAATTTGTATTCAAGTTCGAATTTGAATTTGAATTCTCCGAAAGTATTAGTTTGTCAAAGTTGAGAATTATATAAATGGATTCTTATGATGAAACTGCATCTTAAAAAAAATCAATTTGAAATTTGTAATAAAAAATTCATTTTTTTGTACTCCGATTACACCTTGCCAATTTTGCCCAGTAACGAACTTAACCGTGATATTCATCTCCCAAACCTACTCTGAAAATTTCCACTGTCTAAGTCATTCCGTTCCAGAGTTATCGTGTTAACGGCCGGCCGGACAGAATCGATTTTGATCATTTTCAGCCAAATATTCGAAAATTACAGACATTTGGTCAAATTGATAAGCACTCTGTTCCGAGGAACAAAAGCGCCAAAAACTACATCTATCGCAAATTAACAAAAATTTCGCGTGTGCCTTAAATGCACTTATACACTTGTCTCATAATGAACATACTATTATGTCATTAAGTTCAAATGAATATCCTGATTTTTACATAATATGTATATTGTAGTTTATCATTTGCAGATTCTAGGAAAATTCACGCATAAAGTAGAGCAGACAAAAAACAGTATGTAAATCCAAATGGCAGTACCCGCGATATTTATTACAAACGTCTCCAAGGCAGCGTGGCCGAGCGGTCTAAGGCGCTGGTTTTAGGCACCAGTCCGAAAGGGCGTGGGTTCGAATCCCACCGCTGTCACAGATTTTTATTTCTTATGTAGACGATATTTGAGTGTCGACTGCATTCTAAATATGGCATAATAAATGTATTTTCATTATACAGAACAGGGACAGATTTTATCATTTTCGGTGTCATTTAGAATTTCTCCGTGAATCATTGGCGCTCTTGTTCCTCAGAACAATGTGCTTATCAATCTGCCCAAATTTCTGTAATTTTCGAATTTTTGGATGGAAATTGTCTTAAATGATTTGGTTCGACTCACTGATCAAGAATCCGTGGTCAAAATCGATTCTGTCCGGCCGGCCCTCCCCTTTAACACGATAACTCTTGAACCGAATGAGCTAGGCAGTTGAAATTTCCATAGTAGGTTTGGGAGATAAATATCTCGGTTAAATTCGCTAGTGGGCAAAATCGGGCTGATGGTTTCGGACTAATAAAAACAATTTTTTTACATTAGTAATTTCAAATTCAATTTTTTTTAAGATGCAGTTTCACCCTATGAATACATTGATATCATTTTCAACTCTAACAAGCTAATACTTTGGGAGAAAGGAGATATGATTTTTCAAAATTTCAATTATTAATCGTAATTTTATGATTTCATAGAATGCTCGAATTATAATTTGCTGAGTCATAGACCTACGTTTTGAATTTAATTTTTTATGATGCAGTTCTATCATAAGAATTCATCGATATCATTCCGAACTCTGAGAATGCAATACTTTCGGAGATATGATTTGTCAAAATTTAAACAAGACCACCAAAGCTCCTGTCCATAGAGCTTTCTCACATTTTTCAACTCATTACTGTGCTTTAATTCGACCATTGTCATTGGGAAAACAAAATTTCATATGTCAATAATTCCAAACCTACTCGAAAAATTTTGCCCATTTACGAACTTAGCTGGCGCATTTGGTCTCCAAACCTACTCTGAAAATTTCAACTCTCTTATTTATTTATTTATATTATTCTACTGATCATCCTAGGTCTTCCCCGAGGAGACCCCTAATTAGCTCTCGAAGAGCTTGAGCGAGTAAGGAGAATCAGTTATGTAGGTTCATACATTTCATCTGCACGAGCATGAGCGAAATCGTGCTGATGGCCGGCCGGGCAGAACCAAGTTTTACCTCAGATTCTTCATCAGTGTGTCGAAACTAACCGTTTGAGACCATTTTCGGCCAAAATATCGAAAAATTTAGACATTTGGACAAGTTGATAGGCACTCTGTTCAGGTGAACAGAGCATCAAAAACATGAATTCGTCATGGGATATTTGCAGAATTCACTCGAAAATGCACTTCATGACATCATGACAAATAATTCCGCAATTATTTTTTTTTTCCAAGCCCGCGGGGCACCCTTAAATAGGGGACCACGGGGCATTGCCCTGTTTGCCCTCAGTTGTTCCGCCCCTGGCTGTACGATTTCGAAGGTTTGTTTTTCGAGAAAATAAATAATTGAACGAATTAATTCCACTCAAATGTTAAATGAGGTTTATCAATGAGTTCCGAACGATAAAATCAAATTTTTCCGTACCTCGCAAGTTAGTTACACCCATACGCCTCGAAAGACGCCATACTCCTCGCCTGATACGTCGTCCATCGATGTCAGTATATTCAAACATCACGAATCGAACCTTAGCACTAATGATAGGAATTAGCCAGTCGGTCGATCCGCTGCTAATACGTAGTTTAGTTACAAATTCTGCCTCCAGGGAGATAATTTACCAAATTACCCTCCATAACACTTCAAAATAAACAAGAAAATAAGCAACAACCGCTTCACTTCATGATCGTGTACTGTTTATTTAAATAAGTGCGCCTTCGCTGTTGCTCGTCATTTTTTCACCGTTTCCTCGATACCATACAGTTATCCCTCGTTCTTATAGAGTAGCCTATCTTATTAGCGCCTCATTCAATCTTTGTTTTGTGGGAACGACCAGCTTTAATGATGCATCTCGGTAATAATCGACGAGAGTCGCAGCTAATTCCCTTTTATAGCCTTAGTTGAATTGTCCAACTGAAAAACTTTCGATCCGGGATTGTAATCTTTATTAATACAGAGTGTACAATTGACCTGCATAAGATCAACTGGCTGGTGTGAGGATAATGAGTTAAGCTTCCATCGATCCTTCATCGTATGGTTATCATCTTTTTGCTCGTGTTGCCACATCAGCGTTGCAGAAATGATGGAGCTTCAACATGGCGGTCTAATTCTAGAGTTCGGTGTTTTACCTACTATATCAAACATTTTAGAGAAATCAGTCTCACGGCAGATGATATCATAATATCAATGATAACCATATTCTTCTTCACTGTCTGACTGGCTACATAGTGTACAATTGACCTGCATAAGATCATCTGACTGCTGTGATAATAATGAATTAAGCCTCCATCGATCCGTCATCCTACGTCGAAGATTAGTTCACAAACAGAGGATGTAATTACATTAATGATAATCATATTCTGCCTCACTGTTAGGATTATCTTGAACACATTACTCACATTTTCAATGTAATTGTTCAAATTTCTGTACAACATTACGACATTACACTTAGCCAATCATGGGGACCAAAACCTACCCTCCAAGTTGCCTTCTTAGAGTTAATGGTATTAATAGCAAATTCTAATGATTTTGCGATGTTTTTGTGTTGAATGTTCCATGTTGTTCTGCCCCTAACCAAAAAAAAACTGACAAATTAGTTATATATCACATGTAACAGTGTTACCTTTATATAACTTAAGGATCCTGTGGATTTTTCAACTCGTGGTCTAGAGGTACCACATTACCTATTGATTTTCATTGCGAATGACGTTCCACGTTTCGTTCCAGCACCTGCTTTTGATCTTATCATTAATGCAGGAGCCTGCTGTAGAAGTGAACGTACTGGCAGATAAGACGTCTTTCATAACCGATGTGGTCGACCTTAAGGGTGGTGCTCAGACAATTGCCTCATCTACCGGGGGAAATTAGAAGTGGCTAAGGATGAAGAAGATCACCTAGAACGCTCCCCTGCTAGTGACGAAGTCAAGATACGGATCGGCGGCGTCATCAAGAAGATGGAAAATGGCTGTGGTACACCTGCACGTGCGACCATGTCACTGAGCTGTTGAAGGAGCCCCGGACTTGGTGAGTGAGGCGTGTTCGCAGTATGGAGGCACGTTGCCACTGACATGAGGTGGTGCATCTCTGCAATAGGAGATGGCAACCTTCCATCTCGAAGTGATTGAAGCGTATGCGATGCACACCAGTGGCTAGCAGCAAATTGCCCCGGAAAGGGAAACCTTGTGCAAAGCCTTCGTTTTCATGTTGAATCACGTCAGGGTCACCAATGTGGGTTTTCGACTCGAGGTCTGGAGTTACTATGGTATCTTTTGGTTTGCATTGTGAATGGCGTTCCATGTTTCGTTCCAGCCCTTCGAATTTATCAATATGCTTGGCAGGGTCCTGCTGTAGACGTGTGTAATGGCGGACTTCGTTCGATCCATTTATTCATTGATTGATTGATTGATAACTGAGGGGGTTCTCAGGCACAACACTTCATATCTCTGAAGGAGTTCAGTGCCAGTAATCCAGGATTTGTTTAGAAGCAGCTTTTATTTTCCTACGAACTTCATCAGTCTTTTAATAATATTCTCCTGTGGTGATCTTTCTCAACAAAGCCGAATATGCTAGCTCTAATGCCATACGAAACCTTGCATTTGAAAAGGACATGGCTGGCAGTTTCGTCCTTCATATCATATAATGTGCTTTGGGAGAAGCCCTGATGTCTCCTCATCGTCTCATCCCCTTCAAGTGCTTCTTCAGACTACAGTGACCGGTATGGAGGCCATCCGCATTTCTGAGTTCGGCTGAAGCGTAGCAAGCTTGTTGCAATCAGTTTGGATGGTCCGGCAAGAATCCTCTGGCTCTGAATCCATTCTTCCATATCTTGTCGGACTTTTCTGAAGAAGATTCCACAATCTGGTTCAGGGCATATTAGAGGAGATGCCACAACTGCGTTGGCAAGGATATCATCCTCCTTATTGCCCCTTAATCCCTCGTTAGCTGGCACCCACATCACTGTGATCTAATTGCGCGCTCCTAGATCATCGACAAAACAAGTTCAGAACTTATAGGAGTGTGGAGCTCTTATGGCAGCCTGGCTATTGAAGAGAATATACCTGGATTGGCACTTTAGAGGTGCCCCTCATAATATTGTCCCTCTCACATGCTGCGATAGCTATGATTTCTGTCTGAAATACTGTGGCTTAGCTTCCAGGCTTTCCTAGGTCTTACCCCATATATTCCAGCGCTGACACCCGCACTTTACACAGACCCATCTGTAAACCAGAGTAGACCTCCACTAACCCTCGGAATCTCTTTTACAGTCTTCGCCCTGCTCTCAATGTAGGTGTTGAATGATTTGTCCAAGCAGTGTACTGGAGTCATTTAACTCTGTTATTCGAAGATTGTCTGAGATGAGACACTCTCCACTGCTCCTGTAGTCTTGATGCCTAAAGTCACCCTCATTATAAATAGGAAGAATGGTGGAAGTTTTAAGATAAGATAAGTAGATCAAGTATAGCAGTGGAGATTGCTGACATTGCTCCCGTCCCACTAAGCGTAGGTTGACGTTGCATACTAGCAAGTTTGTTTATTACTGTCATTTGTACAACTTTAGTCCACCACGTCGCTGCTACGTACGTAAGTGTTTAACCATAGCAGTGTACCTATATCCAGAGAATTTCCTTGGGTTTTAGACCCCCGTTTAACCGAGAGAGTGTTGAAATATCACCAGGGAGGTTCAGGCTCTTTTCAGTACTTTTTGCCGATGGGAATTCCAATTGAGGGTTGAGCCCAGATACTCTACTTCCCCAGCCATCTGAATCTCATCATCAAAAAGGCAAAAGACTCGATAAGGCCCCAAGATCCTCTTTTTGGTGAATGGTACAACTACATTTTTTTGGGGATTTACCCAGACGTTCTCCCGCTGATACCATAGTTTGACAAATTTGAAGGCGGAGTGTATAACCGCACATATCGCACACCTAGATCTAAACAGTAACAACTCAAAAATCATGATTTTTGCGATAATCATCAATTCGTAATCTACAAAGTTTGTAGATTACGAATTGATGATTGATAATCATCAATTCGTAATCTACAAAGTTTGTAGATTACGAATTGATGATTATCGCAAAAATCATGATTGGTAAATGGTAAATTCGAATTAAGAGTGTCCAATACAGGAGAATGGACAACATAATTTACCATGGTAAATTCGATTAAGGGTGTCCAATACAGAAGAATGGACAATAGAACATACGCGCAAAAGCTCCTGACTTCACGTCAGTGCTTGAACCAATTTTTTTATTATTGGAATGGATTATTATATCCATAAGTATACTGAAAAAGTTCAACCACCGTCAAAAATTTCAATTTTCAACGAGAAAATGTTCATTCAAATTTGGTTGCACATAATGGCTGTTCAAACGATCGAAACTTGGCGCCTATCCGTGACGTAACTGGTCATATGTACACTCTCTCTCTTCGCGTGTCCGTTTCGCTTTTGCTTCTCTGTAACAGATGGACTCGCTGAGGGTAGATTTTAATTACGTCTCTCTCTTCTAGTGTCCGTTTCACTCTTTGTTTCGCAGCGACAAGCAGGTGGACTCGCCGAGGGTAGATTTTGATTACGTCAGCCGTTATAGCAACGATTCTACCAATCAGAGGCATTTCACCTTATTTGAATTTGCTTCTTGATTTTCCGATTTTCAATACCGAAATATTCAAATTTTATAAATTTTGAAAGTGGACGAGGGCATATATGCTGATCTGATATTGAAGTAGATTCAGTATTTCGTGTTACCTGCAAGAGACCTATTCTAACTCTTAACATGAATCCTATCCAGACTCCAAGGCTAATAGTTACGTTTTCCTCGAGGAGTACTGTATTAATAGACTCGAAGTAGCGTACTGGGAGATACGACGCCTTTTATTACCGATGCGGTCGAACTTAAGGGTGGCACGCTGACAACGATGGAGGGAATGAGTGGCCAGGTAAACTTAGAAATAATCCTCCTGGTTGTGATCATCTTTCGGTATATTTTATTAAGATCCTCTTATCCTCCCATTGATTGTAAACATCTTCAATTCTATTTGGCTTAGTTCCACATTCCCTACTTTATGGAAGCATGATGCTCAGATTACGCCTATTCCTAAAACCAATAATCCTCAGGAGCTGAGACCTATCAGTATTCTATCGGGTTGATCCAAACTACTGGAAAAAATAATGCCTGACCAACTTGCTGAATATCTGGAGAATAATTCGATTTTCCTTGGAATACAGACAGGTTTTCGTCCCCGATATAGTTCTACTAGCGCTCTGCTGAAAGTATCTGATGATATCCTACGCTCACTTGATGACTCCAAGTGTATGGCCTTGTTTCATCTTGACTTCAGCAGGGCTTTCGATACGGTTGAGCACGATATTCTCATAGCTATTTTAAGATCTTGTGGATTCTGTGAGAACGTTTGCAGGATGTAAATTTGGATGCGAAGGTCTCCCATACTAGAAATATGTGTCCAACAAGGCTCAGTCCTTGGTCCGCTCCTTTTTTAGTCTACACCTGCCAATTCAACTAATTCATTCGATATTGTAACGTTCATATTTATGCAGATGAGTTTCAGCTTTGCTAAGATTTCACCGTCAGTGACCTTAATGATGCAGTATTGAGAATGAATGAAGGTCTAAATCGACTAGCGGACGTCACAGCGAAACATTCCTTTATATCAAACACGAAAAAATCGTTTGCTCTAGTATTCGGGTCGAATGAGAACAAAAAAATTGTTAAAAACAAGTACAAGCCAACAATGAATACTGATGTTATTCAATTTATTGGAAGCGCAAGAGATTTGAGTTTGGTCTTGGAGGATTCTCTGAGATTTAGTGTTGAGTGTGCTTCGAAGAGTGTATGGAGCGTTGAGATTGCTGTATCCACATAGGTCGTACCTAACAATGCATACTAAAAGGGGATCTTTGCGATATTTAGTGTTGTCACAGTTTACTTATTGTTCACCTGTGTTTAGATTTTGTCTTGATCAGGAAACGTTGGACCGGATCCATCACTGTGTACAGAACTGCTGCATCAGATTCATCTGTGGAATTAGGAAGTATGATCATGTGTCTTCCATTTTACGCCCTCCGCATGTTTCATAACATCATTTTAAAGAGAAGCCTACCTAATCTCTACAATAAATTAGTTTACAGAACTGACGTTCATAATATCAACATACGTCGTGGGCATAGACGTAGACGTCGTAGATCGTAGATATATTGTCGTGTTCTCATCACAGAACATCTAATTTGAAAAGAAGTTTCAGTTATAATATTTACTGGCTGTACACCTGTGTTCTTAATGAATTTAAACTGTTAAATGAAAATAAGTTAAAGAAAGAGATTAAAGGTTATCCCTTCGATTCCTCATCAGCATGATTTCTCGATTGTCTCTCCGCCGTATTCACAAAGCATTCAATCTCCGTTAAGTCCTAACTGAGGTCCTCAGTTAAGGATAAATAAGAATAGCAACCTCAGTTTAAGTGAAAATTAACGTGAAGCAGGCCTGTTTCAGCACAGTTACATACGTTAACCGAGGTTGCGATTCTTATTTATCCTTAACTGAGGACCTTAGTTAGGACTTAACGGAGATTGAATGCTTTGTGAATACAGCGGTCGGTGAGTTATTTTTGTTGATGTGCTCATATTTTTGTCTTTCAATTCTTGTATACTTTGATTATTTCATGTTCTAATGTACGTTTTGTGAACTTCTCCTAAGAAATTTATAATTTTTTTTTTCGTTCGCGAGGAAAAACCTTTCATAAGCTCGCCCTGAGTGGGTCCGCTTCTGTCAGGAGTGTGGAACTCCCGTTTTTGATTGGTTACTCACTAAAAAAACCTCTCGCACGTTCCTTGGATTAGTTCTTCGTCCTGCCCTTACAGCATTCCCTAACAAAAGAGATTAGCTGCAAGCGGCCTCCACAGATTTGATGACACAAAGTGATCAGAGCAACACCGCCTTCTGTATTCTGTGCGCTGAATCCGAGGTCAGGGATTCGCAGGCTGGAATAGTGTTCAATTCGGTAACGTAGTTCGCTCTCATTCCACCTAGGCATCCTATGATTAGTACGACCATCCTAACTGTATGCCTTAGAAAGAGGATCCCCAGCTTCAACATTAAATCCTTGTATTTTTCCCTCTTCTGTTCTTCTTTTATCACTACTTCATTTTCTGTGGGGAGGAAAATTCGACGACAAACAATTCCTTGAGTCTTTGTCCATCAGGAGTATATCTGGCTTAATGGCGTGAATCTGCCTAGTTGTCGGAATCGCATAGTTCCAGTAGATGCTAGCTCTGTCATTTTCAACAACTGCTTTAAACCCCAGAGGCACATATGGTAGCACTGGTTCGTTGTCTATACCATAAACCTCTTTCAGATGGAAGCAGAGAATTTGGAGTGCCGCATTGTGTCTTTACACATATCTTAATCGAGCATGGACTCTGCAAGCAGACATAATGTGCATAACAGTTTCCTGCTGACTGTGGTGAGCTCTGCAAGTTGTTGGGGTGTTCACTCTCATGTTGTTCTTTTTATACCATCTGGTATAACTCATGTGATTATCTCTCTGCCAAGTCTTCTTTGGTCTGTTGGTTTGATAGGTGTTCCTGCTAGCTCATGATCGATGGATATGCCAGTTATACTGAGCTTCTCCAAAGCTCCCTGACCAGACCTAAATAGCAAAGCTCCTTGGTTCCTAATTTCATGATGAGCCACCATTTTCAGAAGCTGGTCTTCGCTTCTCAGTATATTTATTGTCATTTCCAATGTTTGTTGATGGTGTTGGTATTCCAAACTTTGCAAACCCCTGCATCCCCGCGTTCGTGGGAGGTATACTCTTTGTATCGAGGAGTTGCCGACTAGGATACTCTGGCAAGTACATATATATATGTTGTGACAGTCAAGGAACGTTAAAATCCCTATCTGATGTGAAGATAAACTCCTACTTAGTAGGCGAATGCAGGAAGGCTCTGCGAAGGCTGGGCGCTGGTAACGTTGTAAAACTCATCTGGTGTCCGGCTCACTCGGAGATTTCAGGTAATGTTAAGGCAGATAAGCTGGCGAAGCAGGGGGCTCGGATACCATATATAGGTCCTGAGCCTTCACTTCCAGTATGTCGTACCTCTGTTAAAACATTCTTCAAGAATCGTTTGGACAAGAATTTCTCCAGTGCATGGAACATGGGAGTAGGACTCAGGCAGTCAAGGCTTCTCATTAAGAAACCATCGTCAAAGTCTGAAGTAAAGAAACTTCTTTCACTCGAAAGAAGAGAACTGAGCCTGGTGACTGGATTACTAACTGGTCACCAGTTCAACAAACATCTGAATAGGATGGGATTGGCCGATAGCGCTCTGTGTCGCTGGTGCAAGAGCATGGAAGAAACAGCTGAACATATTCTGTTCGACTGTAACAACCTTAAAGAATTGAGGGTCATACACCTAGGCAACCCAACACCTACGATTCCTATGGTGAGAGGGACTTCTCCTTTTAAACTCGCGGCATTCCTGTCAGCGTGTTTTTTGGAATGAGTCTCACGAGTTTGTCAAGCGGGAGAACAATGGGCCAGAAGGCCTCAGTTCAGCCTGAGACGGCACCGCGGTAGAAGAAGAAGAAGAAGATCGAGGAGTTGTGATACAGGCTACGGTTCATGTTCATCACTTTACGTGTGGATCTGTCGAGCTCGAGAATTAATACATTGTATGTTATTATTGTTATTATAAAAATGGCTTATACAAACGAAGCGCATAATCCGTATTCTGCGATGTATCGAGGTCATACCTAGTCAATTTTCTTGGCAAAACTCCCAAGTATTTGTGATAGACCGTTTGGTGTAAAACATCATTCACCAAATCCGCGGTGAAGATACTCGACATCGTCCGTATCCATACCACAAGCTTTAAAATTCGTGCTCAGTCCATCTGGACCAAAACTGTAACACTGTTGGGATCAAGGGCGTGACAAGGGGGGGGGGGGGGGGGGTTTGGGTAATTGGTAATTAGTTGCAGAATGACGACGCGTAAATTTTTGCAGAATTTTTTATATCTCAGAAACTGTCAGATTCCGCTGGAATTCCGTCCAAAAGGCACCATTTTACATTTCGAACTGAATTATTGTTTCCCCGATATCTCTAAAATTACATCCCATTGAACTGAAACTTGGTAATTAGTTGTAGGATGCCGATGCGCCATTTTGCAAAATTTCGTGATAATCGCATCACTAGAAAAAAAAATGTTTTCTACGAAAATTTTATATTTCAAAAACTGTCAGATTCCTCTGAACATACCTTCTAGCCACCATTTTAAAATCGAGTGCGTATTTCAGCTAGATCAGTTTTGTATTTTACGAATTATCATGAAAATTAAAATTTTTAAATGGTGGTATACTATACTGAAATTTCAAATCATGTAAATCTTCGATGGAATAGATGCATGCTTGCCTGCCACGCTGGTGATTTGGGTTCGAATCCGCTCTGCGTTCACAATTTTTATTAATTCCAAAATTTGAATTCAGTTTATGACCAATACATGTTTTCACTAATTTACGCTAAAAAGTAGGCTTGAAGGTTCATGCAGTATTTCGTGAGGGTGTCTTAGGCGCGAATAGACAATAGAACATGCGCGCGAAGCCTCTGACTTAATTTCAGTGCTTTACTCGAATTTTTTCGACAATCAGTATTAAAGGATACTTTAGGAGGTATATTCATTAGTAAATGCCTCCTTTCTGGGTTTTCTCTCTGAAAAAACTCTGAAAAATAATAAAAAACGTATTATTTTGTATTGCTTCTGCGTAAGAAACACAAGATATTTGTCAGAGGCAATGTATAGAACAATGTTGCCTAACAAATAATATCGACAACTTCAACGATTAAAAAAATATTTCATATCGTTTCGGCGACTAGATCAGATTACTTCGTCAGACTCCAAGCGAAAATCTTCAGGATGATTTTTTGACAGTTGTTCTGAAATTCTAAAATTGCAGTTTGGGAGAGAAAACCCCATTTAGTAATCAGTATACAGGGTATTTCATTATTGGATGCTGATCGTTAAGGGTGCGAATCCTTGGGTGATTTTAAGATGAAAAGTTCATATTAACATAATATGTCCTAAACCTCTTATTTTTTGAGTTACAGGGTGTTCAAATTTTAAGATAAAAAAGTTTTTTGTGAAAACTTTGGTAACGTTTTAGATATTTTTTTGAAATTTGGCAGACGCGCTCTAAGCATTTCTTGATGTAGTAGATTTTTTTAATTTTTTAACCAGTGGCGTTCATACGGGATATGGAATAGATATTTTTCCAAATAAATATGATACGCCACTGCTTTTTCTAACGATAAAAATTATTTTTTTCGGTAACCGTCTGGGAAGTGCCCACTTCCCGGACGCTTTTCTTTGAGAAAGAAGCATTTCCCGGCCTAGTCCGGGAAGTACGTACTTCCCGGACTAGGCCGGAAGAATCACGTCGTTTTGGTCATTGTAAATATGAAAATCTAGAAATGTGGCTGAAGGATATATAGATAATTCTCTTGAAAACAAAATTAAAATTGCCAAGACCATTCAAAAATCACCAGAAGAAAATAATCGATGCGAAACGGAAACTTTGCCGTCTTGTTGTGGCTTCAACAAAAGGAATTTAAATATACCAGGCATTTCAAACAAATTGAATTCCTTCAATATTAGTAATTGCTCGAATTTTAATATAAATATTAATATAAACAAGTTTTAGAATGTTTCTGTTAACATGTGATATTTTCTATTCCATTTGATTTGAATAAGAATCAAAATATATAAAAAAGAAATGTGTCGTCTCATTGATTTGTTATTCTACACGGTTGCCGAAAAAATATTGTTTGCATCACGCCCGAAAAAGGTTTTTTTGGACTCATAAACTTCTGGGACTCGCTTACGCTCGTCCTAGAATTTTGTGTATTCGTCCAAAAAAACCCTATTTTCCGGACTTGTTACGTAAATTACTATTTTGAATCACCATTTACTTTGGGGCCAATTCGTAATATCTTTCTAAACATAAACAAAATGATAAATTTCACAAATGCTGAATTTGCATTACCTGTAGGTATGGGCTTGCTGACGGCAATATATTTGAAGGCTGAAGATGATTATACCAAGAGCGTTATCCAAACATAATAGTTTCGGATGCAAGAACGATTTCAGGAACACACATAAAGTTAAGTGAAACGAGATCTTTTGAACCAAAAAAGTACCTAAACCACCTTACTGCAAGAACACTGGAAAAGGAGGAAGCTGTTTCCAATAATCATTAAAGGATACTGTGTGAGGTATATTCACTATTAAATGGTTTATTTCTGGGTTTTCTCTCCCAAACTCTGAAAAATATCTGTTAAATAAAAATTTATTATTTGGTGAATTGCTTCTGTGTAAAAAATATCATTGATGTTGTGTCGTTATTGTTTTTTAGGCAACATTGGTCGATTTATTGCTTCTGACAAATATCTTGTGTTTATTACGCAGAAGCAATTGACAAAATTATAAATTTTTATTTAACTGATATTTTTCAGAGTTTGGGGGAGAAAATCCAGAAAGAAACCAATAATTAAGCTGTTTTAAATTTAGTGGAACATAACCCTGATACGACTAACAGAAAAATTGGGAATATTTTAATTGTTACTCATGTTCTAGTCTGGAGAATGCTTCATCAGTATTTATTATATCCTTATCATATCCAACGGGTCCAAGCTCTGCTTCCTCGAGAATTTCTGTCAATGGTTTCTTCAAATCGTTGCCGGAAATCCCCAATTTGACATCGAAATTTTTCACGGACGAAGCTAATTTTTCCAGGAAAGGAGTAAGAAATTTTCACAACAATCATTTCTGGGCTGAAGAAAACCATACCATCACGGAATCCCACCACCACTAGCAATTTTCAGTAAATATATGGGTTGGCATTATTAGCAAATAATTTTACTGGGCCTTATTTTCTACCAGGCAGATTGAATGGATATACTTATCACCAGTTTCTTGAACCGATCTTGCCATATTTGCTAGACGATGTCCCCATTTTAACCAGACATTGTATGTGCTTTATGCAGGATGGTGCACCTGCTCATTTCAGTTTCCAAACACAGGAATTTTTAAATCAAAATTATAACAATCGCTGGATAGGTCGCAGGGACACACAATCGTGGCCACCTAGATCTCCTGATCTAAGCAGTCTAGGTTTTTTCCTGTGGGGGCATCTGAAGACGTTGGTTTACAACACCCCAATGCATACCGGTATGAAGTTGACAAAGCGCATAATTGTCTGTTGTGAAACTATCAGAAATAATCCAGGAATTTTTCGAAGGATACGATACTCAACGAGAAGAACAGCTGAAGCGTGCATACTTGCATGTGGTGGTCACTCTCAACAACTTATTTAAATCTTTCGCGTTTTTGTTCACCTTATTGTTGTTAATTGCTCCCTAACACAATTCAACGAAACATCTAAAGCCGCCTCAATCAAATTTAGGAAAAATAAGTATTTACTAATAATTCGACCTAGCAGGTTTTTATGTTTTTTGCGAAAAGTGCTCATCGGTCGAAAAATTCTTAGGAAATCAAATTTGCAAAAAGGAATGGCGCACCATATTTTCCCCAAAAATTCTATATCCCGTACGGCCGCCACTGGTTAAAACATTTAAAAATCAAGAAATGTCTGTGTATGCTTGGAGCGCGTGTGCTAAATTTCAAAAAAATATCTCGGACGTTACCAAAGTTTTAGTAAGAAAACTATTTTTGGCGCTCTTGTTCCTCGGAACAGAGTGCTTATCAATTTGCCAGAATGTCTGTAATTTTCGAATTTTTGGCTGAAAATGGTATCAAACGATTTGGTTCGACTCACTGAACAAGAATCCGTGGTCGAAATCGATTCTGTCCGGCCATCCGGTCCGTCCGTTAACACGATAACTCTCGAACGAAAAGAGTTAGAGGATTGAAATTTGCAGGGTAGGTTTGGAGCGTAAATATCTCAGACGAGTTCGTTAATCAGCAAAATCCATCGAACGGTTTCGGGGTTATGGCGGTTTTTAGTAAAAACTTTTTTATGAATATAATCATGTAATAATTCCCCCTATTAATTAAATACCTTTATAATTAGAACGCATAAGAATATAAATATGACTATGTTAAGAATTGCTGACGTAGCTTTTACTGATAACGCCACGTGCGACGCTTCCCATTGTTTATAAAACTATAAATAGCCTCCCACTCAATTAGTCGGGGAGAATTAGAGAATTAGAGAATCAGAGTACGAGTCAGTAAGAATGTAATTGTATCATATCATCCATCAATTTCTTCCGCTGTAAATAAAATCTGTTTCAATTTTTAAAAACAGTGTTTTTTACCCCAAATTCATAAATGGCGACGAGCGATGTGATTAAACGCCGGTTTTCGTGAATAGATTGTGAAAAATCGTAAAAAACAAACTTTCCGAAAAACTGTCAATTTCAATTGTTAAGGTGTAAAGTGAACTAATACGAGGATATTGTGGTAGAAAACAAGAAGCCCTGATCACTGGAGTAGCGACCGTGACGACTTCAACCCTTCAACCCTTCAACAGCGTAGAACATTGGTGAGTGAGAGCAATTCCCTTACTCCTCTTTAATTTTTCCCCAGTTTCCTAATCTGGTCCAAAATTAGTCAACCTTTTATCCAAGTTTTGTGTGTAAAACTTGTACAAATAGTTTTTCCTAGGTTTCTTTCAAAAACCGACTTAGATAGTTTTTCCCAGGTTTTTCTATTGTATAAAAACCGAATTAAAAAGTTTTCCCTGTGTTTCTTATAATAAAAAACCGTGAATTTCTAAACTATAATTAATAATAATTGAAAATAATCAATATTACGTCAATCAAGCATTTTCCTGGTCATAAAACCAAAAAATCAAATCGCAAAATGGCTATGGAAAGAATAGATTTGTCAATAGCGGAGAAATTTGGCACTCTCCTACCGAAATTTTCGGCTATTGAAAATGAATTACATTCATTCATTAAAAGCTCGGAACAATATTTAATGATGTTTTTAAATGAACCGCAGATAGTTAAAGATTATTGTTTTGCTGTCGTAAAATCGAAATTAATAGATAGAGCTTTAGCAGAAGTTTTAACTTCGGATGTTCCAAATAATTGGGAACTTTTAAAACAATTTCTCTATGTAAAGTTTGGAGATCAAATTAATTTAGATGTTTTGATACATCAATTACAGTTTCTAAGTAAAAAACCAAATGAGGATTTATTGAATTTTATAGATACTATCATTACAATGAAAATCAGGATAAATTATAGAATAGATGCCGATATGATGCCTGATCCTGAAAAGCAATTATTCAAGACAAATGTATTGAGAATATGTAAAACGGTACTTATTTCGAATTCACCTATTGAATTACGAACATACCTTATTACCAATAATAATTTCACATTTGACCAAACTATAAATGCAGTAAAAGATTATATTTCTAATATGGCACAATACGATTTACTCGACAGGAGCCGTCGAAATAAAAATACTCAATCTCATCAGAATGTGAGAAATTTTCCTCAAAATAATTTTTTTCCTAATTACAGAAACAATTATCAGAATCCAAGAAATAATTTTAATAATTTTAATCAAAATCCTCTTAATAATTATAATAATCGAAGCTTTCCGTCACAACCCATACATTTCCAACAAAGAAATGTTAATACAAATTATCCAACTAATCGACAAGTATTCGGTACCCCTAATACAAATTATATAAATACCCCTAAACAAAATACAAATGTTTTCAAACCGAATCCTAATCAAAGAATACAAACCCCTCCAGAAAGAATGTCGATACAGACAAGAAACTACCCCCAAAAACGTGGTAATTATTCCACCCAATTTCAAATAAACCCCCAAAAGAAATTTTATACTAATAACCAGAATCCCCAAAGAAATTTTAATATGAATAATCAAAGCCCTCATTATACATTTGAAGAGCTAACTCATTTAGAATCTCCTTCTACTTCAAAACAAGAAGTCAGTAATTTTAACAATTCTACGAAAATAAATTTTCGAGGAAACGCCTCAACAGAAGCGTTGACATAAATTCGACATTAGATAATTTTAATCAACTTCCTTATATTGAATTCCAAAATCCCAAATGTAAACTTTTAATAGATAGTGGATGTTCTGTGTGTCTGATAGACCCAAAATTTGCTTACAATAATTTCCCTCAAAATATTTTCAAGGAACAAACTACATTAACTTCATGTCATAAAAAACAAACTACTAATGAAAAAGTTCTTATACCGTTATTTTCAGAATTTCGCTTAAATGATTTGCATCCGTTTGTTGTGTATAAATTTCATAAAAATTATGATGGACTCATAGGAGCCGACTTCATGAATAAATATGGCCTTAGCCTAGATTTTAAAAATCAAATTTTGAGAAATGAATATTGTCAAATACCTTTTAGCTATCAACAAGTTTGTCAAAAACAGACAAAAATTCCAATTGACCTTTCTCATTTACAACCAGAGATAAGCACCCAATTAACTAAAATTTTTCAAACGAATAAAAAAGTACTTCAACTACCGGGTCAACCATTAAATTTTTCAAATAGAGTGAAACATAATATTCGAACAATGGACGAAGTCCCTGTTCATTGTAAAATTTATAGATATCCCGAGGTACATAGGGAGGAAATACAACGACAAATTAAAGAAATGTTAGATAAAAAAATAATTAGACCTAGTATTTCACCTTGGTCTTTTCCTGTGGTTATAGTCCCTAAAAAGGAAGATTTATCTGGTAAAAAGAAATGGCGCATTGCAATTGATTATAGAAAGTTGAACGATAAAACTATTGATGATAAATACCCTTTACCTCAAATTGAAGCTATTTTAGATAAACTTGGAAATAAAAAATATTTTACAACACTTGATTTAGCATCCGGGTTTCATCAAATTGAATTAGATGAAGAATCTATAGAAAAAACTGCATTTACTATCGAAAATGGACATTATGAATTTTTGAGAATGCCATTTGGACTTAAAAACGCTCCAGCGACTTTTCAACGATTAATGAATGACGTTTTAAAAGATTATATTGGAAAAAATTGTTATGTTTATATGGATGATGTTGTTATATTTTCCGAAACAATTGAACAACATTTAGCAGATATCCACAACATTTTAGAAGTTTTCGAAAAAGATAATTTGAAAATTCAGTTAGATAAATGTCATTTTTTCAAAACAGAAATTGAATTTCTAGGACATATTATTACACCTGATGGAATTAAACCTAATCCAAACAAATTGAATGCTATTACAAAATTCCCAATTCCAAAAACCCAGAAGGAAATTAAGTCATTCCTTGGTTTAGTAGGATATTATCGTAAATTCGTTCCTAATTTTGCAAAAATAACGAAACCTTTAACAACTTGTCTAAAAAAAGAAGCTAAAATAGATATATATAATTCAAAATATATTGAAGCCTTTGAAATTTGTAAACGAAGTTTATTGAATCATCCTATATTGAAATATCCAGATTTTAAAAAAGACTTTATTTTAACAACAGATGCTTCTGGATTCGCATTAGGGTCAGTTTTGTCCCAGGGTATCACCCCTAACGATCTCCCTATAGCTTTCGCAAGTAGAACATTGAACGATGCCGAAACTAGATACAGTACAATTGAAAAAGAATTATTAGCTATTGTATGGTCATGTAATCACTTTAGACCGTATCTTTATGGTAGAAAATTTACTATTTATACAGACCACAAACCTTTAACATGGTTGTTTTCATTAAAAGAACCAAATTCACGCCTTATGCGTTGGCGAATTAAATTAGAAGAATTCGATTACGATATCAAATATAAAAAAGGATCGACTAATAATGCAGATGCTCTTAGTAGAATTATTTTAGAATCAACCGATGAATTAACTTATGAAAATTTCATTGAAGTAAACGAAAACAATGATATCAGAAATGCCCCTAATATAACTGAGAAAGTAGAAAATTTATTTAAAGTTCCAAAAAAATATGCTTTAGCGCATTGTGTTTCCAGAGATTTCCATATGAATAAAGGTATAGCCTTAAATTTTAAACAAAAATTCGGTCGAGTAGACGAATTAATCGCACAAAAGAAATTAATAGGCGAAGTAGCGACATTACGTATAAATGAAAGAAATATTTATTATTTAATTACGAAAGAATATTATTATGACAAACCGGAATATAAAGATGTTTTCCAGTCACTGTTAAATTTGAAAGAATTATGTATTTTTAATAATGAAAAATATTTAGCGTTACCACGCATTGCTTGTGGTTTAGACCAATTGGAATGGTCTATTGTATTTAAAATGATAAAATATATTTTCCTGAATTCTAATATAAAAGTTGTCATACATTCTATGACCAACCGTCGTCAAGAATGCTTAGAAAACAAAAATATTGAATTTAACGGAATAGAAGATGATGTAATTTCTATGATGAATCAAATAACCGATGAAGAGTTAGATGAATGTTTAGATCTCTTGAATGTTAAGGATCAACGTGAAAATAGTGATTTAGAAGTTTTAAAAGGTAATTTATTTGAACAGAACGCAAGTGATTCAACTATTCATAATTATGTAGAAAACTTAAGGGATATATCGAAACACTTAGAAAAAGGCAAAGAAAAGAATTTAAAACGTTTAGAAAAAACTAATGAAAAACGGTCAGCTAAAGAAAAATATACTCTAAATGAAACTCCCGTTTATATTAAAGGACGTGTTATACGTAAATTAGATCCAGCCTACAAAAGAATAGAGGCTAAAGAAATTGATACTCATAGGATACAAGATGACAAAAATAAACACATTTATCATAAGAAAATAATGAAACAAAGAAAGAAAGTATTTAAGTAATATTTTATTTTATTGCAGATCCACTATGGAAACCCTAGTTATAATCATATTATTGAAAATAATCACTACAACCGTAGCTATAGAAATTATACCTTTACAAAATAATGTATTGCCTATTTTATTGGGAAAAGCTTATGTGACCAATAGAAACTTACAATTGATTTATCATATAGACCTAAATAAAATGGAAGAATTAATTATCAGATATCAAAGAGAAATTGAGAATTTGAAAGATCAACAATTAGGTTTTGCACAAACGGCAAACCATAGATATTTGCAGCATTCGAATAAAATTAATATTAACACACGAGAAGAACTTCTTAACGAGAAAATTAGAATTAAAAGAAGACTGATAAATTTAGGTGGCAAAATTTCAAAGATATTATTCGGAACCTTAGATTCTGACGATGAGGAATTATATAGAAGTTATTTTAATAGCATAGAGAAGAATGAGAATACACTTAAGAGGAATCAAAAACAAATTGCTACTATAGTAAATGATTTGAAAAATAAATATATTGATAAATTCCAAAAGATGAATGAAAATCTTGAATTATTAAAAATTGTTCCAGAGTTAAGAGCTGTAGAACAAATGCATCTTATGACCTTTGAACTCAAAGATATCAAAATTATATTGGATGAAATTCAAACTGCAGTAAGCTTTGCAAGATTGCACCTGCTACATGAATCTATTTTACCATATACCAAATTTGCAGAATTGATCAAAAATGTTACTATAATACCAGTATACCATCTGAAAGATTATTATCAATTATGTCATACAAAAGTAGTCTTTCGAAATAAAACTTTATTATTCTTAATATCGATTCCCACTATTTATGAACGGAGTTATGATCTGTACAAGTTTTATTACCTATCCCAAAGTAATTTAACCCTTCCTCAAACCTATCCTTATATGCTCTCCCAAGAAGAAATTTTAAAATGGTCGACAAACCAATGTCATCCAATAGAAGAAGACTTTTTATGTGATCAAGATTCCCTCAACAAACCTCCACAATGTTTGGAAAATATCCTTAGGAATCATACAGAAAATTGCCCAAGAACCAAATCTATGTCTGCATCAGATTTAAAGTTATTAGAAGATGGAAGCATTCTATCATTAGAGAACGAGAAAATCCAAGAGAAATGTCCTCAGCAAATAAAACATTATTTTATACCCCCAGCTGCAATTCTTCGATCCAAATGTGTAATTAGTAATACTCAAAAAGACATTTTTCCCGTAACTACTGTCAACGAAGAAAAATACATTATTCTACCCAAGATGACCACATCTATAAAGAACCATTCTAACGATGAAGATTTCAAGAAAGAAGATGAAATTCCAGACATCGACATAGAAGAACTGGATCAGTGGAATCATCACCCTTCGAAATTCAGCTTTTTATTATTTCTATTGATAACCATTATAATCATTATAATCATTGCTTGTATTTTGAAATATTTTAGAAAATACTTAAATTTTACTAAAGTCACACCTTCAGGTGATGCCTTTCTCCAAGAAGGGGAGGAATCATGTAATAATACCCCCTATTAATTAAATACCTTTATAATTAGAACGCATAAGAATATAAATATGACTATGTTAAGAATTGCTGACGTAGCTTTTACTGATAACGCCACGTGCGACGCTTCCCATTATTTATAAAACTATAAATAGCCTCCCACTCAATTAGTCGGGGAGAATTAGAGAATTAGAGAATCAGAGTACGAGTCAGTAAGAATGTAATTGTATCATATCATGCATCAATTTCTTCCGCTGTAAATAAAATCTATTTCAATTTTTAAAAACAGTGTTTTTTACCCCAAATTCATAAATATATATTTGAAACTGATCACTCGATCTATCTGAAATTTAGCATAAAATTGTGGAATCATGACCTTTAGCCGCATGTGAAGTTTTGTATTGTTCGGGTTACCGTAAAGTGTAAAAAAAAATTTTTAAATTTTTTAATTTTATTTCTGCAATAACTCAGTTGCAATTCTCAGAGTAGGTTAGGGAGATACATATCTCGGTTAAGTTCGCTATTGGGCAAAATAGGCCAGATGGTTTCGGAGTAACGAAAAAAAATGTTTTTTTAACTTGCAAATTTCAAAATAATTTTTTTTTAGATGCAGTTTCACCATAAAAATCCATTGATATCATTTTCAACTCCAACAAGCTAATTCTTTCGGAGATATGATTTTTCGAAATTTCAATAATGAATCGTACTTCTATGTTTTCACAGAATGCTATAATTATTCTATCTATGATTCATTATATGATCTGTGTTCATACTCGTACATGTCATCCTGGTCTATAAGAGAGAGTAAATTCCTTTTAGATATTTTAATTTGATTTCTTCCATGATGCAGTTCTCATTCTCAGATTGCTCATTTAATCTTGATAAATAAACTTTTATTTGAATTGAATTTCTTTTATGATGCAGTTCTATCATAAGAATACATTGATATAATTCTCAACGCTGAGAAACCAATACTTTCGGAGATATACTTTGTCTGTTTGAACAAGAGCGCCAGAAAGCTCCTGTCCGCAGGGCTTGAACCAATTTTTTCTTAAGATTTTAACACCCTGTAGCTCAAAAGTTAAGAGGTTCAGGACATATGATGATATGAACTTTTCATCTTAAAATCACCCAAGGATCCCCACCCTTGCGGATCAGTATCCAATTATGAAACAGTTCATTACTGTACAAAATTTTTGTCCGTTCCACCTAATTTGAGTAATGGAATTTCAAAGTTCCTTTCATTTTATGGATTGCTTAGTAGATATTAACTGCAATCCAGTGTATTCCAAGGCTTCCTTTGACTTCTTGATTATATTGCTGTAGGAGAAGGTTTGACACGTTTAACGTATTAAAAGGTTATTATTATTTACATGTGGTTAGCTATAATTTATCCTATATAGGACCCAAAAAAATAGACACATTTTAAAGAATGTTCAACGATAATGATAAGGTGGGTCCGGAACGATTCATTTCGTTAACTAAGCAGGTAAATATTTTTTAAATCTTCGTGCTCCCAGGAATTAAATGTCCATTATAGCTTATAGCGCTATAACGAATTATAGCAATTTTCTCCCAATTATACGTAAATACTTCTTTATATACCATCAATTCAAGGATGTTTTATTCAAGCTCACATTCAAATCGAGCTAATGACGGTCATAAGAAGATGATGATATAAAAGTGGCGTACACTGTTCGTTTTAGAATTGGAGTCTCATCAATTATCAAGGCTTCTGCAGGATTCCCGATGTATAGGAACCTTCCTTGAATGCTTGGTTCATTCCGTGTCATTACAGTGATTTTAAAAACAAATCGATGCCATAATTGAAGGGAATCAATTCATAATTCTTTGATTTGCATCCAATTATAGATTAGCGGCATCGATTTTTCTCCGTAAATGCAATTTCAATCCTTTGCTTATTGAACAGAGTGGAAGAGCTATAAATTACTGGAGTCGTTGAGATAAATCCACATTCTTCATTTTGAGCAATAATCACATTTTGTAATAGTAGGTTTCATTGTATTCAAGGCCTGTTACAAATTACTGGAAAATATTACACATCTTGAGGATTCCTTGCTGTTTGTGTACAAATAATCATCCTGAAAGTGTCAGAAGTATAAATAATAGATTTATTTTATCCCGTTTCGGGAATATCGAAAAATGAATAACTTTGACCTATCAACGGATAGGTCAAAGTAATTCAATTCTAAGGAACATAATTGATTTCGACCACGGATTCTTGATCGGTAGGTCGAATCAAATCGTTTAAGACCATTTTCATCCAAAAATTCGAAAGTTACAGACATTGGGCAAATTGGTAAGCACTCTGTTCCGAGGAACAAGAGCACCAAAAATTAATCATTAACCGAACCCGACTGTATATTCTTATTTTTGGAGCTCTTGTTCCTCGGAACGGAGTGCTTATCAATTTGCAAAAATGTCTGTAATTTTCCGTTTGTCCGGCCGGCCGTAACCTCGATAACTCTCAAACGGAATGAGCTAGCCAGTTGAAATTTTCAGAATAGGTTTGGGATATAAATATCTCGGTTAAGTTCGTCATTGGGCTGGGGGTTTCGGAGTAACGAAAAAAAATTTTTATTTCAAATTCAATTTTTGGCGCTCTTGTTCCTCGGAACAGAGTGCTTATCAATTTGTCCAAATGTCTGTAATTTTCGAATTTTTACCTGAAAATGCAATTTTCAACAATTTGGTTCCACTCACTGATCAAGAATCCGTGGTCAAAATCGATTCTGTCCGGCCGGCCGTCCGTCCGTTAACACGATAACTCTCGAACGATAGGAGTTAGATGATTGAAATCTGCAGGGTAGGTTTGGAGCGTAAATATCTCGGACGATTTCGTTAAAGAGCGAAATCCATCAAGCAGTTTTGGAGTTCTGGCCGTTTTTAGAAAAAACATTTGGATGAATATTTCCGAAACCGATCACTCGATCAATCTGAAATTTAGCATCAAATTGTAGAATCATTACCTTTATACGCATGTGGAGATTTGTATTGATAGGGTTACCGTGAAGTGTCAAAAAATTTTTTTTTAATTTTCAAATTTTGTTTCTACAATAACTCTCGAACGGAATGAGCTAGGCAGTTGAAATGTTCAGAGTAGGTTAGGGAGATGAATAATCTCGGTTAAGTTCGTTATTGGGTAAAATAGGCCAAATAGTTTCGGAGTAACGAAAAAAAAAAATTTTTAACTTACAAATTTCAAGTTCAATTTTTTTTAAGATGCAGTTTCACCATACAAATCCATTGATATGATTTTCAACTCCAACAAGCTAATACTTTCGGAGATATGATTTTTCGAAATTTCAATAATGAATCGTACTTCTTTGTTTTCACAGAATGCTATAATTATTCTATCTATGATTTATTATATGATCTTTGTTCATACTCGTACATTTCATCATGTTCTATAAGAGAGAGTCAAATTCATTTCAGCTATTTTAATTTGATGTATTCCACGGTGCAGTTCTCATTCTCAGATTACTCATTTAATCTTGATAAATAAACTAATATTTGAATTGAATTTCCATTATGATGTAGTTCTATCATAAGAATACATTAATATAATTCCCAACTCTGAGAAACCAATGCTTAGGGAGATATAATTTGTCTGTTTGAACCAGAGCGCCAGAAAGCTCCTGTCCACAGGGCTTGAACCAATTTTTTTCCTCAAATCCACAAATCCAATTATATTATATCAATTGAGACTTTAGCCAATATTTCAGTTTTGTTTTAACTGGAGATATTCTGAACTCAATATTATCAAATTAACATTACCATTCCCATCATCATATGGATTAACCATGGGCATCAAATATCAAAATTTGACATATCATGTCTCAGGAAATTAAGTTGACATGTATCAACACAGATCATATTATAATAATTCATAGATAGAATAATTATCGCATTCTGTGAAAACACAGAAGTACGATTTATTATTGAAATTTTGAAAAAATCATATCTCCGAAAGTATTAGTTAAAAATTATAAGTTAAAAAAAAAAAGCACTGACGTGAAGTCAGTACTCTTTGGCGCGCGTGTTCACGGTGGCTAATTTGAATTGAATGATTCAAAAATTAACAGTGCTGTATCTAAGCTGCCATCAGGATAGAGTAACAAAGTTGGAAAAGAACACAAGTGACTCTCCTTAGTCGCACAAGCTCCTAGAAGATTTGGGAGGGTCAGTATAATCCTAATCATGTTTATAGCACGCGCGCCAAAGCAGATTGACTTTTTACACTTTTTCTTTCATTGTTAAGTCAATCTGCTTTTGCGCGCGTGCTATAAACATGATTAGGATTATACTGACCCTCCCAAATCTTCTAGGAGCTTGTGCGACTAAGGAGAGTCACTTGTGTTCTTTTCCAACTTTGTTACTCTATCCTGATGGCAGCTTAGATACAGCACTGTTAATTTTTGAATCATTCAATTCAAATTAGCCACCGTGAACACGCGCGCCAAAGAGTACTGACTTCACGTCAGTGCTTTTTTTTTTTTTTCAAGTTCCTTTAACAAATATAGCTATCAATACAGTTTGGCTGTTAGCTTTACCGTAGATCAGAAAAAAATTCGGTTGTGGGTCCTCCGTTAGGGACGCAATTGCATCTTCTCCAAATCCGAACGCATTTTAATATAGATCTACCGAATATAGTTATTTATAAATTCGCTTCAGGGCCACCATACAGACATTTCAAATCGGAAACAACGCTATTTCCCCCAAACTGACTTGTGTCCGTGCACTGAATTGACATGAATATTCTTTTAAAACCTCACAATATCGGCTCTTTACTCCCAACATAACCCAAACAACCCAAAACCATTCACTTCTCGTCTGCGCAAGCGCAGTATACTCGTGGCTGCAAGTTCTCCCAAAATTACACATCTCATGAAAAACTCCGATTCTCCAACACTAGTGGTTCAGGAGATATCGCTTTTTGAATCCACGCATGCGCAGACCCTCACCAGGGGATTCTATAGCGGAAAAGCATCCGCCACCCCAAAACCCTAATCCTCTCTGACGAAAGCACCAGCAGTCAAATCACTGATGGTCTGCTCATGCGCATAACGAAAAATGCCCGTAAGGGGTTACATCCATTTCGATATTAGCCCCAGGGCCACGGTACGGACACTTTAACTCTGAAACAACGCTACATCCCCCAAACTAACTTTTCCTTGCACTGAATTGCTATGAATATTCTTTTAAAACCTCATAATATCGACTCAGCACTCCCAACATAACCCATCCAACCCAAAAACAGTCACTTCTCTTCTGCGCATGCGCAATCTACTCGCGGCTAAAAGTCCTCTCAAAATAACACACCTTACAAAAAACTCCGATTCTCCAACACTAGTGGTTCCGGAGATATCACATCTTTAATCCACGCATGCGCAGACCCTCAACAGGGGATTCTATAGAGGAATAGCATCCGCCACCCCAAAACCCTACTCCTCTCTGACGATATCACCACCAGTTAAATTACTGATGGTCTGCTCATGCGCATAACGAAAAATGCCTGTAAGGGGTAACATCAATTTCAAAATTAGCCCCAGGGCCACGGTACGGACACTTTAACTCGGAAACAACGCTACATCCCCCAAACTGACTTGTCCTTGCACTGAATTGCTATGAATATTCTTTTAAAACCTCATAATATCGACTCAGCACTCCCAACATAACCCATCCAACCCAAAAACAGTCACTTCTCTTCTGCGCATGCGCAATCTACTCGCGGCTAAAAGTCCTCTCAAAATAACACACCTTACAAAAAACTCCGATTCTCCAACACTAGTGGTTCAGGAGATATCACATCTTTAATCCACGCATGCGCAGACCCTCAACAAGGAATTCTATAGAGGAATAGCATCCGCCACCCCAAAACCCTAATCCTCTCTGACGAAAACACCACCAGTTAAATCACTGATGGTCTGCTCATGCGCATAACGAAAAATGCCTGTAAGGGGTAACATCAATTTCAAAATTAGCCCCAGGGCCACAGTAGGGACACTTTAACTCGGAAACAACGCTACATCCCCCAAACTGACTTGTCCTTGCACTGAACTGCTATGAATATTCTTTTAAAACCTCATAATATCGACTCAGCACTCCCAACATAACCCATCCAACCCAAAAACAGTCACTTCTCTTCTGCGCATGCGCAATTTACTGGCGGCTAAAAGTCCTCTCAAAATAACACACCTTACAAAAAACTCCGATTCTCCAACACTAGTGGTTCGGAAGATATCGCATCTTTAATCTACGCATGCGCAGACCCTCATCAGGGATCTGAAGTCTATGGAGGAATAGCATCCGCCACCCCAAAACCCCAATCCTCTCTGACGAAAACTACAGCAGTTAAAGGACTTCTCATCTGCGCATGCGCAATACGGAAAATGCCCGGAAAGGGCAGCATGAACCTCAATAACATATGTTTCGGCATTAAAAGCAAAGTATTCCGCAAAATAGTAGTAATTTTTTTATTTTTTTCATGTCACGTGATCTTCACGAAATTTTGCAAAAGTGTTTGCTTTGGTCTTTTGCATCTAACTACTGAGTTTCAATTTAATCAGATCAGTATTTCTCGAGTTATCGTGAAAATAAAATTTTCAAATTTTCAAAATTTTTTTTTGCCACTTTAGGGCCGTCCGTTCAACACAAAACTTTGCAGGCATATAAAGGTCATGATTCTACAATCTGATGCCAAATTTCAAAAAGATCGAGTGATCGGTTCCGGAAATATTCATAAAAAACGTTTTTATTAAAAACGGCCTTAACTCCGAAACCGCTCCGTCGATTTTGCCCGTTAACGAACTTGTCCGAGATATTTACGCTACGAAATTACCCTGCAAATTTCAACGCTCTAAGTCGTTCCGTTCGAGAGTTATCGTGCTAACGGCCGGACCGGCCGGCCGGCCGGACGGACAGAATTGAATTTGACCTCGAATTCTTCATCAGGGAGTCGAACCCAATCGTTTGAGACCATTTTCGAAAAAAAATTCGAAAAATACAGACATTGTGACGAAATGATAGCACGCTGTTCCTTGCGGAACACGCGCGCAAAAATGACATAAATGGATTCCTATGGTGAAATTGCATATCAAGAAAAACTTATTTATAAATTTGTAATTTGTTTTTTGTTACTCCGAAACCATCAGACCGATTATGCCCAACTTAGCCGAGATATTTATCTCCCAAACTTATTCTGAAAATTTCAACTGCCTAGCTCATACCGTTCGAGAGTTATCGTGTTAACGGCCGGACAGACTCTTCTCAGAAATTCGCAAGTTCGACAATTTTATGAAATTAATGTGCCTAGTACAAGACCGCAAAAATTTTGACAGCGGTGGGATTCGAACCCACGCCCTTTCGGACTGGTGCCTAAAACCAGCGCCTTAGACCGCTCGGCCACGCTGCCTGATGGCAGTATCGGGAAATTTTGTCGTACTTAATGAATTTCTATTAGTGGGAAACTGTAATCTGTAACCTCTCTAAAGATTGTACTGTTTTTAAATAAATGGTATCTATTTCAGAAGTAGGAATCCAAGGTTTTGGTTAGGTATTTTCTCAAATAATTCAACCTTTGGAATCGCAAAGCAAATTTTCGAGATTTCTGCTCAGAATGATTCATTTCAAGTGGATGATACCTTAGTGTTTCAACTGTTAAAACAGTTTAGCGTTCTCCTATGTTGATTTATTAACAACAGTTTCAGCGATCTTTCATTATTATTAATATTATAATTGATATCTATCTTGATACTAGAAATCTGCCCCTGATCCGGTAAGAATAAACAATTTTTAAAAAAACTATATTAGCATAAAAACGAAGGAATTTAGAAATGAAGATAGTATCTGATTAAAATGGTTCTGGAAACTCGTTCAGAGTTCACACAGCAAACATTTGGCTTACTTTCGGCGCGGAAAATAAGGACGTTGAACAAAATACTCAAAATATTAAATTTCAGTAAACGGTACGACTTTCCAGAAGAAACTAGAATAAACAAAGATTCAATTCAATTCAACATGTCGATCATTCTGCCCATAAAATTTCTACTGCCGGCATCTATCGGCGAAAACTGAAGTAGAACAAAATCCTTGTACCTATTTTGACAGTATTTGGACCGCAATTCGGCCGAAAATATGTCAAAGAGTGTCTTCACCATTGTATTCTATGCATCTATGGTCTCATACAAGTGTTATGTCAAGATCAGGAGGAACATGAAATTCTTGAAAGATAGATTTGTTAATGAAGTTACTAGCTTTATGGAATAATTTAGAGTCGATAATCAGAAACTGTTGACAACTTGTTTGGTCGGATCTAAATACAGTGGACCAGTTCACCCTGATCACTGGAATATTTTGATATTTCGGCATATGTGCTGTAAAATAAGGTTGTGAAGGCTCTCGTACAATTTTAACCATATCTGACGGATAGTTTCTGAGATACAGATATTTTTTTAAATATAATTTTTTTTAATTTCCAGTCATGCGATCCACTCAAACTTTGCATCAGTCTTCGTATCGGTATTTTTCAACTAATTACAGTGCTTTGATTCGATCAGATTAGTATTTTTCGTGTTATTGGGAAAACAAAATTTCAAATGACTATAACGGTGGATTTTGCCCATTAACGAACCTAGCCGGCTCATTTGGACTCCAAACCTACCCTACAAATGTCAACTCTCTAACCACCCATTGTGTTCGAGCGTAATCGTGCTGACGGCCGGACCAGCCGGACAGAATCAATTCAGACCTCTGATTCTTCCTCAATGAGTCGAAACTAATTGTTTTAGACCATTCTTGGCCAAATATTCGAAAATTACAGACATTTGGACGAATTGATAGGCACTATGTTCATAGAACAGCGCGTCAAAAATGAAACAGGAATTTGTCGCGGGTATCAACATTATATGTGTTGTTTTCCCTTTGCGGGAATATACAGGGTGAGTCTTTGACCACTGCATTAATTTTAACCAAAGATTCCTCTCATCAAATGAAACACTTTTTTCATTTACTATTTTTCCAGATTCGGCTCAGGTAAAATGTTTCAAGCGTTTAAAGATTTCACAATGTGCTAATACACTCCCGCATATAAATTATCTATGACATTGTTGGCGGACGAGAATAAGGCATGGTAACGTGGTTTACAGCTTGATTCGGGATTCCAACGCTCAGGGACGGATCCAAAAAAGTAGTGAAATTTCTGGAGTGTTACATTTTAAAACATTCAATGAAGAATATCTCGAAAACGGTCCGTTTAAGGAGAAATGATGAAGAATAATATAATGTTCTAAAACGATGGAATATTCTTGAAATGACTCAAGAAAAACTTCATATGCTTTCTTTATGCTAATTTCGTTTAGTTTTATGAATCCAAGAGTCCATAACTAGAAAACCAGTAGAAGCAGAAAATAACTAATATTTGGAAAATATGTATCATAGTTATAGGAAACTTTATGCCAACATTCATTTTATTCGAAAAAAGGATGTCAAAGCTACAAAATAAAAACTGATTTTTTTTCAAAATTTCAACAGCCTGTATCTTTTTACCTGAGCTGAATTTGGAAAAATGTTAAATGAAAAAAGTGTTTCATTTGATGAGAGGAATCTTTGGTTAAAATTGATGCAGTGGTCAAAGACTCACCCTGTAGACATACAGTATGCACCTAAACAAAAGAGACGTAAACAAATTAGTTATTGAATGAAAATATACCTTTTTGATGTAGTAGTAAACTTCATTATCTATGGATAAATCGCGTATTAATAATTAATATACATGTATTAATTTTTCACTAATATATATTTAATTTTTATATTGAAACTCAAATGAACCCACCATTTAGGACAAAAAAATATACATTTCGGCATATATGAATAAGGGGTATATGTAATATGAATAAACTTCATTTTATATGTTTAAATTGAGATTCATTACAGTGGAGTTTAAATTTCGTGTTTTCTATCCTTCCTCATATCACAAAATCATACTTCTCTTTTTTGGCACTCTTGTTCATCGGAACAGAGTGTTTATCAATTGGCCAAAATGTCTGTAATTTTTGGATGAAAATGGTCGTAAACGATTTGGTTCAACTCACGGATCAAGAATCCGTGGTCAAAATCGATTCTGTCCGGCCGGCCCTCCGTCAACTGAATGATCTAGACCAGGGTGGCCTCCCCTGGTCTAGATCGTGGTCGATCGCGATCGACTTGTCGATCGTGGCTATAGGTGCAGTCAATCGCGGTGAGGCAGACAACATCGAATTTCATTAAAATTTCTACAATTATAGATCTATACAGGGTGGTCCAGATCTTAACCAAGAAATTTTAACCACGTATTCTACGTCAAAAATAAGCCCTAGTTTGTCATATAAAGATATGTCGGGAAATGCTTCCTCTTTGAGATACAGGGTGTTAAAATTATTAGAAAAGAAAATGTTTTTCTTTCTTTCACGTCGAACACCTTCTTAAAATTCATAATTGAATGTTGCTATTAACGCTTATTTTTTTGTAATTATACGTTTCGTTTACAAAGATAGTCTTATTATTATTATGTACCATATCAAATTTTAGCGATTTCCTCATGCATGAGAATGTGTTTAATTTTTTTACTCGGAAACGGGGCCTCGTATGTCAAAAACGCAAGAGAATTAATTTGCTCCATATTAAACAAGGATCAAGAGTAATTTTTAATATTGGAAAAACCAGTGGCGTATCATTTTTTTGTCTGAAAATATTCAGTCTCGATGCAGTGCGGACGCCACTGGTAGAATAAACAAAAAATTATTCCATTCAAAAAGTGCTCCTTGATCCTTAAAACCTATGTCCCAATTTATTAGTTATATTTCAAAAAGTGTAAAAGTTATTAATAAAAAACATTTTTTTTTCTATAATTTTAACACCCTGTATCTCGGAGAGGAAGCATTTCTCGACATATGTTTGTATGACAAACTAGGACTTATTTTTGACGTAGAATACGTGGTTAAAATTTCTCGGTTAAGATCTGGACCACCCTGTATATCTATATTGGTAGATCGCGCAGGGTTTTGTCAGTAAATACTTAGTAGATCTTGATTCTCATCAAGTTGGCCGCCCCTGATCTAGACTGTTGAAATTTCCAGAGCAGGTTTAGGAGATAGACAACTCGGTTAAGTTCGTTATTGGGCAAAATCGGCATAATGGTAAACGAAAATAAAAATTTTTTTTTACATTACAAATTTAAAATTCAATTTTTTTAAGATGCATTTTCACTATAAGAATCCATTGATATCGGAGATATGATTCTGCAAATTTTCAAAATAAATCGTACTTCTATATGTGTCTACAGAATGCTGTACTTAATTATTCTATATAATGAATTATTATATGATCTGCGTTCGAACATGTCATCTTATTTTCCTATGAGAGATATGTCAAAATTATTTCTGGTTCATTATTCTTGATATAAAATACACCCCCTGTTCTAGAAAACAAAGTATGATTGAAAGCAAAATACCCAATGAAATAACCTCAGCTATCGTAGAATTATGAGGATGATATATGAGATTATACTTTTAAGGTGATCATATAATGCCCGTGGATAATCCATATGATGATGGAAATATATACTTTGGTAATCATTTATATGATCTGAATTAAAATATGTAAGGAATGTGAAAATACAACTTTAAGACTCACCCTCTACATACTTTGGCAAGTTAATCAAATTTGGTTCAGAATATCTCCAGTAAAAATAAAACTGCAATAATGGCTAAGTTTTAATCTTATATTTAAAATTCTCGTGTCACAATGTTAGTTACCATACACCTCCGAAACAGTTTGACCGATTTTTATGAAATTTTATATGCATATTCAGTAGATCTGAGAATCGGCTAGTATCTATTCTTCATACCCCTAAGGGCGGGTTGTAACTCAGTTGGTTAAACTCTGGTTAACCTTGATCATCGGATATCGTTGGTTAAGTTGTTGTAACTCTGGTTAAGTCGTTGTAACTCTGATGTTTTGGAAGTTAACCAGTGGTTAACCACTAGAATTTTTCACCAGCCGATTTGAGACTTAAAACTGCGGTTAAGAGCAAGATACAGAAAATATATATAAAAAAAATTACAGATTTCTGATGAATCAAAGAAAAACTCGTCAAATGTTTGATAATATAACCTATAGACATATAATGATTATTATGTGGAAATAATAAAATATCAGATATCCATGTAGTGTTGTCCAGAATTGGGAAATTTTGAATGAAGAAAAAAAAATTGATAAAATGAACAACCCAAGAGAAAATCTGCTTCAATTAAACTTAACGAGCGATGAGGACTTTTTAGAACTGTTTGCAATTGCTCAACAAAATTTCACAATGAGAGATGTTGATTTTTAGAAATGGGATAAACAGTATAATTCAGAGTTTCGTTTATGATATCTAAAGTCACAATACAACAAATAACTGAAGAGATAGGAGAAGCCACTTCATACATCATTAAATATGTATCATAGGAGAGACCGATAATATTCAATTGGAGGTACCCTACATTCCTTGGTTTAATATGATAAATTATATAGACATAATTTTTTAATTACTAGATACTTCTAGGGATTCTTGTAACAATAAAATATCAAACTTATTTATGTTTTCAAAGGATAATATATAATAAAGATAAAATCATTGAATGTATATGAAAATTTTATTGCGCAATTCATTCGTTCACAACTCAATCTTCATTTCACTGAAATAATTCATATAATAACTTTGTAATTTCAATAATATAACTCGTATTCTCTTGGTTATGTGTTAGATTCAGCTAATGTTTCAGTTTCGGTTGTTGCTTGCTGCACATACACAATCTTATTTGGCGGTTGCCCAGTGTAACAGTTTGGTTCGCAATTTAATATCTTTCATGGTGCAGTTCTATCGTAAGAATCCATTTATATCATTTCCAGAGACCAATAATTTCGAAAATGTGATTTGTCGAAGTTTGAACAAGAGCCCCAAAGCTCCTGTTCACAGTGCTTTTCCCCTTTTTTAAGTACCTATGTAATTATGGCGTAATAGTAGATATAAGAGGGATATTGCTTTTTTCGGTAAATCCTGGTCACACTTATTTCAACCAATCACCATCTTGTTGACGTAAGCTACTTAAATAATTTACCTTTTCCTTCCTCTTGTTCAATCCAAATTGAAATTACTAATTTCAGTTAAAGTTTAAGACCCAGCTGTCAGTCAGCTTAAATTTATCACCAGACAATAAATTGCAATTTTTAATATACAGTTGCGATTCTTGAAGAAGTCCAAAGCTTCAACAACGCCAAGTAGAGAAAGTCTGATTTATCACTACATCTCATTAATTATATCGGAATATATTGCCGTGAATAGCTCGTGGTATAATTGATCATTAAAATATAATTCAGGAGGTTTAACACGTACCACAAGAAGAGCACCTACAGGGAGTCGTCAAAGGGAAAAATGGATGACTAACAGCTGAAATGAATTGAAGAAATAAGCAAATTGATATGTATAGGGGGGTTGCTATTTATACAGTGCGAGTCAGTTTTTTGTTGTTCTTTTCTGGGGAACATCGCGTTATATCATTTTGCTCACTGTAATTTTCGAAATTTTTGCCGAAAATGGTATCAAACGATTTGGTTCGACACCCTGATGAAGAATTCGACGTCAAATTTGATTTTATCAGGCCAGCCGTTGCCACGATAACTTGAGAACGGAATTTTTAAGGTAGGTGGCGCATCCCAATACGACGGACAAGTTCGTTAATGGGCATCATCGGCCCAATGGTTTCCGATTAATGATTTTGTTTTCAACCAATACAAATCCGATCGAATTGAAACTTGGTGAGTAGTTGTTGAATACAAACCTACGGACGTTTGTGGAATTTTGTGAGAATCGTATCACTAAAGTTTTAAGAAATTGGTTAAAGTATTGAAGTGAATTCAGGAGCTTTTGCGTGTATGATGTCTATTCTCCTGTACTGGACTCTTTTAATCGAATTCACCATGGTACATTATATTGTCCATTCTCTTCGAATTTACCATAGTAAATTCGAATTAAGAGTGTCCAATACAGGAGAATGGACAATAGAACATACGCGTAAAAGCTCCTGATTTCACATCAGTGCTTGAATCAATTTCGTTTTCGTGATTTTTTGCAATTTTCTAGGGTTACGTTTCTTATCAAATTTTAAACACGTATTTATGTCGATATTCTACAACTAGTCACCAAGCTTCAATTCGATCGAATCTATATTTTTTGAGTTTTCGAGGAAATAACATTCCAGGTGGGTAAAACTCTGAAACCATTAGACCAATTATGCCCATAAACGAACTTAATTCTCCTATTCGGATACGCAACATACCCTGGAAATTACAAGTCATCGAGGCAACGGTCAACCATCCATCTACTGAACTCACACAAGGCTGCTCGATTCTCCAACAATATACAGGGTGATTTTTTTAAGTGTTTCATTAGAAGTTTTCGAGGAAGGAATTGTAATGCAGATTCAGGATTTTGGATTTTCGTTTTAGAGTACATGAACTTTAATTGTAAAATATTTTCAAGTGGAATCTACTTCCGGTTTCACCGGAAACGAATGTAACTTCGCTATTTCAAATGCAACACCCTGTATATTTTTACGTATTCGAATTCTTCGTTTAATTTTACACTGATTTGATGTATGATATGTGCAACCATTCAAGCGGTTTTTGAATTATAGCCTGATTATCAAATTTTTCGAAAAAAAGGTTGTCACAGATTAGTGTCCATATCTTAAAAATCCCTCATTACAAGAATTTCTTTTGCGAAAGTGGAACAAAAGAAAGTACGCTGATACTGTTTCTTGTATAACTTATGAGGAAATATTATACAGGGTGTCTGAAAAAGGGCCCCAAAGTGAGCCTCAATAAAACTATGAAATCTCACTTTTTTCAAATGGCAACCCTATAATTTTGTAATTCCAATCGATTGCTCGTCAAAAACCAGTTATGGTGTCCCGAACATTTCATGCCTCTAAAATCAGTATTTTTGCCGTTATTCAATAAAATTAGAATTTCACGATTAAAGACAGGTTTCGCACAGTTTGTAAGCTTGCATATTTGAAGTAGGCTATGTTAGGAACTGTCATTCTTACTTTTTCTTACAGATCAAGCACTAAGCAAAGTATGCAATAATAATTTCACTGGAATGATATATCAAGGGTATGTTCTTTATTTGCGGCAAATGTAACAAATTCCTAGAAAAGGTAATTAGAAATTCAACGAACGAAATTCACATTTACTGACTTCAACGAAATCAAAGTTCAGGAGGTATCAAATCAATTTTCTCCGTACTGGAAGCCTTAACCCTAAACGGACTCGAGTGAATACAGTAATAGATAATGAATGATCTCTTAGTTTAAAACTATCACAAAAATTTTATTCACAACAAGAAACTAATACTACAATAAATTTTCAAAATATTGGCCGCCTACCGCCATACATTCATCAATTCTTCTACGAACTCCATCTGATGTAGCTTTTCTTATTTGTTCAGGTGGTAATTCCCTTAATGCACCCCTCACCCTCGCTTCAAGTTCTTCCTTTGAGTCGATGTTATTTTTGTAGACCTCTGATTTTATAGTACCCCATAAATAAAAATCAAGGGGTGTTAGGTCTGGAGAACGAGGGGGCCACTCTAATGGATCATTTAGTCTGATCCACCTCTCTCCGAACATTGCGTTCAGTTCGGTAGTGACAGGTCTCGTGCAATGTGCCGGTGCTCCGTCTAATTGGTACCAGCAATGGAACATCACATTAAGAGGTAATTCTTCCAAAAAAGGGGAAACCACCGACCTTAAGATTTCCAGATACCTTTGTCCGGTTAAATTCTCATCATAAATGTGATAACATAGTTTATCATCCATCAACATGCAAAAGACATTGAAACCAAACCTATGTTGATGGTTTTTCTCATGAATCAAATGTGAATTTGTATCATTTGCCGCAAATAAAGAACATACTCTTGATATATCATTCCAGTGAAATTATCATTGCATGTTTTGCTTAGTGCTTGATCTGTAAGAAAAAGTAAGAATGACAGTTCCTATCATAGCCTACTTCAAAAATGCAAGCTTACAAACTGTGCAAAACCTGTCTTTAATCGTGTAATTCGAATTTTATTGAATAACGGCAAAAATACTGATTTTAGAGGCATGAAATGTCCGGGACACCATAACTGGTTTTTGACGAGCAATCGATTGGAATTACAAAATTAAAGGGTTGCCATTTGAAAAAAGTGAGATTTCATAGTTTTATTGAGGCTCACTTTGGGGCCCTTTTTCAGACACCCTGTATAATATTTCCTCATAAGTTATACAAGAAACAGTATCAGCGTACTTTCTTTTGTTCCACTTTCGCAAAAAGAAATTCTTGTAATGAGGGATTTTTAAGATATGGACACTAATCTGTGACAACCTTTTTTTCGAAAAATTTGATAATCAGGCTATAATTCAAAAACCGCTTGAATGGTTGCACATAGCATACATCAAATCAGTGTAGAATCGAACGAAGAATTCGAATACGTAAAAATATACAGGGTGTTGCATTTGAAATAGCGAAGTTACATTCGTTTCCGGTGAAACCGGAAGTAGATTCCTCTTGAAAATATTTTACAATTAAAGTTCATGTACTCTAAAACGAAAATCCGAAATCTTGAATCTGTATTACAATTCCTTCCTCGAAAACGTCTAATGAAACACTTAAAAAAATCACCCTGTATATCCCATCGTGTTGAAACTTGGCAGCAGAGTTAGTTTCTGAAGGCTCTCCCAAAAATTTAGCGATGTCTGACGAATAGTTACTGATACTTATATATAATTCTTTTCAATGATTTTTTAAAAATTTTCTAGTAATACGATCCTCGCGAAATTTTGCAAGAATTTCCGAGTTGGCATTATACAACTAATAACCATGTTTGAATTTAATTGTTTTTTTTATTTTTCGAGTTATTGAAGAAATAACAACCAAGTTTCAGATCGGTACACAAACTCAAATGTTGCACTCAGATGCACAACCTAACCTGAAAATTTCAAGTCGCTATCTCTTTCCGTTCTCAGATTATTATGACATCAAAAATAGTTTGTTATAATTTTTTTTTAATTCTCTAGTTGCACAATTCTCACAAAATTAAACAAGCGTATTCAGATCAATATTCTACAACTATTCACAACTTGTCTGTCGTATTGGCATGCGCCACCTACCCTGAAATTTTCAAGTCGCTATCTCATTCCGCTCTCAAATTATCGTGGCAACGGACGGCCGGCCGGACAGAATCAAATTTGTCCTAAAATTCTTCATCAGGTAGTCGAACTCAGTTGTTTGACGCCATTCTCGGCAAAAAATTCAAAAATTACAGACATTTGGGCAAAATAATAACGCGATGTTCCCCAGAACATACGATTAATTATAGAAATTTCGAAAAATCGTATCCCCCAAAGTATTTGTCCGTAAGTGTTAAGTATGTTATCAATGGATTCTTATGATGAAACTGCATCTTGAAAAAAAAATTATTTGAAATTTGTAATGTAAAAAACCATTTTTTGTTCGTTACTCCGAAACTACCATATTGCCCAATATCGAACTTAACCGAGATATATATCTCCAAAACCGACTCTGAAAATATCAACTGTCTAGCTCATTCCGTTTGAGAGTTATCGTGGCTACGACCGGCCGGACAGACCGGCCAGGCGGAGTGCCCGACAGAATCGATTTCGACCACGGATTCTTGATCAGTGGGTCGGCCCAAAACGTTTAAGACCATTTTCATCGAAAAATTCAGAAATTACAGACATTTGGGCAAATTGATAAGCACTCTATTCCGAGGGACAAGAGCACCAAAGATTATTAAAAAAATATTATTATCACGATAACCTCAAAACGGAAAGAGATAACGACTTGAAATTTTCAGTTTAGGTAGTCCCATACACATATGTACAAGTCAATCCATGGAATTGATGGGCAATCAGTCGTATAATCTAGACTTGGCACCCAATTATTTATTTTCGTTCTTGTCCGCTAAGAATAGCCTACGTGGTCAATTTTCGGTGCCATAAGAAACGGTTGGTGCAATCAAAATGCATGTTCCAGAAGTACCTCAATCGCAATGGAAACGATCCTTAAAATGCACTAACGCGAAATCAGCAGCTTTTTCGTTCATGTTCTTTTGTCTATTCACGTCTCACACAACCTCATGAAATACTGCATGAACCTTCAATAAGCCGTCTTTTTGCGCTAGGGAACTCCGTGCTATCATTTTGTCTAAATGTTTGTAATTTTCGAATTTTTTGTCAAATATGGTCTCAAACGATAAAACTGATAAAGAATTCGAGGTCAGATTTCATTCTGTCTGACCAGCCGTTGCCAGGATAACTCTCGAGCGGAAAGAGACAGCTACTTTAGGTTGCGTACCCAAATGCGACTGACAAGTTCGTTAATAGGATAATCGGCCAAACGGTTTCCGAGTTACAAATTTTGTTTTCAATCAATTCAGATCCGATCGAATGGAAACTTGATAATAAGTTTTGGAAAGCCGACACAAATACAATGGCGAAATTTAATGAGGATTGTATAACTAAATTTTTTTTTTTTCATATTAAAAAATAAAATTGGGATTTGAAAGCTCTCCCAAAATTTCAGCAATATCGGACAGATGATTTCTGAGAAACTATCTATTTCAGGGGGAGCCTTCAAATCCCAATTCTACGTTCCAAATTTGAACAGGATCGAATCTATATTGTGGGAGTTATTGAAGAATTACTGGAAAACGAACAGCATCGGGTGAATTCAGTATCTGGATGGGTGGCTGATGCCACGATAACTATCGAACGAAAAGAGATAGCGACTTGTAATTTTCGGTGTTGGTTGCTCATCCTAATGGATCAGTTAAGTTTGTTAATGGACATAATCGGCCAAACGGTTTCGGAGTTATACCCATTTCAAATTTTGTTTTTATTACCTCAATAACTTAAAATATACAAATCTGATCCATTCAAAAATTGTTAATTACTTCTAGAGTGCTAATGCGCTAATTTTTGCGAAATTTCGTGAATATCGTATCACTAGAAAAAAAATCAAAATATTTTTTCTTCATAAGTTTTATATCTCATAAATTATCCGTCAGAATCCGCTCAAATTCCGCACATACCTTCGAGACACCATTTTACAACCTAGTACTGAATTTCAGCTCGATCATACAAAATGTAATTCTGAAGATTTTCCTTTAGTGTGTGACGAAGAAGTCTGAAATAGACTTCGAAACGTTAAGAATAGTTCTTTTATCGTTGATGTTACGTCGTTATTGTTTGTTAGGCAACATTGTTCAATAGATGGCTTCTAACAAATATCTTGTATTTCTAACGCAGAAGCAATTCACAAAATAATACATTTTTCTTTTTATAGATATTTTTCAGAGTTTGCGAGAGAAAACCCAGAAAGGAACCATTAATGAATATACTTCCCAAAGTATCCTTTAATGATTATTATTTGAATAATCTGCCGTATTCACAAAGCATTCAATCTCCGTTAAGTCCTAACTGAGGTCCTCAGTTAAGGATAAATAAGAATCGCAACGTCAGTTAACGTGAAAATTAACGTAAAACAGGCCTGTTTCACCACCGTTACCTACGTTAACTGAGGTTTCGATTCTTATTTATCCTTAACTGTGGACCTCAGTTAGGACTTAATGGAGATTGAATGCCTTGGGAATACGGCGGTATAACTCGGTAAATCCAATTATTTCGTTCTTATCATTTCATTCTGTTCTACGGAAAATTCTATTTCAGTCATGTTTTTGGGCGTAGGTTCTGGGGAACATCGCATTATCATTTTGCCCAAATGTCTCTAACTTTCGAATTTTTTGCCGAAAATGTTCTAAATCGATTGAGTTCGACTACCTGATGAAGAATTCGAGGACAAATTTGATTCTGTCCGGCCGGCTGGCCGTCCGTTGCCACGATAACTTGAGATAGCGACTTGAAATGTTCAGGGTGGGTGGCGTATCCCAATACAACGGACAAGTTCGCAATGGGCATAATCGGCCTAATGGTTTCCGAGTAATGATTTTATTTTCAACCAATATAAATTCGATCAAATTGAAACTTGGTGAATAGTTGTAGAATATAAATTTGAGCATGTTTGTTAAATTTTGTGAGAATCGTGTGACTAGAAAATTTTAAAAAAATTGTTAAAAAATATTTTTTATGTCACGATAACCTGAGAACGGAAAGAGATAGCGACTTGAAATTTTCAGGTTAGATTGTGCATCTGAATACAACATTGAGTTTGTCTATAGACATAATCTTATATATATATATATATACAGGGTGAGTCTTTGACCACTGCATTAATTTTAACCAAAGATTCCTTTCATCAAATGAAACACTTTTTTCATTCAACATTTTTCCAAATTCAGCTCAGGTAAAAAGATACAGGCTGTTGAAATTTTGAAAAAAAAAACAGTTTTTATTTTGTAGCTTTGACATCCTTTTTTCCAATAAAATGAATGTTGGCGTAAAGTTTCCTATAACTATGATACATATTTTCCAAATATTAGTTATTTTCTACTTCTACTGGTTTTCTAGTTATGGACTCGTTGATTCATAAAACTAAACGAAATAAGCAGAAAAAAAGCATTTAAAGTTTTTCTTGAGTCATTTCAAGAATATTCCATCGTTTAAGAACATCATATTATTCTTCATCATTTCTCCTTAAACGCACCGTTTTCAAGATATTCTTCATTGAATGTTTTGAAATGGAAAACTCCAGAAATTTCACTACTTTTATGGATCCGTCCCTGAGCGTTAGAATCCCGAATCAAGCTGTAAACCACGTCACCATGCCTTATTCTCGTCCGCCAACAATGTCATAGATAATTTATATGCGGGAGTGTATTAGCACATTGTGAAATCTTTAAACGCTTGTAACTTTTTACCTGAGCTGAATCTGGAAAAATGGTAAATGAAAAAAGTGTTTCATTTGATGAGAGGAATCTTTGGTTAAAATTAATGCAGTGGTCAAAAACTCACCCTGTATATTATAGACATAAATTTTTAAAAAATCATTGAAAATTATTGAAAAAAAATCTATATATCAGTAACTATTTGTCCGACATCGCTGAAATTTTGCGAGATCCTTCAAAATCTAATACTACTGCCAAGTTCCAAGTTTGAACAAGATCGGATCCATATTGTTGGAGATTCGAGCAGCCTTGTGTGAGTTTAGTAAATGGATGGGTGATCGTTGCCTCGATAACTTTCGAACGGAAGGAGATAGGGACTTGCAATTTTCAGGGTATGTTGCGTATCCGAATGGGAGAGTTAAGTTTGATTACGGGCATAATCGGTCCAACGGTTTCAGAAGTTATACTCACCTGGAATATTATTTCCTCGATAAATCACAAAAAATAGATTCGATCGAATTGAAGCTTGGTATCTAGTTGTAGAATATCGACATAAAGACGTGTTTAAAATTTTATAAGAACCGTACCCCTAGAAAAATTTCAAAAAAACTAGAAAAAAAAATTGGTGCAAGCACTGACGTGAAGTCAGGAGCATTTGTGCGTATGTTCTATTGTCCATTCTCCTGTATTGGACACTCTTTATCGAATTTACCATGGTAAATTATATTCTCCATTCTCCTGTATTGGACACTCAATTCGAATTTACCATGGTAAATTCGATTAAGAGATAATTCGTAGAAGCTCCTGACTTCATGTCAGTGCTTGTGTTTTGGATTATTGCCTCACAGGTTTCAAGATAATCTTTGTGTGTGGTGATTTAAACATTAATTATTTCCACCCCACAGGTGCTTGGAATCCCTACAGATGTGTTTTGGTCTTTCAGTCACTTCATCTGAGCCTACTAGAGTATTCACAAACAGGCATGGAGTTACCAGTTCCTCTAAGATAGATTATATTCTCACGAATGCTAATGCCGCCCTTGTTTCGACCACAGTTGTTGAAGCAAATATTGGCGATCACAGGGTGATTATCCTGACGTATTATTGTGGTGTTCTTGCCTCTTCGAGTGGATTTACTCCACGCTCTTTCCGAATGTTCTCGGCGAGAAATCTCGAGCATCTGTCGCTGATGGTCGCTTATGGTGACTTTGATCCAGTCTACAGCTCTTCTGACGTGAATACCTGCTTTGGAAGTTTATGTGATTTGTTAACATCATTGATTGACTGTTCTTGTCCTATCAGGATGATTGTCCCAACCGTTAAGCATCGCCCGGGTTGGATCACCGATGAAGTCAGACAAGCAAGTGTCAACTTGAAGAATATCCACTGGTTGTTTCAAAACCTGAAAACCCTTGATTCGAGAAAACTACATACGAACGCCAGGAGACAGTATGCCTTTTGAAATCTTGCAAGTTTAGTTATTAAAGTAGTGTTTTGCATCGCTCCACAAACAAAAACAAGACAATTTGGAACTTGGTTAGAGCAGAATTAGCTGACAATGCTGCATTAAGCGGGGTTGCCTTGAGTTTTGATGGCATGGTCGTGTCTGAACCGCTGGAGGTTGCTGAGGCTTTCGGAACGTAGTTTTCCAACATCGCTAAAACCAGTCTTAGGGTACATTATGGTTATGACCAGTCTGCTACCTGCACGGTGCAGTCTATGTTGAGCAATAATTTCTTTTTCCCACCAGTATTGGCTCATGAAGTTGTTGATGTTATTAGAAACAGGGTCAGCTGTGGGAATGTCATGATATCGGTGAGGGTCTTGAAGGCGGTGGCGACCCAGATTTCGGGGCATCTTGCTCAAGTCATCAATGCTTCTGTTTCATCAGGTGAGTTTCCTGACATTCTTAAGTCGCCCAGGGTAATCCCTGTTCATAAAAAGGGTGCCAGAGATGATATAACTAGTTATCGTCCTATATCTATTCTAAGTTCTTTATCTAAGGCGATGAAGGGATTGATTTATGATAGAATATTGACTTATCTGAATAGGTTTTCTGTCATCACCAACTGTCAACATGGCTTTCGGCTTGGCTGATCGACTGAGATGTGGCATGCCAGCTGCTGGAGTATGTTTATAGCTGCCTGAATGACGTAATTTTTATCGCAGGTTTATTTTTCGATGAGTCTCGTACCCTTGACTGCTTGAATTTTGATTTCATTTTGGATAAACTATATAATATTGGTTTTAGGGGAGTTTTTTTGCAGTGGATACATAGCTTCCTCACAAACCGTCATTTATTTGTTCAAGTTAATATGATAATTCAAGAGAATATCCGCTTGAAATGGGTGTGCCCCAAGGATCCGTGCTGGGGCCGTTGTTATTTCTCTTATTCGGTAGCGATCTGCCAGACTCTATAAAAACGTACGTTTGTGATGAGAATCTTATTGTTTTCTGATGACACTTCGTTTTTGGTCACGGCGTGTACTCTGCAGGAGCTGAAGATCAGATGTGAGTTACTTGTTGAGTGCTTCTCGGATTGGTGCCGAAGGAACTCTCTGATATTGAATGTAAATAAGACGGATCTGGTCTATTTCCGAGCCCGGGACTCTGCGGATCGATTGATTATTGATCTCCCACGCGGAAGATTACAGTCATCTGACTGTGTGCGATTTCTGGGTCTTCTAGTGGGCAAGAGTTTGTGTTGGCAGGATCATACAGATATCGTGGTCAAGAAGATAAACAGCGCTTTTTTCGCTCTTAAGCGCCGGAAATACGTTCTACCGTTAGATGCTATGATAAACATTTATTACTCTCTTGCATACTCACACATGAGTTATAATACCATCCTGTGGGGTGGTTCACCCTCTAGTCATTCAGTTTTCATTGCCCAAAAGAGAATAATACGACTGAATTTTGGTTTGAAACCGCAAGTCCTGTAGGCCAATATTTAAAGAATATAATATTTTAAGTTTCCCTAGCATATACACATTCAATTGCTTTTTGTATATTCGAAAAAACCTTCAGTCCTTCAAAAAGTGCTCTCAGTATCATGAATATGATACTTAACATAAAGATACTATTTCTATGCCATCTCATAAAACATCCAAATTTCAGAAATCACCTATGTATAGCGGCATAAAACTATTTAACCAACTTCCTGGGAGACTAAAGGATTTGAAATATATCGAATTTAAGAAAGAAGTGAAAAGAATTCTAATTGATGAATGTTTTTATATTTTAGTTTTGTCATAGCTTGAATATTGATTTTTTTTTTGTATTTTTCCTTCAATTATTTCAATGACTTGTATATATAGTGTCTTAAAGGATCAATAAATTTATTATTATTATTATTATTGAACCAATTTTTGAATCAATGTGATAGCATCAACAGTGTTTGAAGATATCGAGCTTCCAAAAGAATGACATATTTTCAATTTGTACTCATAACTTAGAAATGAAAAGAGATATCAATATTCGCCCAAAAAAAGGGCTTGAGAATGTGCCATCCATTTTCTGTAACTTCAATTGTTCAGAAGCTCCTGATGCTGCCCATCGAATTTGCTCCACACACAAATATTCCCATCTCTGCAGAATTTCATATTCGTATTTTCATTCATGCTATGGCACCTGTTAATTAACTGCTGCTGAATTGTCTACCGAAAAACTCCAACTAGTTATCTGATTGATTAGAACAGGTCCCATTAGTTTCGCTGCTTACGATCTCGATTCGATACAAAGTAAAATCCACTGCGTAAGAAATATGGATAATAAATGAATTTCATCACATCGACGGGCAGCCTGCAGCTACAATAACATTATAGAATGATTTGTGTGGTTATTATTTCGCTCTTTCCTACGAGAATACCAGATAACCGATAATTTTTCATAAATTATGTATAATTATCTGAATTTTTGCATAAGCAGAACACATTAAACCAAATTATCCGTTAAATATTACATATAATAGCATGTAAATTACCGTACTGTTATAAAAAGCGACAACTGATTGACAAAGGCAATAATTTGAATACGAAATGGGGCAATTAATTTGGAACCAAAATCGGGGTTATTTCTCTGGGATCAGCCGCTCCTGAATAATATTTCCTCTAAATTGGACGGTTTTTCAATAATAGATATTATTTTTTGATTATTGTGAACACGACGGGGAACCACAATAATTATGAGATTCTAGCATATTATCACCTCAGTGTTAGCTGCAGCTGGAAGAAGGAAGCCAATTTACTATCGCCATGAAATTATTTGATCTCCTTAAGGTATGTCCACACTGGAATATGAAAAGCTTCGTATTTCCTGGCCACTATCTGGATAACAGCACATGGCTGAGCAGTCTAAAACCACAGCATTCTTAAATACAAGCCATCCACAGGTAACGCTGCATGTATACTCCATTCACTTTTATAAAGTATCCCGGTTGGCCATGATTTAGGTCTATCACGTTTTTGTAACTAAAACTGAGGCAGGTTGGAACTCCTGAAATATCTTCAATGTCAAAATAATTCTTCGAGACAATCCCCATTTCAACTCTCAACAGTTTCAACATAATCTTCCATCTTAGACAAGATATTATCACATACCATTATCTTCGAATGATAAAGAATTCTTCACTCTGAAATTGAAAATACCGAAAGTAGTTTTGAAGAAGCAGAGACACAGTATCAGGAAGTGCTATACAGAAGTGAAATCTGCTTATTCCGATAGTAACCCTGATGTTTTGGAATCCATAATTTATGAGAGCATGAGAGCATATTTGGATGACGATTGGAATAGGAAAACTTCATTCTGTCTCAGGTTTCGGGTTTCGTAGTACTACTCGGGTTTCGTAGTACTACTACATTTTGAAACTGGTGTATTCCCAGATGTGCAACAAGGGTATTTAAATGTCTTCTGTGGGCTTATTTCTTCAGAATTTCGAAAAGCGGGGAATTCCATAGATATGTCTGTTCGTTTGGAAAATTTAAAAAAACACCTCACGTAATTTATGGACGCCCCCAAAAGACATGAAGCTATTCAATGGTTCGAAAAGTGTTATTAGGAATACGCCAAGAACACCCTCAATGATCTACCCACTGGGAAGGTATTCTTTGAAAACTATACCAAATTGTTCAATTCTATTGAAAAATGTTTCGATATCGATAGCCTATTTAAAACATCAACAAAACTTTCGAAATATTGGAAAGCTGAGTTGGAAGATTATTTGCTGTTAGAAAGAGCCAATAGGAATTGAAATATTTTACAGTGGTGGAGAGTGATGAAAAAGTTCTTCCTACGCTTTCCAAGATGGCCGATGATTTATTAATGGCTACATCCGTACCTGTTGAAAGATTATTTTCCACAGCAGGTTCAAGATCATGGCATAAACACGTACATCATTGAAAAATATTTGAACTTATCAGTGTTTAAAATTAAAAATAATATGTACGTACAATATTTTTGTATAAGAGCGTAATAAATATAGCTTTACAAAATTATTCATTATTGTCTACCATTTCCTTCATATATTATAATATTTATTATCGTTATTCAGAATTGGTCGAGACGAGACGAGACAACTGATAACGAGACGAGAACGAGACTTTAACGAGACTTAATTTTTTGGGATAATTGGTGAGAGCGAGACGAGATTTTTTATACTCTCGCCTACTCTCGTCTCGTGTGAAGCCCTACAACGCACGAACTGCATGGAGATGATTTTGACCGCAGAATTCAGTTTTGCGAAAGAACCTAAAACATGCGAACCCTTCGCACTGCCGATGAGAGGATTCCAGCTCAAACTTTATTTAGCAACGAAGCAGCAACTGCCAACAGACAAAATTGTCGCTATTGGTTAGGTCACAATCCAAACTGGATGATGGAGGTAGATACACAATTTCCTGAAAATGTGGGAAAGCCCTGTGGACAGTAGCTTAGGATTTTTATGATAGAACTTCATCATAAAAGAAATTAAATTCAAACATCATAAAAGAATTTAAATTCAACAAATGTGCCAAAAATAATTAATCCAAAACCAACAGACCAATTCTACCCAATAACGAACTTATCTGAAATAATGATTCCTCAAATCTACTCTGAAAATTATATTATATTATATCAATTGCCAATATTCCAGTTTTTTACTGGTGATATTCTGAACCCAAGTTTATTAACTCACCAAATATTTATTTCCATCATCATCATCATCATATGGATTATCATCATCATATGGATTATCATCATCATATGGTTTATCATCATCACATGGATCATTATCATATGGATCATCATCATATGGATCATCATCATATGGATCATCATCATCATATGGATGATCATCATCATATGGATAATCCAAGCGCTATCTACGATAATAGCTGAGGTTATTCCATTGGTCATTTCGCATTCAATCATACTTTGTTTGACATGTCTCTTCTCTGTAGATGAGATGACAATGATGAAACGTATGAAAACAGATGACATTCATAGATACGGACGTTAATTTTCGATACAGCATTCTGTGAAATAATAAAGAGTTACGAATTAATATTGAAATTTTGAAAAATCATATCTCCGAAAGTATGAGTTGAAAATGATATCAATGGATTTTTATGATAAAACTGCATCTCAAAAAAAATTTCATTCGAAATTTGTAATGTAAGAAAAATTTTTTTTCGATACTCCGAAACCATCCGGCCGATTATGCCCAATAACGAAATTAACCGAGATATTTATCTCCCAAACAACCCTGAAAATTTCGACTGTCTAGCTCATACCGTTCAAGAGTTATCGTTTCTACGGCCGGCCGGACAGAATCGTTTTTGACAACGGATTCTTGATCAGTGAGTCGAACCAAAACGTTTGAGCACATTTTCAGCCAAAAATTCGGCAATTACAGACATTTGGGCAAATTGATAGGCACTCTGTTCCGAGGAACAAGAGCGCCAAAAATGAATGTATGGACTGGAACTGTTAGGAACAGGGTATAGGGCCGGTCCTTATTGGAGATATCGATGACGTCACTACTTGGTAACGGGAAATTGTAGAACGATAAAAATTACTGTAAAATATTCATTAAAAATAAATTAATTTGACGTAACAAACCATTTTTTGCTAGTCCTGAGGGGGGAGAAAATGAATCCAGTACCTATTCCATACTTTATAACGCTCACTCTATAACTCCTTATTATCTGTAAACTAACAGAATATTGTACTCGCCAAAAATATGTACTTACTTTATAAATATTATTGAAATTAATATTTACTTCATGTATCTATTGAATTTCTTGAAAGTAACTAGACAGGTAGGTACCTACTCGTTATTTATCATGTCTAGAAAATAATTCAATGGAATTATGTGAATTGCTATTTGTAACTATCGTTTCGTGTACATCCCATAACAAGTTCTAGGTGAACAAGAACAATTGATTAAATAAATTGATAATAAAGATGAAACATTGTAATTTATCCTCAGATTTCTCCGCAATTTGCGAATATCCCATTATGTAGTGTTTTCTAACGATCACGGGCACAAACAGATTAAGAGAAGTGTTGAGAACCGTAATGTCAACCTACATCCTAAGATATCGAGAAGGCCAATCAATTTTTCGCGTAATAATCAAGTTTAAGGTTTCTGATTATGCATTACGAAACGACGTTGATTGTTATAATTTCGAAACATAAGAACCAGATATTCCCGGAGAATATCATGACTGAAAATAACAATCTAGTCGAAAATTGACTCTGAGGAATTAGGTCCATTTCTCCTTCCGGTGCAGAAAATCTGAAATAATATACTTATTTGTCATTTTTGGCGCGCTTTTTCGCTTGAACAGAACAATTTGCCCAAATGTCTGTAATTTTCGAGTATTTGGCCAAGTCAGGAGCCTTTGCGCGTGTGTTTCATTGTCTATTCACGCCTCATACGAAGTCGATTGAGCATAGTTTCTGAAATATAAAATGTTTCAAGATAGCTGAAAAAATGAAAATTTAACCTTGAACCGACAAAATTACTGCTCATAATGTTTTATTCACCTCTATTGGACACTCTGATTCGAATTTATCATCGATGAAGACCGTTTCCTCAGCTTTTATAAGATGATTTATAAGATGAATTAATTTCGTACCATTTTAACAGGGACGGACCGAAGCCAAATTTTTGTGGGGGGTCGAACAGTTCCAACAGCTCTGAAATTTTTCCGACTGCTTCGAAATGTTTCGAACTGTTTCAAAATTTTTCCAACTGTTTCGAAAATTTGCCAACTTCGTTCAACATTGGGGGGTGATCGCAACCTACCCTGAAAATTGCTATTTCTTTCCGGTCTCAAGTTATCGTGAGATACATAATATTTTTCATAAGTTTTTTAAAATTTTCTGGTTATACGATCCCCACAAAATTTCACATACGTCTTTATGTCGGTATTCCACAACTAGTTACCAAGTTTTAATACGATCGGATTTGTAATTTTTGATGTATCGAGAAAATAATATTCCAGATGGGTATAACTCCGAAACCGTTGGGCCGATTATGACCAACAACAAACTATCCCATTCCGATAAGCAACCCATCCTGAAAATTGCAAGTCGCTATTTCTTTCCGTTGGAATATGAATCCGATCGTGTTCAAACTTTGAGCTTGGCTGTAAAATTAAGTTTTGAAGACTTTCGCAAGGATAGTTTCAGAGATATAGACTTCTTTCAATCATTTTCAATAATTTTTATTAAATTTCATAATGATATGATCCTCACTAAATTTCTTAATAATTTTCGCGTCGGTATTCTACACCTAATTACCATATTTGAATTGGATATGATTAGTATTTTTTGAGTTATTGAGGGAATAACAACAAAGTTTCAGATAGGTATAAATAAAATTTCACATACTAGTTAGCAAGTTTCAATTCGATCGCATCTGTATTGGTGAAAACAAAATTTGTTCTCAAAAAACGGACAAATTATATCTGGTATTGCTTTCTCAGAGTTGGGAATTATATCAATGTATTCATATGATATCACTGCATCATAAAGGAAATTCAATTCAAATAATAGTTTATTAGATAAGTAATAATAAATTACCTTGTAATCGATCAAAAATTTCCTGATCTACATTCACCAAACTACAGAATTATGCTTTCAATATTTACGTAATATTTTCAAACATTATCGGGTGAGGTTCCCGATGCATCGCTAAAATACGAGTATTTCAACCCCAATATTTTTGAAGTTTCAATATTCCCTTCTGTCAATTTGACATTATGAGAATTCATACATAGAATAATAATTATATCAATCTGTGAAATACGATTTACACTGAAATTTTAAAGAATCATATCTCCGAAAGTATTAGCTTGTTAGAGTTGAAAATGATATGAATGGATTTTTATGATAAAACTGCTTATTAAAAAAAATTTGATTTGGAATTTGTTCCGTAAAAAAAATTTTTTTTTTTTGTTACTCCGAAACCATCTGTCCGATTTGGCCCAATAGCGAAATTAGCCGAGATATTCATCCCCCAAACCTACTCTGAAAATTTCAACTCTCTAGCTCATCCCGTTCGAGAGTTATCGTGCTTACGGACGGCCGGACCGGCCAGACAGAATGAATTCCGACCACGGATTCTTCATCAGTGAGTCGAACCAAATCGTTTAAGACCATTTTCATCGAAATATTCCAAAATTACAGACATTTGGGCAAATTGATAAGCACTCAGTTCCGAGGAACTAGAGCGCCAAAAACGTTGGGCCAATTATTCCCATCAACGAACTTGTCCGTCGCATTTGGACGCACCACCCACCCTGAAAGTCGCGAACATTTTCCGTTCTGAAGTTATCGTGGCGACGTCCGGACGGCCGGCCAGCCGGACAGAATCAAATTGACCTCGAATTCTTCAGAGAGCCGGACCAAATCGTTTGCGACCATTTTTGGCAAAAAATTAGAACATTACAGACATTTGGGCAAAATGATATCACGATGTTCCCCAGAACATGCGCGCAAATGAAACTGCATCTCACACTGCATCCGGACATAATGGATGTTGACTACGGATTCTTGATCAGTGAGTCGAACCAAATCATTTGAGACCATTTTCTTCCAAAAACTCAGAAATTACAGATATTTGGGCAAATTTATGAGCACTCTGTTCCGAGGAACAATAGCGCCAAAAATGCTGACACATAAAGACTACAAATTTCGTGAGGATCTTATATGAATGGGAAATTAAAAAAAAATAAAATATCTGTATCTCAGAAACTATCCGTCAGATATCGCTCAAATTTTGCTACAGCTTTCAAAACCTAATTTTACAGCCAATTTCTACATTTAAACTCGTTCGAATTTATATTGTTGGAAAGATTGGCAAACCATCGAACTATTGTAACGATTACAGTGTACAGGTCCACTGTTTTACACTCGAACAGCCAACTTTTCAACGGTGAAATTTTTGTCGCAAAGTCCAACGAATTTCATTATGCAGTTTGAATTGATATAGAATCAGAAATTTCATGTCTATGACCATGTCCATTTGTTAGAATAGTATATTCTAAAACAAGTTGCAGAATTGGCTGATATTCAAACACGAATGCGAAATTCGAAAACTCGCTCCTACGTCGCTCGTTTTCGTACGCATGAGTGTTGGAATTGCCTTCTGCAACGAGTATTAGACGATATTTTCTCTATTTCAGGCAAGTTTTGTAAAATACTGTTGAAATTCAATGAAAAATTAGGATTATACATCCTAGGATCCCAGTGCCTTTTGTATTGTATCTTGGCAGTTGGTGTGACTGTTACGAAAGTTGACAGATCACGGAATTTGAATGGTACGTAGAGCATGGAGATCAGTTTTAACAGTTTCCTAATATCATGAATGATTCAAAATTAGCAAGAAGGAAATCTCTAGTACCTTATTTTTTGATGAAAATAAAACCGTTCCTCTCAACAATTATTTCTCCTTATCCAGATTATCTTATATTGACAATAATTGACGTGTGTTGAAATTTGATAGGATCGAATGTCAGTGCTGACAAAACGAAAAATATAACTAGAAACAATGCAGGAATGAGTTCATTCCGGCACTGTTTTTAGTGCTGAAATGAACTGAAATAGAGAAAGATTATTTTAAATCGGAATTTAATACCTATCGCGGGTCAAGACGAGTTAAATATGGTACTTGGAATTGGGATGCATATATTTAGGTTTGATTGAGAGTTAATTGATATTTTTGTCCAGATTTAATAAGGTAACCAAGATTTGAGATTTTGCCGATATGAAACAAACAATGATGAAGAGTAAGTACCATAAAATCTTTCGGAATTTTCCAAATTATTACAATTTCTTGCCGATTCACTATGATAAAGTTCATTCTGAAAATTCTCAACTGTCAGTTTCAGAGGAGGTTGGAGAACAGTTATGTAGATGTATTTTTAGAGATATATTTAAAACCATTCATTCGACAAAAAAATTAAATATGGTGTATTGGAAGTATTTTGATTAATTGAAACAAATATTTTCAGATCGGAGATGCCGAAGTAGATTTTTTTGTTCTCTATACTGAAAGAAGGTTTAATTGATTTTGAATGATATTTAAAGCCATTCTGGCTCGAATTGCTTGAAATATGGGATATTCGACTTATTCTAATGAATTAGATAGAATATTTCCAGAATTTAGAATATGGAATATTTTAACTGAATTATAAGAACATATTTCTATGTTCTAATTTTGGAATAAATGATAACCCGCGGTATTCATAGAACATTCACGATTTCATAGTATTTTCTTGTTATTTGACATATATGTCAATATATATCAATGTTCTCTGCTTCTATAGAAAGAAGCAAGAATAGACTTATCCTCCAGAAAAAAAAAATTGGTTCAAGCACTGACGTGAAGTCAGGAGCTTTTGCGCGTACATTTTCCTGTATTGGACACTCTTAAACGAGCTCTTAAACGAGCTCTTAAACGAGCAAAAGCTCCTGAATTCACGTCAGTGCTTGAACCAATTTTTTTTTCGTAATTTTTTTGAAATTTTCTAGGGGTACAAAATTTTTAACACGTCTTTATGTTGATATTCTACAACTAGTTACCAAGCTTTAATTCGATCCAGTATATATTTTTTGAGTTATCGAGGAAGTAATAGTCTAGGTAGGTATAACTCCGGAACCGTTGGACCGATTATACCCAACTCTCCCACTCGGATACGCAACGTACCCTGAAAATTGCAAGTCCTTGAGCCCTTGCGTTGGAAAGTTATCGAGGCAACGGTCACCTACTCATCTACTAATTTTATAACCATAAGGTTCTGAAGGCTCTCGCAAAATTTCAGCGATGTCGGACGAATATTTACTGATACATAGAATTTTTTTCAATGATTTTTTTTTAATTTTCTAGTGAAACGATCATCACGAAATTTCGCAAGAATGCGTTGGCATTCTACAACTAATAACCATGTTTGAATTTAATCGGTTTTGTATTATTCGAGTTATTGAGGAAATAACAACCAAATTTTAGATGGGTATAACACCAAAGCCGTTCGGTCGATTATATAATAACGATATCGATAATCGATAATCGATTATATATAAACAAACTCGTATGTCGCATTCAGATCTACAACCTAACCTGAAAATTTCAAGTCGCTATCTCTTTTTGTTCTCAGGTTGTCGTGACGTAAATATTTTTTTTAAAATCTTCTAGTTATAATATAACTAGAAGATTTAAAAAAAAATATATAAACCTAAAGACGTTCGTGAAATTTGGTGAGAATCATATTATGATTCTCACCAAATTTCACGAACGTCTTTAGGTTTATATTCTACAACTACTCACCAAGTTTCAATTCGATAGGATTAGTATTCGTTGAAAACAAAATTATTACTCGGAAACCATTGGGCCGATCATGCCCTTTAACGAACTTGTCCATCGTATTGGGATGTGCCATCTACGTTGAAAATTTCAATTCGCTATCTCTTTCTGTTCTCAAGTTATCGTGGCAACGGAAGGCCGGATGGCCGGCTGGACAGAATCAAATTTGACCTCGAATTCTTCATCAGGGAGTCGAACCCAATCGTTTGCGTTAAAAAAATCGAAAATTACAGATATTTGGGCAATATGATAATGCGATGTTCCCCAAAACATACGTACAAAAAATTGGTTCAAGCCGTGTGGACAGTAGCTTTTTGGCTCTTGTTCAAGCAGACAAATTATATCTCCGAAAGTATTGGTTTTTCACGGTTGGGAATTATATCGATGGATTCTTATGATAGAACTGCATCATGAAAGAAATTAAATTTAAAAAAGTGTCGTTTAAAAAAAACTGTTTCAAAAATTATCTTGTAATCAAGAGCTCCAAAAAAAGAGCAATCTACAATGCTTTAAAAATTGTCATTCAATTTATTTATCAAGATTAAATGAGCAATCTGCAAAGATTCAACCTCTTGGAATGGGTTGTTGCAACTTAGACTCGGTGCATAGTTTTCACAACTCGAAATACCTAAGGAAAGTATCATCGAAATATCTAGAGCAAGGCTGGAGACAATCATAGCAGATATTTGAGTAGGTAGAGGATTACGAACAAATTATTCTAATAGTTCAAAATATATTAACTAGCAACATTATGAAAATACTGTATATAGGAATATGTCTTACTATAAGGAAGTAAAATGTAATATTTACCTCAGTGGTCAACGAACACTAATTTGTTTTGATGATTCCATTATGTTCTTCTTTTATATTGCCTTCATAAACTACATCATTAAAATGATCCAATTATAAAACTTCTGAAACATCATCCCGAATTTAAACGTAAATCATTCAATATGCAACCAGTCAATATTATTTTCGGTCTCAAAACAGTCTTGTATATATTCACAAATTCAAGAATCGGATACTTGTTTTCCAAACTTCGAATTGATATGACTCTAATAGCTAGATAAGATGACATTTATGAACAGTGAACACAGACAGTGAATACATAGAACTACGATGTATTATTGAAATTTTGAAAAATCATATCTCAGACTAATACTTTATTAGCTTGTTAGAGTTGAAAATGATATCATTGGGTTCTTATGATAAAATTGCATCTTAAAAAAAATTGAATTCAAAAGTTGTAATGTAAAAAAAAATGTTTTTCGTTGCTCCGAAACCATCAGGCCGATTTTGCCCAATAACGAACTTAACCGAGATATTCATCTCTCGAACCTACTTTGAAAATTTCAATTGTCTTGCTCAATCCGTTCGAGAGTTATCGTGTTAACGGCCGGACGGACGGCCAGACAGAAACGATTTTGGCCATGGATTCTTGATCAGTGAGACGAACCAAATCGTTTAAGACCATTTTCAACCAAAAATTCGAAAATTACAGACATTTGGGCAAATTGATAACCACTCTGTTCCGAGGAACAAGAGAGCCAAAAACGGTTTTTCCTATAAATCACAATGAAACCTCTAAATAGAGAACCGTTTAGATTCATTTGGGTAAATTGTCTGGCATAAAGTCTTCGATAATATTTTCGTGGTTATTCCAGTATTTTCAAATTCACCTATTCATATGCGATCGTAGGTACATGAATAGGTACGTAAAAGATGACTGATGAATTAAAAAATACTGGAATAAACACAAAATTAATGCCGAAGACTTTATGCGGATGACAAACATTACACACTTGAATTAAAACCCATCTGTTTTTTAATAACTTCTTCCAGAAATTTCCTTCCGAAAGCGTCCATCTTCTATCCATTTCTTCTTAGCACGTTGTCAACACAAAAACCCTTTTAATCCCTGCTAATTCCATACAATCAGTTTACGTATAGCTGTACTTGAACCGTATCTTTCAGAAAGCATCAAGAAAATGCAAATCAGTAGGTACAGATGTTAAAAACGGAAGAATGGTTCTTTATACTAAGACTTTGAATGGATCTACAAAATCCTACTTTTAGACGCAATAGATGGGATTACAAAAATATCTGGCTACCGCTGGAAACCTAAACGTTGTAAATCCCTTAGTGTTATTTTATGTCTTCCGACAAAGAAGAAGGGTAATCTCTTCACTTAATTCGTTTACAAGTTAAACCTCAAATTTTGGGAAGTAGTTCCTGACCACAAAATGACTTTTATGATCTTGGTGAAAAGAAATTAGTGAGTTGTTATTAACTGAACTTAGAGGTCTATAAATTTCCTTCAACAAATTCAATACGAATGGTTAAAATCTTTCCCATGGTTTGAGCCATACTTACCTATACTGCATTCACTTTTATAAAGTCTCCCGGTTGGCCATGAAAATTTGACACATTTCACCATGTATAATTTGAAAATGTTAGGTTATAGTAATTTTCTTGTCAGATAACTACGCAACGTTGTCCTCTCTACATAGAAGTCGTAGTAATTACGTATTTTTTCTGAATTTTCTTGGGAATAATAATGAATTTGAGAAGATATTATGTAAAGTCAACAATTCCAAAGACCTGGCGACAGTTCAAGAAAATTTTTCATCTATTGTTACTATGGAAAATTTTTCACGTAGGTATATAAACTGGTTGGAAGATTCAGTCATGCTATTTTCTTGTACGGAAATCAAGAATCAAGTGTTGAAATTTTAATGATAAATAATGGACACAGAAGTCCGTTACTATGTGATAGTTCATTTGAAAAAAGAATAAAAGTACCTGAATATTCCGGCAGAACTTCTAAACGAACAGACGTACCTATGGAATTCCCCACTTTTCGAAATTCTCAAGAAATAATCCTACAGAAGACATTTAAATACCTTGTTACACAACTTGAAATACACCAGTTTAAAAATGTAGAAGTCACTGTTAAACCTTCATAAAATATAGTGATAGGATAGCAAACTAAGTAATTTCATTCGAGAGTTCAACATGTCTAAGACAGATTGAACTTTTCCTATTGCAGATTTCAGTTCTGTCTCTGCTTCTTCAAAACTCCTTTCGGCATTTTCAATTTCAAAGCGAAGAGATGATTCCTAAGATGGAACATGTTGATTGTTGAGAGTAGAAATTGGCAACGTCTCAGAGAATTGTTTTGACATTGACGATATTTCAGAAGTGCCAACCTGCCTTTGTTTTAGTTGCAAAAACGTGATATACCTAAATCATGGCCAACCGGGAGACTTTATAAAAGTGAATGGAGTATATAAGTTATGATCCCCCAAAAATTGAATATATATAAAACAAATAGCGGTCAACAATAGATATGATGCAAAGTTAAAAGGGAAATTTTGAAGAAAAAATTGGTTTAAGCCCTGTGGACAGGAGCTTTGGCGCTCTTGTTCAAACTTTGACAAATCATATCTTCGAAAGTATTATTATTATTATTATAAGATTATTATTGGTAAGAGTTAGGAATTATATCAATGGATTATTACTATAGAACTTCATAATAGCATAAATTAAATTCGAACATCATAAAAGAATTTAAATTCAACAAGAGTGCCAAATAGTATTAATCTAAAACTAATAGACCAATTCTACCCAACAACGAACTAATCCGAGATATTCGTTTCTCAATTCTATGATGAACGATATATTTTTTCCTCAAATACACTCTGAAAATTATATAATATCAATTGAAACTTTAGCCAATATTTCAGTTATGTTTTCACTGGAGATATTCTGAACTCAATATTATTAACTTACCATTACCATTCCCATCCTCATATGGATTAACCATGGGCATTAAATATCAAAATTTGACATTTAACATGTCTCGGGAAAATAAGTTGACATGTATCAACACAGATCATATTATAATAATTCATATATAGAATAATTATCGCATTCTGTGAAAACACAGAAGTACGATTCATAATTGAAATTTTGAAAAATCATATATCCGAAAGTATTAGCTTGTTAAAATTATTCTGAAATTTGTAATGTAATGTTTTTTTGTTACTCTGAAACCATCTGACCGATTTTGCCCAATAACGAACTCAGCCGAGATATTTATGTCCCAAATCTATTCTGAAAATTTCAAACTGTCTAGCTCATTCCGTTCGAGAGTAATCGTGTTAACGGCCGGCCGGACGGACTGAATCGATTTTGACCACATATTCTTGATCAGTGAGTCGAACCTAATCATTTAAAACCATTTCAGCCAAAAATTCGAAAATTACAGGCATTTGGACAAATTGATAAGCACTCTGTTCCGAGGAACAAGAGCGCCAAAAATACTTTCGATAAACAATTTGTTTAGTATTTCCAGAAACTAAGGGTGCAACATTTGAATAAAGGTGCACAACTAAATTTTTGGGAAATGTCGGAAATAAAAAATATAGAGAAACATAGGTGCAATTTTGTTAATAAACAATTAAATCACATTTTTCTCCGTTACTCCAATCTATTTAAATAGGGAATGCATTCATAAAAGCGGTAGGAATTAATTATTTCAATATTTACAAAGAACTAGGAGAACTACGATTGTGTTAATATGTGTAAGAAGAAGAAGAAGAGAATAACTCTTGTCTAGGTCGGCGATTGTAATATATAAGTTGATCATTAATGGTTCAGAATTTAATATGATGTAGTCTAAAGAAGTCGCTGTGTCGACGAAACGCACCGTCCTAATATTCAGATGTAAATCATATAATATTTTTTCATTTAAGTTATACCGCCGTATTCACAAAGCTTTCAATCTCCGTTAAGTCCTAACTGAGGTCCTCAGTTAATCAAGAATAAGAATCGCAACTTCAGTGAACGTAAAAATTAACGTGAAACAGGCCTGATTCACCACCGTTAAATACTCCAATTGAAGTTGCGATTCAGATTTATCCTTAACTGATGTGTTAGGAGATTGAAACACTTAACAATGCTTTGTGAATACGGCGGTTTATCCCCCAGAGTCAATTCATACTGGGTATATTGTTTAATGAATCAAAAATCTCCATAATACTGAACAGTGATCGAAAATAAAAAACTTTTAAACTGAAATACCTACGTATATTTCAATATAAGACTCTTCCCTAAACAACGATTTCAATGATCAATTTCAATTTTAGTGTTATGACGTTCAACTTAAACAAATAACCTCAATATTACACGATCAGTAGGAATTTTTCTCTCTTTAATTTATTCTTAATACAGTTGAGATATATATATATATATATATATCTATATATTCTTTTGATTGAGAGCTTAGGGAAAAACCTCAGCAAAAAAACTCTGTCTCCCCGTGAGTGTTGGGATTGGTGAATATTGAATTTGTTGAGATATTTCCTTTTATTGAACGTAATTCATTTTGAGTACATATTCATTATTCAATAAATTAGTTGGAAACGCACTGAGGTCAGGAGATTTGGCACGCTTGCTCAAATTTAAAGCCAGAGTGGTCACTCATCCAGATACTGAACTCACCTAAGGTAGCTTGGCTTCCAGGAAAAAAACATTATTTTTGCAATATTTCCAACAATATAGATCCAATCGAGTTTAAATCTTAGCTGTAAAATATGACTCTAATAACAATATAATTTCAAAAAACTGGTTCAAGTTAGGAGCTTTTGCGCGTATGTTATATTGTCCATTCAATCGAATTTACCATGGTGAATTCTATTGTCCGTTCTTCTGTATTGGACACTCTTAATCGAATTTAGCATGGTAAATTCTACTAAGGAACTTGGTGGTAGAGTTAGGTTCTGAAGGCTCTCGCAAAATTTCAGCCATGTCGGATGAATAGTTTCTGATGTATAGAATTTTTTTCAATGATTTTAAAAGTTTTCTCGTGATAAGATCCTCACAAAATTTCGCGAGAATTTTTACGTTGGCATTCTTTAACTAATAACCATGTTTAAATTGGATCGGTTTTGTATTTTTCGAGTTATTGAGGAAATAACAACCAAATTTCAGATGGGTATAACTCCAAAACTGTTTGGCCGATTATGCTTATAAACAAACTCAAATGTCGCATTCAGATGCACAACTTAACATGAAAATTTCAAGTTGCCATCTCTTTCCGTTCTCTGGTTATCGTGACATAAAAACTATTCTTTAATAATTTTTTCTTTTATTTTCCAGTGATACAATTCTCAGAAAATTCCACAAAAGTGCTTAGGTTTATATTCTACAACTACTCACCAAGTTTCAATTCGATCGGATCTACATTGGTTGAAAACAAAATTATTACTCGGAAACCATAGAGCCGATTATACCCATTAACGAACTTGTCCGTTGTGTTGGGATACGGCACCTACCCTGAAAATTTCAAGTCGCTAGCTCTTTCCGTTCTCAAGTTATCGTGGCAACAGCCAGACGGTTGGCTGGCCGGCCGGACAGAATCAAATTTGACCTCAAATTCTACATCAGGGAGTCGAACCCAATCGTTTGAGACCATTTTCGGTGAAAAATGCGAAAATTACAGACACTTCGGCAAAATGATAACGCGATGTTACCCAGAACACACGCGCAAAAACAGATCCGATCCAATTCAAACTTGGTAGCTTGTTGTGGAATACCAATATAAACACGAATATAAAATTTTGTGAGGATTTTATCATTAGAAAATTTAAAAAAATATATTATGTATCTCACGAGAACTTGAGAACGGAAAGAGGTAGCGACTTGCAATTTTCAGGATAGGAGCGCATCCGAATGCGACATTTGAGATCGTTAATAGTTATAATCTGCCAAATGGTTTTGAAGTTGAACACATCTGAATGTTTGTTGTTATTTCAACTGTAACTCAAAATATACAAATCCGATCCAATTAAAACGCGGTAATTACTTGTAGAATGCCAACGCGCAAATTTTCTCGGAATTTTGTGAAAATCGTATCCTAAAATTAATATGTCGGTTTGAGGTCAAATTTTCAATTTTTTCAGCTTTCTTGAAAAACTTTATATTTCAGAAGCTATGCTCGATCGATATCGTATAAGGCCAGAATAGACAATGTAGCATGAGCGCAAAAGCTCATGACTTCACGTCAGTGCTTGAACCAATTTTTCTTTGATATCCATATCAACCCTGTTGAACATTTTTATTCCACTCATTATTTCCCAAAACTGATCTATTCCACGATTCACACGTCATACGGTATGAAAGTCTGAAAATACAAACCAGAAATAAAGTGAAGTGGAGTTATTATCCAGACCTGATCATTATGGCTAATTAATATCCCAGCGTTTTAGTCGGCCTCATAAAACTGGTCCCTTTTTCTCGAGGATCGATGAATACACATTTAAATATAAATTGTTGTTATTAGAAGCACCTATGTGTGTTTTGAGCCGATCCTCGGGTGGGGATAATTAATACGGCTAAATTGTTATGTTGTTTGACCGGGGGCTCTCATTTATGATACTTTAAAACGCGCCTAATTATACTTCCACATAATTATTTAAATATCCACTACACGTTACAAAATATTTCAGATGAATTTAACATGGTTGTATTATGTCCATCTACTAGAGGCGGTGGTAATTAGGGTTCGCTCGCTTGAAGTCCTCGAAAGCATGCTAATGAAAAAATCACATAATTTCTACGAGGTCTGGAGCTCGTTTCGAAACCGCTAATTGAAGGATTGAACTACGCAACGCGCTTTCAACTGTACAGGGTGATTCATTAACATTGTTATCTATTCCAGGCAATAAAATCCTAGATTGAAGTCGCGTAAACCGTTTTAATCCAACCGTTTTCTCAATTTGAATAAAAGTGACAAGGAAATTTTGCAGTCTGAATGGAATTCGTGTGATATTTTCAACAATGATCTAAAAAAACACTGTCAACTGCCGTCACAACATGGCTGCCAAAGCCGGTTGGGGGCAAACGAACCCATCTCCTATGTCCTATAGTATTTGGTGTATCGTTAAAGTGAATTATAAGCGAAAAATAAACCCTATTGTTGGAACAATTTTCATTATTGGTTCTTTGCGAATACTATGAGGTAAGTGAATAGTCTGGAGAGGTGATGTGAATTGAGAATTTCCAGTTTAAATATACCTCCTCAAAAGACTTACAAAGCTTAATATTTCTATTTTTTCAGATTTAGTGAGGTGGATCGTATATTTCTTCAGCTGTTGTAGATCTTTGGAAATAACTGAACATATTTGTAGGTAATATTTTCTATTCCTCAAAGAAACACCGCAAGTACAGAGTGCGGCAAAACAAATAGTGCAGTTGCGATGGACGAATACATCCGCTGTAGTGGGGATGGAAACCTAGGAGGGGCCACATTGTGTCACTCACCACTCACCCCATTTTTAGTTGCAGCAGTGGTTTTGAGAGGAGAGCATTGTGACTTTGCCGTTCGCAAGTTTTTTGAAAACTGTCGTTCTTTGAAATTTTCTAGGGGTACGGTTCTTACAGAATTTTTTTTTCGTCATTTTTTTCAAATTTTCTAGGGGTACGGTCTTGGTGTTGATTTTCTACTAATAGTTACCAAGCTTCAAATATATCGAATCTTTATTTTTTGAGTTATCGAGGAAATAATATTCCAGGTGGGTATAACCCGGAAACCGTTAAACCAAAAAACACCCAAAAACGAACTCAACTCTCCCATTCGGATACGCAACCTACCCTGAGAATTGGAAGTCTCTATCTCCTTTTGTTCGAAAGTTATCGAGGCAACGGTCACCCATCTACTGAACTCACACAAGGCTGCTCGAATCTCCAACAATATTTAACCGATAGTGTTAAAACTTAAAACTTGTCAGTAGAGTTGGGTACTAAAGGCTCTTGCAAAATTTCAGCAATTTCAGACGAATAGTTACTGATATATAGAATTTTTTTTTAATTTTCAATGATTTCTTGAGAATTTTCTAAGAATACTATCCTCACGTAATTTTGCAAGAATTTTCGAGTTTGCATTCTACAACTAATAACCATGTTTCAATTCAATCGGTTCAGTATTTTTCGAGTTAATGAGGAGAAAAAAACAACCAAATCTCAGATAGCTATAACTCTAAAACCGTTTGGCCGATTATGCTTATAAATAAACTCAAATGTCGTGTTCAGATGCACATCATAACCTGAAAACTTCAAGCCGCTATCTCTTTCCGTTCTCAAGTTATCGTGACAACAAAAATATATTTTAATAATTTTTTAATAATTTTCTAGCCATATGATTCGCACAAAATTTCACGAACGTGCTTAGGATCATATTCTACAACTACTCACCAGTCTTGTTCCCGTTCCGCACCGCAATGTTATCGCTAGCTGGGTTCGTGCGCTGGAAGACACTGGTTCAACAAATAGGCCTAGGGGTATGGGAAGACCAAAAACAGTGATAACTCCTGAAAATGTCACTCTAGTGAGAGCAGCTGTCAAACAATCACCAAGAGCCAGAATTGGAACGGTTGACTGAAGATGAAGATACTGGAGATATCTGGTTCTAACAAGACGGGGCTACGGTCCACACAGCGCAGATTTCAATGATAAAACTGCAGCAGATGTTCCCTGCGCGCCTTGTCTCTCGGAGGGGCGACCTTGGGGGGCCGTTGAGATCGCCGAATTTGGCTATTTGCGATTTTTTTCCCGTGGAGCTTCTTTGTTTGTGTTAGACCGATTCTGGTCGAGCTAGTAGCTGGCTGCAGCCTAGATAGGTTTATTGCACCTCGGTCGGTCTCCTATTAGCAGACAGGGTCCCATTGTTAATCCCCCTCAGCTCAGGTTGCTAGCCTCCTTAGGGTCTCTTAGTCGATCCCCTGCAGCTCAGGTTTACTTAACTGAGCTAAGTCCTGCACCACCGACATCTCATGGGTCCCATGTAACATCCCCACTGACATTAGGTCCATTTTCCTAGCAAATAGGAGTAGGCCCTTGACTAGGTACCTCTCACGGTTTCTGTCATTCAGGGTCATGTCGCCGCCTCAATAGTGAAGTCTCCAGTGTGTGTGGGCTGGACAGTCAAACATGACAGGTGAGGCAGTTTCGTCCGCCTCCTGCAAAAAAGGTTTTCTCGGAGAACTCCCATGTTGTTCAGGTGCTTCCTCAGGGTACAGTGTCCAGTTAGCAGGCCGGTCACTGCCCTGAACTTAATCCCACTCAGTAGTAAGTCTTCTTTAGTTAGTGAGGGGCAGGGCTGCCCCATCATTAATTTACTATGCCACTGGACTGGGGTTTTGTTCATTGACGCCTTTCACAGCCGATGTGGTCACCCCTACTGCCGGTTCTGGCCAGAAGAAAGAGGGGGATAGCCGAGCCCTCTCTAGCGAATGCATCTGCTCTTTCATTCCCTTCAACCCCTGTGTGCTCTGGCAACCACCCGAGCTCAAATCGCTTTCTGGCAGACAGGGTTTGCAGGTCCTGTGGGGCTACCTGAAGGAAAAGGTTTTAAATTATCTGTTGTCCATACGTCATCTAAACATTTATTTTCATGCTGCACAAGCATTCTAAGGATTTCTCTCACAATTTATACAACATAATTTCATCTCCTTAATTGTCTACAGCTATAACTCGCGTCATTTAGTTATTTTATACGAACTACATAGTTGAATCTTATAAGTTTGTAGTATATTAGTATGCATAAGGAATATATCAATTATAAGTATCATACCAATCATTCATCCCAATAATTCTATACGAGAAAATCTTAATCTGGATCTATGGAATCATGTAAAAAATAAACAACGGACGTTATATTTTAAGGTTAGACCAACGATATATTCGGCTAACTGAATATCTAATAACATTTCTGAGCCTGCTTCTGTCACAGTTAACGTTGCCAACCGTCTTTATTTCAAAGGACAGTCCTTTATTTTTAAACATGTCCTTTGTCTTTTTGAAAGGTGTCAAAGGACTGCAAATGTCCTTTGAAATCAGCCGAAAATATAAATAAAAATATTTTCAAAATAAGTAAAAAAAGATATTCAACCCGGACTACTTTCCAACACCCCTCCCCCCGCCCCCTCCCAGGACCGAAGTCGTTGATAGGTCAGAGTTGGCAACCCTAGTCACAGTATAATAAAATAATATTATACTGCATCTATACGAGGTCGTCATTTGCATATACAACATAACATAATGATCACAGATTGTTTTTCTCGATTCAGTATAGAGTAGAGGTTATATTATAATTGCTGTTAGTTGGATATTGATATTATATTCATTTATATGATCTGAATTAAACTATGTAAGGCATGTTAAAATACAACTTTAAGTTGTATATACTTTGGCAAGTTAATCAAATTCGGTTCAGAATATCTCCAGTATAAACAAAACTGGAATATTGGCTAAGTTTCAATAGATATAATATAATTTTCATAGTAGATTTGAAGAATGAATATCTCGAATAAGTTCGTTATTGGATAGAAATGGTCTGCCGGTTTTGGATTAATAATTTTTGGCACTCTTGTTGAATTTGAATTATTTTATGAAGATATTCATTGAATCCATTGACATCATTCCCAACTCTGAGAAACCAATAATTTCGGAGACATAATTTGTCAAAGTTTAAACAAGAGCGCCAAAGCTCCTGTCCACAGGGCTTTCCCATTTTTTTTTAATTATAGATTTCTTCTCATAAGGTGGTTTCTGTACAAATTATTTAGGTTCCTGTGGTAATTCGGGAGGCATCTTGTGGTGAAGTACGGAACACTTGAAACGGACAGTATTGTCTCTGTGTTTCTCCCCTAGTTAATTCTCCCATTATATTATTCAGTTTGATATATTTTGTAAAGGACTTCCTGTTCCGTCATTTGTCGAGACATAGGGGAAGTTAGAGCTCATCTTTCCACATGCCAATAAACGCATTAAAATTTTAACTATAAACACCCTGTATATCCGAAACTTTCGAATAAGGCATGCATTCTTATCTTCACCGAATCGTCATGATTGGTGTAGTATAGTATTTCCAATTTTCAGTTGTCACTGTGAATTAATCACCCCATATATAGGTGATATCGACTAGAAATTTCGAATATCAATTTGTCGAATTTGCCTCCTTTTAACACGTCAATAAATTTTTATCTTTTTATAATCGAAACATCGCTCAACGAGCGATAAAAGTTGACTTTTAATTGAGTCGCTTGGGCAGAGAGATCATATCTTGACAAGGTTTAATTAATCTGTTGAGTAGGTATCAAGTTGTTGAAACTTCAGAGTAGGGGAATTCCGAGGCAGTTATTTGAATCCAAATAATAAAAAGGTGAATAAATTGTAATCAACCCAAATACATTTTTTGGGCGCATGTTCTAGGGGAACATCGTACTATCATTTCGTCCAAATGTCTGTAATTTTCGAATTTCGAGCTGAAAATTGGCTAATAGACTAATTCGGACTCCCTGATCACGAATCCGGTGTCAGATTTTTGGGTGCCGTCCGGCCGGCCGGCCGTACTTCCGGCCGTAGGCACGATAACAGGAGCACCGAAGGTCCTATCGACTTCAAGCTTTCAGGGTAGGTTTCTGATCAAAATGCGACGGTTAAGTTCGTTAACGGGCAAAATCGGCTGGACGGTTTAGGAGTTATAGACATTTAAAATTTTGAGGTTATTTCCCTGATATTTCAGGAACTAAAGAAGATGTTGAATCGAAACTTGGTAGTCAGTTCGAGGATATAAACGCGCAACTTTTGGCAAAATTTTGTTATGATCGAGATGTTGGTAATTTTTAAAAAAATATTTCTTTTAATTTTTTCGAAAAAAAAATTTTTTTTTCGTGAACTATTCATCAGATTGCAACAAAAACTTGTACTAACGTCAATTGTAGTATTTTGCAACATTGTGCAAAATTTTGGCTCTATACGATTTCAATTTCTGGAGATATAAGACAAAATATGTCAAATTTCCTGGGTCTCTCTCAGTATTTTCATCGATTATTATATAATAATCAATAATATTAAGGTATTCAACATGATACTGCTTTTTTTCTTTACTGGTCAGTACGGGCCACAAGGAAGATGAACATGCGCCCAATAGCTCCTGTCCACAGGGCTTGAACCAATTTTTTTACAAGATTTAGATAATCCATGCTCCTCGATTGAATGATATACCAAGGACTGGTACACAGTTTAACTGACAATGCCGCATGCGAACGGGGAACGGAGACGTAGAATTGAGTCTATGATCCAAAGAATTTCTGTAAACGTAACCTAATAACTATTATGATCATTCTGTTAAGTGGAATCGCATCTCAAGTATTCGATTGGAGATTTTGTTGGAAATGAATGGATTTGTCTATGGAATGGATTCATGGATATTAATGGAATTTTCAATAATAATAATAATATATCAAAAATTGGTTCAAGCACTGACGTGAAGTCAGAAGCTTTTGCGCGTATGTTCTATTGTCCATTCTTCTGTATTGGACACCCTTAATCGAATTTACCATGGTAAATTATGTTGTCCATTCTCCTGTATTGGACACTCTTAATTCAAATTTACCATGGTAAATTCGAATTAAATGTCCAATACAGGAGAATGGACGACATAATTAACCATGGTAAATTCGATTAAGGGTGTCCAATACAGAAGACAATAGAACATACGCGCAAAAGCTTCTGACTTCACGTCAGTGCTTGAACCAATTTTTTTTTCCTGATTTTTTTTTAATTTTCTGGAGGCACGGCTCTTAAAATTTTTTTTTTCGTCATTTTTTTCAAATTTTCTAGGAGTACGGTTCTTACAGAATTTTAAACACGTCTTTGTGTTGATTTTCTACTACTAGTTACCAAGCTTCAATTCAATCGAATATTTATTTTTTGAGTTATCAAGGAAACAATACTCCAGGTGGATATAACTCGGAAACCGTTAAACCGATTATGCCCAAAAACGAACTCAACTCTCCCTTTCGGATACGCAACCTACCCTGAAAATTGCAAGTCCTTATCTCCTTTGGTTCGAAAGTTATCGAGGCAACGGTCACCCATCTACTGAACTCACACAAGAATGCTCGAATCTCCAACAATATTCAACCTATCGTGTTAAAACTTGAAACTTGGCAGTAGAGTTAGGTAATGAACGCTCTTACAAAATTTCAGCAATTTCAAACGTATAGTTACTGATATATAGAATTTTTTTTTTTATTTTCAATGATTTATTAAAAATTTTCTACAAATGCTATCCTCACCAAATTTCGCAAACATTTTCGCGTTGGCATTCTACAACTAATAACCATGTTTGAATTCAATCGGTTCAGTATTTTTCGAGTTAATGAGGAACAAAAAACCACCAAATTTCAGATGGCTATAACTCTGAAACCGTTTGGTCGATTATGCTCATAAACAAACTCAAATGTGGCATTCATATGCACAACATAACCTGAAATTTTCAAGCCGCTATCTTTTTCCGTTCTCAGGTTATCGTGACAAAAAAAATATTTTTTAATAATTTTTTAAAAATTTTCTAGCCATACGATTCGCCAAACGTTCTTAGGTTCATATTCTACAACTACTCACCAAGTTTCAATTCGATCGGATTCATATTGGTTGAAAACAAAATTATTACTCGGAAACCACTGGGCCGATTATGCCCATTAACGAACTTGTCCGTCGTATTGCGATGCGCCACCCACCCTGAAAATTTCAAGTCGCTAGCTCTTTTCGTTCTCAAATTATCGTGGCAACGGACGGCCGTACGGCCGGACGGACAGAATCAAATTTGACCTCGAATTCTTCATCGTTTGAGACCAATTTCGTCAAAAAATTAGAAAGTTACAGACATTTGGGCGTTATAGTTTTGCCCAAATGTCTGTAACCATTTTTGCGCGTATGTTCTGCAGAACATACGCGCAAAAATGGGCGGAGATCCAATTATGTATAATATTATAGTGGGAACAATTGATGGATATTGAATGAAAGTTAAGTTGAAGTTCATTTATTCAATAGAGGAGGGATATTATTCAATTTAAAGAATTGAGTAAGTAAATAAGCTTTCTCGAACAATTTAATTGAGTTTCAAGTATCAGATGATTAAGTTTTGTTGTTGTCCTATAATAAATATTAGCACATTGTGAAATCTTTAAACGCTTGTATCTTTTTACATGAGCCGAATCTGGAGAAATGGTGGAGGAAAATAGTGTTTTGCTTGCTGAAAGGAATCTAGGGTAAAAATTAATGTACAACTTAAAGACTCACCCTGTATATAGATTTTGAATTAAGTTATGTGAATTCGTCATATGTTACATCATATGTGCATTTTTTTTCAGAATAATGTCAATTTAATGTCAATATTAAATCAATGAACCTACCTAATAGCAACGAATAAATTGTTTACTTGGATATCACTCTTGAGATATGCTGAATTGCATACACGCAACCACGTTTAAAATCCTTTAACTCATTTTCTCATTTATTCATTGAGATATGCTGTTACCAGAAAATCTCTTTTTGGCGCTCTTTTTCCTCGGAACTGAGTGCTTATCAATTTGCCCAAATGTCTGTAATTTTCGAATTTTTGGATGAAAATGGAAATATATACTTTGGTAAGTTAATCAAATTGGGTTCAGAATATCTCCAGTAAAAACAAAACTGGAATATTGACTAAGTTTGGATTGAAATAATATAATTTTCAGATTTTAGGAATGAATAATTGAAAGGTTTTTTTCTGGGTTTTCTCTCCCAATCTCTGAAAAATATCAATAATGAGTATACCTCCCACAGTATCCTTTAATGATTACTTTGAGGAATGAATATCTCGGATAAATTCATTATTGGGTAGAATCGGTCTGGTGCTTTCGGATTAATTATTTTTGTTTGTCTTGTCTTGTTTTTTTTAATTGACACTTTTTTAAATTATATTTCTTTTATGGTGCAGTTCTATCATTAGAATCCATTGATATCATTCCCAACTCTGAGAAACCAATACTTTTGTAGATATGATTTGTCAAAGTTTGAACAAGCGCGCCAAAACTCCTGTTCACAGGGCTTTCTCACTTTTTGGCACTCTTGTTCCTCGGAACAGAGTGCTTATCAATTTGCCTAAATATCTGTAATTTTCGAATTTTTGCTGAAAATGGTCTTGAACGATTTGGTTTGACTCACTGATCAAGAATCCGTGGTCGAAATCGATTCTGTTCGGTCGGCCGTCTGGCCGTCCGGCCAGATACACACGATAACACGATAACTCTCGAACGGAATGAGCTAGTCAGTTGAAATTTTCAGAATAGGTTTGAGGGATAAATATCTCGGTTAAGTTCGTTATTGGGCAAAATCAGTCTAATAGTTTCGGAGTAACGAAAAAAAATATTTTTTTTTACATTACAACTTTTGAATTCAAATTTTTTTAAGGTGCAGTTTCATCATAAGAATCCATTGTTATCATTTTAAACTCTAACAAGCTAATACTTCCGGAGATATGATGTTTCGAAGTTTCAATAATACATCGTAAGTTCTATGTTTTCACAGAATGTGAACACAGAATCTGTCTGCGATCACTATTCATAAATGTAATCTTTTCTAGCTCTTAGAGATTGTCAATTCGAAGTTGATATTTTCTCTTGGAAAGCAAGTATTTGATTCTTGAATTTGTGAATATATTCAAGACTGTTTTGATGTAGTTTATGGAGGCAATAGGAAAGAAGAACATAATGGAATCTTCAAAATGAATTACTGTTCGTTGACCACTGAGGTTAATATTACCTTTAACTTCCTTAAGTAGTGAGACATGATCCTATATACAGTATTTTCATAATGTTACTAGCAAAAAAATACTGAAATATGGATCTACATTTGTGAATCAATCATTTTATCTTGAGTTAAGGTTCATAATACAGAAAAGAATGTGTTAGTGGTATGAACTATTAAATTTTAAATTATGAAAAGAGGGTAGTATTTTATTAATATATTTTGAAAAATTAAAATAATTTGTTCGTAATCCACTACCTACTCAAATATCAGGAATAAAAGGACAATCTGCTATGATTGTCTCCAGCCTTGCTCTAGACATTTCGATGATACTTTCCTTAGGTATTTCGAGTTGTGAAAACTATGCACCGAGTGTAAGTTGCAACAACCCATTCCACGAGGTTGAATCATTCAGATTGCTCATTTAATCTTGATAAATAAATTAATGACAATTTTTGAAGCATTAAGGCATTGAAGCATTGTAGACTGATCTTTTTTGGCGCTCTAGTTCCTCGGAACTGAGTGCTTATCAATTTGCCCAAATGTCTGTAATTTTCGAATTTTTCGATGAAAATGGTCTTAAACGATTTGGTTCGACTCACTGATCAAGAATCCGTGGTCGAAATTCATTCTGTCCGGCCGTCCGGCCGGCCGGTCCGGCCGTAGGCACGATAACTCTCGAACGGAATGAGCTAGACAGTTGAAATTTTCAGAGTATGTTTGAGGGATAAATATCTCGGCTAAGTTCGTTATTGGGCAAAATCGGACAGATGGTTTCGGAGTAACAAAAAAAAATTTTTTTTTTACAGAACAAATACCAAATTAAATTTTTTTCAATAAGCAGTTTTACCATAAGAATCCATTCATATCATTTTTAACTCTAACAAACTAATACTTTCGGAGATATGATTTTTCAAAATTTCAATGATAGAATTATTCTGTGGCTATTCTATGAATTGTTATAATGTCAACTTTGACGTTGTCTCATTGTAATTCATTCCAGTAATGGTATCAATATGAGAATTAGAATATTATCATACTTTTGTTGGTTGATATTTTCATGCCGATGGTCAATCCATATGATGATGGGAATGGTAATGGTAAGTTAATAATATTGAGTTCAGAATATCTCCACTAAAAACAAAACTGGAATTGAGGAATGAATATCTCGGATGAGTTCGTTGTTGGGTAGAATTCGTCTATTGGTTTTGGATTGATAATTTTTGGCACTCTTGTTGAATTTAAATTCTTCTATGATGTTTGAATTCAATTTCTGCTAAGATGAAGTTCTAAATTTCAATAATGAATCGTACTTCTGTTTTCACAGAATGCTATAATTATTCTATCTAAGCTTTATTATATGATCTGTGTTCATACTCGTACATTTCATCCTGTTCTATAAGAGAGAGTCAAATTCATTTCAGCTATTTCAATTAGGTTTCTTCCATGGTGCAGTTCTCAGATTGCTCATTTAATCTTGATAAATAAACTATTATTTGAATTGAATTTCCTTTATGATGCAGTTCTATCATAAGAATACATTGATATAATTCTCAACTCTGAGAAACCAATACTTTCGGAGATATAATTTTTATAAGATAATTTTTGAAGCATTTTTGTTAAACGACACTTTTTTAAAATTTAATTTCTTTCATGATACATTTCTATCATAGGAATCCATTGATATAATTCCCAACTCTGAGAAACCAATACTTTCGGAGATATAATTTGTCTGTTTGAACAAGAGCGCCAAAAAGCTTCTGTCCATAGGGCTTGAACCAATTTCTTATCTTATGATGATAAAGCAAGATAGTGATTATTGGTTCAATATTTTCTCAGATAATAAACCGGTGTGTGCAGCAAAAGAAATTTTGAAACACGAGTTTCAAAATTTCTTAAGGGCCCTTATGGAATATATTGAATTACGTGTCACGGTAGCAGGAGTATCTATTATATTAACATGACTATTTCACTCATGTCAAAATCTGACCAATCACAGGCCAAAGACAACTAGTATTATCGCGAGAACACCAACTGTCTTTGAATTATGATTGGTCTTACAACATTGGTGTTTTCATCGACTCAACCATGGATACGGACTGTTTGACAAATGATAAATTTAAATTACAGATGTCAACATGAGCCACTTTGTTCGTGGAATAGTCTAAAAAATACCAATCTTGACTGAATTTATCTCAAAGGTCTGTCTTTCATTTCTTAACTCAACTTAATTTTCACTAATAATATCACAAGTGATTGAAATTTCGCGATAAGTCTGTCGACTTATTTCTTAACGAAACTGAGTTGCCCGAAAACACCATGATTACGAAGGACGAGTGGTGTTTTCTCCAAGCAACTCAGTTTCGTTAAGAAATAAGTCGAAAGACTTATCGCGAAAATTCAATCACTTGTGATATTATTAGTGAAAATTAAGTTGTTGTCACAATGTTTCTAAAGCACATGGAATATATTAAGTTTAATAAGCTTATTTATATTGATAATGATAATAATGCAAATATCATTTTTTATGATTATGATTTTTCCTGACCCTTTCAAACACTGATATAAGGCTCCTGCTGTAGCGCAAGCTAAGCACCTTTATGTGAAAGTGTTAAAATTCATATTTTACATGAATTGTCAATATCTCAACACTAGAAAAATTGTATCTTTTATAATTTTTCAACCATTGTTTTTCTTCTACTTAATTCTAGAAAATATCTGAATAATTAATAAAGAAGTTAATTATCAATTCTTCTGAGTATTGTTCAGAAATGTATGTGGTGTAAATTACATACTTTCCTATAATCCCTTTCTTTGTGAAACGCGTAACCGAAAGAAAGGAATATTGCAGAACCCAATGTTTCCTTCAAATGAAGGCCCCACCTCCATCTGCGATAATTATCAGTGAGACTCGAAACATAGTAATCTGAACGAAACGTAAAAATAGGTCCCTCGCATGTAACATGAAATACCATATGTTCATGTTTTTCGGAATCTGCTTCAATACCAGATCATCATGTATGCCCTCATACACTTTCATAATTTATAAAGTTTGAATATTTCGGTATTGAAAATCGGTAAATCAAGAAGCAATTCCAAATGAATCGTTGCTATGACGGATGATGTAATCAAAATTTACCATCTGCTTGTTACAGCCAATGCTGACTTCGAGCCCTTTATAGGGAGCTGTGTTACACTGGATTAAAGAGTGAAACGGACACGAGAATAGAGTGAGAGTAGATATGACGGGCTACGTCACGGACTAGCGCCAAGTTTCGATCGTTTTTACAGGCATTATGTAAAACCAAATTTGAATGGCCGTTTTCTCGTTGAAAATTGAAATTTTTTACGGCGGTTGAACTTTTTCAGTATTCTTATGGATATAATAATCGATTCCAATAATAAAAAAAACAGATAAGAAAGCACAATCGGGTGGTTCAATTCTTAAGGGGCAAAGGGGGAGAAATTGTTTTGGTTAGACTAAAACCGATATTTTTGTTGCCTCCCTCTTATTGAGGTCCTGAAAGCTGTACTTGAGCATTCATGAGAAGATCCGCCACTGGACGTATCTACTGAAATCGAAGATTTAACATAAACTTGGCAACTACGACATGTGTCTCGTTCTCTCTCAACTTCACTGCCAAACTACCCACAGAATATACCCTAGTATATATTCTGTGAAACTACCAATCATACAAGTATTACAAGTGGACATTGACGTCACGACTGAGTAGTCGATTTTACTTTTAATGAAATCCCTTTTTGCGCGTATGTTCTGGGGAACATCGCGTTATCATTTTGCCCAAATGTCTGTAACTTTCGAATTTTTTGACGAAAATGGTCTCAAACGATTAAGTTCGACTACCCAATGAAGAATTCGATGTCAAATTTGATTCTGTCCGGCCGTTGCCACGATAACTTGAGAACGAAAAGAGCTAGCGACTTGAAATTTTCAGGGTGGTTGGCGCATCCCAATACGACGGACAAGTTTGTTAATGGGCATAATCGGCCCAGTGGTTTCCGAGTAATAATTTTGTTTTCAACCAATATGAATCCGATCGAATTGAAACTTGGTGAGTAGTTGTAGAATATGAACCTAAGCACGTTTGTGAAATTTTGTGCGAATCGTATGGCTAGAAAATTATTAATAAATTATTAAAAAATATTTTTGTTATCACGATAACTTGAGAACGGAAAGAGATAGTGGCTTCAAGTTTTCAGGTTAGGATGTACACCAGAACGCGACATTTCAGTTTGTTTATGAACATAATCGACCGAACTGTTTTAGACATAGCCATCTGAAATTTTCTGAAATTTGCGGGTTTTTTGTTCCTCATTAACTCGAAAAATGCTGAACTGATTGAATTCAAACATGGTTGTTAGTTGTAGAATGCCAACGCAGAAATGTTTGCAAAATTTGGTGATGATAGCATTTGTAGAAAATTTTTAATATATCATTGAAAATAAAAAAAAAATTCTATATATCAGTAACTAATCGTTTGAAATTGCTGAAATTTTGCAAGAGCCTTCATAATCTAACTCTACTGACAAGTTTCAAGTTTTAATACGATTGGTTAAATATTGTTGGAGATTCGAGCATTCTTGTGTGAGTTCAGTAGATGGGTGACCGTTGCCTCGATAACTTTCGAACGAAAGGAGATAGGGACTTGCAATTTTCAGGGTAGGTTGCGTATCCGAAAGGGAGAGTTGAGTTCGTTTTTGGGCATAATCGGTCTAACGGTTTCCGAGTTATACCCACCTGGAATATTATTTCCTTGATAACTGAGGAAATAAATATTCGATCGAATTGAAGCTTGGTAACTAGTAGTAGAAAATCAACATAAAGACGTGTTTAAAATTTTGTAAGAACCGTACCCCTAGAAAATTTGAAAAAAATGACAAATAAAAATATTAAGAACCGTGTACCCCTAGAAAATTTCAAAAAAATCACGAAAAAAAAATTGGTTCAAGCACTGACGTGAAGTCAGAAGCTTTTACGCGCAAAAGCTTCTGACTTCACGTCAGTGCTTGAACCAATTTTTTAATATTGAATAAGAAATCAGTGTTTCGAAATTGGGTTAGACCTGAATTATTCACTGTCCTCCATAAATTCATGCGAAATAAGTGCATTTTTCAAGATACTGAAGATGCCCATTAAATGCAAATGCTGGCCATGATTCACCTGTCCTGTAACCCATTCTAACCTAAATAAACGAGAAGATGATATTTCATATCCAATAATTATATTCAATTATCTCCTATATTCCTGAAAACGTGGAATAAAATAAAAAAAAATAAACCAAGGCAGAAGATTTTTTCATGTTTATTGAAAAGGTGAAGCAATAATATTCTACGGTTTGACTTCGATGGTTTTAATGGTTATGTGACTGCCATTTTAGTTAACATCTGATAACGCTTTGAGACAACATTTCATAAAAAAGGGTTCAACTCATTCGCCGGTTGACATATACGATGCTGCGCTTCACTTTTATATTTCTTGGGAATCAACTTTGAATAACGAGACTGAACAGGGACGTACTCTAGGACAAAGCGTGTTAAGCTGTCTGAACGATATCCAGAAAACACCACAAACTGATTTCTAAAAAAAACCCAATAATTTCATCAAAATTGATGAAATTCATACAGAATGAGGATTTGATTAAAATAATAAAATATTTACATTTTCAAACTATAGTAATAAAGCACTCATGTTTGGAAACATATTCAAAGATATTTCCACAATTCATAAAAACAAAACTTTCAAACACGTTAACAATGACAGACCTCTGAATGCTAGTCGTGTAGAATTAAAGCGATGTAGATATAGAATTTCATACATCTTGATCTTACTTGTCTTACCGTAACTGCGTAACTACAGATATCTGTAATTATATATATTATGTCAATTTTAGATATAATAATAATAATAATAATCGGAATGAAATTAGGAACCAAGGAGCTTTCCTATCTAGGGCTGGTCAGAGAGCTTCGGAGAAGCTCAGTATAACTGGAATTTCCATCGATCATAAGCAAGCAGGAACACCTATCACGCCAACAGACCATAGAAGAGTTGGCAGAGAGATAATACACAACTGAAGACACTACTCGAAGATCACATGAGTAAACACCTCCACTCCATATATTTCAAGAGTTCGAAAGATCAGGGCCTGTCGGAAGAATTATTCTTCGCCTTTTTGAAGTCCGTTGGACGCAAGTCGGAAACCGACGGATTTGTTATGTCTTTTCAAGATGGATGAATACCAGCTGGTACAAAAAGAACATCATGAAAGTAGACACCCCCACAACGTACAGAGCATGCCATAGCCAGCAGGAAACTGTTATGCACGTTATGTCTGCTTGCAGACTCCATACTCCATCAAGATATGTGGAAAGACATAATGCAGCACACCTACTTCTATCTGAGAGAGGTTTATGGTATAGACAACGAACCACTGCTAACATATGTGCCTCTGGAGATTGATGCAGTTGTTGAAAATGACAGAGCTTGCATATACTGGAGCTATATGATTCCAACAATTTGGCAGGTTCATACCATAAAGCCAGATATAGTCCTGCAGGATAAATAACTCAAGGTATTTGTTTGTCGTCGAATTTTCCTCCCCCACTGAAAATAATGTGGTGATGACAGAAGAACAGAAGAGGGAAAAATACAAGGATTTAATGTTCAAACTGGGAATCCTGTATACCCAAGGCATAAAGTAAGGATGGTCGATCCAATCCTAAGATGCCTAGCTGGAATGAGAGCGAACTACGTGGCAGAGTTGGAGATGGCCAGTAGATGCCTGGCCGAGGATTTGGCACACAGAATGCAGAAAGCACTGTTGCTCGGATCACTTCGAGTCATGAGGTCCCATCAACTGTGAATGCCGATTACAGCTCAGCTCTTTTGTTAAGGGACGCTGTAAGAGCAGGACGAAGAACTACTCCAAGTAACACACTCCTGAGAGAAGCGGACCCTCTCACGGCGGGCCTATAAAAGGTTTTTCCTCTCAAGCGGACAACAACAATAATTTTAAATCAGCAACTGCTGAATATAGTTGCCGAACACATCTCTGCAATAGGAATGTCATTGTGTTTGGACAAATGTGCTTTTTCTCATCTACGCAAAGGTAGAACTGAAGAAGCAGGAGAAGACATCGAACTAGAAGGAGGAATAATCATTCAGCAACTCGAAGATAAAGAAACATACAAATTTCTTGGAATGAAACAAAGACACTGGAGACAACCCAAATCAAAGATGACTTAATATCCATCTACAAAAAGCAGCTCCAAGATATATGAAAATCAAAGCTGTCCGGTAAAAACAAAGTGTCCGCTACGAACAGCTTGGCAGTCCTGATAGTCACCTACTCTTTCAGGGTAGTTAAGTGGACAGTGAACGAAATTCTTGAGCTAGGCAGATCCATTCGTGAAGTGATGAACATGAATCGTAGGCTGCATCCTAACTGCTCGATTCGAAGAATATATCTACCATGAACGCAGGAATGCAGGGGTATGCAAAGTTTGGAAAACCAACACCATCAACAAACCTTGGCAATGACAATAAAAATATTGAGAAGTGAAGAACCCCTTCTGATAATGGTAGATCATCATGAAATAAGGAACGAAGGATCTTTCCTATTTAGGGCTGGACGGAGAGCCTTGGAAAAGCTCAGTATAACTGACATATCCATCGATCATGAGCTAGCAGGAACATCTTGCCAACAGAAGATTAGGCAGAGAGATAAAGACAACACAACTGAACACACTACTCGAAGATCCCATGAGTAAAACCTGCACTCCAATGTTTCAGGGGTTTGAAAGATCAGGGCCTGCCGGAAAAATTATCCTTTGCATTTTTTAAGTCAGCTGAGCTCAAGCCGGAAACAGAGGAATTTGTTATGGCGTGTCAAGATGGGGTCATAAATACAAGATGGTATAAAAAAAACATCATGAGAATGGACACCCCAACAACGTGCAGAGCATGCCATAGCCAGAAGGAAACTGTTATGCACATCCTGTCTGCTTGCTGACTACATGCTCCGTCAGGATATGTAGAAAGACCTATGCAAATTGAAGCAGTTGTGGAAAATGATAGAGCTCGCATCTACTGGAGCAATGCTATTTCAACAAATTGGCAGATCTACACCGTAAAGGCAGTCCCGAGGACAAAGAGCTCAAGGAATTGTTTGTAGTCGAATTTTCTTCCCCTGCCGAAAATAATGTGGTGATGAAAGAAGAACAGTAGAGGAAAAAATAGAATGTACGAACTGGGGACACATTATACAAGGCATAAACTTAGGATGGTCTTACTCATCATAGGATGTCTAGGCGGAATGAGAGCAAACTATGTGACAGAGTTGCAGATTATTCCTGTCTGAGGTTTTGGCACACAAATTGTAGGAAGCAGTATTGGTCGGAACACTTCGAGTCATCAAGTCCCATCAACTGTGAAGGCCGTTTGCAGCTCATCTCTTTTGTAAGAGACGCGGTAAGGACATGACGGATTACTACTCCAAGGTATGTTTTTTAGTGAGTAACCAAATAACAACTGGAGTCTCCCACTCCTAAGAGTGCGAACCGGCTCAGGGTAAGCCTATATAATGGTTTCCCACTCACACAGGTAAAAAAAAATAATAAAGTTTATTGATTCTTTTGGAAATGTAAGGAATTAATAAGACAGAACAAGTCATACAAAGTAGCAAACATAAGAAAAAATGGGTTCAAGCCCTGTGGATAGGAGCTTTCTGGCGCTCTAGTTCAAACAGACAAATTATATCTCCGAATGTATTGGTTTCTCAGAGTTGGGAATTATATCAATGTATTCTTATGATAGAACTGCATCATAAAGGAAATTCAATTCAAATAATAGTTTATTTATCAAGATTAAATGAACAATCTGAGAATGCGAACTGCACCATGGAAGAAATCAAATTAAAACAGCTGAACTGAATTTGACTCCCTCTTATAGAACAGGATGAAATGTACAAGTATGAACACAGATCATATAATAAAGCTTAGATAGAATAATTATAGCATTCTGTGAAAACATAGAAGTACGATTCATTATTGAAATTTAGAAAAATCATATCTCCGAAAGTATTAGCTTGTTGGAGTTGAAAATGATATCGATGGATTTTAATGGTGAAACTGCATCTTAAATAAAAATTGAATTTGAAATTTGTTGCTTAAAAAAAATTTTTGTTTTCGTTACTCCGCAACCATCTGGCCTATTTTGCCCAATAACGAACTTAACCGAGATATTCATCTCCCTAACGTACTCTGAAAATTTCAACTGCCTAGCATATTCCGTTCGAGAGTAATTGTAGAATTTTTTTTTTTGTATTCTGAAAATATTTTTTTGACCCTTTGCGGTAACCTGGTCAATACAAAACTTCACATGCGTATAAAGGTCATGCTTCTACAATTTGATGCTAAATTTCAGATAGATCGAGTGATCATTTTCGGTAATATTCATAAAAAAATGTGTTTTACAAAAATCGGACATAACTCCGAAACCGCTTGATGGATTTCGTCCATTAACGAACTTAACCGAGATATTTACGCTCCAAACCCACCTTGCAAATTTCAGTCCTCTAACTCCTTTCGTTTGAGAGTTATCGTGCCTACGGCCGGCTGGCCGGACAGAATCGATTTCGACCTTGGATTCTTGATCGAACCAAATCGTTTGAGACCATTTTCAGCCAAAAATTCGAAAATTACAGACATTTGGGCAAATTGATAAGCACTCAGTTCCGAGGAACTCCTCGTCACTGTACTGACATGCGTTGATCAATAGGGGCTTTACTTCTCTCTTAAAAAACCTTTCAATCACTGATTTAAAGTCTACTGGGCAAATGGTTGTATGATTAATTACCAATGTAATCTTGAGAGGACTCATATTTAGTTGTGTGGTGTCTAGGAAAGGAAGTTTCATTGTGTCGTGGTTCATGCCCATGAAAATTAGAACATTTCCCGTAATTACTTATTTTAAGGTGGATATAGATAAGGCAATTAAGAATAAAGATACACGGGAAAGTAAGAATATGAAACAGAGCGAAATTCGGACGACATGAGTGATATGAATGAAGTTTAAGTGTCTTATTATTCGTTTTTGAGAAATGAATACTCGATTATAAAACCTCTAAGTTATAACTGAAATGACTGTAAACCAACTGTAATAAATGTCCAGCCACTCTTCGACAGGGAGAAAACTCCTGACACGTGACAAGGCAAAATAATCACTGCTTAGCCTTCCACAAAAATGATCTGTGTGACGACACCACTGTCAACATATAAGCCTAGTAAGTTCATGATTGTCTCATCCAATGCTCCTTGTTTGTATTCTATGATAAGAGGTCCTTCACTGGGATTATATTGGTTTCCAAATCTGACTATTAAGGACTTCGTCAGGTTGAGGACCTCTTATTAACCAGTATATTGGTGTATGAAGACAGATCTTGGATAAATATAGAGTTATAGCTTCCAAGACCTACGAGCATATTATCCTCGAAAAACTGAAGGAATTTGCTCTTGAAATTCCTGACTGTCAACACGGTGTCCTGCCTGAGCGCACTATATCATCACAAACCTTTTGAACCGTGTCAACACCTGGACCAGTATGATAGACCAGAGAATTCATATGTATGTAATCTATTTAAATTTATTGATGGCTTTCTAGACAGTTCCACACAGGCGTCTTCTTCTGAAGCTCGAGCATTTGGGAGTGCACGGTGATCTTTCGCTCTGGATCTGAGCATTCCTCACCAACAGCAGTTTTCGTATCAGAATTGGTGAATTCTATTCTGATGCGATGCGTGCCCCAAGGGTCGGTGTTGAGACCTCTTCTGTTCCAGCTCTATTTATACAACATTTAATAATGCTCTCAAGTGTGGTCAGATTCTGCAGGATGGCCTGAACAGTTTACTACTTTGATGTGGCTATTGCCACTTAATTGTGATAAATGCGTGGTCATTCATATGGGTAAAAATAATCCCCGTTGCAGCTATCACCTAGTAGATCATGTGATTGTGGACTTGGGCGTGAAGATGTGGAAAGATCTCTCTTGGTCGGATCAAATTGCAGGTACTGTCATCAGCGTGAATAAATTATTGTTCCTGCTTCAGCGATCATTTCGGGGATGTAGACCAGCAGTATGTTCGACGCTAATAAAACGCTAATAAAAACCTATATCAGACCTATCCCGGAGTTCACAGGAGCGTTGACTTGATTCGTGATTAGGAACTTCTCGAGAACGTCCAAAGTCGTGCCACTCGTACTACTTATGGAATTATCCGCCCTACTTACGAGGAAATAATTTATCCTCGATCTCACCAAGTTTTCCGAGAGTACACGAGGTGACTTGATAACCACCTTCCGAGCATTCCATGATCTGTTAGGTGTGGACATGTCACATTTATTTACATTAAATGTGGACCTCACCTGCGTGGACATTGGTTTAAGCTCAAGAAGGAGAACTGTCAACAGAAATGTATAGGCAGAATTTCCTTACGAACCGAATCTTTGATGTCTGGAATGGTTTATCCACCATCAGTTAATTCTTTCGAGATTGGAATGGACGAGCTACACAAGAGTTTGGACGCCTTTACACAGGTGACATGCGAATGTAATGAATCTCTTTGTGCCAAGAAAATGCATAATAAGTATAATATTCATAATAAAATTAAATTGACATTTTTAGGAATGTCATAATTTCAATATTAAAAAATCTGATAGTTTTAGTAACACATATATATTCATTGGATACCAAAATGCTCGTTATCTCTTTATAAAATTATGTTTAAGTAGTTGCTAAATAGGGCACTGTCAGCACTCTATGATCCACTGCTAGGGGGCATAACAGCTGATTCCTTAATACCATAGAGTGCTGTCAGTGCTTCATTTTGCCGTCCCTCATTATTTTCCTATCTAGGCATTTGTCCGCATGGACAACATGATTTCAACGACTCATATCTTTGTATTTTGGGTCAATCCGCCTCTGCCCAATTGTCATTTTTGTGTTATTGATGACCGCGAGCTCGACTGAATAGAGATCATATCGGAAGCCTTTTGTTTCGACAATCAATTATCTCTAAACTTGACTGCGGTATTTTAATTCAATTAGGGTATATTATGTGCCGCATTCTCCTCCAAAATGCACTCTTAACGTTTAGTTATCCCAGATTGCATCAATTCGGTTATAAGCTACTGTCAACTCCTTCATGTCATCGTCCGAAACCTGTTTCGACCTTGTTAGGGATGCAAATGGTACTCGGTCATCTCAGATGGAATGTCGTAATCAATATTTTGTGCTGATTGTAAGAAGAATGACAAGGTTCTAAGTTTTGGCGTGCTTGTTCCCCTGAACACAGTGTCTATACATTTACCTTTCGAATTTTTGGCTAAAATTGGTCCTAAACGATTAGTTTTGATTCACTGGTGAAGAATCCGAGATTAAAAGCGGACTAAGAGAATTGAAAAGCAGGGTAGTCCAAATACACTGATTTGTTAATGGGGTAAATCCGTTGAGTGGAACCGGAGATATAGCCTTCTGAAAATTTCTTTAATAAATAACTTGAAAAATACTGATCTGATCGAGTTTAAACTCGGTAGTTGTGCAAAAGTTTGTAAGAATCGTATGACTAGAATATTTTAAAATAAATAGGTATTTAAAAAAATCTGTATTTCAGGAATTATCCGTCAGATTGCACATCAGTGTTTTTCGAGTTATTGGGAAATCGTCTTGGACTATAATAGTCTGATAATATGTCTATGGAACTCGTATTATCACGAGAGACGTCGAAATATTTATAATAATTATTATATTAATAAATGGGTTCAAGCCCTGTGGACAGGAGCTTTCTGGCGCTCTAGTTCAAACAGACAAATTATATCTGGTATTGGTTTCTCAGAGTTGGGAATTATATGAATGTATTCATATGATAGAACTGCATCATAAAGGAAATTCAATTCAAATAATAGTTTATTTATCAAGATTAAATGAGCAATCATGAGAATGAGAACTGCACCACATTTTCAAAATTATTTTTTTTTACACTTTGCGGGAATCTGGTCAATACAAAACTTCACATGCGTATAAAGGTCATGATTCTACAATTTGATTCTAAATTTCAGATAGATCGAGTGATCGGTTTCGGAAATATAAATAAAAAATAATTTTACTAAAATCGGCCATTTCTCCGAAACCCCTTGATGCATTTCGCCCATTAACGAACTTGTCCGAGATATTTACGCTCCAAAACCACCTTGCAATTTTCAATCCGTTAACTCCTTTCGTTCGAGAGTTATCGTGCCTACGGCCGGTCGGCCGGCCGGACATAATCGATTTCGCACTCGGATTCTTGATCAGTGAGTCGAACCAAATTGTTTGAGACCATTTTCAGCCAAAAATTCCAAAATTACAGACACTTGGGCAAATTGATAAGCACTCTGTTCCGAGGAACTAGAGCGCCAAAAAAACAAGTTTCGTATGACAATTGCCCAAAACAGGTTTAAAGTATCTACAAATAGTAGGTATTCCATAAAACATGTATGAAAGAAGATAAGTAATAATAAAAAATTACCTTGTAATCGATCAAAAATTTCCTGATCTTCGTTCACCAAATTTTCTCCTCTCTCGAACTACAGAATTATGCTTTCAATATTTACGTAATATTTTCAAACATTTTCGGGTGAGGTCCCCGTTGCATCGCTAAAATACGAGTATTTCAACCCCAATATTTTTGAAGTTACAATATTCCCTTCTGTCAGTCCCGTCATAAATTGAGAGAACTGAGCATTCGTCTATGGATGAAAAGCAGTCTCACTACTCTCAGATCTCTTACTTCATGTTCCGTTCCGAAATGTAAGTCTTTTCTGAGAAAAACTAATTTCGGAGCAAACAACTGAGATTTTTCTCACTTCGCTCACATTTCGGAATACACTTTATTCTCATAATTCTTCGATTGATTAGATAATGTCATGTCATGTCATAAGTTGACATTATGACAATTCATGCATAGAATAATTATATCAATCTGTGAAATACGATTTACATTGAAATTTTGAAAAATCATATCTCCGAAAGTATTAGCTTGTTAGAGTTAAAAATGATATTAATGGATTCTTATGATTAAACTGCTTATTAAAAAAATTCAATTTCGAATTTGTTATGTAAAAAAAAAATTTTTTTTTGTTACTCTGAAACCATCTTCCGATTTTGCCCAGTAACGAACTTAGCCGAGATATTTATCCCCCAAATCTACTCTGAAAATTTCAACTCTCTAGCTCATTCCGTTCGAGAGTTATCGTGCCTACGGCCGGACGGCCGGACAGAATGAATTTCGACCACGGATTCTTGATCAGTGAGTCGAACCAATCGTTTAAGACTATTTTCATCGAAAAATTCGAAAATTACAGATATTTGGGCAAATTTATAAGCACTCAGTTCCGAGGAACTAGAGCGCCAAAAATTGCTTCAAGCACTGACGTAAAGTGAGGAATGGCCATATCCTTTCGTTCGAAAGTTATCAAGGCAACGGTCACCCATCCAGCTATTGAACTCACACAAGGTTGGTCGGATCTCTAACAATATAGATTCGATCGTGTTCAAACTTGGAACTTGGCAGTAGAGTTAGGTTCTGAAGGCTCTCGCAATATTTCAGCGATGTCGGACGAATAGTTTCTGATATATATAGAATTTTTTTCAAACATTCTCAATTACTTTTTTTAAATTTTCTAGGGATACGATCGTCACAAAATTTCGCAGAAATTTTCGCGTTGGCATTCTACAACTAATATCCATGTTTGAATTGGATGGATTTTTTTATTTTTCGAGTTATTGAGGAAATAGCAACCAAATGTCAGATGGGTTTTACTACAAACCCGTTTGGCATATTATGCCTATAAAAAAAAATAATATGTTGCATTCAGATGTACAACCTATAACCTGAAAATTTTAAGTCGCTATCTCTGCGTTCTCAGGTTATCGTGAAATAAATATTATTCTTTTAAATATTCAAGTAACACGATTCTCACAAAATTTCAAAAACGTTCTTAGGATAATATTCTACAACTGCTCACCAAGCTTCAATTCGATCGGATTTGTATTCGGTGAAAACAAAATTATTACTCGGAAACCATTGGGCCGATTATGCCCATTAACAAACTTGTCCGTAGTATTGGGATGGGCCACCTCCCCTCAAAATTTCGAGTCGCGATCCCTTTCCGTCCTCAAGTTATCGTGGCAGCGGCCGGACGATCGGCCGGACGGACCGAATATATTTTGACCTCGAATTCTTCATCGGGGAGTCGAACCCAATCGTTTAAGACCATTTTCGGCAAAAAATTCGGAAATTACAGCCATTTGGGCAAAATGATAAAGCGATGTCACCCAGGACATAATCGCAAAAATTATATTCAAAATGAGCACATAGGTACCTATACGTCAAGTTTTTCAAACTCTATGGCCTTAGAATATATGGATAATGTAAAAGTGTAGTATTTTGCTTTGAGAAGTCGATATTAAATATGTTGGAATTAAATAATTTGCATCATATATTCTCCGTCGTGTATAGAATGAAACTCATCTCAAGAGAATTCCATTTTTGGCGCTCTTGTTCCTCGGAACAGAGTGCTTATCAATTTGTCCAAATGTCTGTAATTTTAAAATTTTTGGCTGAAAATGGTCTTAAACGATTTGGTTTGACTCACTGATCATGAATACTTGGCCGAAATCGATTCTGTCCGGCCGTCCGGCCGGCCGTTAACACGATGACTCTCGAACGGAATGAGCTAGACAGTTGAAATTTTCAGAATAGGGTTGGGATATAAATATCTCGGCTAAGTTCGTTATTGGGCAAAATCAGTCAGATGGTTTCGGAGTAACAAAAAAAAATTTTTTTTCATTACCAAAATAATTTTTTCTCAAGATGCAGTTTCACCATAGGAATCCATTAATAACATTTTTAACTCAAACAAGCTAATACTTTCGGAGATTTGATTTTTCAAAATTTCAATAATAAATCGTACTTCTGCGTTTTCACCGAATGCGATAATTATTCTATCTATGAATTATTATAATGTGATCTGTGTTAATAATACATGTCAACTTATTTTCCTGAGACATGATATGTCAAATTTTGATTTTTAATGCCTATGGTTAATCCATATGATGATGGGAATGGTAATGGTAAGTTAATATAATATTGAGTTCACCAATATCTCCAGTACAAACAAAACTGAAATATTGGCTATAGTTTCAATTGATATAATATAATTTTCAGAGTGGATTTGAGGAAAAAATATATCGTTCATCATAGAATTGAGGATCGTCCTCAATTCTCGGAAGAGTTCGTTGTTGGGTAGAATTGGTCTATTGGTTTTGGATTAATAATTTTTGGCACTCTTGTTGAATTTAAATTCTTTTATGATGTTTGAATTTAATTTCTGCTATTATGAAGTTGTATCAGAAGAATCCATTGATATAATTCCCAACTCTTACCAATACTTTCGAAGATATGATTTGTCAAAGTTTGAACAAGAGCGCCAAAGCTCCTGTCCACATGGCTTGAACCAATTTTTGGCGCTCTAGTTCCTCGGAACTGAGCGCTTATCAATTTGCCCAAATGTCTGTAATTTTCAAATTTTTCGATGAAAAATGGTCTTAAACGATTTGGTTCGACTCACTGATCAAGAATCCGTGGTCGAAATTCATTCTGTCCGGCCGGCGTAGGCACGATAACTCTCGAACGGAATGAGCTAGACAGTTGAAATTTTCAGAGTAGGTTTGGGAGATAAATATCTCGGCTAAGTTCGTTATCGGGCAAAATCGGACAGATGGTTTCGGAGTAACAAAAAAAATTTTTTTTTTACACAACAAATTCCAAATTAATTTTTTTTCAATAAGCAGTTTTACCATAAGAATCCAATGATATCATTTTTAACTCTAACAAGCTAATACTTTCGGAGATATGATTTTTCAAAATTTCAATAATAAATCGTATTTCTACGTTGTCACAGAATGATATAATTATTCTATGTATGAATTGTCATAATGTCATCCTATTTTCCTGAGACATGACATTATCTAATCAATCGAAGAATTGTGAGCGAAGTGAGAAAAATGTTGTTTGCTCCGAAATTAATTTTTCTCAGAAAATTCTCACATTTCGGAACGGAACATGAAGTAAGAGATCTGAGAGTAGTGAGACTGCTTTTCATCCATAGACATAGAATGCTCAGTTCTCTCAATTTATGACGGGACTGACAGAAGATAATATTATTTCTTCAAAAATATTGGGGTTGAAATACTCGTATTTTAGCGATGCAACGGGGACTTCAGCCAAAAATGTTTGAAAATATTACGTAAATATTGAAAGCATAATTCTGTAGTTCGAGAGAGGAGAAAATTTGGTGAACGTAGATCAGGAAATTTTTGATCGATTACAAGGTAATTTTTCATTATTACTTCTCTTCTTTCATACATGTTTTATGGAATATCTACTATTTGTTGGTACTTTAAACCTGTTTTGGGCAATTGTCATACGAAACTTGTTTTTTTTGGCGCTCTAGTTCCTCGGAACAGAGTGCTTATCAATTTGCCCAAGTGTCCGATGGCGAAATCCATCAAGCGGTTTCGGAGTTATGGCCGATTTTAGTAAAAATATCTATCTGAAATTTAGCATCAAATTGTAGAATCATGAACTTTATACGCATGTGAAGTTTTGTATTCACCAGATTACCGCAAAGTGTCAAAAAAAAATTTGAAAATTTAAAAAAAGTTTTTCTATAACTCTCGAACGGAAGGAGCTAGGTAGTTGAAATTTTCAGAGTAGGGAGATGAATATCTCGGTTAAGTTCGTTATTGGGCAAAATTGGCCAGATTTAATTTGATTTCTTCCATGGTGCAGTTCTCATTCTCATGATTGCTCATTTAATCTTGACAAATAAACTATTATTTGAATTGAATTTCCTTTATGATGCAGTACCATCCTATGAATACATTGATATAATTCCCAACTCTTAGAAACCAACACTTTCGGAGATATAATTTGTCTGTTTGAACTAGAGCGCTGGAAAGCTCCTGTCCACAGGGCTTGTTTTTTATTTATATAAGACATGAAGGGGAACAATAAGATGACCCAGCTGAAATTTCAGCCCAGCTATCCTATAGGTGGGAATAAATTGTTTCATCAAAATTGACATATTACTGTCAAGGGCGTAGCCAGGGGGGGGGGTTTTGGGGGTTCAAACCCCCCCCGAAATGTTATTTTTCTCTTAAAAAAAAAAATTTTGCGCCAACATTCATTTTATTCGAAAAAAGGATGTCAAAGGTAAAAAATAAAAACTGATTTATTTTCAAAATTTCAACAGCCTGTATTTTTTTACCTGAGCTGAATTTGGAAAAATGTGAAATGAAAAAAGTGTTTCATTTGATGAGAGGAATCTTTGGTTAAAATTAATGCAGTGTTCAAAGACTCACCATGTATATATGGTATAGAAACTAAACTTGAAATTTCGTTTTATTGATATAACGGATCTTTTATACCCATAAATTTCAATATTATACGGTGTTGCATACAGTGAAATAGATGTTTTTTTAAATATTTTGGATGCAAGAAAGGAGTTATGATAACATTCTGCGGAAGAAAGGATGAAGATGAAATTTAAGGATCTATTACGGACAGACCCGGATTATCCATAAAGCTAATCTAATCAAGGTCTAGGGCGCAAGTCAGGGGAGCACATCAGATGAATATCATTCCAGTGCCAGTATATACCATAAAATTTTAATTCCTACAAAAGAGAATCTGCTAAAACAGTCATATTAATTATTTGAAGATAAGCCTAATTTACCTATTATTTTATTGGTTTGAATTGCATCAAAAGAGTCCCCTTGCATAGGAGCCGACGCGATAATTATGAACACGTTAAGTAAAGGCATGTTTATACAGCGAATAACACAATATAAAATAAAATAAAATAGGAAACAAATTAAAAAAGTGGGAAAGCTCTGCGGACAGAAGCTTTAGCGCTCTTGTTAAAACTTTGACAAATTATATCTCCGAAAGTATCGTTGATGGGAATGATATTATCAACGGATTCTTATGATAGAACTTCATCATAAAAGAGGTTGAATTCAAACATCATAAAAGAATTTAAATTCAAATTTCTTTAGATTTATTTATGTTGAAGGCGTTGAAGCGTATTGGGTGAACCTTTCTCAACAAGCTAGAATCAAATTTGTAACACTCTAAATAGTGAATATCACTTGTTTCATTCGTGCCAACGTAGTTTTGTGACTATTGCATATCACAAACTACATAACCCATTTTTGTAAAAAAGTGCACTTGGTACCATATTTGTGCGCTAGACGGCTAGACCATCGATATATTATATATAACGATATATTCTGTGCCATGGACAACTACGACAAATTGCGAAAATATTACAGGTGCTGCCATCTCATATCTGGGCGTATACTTTCACATCAAGATAGCAATTCAAATAGGAAACTTTTAGGGAATTGGTATATTTCAACGTTTGTCGTTAGATGTCACCCAAATAATCGTTACGGTCATTGTATATATACAATGGTTACGATACAGGATACAGTGACTATGACTATAGTCACTGTACGTTAAGCCTACGGTATCTGTGATTTGGTAGTGACATCTCTTTAAAAAATCTTTACGATGTCTGTAATTTGGTTGGGTAGTGAAGTAACCACTAACCAGTATATTAACTTGTCTATGAAAGTGACCTCTCTTCAAGCTTCCCGTTCACATCAGAATACCTATCAGATATCGCTGATTTCGATATCGTGATATCAGTTATCCAATGCATTTATTCTTAACCTCACATTTTCACTTTAGCAGGTCATTCAAAAATATAGAAAATAAATTATCACGAATAATTGCGCAATATGTATGCACTGGACTTAATGAGGTGCACAACTTTTATCTATTCAGATATTTCTTGAATTATGAAACAAATTATACAGAATTCGAAACCAAGTCGTTTTAGGTTAAAAACAGGTACAGGATATTTATTTTCTTGTTCACTTTCCTCCGAGCAACACCTATGCTGATTCTGTCCTTCTCCTATTTGTTTCAATTACGAATCTGCTGTTGACACAACCAACAATCTCTAAATAAATATCAGAAGTTGAAGTACTGTTCAGATAATACCTACGAGTTTTGTGTTTTTATCAGAAACGCGCCAATTTCGACATAGAATGAATTATCGTGTGTTTTTCAATTCTTTTTACGCAGGTGTTATCAGAAACCATTCAAAAAGCTCAAACTTGATTAATTATCGGATGTTCAGTGTCTCTAAAGAAAATTCAATGCGTTATGTTCAGTTCAGGTACAAGACGGGCGGTGTTCAACATCTGGGGGCACAGATTGCACCAGAAGGTGATATTTTCGATCTCAGCGCTGTTGATTCTACGATTCCAAACTCACTGGTGAAGTTCTTGCAGGCAGGATCTGATGCTCAACAGAAGGCCAAAAGGTAATAATAATACGAGAACCTAACTTTATTTATTTCAAACAAACTAAAGAATTCTTCTTTAAATTATAATACAAGACGAGAATCACATGAAATTAGATACCTACGCAATACATTTTCACAAAATACCTACCTAAGGTAAGGTCCATTTTATAGGTACTGAAAAGTAAATTTTTCGAGGCTCTTCTAACCATTTATTTCGAATGCTATTAAAGGTCACCTAACAGAATATTCGCGAACATACTCTTCATAAACTATTTGTACGCTAGAAAATTATTAAGTGTAATTTTCATCCAACTTTTCTAACCTCTAGTGCTAGTGCTCTTGAATCTTGAATATGTAACGTTGAACGTTGCTCTGTTCTAGTTTATCCCTTTTTCAATTGTAACATTTTGAAACTTGAAATTGTAACACTTCGTAACAACCCTTATTTTTGTATCATTTGATTGCCATCCATAATATTTATCGTATTATTATTATTTAAATAAATATCTACCTATATTGGGGCAGGGGGAAGGTTGCCGAAAACTGCATTGAAAATGAAGGAAACACGAGTGTTTTAATTGTAACATTTCCAACATCCCTGCTTGAATCAGGAAAACAGTGGCGTTCGTACTTGCGAAGGTTTCTGAAATGACCACATTAGTTAGGTTAGGCGGGAAATTTGAATTACGATCCATCCGTGGATCCGAGCACTGAATTTCCCATGCATTTTTTTATGGACCTAAAATTTACGCGAATTTCTCGCCTGTTTTTAGATACTTTGGCTAATTTCTTAAGGTTTATTTCGGTTGAAATAGATTCTGTGAACCTTTCTCAACCATCTAGAATCAAGTTTTCATGACAAAGTTGTATATTTCCAAAATAATTAATAAATATAAAAGTGTTCACCAAATTCGATTGACGTATGTCTTAGCTCACTCGAAATCTGTCAAAAATAATAACATAACCCTAAATCGGCCTTGTAATGACGCACAACAGAAGTCTTCTACGACATACGGTAATCTTTCGAACTACACTGGTTTCAATTTTGATTTAAGAATAAATTGAAGTAGATTTTAATGTGGAAATAACATAAAAACATGCACTAATGATGAAGGTACCCAATACTTGATGTCTCTGTACTAACATTCTCTTTTAAATAGGGTGGTTTCACCTCAAAGTTGAAATTCCTTGTTAAAAAATTTTAATATGGATCTCCCGCCAAGAGAATGCGAAAATTCATTAGACGATGAAATCGCAACGAGTGTTCTCGTCGATTGATAATGCGATGTGTCCCCTAGAACATGTGCGCAAAAAGTAGGATGAGCAAAGCATGCAGGTTTTTTTAAGGAATGGAATCCGATCTTGAATTTAAGCCCGCAAGTATATTATTAACGCGCAACCCAAAATTTTCTTTTATTATATTTTCTTTTTTTCTTAGAAATCATAATTGGAGCTGCTGTGATTGTTTTTCTCTTGCGATTTAATGCATTTATATAATTATTAGAGATAACTGCAGAAGGTACTTTGCATGTACTACTGATAATATTTTAAATAACAGTTTATACACCAGAAATTGAAATAATTATTATAATCACTCATTTTGTTTATATTTAGTTGTGACACTCAATTAGGTTATGTTTTTAAATCAGTTCAAAAGCTGTCGTTCGTTTTCGTCGTTCCATGAAAAGGATAGGAAGGAAAATTTCTAACGACAGCGTCGTTGCTTTCTCTTTGTCAAATGATCACACGTCGTTGCGATTTGATCGTTTCATGAATTTCCGCCTTAAGACTATGGAATATCCGAATATCTTTCACGCTCTTGAAAATACAAGCCCTGTGGACAGGAGCTTTCTGGCGCTCTAGTTCAAACAGACAAATTATATCTCGGAAAGTATTGGTTTCTCAGAGTTGGGAATTATTTCAATGTATTCTTATGACAGAACTGCATCATAAAGGAAATTCAATTCAAATAATAGTTTATTTATCAAGATTAAATGAGCAATCTGAGAATGAGAACTGCAATCGAATTAAAATAGCTGAAATGAATTTGACTCTCTCTTATAGAACAGGATGAAATGTACGAGCTTGAACACAGATCATATAATAAAGCTTAGATAGAATAATTATAGCATTCTGTGAAAACACGATTCATTATTGAAATTTAGAAAAATCATATCTCCGAAAGTATTAGCTTGTTGGAGTTGAAAATGATGTCGATGGATTTTAATGGTGAAACTGCATCTTGAATAAATATTGAATTTGAAATTTGTTGCTTAAAAAAATTTTTTTTTTCGTTACGAAACCATCTCGCCTACTTTGCCCAGTAACGAACTTAACCGAGATATTCATCTCCCTAACCTACTCTGAAAATTTCAACTGCCTAGCTCATTCCATTCGGGAGTTATTGTAGAAAAAAAAATTTTAAATTTTGAAAATTTTTTTCTTACACTTTGCGGTAACCTGGTCAATACAAAACTTCACATGCGTATAATGCGTTATGATTCTACAATTTGATGCTAAATTTCAGATAGATCGAGTGATCGGTTTCGGAAATATTCATAAAAAATGTGTTTTACTAAAATTGCCATAATTCCGAAACCGCTTGATGGACTTGGCCCATTAACGAACTTGTCCGAGATATTTACGCTCCAAACCCACCTTGCAAATTTCAATCCTCTAACTCCTTTCGTTCGAGAGTTATCGTGCCTACGGCCGGACAGAATGGATTTCGACCTCGGATTCTTGATCAGTGAGTCGAACCAAATCGTTTGAGACCATTTTCAGCCAAAAATTCGAAAATTGCAGACATTTGGGCAAATTGATAAGCACTCAGTTCCGAGGAACTAGAGCGCCAAAAAAGGAGTTTTGAAAACTTTCACATTTTAATTTCCTTATGACACCACCTTGGCACCTTGTAAACTCATAATTATACAGGGTGATTCAAAACTCAAGGCACGAAATTAAGGAACGTATACAGGCTTATATTCTTGATAAAAAATGTGAAATAAAATTTTTGGATTTTGGGCTTAGTTTCCGAGATATCAGACTTCAAAGTTTCTGCATGTCATCAATTTTCAACTATAAATGTTTAAAAAAGCACTGACGTGAAGTCAGGAGTTTTCGTGCGCATGTTCCATTGTCTATTCACGAAGTCGATCGAGCATAGTTTCTGAAATATAAAATTTTTCAAGATAGCTGGAAAAAATGATAATTTAACCTTGAACCCACCAAATTATTAATAACAACGTTTTATTCAACTTTATTGGACACTCTTATTCGAATTTACCATCGATATAGGTAGACCGTTTCCTCAGCATTCATAAGATATGAATAAATTTCGTACCATTGTAATGACATATTTGAGTAATTAGAGTATCGTCTATGATCAGAGAATTATTAATTCTGGCATATATATTCTATCTGATTTGAAATTCAGGATGCGATATTCACCAAATTCGGACGTCGTTATTATATAAGAAATTACCGGTGGGGGGGCTAAGGTTCAAAAAATGTTCTTGAACGATTTGGTTCGACTCACTGATCAAGAATCCGTGGTCAAAATCGATTTTGTTTGGCCGGCCGTTAACACGACAACTCTCGAGTGGAATGAGCTAGACAGTTGAAATTTTCAGAGTAGGTTATTTCTGTTTCGTTACTCATGATCATGATATAAAATACCCCTCATGTTCTAGAAACCAAAGTATGATTGAATGCAAAATGACCAATGAAATAAGCTCAGCTATCGTAGAATTATGAGGATTTTATGATATTATACTTTTTGTGTGATAATATAGTACCCGTGGATAATTCATAGGATGATAATGGAAATATATACTTTGGTAAGTTAATCAAATTGGGTTCAGAATATCTCCAGTAAAAACAAAACTGGAATTTTGGCTAAGTTTCAATTGATATAATATACTTTTCAGAATAGATTTGAGGAATGTATATCTCGGATAAGTTCGTTATTGGGTAGAATCGGTCTGGTTGTTTTCGGGTTGATAATTTTTGGCACTCTTGTTATTTTTAAATGAAATTTTTTTCCTGATACAGTTGTAACATAAGAATAACAGGGCTTTTCCATTCAGAATACTTTTGTACTTCCGACTAGCTCTTAATGCATTGCCATCACAAAAACCGTACACAAAAATAATATCTGCATATTCTGCCATTACTTTCTGTATTACCGGAGGATGCAGGTGCGAGTCTTGCTTTGTCATGGGTGGTTTGGGTATATCCAAACATTTAACTAAGTATTTTCATTATATTCCTTGATAATGGTAATGCACACAGTATACAAGCTCATTCCCAGGTATATACTCAATTGAATAGAAAAATGGTATATTGTTTTTAATATCATTTTGATATTCTCGGTTAAATGATTAATATGGACGGGAATTTTTTAACAGTTTATGAACTTAAGTTTAATATTCTTGTCTGAAAGATCGCATGCTGAAGTTGATTATAATTAAAGTTGCGTGACAAGAAATTACTTGAAATCGACTTGAAGGCCTCTCAAAAATTGGATATAATAGACTCACGATTCTCAATTATGGATACACTGGGTTACTGAGAAGCTCTTTAAGTAAATCATAGTTTTGAAAATTAGTTCAAGCAGTGACGTGAAGCCAGGGGCTTTTGCGCGCATGTTCTATTGCCTACTGACCTCTATTGGCACTCTTTATCGAATGTAGCATCGATATATACCGTTTTCTCAGTTTTTAAAATATATGAATACATTTAATACCATTATAATGACATACTTCAGTAACGAGAGAATCTATGATCACAGAATTTTTAATTATGTCAAATACATGTATTCAATTCAAATTGAAATACGAAATAATTTACGCCTCAAGTAACTCCAGGATACAATATTCACGAAATTCCGCGAAAATTAGTGAGTCGGCATTCTACAATAAGGAATCACCGAGTTTTCATTGGATCAGATTTGTATATTTTGAATTATAGAGGAAATATCAATAAAATTTCAGATGAGTGTAACTCCCAAACCATTATTATTATGCCAATTAACGAATTCAAGAGTCGCATTTGGATGCCCAACCTAGCCTGAAAATTGCAAGACGCCATCTCTTTCCGTTCGCAGGTTATCGTGAGATACATAATATTTTTTCGTGACTTTTTCTAAATTTTCTAGTGGTACGGTCTCAAAAAATTTCACACTCGTCTTTATGTCGATATTCTACAACTAGCTACCAAGTTTTATCTCGATCGGCTCTGTATTTTTTGAGTTATCGAGAAAATACTATTCCAGATGGGTATACCTCCGAAACCGTTTGGCCGATTTTGCCCAACAACGAACTGAACTCTGCCATACGGATGCGCAACCTACCCTATCTTTTTTTGTTTTATCGAGTCAACGCTCACCCATCCAGCCACTGAACTCACCCAAGGCTGCTTTCCAACAATATAGATCCAATAGTGTTGAAACTTGGAACTTGGCAGTAGAATAAGGTTTTGAAGGATCTCGCACGAAATTCTGCAAGAATTTTCGCGCCGGCATTCTACAACTAATTACCAAATTTGAATTGGATCGGATTCGTATTTTTCGAGTTATTGAATACAACCAAATTTCAATTGGGTATTACTCCGAAACCGTTTGGCCGATTATGCCTATTAACAAATTCGAATGTCGCATTCAGATGCACAACCTACCTTGAAAATTGCAAGTCGATATCTCTTTCCGTTCGCAGGTTATCAGGTGACATTAATAATATTTTTAATAATTTTTTTTTAATTTTCTAGAAATGCGATTTTCACAAAAATTCACAAACGTCCTTGTGTCCGTATTCTACAACTAGCTTCCAAATTTCAATTCGATCGGATCTGTATTGGTTGATGATAAAATTATCACTCGGAAACCGTTAGGTTGATTATGCCCATTAACGACCTGAAAATTTTAAGTCGCTATCTCTTTCCGTTCTCAAGTTATCGTGGCAACGGCCGGCCGGACAGAACTGAATTTGACTTCGAATTCTCAAGAATTCGAAGTTGGACGAGGTTGGACGAGGTTGGACTCACTGATCAATCAGTGAGTCCAACCTAATCGTGAGACCATTTTTGTGAAAAAATTCGAATGTTACAGACATTTGGGCAAAATGCGATGTTCCCCAGGACATGCTGGATTATCACTCCCTGACAAAGACAAGTCAAGGTTCCTTCAAAAGAAATGCGGGAAAGCCATGTGGACAGGAGCTTTGGTGCTCTTGTTCAAACTTTGACAAATCATATCTCCGAAAGTATTGGTTTCTCAGAGTTGGGAATGATATCAATGGATTCTTATGATAGAACTGCATCATAAAAGAAAATATATGCAAAACAGTATCATTTAAAAAGAAAAACAAGAGTGCCAAAAATTATTAATCCGAAACCACCAGACCGATTCTACCCAATAACGAACTTATCCGAGATATTCATTCCTCCAATCTGCTCTGTAAATCACATTACGAGGGTGGTACGATAAGCACTTAGCCTACAAAAGAAAAACAACAATTTTTGAAAAGTGGTGAACTATTTTTTTTCAATATAGCTCCTTTTAGTTCGATACACTTGACCTCCTCGAGGTTTGCAAAGTAGCCCTCCGTGGCGGCGATGACCTCCTCATTCGACTGAAATTTCTGACCGGCGAGTGACTTTTTCAAGTTTGGAAACAAAAAGTCGCACGGCGCCAAATCTGGCGAATACGGTGGATGGGGCAGCAGTTCGTAACACATTTTCGAACATTACATACATTTGGGAACAATGACAACGCGATGTTCCCCATGCGCGCAAAAACATGAAATTTTAATGATTTTTTCTGGTGGTGGCTTTCAACAATACCAATCTCTTGAGGGATTAAAAAGTCAATGAATGAGACCCTGCAAATGTCTTTCGGAGTTATTGCAGTAGTGTTATTGTATTAGCGAAGGAAACCCTGTGGAATATTGGTCGATTTTAACCACCAAGGGCATCAAGAAAAATTCCCTCGTTATCCGGACTAGAAACCTCTTCGCTCAGTGTTTCCCCGAAGAGAAAAGTGTCATTCAGGGCAGACACGTACCGGTTTCATGGTTGTTACCAATCATCACCTCAACGTAGCCACTGAATGACAAATGAAGGAGCTCTAGGAAACTTAAGCTCTATTGTTGCGAACTACTCGAAAGAAAGTCTTACTAGTGCCACCTCGGCATATCCTTACGAACTCCAACCCTCTGTGATGCGGAAACACGACGTTCAGTGTTACTGCTTAAGTTTCCTAGAACTGCGCATTCCTACGGTAGCGGCCAGCATTCCCTGTTGTGTCAAGAATTAACAGAGATATGCCTAAGGCGACACAAGAACACAGTGTCAAAGTCTATCAGAACACAACTGCTTATAATTCGCACAAGCTCTTAAGAGCTTATGAAGGCTCTCATCCGAAGACGTAGGAGTGACAGTATAATCATAATCATAATTATCATAGATTAGATTAGAGTGATTCGTTTGGTCCAAATAAGGGAACCGGTGCAGAACGATGAGATTTGTTGTGCGATACCATCATTCACTCGGGAAAATAATCTCCTTGCATTGACATGTATACTCTCGGTAGTTTCAGCCACGGATTCACTCTTGTACGTACAAGTAGCAGAGTCGATTTCAATAATCATTTGAAGGTGGTAATCTGAGTGACCAATGAGCTTGAGAAATTTTAATTCACCCCTCCACTACCCCCAGGGCATAAGTGTAGTTACTCCAGTGTCTCTGGTTACTCCACTGACCTACATTCGTTCTTCTTTAGCAGCGGGATGCGCCTTTTTGCGCTCTTGTTCCTCGGAACAGAGTGCTTATCAATTCGCCCAAATGTCTGTAATTTTGCGAATTTTTGGCTGAAAATGAAAAAACTAAAAGTTCTGTGATCATAGACGATTCTCTCGTTACTGAATTCTGTCATTAAAATGGTATGCAATGTATTCATATATTATAAAAGCGGAGAAAACGGTATATATCGATGCTAAATACAATTAAGAGTGCCCAATATAGGTGAGTAGACAATAGAACATGCGCGCAAAAGCTCCTGACTACAAGTCAGCCCTTGAACCAATTTTTTTCGTCCACATTTGCTCTAACAAGTGGGTATCATCACACAGGGTGTTGTATTTTGAGTCGTCATTTTCTCCAAACCCCTTAATGAGCCCCTGCACACCAGAAGTAACAGAACCAGAACTAGTTTGTTGCGTTCTGTCAGCTGTATGGATATTAGAGCGATGCAATTTTTTTCACTTTTGTACTGTCTGGAAAGGTAAATGTTAGCCCACTTTTTCATTAATTAGCTTTGTAAATTGAAATGCGCTTCAACGGAACTCTAAAATCTTGGGTTAAGGCTGATTCATATTGTGCGTCCCGCTCCGCTCAGCTCAGGCATGCTCAGTAATATAGTAGACGGATGATGTGAATTAGCACATTCAAATCCCATTGAAAGATATTTTGCAGTGCCTGAGCTGAGCGGAGCGGGACGTATAATAGGAATCGGCCTTTAAGCTTGCCTCCGTATGTTTCCTATAACGGTCGGTAATGAGCTAGTAGTCAATAGGCATCCAAAACCTTCATGTGTTCAATTCTGGTGGCAGAAAAATATAGGTAATTAATAAAATGTTGATGAATCATCATTTCCAGAATCATAGCAGATGGCAAATCAGTTGTTCACCTAGAAGATGTAGTCTTATTATCACCAATAACCAACCCCGACAAAGTAGCATGTGTTGGATTGAATTACAAAGGACATTGTGATGAACAGAACAAGCCATACCCTAAGGAGCCCATGATATTTAGCAAATTTTCATCTGTTATAACCGGACCTTATGACAATATAGAATTACCAAAAATCTCACAGGTAAAGTAAATATAATTTTAATCCACTACTGTAGAATTGAGTATTTGTGTTTGAAAAATCTGTTCTTACAATGGTTTTGTTACCATGGAGATAGAAGGAAGAGGAGGGAGCATACCTATATTGCTATCAACCATTCACATAACATCCGCCATATTGGTATGGGCAAATCCTTTGTTATAAACATGAATTGGCGAGATGCCTATTGTTGGAATTTTTGATTCCCATAGATAAATGGGTCACACCAATATGTTTGTTTACGTGACCAGTTTCGATCTTTATGCCCCCTCCACTTCCTCCTACCTCCATGGTTCTTATAATAGTTTTGTTAAAATACCCTAAATTTTATGGAACATTTCAGAGATCGCCATAATTTAGTGGTTACGAAATTATTCGCTAAAACCTCTTTTATATTCTGTGTTGTATCACACGACTTAAATGTACGAAATTCCAAATTACAGCTCAATTAATTTCCAAATAATAAACCTGTTATTTAAAAGTTATGCTATGATTCCTTATTTTACATTTTCTTTTAGTGTATATGCGGGATAACTGCTGCATATAAGTCTTTCATTAAGAGCGCCCCATTTTGTTTCGTAATTAAACACATTATTTATTTGAAAATTACTGAGATTTTCATTTCATTATAAGTACAATGGATACCATTAGTTATTGAGCAAAACATCATTTAAATGTTCACCACGGAAACGCTGGCAGGAATGAAGTCGTTGAATCCAATTTTCCATGACTCTCACACAAATCAGGTCGTATGTTAGCGATTACTCATTCAATATTGATCTGTAAAGCGTCTTAATTTGCTGGATGATTGCTGTAAACCAATGACTTAATGTAACCCCAAAGAAAGAAGTCTAATGGAGTTAAATCGCAGGAACGAGGCGGATAATTTATCGGTCCATTTCTTGAAATAATCGAATCACCGAAATTTGTTTTCAATAAAGTCATTGTGTCATTGACAGTATGACAAGGGCATCGTCCTGTTGGAAACACATATTCTGCAATTCAAGATGAACCAATTCAGGTCATAAAAAATCAGTCCACATTGGTTAGTTCTTGTGAATGACGAGAAATCGATAAAGGTTGGTCTTCAGGAACACTTTCACGTACGGCAGCAATATTCTCTTCACTTCTTGCCTTTCTTTGTCTCACTGGCTCTGTAACATCATGAAGTGTAAAATTTGATTCAAACTTCTTCACTAAACTTTCAATTGTTCCTTTATCCGGACGATTATAACAACCTACAATTAAAGTTAAAGCATGTAAAGTTAGAGTAACAGATCGAGATTTTTCATAATAAATTTGCATTATTTCTAAACGTTGTTGAGGCGTGTACAGTTCCATGATTAAATGGTAGACATTGACAAATACAACTGTCACTGTCACAAATAAAGAATGGCTGCCGTGCGTGAGTAATGTCACTTTGAAAATGGGGCGTTCCATTGAAAGAGCCGTTATGTCCCGAATTCCAAAACATGTACAAGAGAAGATCTTCCTTTTAAAATTCACTCTGGCCTTATACGAGAACAATTATTTCAAAATATTAAACTATTTCAGTTGTCCATTATTAGTCTTAACTCAATAATTTCAGAAAGTAGATTGGGAAGTTGAGTTGGCCATCATTATTGGAAAGAAAGGAAAAAACCTGAGACCGGACCAAGCACAAGATGTTATATTTGGTTATAGCGTAGCGCAAGATGTGAGTGCTAGAGACTGGCAAAAAAGAAATAACGGACAATTTCTACTCGGCAAATCAATGGATACATTTTGTCCCCTTGGACCAGCTGTTGTAACCAAGGATAAAGTAGATGTCAACAATTTAGCTATAAAATGTTGGGTTAATGGCGTGCTGAAGCAGAGTGGAAATACCAATGAATTGGTTTTTAAAACTGATTTTCTAGTCTCCCATTTGTCACAGTAAGTGTTTGGATTTTAAATAGAATCAAGATATCACGATAAACGTATCAATGCAATATTTGTATACGTTTTCTTTCTAATAAAGATGATTATTATGTGCTTAATTTTTCAAAAAGTTTCACCGAGAATTCTATATCTATATTATACAAAGTGATTCCAAATTAGGCGTGAACCTTGGAGCAGGTATGACTAATTTGCAGGGGGGCTGGTGAGGGAGGGCTGCGGGGCGCCACCGTCTCTAGAAAAATGATGTACATACATAAACAATTAATTTGTAATGTTTCATGTTCGTGCTTTCCTCTTCAAACTGGATTCAATTAAAATTAGAACTTCGTTACCTAGCGACCATCTATATTTCACAATAATTACATTTGCGTTAAGCGTCCGCATAGACAAGGTATACTATGAGCGTCCGCAACTCCGCACTATGTCGGTCTAGATCTCGAACGCCCAAACGAAATCGCCAGTTACCGTGGAAACGGCTAACGTCCTCACTCAGAGATCAGCTAGTATTATTAGTAGCCCAGAGAGGAATAAATAGTTACGTTCAGTAGTAGTATACCACGCAAGCTTCCAGCTAATGGCCACAACCAATATCGCGTCTGATTTAAGTAGTGTATATGTAGAAAATATTCGTAAGCACAACGAAATTGTTTCAAAAATTGGTTCAAGCACTGACGTGAAGTCAGGAGAACAGACAATAGAATTCACCATAGCAAATTCGATTAAGAGTGTCCAATAAAGGAGAATGGACAAGAGAACATAGGCGCAAAAGCTTCTGACTTAACGTCAGTGCTTGAACCAATTTTTTTTTCAATGATTTTTTAAAAATTTTCTAGTGCTACGATCTTCACGAAATTTTGCAAGCATTTTCGTGTTGGCATTCTACAACTAACAACCATATTTGAATTGTATCGGATTGGTATTTTTTGAGTTATTGAGGAAATAACAACCAAATATTGATTGATATAACTCCAAAACCATTTGGCCGATTAAGCTAGTTAACGAACTTAAATGTCGTATTCAGATGCGTAATCTACCCTGAAAACTGCATGTCGCTTTTTCTTTCCGTTCTCAAGGAATCATGAGATACATAATATTTTGTCGTAATTTTCTAGTGGTACGGTCCACACAAAATACTTTACACGTTTTCATGTCGATATTCTACAACTAGTTACTAAGCTTCAATTCGATCGAGTCTATATTTTTTGAGTTATCGAGGAAATAATATTTCAGATGGGTATAACTCCGAAACCGTTGGGCCGATTATGGCCAACAGCCAATTTAACTCTCACATTCAGTTGTGCAAACTATCCTGAAAATTGCAAGTCACTATTTCCTTTCGTTTGAGAGTTGTTGAGGCAACGCTCACCCATCCAGCTACTCAACTCACACAAGGCTGCTCGGATCCAACAATATAGATCCGATCATGTTCAGACTTGGATCTTTGTAGTAGAGTTAGGTTTTGAAGGTTCTCGCAAAATTTCAGCGATATCGGACGAATAGTTTCTGATATATAGAATTTTTTTCAATAATTTTCTATGATTTCTTAAAAATTTTCTGGTTATACGATCCTCACAAAATTTCGCAAGAATTTCCGCGTTGCCGTTCTACAACTAATAACCATGTTTGAATTGGATCGGTTCTGTATTTTTCGAGTTATTGAGGAAATAACAACCAAATTTCAGATGGGTATAACTCCAAAACCGTTTTGCCGATTATGCCTATAAACAGACTCAAAAGGCGCATTAAGATTCTCAACCTTACCTGAAAATTTCAAGTCGCTATCTCTTTCCGTTCTTAGGTTATCGTGACATAAATATAATTTTTTCAAAATTTTCTAGCCATATGATGTTTACAAAATTTCACAAATGTCCTTAGGTTTATATTCTACAACTACTCACCAAGTTTCAACTCTATCGGATTAGTATTGGTTGTAGACAAAATTATTACTCGGAAACCGTTGGGCCGATTATGCCCATTAATGTCCGTCCTATTGGGATGCACCACCTACCTTGAAAATTTCAAGTCGCTATCTCTTTCCGTACTCAAGTTATCCAGGTAACGGCCTGACGGTCGGCCGGCCGGACAGAATCAAATTTGACCTTGAATTCTTGATCAGGGAGTCGAACTCAATCGTTTGAGACCATTTTCGGCGAAAAAATTCGAAAATCACAGGCATTTGGGCAAAATGATAACGCGATGTTCCCCAGAACATACGCGCAAAAACGTTACGTCCTGTCAAAAATTATAGATAGTCTGAACTGTGAAGTAGTGTGGCAAATGCAATCTTGCACTATGTGATTATAATGAGCCGGAATAAGACACATTGGCGGATCGACGATTTCCGGGACCCTACGCTCTAAAACTTTTGGGGCCCACCACTACTTTTTCACTTTGTTTAAAAAAAAAATTTCAATCAGAATTTGGTTTTTTCAAAACAAACATAAATTTTATAAAAAAAATATAAGGTACATACTCGTAAATTTAAATACTATATCGGGTACAAAATACAAATCAATATTTCTTTCTACAAACAAAACAAAAAACATGAACATTCAGTCAGACTCAGACATAGTGTCGCACAAATATTACTGCAACTGTGAAGATAAAGAAATAATTAATTTTTATTTTCTACCATCAAAATCCGAACCGATGAGCTCACAATGTACGAAACATGATTAACTGATACACAACAAGAATGGTTGAAAAATCAATAAACCATTTTAGTACCTATAGTGAATCAGTCTATCGGGGGATGGCCAGAATTTGTAAAAAAATTTAAATCTTTGGTATCATCAATATTTAAACGAAAATATCCATATCATTATATTCAAACGCAAATATCCATATATTAGAACCAAAGTTATTTGTTTTATTCCTAATTTATTATTCAAATCAAGTTCGTGAAAATTCGACCAAAAATTAGTTCCTCGTAGAGATCAAGACACTATATAATAGTCAGAATATTGAAAAATGTAAAGCTGAAAACATTCCAAAGCTCGGCTTCGAATACTTGTTTCTTTAGAATACCTAGTATATGTCTAATAGAAAGTAGAAATGAATTGTGGAAAGATTGTATGAAATGTTTCTCCTCTCCTAAAAAACAATTCCCTGATTGAAGAATAAAAAATTATGTTAGAAATATCGGAGAAGCCTGGAATTAAAACAATAAAGCTTATCTTTTATAGTTCAGAAAGAATATGTTATCACTCAAATTAAAAGTCCAAAGATAAAAAGAAATTGAAATTGTTCATCAACACCAATACTGTTCGATTTTCCATAATACTTTCTTATTATGAAAAGCAAGTAGAACGAAGAATAACACTCGATCATCACCATTAACACTATTCCTATCTTCCTTAGGGTTATAAGATGAATATGACAAAAATTTAGAACTATGAAATGCCAAACAAGTATGTCATGCACTTTGCATCCCTCCCTCCCACACAATATCGACGGTGGCATGCATAGATGCTCTAATCTATGGTGGCATGTACCTAGATTTCAAAGGGATGCCGACATTGCCGACAACTCTTCTGCCACCGTTGCGGGAATGTATTGCAGGCATATAAGAATAATTGGAGAAAACATGCGGAAGCGGGACCTTAGATTTGATGTTATTTTATTACTGACTGCCGAATTTACCTCTAGGTCAGGTTCCCTTTCATTTCGTGTTACTGACGATTTACACGTTATTCTTCATTCATTTTCATTTTCACTTGCAGAAATGTTAATTCGGTCAGGGCCCTGTGGACCTCGGGGCCCTACGCTTAAGCGTACTAAGCGTACCGGTTAATCCGCCACAAGGAAGACATGATTAACAAAGATTATAGAGATTATCCGCCGTAGTCACAAAGCACTCACTCGCCGTTAAGTCCTAAATTAGGTCCTCAGTTAAGGATAAATAAGAATCGCAACCTCAGTAAACGTATGTAACGGTGCTGAAACAGGCCTATTTCACGTTTTCACTTAAACTGAGGTTGCGATTCTTATTTATCCTTAACTGAGGACCTCAGTTAGGACTTAACGGATATTGAATGCTTTGTGAATACGGCGGATAATCTCTATAATCTTTGATGATTAATAAATAATAACACAAGAAAACGAGAACGTGACCGGTTGCTTATACGTACTTTATAATCTAATATAGTGTATGGTTTGGATTCAACGTTTTGTGAAAAATGTAAAGTTTTGGTTATTTTAATATCGATGCCAATGACAACCGCAGGAACTGAGAGATGTTTCTCTACTTAAAAATTGATCAAGGCGTTTCTAAGGAATACAATGTCGGAAGAAAGACCGACGGCGCTCGCAATGCTGTCCATCGAACAAAATTTAGTTAAAGACATTCCTGACTTAAACGAAAATGTGATCGAGAAGTTCATTTGTGACAAAAACAGAAGGATTGAGTTTCATTTTGAGAAGTAGGCATGTGTTAATTATCTTTTAAAATATATATACTTTTTTTGTATTGTTGAATCAGCGCCCCCCTGAACATAATTATCATCAGCCGCCACTGCTCATTTGCTGTCGTTATCTTATGACCCATATTTATTGATTACCGAAAAACATTTTGTCATTTTTAAAAGATTTCTCACCCTAGTTCATTTTTCGCCTACCTGGTAACTTAAACGGAGAAAATTATGACGAATTTATGAGAACAAGTATGGATTTTTCTTCTGGACGAGGTTTTTTTGATTGACAGGGGTGAAGTCATTTTTCAAGAAGATGGGTGTTCCGCACACTATAGCCTAAACTTAACGTTGGTAGGTTTTTGGAATAATTGTTTCCTAGTCGGTGGATAGGTAGAGGATGACCAATTTCGTGGCCAGCGAGAAGTCCGGATCTGACACCTGTGGATTTTCATTTTTGGAGCAGTTTCAAAGAAATGGTATATGAAAGAGAAATAAATACACGTGCACAACTTGTGGAGAGAATAAAGGAAGAAGCGAGAAAACTGAGAGTAAATTTCAGGCGGCAAGTAGCAACTGAAGAAATAAATAAGAAGATTTTTTTCAAAAATTTCATATTCTTTTCTGATAAAAATAACCCAAAATTATAATGAAATTAGGTCAACGTAGAAAAATTGGTTCAAGCCCTGTGGACAGGAGCTATTGGGCGCATGTTCATCTTCCTTGTGGCCCGTACTGACCAGTAAAGAAAAAAAGCAGTATCATGTTGAATACCTTAATATTATTGAGATTATTATATAATAATCGATGAAAATACTGAGAGAGACCCAGGAAATTTGACACATTTTGTCTTATATCTCCAGAAATTGAAATCGTATAGAGCCAAAATTTTGCACAATGTTGCAAAATACTACAATTGACGTTAGTACAAGTTTTTGTTGCAATCTGATGAATAGTTCACGAAAAAAAAATTTTTTTTTCGTAAAAATTAAAAGAAATATTTTTTTAAAAATTACCAACATTTCGATCATAACAGAATTCTGCCAAAAGTTGCGCGTTTATATCCTCGAACTGACTACCAAGTTTCGATTCAACATCTTCTTTAGTTCCTGAAATATCAGGGAAATAACCTCAAAATTTTAAATGTCTATAACTCCTAAACCGTCCGGCCGATTTTGCCCGTTAACGAACTTAACCGTCGCATTTTGATCAGAAACCTACCCTGAAAGTTTGAAGTCGATAGGACCTTCGCTGCTCCTGTTATCGTGCCTACGGCCGGAAAACCGGCCGGCCGGCCGGCCGGACGGCACCCTAAAATCTGACACCGGATTCGTGATCAGGGAGTCCGAATTAATCTATTAGCCAATTTTCAGCTCGAAATTCGAAAATTACAGACATTTGGACGAAATGATAGGACGATGTTCCCCTAGAACATACGCCCAAAAATTGACGAAAAATGAACTAAGGCGAGAAATCTTTTATAAATCACAAGAACCCAAATATCTCGGAAACTGTTGATTTTCGGTTATCAATAAATATGGCTCAAACAACAGCAAATGAGTCATACTAACACCTCCTCCAAGGTTCACGTCTAATTTATAATCACCCTGTATATGCTCATTATTAAGATTAGGAAATCCTTCCTCAATCTTTATACAGATGGAACTGTAGTATCTGTTGTATTAATGAATAATTTATTAATATTTAAATTTCAACAAGTTCAATGAAGTCTGATAAATATGTAGAATGGCTGTCTGTTGACATTTTTCGACAATTTAAAATGATATGCTTTGCAGGTTTGTAACTTTATACCCGGGGGATGTGATACTAACAGGTACTCCCGGAGGAGTAGGAATGTACAGGAATCCACCAGAATACTTGAACAAGGGAGATGTTGTGGAAAGTGAAATAGAAGGTGTAGGAAGACTGAAGAATACATGTGTATAAACCGTCTCACTAACAATAAAATATCTCTCCGCACTGATATATGTCAATTTTATAATTAATTTCCACGAAAAGGTTCACTTGAAACGATTCTTTTGTTGAAAAATTGGCGAACTTTTTCGAATTCATAGCCAGCTTAAGCGGTTACACAACGGATCGGGTGTAACCGCCCGATACCTTGTGTGACCACCCAAGGTATCGGGAAAATAAAAAGGATTTTTAGCGAGTTTACCGCTCTCAACCAATTATATTAACAACGGATTGTCAGCAATGTCAAAATTTGACCCCCATTGCATAACCGCAAAATGAGTTCCAATATGACGGTGGAATGACTATACATTACCCCGCGTCCCAGTTTTGAACTCTAAATTGGGGGCGTCCATAAATTACGTGAGGTATTTTCGAGGATTTTTTGACTGCCCCTCCCCTACTGGTGAGATGTCGTAAGATTTTCCTCCAATAAATACTACCAGACAGACGCTCTCCTGCTCAAACGTTGGCAGGCACGGGCCTAAGGAATGGGATGGTACCCCCCACGCAAATAATAGGGACGGGATAACATGGAATTACACCATGCATCCTGTACACATGCCGTAAATTCAATATTCAATAGTTTTCGGAATCATAATATATTGCATTATAAGGTGGCGCAGTATTTCAACACATAAGTCATTTATTTTCTTTTGTGTTATCCCAAAGCGGGTAGCTCTCTAGATGTTTCAGTTTCGCGGACTGGAGTATGCATAAAACAAACCATCTGGTACCAATTTGAGCTGCTTGTCCCTGTAGAGTGGCATTTTAAAAAGCTTTTATTTATTGAATTTAGCAACAATCCTTCCTTTCAATAATAGGAATAGATAAGTTTGAATTCCGGAAACCAAGTTTTGATGTTTTTGCTTCTGGGTTTCTTGCAAATGGGCAGCCCTCACCTTCGGTCATCTATAATCCTTCAATGCACAGTTGGAAAATTTTCGATGCTTTAGCCCCCCCCTCCCAAAAATTTGGCTTCGGCCCGTCCTTGAACGTTGGATTACCGGCTATCAGCGGGATCGGCAAACGTTTTTTGTAATATTCGGATTTTCGATATACATACTTCATTCTTTTCGTTTCGGCATTGGCATTGTGCGATTTGCAGTTGCCCAAAGCGAAATCAAAAACTGATTTCCATTTCTTGGTACCTTTCCAAGCTGATCAATTCTAGTGTCATGTCCGGACGATATATATTTGGTGTTTGAAATTAGCTTATTTGGCAGAAGAGCCTGTATTTTTCGTGTGATTGGTGGTGAGTATAATAATGTGGTTGCAGGTCAAATAAATATAAGTAACATCATTGAGTTCAATACTGCAGCTAACAAATCCCACAATGTAGGTATATTTTTTAATTAGATTTCAAAACCCTTCACATTAATTACACTTTGAAATAATATGTCTTAAACTTCATTTTCACAAATAGCGTAGGTATACTGACTGTTGTTAAATTTAATAACAATTATTGAAGTGGTCTCATCGTCTCTGCATGAGAAGAGTTGCTGTTCTTTCAAACCGATAGTAATTGGTCAGCGCATCCGCCATTTCATACTAAAAAATAAAACAAATCTGAACTGATTGCAGCGCGTTCTACTAGGTCTGATTGCGAATCTAAACCATCCAAGGACCCACTCAAATACACACACAAAATTTCATCAAAATCGGTCTCGTCGTTTAGGAGCAGTTCAGTCACATACACACACCTACTATAGAATTTTATAAATTGATAGATTACAAAACCTCATTATACTTTGAGGACGTCTTTTAAACAAGATATCACCGTGCTCAGATCTATCAGTTTCTGAAGTATTGAAAAAGATATCTTATATAAACCTTACACAGTATCCAATCCTTCATATAAATGAGTCTCGTTCCAAAATCCTTATATTTGTTCATAACATAACAAAATCTCCAATATGTAATACACTATTTAATAGATACTCAAGCATTCATATTCACATTAATAAGTGCTGAATTTTTGGAAGCATTTAGTTTGTTGACACCTGATTCTATTGAAACGTTATTTTCTGGCCGGTCAACGTGGAGTAGCCACTATTCACGAATTGAGTTATCACCAAATAACTCAAAATGTCAAGCATCATTGCACAAATCATCAGTTTAATCATTCTAATCATGAAAAGTAGAAAAATTTCAGTTGTGATGCTGGTTCTTAGCCAACGACATGTCACTCCAGGAGAGAAATACAATGTTATAATAAAGCAGAACTCAATATCCCAAAATGACACATTTAGTAGCTGAAAATGTGCAAGTGTTCAGTCAAATAGTAGGTGCCCCAATATAAAAAAAAATGGTAAAGAAGATAATTTACTAATCATTCAAATATTCTATAATACATATTTTTTCAATTAATTTTTTCTGGGGGAAAATATGGTCTTGGTTTCGTAGATGTGATGGAAAATTCATTTCTGACATGATAAGGCTCGTAAGGATCATCGACATAATATTTTGGTCTACGCCAGTAGCTTCCAACCATTTTATCTAATAGGGTACTTTGTGTTGCATTACAGAAAACATGTTGCCTCAAACGTCTCTTTCTTGGTGGACTTTTTCTCCATAATCGTTTATGTCTTCCACATTTTGTTCTGATCCAACCTCCCCAATCCAAACGATAAAATCTTTTCAAAACAGCCTTCACAGATTTCCTCTTTCCTTTTCTGTAAGAGTATTTAGTGACTGTTCTTATAGGAGTTACATTAACTGCGAGAGCTCTTATAGTAGGATTTAAAGTAAGAAGTGGTTGATGTGAAGAAATATTGCCCAAAATACTTGTTGAGAAATTATGTGCAGTTGGTTTCACGGAAACTGGTGCATATTTCGATGGTATCTTCGCAGAGACAGCTCGTATTAAACGAGTTGAGTTGAAAAACACTCTGCTTAGCATTTTTCACATCTACTATGATCTAATTCAATAATATGAAATTAAAACAGTCACTGGATGAAAATGACACCAAATCTGAATGAGGTTATGTGATTCTCTCATATCTGACAACTGACAAGCTTCAAGAGCATGCGTGAAGAACAGTCAGTTGGTTTTACCCAGATTGGCCAACTTGAAAAATTTCAAACTAAAATATAACCTCTACTGAATTCTCAATTTATTTTCCCGAACAAATGAAATGTTGCAGAAAATTGATATGGGACATCAATTAAAAATTCACCCTATCAAACATTAATTTTATCAATCTCAATAGTGGTGATAGAAAACGTCAAAATCCTTCTTGATCTGCCAAAATAGACGTAACCATCAGCCAAAAATCCGATCATTACGTTCATAAAGTTATGACTTCTGTAACATTACACTATTCCCCAAAAACAAGGTGATTTTATTCATAGTTCCGGATCTCATACACTCATTTCATAGCTAAAATGTTTAAAATTATTCCAAGAAAACTAAGTCCTAAGAAAATTTCGACCCTGGTAAGTAATTTGAGGAATATTGAATTAACATGATTGAGGGTGTTATGTCATCTTCAAAATATACAAAAAATCTCTAAGGTGGTTTAGTTATATGAAAGATATATTGTTTAATGAAATAACTCATGTTTTATGCTTCCCTCAGTTGAATATTTCATGGAATTTTTTCTTATAAGAAATTTAACCTAAGTTTTATCACTTGACTTTTCAATATTAAAATACTTTTACAGAAATTCAAGTATGTTCCCAATAACCGAATATATAGCAGATTGTACAGCAACAGTAATCGTGACTTATGCCCCCCACCGAAAAAAAAACAGAAACCAGCAACCGGAACTCTTTATACCTTAGGGGCTGTTGCTTTGGTAGGTGGGGCTACCTTAACATTTGCAAAATATAACGATGAATTCAGAGACATTATAGTCTGTAATGCCCCATTTATGGATGATGTGTTAAAAGTAATTTATTTAGAAGAAGAATTGACTGAAGCTCTAGGGAAAGCATATCGAAGTTTGAAACAAAGTGTAGTCAACATATTTGCTAGCAAAAATGAAAAAACCCAGCTTGAGATATTGGAGAAACAGAAATTTAAGGGTTTGTCATATTTTCTCAACCAATTCTGAACAATTATAAATTAGTAGTTTTCAGCTCCTCCAACTGTGTTACCACGTTTGGAAGAGGGTAAGGTTCCAGATGACAAATTCCAGGAACTTAGGATTGAGGAAAAAACTTCAACTGGTGAAACTAAAGTTGAAATTGGTATGTAGGAAAGATCAAATTATCAACCTTTTCATAATCTTCGATATTTGAGTCTTGTATTTATTGAATATTAAATATAAGTTATGTTATATGTATGATATAGGTTCATTACTAACTCAACATACATTGTTTAATTTACATGTACTTCTCTGTAGTATGGTTGTACACACTAAAATCTAAATTTCAATGTGTTGGTGATGTTGGTGTAGAAAAGAACTTCATATGTTCTGTTACCTTGACTTGGTTTTTTGTCCATTCTTTGGATATTAGTTATTGATTTTACATATGCTTTAGAAAGACAGGTAATTGATTAAGTTCTTGAAATCTATAATATTATACATCATTACTATTGCTGTCCCTTTCATTCAGGTGGTGTAGTCAAACCAAAGCTAGAAGATTTACCAGAAACTGACACAAGAAATTTGCGTCAGTTGGAGCAAGACCTAACTGAAGCATGTGCTGATGCCGTGAATTCGTACAACACAGCTTTGTACAACTTAAAGAAATTCAACCAAGAGGTTGAATGTCTAGTAGAAGAATCTATTGATAAAATCACTGTTGATACCTGGTCTTCCATCAAGAAGAAATCCCGAACAAAAGACTCATCTTTGAAAGAAGCTCGAGAAAAAGCAGATGAAGCAATGGTTAAGGCTAATAAAATGGAGAAATTAATACAAGAACCAGAATTCGAGGCTAGAGATGTCAGTAGAGAAATTCTTTTGAGCAATGTGAAACAAATCAAGAAAAACATTGAAGATGCCAAGCATGAATTATACAGGGAAACGAAAATGGGGAGTGTAGCATATAAATATTGGGAACAAGTACAGAAAGCTAGACAACATTTCAGCGAAGAATTGGAGTCTTTGTTTCCTACAGTCGACTTGCACAGTAGGGAACTAAAGATACATGGAGAGGAGTTGGATTTGTTCCTGATGCATGCATACTCTCATGTGCTCTACTATCAGAAAGAGTTGGCGAAGGCAGAAACTCTGGCCCAAGATAAGCTACAGAGAGCAGTTCAATCTGTTCAGAAAGGTGGGGGAGAAGTTCTTACTACTGCCCAGATTTGTGAGGCATTAGAGCAAGAAAAGAGGAAAATTACTCTATGTTATCAGAAACAGGTCAGTTCGTTTAAAAATATTCAATATCATAAAGCTTGCATCTATTTCATTTTAAGTTTTGATGCTGTTTCACAGTTCCTCCTTTATCTGCGTTAAGTACTAATATTATTATATACTTACTCGCGCTAGTGGATATGGCAGATAGACCGCCGTATTCACCAAGCATTGTTAAGTGTTTGAATCTCCGTTAAGTCCTAACTGAGGTCCTCAGTTAAGGATAAATATGAATCGCAACCTCAGTTAACGTATTTAACGGTGGTGAAACAGGCCTGTTTTACCACCTTTACCTCTTATTGTCCCTTATTATCCCCAGTTCATCCTTAACTGAGAACCTCAGTTAGGACTTAACGGAGATTGAATGCTTTGTGAATACGGCGGATAATCATTTGCGGTATACCAACAAAAAATCTAATGTGATGGATGGATAACGTGATGGATAAAACAGGAATTTAACTAGACCACTCTGCAGTACTTATGCCGAAAAGACAAGCTCCAACGAATCTGTAGCAAGGTTTAAATGAGGACAAATCAAATGTAGAGTGGTTAAGTTGAATTGTTCTGGGTGGATTACAATTGCCTTCAATAACGTCAAATGAAAATCAATTTTGTATTCCTTAGAATGAATCCTAATTGTAAGAGGTAAACTATATATTTATTTTTTATTTCAAGTGCTTGAAATTGAGGAAAGAATCAGAGTGCTACCTGAGAGAACAATTGAAGCGTCAATCACAGGCTTTTGCGGACCACCTAGAGGAAGCTTTGGTGCAGAAAGAGAAAGAAATCGATCGAGACTTGGCTAGAAAATTTGATGAAAAACTAGAAGAAGAAAAGTGTAGGTTCAAGATGCAACTTGCTGCTATGATCGGAAGACTTAGAGGTTTAGATCGTACCATGAAAAGTAAGTTATTTATTAGTGAACTGTTACTTTTGAATGTTGCTGATTGCTTCTGAAGCAATTTCGGTAAAATTTTTCTGTTTTATTCATTACCGATAAATACATTGGAGTTAATTGTTGTCTTCATTATGAAGCTTCAGATGGAAAATCAGGTACATTTTTTATTGTTTCTTGCATGTGAAATTCAATATTTTTCTGAAGAGCTTGAAGGATTAGAAAATCATGCTTGTGTAAGATATAAAAAAATTCTTAACAATATGTATGGCTCAAGTATTATCCTAATGAAGAAGTTTGATTCAATATATCCACAGATATTGAATTGGCTTCTATTTCCTAATTTTTGATTTTTTGGATGGGTTCATTGAAAATAATTAGGTACAATTAATGAATTAACACAAATCTAAGTAAGCTAAGCATTTCATTATTCATTGAGATTAATAATGTGGAATTGTGAACTATGGATTAATTACGCCTTGAGGGTTGAAGTTTACTGGTCGACCGTCGATGTTAGAAAACATTAAAATTAAAAGCAATTTAATTCTCATCAGGATTCATGTATTAATTCATGAATGAGTAACGTTTTATTGATTTTAAACTGCAGATCCTTTGCTGGGATCAGAAAGGTAAAGACTGCCAAAAAAGTCGTAACAAGTTGGATGCAGCCCTCAAGTATTGATACTTGATTTAACCCATTCATCACCTCCCATCTGAACTATCAGAAGGATCTGATTTTAATTAGCAATGTTGTCTCCTAAATGCCCAATCGCAATGAACTTCTTAGTGTTATTCCTCTTGTGGCGCCCTCTATTGATGAGATTTCCAAACATTCAGTGACAAACGAAAAGAATACTACTTTCTTTTCTATTATGTCTCCCTTGCTTTGTGTGAAAAATACCTAATCGAATTGGAGAAGTAGCAGAGACAAGAAGTCTCTGGAAGTAGTAGAATATTTCTTATTGTTTTAAAGCACACTAATATCACAGATGATCTGTGCTAATATATAGATAAAGGGTTAATCTGATTTCAACGGATTGGGAATCAAATTAAATTAATAAGTGGTGACTTATATTGTTATAATAATTCATAATGTTTTTGATGTCTTCAAAAAACATTTCAGCTTAATTGTCTCCACATGGAGCTCAAAATAATTTGAGTAGTTATGAGCATGAAATAGCTCTAAGGAATAGATTTCTTCCTCATTTGAAAATAGATAGTGATCTGTAGGATGAATGGCCATTTACCAAATATCAGTTAAATTATCGTAAGACAGAAATATTTACCTTTTTAGTTGATCTTTTGAACTGTTAATGGGAGTTTTCACTGTGGTCCACTTTTTTTCCATTTTTTTTATCGAAATTGTCTAGAATTTTTTTTTTCATCTGTCTGTATTTAAAGCCTATCACCTATTGCGTATCTAAGTGTTCACGAATCCAGAGAATAATTTTTACTAACCCAGAATACTTCAGAATATATATTGAATCAAGATGATGCATGTTAGAAATTTTAGAACTCAATTTCGAGCTCCTTTGAGTGATGTTTTATTCTTATTTCAGTTAGAGAAGTGGCTGACGAAGAAGCAAAAAAATCCCAAGTTTTGTGGGCAGCATGCCAAGCTCTATTGAGAGCTCTGAGATCCACCTGCCCTGGATTACCTTGGCAAACCCAGCTCAGACCACTTACACCAGAATTAACAGCTGTTGAAAAATCTGCAGGTGCGAATCAGCATTCGGAATTAATTATTGAAGACATTTCAATAGATTTAATAATCTCATTAACTATACATCCTCAGTTCATAGTGGAGGAATTGGAGATATATTTTTCAAATTTTCAGCTGAACAAGATGAACTAGTAAAAGCAGTATTGCAAGCAATTCCATCTGAAGCTAGAGAACGAGGTATCTTTCCAGAAGACGCTTTAAGGGAACGTTTCCTCAAAGTGGAGAAGGTTTGTCGAATGGTAGCATTGGTGCCTGCTCAAGGTGCTGCTCTTCCTATCTATATTCTATCATACATTCAGTCACTTCTCCTATTGAAAGCACCTAGTCCCATACCCCAGGCTGAATTGAAAGATGAGGCGACAGATTTTTCAGAGTTGTCGACTAACGATATCCTACAGAGAGCTAGGTAAGGGACAATTCTTTCTTCGTTTATTAGATTGATAGAACTGTTTTACAATAGAGAAACTATAAATATAGAATTGGTTGACTGATTTATGCGCATATGAATACGAGTCTTCAAATTCTGGGCCATAGTGTTGCTAATATTTTCACTCGATGCTTTGTTTCTGGGCTTTCTCATCCAAACTCTCTCAATTATTTGTTATTGAATAGTATTCAGGTGTTCCTAATCCAGAAGCAATTTCAAAACAATTAATATTTCATTGATAAATTTTGGGAGAGAAATCCGAGAAAAAACCATTGAATGATGAATACACTTCCCAAATTATTCTTTAATGATTACTTAATATATTCACTGTTTGATTTCACAGATATTGGTTGGATAGAGGAAACTTTTTACAAACTTTGAAGTATATGAACCTTCTGAAAGGTGCTTCACGTAGTGTAGCTAGACAGTGGATGAACGAGACAAGAATTCTTCTTGAAACTCAACAGGCTGCCAACACTTTGATGGCTCACGCTGCTTCCAGTGGTCTGATGTATTTATAGATTCAATGTATAAATTTTGCATTAAACAATTGGCAATTGAAATTTTTTTATGGATCCCAAAATCGTATTATTCTAATTATACATTCATTGATTTACACTTCCGATATTTTACATTTTACTATGAATTTTTTGTTTTTATTGTGCTATATTTTATTGCTAAATGGTCACTGGAAAGCAGAATTTTTCACATTGTTCACAATATAAACCAGAAATATTGTAAATTTGATCAAATAAAATAAATTATTGAGTTTAATGATTTTGATTCCTACATTATTGCGCGCATGTTCTAGGGAACATCGTGACCATTTTTCCCAAATATCTGTAATTTTTCGTCCAAAATGGTCTCAAACACTCAAACCATTACATTCAACTCATAGATGAAGATTTTGAGGTGGAACATGACTGTCCGGCCGGCCGTTGCCATGATAACTTCGTAACGAAAAGAGATGGCGATGGCGATTTTCTGGGAAGGTGGAGCGTTCAAATACGACCGACAAGTTCGTTAATGGGCATAATCGGCCCAACGGTTTTCGAGTACTAATTTTGTTTTCAACCAATATAGATCCGATCGAAATGAAACTTGGTACTTGTGAGATAGCGACGAGCAATTTTTAGGGTAGGTTGCGCATTCGAATGCGACATTTGAGTTTGTTAGTCGGCCAAACGGTTTTGCAGTTGCTATCTCCTCAATAACTCAAAAAATAATAATCCGATCCAATTCAAACAAGGTAATTAGTTGTATAACGCCGACGCAAAAAATTGTGCGAAATTTCGTGAGGATCGTTTCACTAGAAAAAAATTATATATCACAGAAACTATCCATCCGATATCGTTGAAATCTATATTGTTGGAGATCCGAGCAGTCTTGGGTTACATTGACTATATTCCCATTGAGAATATAGTCACTGTATCTTGTGTGAGTTCAGCACGAGTTCAGTAGCCTAGGATGGGTGATCGTTGTCATGATAAATTTCGACCGGAAAGAGACAGCGACTCGCAATTTTCAGGTTAGGTTGCGCATCCGAATGCTACATTTATAAGTTCGTTAATCGGGCAAACGGTTCTGGAGTTATACCCATCTGAAATGTTGTTGTTACATCCTCTACCACTCAAAGTATGCTAACCCGATCCAATTAAAACCCGGTAATTACTTGTCGAGATTTCGTGAATATCGTAGAAAAAAACAAATGTTAATTGTTGCAAGTTATGTTACCTCTTTTATCAAATATTTTTCCAACCTTAACAGACGTGGTGAAAAAAAAATTTACATTTGATTTACGGAACATATGCTATTGTGTATATTCTGTGACCTGAGACTTCCACATGGTCTGTGACTCTCTGATTTCGATTTTACTTATGTGAAGTTAGCCATGGATTTCCAGCAATCCGCTATGAGTGACGTGCAGAGCGTCGAGGACGGGATAGAGGGGAATTGTCGAGCGGCGTTGCCAAACCTCCTTATATTCTTAAATTTGTGTTAACATTCGAAATTCTGCTGTGAGAGGATATTTATCGAAGGAAATTGAGATCCTAACTTCGGAATCCAACATATTTGTAATACTCACAAATGTTTCACTGAATCCTATTGGGTATTTCATTTATTCGATAAAATTCATATCACGCATTTCTTCCATTAAAAATATCGAATATCTCGGAAAAAGTTTCCTACTGCTCGTTAATAATTCTTTCACAGGAATGTTTTTATCAAAACGCTTCAAACCAATCAACCTTTAGACGAATTTAGGCCGTCGTCCGGAATTTGAGATATAGAAAAAACCGCTCAGCCACACACATTTCTTCATCAAAAATTTGAATATCTCGGAAAATATTGATGGAGAAATCCGTGATTGAGCGGTTTTTTCGATATATCCAATGCCGGACGGCGGCCTAAATTTATATGAAGGATGATTGTTTTGAAGCATTTTAATAAGAATATTTCTGTGAATGAATCATCATGGAGCAGAAACTGTTTTCCGAGATATTCAATTTTTTCGATGAAGATGTGCGTGGCTGAGTGTTTTTTTTGAAATCTCTAATTCCGGACGGCGGTCTAAATTCGTCTGAAGCATGATTGTTTCAAAGCATTTTAATAAGAACATTTCTGTGAAAGAATCACAGTGGAGCGGAATCTATTTTCCGAAATGTTCAATTTTTTCGATGGCTGAGTGGTTTTTTCGATATCGCATCTTCCGGACGGCGGCCTAAACTCGTCTGAAAGATGACTGAAGCATTTTTTTAAGAACATTTCTGTGGAAGAATCATCGTAGAGCAGAAACTATTTTCCGAGATTTTCTATTTTTGCGCGTATGTTCTGGGGAACATCGCGTTATAGTTTTGCCCAAATGTCTGTAACTTTCGAATTTTTTGAAAAAAATGGTCTCAAACGATTAAGTTCAACTCCCCAATGAAGAATTCGAGGTCAAATTTGATTCTGTCCGGCCGGCCGTCCGGCCGTTGCCACGATAACTTGAGAACGAAAAGAGCTAGTGACTTGAAATTTTCAGGGTAGGTGGCGCATCCCAATACGACGGACAAGTTCGTTAATGGGCATAATCGGCCCAGCGGTTTCCGAGTAATAATTTTGTTTTCAACCAATATAAATCCGATCGAATTGAAACTTGGTGAGTAGTTGTAGAATATGAACCTAAGCACGTTTGTGAAATTTTGTGCGAATCGTATGGCTAGAAAATTTTTAAAAAATTATTAAAATATATTTTTGTTGTCACGATAACTTGAGAACGGAATGAGATAGCAGCTTGAAATATTCACGTTAGGATGTGCACCAGAACGCGACATTTCGGTTTTTTTATGAGCATAATCGGCCAAACGGTTTTAGAGTTATAGCCATCTGAAATTTTCTGAAATTTGGTGTTTATTTGTTCCTCATTAACTCGAAAAATACTGAACCGATTGAATTCAAACATGATTATTAGTTGTAGAATGCCAACACGAAAATGTTTGCAAAATTTGGTGAGGATAGCATTTGTAGAAAATTTTTAATAAAACATTGAAAATAAAAAAAAAATTCTATCTATCAGTAACTATTCGTTTGAAATTGCTGAAATTTTGCAAGAGCCTTCATAACCTAACTCTACTGCCAAGTTTCAAGATTTAATACGATCGGTTAAATATTGTTGGAGATTCGAGCATTCTTGTTCGAGTTCAGTAAATGGGTGACCGTTGCCTCGATAACTTTCGAACGAAAGGAGATAGCGACTTGCAATTTTCAGGGTAGGTTGCGTATCCGAAAGGGAGAATTGATTTCGTTTTTGGGCATAATCGGTCTAACGGTTTCCGAGTTACACCCACCTGGAATATTATTTCCTCGATAACTTAAAAAATATAGACTCGATCGAATTGAAGCTTGCCAATTAGTTGTAGAATATCGACTTGAAGACGTGTGTAGAATTTTGTGTGAACCGTATCGCTAGAAAATTTAAAAAAATATTTTTTATGTCACGATAACCTGAGAAAGGAAAGAGATAGCGATTTGAAATTTTCAGGTTAATTGTGCATCTCAATGCGACATTTGAGTTTGTTCATGAGCATAATTGGTCAAACGGTTTTGGAGTTATATTCATCTGAAATTTGATTGTTATATTCTCAATAACTCGAAAAATATAGAACCAATCCAATTCAAACTTAGTTATTAGTTGTAGAATGCCAACGCGAAAGTTCTTGCAAAATTTTGTGAAGATCGTATCACCAGAAAATGTTTAAGAAATCATTGAAAAAAAATTCTAGATTTCAGAAACTATTCATCGACATGGCTGATATTTTGCGAGAGCCTTCAGAACATAATTCTACTACCAAGTTCCAAGTTTGAATACGATAGGATCTATATATATGTATATGAAATTTATTCCATTTTTTTTAATATTTAAAACTGTAATTAGATCTTTGAAATACCATTGAATGAAGAAATTCTTGTAAGTTAACAAAATATCTTTATTTGAACAATAAAAATGCATCATTTTATTAAAATGATAGTTAGACTATCCAATTGCTTCTTTATTTCTTTATAATATTTTTGCTGTAAGTCAGTATAGCTTAGAACTTTCAAAGTAATAACGTCCTACAATATTAATTTAAATAATATTATAAAAAAATGGGTTCAAGCCCTGTGGACAGGAGCTTTCTGGCGCTCTAGTTCAAACAGACAAATTATATCTCCGAAAGTATTGGTTTCTCAGAGTTGGGAATTATATCAATGTATTCATATGATAGAACTGCATCCTAAAGGAAATTCAATTCAAATAATAGTTTATTTGTCAAGATTAAATGAGCAATCATGAGAATGAGAACTGCACCATGGAAGAAATCAAATTAAATCTGGCCAATTTTGCCCAATAACGAACTTAACCGAGATATTCATCTCCCTAAACTACTCTGAAAATTTCAACTACCTACCTCATTCCGTTCGAGAGTTATATCTATGTGATGAAAAGCAGTCTCACTACTCTCAGATCTCTTACTTCATGTTCCGCTCCGAAATGTAAGAATTTTCTGAGAATTTTCTGAGAAAACCTAATTTCGGAGCAAACAACTGAGATTTTTCTCACTTCGCTCACAATTCTTCGATTGATTAGATAATGTCATGTCTCAGGAACATCATTTGACATTATGACAATTCATACATAGAATAATATCATTCTGTGACAACGTTGAAATACGATTTATTATTGAAATTTTGAAAAATCATATCTCCGAAAGTATTAGCTTGCTAGAGTTAAAAATGATATCATTGGATTCTTATGGTAAAACAGCTTATTGTAAAAAATTTAATTTGGAATTTGCCTTGTAAAAAAAAATTTTTTTTTTTGTTACTCCCGAAACCATCTGTCCGATTTTGCCCAATAACGAACTTAGCCGAGATATTTATCTCGGACCGGCCGGACAGAATGAATTTCGACCACGGATTCTTGATCAGTGAGTCGAACCAAATCGTTTAAGACCATTTTCATCGAAAAATCCGAAAATTACAGACATTTGGGCAAATTGATAAGCACTCATCAGTTCCGAGGAACTAGAGCGCCAAAAAAAATTGGTTCAAGCAATGACGTGAACTCAGAAGCTTTTGCGCGTATGTTCTATTGTCCATTCTTCTGTATTGGAAACCCTTAATTCGAATTTACCATGGTAAATTCGAATTAAGAGTGTCCAATACATCAGGAGAATGGACAACATAATTTACCATGGTAAATTCGATAATTTTGCAAGAAAGCGTGTTATCTAAAAATTGCATGAGTTTATTTTCATATTTCGGCGAAAGAGCCCGAGTCCGAAGGACGAGGGCTCTTTCGCCAAAATATGAAAATAACCGAATGCAATTTTTATACGATAACACGCTTGAATGCAAAATTATCTGGTAATGTTTATGCACGAGTGTAATTGGAATATTTCACGAATGTAATATTTTTCCATCAGTAATTTTGCAGTGACATTCCAGATTGTCTTCACTGTGAAGTCCTTATATTCCTCACCATTCTGCTTGCACGTATTGAATGCCCACAGTCCGTTAATATTTTCGCCAGAACGCGTATGGACGTCTCTTTGTCAAGAATATATATTATTATACTTTGGCCTCACAAAAATCCATGAACTGTCGCCATGCATACTGTCTGTTACTTTTGGTAGTTTTTGGCTCATTTTTAATTCTATTTTCCTCGATCAACTGATGTATAGATAGAGCATTCACCGAAACGCGACATTTTTTGACACTTTGAAGTTTATCTCTTTGTATTGTCAAAGCAACGGTATGTTTTCGAATGCAATTACCGCTGTAATTTTTCGATAATTGCATTCTGGTCATGAGAAGTTCTATGTATGAGGGAAATATTCCGTGATATTACATTTTTTCGATGGAAGAAATCTGTGGTTGTTATTTCGATATCGCGAATCCAGGACGCCGGCCTAGATTCGTCTGAAAGATTATTGTTTTGAAGTATTTTATTATAAACATTTCAGTGAAAGAATCATAACAAAGCAGTAACTATTTTCCCGAGATGTTAAATTTTTTCAATGGGGAAATCCGTGGCTGAGCGGTTTTTCGATATGTCGAATTCCGGACGGAGGCCTAAATTCGTCTGAAAGATGATTGTTTTAAAGCATTTCATTAAAAACATTTCTGTGAAATAATTATTATTTTTAATGAGCAGTAACTATTTTCCGAGATACTGCATAGGTATATTTTCAGTGGAAGAAATGCGTGCACTGCGTATAGTGCGTAGGGTTGCCAACCGTCTTTTATTTCGAAGGACAGTCCTTTATTTTAAATCTATATCCTTTGTCCTTTTGAAAGGTTTCAAAGGACTGCAAATGTCCTTTGAAATCATAAGAAAATATAAATGAAAATATTTTAGTAGGCACAAATAAAATTTCCAAATGTTCCATACACCATGATAGCCATCCAAAACATATTTACTGTATTTTTTTTTCCTAGATTACTTTAAAACTTTACAACACCCCCCTCCCCCACAGGATCGAAGTCTTCTGCCGTATTCACAAAGCATTCAATCTCCGTTAAGTCCTAACTGAGGTCCTCAGTTAAGGATAAATAAGAATCGCAAACTCAGTTAACGTGTGTATAACGGTAACGGTGGTGAAACAGGCCTGTTTCACGTTAATTTTCACATGAGGTTGCGATTCTTATTCATCCTTAACTGAGGAGTGAGGACCTTAACGGAGATTGAATGCTTCGTGAATACGGCGAATTATCGTCGATTCCGTGGTTAAGGATCTCATTTTCCTTCGATTAAAAATATCCTCACAACAGAAATTCGAATGGTAACACAAATTTAAGAAAATAAGGAGGTTTGGCAACGCCGCTCGACAATTCCCCTCTATCCCGTCCTCGACACTCCACAGTCCGCTCGGCTATTGCTATTGGTTAGAAATCCATGGCTAACTTCAAACCATAGATTACTTCAAACTTCACCGCATAAGTTGTGATTTTTTAATTTTTTTGACATTACTAATTAATCCTCCTCAAGTCCTCAACTCCTCAATCTTTGTTATTGTTGTTATGTTGCTTCGTTGCTTGTATTATTTGTTTATTTGACTGGTTATGTAGATTGACGATTTTTCTCTTATGATGAAAAAATTAGATGTTTGACCATACTGTATATTCCAAAACCATTGAATTCTCACGGGGAATAATTATAAATATTGAAAAATGATGGGTGGAAACAATACAGACTGGGATGATTATAATCGTCAAGTAGCTGTACAAGGTCGTCAAATTTTGGAGAGAACTGGTGAGAGCATTGAAAGATCCAACCAAATAGCTATTGAAACCGAAAATATAGGCACCGAAGTGATATCAGAACTTAATGACCAACGAGAGTCTTTACTCAGAACTAAAAGTAGACTTGAGAATGCAGATGAACAACTGGATAGTGCCAAAGCAATTCTTAGGAAAATGGGCAGAAATGTTATCTATAATAGACTCGTATTGATATTAATAATTATACTGGAGATTGGTATTCTTATTGGCATTTCATATATAAAGTTTATAAAGTAATAAACCTCTTCAATAATATTAAGTACTTTCACCTTCAATGATTATGTCTTACGAGTGATTACCTCCGCAGTAATTGAAAATAGATTTACCGATTTAAGAAACTGACCTGCATTAATAATTCGCCTCTTCAGAATTTCTCTTGAGCGAAATGTATTTTGTGTTTGAAGGATATTACTGAAGTTATTTGAGTATTTGTATATATTTTATGAAATTAATTGGGAAATTTCTGCCTATATATTTTTGGTAGCGAAATTTTGATTACTCCGCTGTTCTGAAAAGTTTTAGAAATGTTATTTCCGATATTTAAATGAACTTGCAATTCACTATGGAGTATGGAGTAGTGATGCTGACCACAGAATACAAATATGCTGACTAAGCTTTGTACATGGGTGTTATGAATGTCTGCTTTGAAAGTAAAAATCTAAAAATTAAGAGACTTCCTTCGGTGCTTGAACCCATTAATGAGAATGAATGAAACAATCCAGAAATTGTTTCTAATTGCATTTTTGAATAAAATTGGAAGAGCATATTGTTGGAGGAAACTGTAGGATTCATATCTAGTGCAGATTTGAGAACACCTCTGCAGCCTTCAACAAATGATGTAGCTTTTTCTATTATCCATTATATTTTTATCATATAACGGCTTTTTCATTAATTTTGTTTTGTTTTGAAACGATTCCATCACTATTAGTTCATTTAACTTTTTTAGTCAGTTTCAATATTATATTCCCCAAAGATTTTTTAAAGCAGCCTAAAGGCTGGTTTATGCTGGCTGGTAACTTTAACTTAATCATATATATATAATATATATAGACATTTATTTTTAGTGTTATGCTTTATAATCAGTGTAAATAATCCGTTAACTTATTAATTATTATTATTAATAATAAGTAAACGGATTATTCAGTCTCAGTATCAACCATAGCGTTAGAAATCTATGTTTCAATTTTTAAGTTAGGGAATAAGTTCTTCTTCTTCTTCTTCTCTCTCTGACTCCCTTCTACCAGGAGTCATGGGCTTAACCTGAGGTTATGTACCCAGTCTCTATATTGTTTTCCCACCCTTTCCCAGGGTTGAAAAGGATACTTGACGTACACAGGACTGGACTTCATGTATTTGTTAGTTGGTTAGTTTTGACTGGCTATAACCGTTGATCTATAACCTTATTTGAGATGATCTCAAAAAATCAATTACCAATTTAATTACTTCTGTAGACTGGCTGAAAATAATGTCATTTACATGCAAAGGGCAATCCAAATTCAATCCACTCAATCTATTGTAAAATAAATCGCAATTTTCTCTGTTGATACTACAATTGAAAAATATATGTGTGATATCACCAAGTTCTCCGCATTGACAATTTGGACTTTCATTAATTTTGATCCTGAATAAATGTTCTGGGGTCAGGCAATGGTTGGATCGTAATCTCATCATCGTTGTAATAGTGTATTTGTTAAATTCAGATTCAAATAAAAAGTATTTACTTGTGGGTTTTTTATCTCTGTTTCTCATGTGTGTGTAAGTTTTCCCCTTTGACTTTCCCGTACTATTCCATTCCCTAATCCATTGGTCGTTTAATGGGCCCTGTAAGACAAGGGAATAAGTTAAAGTTACCAGCCAGCATAAACCAGCCTTAAAAAGAAAAATATGGCTATGAAAACATGAAGAATGGCAAAGAATAACCAATAAATTCGCCCTAAATTTCAAACCATATCAAACCATATATATTAGTGTTCTGTGCATATCATATACAAACAAGAAGAATGGAGTAGTTCTGAAAACCCATAACCAAAACAACTGTCAATGACTGTATTTGTTTGTTTTCGTGTTTACTTATTATTAGTTTTCTGTTTTGTGTATCTGTATCTGATGAAAATATGAATAATTGTTGGTAACTCAGAAATGGAAAATGCTAATCTTTTTACCGGTGAAGATTCTTTTCTTGGAGGAGCGTAGTTTTCATTTTATATAAGATCATATCCTTGCAATATGAGTGTTCAAGAAGACAGTTTGTTGAAAAAATATATTACAATACTTTTTATTGTAAGCTCCTATTGGTGAGAAAACTCAGTTAAAATTTTGGCATTGCAATAATACGATTTAATTGCAGGATGGTGTCTATTTTCACAGTCTTTGTTAATAAAGGATTACTCAGTGGAATTGAATTAGATGCTCCTATGTTTATAGCTTGTTATCAGACATTTGTAACTGCCTTAATATGTTACATAAAACAACTACTGAACAAAAAGTGGCCAACAAAGATTTCTTTTCCAGAAACAGATGTATGGGATATACATACTATTTCATCTGTGAGTTTAAATGGCTCTTCATACTCATTAAATACAAGTGTTTGGATACCAAGATACTTCTTGCGTATATTTGACAAATTATAAAAAAAGCTATGGTTATTATATTCTAGTTTCCAATTCTTGAAGGAATTACAGTATCATTTTAATTAGCTCTGTAGATGAAGCTTATAAAGGAAATAGGAACTATTGCAATTACATTCATCGCTGAACTTTTACAGATCAAGAAATTCTGAAAGTTATAAACCAAGAATCACTCTGATCAGGGGTTGTTAACCAGAATGTTTGCATTGCAAAATGAACTGCTGCAAGTCTTGAAAGCCCGACTAAAACATTCTATATAAGACATCAAGTCTAGTGGCAGCGGAAAGCTGTCCAAACTGATAACGGTAGGTTTTCTGCCTGTAACCTGGTAACGGTTTCAGTTAAACTTGATTTCATTAGCTTTGCCAGCTTTCCACTCCCACTGGACTACTTTCCTAAAAGTAAATGGAGAAAATTAAACAAAATTTTGATTCAGCAAAATCAATAATAATTAATAAAAATCAATCGATAGCAATATTAATTTCCTGAATATTTTCAATTTAAACATACATAATTTGTATATTTTAATTTTAGGTTCTACCAGTTTCGTTTATGTTCACTATGATGATAGCCACAAATAATTTATGCCTTCAACATGTATCTTTAGCTTTTTATTATGTTGGTAGATCACTAACAACAATGTTCAATGTGATCTTCACCTTTTTGGTACTAAATGAAAAAACATCAACAAGATGTCTAGTTTGTTGCGCATTTATTATATTTGGTTTTTATTTGGGTGTGGACCAAGAACAACTCACAGGTTTGTAAATTTGCATTCTTATCTTCCTTTAGTTCTAGTGTAGTCTCATTGGTATTATATTTTATAATGTTTAAGGTGATATCAACCTGATATAATGTCTTCAACAGCTCATTCATCTAGTGATAATTATACTGTTTAGGTTTAATTCTCATTTAATATACAGGTTGTTTTTGAAGGTGAGTTTGTTTTTTAATAGGATGTAGAAATCTCAGTTCTACTGGTGCAAATTCAATATTGCCTCCCAGAATTTGCTTGTTCTAGCTGCCTTATATACTATTTACAAAATATGTACCTTAACATGACTTTCACAGTTTCTTTTTGGTACACCTACAAAGCTTGTACTAACTTCAAAAGATAAATTCATTAAGATTTGTCGTATTTTTCAATAAATTATCCGAAAAAATAATAAAAAAAGTTAAACATAAAGATAAATTCTATGGTTCACTTTGGTACATCTTGTGATAACTAATCTTGCTTAAACTAGAACTTTGAATAATCTAAAGTATGAACTGGACACATGCCATATTAAAAAAAAGGAAATTGATGGTGACTTTCATTTCTTCAGTTAAATAAATGACTCGCCTTTGAAAACAATCTGTTTTGTTAAATCAAGTAATTTCCCTTGTAATCCCGCGAAACACTTGGTGTTCTCTCATTACGCACTTAAATGTTTAGTTCTCTGTTAAGTGCATTGAAAAATGTTGAGAAAGATCTCTACCCACACAGCATTGAATATTTGTCAAATATTCATGAAATATTTGAAAGCAAGATTTGAAATATTTATGAAATATGGCTATGTCCGCCTAAACCTTAGCCTATAGAAAGAGTCTATAGTCTAAAGCCTAAACCTCACATTGAAATATTTCATGAAAAGATTTTTACAGATTTATACAATATTTCCATAAATATTGTTTTGATATATTATCTAACGATTTTAGTGATATTGCAAGAATTGGGCAAAGGTGGCAAAGAAATTTTTTCTTAACCTTCCATACTACAAAAATCATTCATAAACATTTCATCAAATATTTCATGAAATGTTTATGAATTAATCGAAGGAATATTTCATGAAATATTTGTGTAGGATTGGGTAAATATTCAATAATGGTTCAAAAACTTCCTTATAGTGAATATTGCCTAAACCTCTCGTAAATATTTCTGTGGAATATTTCTTGAGAATATTGAGAAATATTTCACAGCAATATTTCATGCTGTGTGGGTATGAATAATTTTGGAACAAAAGTATGTAATTCTAAAGAATTGTTATATTTTCAGGTAGTTTTTCAGTAAGTGGAACTATTTTTGGAGTATTAGCCTCTCTATCTTTGTCACTATTTTCCATATTGACAAAAAAAGTGTTACCAAAACTTAATAGTGATGTTTGGGTTCTATCATATTATAATAATATATATGCTACAATTCTCTTTATTCCATTGATAATATTTAATGGTGAAGTGAGCACCATTCTTAATTTCGAGGGCCTCTGGGACTTCAGTTTCTGGCTTCCAATGACAATTGGAGGTATATGTGGATTTTCTGTAGGATTTCTAACATCATTGCAAATAAAGGTGAGATATAATAAGTATATTATAATATGACTATTTCTCATTTGAAATATCTAAACACAGTGGACCCTTGGTAATCCGGCCCCCTTCTTATCCGGCCCCCCTTGTAATTCGACATGCGTATCACTACTGAAATATGTATTTTGATCGGTGATTTGTCAGGTTAGAAGGTACTATTTTTCAAAGAATTCCGGACTATAGGGGGTCTCAGTACATTACTCTATAATCCGACAAATTCGATAATCCGACACTGCCTTGCAAAACGTTTGTCGGACTACCGGGGGTCCACTGTATTTAAGTTTGAAGGATATTCATACAGAAATTATACAGATAATAATGAATATATGGTTCAGATGTATAAGCTGAAAAAATATATGTTCAGAGATACAAAAAAATATCACAGATAATACCTTGACAATGTTACCATTCTTTAAATACAGTCGACATTCAGGTTGTTAAAAATCAAGATAGAGAAAAAATTCCTTATGGGTGGCTTACTACTTCTAAAGTTGCTGAGTATATTTCAAAACAAGGTGTAATATTAGAATATTAACAGTGGTTATTAGATGAACGACAACATTGCTACTTTTTATAAACTATTTGTGCCGGAATTGCTGTACTATTAAACGAATTTCATGCAGGAGCAGCAATTGAAGGTGTAAAATGCAAACCAAATTTTCTTATTATCTATCAAATTTTGAAATTTGTTGTACTGTACATTTTTGTCTGTATTTTAGTATACTTCAGCTCTAACCCATAATATTTCTGGAACTGCAAAAGCTTGTGCACAGACTGTATTGGCTACATATTGGTACCAAGAAACTAAAACTTTTTTATGGTGGACCTCAAATATGATAGTTTTATTCGCAAGCGCAGCATATGCAAGAATAAAACAGCTTGATATGGAAGCAAAACAAACATTGCCATCATATCAGAGAGTCTAAATCTCTGTTACCTTTTTATTTGATACTTTCAATGTGATATTGATGAATTCCTAAAATGGCAAAGACAAAATAAATTTTTATTTATATAGACAGAAACACTGTATATAATACATTTATATTCCATAAATATTATTTTTCTGAGTGTAAAACTCTAGGAGATATTTTGTAAATAAATACAACAAATATTCTTATTTGTGCAATTGGTTCAATGTGTTTTTTATACTGTTTAAAATCTGCTCTACCTACATCATTCGTTTTTACTCAATTCTTTAATTTATAAGAAATTAATTAATTCAAGCTATGTACGAACTGATGTTCTCCCAATCTCAAAAGAATTGGATTGATTTTGTTTACTTGTTCTATCAAAATTAATATTCTTTTTTAAATTTTCAATTACCTGATATCACATGGGTTTTGGTTTTCAGATATTGTAACTGTTCATTACTGTTGGGTTTTTTTCGTTTTCTAGCACAGCAAATGTAGGAAAATATGTACACTAATATGAAAATCAAAGGAATGAACAATAAGGTCAGATAATATTTCACACTGTAACTGTTGTATGGTCGATGAAATTCGACTGCTATAGTCACGTTTTTAAAATCCTTTCCATCAGATGAAAGAGCGGAGCATACATAGGTACCTCCATCCCACACATGCGTGTTGAAAATATGTAGCTTGCTCACATACAAGTTTTCCCAATTGTAGGTGCTATTGCTAGTGTTATCGATGAGACAAAGACAGTTGAAACTTTCTCCGATATCTATGTCATACGCGGCAAATTCTAAATCGCACATATTCGTCCAACAAACTTTGAACCACAAAATTTTTGGAGGTGTTCTGCTAGAGACGCTGCAATTGATGGTCAGATGGTTATTGACGTGAATTTTTCTTTCATTGGGAATCACAGATATCACCTTCGGTGGGGGCCACTCAAAGGCTTCTGCAAAAATTCAGATAATATTTAACAACCATATATCTAGATTTGCTCTATAATTGGGTGATTTAAGGAATGTATTATTTCTGGACCCAAACGGTTGACCATACCCATTCACAAACTCGATCTTTCCATTCAAGCTATGAAACAAATTTTTCCTTAGTTTTCGTGCTGATAAATGGAAGAGAAGATTGAATTTGGAAGAATTATCCATCACTTACAGTACAGTGGGTTTCACAAAGCTTTGACAGCTCTTAATTGCCAAATCAGTGCGATTATATGTCAATTTCCAGTTCATTTTTTATGTGACCAACAAATTGAATCCCCAATTAAGCTAATCCAAACTTCGTGAAACCCACCATCAGTCTTGTAAACGTTCAACACATTTTTGGCCCAAAATTGGAAGTTATATTCGAAATGATAGCGCATGGGTACCAGCACGCAAAAACACAAATTTTAAACGAATTATATTTTTTGATCTTGTACTCACTGATTTCCAGCCTAAATATTTTTCTGATGAAATTTCCAGATATACAACGATAAATTCCAACATCATCCAAACTAACATTCTCAATTCGAAGTGTTTTGTTTCCATTGTATTCACGAAGTGACTTCCAAGTTAAACCATGGTTATTGCGGAATTCCTCTTCATCACTTTCACAGTTCATGCCTTTATAATTCATTACACATGACTGAAAAAATGTATACTTGTGAAATTTTGGCTTAAATAATTGTTATTTAATTCAAACGAAAGAAAAATAGTATACCTTAAACTGCCATGTAACATCATTCCTTGCTTTGCTACAACTCAAAGAAATAGGAAGGCCAGATTTGATTCTACATCTCTTCACCTTTGGCGTAAGTGTTAGGTCATGGGCAACTTCTGAAATGATAGATTAAATCAATTTGAGGCGGTAATATTTTTTGCCTTGTTAGTTTCCCTGAACAGTGCCTATGAATTCGCCCAAATGTCTGTAATTTTAGAGTTTTCGGCCGAAAATAGTCTCAATAAACGTTTAGTTTCAACTCACTGGTCCGAGGTCAAACTACATTCTGTCCGGCCGGGCGTAGGCTCTTTGCAGGTAGGTTAGCAGTCCAAATGTGCCGGTTAAGTCTGTTAATATGCAAATCCACCTAGTGATTTCGGAGTTATAGCCATCTGAAATTCTATTTTTCCATCAACTCGGAAAATACTGATCTGATCGAACTGAAACTCGGAAGTTAGTTCAACAATGTCGACAAAAAGACTTGTGAAGATCGTATGAATAGAAAATATTAGGAAAACAAATTTTGTATCTCAAAAAATCAATTCTATATCTCAAAAAGCATCCGTCAGATATCACTGAAATTTTGCGGAAGCGATCAAAATCTAATTTTACAGCCAAGTTCTACAATTAAACTAGATTGGATCTATATATTGTTGGAAATATTGGGAAAATATCGCAATATTATAACGATTACAGCTTGTGCACCATCAGTTCTGTTACAGTCGAACAGAAAAATTTCCAACGCGCTTGACGAAGATATCCGAAGTCGAACGAATTAAAAATCTATGGTCATGTCATTTTCATAAAGGGAAGAGCAATTTCTTTAGAGATGATTTTAAATTGATATTTAAATCTTATTGCTAGTAGAGACGAGTTGAAAAATGTACTTAAGACCCATTTTAAAGAATTTGGACCCTCATATATTTATAGGTTTGATTGAAAGTACGAGTATTATCCAGATATAAGAGGAAAAAAAAAATTTTTTTACATTACAAATTCCAAATTCAATTTTTTTTTAAATGTAATTTCGGAATAATAAGAATCCAAAGATATCATTTTCAACTCTAACAAGCTAATACTTTCAGAGATATGATTTTTCAAAATTTCAATAATAAATCGTACTTACTTCTGTGTTTCCAACTTAGACCTTATTAAGTCTATGGTTTCCACAGAATGCTGTACTTAATTATCCTATCTATAAATTATTATATGATCTGTGTTCCGGAATTGGAATTTTTGCACGTATGTTCTGAGGAACATCGCGTTATCATTTTGCCTAAATGTCTGTAACTTTCGAATTTTTTCACGAAAATGGTCTCTAACGACTCCCCTATGAAGAATTCGAGGTCAAATTTGATTCTGTCCGGCCGGCCGTTGCCACGTTAACTTGAGAACGGAAAGAGCTAGCGACTTGAAATTTTCAGGGTAGGTGGCGCATCCCAATACGACGAACAAGTTCGTTAATGGGCACAATGGTTTCCGAATAATAATTTTGTTTTCAATCAATATAAATCCGATCAAAATTGAAACTTGATGAGTAGTTGTAGAATATGAATCTAAGAGAGAACAGTACTTGTAGATAATTTTTGAGAAATCATTGAAAATTAAAAAAAAAATTCTATATATCAGTAACTTTTCGTCTGAAATTGCTGAAATTTTGCAAGAGCCCTTAGAACCTAACTCTACTGCCAAGTTTTAAGTTTTAACACGATCGGTTAAATATTGTTGGAGATTCGAGCAGCCTTGTGTGAGTTCAGTAGATGGGTGACCCTTGCCTCGATAACTTTCGAACGAAAGGAGATAGGGACTTTCAATTTTCAGGGTAGGTTGCGTATCCGAATGGGAGAGTTAAGTTCGTTTTTGGGCATAATCGGTTTAACGGTTTCCGAGATATACCCACCTGGAATATTATTTCCTCCATAACTCAAAAAATAAAGATTCGATCGAATTGAAGCTTGGTAACTAGTAGAAGAAAATCAACATAAAGACGTGTTTAAAATTTTGTAAGAACCGTACCCCTGGAAAATTTGAAAAAAATTACGACAAAAAAAATTTTTGTAAGAACCACGTACCCCTAGAAAATTTAAAAAAAATTACGAAAAAAAAAATTGGTTAAAGCACTGACGTGAAGTCAGGAGCTTATTGGACACCCTTAATCGAATTTACCATGGTAAATTATGTTGTCCATTCTCCTGTACTATGGACACTCTTAATTTGCCCAAATGTCTGTAATGTTCGAATTTTTTGCAAAAAATGGGTTCAAGCCCTGTGGACAGGAGCTTTCTGGCGCTCTAGTTCAAACAGACAAGTTATATCTCCGAAAGTATTGGTTTCTCTGAGTTGGGAATTATATCAATGTATACATATGATAGAGCTGCATCATAAAGGAAATTCAATTCAAATAATAGTTTATTTATCAAGTTTAAATGAGCAATCATGAGAATGAGAACTGCACCATGGAAGAAATCGAATTAAATCTGGCCAATTTTGCCCAATAACGAACTTAACCGAGATATTCATCTCCCTAACCTACTTTGAAAATTTCAACTACCTAGCTCATTCCGTTCGAGAGTTATTGTGGAAATACTTTTTTTTAATTTTTTAAATTTTCAAATTTTTTTTTTACACTTTGCGGTAATCTGGTCAATACAAAACTTCACATGCGTATAAAGGTCATGATTCTACAATTTGATGCTAAATTTCAGATAGATCGAACGAACTTGTCCGAGATATTTACGCTCCAAAACCACCTTGCAATTTTCAATCCGCTAACTCCTTTCGTTCGAGAGTTATCGTGCCTACGGCCGGTCGGCCGGCCGGACAGAATCGATTTCGCACTCGGATTCTTGATCAGTGAGTCGAACCAAATCGTTTGAGACCATTTTCAGCCAAAAATTTCAAAATTACAGACACTTGGGCAAATTGATAAGCACACTGTTCCGAAGAACTAGAGCGCCAAAAAAAAAGTTTCGTATGACAATTGCCCAAAACAGGTTTAAAGTACCTACAAATAGTAGGTATTCCATAAAACAAATATGAAAGAAGATAAGTAATAACTAGAGCGCCAAAAATTACCTTGTAATCGATCAAAAATTTCCTGATCTACGTTCACCAAACTACTTTCAATATTTACGTAATATTTTCAAACATTTTCGGGTGAGGTCCCCTTTGCATTGCTGAAATACGAGTATTTCAACCCCAATATTTTTGAAGTTACAATATTCCCTTCTGTCAAGTTGACATTATGAGAATTCATACATAGAATAATAATTATATCAATCTACAATGAAAAGGCACATAAAAGGTCAAAAATTCTCACAATTCCATGGAATTGTGAGAATTTTTGACCTTTTTTGTGCCTTTTCATTGTAAAAAATGAACTCACATTTATTATCGCTTCAATCATTATATCAATCTGTGAAATACGATTTACATTGAAATTTAAAAAAATCATATCTCCGAAAGTATTAGCTTGTTAGAGTTGAAAATGATATGAATGGATTCTTATGATAAAACTGCTTATTGAAAAAAATTTGATTTGGAATTTGTTTCGTAAAAAAAAATTTTTTTTTTGTTACTCCGAAACCATCTGTCCGATTTTGCCCAATAACGAACTTAGCCGAGATATTCATCCCCCAAACCTACTCTGAAAATTTCAACTCTCTAGCTCATTCCGTTCGAGAGTTATCGTGCTTACGGCCGGCCGGCCGGATCGGCCGGCCGGCCGGACAGAATGAATTTCGACCACGGATTCTTGATCAGTGAGTCGAACCAAATCGTTTAAGACCATTTTCATCGAAATATTCCAAAATTACAGACATTTGGGCAAATTGATAAGCACTCAGTTCCGAGGAACTAGAGCGCCAAAAATGGTCTCAAACGATCAAGTTCGACTCACTGGTGAAGAATTCGAGGTCAAATTTGATTCTGTCCGGCCAGCCGGCTGGCCGCCCGGCCTTCCGTTGCCACGATAACTTGAGAACGGAAAAAGAAAGCGACTTGAAATTTTCAGGGTAGGTTGCGCGTCCAGATAAAACGGACAAGTTCGTTAATGGGCATAATCGGTCCAACAGTTTCCGAGTGATAATTTTGGCATCAACCAATACGATTGTAAAATTTTCAATGCTTTCCCCCCCAAAAATTTTGCTTCGGCCCGTCCCTGACAAACTCAAATGTCGCATTCAGATGCTCAACCTACCCTAAAAATTGCTATTAGTCGCTATCTCTTTCCGTTCTCAGGTTATCGTGACATAAATAATATTTTTTAATAATTTTTAAAAAAAATTCTAGTGTTACGATTCTCAGAAAATTTCACAATCGTATTGGTTGATGCCAAAATTATCACTCGGAAACCGTTGGACCGATTATGCCCATTAACGAACTTGTCCGTCCTATCTGGACGCGCAACCTACCCTGAAAATTTCAAGTCGCTTTCTTATTCCGTTCTCGAGTAATCGTGGCAACAGAAGGCCGGGCGGCCAGCCGGCTGGCCGGACAAAATCAAATTTGACCTCGAATTCTTCACCAGTGAGTCGAACTTGATCGTTTGAGACCATTTTTGGCAAAAAATTCGAATATTACAGACATTTGGGCAAAATGATAACGCGATGTTCCTCAGAACATGCGCATAAAAAAGTGTAATTAAAAAAAACCAAGGGTGCTAAAAATTATCAATCCGAAACTAGCTGAGGTTATTTTATTTGTCATTCCACATTCAATCATACTTAATTTTTTAGAATAGTAGATATTTTATATCATGATGAGCAACGAATTTTGACTAGAACCAAAAATAAATATGACATGTCTCTTATCGGTAGATATGATGACAGAATCGATTTTGACCACGGATTCTTGATCTTCGTTAAGTTGTTATTCTTTTTGGCGCTCTAGTTCCTCGGAACAGAGTGCTTATCGATTTGACCAAATATTTCGAATTTTTGGCTGAAAATGGTCTCAAACGATTTGGTTCGACTCACTGATCAAGAATCCGAGGTCGAAATCGATTCTGTCCGGCCGGTCCGGCCGTAGGCACGATAACTCTCGACGAAAGGAGTTAGAGGATTGAAATTTGCAAGGTGGGTTTGGAGCGTAAATATCTCGGACGAGTTCGTTAATGGGCGAAATCCATCAAGTGGTTTCGGAGTTATGGCCGAGTTTAGTAAAAACATTTTTTATGAATATTTCCGAAACCGATCACTAGATCTATCTGAAATTTAGCATCAAATTGTAGAATCATGACCTTTATATACGCATGTGAAGTTTTGTATTGACCATCAGGTTACCGCAAAGTGTCAAAAAAAATTTTGAAAATTAAAAAAAAAATTTCTACAATAACTCTCGAACGGAATGAGCTAGGCAGTTGAAATTTTGAGAGTAGATTAGGGAGATGAATATCTCGGTTAATTTCGTTATTGGGCAAAATAGGCCAGATGGTTTCGGAGTAACGAAAAAAAATAATTTTTTTTAAGTAACAAATTTCAAATTCAATTTTTATTTAAGATGCAGTTTCACCATAAAAATCTATTGATATCATTTTCAACTCCAACAAGGTAATACTTTCGGAGATATGATTTCAATAATGAATCATCGTACTTCTATGTTTTCACAGAATGCTATAATTATTCTATCTAAGCTTTATTATATGGTCTATGTTCATACTCGTACATGTCATCCTGTTCTATAAGAGAGAGTCAAATTCATCATAAATAAACTATTATTTGAATTGAATTTCCTTTATGATGCAGTTCTATCATAAGAATACATTGATATAATTCTCAACTCTGAGGAACCAATACTTTCGGAGATATAATTAGTCTGTTTGAACAAGAGCGCCAGAAAGCTCCTGTCCACAGGGAAAGAACCAATTTTTTCCACCATAATGAAAAAACATTAATTATCCTTTTTTGGCGAAACTCAGAGTAAGTAGTCGTAGGGCGGCATAATCGGTATTGCACACGGGAGATGAAACAGCTATAGCGGCGGGCCTGAGCACAACCCCTTGATTTTGAATAGGGATGAGGGGTGTAAGGGTCACTTTCTGCAGCAAAAATTTTTTTTTAAGAGAAAAAATAAATAACATTTTTGCGCGTATGTTCAGGGGAACATCGCGTTATCATTTTGCCCAAATGTCTGTAACTTTAGAATTTTTTGACGAAAATGGTCTCAAACGATTTGGTTCGACTCCCCAATGGAGAATTCGAGGTAAAATTTGATTCTGTCCGGCCGGCCGTTGCCACGATAACTCGAGAACGGAAAGAGCCAGCGACTTGAAAATTTCAGGGTAGGTGGCACATCCCAATACAACGGAAAAGTTCGTTAATGGGCATAATCGGCCCAATGGTTTCCGAGTAATAATGTTGTTTTCAACCAATATAAATCCGATCTAATTGAAACTTGGTGAATAGTTGTAGAATATAAACCTATGCACGTTTGTGAAATTTTGTGAGAATCGTATCGCTAGAAAATTATTAAAAAATATTTTTGTTGTCACGATAACCTGAGAAAGGAAAGAGATAGCGGCTTGAAGTTTTCAGGTTATAGGTGGTGCATCTGAATGTGACATTTGAGTTTGTTTATAAGCATAATCGGCCAAACGGTTTTGTAGCTATAGCCATCTGAAATTTGGTTGTTTTTTCCTCATTAACTCGAAAAATACAAAACCGATTGAATTCAAACATGGTTATTAGTTGTAGAATGCCAACGCGAAAATTCTTGCAAAATTTCGTGAGGATAGTATTTGTAGAAAATGTTTAAGAAATCATTGAAAATTAAAAAAAATTTCTATATATCAGTAACTATTCGTCTGAAATTGCTGAAATTTTGCAAGAGCCTTTAGAACCTAACTCTACTGCCAAGTTTTAACACGATCGGTTGAATATATTGTTGGTATTCGAGCAACCTTGTGTGAGTTCAGTAGATGGGTGACCGTTGCCTCGATAACTTTCGAACGAAAGGAGATAGGGACTTGCAATTTTCAGGGTAGGTTGCGTATCCGAATGGGAGAGCATAATCGGTCTAACGGTTTCCGAGTTATACCGAACTGGAATATTATTTCCTCGATAACTCAAAAAATAAAGGTTCGATCGAATTGAAGCTTGGTAACTATAGTAGTAGAAAATCAACATAAAGACGTGTTTAAAATTTTGTAAGAACCGTACCCCAGAAAATTTGAAAAAAATGACGAAAAAAAATTGGTTCAAGCACTGACGTGAAGTGAGAACCTTTTGCGCGTATGTTCTCTTGTCCATTCTCCTTTATTGGAAACTACTAATCGAATTTACCATGGTGAATTTTGTCTGTTCTCCTATATTGGACACCCTTCCTTAATCGAATTTACCTTGTTAAATTCGGAGTGTCCAATACAGGAGAACAGGCAATATAGAATTTCCCATGGTAAATTCGATTAAGAGTGTCCAATAAAAGAGAATTGACAAGAGAACATATACGCACAAAAGCTTCTGACTTCACGTCAGTGCTTGAACCAATTTTTGCGCGCGTGTTCCGCAAGGAACAGCGTGCTATCATTTCGTCACAATGTCTGTATTTTTCGAATTTTTTTTCGAAAATGGTCTCAAACGATTGGGTTTGACTCCCTGATGAAGAATTCGAGGTCAAATTCAATTCTGTCCGTCCGGTCCGGCCGGCCGGTCCGGCCGGCCGGTCCGGCCGGCCGGTCCGGCCGGTCCGGCCGTTAGCACGATAACTCTCGAACGGAATGACTTAGAGCGTTGAAATTTGCAGGGTAGTTTCGTAGCGTAAATATCTCGGACAAGTTCGTTAACAGGCGAAATCGACCGAGCGGTTTCGGAGTTAAGGCCGTTTTTAATAAAAACGTTTTTTATGAATATTTCCGGAACCGATCACTCAATCTTTTTGAAATTTTGCATCAGATTGTAGAATCATGACCTTTATATGCCTGCGAAGTTTTGTGTTGAACGGACGGCCCTAAAATGGCAAAAAAAAATTTTGAAAATTTGAAAATTTTGTTTTCACGATAACTCGAAAAATACTGATCTGATTAAATTGAAACTCAGTAGTTAGATGCAAAAGACCAAAGCAAACACTTTTGCAAAATTTCTTGATGATCACGTGACATGAAAAAAATAAAAAAATTACTACTATTTTGCGGAATACTTTGCTTTTAATGCCGAAACATATGTTTTTGAGGTTCATGCTGCCCTTTCCGGGCATTTTCCGTATTGCGCATGCGCAGATGAGAAGTCCTTTAACTGCTGTAGTTTTCGTCAGAGAGGATTGGGGTTTTGGGGTGGCGGATGCTATTCCTCCATAGAATTCAGATCCCTGATGAGGGTCTGCGCATGCGTAGATTAAAGATGCGATATCTTCCGAACCACTAGTTTTGGAGAATCGGAGTTTTTTGTAAGGTGTGTTATTTTGAGAGGACTTTTAGCCGCCAGTAGATTGCGCATGCGCAGAAGAGAAGTGACGGTTTTTGGGTTGGATGGGTTATGTTGGGAGTGCTGAGTCGATATTATGAGGTTTTAATAGAATATTCATAGCAATTCAGTGCAAGGACAAGTCAGTTTGGGGGATGTAGCGTTGTTTCCGAGTTAAAGTGTCCGTACCGTGGCCCTGGGGCTAATTTTGAAATTGATGTTACCCCTTACAGGCATTTTTCGTTATGCGCATGAGCAGACCATCAGTAATTTAACTGGTGGTGTTTTCGTCAGAGAGGATTAGGGTTTTGGGGTGGCGGATGCTATTCCTCTATAGAATCCCCTGTTGAGGGTCTGCGCATGCGTGGAATAAAGATGTGATATCTCCTGAACCACTAGTGTTGGAGAATCGGAGTTTTTTGTAAGGTGTGTTATTTTGAAAAGGACTTTTAGCCGCGAGTAGATTGCGCATGCGCAGAAGAGAAGTGACTGTTTTTGGGTTGGATGGGTTATGTTGGGAGTGCTGAGACGATATTATGAGGTTTTAAAAGAATATTCATAGCAATTCAGTGCAAGGACAAGTCAGTTTGGGGGCTGTAGGGTTGCTTCAGAGTTAAAGTGTCCTTACCTTGGCCCTGGGGCTAATTTCGAAATGGATGCAACCCCTTACGGGCATTTTTCGTTATGCGCATGAGCAGTGATTTAACTGCTGGTGCTTTCGTCAGATAGGATTGGGGTTTTGGGGTGGCGGATGCTTTTCCGCTATAGAATCCCCTGGTGAGGGTCTGCGCATGCGTGGATTCAAGAAGCGATATCTCCTGAACCACTAGTGTTGGAGAATCGGAGTTTTTTGTGAGGTGTGTAATTTTGGGAGGACTTGCAACCACGAGTATACTGCGCTTGCGCAGACGAGAAGTGAATGGTTTTGGGTTGTTTGGGTTATGTTGGGAGTAATGAGCCGATATTGTGAGGTTTTAAAAGAATATTCATGTCAATTCAGTGCACGGACACAAGTCAGTTTGGGGGAAATAGCGTTGTTTCCGATTTGAAATGTCTGTATGGTGGCCCTGAGGCGAATTTATAAATAACTATATTCGGTAGATCTATATTAAAATGCGTTCGGATTTGGAGAAGATGCAATTTCGTCCCTAACGGAGGACCCACAACCGAATTTTTTTCTGATCTACGGTAAAACTAACAGCCAAACTGTATTGATAGCTATATTTGTTAAAGGAACTTGAAAAAAAAAAAAAAGCACTGACCTGAAGTCAGTACTCTTTGGCGCGCGTGTTCACGGTGGCTAATTTGAATTGAATTATTCAAAATTTAACAGTGCTGTATCTAAGCTGCCATCAGGATAGAGTAACAAAGTTGGAAAAGAACACAAGTGACTCTCCTTAGTCGCACAAGCTCCTAGAAGATTTGGGAGGGTCAGTATAATCCTAATCATGTTTATAGCACGCGCGCAAAAGCAGATTGACTTAACAATGAAAGAAAAAGTGTAAAAAGTCAATCTGCTTTGGCGCGCGTGCTATAAACATGATTAGGATTATACTGACCCTCCCAAATCTTCTAGGAGCTTGTGCGACTAAGGAGAGTCACTTGTGTTCTTTTCCAACTTTGTTACTCTATCCTGATGGCAGCTTAGATACAGCACTGTTAAATTTTGAATAATTCAATTCAAATTAGCCACCGTGAACACGCGCGCCAAAGAGTACTGACTTCACGTCAGTGCTTTTTTTTTTTTCTTCTACCTCTTTATAGCGCAGTTTCCGAGGAACATTTCGAGGACTTCGATGTAATTGCTGAAGCAAAATATACGATTTCATAAAAGATTTTCGTTGTATTACTAAAAATTTGTTACTTATTCAACAAAAATTGATATATCTGAAGGGAAGATCAAGAAGCTCAAGAAAACTATTTATTTTTGCGCGCGTGTTCCGCAAGGAACAGCGTGCTATCATTTCGTCACAATGTCTGTATTTTTCGAATTTTTTTTCGAAAATGGTCTCAAACGATTGGGTTCGACTCCCTGATGAAGAATTCGAGGTCAAATTCAATTCTGTCCGTCCGGTCCGGCCGGCCGGTCCGGCCGGCCGGTCCGGCCGGTCCGGCCGTTAGCACGATAACTCTCGAACGGAACGACTTAGAGCGTTGAAATTTGCAGGGTAGTTTCGTAGCGTAAATATCTCGGACAAGTTCGTTAACAGGCGAAATCGACCGAGCGGTTTCGGAGTTAAGGCCGTTTTTAATAAAAACGTTTTTTATGAATATTTCCGGAACCGATCACTCAATCTTTTTGAAATTTTGCATCAGATTGTAGAATCATGACCTTTATATGCCTGCGAAGTTTTGTGTTGAACGGACGGCCCTAAAGTGGCAAAAAAAAAATTTGAAAATTTGAAAATTTTGTTTTCACGATAACTCGAAAAATACTGATCTGATTAAATTGAAACTCAGTAGTTAGATGCAAAAGACCAAAGCAAACACTTTTGCAAAATTTCGTGATGATCACGTGACATGAAAAAAATAAAAAATTACTACTATTTTGCGGAATACTTTGCTTTTAATGCCGAAACATATGTTTTTGAGGTTCATGCTGCCCTTTCCGGGCATTTTCCGTATTGCGCATGCGCAGATGAGAAGTCCTTTAACTGCTGTAGTTTTCGTCAGAGAGGATTGGGGTTTTGGGGTGGCGGATGCTATTCCTCCATAGAATTCAGATCCCTGATGAGGGTCTGCGCATGCGTAGATTAAAGATGCGATATCTTCCGAACCACTAGTTTTGGAGAATCGGAGTTTTTTGTAAGGTGTGTTATTTTGAGAGGACTTTTAGCCGCCAGTAGATTGCGCATGCGCAGAAGAGAAGTGACTGTTTTTGGGTTGGATGGGTTATGTTGGGAGTGCTGAGTCGATATTATGAGGTTTTAATAGAATATTCATAGCAATTCAGTGCAAGGACAAGTCAGTATGGGGGATGTAGCGTTGTTTCCGAGTTAAAGTGTCCGTACCGTGGCCCTGGGGCTAATTTTGAAATTGATGTTACCCCTTACAGGCATTTTTCGTTATGCGCATGAGCAGACCATCAGTAATTTAACTGGTGGTGTTTTCGTCAGAGAGGATTAGGGTTTTGGGGTGGCGGATGCTATTCCTCTATAGAATCCCCTGTTGAGGGTCTGCGCATGCGTGGAATAAAGATGTGATATCTCCTGAACCACTAGTGTTGGAGAATCGGAGTTTTTTGTAAGGTGTGTTATTTTGAAAAGGACTTTTAGCCGCGAGTAGATTGCGCATGCGCAGAAGAGAAGTGACTGTTTTTGGGTTGGATGGGTTATGTTGGGAGTGCTGAGACGATATTATGAGGTTTTAAAAGAATATTCATAGCAATTCAGTGCAAGGACAAGTCAGTTTGGGGGCTGTAGGGTTGCTTCAGAGTTAAAGTGTCCTTACCTTGGCCCTGGGGCTAATTTCGAAATGGATGCAACCCCTTACGGGCATTTTTCGTTATGCGCATGAGCAGTGATTTAACTGCTGGTGCTTTCGTCAGATAGGATTGGGGTTTTGGGGTGGCGGATGCTTTTCCGCTATAGAATCCCCTGGTGAGGGTCTGCGCATGCGTGGATTCAAGAAGCGATATCTCCTGAACCACTAGTGTTGGAGAATCGGAGTTTTTTGTGAGGTGTGTAATTTTGGGAGGACTTGCAACCACGAGTATACTGCGCTTGCGCAGACGAGAAGTGAATGGTTTTGGGTTGTTTGGGTTATGTTGGGAGTAATGAGCCGATATTGTGAGGTTTTAAAAGAATATTCATGTCAATTCAGTGCACGGACACAAGTCAGTTTGGGGGAAATAGCGTTGTTTCCGATTTGAAATGTCTGTATGGTGGCCCTGAGGCGAATTTATAAATAACTATATTCGGTAGATCTATATTAAAATGCGTTCGGATTTGGAGAAGATGCAATTTCGTCCCTAACGGAGGACCCACAACCGAATTTTTTTCTGATCTACGGTAAAACTAACAGCCAAACTGTATTGATAGCTATATTTGTTAAAGGAACTTGAAAAAAAAAAAAAAAGCACTGACGTGAAGTCAGTACTCTTTGGCGCGCGTGTTCACGGTGGCTAATTTGAATTGAATTATTCAAAATTTAACAGTGCTGTATCTAAGCTGCCATCAGGATAGAGTAACAAAGTTGGAAAAGAACACAAGTGACTCTCCTTAGTCGCACAAGCTCCTAGAAGATTTGGGAGGGTCAGTATAATCCTAATCATGTTTATAGCACGCGCGCAAAAGCAGATTGACTTAACAATGAAAGAAAAAGTGTAAAAAGTCAATCTGCTTTGGCGCGCGTGCTATAAACATGATTAGGATTATACTGACCCTCCCAAATCTTCTAGGAGCTTGTGCGACTAAGGAGAGTCACTTGTGTTCTTTTCCAACTTTGTTACTCTATCCTGATGGCAGCTTAGATACAGCACTGTTAAATTTTTTTAAATAACACATCAGTCTAGTCAGCCTGTACAATTAACGAAAGTAGAGAATATTTAGTGAAGGATAAAATTACTCACCAGTTTCGGGAGAAATAGAGTGATGTATTGACATTTGCATCAGGAACAGAAAACATGTTGATTTTGAAACACTGCACATCTCAATTCGGCTCTTGTCCGGCACGTATAGTCACTGAAAATACCGAATCACAACCTCGAACAACGTTTTATTCGCGGGCAAGAATTGTATTGGATCAATTTATTTTGAATTAAAAGTCTGCTGCACATCAGCCAAACCAAACATTTAGAGAAAACGTCACAACAGCGAATATTTTGGGTGGCATCCGTGATCTTACCGAATGTTTATGTATTTAGCCGTTTAACGTGATTATAATTAGATAAAACAATTGTTCGGTTCGAAGCCGTTATGAAAAATAACCGATGGTCCATTACGCTTAACTAGTTTAGTGAAATAGTAATGGTTCAATCTTCTGATATTTTCTATTGAATGGTACCTGAATTTCTTCTTCCTCTGGAATTTGATTTGGGGTATATTCCTGCAATATTACGGAAAAATCTCAGTTTTCTCGCTTTATAGACTCACTGCGATAAGAAAGGGTCATCAAACATGAACATTCTCTAGAAAATTTGTATATTATACCTATTTTGTCCGTTCATTTTTTTGGTAGTTCGATTATTCAAGAAAAAATGGAATATTACCACAAAACTGTGTTTCTTTCATTGCCCATGCATGAACGTTTCTACTCATGTGAGTAATGAAGGAGAATCAGCCGAAGGGTCAACGTATTTCGTAGATTAATCTTTGGGTTCTTTCATTGAACAATATCAAATTCAGAAATATTTTTTCCACGACGAGTTATGGGTCAAAACTGACTAAAATCAGTATTCTTTTCGAAAACGATGTGTTCCGATATTTCGCAGTAATCGGCCTAGCAGAAGAGCTAGTTTGGGCGCAAATTTGGAACTTATACCTACAAAAATCGCTATACGAGAACAATTTCTTTCGGGATGTAGACACAACACTAAACAAAATCATGAAAAAAAAAATCACGGTCTGTATTGCATTTGAAGTCGCCCAAGGCCGTCCAATTTACGAAGTTGGTTTGATAGCAGGAATGAATAGTGCTAATTGTTGTCAACTAGCACCTACAGAACAGATACTACATAGGTACAATAATCTAATCTTCTCAATATTTGTTCGACCGTTACTTGCTTGATCAAACGTGGGACGATATTCGAATGAAGATTTTGGATTTATTTTCAAGCGAATTTATTACCTGAGATAAACACAATAAAAGCAGAACTACCGTACCTATTGTCAGTTCATGGAGTTTGTTATCAGATTAATAAAATGGGGGGGTTGGTTTGTATATTATCGTATCTATCAGATTATTGAATCCAAAGTGGGTTACGTTTCTATTATTTTCTATTTGGAGTCGAAAATTCAATAGTACGTTTTTGCGCGTATGTTCTGGGGAACATCGCGTTATAGTTTTGCCCAAATGTCTGTAACTTTCGAATTTTTTGACGAAAATGGTCTCAAACGATTAAGTTCGACTCCCCAATGAAGAATTCGATGTCAAATTTGATTCTGTCCGTCCGGCCGTCCGGCCGTTGCCACGATAACTTGAGAACGAAAAGAGCTAGCGACTTGAAATTTTCAGGGTGGGTGGCGCATCCCAATACGACGGACAAGTTCGTTAATGGGCATAATCGGCTCAGTGGTTTCCGAGTAATAATTTTGTTTTCAACCAATATGAATCCGATCGAATTGAAACTTGGTGAGTAGTTGTAGAATATGAACCTAAGCACGTTTGTGAAATTTTGTGCGAATCGTATGGCTACAAAATTATTAAAAAATTATTAAAAAATATTTTTGTTGTCACGATAACTTGAGAACTGAGAGAGATAGCGGCCTCAAGTTTTCAGGTTAGGATGTACACCACAACGCGACATTTCAGTTTGATTATGAGCCTAATCGGCCAAACGGTTTTAGAGTTATAGCCATCTGAAATTTTATGAAATTTTGTGGTTTTTGTTCCTCATTAACTCGAAAAATACTGAACCGATTGAATTCAAACATGGTTATTAGTTGTAGAATGCCAATGCGGAAACGTTTGCAAAATTTGGTGAGGATAGCATTTGTAGAAAATTTTAAATAAATCTTTGAAAATAAAAAAAAAAAGTTCTATATATCAGTAACTAATCGTTCGAAATTGCTGAAATTTTGCAAGAGCCTTCATAACCTAACTATACTGACAATTTTCAAGTTTTAATACGATCGGTTAAATATTGTTGGAGGTTCGAGCATTCTTGTGTGAGTTCAGTAGATGGGTGACCGTTGCCTCGATAACTTTCGAACGAAAGGAGATAGGGACTTGCAATTTTCAGGGAAGGTTGCGTATCCGAAAGGAAGAGTTGAGTTCAATTTTGGGCATAATCGGTCTAACGGTTTCCGAGTTATACCCATCTGGAATATTGTTTCCTTGATAACTCAAAAAATAAATATTCGATCGAATTGAAGTTTGGTAACTAGTAGTAGAAAATCAACATAAAGACGTGTTTAAAATTTTGTGAGAACCGTACCCCTAGAAAATTTGAAAAAAACGACGAGAAAAAAAATTTTAAGAACCGTACCCCTAGAAAATTTCAAAAAAATCACGAAAAAAAAATTGGTTCAAGCACTGACGTGAAGTCAGAAGCTTTTGCGCGTATGTTCTATTGTCCATTCTTCTGTATTGGACACCCTTAATCGAATTACCATGGTAAATTATGTTGTCCATTCTCCTGTATTGGACACTCTTAATTCGAATTTACCATGGTAAATTCGAATTAAGTGTCCAATACAGGAGAATGGACAACATAATTTACCATGGTAATTTCGATTAAGGGTGTCCAATACAGAAGAATGGACAATAGAACATACGCGCAAAAGCTTCTGACTTCACGTCAGTGCTTGAACCAATTTTTTGTTCTTGTCGGTGGCGTATATCGTGGATTTAATTATAATTTTTAATATAATTTTAATTATAAGGGTGGGGCCAATTGTTTATTAGTTTTGGCTACAAGTTCAACAATTTATGAGCACCTATAGGTAATTTTTGTATACATCCTTTGAACTTTGGGGTACCTATACTCGTACTTTAAAGTCGATGTAGGTATATATTTGTCTGTTATTTATTGATATTCAGTAATCATTTCTCCATATGATGTATTATGTACGTGTCTTCAAAACTGTTTACCTATAGAAATTATCACGTCGAACATTATTTTTAACTATTTTTTCCGTATCACATATTGAAATGGCTATCATCCGGGCCTGTACAAATACCGGCTGGCCGATCGTATTATAAGCATTACTTTCGACAGAAATAACCAAGAAAATGGAAATATAAAAGCGATTCGAACGTTTATCATGCTGAAGAGCCATTCGAAATTTTGAAAAAACCAACCCATATAATACTTTGCATCGGTACATATTAATACAAACTTCTACATTTTCGTATTGAACAAATTGGTCGTAAAAGACGATATCCGACATTCAATGGATTTTTCTCCCAAACTTTGAAAAATGTCTATAAAGTAAAAAAAAATTAAATGATTAATAATCACTAAAAAAAAAAACGCATCTGAAATTTGGTTATTATGTCCTCAATAACTCGAAAATTCTTGCAAAATTTCGTCAGGATCGTATCACTAAAAAATTCTATTTACCAAAAACTAATCGTCTGACATCGCTGTAATTTTGCGAGAGCTTTCAAAAACTAACTCTACAGCCAAGTTCCAAGTTTGAACACGATCGGATCTATATTGTTGGAGATCCGAGCAGCCTTGAGTAAATTCAGTAGCTGGATGGTTGACCGTTGCCTCAATAGCTTTTGAACGGAAAGAGATAGGGATAGGCAATTTTCAGGGGCGGTTGCGCATCCGAATGGAAAAGTTAATTTCGTTGTTGTGCATAATCGGCCTGACGGTTTCGGGGTTATATTATACCCATCTGATGGAATATTATTTTCTCGATAACTCAAAGAATACAGATCCGGTCGAATTGAAACTTGGTAAATAGTTGTAGAATATCGACATAAAGACGTGTGTGAAATTTTGTGAGGACCGTACCACTAGAAAATAAAAAAAAATTACGAAAAAATATTATGTGTCTCACGATAACTTGAGAACGGAAAGAGATAGCGACTTGCAATTTTCGGGGTAGGTTGCGCATCCGAATGCGATACTTAGTGCGTTAATAGGCATAATCGGCCAAACTGTTTTGGAGTTATACTTAATTGAAATGTTGTTATTTCCTCAAAATATAGAAATCTGATCCAATTAAAACTGGGTAGTTACTATGTAGAATACCGACGCGCAAATTTTCGCGGAATTTCTTGAATATCGGTATCCTGAAGTAACGTTTGAAGCGTAAGTTTTTTCGTATATTATTTATTAGATATTCAACGAATTACAATTCCGATAGCTACATATATGTCTGAATTACAAATTCTGTGATCATCGACGATTGTCTCATTACTCAAATCTGTCATTAAAATGATACGAAATGTATTCATATCTTATAAAAGCTGAGAAAACGGTATATAGGTATCGATGGTAAATTAGATTAAGATTGCCCAATAGAGGTGAATAGACAATATAGGTCATGCGCGCAAAAGCTCTCGACTTTACGTCAGTGCTTGAACCAATTTTGTATATCATAACTTTGCCTCATAAAATCGTTAGTCTGAAATAAAACGATTGATTGAAAGAATATTATAAAAAAATAATAATTATCATACTCTTTTTACATAAATTCAGATCAGAGTGTTTATTATCTTCACAAAAAAATGAAGTGGGCATAATGGAAATGATTTATATAAAAAAAATATGTATATGGTTGATACAGGATTGAACTGTTTTTTACTATATTTTTGGCGCTCTAGTTCCTCGGAACTGAGTGCTTATCAATTTGCCCAAATGTCTGTAATTTTCGAATTTTTCGATGAAAATGGTCTTAAACGATTTGGTTCGGCTCACTGATCAAGAATCCGTGGTCGAAATTCATTCTGTCCGGCCGGCCGGCCGTAGGCACGATAACTCTCGAACGGAATGAGCTAGACAGTTAGGGCCAGTTTCATAATAAGTTTTAAAGTCTCTTTAAATTTAAAGCATCCTTCAGTTGGATATTTTGAACCAAAATGTCACTTTGAAGGATACTTTAAATTTAAAGGAACTTTAAAATTTATTATGACCGGCCGTTATTGGGCAAAATGGGACAGATATTTCGGAGTAACAGAAAACAATAATTTTTTTTAACTTAACAAATTCCAAATTAAATTTTTTTCAATAAGCAGTTTTACCATAAGAATCCAATGATATCATTTTTAACTATAACAAGCTAACACTTTCGGAGATATGATTTTTCAAAATTTCAATAATAAATCGTATTTGTACGTTTTCACAGAATTATATAATTATTCTATGTATGAATTGTCATAATGTCAACTTATTTCCTGAGACATGACAGTTTTCTGGCCTGAAAGTTGACAAAAATCGAATAAAAGGGTAAAAAACAGTCAAATAAACCCCCATGTGTGGCGATCTTATGTCGAAAAGTGAAAATTAAGAATATATATCCCAGGTACGTACCGACGTTTTATTCCAATACCGGAGATCGATAAGATCGTTCGAGGAGCCCGATAGCTGGTCGGTCTGACCCGTCGGGTTTCGGAACGAGAGAAGGCGGGCTCAAATCCCGGAAAGGAAATTACACTTTTTGGCGCTCTAGTTCATCGGATCTGAGTGCATATGAATTTTTATTTAAGATGCAGTTTCACCATTGAATTCCATCGATATCATTTTCAACTCTAACAAGCTAATACTCTCGGAGATATGATTTTTCTAAATTTCAATAATGAATCGTACGTACTTCTTAGTTTTCACAGAATGTTATAATTATTCTATCTAAGCTTTATTATATGATCTGTGTTTATACTCGTATATTTCATCCTGTCCTATAAGAAAGACTCAAATTCATTTCAGCTATTTTAATTTGATTTCTTCCATGGTGCAGTTCTCATTCTCAGATTGCTCATTTAATCTTGATAAATAAACTATAATTTGAATTTAATTTCCTTCATGATGCAGTTCTTTCATAAGAATACATTGATATAATTCCCAACTCTGAGAAACCAATACTTTTGGAGATATAATTTGTCTGTTTGAACTATAGCGTCAGAAAGTCCTGTCCACAGGGCTTGAACCCATTTTTTTTAATAGGAAAATCTTGAAGCACTTAAATTTTAAACATCAACAAATATTCTAACGTGATCAGGGTTATACCCTTATTACACTATCCACCGTATTCACAAAGCATTAAATCTCCGTTGAGTCCTAACCATAGACAAGGGATCCTCAGTTAAGGATAAATAAGAATCGCAACCTCAGTTAACGTGAATATTAAAGTGAAACAGGCTTGTTTCACCACCGTTACATACGTTAACTGAGGTTGCGATTCTTATTTATTCTTAACTGAAGACCTCAGTTAGGACTTAACGGAGATTGAATGCTTTGTGAATACGGCCGTATGCCTTTTTCGTGCCTATTGAATGCGCAACACTCGGGTTAACTCGCAATTGAGGGCCCTGACTTGACGTCTTAACATAACCTAGTTCCTTTGAATCACAGATATCGTTAGGTTATGTTAAGATATGTTCTGTGCTTTGAATTGAATCGCAGCCTTCGCAAATTCAATAATAAATTTATGTTTATTACTCTGAAGACGTAACTCGAGGTTGCAAGTTGCGCATGTTGTTAGCGATATTCATGAACGCGTAACACTCGGGTTACCCGCAACGCCCGCAACCTCGAGCTAACTCGCAATTGAGAGACCGGCCAGATAATCTATGATGGCTATCCCCGAGTGATATGAAGTTTCCACCAGTAGCCTAGTATCGCAAAGTAATTATTAATTTCGTTTTTGGAGAAATGCATTCTTGAATTACAGTGTCTTTTTTCTGTATGTAAATTGGCACTCTATGTAGTAGCATATTAAACGTTCCTTCAGACATTCTTAAAACACTATGGTATTGTTTTAAAAATATACGAACAAAACAAGAACTTGAGGTAAATATGTCAATTTCTTCAATGTTTGCAGCTCTTAAATTACCGCCTGGAAGAAGCACGAAAAAAGCGTGGTGTAATAGTGCCACTCATTTGGGGGGAAATTCAATCAACAAATAGCCATGAAAATAGGCGCAAATATAGACATGAAAAAGGCATAGTGTAATAAGGGTATTAGCCACGTCAATACCTCTTACGATAAAAGGGATGAATGTCATTGAACATTGCTCAAGGTTTCTGCATCTCACGGGATTGGAGAAATGATCTTCCTAGATGGCGCTGGTAAGACTGCCTGTTATTCATCGCCACCATATGGTTTAAGTTTCCTAGAACCCTTTTAGCCCCTTCGTTCGTCACTCAGTGCCAAGTTCTGTTGATGACTGGTAATGACCGTGAAACTGATATGTAGCTGCACCGAGTGGAACTTTGGGTGATGATTTGGCTAGACTCTGATCACGTTGGAATATTTGTAATGTTTAATCAAAGAATATTTCTGTGTGTATAGCTCATACTAGCAATTAGCTACTGATGTTTACTGGTTGTATAAGTTTTAAACACAGCATCTTAAATTCAATAAAAAAATTTTGTATAGCATATCCACGGTTGAAATTTAGGAAATCTTGTAATAACCACTACAATTGTACCTGCAGCATATGTTTATCCTGAAAATTCAAGAGACTTCAGGACATCGAAAGATAACGAAATCGACAAAATATGATGTTTGGGTCAATTTTTATATATGTTTTCTGAATATGTACAAAATCATTTAAGTGTGAAATAACGACTCATTGTGCGGTGGGCCACTAATTCTAGAAGAGATTTTCATATTAATCACAATAAATAATTTCTTCAAGTCTTTCTATTTTATTCATATTGAATAGTTGATGATGATGTAAAAAATATATATTTACAAATTAAGTCTTGGATGTTGAAATTTATATGCTGTATCGCTTTTTATTTAATTTTTTTTTCCAAATTTGAAATTGTATGTAGTTATTCATCTTGAGAACTGCCTATTATCATTCCCATTTTTCCTTCTTTTTGGCTGACTATACACATACTTCTTATCCTCAAAAGAATTCATTTTTTTATAAGAACCATAACCTCCTCCCCCTCTTCTTTTTTCTGGCCTGTAGCTTTTGTTTGCAGTTACATCTGTGTAAAAAAGATATAACAATGAGAAAGTTACCTCAAGTTTCAAATAATAATCTAGAAAACTATGAAAAATAAGCAAGGAAAAGAAAGTAATTTCACTTACTTAAATCGACAGCTGGTGGTGTGGTAAATCCAAAGGATTTTCCAACCTGTATTAGGTCCAATGTATTTACATCAAATATAGTTTTGAGCTGATGTGAGTCATAAGCTCGCACATATGATTTGAATGCTTCTTTTGCTGACATATGCAGGAAATAATTTTTACTGATCAGTTGCTCCAACTGCAAAAAAAACAACAATTTTAAGAATATATCAGATGAGGAATAGAATTGTCATCGTTTTCAAGACCATATACTCTGTTACTTTATCAAATAAGATGCTTGTGTGAAAATAAAAAATTGGAGAAACAAATACTTCTATTTAAAGTGCTTCGAAGGCCATATCGATTCAAAGTACTACACTGAAAATATCTAAAGTAGGGGTCACCAAATGGCGGACCGCGGTCCGGATGCGGACCGCGAACATTTTTTTGCGGACCTTTTCTCCAGAAAACATGTAGGTATTCTTAATAATAAAAATTCAGATAACTTTTCGTTTTATTTACTAATTATTGAAATTGGATTTAGATTAACTGATAGTCAAATTCTTATGCCATCATAATGCTATCAAACGGACCGCGACAGATATACAGATTTTGTGAATGGACCTCCAATGAAACTAATTGGTGACCCCTGATCTAAAGGGTGTCTCAGCAAGATCTTGAATTTCGAATTACGCGCCATTTTTGACTGGTGTTGAGTCAGCCATATTTGTTGTTTGTTTAATTAAAACATAGGCATTTACGAAAATGGTGCGTTATAGCTTGGGAGAACGTTTGTTAATTTTGAAAACCCATTATAAACTGTCGACGGCCATCATTACCGGGCCATGTTGACAGACTTTTTTTTTGGCAAGAATTAGACGGAATGGACTTACATGAGCTGTGGTTTCAACAGGATGGCGCTACCTGTCACACCACAAGGGAAACAATGACTTTGTTACAAACCAAGTTTTCAGGTTGAGTAATTTCTCGTTTCGGAGACCAAAACAAGCCGCCAAGAAGTTGTGATTAAACCTGTTTGGACTATTTTCTCTGGGTTTTTTTGAAAAGTAAAGTCTATGCGAACCATCCTGAGACAACTGAGAACCTCAAAGAAAAAATTGCACGTCAAATTCGTCAAATCCAGCAACCCTTACTGCAAAATTTCATCAAAAGAGTGCATACCCGCCGACAGAGCAACGGTGGCCATTTAACCGATATTTTGTTCAATGTGTAAATGTGTCACTACCTCCATACAAATGTAGAAAAAAATGTTAATAAAATATTAAATAAATATATATTTTTTAATTTTTAAAATTCAAGTTCTTGCTGAGACACCCTTTACCTCTTTCATATTCTATGTTAAACAGGGGTTCCAGAATTGAAGAAAGGTAGCGCAAGAACTAACATTGAGATTACAATTCTCAAATGATCAATTTTTGCCCTTGGGTACCAGGATGCTATCATCTTGCCCAAATGTCTCCATTTCGAGCCAAGAATGGCATGAAAAGATTCCATTTGATTTGGTGATTCAGAACACCATAAATTTCGAAAGATGAAACTTGAATTTTGCAGAGTTCTTGAATATGCAAAATGGTTTCGGAGATATATACAATTTTTGCCCAATATTTCCAAAATTACAGATAGACCAGGACCGATTTTTATGTACAGAATCATCAAGGGTCCCCTACTGTCCTGGGAATGCCGGAATAAACTGGCTAGAGACAATAAGGTGACTCTTCTATGCACGCTAGGGCACTGTGGTATTGAAGGAAATGAGAAAGCTGATGAACTTGCAAGAAGGGCCTCCAGAGTAACTTACTGGACCAGAACCCTTCTGTGGGCTTGAAAAGACAACTACATGGGAGAAATAATCCACTTGCACAGGCAAAAAGATTCGTGGATTTCTTACCATCCAATACCAGAAAGCTCCTGCAGTTACCACGAGCTGAGCTTCGGGTAATAGTGGGACTGCTGACAGGGTACTATACGTACAAATACCACATGTACCGATGAGCAAATCAGCAGACAAAACATGCAGGCTCAGTGGATCTGAAAAGGAAACTGCCAAACACATAGTTTGCAAATACCCAGAGCTGGCCAGCCTAAGAATTTTACATATGGGTGAGCCGGTTCTAAATTCTCAGGACGTTATAGCCAAGGCTCCTAAGGACGTCATTAGATATGTTAACACCATTATTAATCTCCTTAGGATTGAATAAGTAGGATAACAGAACATTTACATGTTCAAAACTAGTCTTAGAGATTATGTAGTTGGTAATTATAGTATATAAGAATTTATCAAAGATGTATCATTGTTATGATCAGCTTCTGCTACAAGTAAAGGAGTTATTTTATAGTAATTATTGAATTGTTTTTTTCTTCATCATGCGGGAAAATCCTCAAAACATTCTAATATATCACAGATATTGATAATTATATTTAAGAGGTGCCCTATCAATGGAGCAGGCATAAGATCATATTAAAGTGATTTTAAATTCAATTTGTGTTTGATTAAAGGAATGCTCATATTATTCAATCACTCAGAATTCATATATGAGCTGGTCGTTTCTTTAATCAATGACTAAAATAAAAAAAGCTTCTATGAGAACTTTGAAGTACTCACCTGCAGCTGAATATTGGCAACTTTATTCCAGACAAATTCATATTCATTGAGTGGTACTTTAGATTGCTTCAAATACCAGAGGAAACCTAGCTCCTCAGGTCTCAATATCAAGAGCCCATGACCTGTGCTTCCTTCACCTCTTGCCGTTCGTCCAACACGATGAATATACTCTTTAGGGTCATCTGGTGGATCATATTGTACAATCCAGTCAACAGCTGGAATATCAAGACCTCTAGCAGCAACATCGGTACACAAGAGGATACCTGTCTCAGCATTGCAAAATTCAAAGAATGTTGTTGATCTCTTTGTTTGCTTTTGTCTGCCCTATGAGTTAGAAAAGCAAAGTAAGAAGTAATAAGAAGTTGGTACGGCAGGGATGGCATGATATGAAAGACAATTAAAATCATGATCAACTGATTTTATCTTAATTAAATCTTGATTTAAATCAAACTATTAATTATTATAGGATAGAAAAAAATTTAATATTTTCTAATAGATTTCCTCAGATACAGGGAAAACAAAAATAAAATTCAAAAGTGAACTTAAAGTACATAGATCTTCATTATTTAATACAAGGAATGAACAATAATCCTTTCTTTCAAATGAAATAAAAATCTCGTATATACTAGATGTTGCTAAGTTTATGGTAATTTCTCTATTTTTCCCATGATAAAAATCTATGAATGATTAACGGGTTTTGAAATATACGTGAAACATATTATTATGATAAAACAAATATCTGGGACTAAAAAATCCGACAATTACGCGTTATAAATATAAAATTGGTTCAGGCCCTGTGGACAGGAGCTTTCTGGCGCTCTTGTTCAAACAGACGAATTATATCTCTGAAAGTATTGGAACTTAACCGAGATATTTATCTCCCTAACCTACTCTGAATATTTCAACTGCCTAGCTCATTCCGTTCGAGAGTTATTGTAGAAACAATATTTAAAAATTTTCAAATTTTTTTTTGACACTTTACGGTAACCCGATCAATACAAAACTACACATGCGTCTAAAGGTCATGATTCTAGAATTTGATGTTAAATTTCAGATAGATCGAGTGATCGGTTTTGGAAATAACATAAAAAATGTTTTTACTAAAAACGGCCATAACTCCGAAACCGCTTGATGGATTTCGCAAATTTCAATCCTCTAACTGCTTTCATTCGAGAGTTATTGTGTTAACGGACGCCCGGCCGGACAGAATCGATTTCGACCACGGATTCTTGATCACTGAGTCGAACTAAATTGTTTGATACCATTTTCAGCCAAAAATTCGAAAATTACAGACCGAGGAACAAGAGCGCCAAACATTTGTCAAACCCTGATGTAAGGTTATACTGCTTCGAAATTTTAATGCCGTATGGTTTTATAAATTTTTTTAACTCACATGAATACACATTACTGGCATATCTATATAATTGAACAGCTCATGATGGAATTTAACAGCCATGCAAGAACTGAAGAACACCATGACTTTCTTCTTTCTGTTCCTCTTCAAAAATGTGAAAAGTACCAGCAATCTTTTCTCCGAAGGACACACGACGTAACCTTGCTCCAAGCCGGTTACTGTTGCTGTTTCTTTGTTATCATCTACTCCAACATATATTGGTTCTTTTTTCAGAGCCAAGCTTGTCAAAGCTTCAGTTTTCTTTGTTTGTGTGGCGCTGAATAGCATTGTTTGACGACGTTCTGTAAGTTGAAAAAATTATGGCTATCAAGCTGTAGGATTTCGATAAAGATTGGAATTCTATTTGTATATAGTTAGATTTAGGATTAAAATTTAAAGGGTACAAAGAACGCATTATCGATATATCAGACGTTATCTGGAACCTCTGTCGCCTGAAATTCATTAGCATACCGTTAGCGATACTATACAGATGAGAGGAGATGAAAAATTTAAGACCAAGTCCGACTCTCTGGCGTCTCCAAGGAGGTCGGGGTTAACGGGATATCTATATCTGGATTTTATAAACTCGTAGGGCCCTTGACGTGCAACATTAACAACGACTAGATTCCAGGAATTGCCATAAGACCGTGGGATCATTCCAAGGGAATCCTATTGGTTTAAGGCGGGGTAGATCAGCCAGAGAATTACCAATCATTGCACTACCCTGTGAGATCGAGGGCAAGTGCGGGGGGTAAACAGAGTAGGTACCTAGGGTATGGAGAAGCGAGAGTGGGGCCAGTACTGAGCGATGAAGACTGTAGAATTAAGACGGTTCGCAAGTACGATTTTGTATCCCTAAGACTTAAGACGGTTTTATTGAATTCTGACTTAGACAAATTTAGAGTATATTGCGATAGTCGACAAACTCAGTAATAGCACAAGTAAACACTGTCAGAGTTGTAAATATTTCTTCAAGTTGAATTGTAAATAAAGTGTGTAAATAGCAGAATAAGTGTTTTTTGAAAACCAAAGACGTTAAAGACAAATGTTAGGAAAGTAACTCAATTAACCCTTAGGCGTTTGATATAAAAATCCTACAAAGCTGCGAATGCTTAGGTCAAAATTATTTGGTAAAGCTGACATCACAAAATCAACTAAAATTTCTAATGTTTTCTTGAATGACACTTATAATGTTAACTTATCTATTCAGAGACACAATTTATCCCCCAACAAACCAAAAAAACACATCTAAGCACTGGAATGCAAAAGTGTTCTTATCCCCACTAATCAGAAGTTGAAATGTATAATAACATTATTCTTATAATAGAAGTAAATTTAAATTTCAAACTAACTTACTTGGGATGAGCTTGATGATCTGATTCATGTCCTCTTCAAATCCAATGTCCAATATCCTGTCTGCTTCATCGATAACCAAACACTGTAAATTTCTATACAAGAAGTCAGGAGTATTTTGCATGTGATCCAACAATCTTCCAGGTGTTGCAACAAGTATATTTATGCCTTTGGAAAGTTTTTCAGCCTCTGTCGTTCTACTTGCTCCACCCATAACCAAACCATACGTAATGGCATGGTACTTTAAGAGCTCTTTCAGAACCCCAAAAGTCTGCATGGACAATTCTCTAGTTGGAGAAATAATGATAACTGCGGTACCTAAAAAATTAGTGAAAATACTTAATATGACATACATAATCATCTAATTTAATATCTAATCTTATCATATAGGGTGCTTTTTTATTTTAATCGAAATTTCTAATCGATTAATCATAAAATAATCGGTGTGTTTTTATTTTCGTAAAGTGAATGAATACTTGAAAATAAAAACACATCGATTCATTTACGATTAATCGATTAGACATTGCGCTTAAAATAAAAACGCACCCATACCAAACAATCTGATGCAAGCTGTTTGTGCCAAAACAAGTTTTTGAAGAAAACAGATATGTAGTTTGAAAAGTCTAAAAAAATCAACCCATCAATGAATTATAAAGTGAAAAATAATTTTCAAATATTTCAAATTGGTTTGAGGTTCAACGTTAGTTATTCATAAAGTCATGAATATGTGAGAAGAAACACCAAGCAAATTTGATGTTATTTAAAATTTTATTGAACAATTATTTTTACACTATATTTTATTTGTTACCTTTTAGTTGGCATGTATTCTGAAAGGCTTCAAATCTATTTATGGTTCAAATGAATGATGTTTTAAATATTTCTTGGAAGAATGCAAACCGACCTGTCATCAAGTTTAAACTGTCAGTGACTACAACTATACTTCACCCCAAAATTTTTTTTAGTTTGGGCATTACACCACAATATTTTGCAACATTTAACAGCTAATATGACTGCCGCTAATTTCTAAATGAAATATTAATTCCTTGCTTACCATGCCTTGGTGCTAATTGCATTTTGTAGATCATTTCTACTGCAGGTATGAGGAACGCTAAAGTTTTTCCTGATCCCGTTTTAGCTGCTCCAACTAAATCTCTGCCTTCTAACAATGGTGGTATACTTTTAGCCTGAATCTCTGTCATTTTTGAAAATCCCATATCAACAATTCCCTTCTTGGTTTCATCACATATATTAAGTGATTCGAAAGCTGTCTCATATGTTATTGGAACTGTAAAACATAAATCATTATTAAAAAATGGAGAGTTGTGGCAAAGTCTATAAACTCATATAAACAAAAAGTGCTGCGATAAAAATATAAATAAATTCAACTTTTATGAAGAAAATTAGATATCAAACTTACTGTTAATGTTGATATGTTCCTCAGTGTTCAAAGATGAATGTCCTGTTTCGGTTTCAATAGAAATTTTCTTTTTTTCTGGAAATTATTCAAACTTTAAGTAAAATTGGCAAACACTCGCCTTTTAAGAAAATAATAAATTGTTCTGATTTATTTTTGAATAAATTGAAAATGATTTTCCAATACAGATATCCTCTGTCAATAAGTATTATCAAATGATTCCTAATAAAACAAAGGTAATAAATGATGATCCCTAAAGACTTATTATACTCACTCTTGCTGGGTACATTATCATTATTGACTTCTTCAATTTCAGCACTTTCACAACCATTATTTACTTTCTTTTTTTCTGAAATATTTATGTATCAAGAAATGTAAAATTATCGTTTCCAATACTTACTTTTTTTAATTGGCCGTTTATTATCTGATTTTCTTTCATTATTTTCCCCCAGCAAATCTCCCTCTTGCTTTTGTGCTATTCCATTTGACTTAATTTCCACTGAAACCAAAATCCATTATAATTAACTTCCATGATTAAAATTGACCTTACAAACCGTTATTGGATTCCAGATCTTCAACGATCTTTAACTTGCGTTTTTTAGCTTTTTTTGCTTCTAATCTTGGCATGGTATCAAACTGAATTTTCAATATATCTCAATTTTGAACATGAATTCAGCAACACACGTGTATACAGGTTTTGATCACAGATAACTCCCAACAAATTAGAGGTTAAATTTAATCCATAGAATACCAACTATACGTCAAATCTTGTTTTTTCTTATTATAATATTAAACTGACCTTCACGTGAGCTGTGCAGTCTAGCGGCCTCTGTATCCTAGTAGCTCTATTAAGTTAGCGGCCATCTATTGCAAATCTTAGCAACCAAACTATTGTTATCACTTTTAGCACGAAGTCTGCACCGACTATCCTACTATCATTTTGACATACCAAAATTCAACAAACAATGGCTCTCGAACAGATCAGGAGCTATTGATTTGAAGCAGAACGACGTTGCTTGTGTTTTTGAAAATGTGATAAGTTTTGTGAAATTGCCGAAAAATGTGGATAGCTACAAAAACGAAAAAATACGGCGTTGGTAAGTCAATTCAATTGTTATGTCATGGGAAATATAGAAAAAACTAAATCTGTTTGACGTTTAGAGGAGTATTTTTCACCGATTTCCACGGGTTTTCCTCACATTCAAAATACTGATTAGTTGTTTTGTTATTAGAGAATGTTGTCATTATCTTCTTAAGGTTGTAATTCCTAAATTTCATTAAATGTTCGCCTGTTTATTATGATACTCAATTAAGGTTATTTCATGCAAATTAATGATATGAAGGTAACTCGGCAGATTCTGATTAATTATTTTGTTATTATTTGCTGAGTGTATTATCCAAGTTCACTAGGCATGATATGCATCATTTATCGCTGCATGAAACAGTATTCTCCATGCAGTCCAAGCGGCAGATCCAGGCAATTTAAAACATCTTGGAACTGACGGGATATTATGATTTGATAGGCCCTACAGACTTGACTTCCGGTCTCAGGAGCTGAACAGCATCGTAAATACTCTTTTTAAATATTATTTCCTCTGCGATCATGATTTGAATTTGTAATTAGTGCGGGTAAACACAGCCTGAATTTCTGAATGAACTTCCCTGCAATCTGCAATATACTTTGGAATCATCAAGTCTTTTTACTGTTCTTTATCGACTTTTTTCTTGAGAAATTTCCAAAATTTATCTTTGCTATTAAGAATTGGCTATCAAAGAAACATAATACTATGTGGATATGCTCAAATACCTACCTACTTACCTTACATTTCCTGCTTTTGTGTTTGTTTTGTTGTTAGTGATACTTGTCATTTTAGCTTCTTACTAGATAATAGAATAGATATCTCGAAACATTTTTCAGACATTCTACAATAGATTAAAGCACACAATGAATGAAAAAGGTGAACACGTCAAGGGAGTTAATTTTGTATATTATCTCATTTACTATGAATTTGTTTTTATTTCGCTCATTATTTCCGAAGATAAACATTAGGATTAGATTGGATATTAATACATTAGACTTTGGGTCTATGTTGATTGGGACAACCCTTTTTGCGTTACTCTGATACCATCTGTCCTATTTAGCCCAATAACGAACTTAACCGAGTTATTTATCTCCCAAACCTACTCTGAAAATTTCAACCGCCTAGCTCATTCTGTTCGGGAGTTATTGTAGTAACAAAATTTAAAAATAAAAAATTTTTTTTTTGCCACTTTTCGGCAATCCGATCAATACAAAACTCTGCATGCGTATAAAGGTCACTATTCTGCAATCTGATGCTGAATTTCAGATAGATCGAGTGATCGGTTTCAAAAATATTCATAAAAAATGTTTTTACTAAAAACGGCCATAACTACGAAACCGCTTGGTGGATTTCGTCCGTTAACGAACTCTTCCGAGATATTTACGCTCCAAACCCACCGTGCAAATTTCAATCCTCTAACTCCTTTCGTTCGAGAGTTATCGTGTTAATGGACGGACGGCCAGACAGAATCGATTTCGACCACGGGTTCTTGATCAGTGAGTCGAACCAAATCGTTTGAGACCATTTTCAGCCAAAAATTGGAAAATTACAGACATTTGGGCAAATTGATAAGCACTCTGTTCCGAGGAACAAGAGCGGCAAAAAATGGTTCGAGCACTGACGTGAAGTCAGGAGCTTTTGCGAGCATGTTCTATTGTCTTCTCACCTCTATTGGACACTCTTAATCGATGTAGCATCGATATGTACCGTTTTCTCAGCTTTTATAATATATGAATACATTTCTTATCATTTTAATGACATACTTCACTAACGAGTGAATCGTCCATGATCACAGAATTTTAATTCTGACATAATATGTATTCTATTGGAATTGAAATACGAAAAACTTATGCCTGAAGTAACTCCAGGATACGATATTCACGAAATTCCGCGAAAATTAGTGGGTCGGCATTCTACAAGTAATCACCGAGTTTTAATTGGATCAGATCTGTATATTTTCAGTTATAGTGAAAATAACAACAAAATTTCAGATGAGTATAACTCTAAAACCATTTGGCCGATTATGTTAATTAACTAACTTAAATTTCGCATTTGGATGCGCAACCTACTCTCAAAATTGCAAGTCGCTATCTCTTTCCGTTCTCAAGTTATTGTGAGATACATATTATTTTTTCGTAATTTTTAAAAAATTTTCTAGTTGTACGGTACTCACAAAATTTCAGACACGTCGATATTGTAAACTAGATATCAAGTTTGAATTAGATCGTGTCTGTATTTTCTGAGTTATCGAGAAAATAATATTCCAGGTGGGTATAACTCCGAAACAGTTTGGTTCAACAACGAACTTAACTGTCCCACTCGGACGCGCACCCTACCCTGAAAATTGCAAGTCGCTTTCTTTTTCCGTTCGAAAGTTATCGTGATAACGGTCACCCATCCAGTTACTGAACTCATCCAAGGTTGCTCGGATCTCCAACAATATAGATGCGATCGTATTCAAACTTGGGATTTGGCTGTAGAGTTAGGTTTTGAAGGCTCTCGCGAAATTATATGTCGGACGAATAGTTTCTAATATATATAATATGCAAGTCGTTATCTCTATTCGTTCTCAGGTTATCGTGACATAAATTATATTTTTGTATAATTTTTTTAAACATTTTAGTGATACGATTGTCACAAAATTTCACAAACGTATTTGCATTAATATTCTAAACCTAGCTACCAAGTTTCAATTCGATCGGATCTGTATTGGTTGATGACAAAATTATTACTCGGTAACCGTTGGGCCGATTATGACCATTAATAAGTCTGTCAGTCGTATTTGGATGTGCCACCTACCCTGAAAATTTCAAGTCGCTATCTCTTTCCGTTCTCAAGTTATCGTAGCAACGGCCGGAAGGACAAAATCAATATTGACCTCGAATTCTTCATCAGTGAGTCGAACTTAATCGTTTGAGACCTTTTTCGGCAAAAAATCGAAAGTTACAGAAATTAGGGCAAAATTATAGCTCGCCGTTCCTCAGAATATACGCACAAAAATGAGACATTCTCAAATGATCTATTTAGCTCGATGGTACAAGCAGTCTTTATAAATGGGCGTTAGAATTTGCCAAAATTGGTTACTCAATTCTAATTGTTCTCGGTGTTTTGATTAGAATTAGGGAAAAACACTGAAATATAGAGTAGGTACATATTTAAACATTAGGATTATATTGAAAATTAGCTGACGGTTGTTTCTCAATTGAAAGTTAAGTCGAGGTTGCGAGTTACGCATGTATTTAGCGATATTCATGAACACTTGGGTTACCCGCAACCTCGAGTTAACTCGCAATTGAGAAACCGGTCCTTAGTGTTAGTACATAATTATTGAAAAATATTATTCACGTCACGATAACCTAAGACCGGAAAGAGATAGCGACTTGAAATTTTCAGGTTAGGTTGATAATCTGAATGCGCCATTTGAGTTTGTTTATAGGCATAATCGGCAAAACGGATTTGGAGTTATACCCATCTGAAATTTGGTTCTTAATTCCTCAATAACTCGAAAAATACAAAACCGATCCAATTCAAACATGGTTATTAGTTGTAAAATGGCAACGCGAAAATTCTTGCAAAAATTTCGTAAGAAGCGTATCACTAGAAAATTTTTAAAAAATCATAGAGAATTATTGAAAGAAATTCTATATATCGGAAACTATTCGTCAAACATCGCTGAAATTTTGCGAGAGCCTTCAAAGCCTAACTCTACTACCAAGTTTCAAGTTTGAACACGATCGTATCTATATTGTTGAACATCCGAGCAGCCTTGTGTGAATTCAGTAGCTGGATGGGTGACCGTTGCCTCGATAATTCTTCAACGAAAGGAGATAGGGAATTGCAATTTTCAGGCTAAGTTGCGCATCTGAATGGGAGAGTTAAGTTCGCTGTTGGTCATAATCGGCCCAACTGAAATTTGGTTATTATTTCTTCAATAACCCAAAAAATACGATGCCGTTTCGATTCAAACATGGTAATTAGTTCTAGAATGCCGATGCAAAAATGCTTACAAAATTTCGTGAAGATCGTTTTACTAGAAAATTAAAAAAATCATTGAAAACAAATTTATAATAGTAATAGCAGTAGTCCGACATCTCATCGCTGAAAATTTTGAGAACCTTCAAAATCATGAATGTCATGATGACATATCAAAATATAATATAGATTTTCAGGTCGATTCATAATAGATAGTGAAGCATGTATCTATGAGAGATTACTACATTAGGGTCCAGTAGCGATCTTCGAACATCTGAAGTTCTGAATAATCATCTGGTAGAAGCTCGTTGCTTGTTTGTAGAAATTGGAGATTAAATTGCTAATGAACCTGGTGGTAATCGATTTTCAGGGTAGGTTTCACAGCCCAATTGGAGAGTAAAGTCCGTTTTTGGGCATAATCGGTCCATCGGTTTCGGAGTTATACCCAGCTTGAATATTATTTCCTCGCTAATTCAAAAAATATTGACTCGTTCGAATTGAAGCTTGTTAACTAGTAGTAGAATATCGACATAAAGGCGTGTGTAGAATTTCGTGAGAACCGTACCCCTAGAAAATTGTTAATACATATATTCCAAAAAAAAATTGGTTCAAGCACTGACGTGAAGTCAGGAGCTTTTGCGCGTATGTTCTATTGTCCATTCTTCTGTATTGGACTCTCTTAATCGAATTTACCATGGTGAATTCTATCGTCCGTTCTCCTGTATTGGACACTCCTAATCGAATTTACTATGGTAAATTCGATTAAGTGTCCAATACAGGAGAACGGACAATAGAATTCACCATGGTAAATTCGATTAAAAGTGTCCAATACAGGAGAATGGACAATAGAATATACGCGCAAAAGCTCCTGACTTCACGTCAGTGCTTGAACCAATTTTTTAACATAAATGAATGAAATTGTACGTTAAAAGAAAAACACCCTGTTTGAAGATTTCGGACAAATACATTATGATAATCCATCCAAGGTACCTATTTAGTTAATGCTTTGTTTGTGTGTTGTCTGTTCGTGGCAACGGCCGGACGGACAGAATCAAATTTATGACCTCGAATTATTCATCAGGGAATCGTTTCAGACCATTTTCGGCAAGAAAATGGAAAATAACAGAGATTTGGGCAAAATGATAACGTGCTGTTCCCCAGAACATACGCGCATACGTTGTGCATCCGTATTCGACATTTAAGTTCGTTAACAGGCATACCGCCGTATTTACAAAGCATTCAATCTCCGTTAAGTCCTAACTGAGGTCCTCAGATAAGGATAAATTGGGGATAATAAGGGACAATAAGGAATAAAGGTGGTAAAACAGGCCTGTTTCACCACCGTTAAATACGTTAACTGAGGTTGCGATTAAAATGTATCCTTAACTGAGGACCTCAGCCAGGACTTAACGGAGATTCAAACACTTAACAATGCTTAGTGAATATGGCTGATAATCGGCAAATCGATTTTGTAGTTAAACCCATCTGAAATTGTGAATTTTTCTCAACAACTCAAACAATACTAATACGATCCAATTCAAACATGATAATTAGTTGTAGAATGCTGAGGCCCAAATATTCGCGAAATTCTAGCTAGTAAAGACATTTTCTAGTTACGGTAATCGCCACTATTTACTGTTGGGTAAAACATTAACAGTACGGAAGGACACAGTAACAAAGCCTACAAAGAACACAACTGATTTTCCTTACTCGCTCAAGTTCTGAAGAGCTCATGAGGGGTCTCCTTGGGGAAGACCTAGGAGGAACAGTATAAAAATATATAAATAAAAAAAATTAAATAAATAAAATAAAAACCCTTGAAATAATTTTTGGCTGAAAATTCGGAAATTATAGACATTTGACGAAATGATGTTCAGGCGAATAAAGGCGACAAAAATAAGCCGTGTTGCCTATCTACTTTTTGTCAGGTAGAAGGACCTACCACCATTGTTTCTTTTTCAGTTGGTTATTAATCATTGAATAAATAAAGTTTCATTGATTCCTGCCACATGAGTTTTCCTACGCTGAATACTAATTATTGAAGAAATTCCTAGTCGTACCTTGTAATAACGTTATTGTTTTCATATTTTCGCAGGTCTAGCGTTTCCTACGATGTAAAATTAACGAGCCATATCGCATACCTGGCATTTTCCGTTTTAGTACTTTCAATTTAATTGGAATTCACATTTAGAATTTTTCGTTTATTTACGATTCCAATGAAATCTTCCAGCACTTAATGTCGCAAAAGAATTCGAATAAAATCATTATCGATTATAATCGCATTTCACTTGTCATTGATCGAAAAGTTAAGGGGTGTCCAAGAGAAGTTTTGAGGTTTTTGCCGAAAATGGGTGATATGGAGAGCGTTGACAGTAATGCGAGATTTATTTTATAACAAACACTGACGTGGAGTCAGGAGCCTTTGCGCGCATGTTCATCCCTATTAGACACTCTTAATCGAATTGACCATCGATATAGACCGTTTTCGCAGCTTTTATAAGATATGAATACCATTTTAATGATAGACTTGAGTAATGAGAGAATCGTGTAAGATCACAGAATTTTTAATTCTGATATACGTATTCTATCGGAATTCAAATTCATTAAATATCCAATAACATAAGAAAAAACTTACGTGTCAAGTAATTTTAGGATACGATATTCTCGAAATGCCGCAAAAAATATCGCGTCGACATCTTCATGTAATTACCGAGTTTTGATTGGATCATATTTGTATATTTTGACTTATAGAGGAAATAACAAAAATTCAGATGTGTAACTCCAAATCCATTTGGCCGATTATGCCTATTAACGAACTCAAATGTCGCATTCGAATGCGCAACCTACCCTGAAAATTATCAGCAAGTAGAAATTCATTTTTTGGAGATGAAATTAAGTCGAGTTATTCAAGCGAACCTCTGAAATAAACATTACTCTCTCTTCGTACCCGCGTTAATAAGAGAAATATAAGTATCTCTTTATATCCCGAGTTTTATTCAAGTTATTAATCCCTTATCCTAATAGGTTATGGGCCCAGGAAACTCTTCCAATTGTGTCTTGTGTTAAATCTAAACAATTGTGAAAAATGAGTGCGAGAAGAAACATTAAAAAAAATATCCGATCGTGACAAATATAGTGTATAGAAGTTCTGTATGCGTTCTTTATTGAAATAACTAAAACTCTTGAAAGTGATTGATGGCGCCACTCCAGAGAATCCCGATACAGATTGGATTACTAAAGATGATACCGCCATGAACATAATAATTGAATATCTGGTAAATTCATTTGTCAATTATGCTAAACAGGAATACATTACAAAGAAAATTTTTGTAATGTTAGATGCCTTATCGAAAGAAGTCTCGCTACTCAGTAAATTCAAAGACAAATTTTGAACATGATAATTACAAAATGATGTACCACTCTCCAAGCAGTATTTTCGATGAACTGATAGCTGAATTCATATATGCGGTGTAGCATTATAAAAAAAAATCAAGTGGATTTTTCTTTTGTCTCTTCCAAGATCTTATAACGAGGTAATTACTGCAATTGAGACTAAAGCTGAAGAAAATCGACACTTTCCTTTGTGAAAACTAGATTGTTAGATCATGAACCGAAAATGAAACAAGAAAATAGAGATACAAATGCTTAGGACAGTTTCTCTGAAAATTATATATGATGATTCAACCACCATCTCAGAGGCCAAAAATGGAATTTGTTTCGAACCTCGGAAGAAAGGAAATATCAACGTTAAGAGTGATCTGAACATCGAAGCAGTTCTCAAGGATGGTACCTATGCTCTGCATAGGCCCCTCGAAAGGCCCAGAAGTCCCATTCCTATATAATCTACAGTCGATACGAAAGTTATAGCAAGCTGGAATGAGTGTCCATTTCAATGAAGAAGGAATTAAAATTTTGAAAGATGCTAAAGTAGCAATGAGCGATAATAATTCAGTGAGTACCTAATATTTAGCGACTGTAAATTCACAGTAGAAATGATCTTAAAAGCCAACAATATTTCGAGTTATGATTATGAATTATGACTTTGAAGTGTAGGGCATATAAGTAGATCAAAATGTTTACAGCTCAAAAATATACAAATGTTTATTGGTACTCATTAAATAGCAAAGGGCTTACCAAATAATGAGATATGGGAACCATAGTCGCAAGGCAAACAAAACTGCCATTTGAAAAGAACTCAAAGACAAAAATAATATGAAACGACCTTCATTTATTGTCCATTCGGACGTAAGTGGTCGAATAATTCCTCCTGGAATAAATTATTAAAACTATTTCCCCATTTTTGAGTATAATTAACCCATTATAATGTCACATATTTAATGAAATAAATATCAGAAGTATTCACTACGTTCAATGATTTCGTTGGAGAAGTGAGGCTCGATTTAATCTAAAAATAGTTGTATACTAATTTGTATATCCATATCAGAAGGGAATATTTGTCAAATTGAATTAAATAACATTGCATTCAGAAAGGTATATCAGTTATCATTTTACAGTTCCAACAACTCCACTGCAAAATGGTTAATCAGAACGTATGCTCAGAAATATAACTGAAATTTCGCGTTCTATTATTGTTCATGGAGCACAGTTAAACAAAACATTCTGGGGAGAGGCAGTTTTAACATTTTTGATAAACATAACCCCCACTAAAGCCCTCAGAATTGACTCCATACGAATTATGGCACAATAACAAATCTAAGTTGAAATTTCTTGAAATATTTGGATCTAAGCTTATGTGCTTGATAAACTGAGAGAAAGTAAATTTGATAAAAAATAGTGGAATGGTATTTTTGTTGGTTATGGTTATAAAATGGTTATAAAATTTGGAACGTCAAAAATGCAAAAAAAAAATGATAGCCAGAGAGTGAGCTAGAAATGTAATAATGAATGAAATAACATATTTCAAACCATAGCCTGCAATTAGTTTAGAAGAAAATCAGATATTTAAAAATCCTGACCAATGGAGATCAGATGAATTGCTATATATTAGTTTCGAAGAAAATCCTGGTCAAATTGAATCCCATGTTTTAAATCCTGATCAATGCAGATCAGATGAATTGCTATATATTAGTTTCGAAGAAAATCGTGGTCAAATTAAATCACATGTTTTAAATCCTGATCACTGCAGATCAGATGAATTGCTATTAGTTTCGAAGAAAATCCTTGTTAAATTAGATCAGATTAATTTTTGAATAAGAATAATCCTGATCACAGTCGATAAGATGAAATAATGTCCAATTATCCTGATCTTAGGCAATCAGATGTTCTAAATCCTAATCAATGCATGAATTGTTGAATGAGAATAATCCTGATCATAGTCGATCAGATGAAATAATGTTTAATTATCCTGATTGTGGGCACAATCAGATGATGTGCAAATCCTGATAGCAGATCAGATGAATTGTTGAATGAAATTATCCTGATCAGAGTTGATCAGATGAAATAATCTTCAATTATCCTGATCGTAGGCTTCAGAGGACGTACAAAATGAAAAAAATGAAATAATACACTGCTCAACAATTGATAGGGATCACTTACTTTTTCTAAATTTATTTCTGAATTATTCGCTCCAAGATTATAAATTTAGTCAGATATCAGAGTATTTTCAGTTGATAATATGGTTCACTTGAGAAAAGAATGAAAAAATGGAAAGTTGGGGAGAAAAAAAGACTTTATTAGGAACACTCAAAATTCTGTGTTTGAATAACATAAAAATTTTATGATGACACCACAAGAAGGCTGAAGTTTCGGTTAAGCTAGTACCTAGTTGGCCCCCCACGAGCTCGTCTCAAGCATTCTACCCTACGAGGCATACTTTCAATCAAACGATTTATAAAATTTTGGGGCAAATTCGTCCAAATATCCCGTAAAGCGTTAGAAAGGTCCTCCAGGTTATTGATCCGTTGTTCTAAGGTTGACAATTGTCTAGACATCTCAGACCAGACATGTTCGATGCAATTCATGTCTGGAGAGCGAGCTGGCCAGTCCATCCTATCAATAGCATGAGTTTCTAGCGCTTCATTAACCAGACGACTGCGGTGTGGACGGGCATTATCGTCAATTAAAATGAAATTCTCGCCCAAGGCAGCCGCATACGGAACAATTATGGGTTCAATAATCATATCGTGATATCTCTGGCTGGTCATTGTGGTGTTCTGCAGAACAACCAACTCTGTGCGTTGGTTCAAACAAATGCCTCCCCATACACATATAGAACCTCCGCCAAAAGCTGTTGTGGGTACCATAAACTGTTCTGCATACCTTCGACCTCTTTCCCTCCAAGCAAGAATACGTCCATCGGAGTTGACCAAACGAAATCTAGACTCATCCGTAAATAAACATCGGCTCCAATCTTCAACTGCCCAATTGCGGTGCTCCTCAGCCCATTGCCGTCGATGAACCCGGTGTTCCCTATTCAAACGGGGATGTTGTACCCTCCTACGTGCTCTCAAACCACGAACATGTAGTCGTCGTCTGGTTCGAAATTAGAACTCCTGTTGCAACTCTCAGTGATCTATTGAGCCGCGACGCCGGGTAAGTGGGATTTCTCCTAGCATTGAGGACCAAAAGACGATCTTGGGCAGCTGTTGTACTGCGCTGCCGACCTCCCCCATGAACATAAGCTACTGAGTCGTTTTGGATGAACCTATTCCAAGCCCGACTCACGACACTTTGCGAAACATTCAACCGCCGGGACACTTCTCGCTGGGACAAACCTTCCTATATCCACCGTATGATTTGGTCCAGTTGCACAGGAGCCAAACGTCTTCTCGGCATGACTGATAAGCTAATATTAATCTCATTTCTTCAATTATTGTCACCTTATGTGTTTGAACGAGAGAAAAAAACAGATTTAATAACAAATACCACATTGCTTTTCACTCCACATGTAACAGCCTACAGATAATAATCGATTTTGTGAACAAGAGCCGATGAAGTGAGGAAAAATTTGATATAATCAACTCAAAACATCTTAATTTTTCCATAGAGAACATATAATTTACAGATATTCACGAGATAACTTGAAAAAAATACAAATGAAGAGAAGTTCATAAGTGATCCCTAGCAATTGTTGATCAGTGTATATGAGAATACTGATTTGACACCAAATGAGATATAGGGTGCGTTTTTGGCGCTCTAGTTCCTCGGAACTGAGTGCTTATCAATTTGCCCAAATGTCTGTAATTTTGGAATATTTCGATGAAAATGGTCTTAAACGATTTGGTTCGACTCACTGATCAAGAATCCGTGGTCGGAATTTATTCTGTCCGGCCGGTCCGGCCGGCCGTAGGCACGATAGCTCTCGAACGGAATGAGCTAGAGAGTTGAAATTTTCAGAGTAGGTTTGGGGGATGAATATCTCGGCTAAGTTCGTTATTGGGCAAAATCGGACAGACGGTTTCGGAGTAACAAAAAAAAAAAAATTTTTTTACGAAACAAATTCCAAATCAAATTTTTTTTAATAAGCAGTTTTATCATAAGAATCCATTCATATCATTTTCAACTCTAACAAGCTAATACTTTCGGAGATATGATTTTTTAAAATTTCAATGTAGATCGTATTTCACAGATTGATATAATTATTATTCTATGTATGAATTCTCATAATGTCAACTAAATCGATACAAGTTCTCGAAGTTCCGACCTCGGGAATTTTCCTTGCTAAAAGTCTGTCTGAGAAACGTCAAAATGAATCCGTTAGACGGGGTGCGGGAAATTTTTCGCAACGAAATGGCCGTTCTAGGCAGTTTTCGGGACTGAACGTTGACGAGAAGCGAAGATAAGGGTAAAAAACGGTCAAATAAACCTCCATGTGGCGATTTTATGTCGAAAAGTGAAAATTAAGAATATCTATCCGCGGTTAGTACCGACGTTTTATTCTAATACCGGAGATCGAGAGGATCCTTCGAGGAGTCCGATAGTGTAGATGTATAGATAGTGGATATCTCGGTTTCGGACGAGGGAAGGCGGGTTCGAAGCCCATCAAGGGAATTATACTTTTTCGTGTTTTTTTTTCAATTTTTATCGCAATATTAACTTCGAATAACGGTATATCTGACGACTTTAAGTAAGGGTGTTTTCCTTTTTTTTTTCTGAGCATATATCGCTGAAAATAAACCATTACTATACGGGGTGTTCTTTTTTTCACGGCACAATTTGCCACGATTGAATTGATTCGTGCCACAAACAAACCGTTATCTAAATAGGAACCTTGGATGGATTCTTATAATGTATTTTTCGGAAAACTCTATACAGGGTGTTTTTCTTTTAATGTCAATTGCAGATTGCTGTTTTTAACGCTATGAACATACCCTTTCATTTTTTCGTGTTGGAAAATATACTTTCGAGGCATACATCGTTGGAAATAAACCATTACTATACAGGGTGTTCATTTCCTCGCGGCATCGATTATTTTCAAATGCAAGCGTTTTAAGTAAAATGTCACTTCGAGATTTCTATCGCGAGGAGAATTCTCAACTTTGTAAAACCGTTGCGAAATGATAACCGCTGCTATACAGGGTGTCTTAAGAAATATGTCAACTCCGAAACTTTACGTGTATGTATTTCAGTGGAACCCAAGGCGGCTCAGATTCACAATTGGACCCTGTAGGGGGCGCTAAAATCGATGTATAGGAACTCGGAAACAGGCGGATCGATTTTGATGAAACTCTGTGATTTTCTTTCGGCGTATCTCTGATTCACAATAGCATCCTGTAGGGGCGCCCCGATCGATCTATAGGAAACGGCTCGAACGATTTCGATTAAACTTTGTGTGCGTATTTGAATGGGCCTCAGAGTCACAATAGGAACTCGGTAGATAGCACTGTGTTCGGTTTATAGACTCTCGAGAACGACCGGACCGATTTCGTTGAAACTTTCTGTGTGTGTGTGTCTGAGGAAGTCTCGGAAAAATGTAGATCTACCGGAAAATGTAGATCTATCGGAAAAATGTAAATCTACCGGAAAAATGTAGATCTGCCGGAAAAATGTAGATCTACCGGAAAAATGTAGGTCTACTGGCTAGGTAGATCTGCGGGCCCACTAGTTATTATTCTATCTATGAATTCTCATAATGTCAACTTGACAGAAGGGAATATTGTAACTTCAAAAATATTGGGGTTGAAATACTCGTATTTTAGCGATGCAACGGGGACCTCAACCGAAAATGTTTGAAAATATTACGTAAATATTGAAAGCATAATTCTGTAGTTTGGTGAACGTAGATCAGGAAATTTTTGATCGATTACAAGGTAATTTATTATTACTTATCTAATAAACCATTATTTGAATTGAATTTCCTTTATGATGCAGTGATATCATATGAATACATTGATATAATTCACAACTCTGAGAAACCAATACCAGATATAATTTGTCTGTTTGAACTAGAGCGCCAGAAAGCTCCTGTCCACAGGGCTTGAACCCATTTTTATTTTAATCGAAATGTCTAATCGATTAATCGTAAATGAATCGGTGTGTTTTTATTTTCATCAAGTGCATACCGATGAATTTCAACGGGCCGTTTTTATTTTCAACATAATTTCATCGATGGATTTACGATTACTAATCGGTTCATCGTACTTGGAGGTCGATGAGACCGATTAGATGGACGGATTTTGGCGGGTATTTCGAATCACATTTCTGTTGGACTGCAGTTTTAAAGGTAATAATAGGAGATGGGCTTCAAACAAGTTTAACTTTCATATACCTAATATTTATCGCCTTAAGTGCGATTTGATAATGATTCTTTTTGCGCGCGTGTTCCGCAAGGAACAGCGTGCTATCATTTCGTCACAATGTCTGTATTTTTCGAATTTTTTTTTGAAAATGGTCTCAAACGATTGGGTTCGACTCCCTGATGAAGAATTCGAGGTCAAATTCAATTCTGTCCGGCCGGCCGGTCCGGCCGTTAGCACGATAACTCTCGAACGGAAAGACCTAGAGCGTTGAAATTTGCAGGGTAGTTTCGTAGCGTAAATATCTCGGACAAGTTCTTTAACGGGCGAAATCGACCGAGCGGTTTCGGAGTTAAGGCCGTTTTTAGTAAAAACGTTTTTCATGAATATTTCCGGAACCGATCACTCGATCTTTTTGAAATTTGGCATCAGATTGAAGAACCATGAGCTTTATATGCCTGCGAAATTTTGTGTTGAACGGACGGCCCTAAAGTGGCAAAAAAATTTTTTGAAAATTTGAAAATTTTGTTTTCACGATAACTCGAAAAATACTGATCTGATTAAATTGAAACTCAGTAGTTCGATGCAAAAGACCAAAGCAAACACTTTTGCAAAATTTCGTGAAGATCACGTGACATGAAAAAAATAAAAAAATTACTACTATTTTGCGGAATACTTTGCTTTTAATGCCGAAACATATGTTTTTGAGGTTCATGCTGCCCTTTCCGGGCATTTTCCGTATTGCGCATGCGCAGATGAGAAGTCCTTTAACTGCTGTAGTTTTCGTCAGAGAGGATTGGGGTTTTGGGGTGGCGGATGCTATTCCTCCATAGAATTCAGATCCCTGATGAGGGTCTGCGCATGCGTAGAATAAAGATGCGATATCTTCCGAACCACTAGTGTTGGAGAATCGGAGTTTTTTGTAAGGTGTGTTATTTTGAGAGGACTTTTAGCCGCCAGTAGATTGCGCATGCGCAGAAGAAAAGTGACTGTTTTTGGGTTGGATGGGTTATGTTGGGAGTAGAGAATACAATCCCGGGATCCCGAATCTCGGGATCCCGGGATCCCGGCCGATTTCTGACCCCGAAAATCCCGGGATTTTACTTGGATAATCCCGGGATTTTCGGGATTGTCTCAAACATTAATAATCGCGATCTCATAAGGGAATCATTATGGATAATTGAAGGTGATATGAATAAAACTATACGCGAAACATTCGGGATATTAATTCAAGATAATATGATTCCAATCATAAATTAAGTAGTCAAAATTCCAATGAATAGGAAAAAAATATTTCAGTAAATAAACCAAACGCTTGCAGAGCAGTAGAAACTATGGGGGTGACCAGGTAAAGTTTCTCTCACAGTTTCTTGTAACCAAACCAGGAAAAATCAAGCAAAATGAAAGAAACATCGATCGCTTGAGCGAAAGCTCGAGAAAAAACACATGTGTTTTTATTTCAATTCTAGCTTCAATTCGTATGTGTCTACGGCCCATGATAAAAGGAAAGCTTTTTTCTTTTCTTTGTATCACTCCCTTCAAATTTAAAAAATTCAAAGTAGTTTTTTAATTATTATTATTTTCAAATTATAGTTTTTTGTTCAGTGTATTTTTTTCGTCTTTCTTATTATTGTTGGTGATTTGTTCTTTTACATTATAAATATTTTTAAAGAAATTACACAAGTTTTGTTTTCCATTTGAGCTCATACCACATTGAGAAACCACATATTCTAATCCCGGGATAGTCCCGGGATCCCGGGATTGTGCATAAAGAATCCCGTAATCCCGGGATCGAAAAAAGAACCCGGGATTGTATTCTCTAGTTGGGAGTGCTGAGTCGATATTATGAGGTTTTAAAAGAATATTCATAGCAATTAAGTGCAAGGACAAGTCAGTTTGGGGGATGTAGCGTTGTTTCCGAGTAAAAGTGTCCGTACCGTGGCCCTGGAGCTAATTTTGAAATTGATGTTACCCCTTACAGGCATTTTTCGTTATGCGCATGAGCAGACCATCAGTGATTTAACTGGTGGTGTTTTCGTCAGAGAGGATTAGGGTTTTGGGGTGGCGGATGCTATTCCTCTATAGAATCCCCTGTTGAGGGTCTGCGCATGCGTGGAATAAAGATGTGATATCTCCTGAACCACTAGTGTTGGAGAATCGGAGTTTTTTGTAAGGTGTGTTATTTTGAGAGGACTTTTAGCCGCGAGTAGATTGCGCATGCGCAAAAGAGAAGTGACTGTTTTTGGGTTGGATGGGTTATGCTGGAAGTGCTGAGTCGATATTATGAGGTTTTAAAAGAATATTCATAGCAATTCAGTGCAAGGACAAGTCAGTTTGGGGGATGTAGCGTTGTTTCCGAGTTAAAGTGTCCGTACCGTGGCCCTGGGGCTAATTTTGAAATTGATGTTACCCCTTACAGGTATTTTTCGTTATGCGCATGAGCAGACCATCAGTGATTTAACTGGTGGTGTTTTCGTCAGAGAGGATTAGGGTTTTGGGGTGGCAGATGCTATTCCTCTACAGAATCCCCTGTTGAGGGTCTGCGCATGCGTGGATTAAAGATGTGATATCTCCTGAACCACTAGTGTTGGAGAATCAGAGTTTTTTGTAAGGTGTGTTCTTTTGAGAGGACTTTTAGCCGCGAGTAGATTGCGCATGCGCAGAAGAGAAGTGACTGCAATTGGGTTGGATGGGTTATGTTGGGAGTGCTGAGTCGATATTATGAGGTTTTAAAAGAATATTCATAGCAATTCAGTGCAAGGACAAGTCAGTTTGGGGGATGTAGCGTTGTTTCAGAGTTAAAGTGTCCGTACCGTCGCCCTGGGGCTAATTTCGAAATTGATGTAACCCCTTACGGGCATTTTTCGTTATGCGCATGAGCAGACCATCAGTGATTTAACTGCTGGTGCTTTCGTCAGAGAGGATTGGTGTTTTGGGGTGGCGGATGCTATTCCGCTATAGAATCCCCTGGTGAGGGTCTGCGCATGCGTGGATTTAAGAAGCGATATCTTCTGAACCACTAGTGTTGGAGAATCGGAGTTTTTTGTGAGGTGTGTAATTTTGGGAGGACTTGCAGCCACGAGTATACTGCGCTTGCGCAGACGAGAAGTGAATGGTTTTGGGTTGTTTGGGTTATGTTGGGAGTAATGAGCTGATATTGTGAGGTTTTAAAAGAATATTCATGTCAATTCAGTGCACAAGTCAGTTTGGGGGAAATAGCGTTGTTTCCGTGTTGAAATGTCTGTATGGTGGCCCTGAGGCGAATTTATAAATAACTATATTCGGTAGATCTATATTGAAATACGTTCGGATTTGGAGAAGATGCAATTGCGTCCCTAACGGAGGACCCACAACCGCATTTTTTTCCGATCTACGGTAAAGCTAACAGCCAAACTGTATTGATAGCTATATTTGTTAAAGGAACTTGAAAAAAAAAATAAAAAAAAGCACTGACGTGAAGTCAGTACTCTTTGGCGCGCGTGTTCACGGTGGCCAATTTGAATTGAATGATGAGTACTTCAAGCTCAGTGGATAGAGCGAGCCGAAGATCTACCCAAAGGATAGTGGACACCATTCACTGTCGTTTCAAAAATTAACAGTGCTGTATCTAAGCTGCCATCAGGATAGAGTAATAAAGTTGGAAGAGAACACAACTGACTCTCCTTAGTCGCACAAGCTGCTAGAAGATTTGGGAGGGTCAGTATAATCCTAATCATGTTTATAGCACGCGCGCAAAAGCAGATTGAATTAACAATGAAAGAAAAAGTGTGAAAAGTCAATCTGCTTTAGCGCGCGTGCTATAAACATGATTAGGATTATACTGACCCTCCCAAATCTTCTAGCAGCTTGTGCGACTAAGGAGAGTCAGTTGTGTTCTCAGTGGCAATGTTAGTTTCATTAGAACTTCTTCGCAAATTGTTTTCTGCTGATTAGTTGTTGTTCATAAATTGTCTAATTTGAATTTGAATTTCATCAACTTCAATTTTGAATAATCGATCGATTAACGGAATTGCACAAAATAATAATGTTACCAATGATTGATTACGGAGATTTCATGAGAAATTTTCGAATTTGTCGCCTATTACCCAAGGCACAATAATTAAAATAGAGAAGCAGTTTCGCGAATTTGGGCATGTAAGGCATCAGGCATCAATTATGTTGTCCATTCTCCTGTATTGGACACTTAATTCGAATTAAGAGTGTCCAATACAGGAGAATGGACAACATAATTTACCATGGTAAATTCGATTAAGGGTGTCCAATACAGGAGAATGGACAATAGAACATACGCGCAAAAGCTCCTGACTTCACGTCAGTGCTTGAACCAATTTTATTTCGTAATTTTTTTGAAATTTTCTAGTTGTACGGTTCTTACAAAATTTTAAACACGTCTTTATGTTGATTTTCTACTACTAGTTACCAAGCTTCAATTCGATCGAATTTTCATTTCTTGAGTTATCGAGGAAATAATATTTCAGGTGGGTATAACTCGGAAACCGTTAAACCGATTATGCCCAAAAACGAACTTAACTCACCCATTCGGATACGCAACCTACCCTGAAAATTGCAAGTCCCTATCTCCTTTCGTTCCAAAGTTATCGAGGCAACGGTCACCCATCTACTGAACTCACACAACGCTGCTCGAATCTCCAAAAAATATTCAACCAATCGTGTAAAAACTTAAAACTGGGCAGTAGAGTTAGGATCTAAAGGCTCTTGCAAAATTTCAGCAATTTCAGACGAATAGTTACTGATAGATTTTTTTTTTAAATTTTCAATGATTTCTCAAAAATTTTCTACGAATACTATCCTCACGAAATTTTGCAAGAATTTTCGCGTTGCCATTCTACAACTAATAACTATGTTTCAATTCAATCGGTTTAGTATTTTTCGAGTTAATGAGGAGAAAAAACAACCAAATTTCATATAGCTATAACTCTAAAACCGTTTGGCCGATTATGCTCATAAACAAACTCAAATGTCGCGTTCAGATGCACAACCTAACCTGAAAACTTCAAGCCGCTATCTCTTTCCTTTCTCAGGCTATCGTGACAACAAAAATATTTTTTAATAATTTTTTAATAATTTTCTACCGATATGATTCTCACAAAATTTCACAAACGTGCTTAGGTTCATATTCTACAACTACTCACCAAGTTTCAATTCGATCGGAGTTATATTGGTTGAAAACAAAATTATTACTCGGAAACCATTGGGCCGATTATGCCCATTAACGAACTTGTTCGTCGTATTGGGATGCGCCACCCACCCTGAAAATTTCAAGTCGCTAGCTCTTTCCGTTCTCAAGTTATCGTGGCAACGGCCGACCGGACAGAATCAAATTTGACCTCGAATGCTTCATTGGGGAGTCGAACCAAGTCGTTTGAGACCATTTTCGTAAAAAAATTTGAAAGTTACAGACATTTGGGCAAATTCCACTTGACATTCGATATTGGAATCCAGTCAATCACACTTCCGGTAAGATCAATATTCCAAGAATAAATTTCGGCAAATTCTAGATAACTTTCACTTATTCAAATAAGATAAATATAATCAGGGATTTATGTATTTTGCTTGATCTCTTTACTTGTGAATTTTTTAATGGATTATATTGGTTCGTTCCTGTTTATCTCGAAGGAAGCGATAAAAATAGCTGGTCAATAATGACATAGGTGCATTGAATCTGGTAGATGACTGATGCGACCTGTCAGTTGCTCAAAGTCTATACTGCGATCGTGATACATCATCACTTCATCACTAAATAGTATAAAACTAGTGAGCCCGCAGATCTACCTAGCCAGTAGATCTACATTTTCCCGGCAGATCTACATTTTTCCGGTAGATTTACATTTTTCCGATAGATCTACATTTTTCCGGTAGATCTACATTTTTCCGGTAGATCTACATTTTTCCGGTAGATCTACATTTTTCCGAGACTTCCTCAGACACACACACAGAAAGTTTCAACGAAATCGGTCCGGTCGTTCTCGAGTTTCTATAAACCGAACACAGCGCCATCTACCGGGTTCCTATTGTGACTCTGAGACCCATTCAAAGTTTAATCGAAATCGGTCGAGCCGTTTTCGAGTTCCTATAGATCTATCGGGGCACCCCTACAGGATGGTATTGTGAATCAGAGACACGCCGAAACAAAATCACAGAGTTTCATCAAAATCGGTCCGCCTGTTTCCGAGTTCCTATACATCGATTGTAGCGAACCCTACAGGGTCCAATTGTGAATCTGAACCGCCTTGGATTCCACTGAAATACACACACGCAAAGTTTTATCATGATCGGTAAAGTCGTTTCGGAGTTGACATATTTCGTAATACATCCTGTATAGCAGCGGTTATGCTTTCGCAACGGTTTTACAAAGTTGAGAATTCTCCTCGCGATAGAAATCTCCAGGTGACATTTTACTCAAAACGCTTGCATTTGAAAATAATCGATGCCGCGAGGAAATGAACACCCTGTATAGTAATGGTTTATTTCCAACGATGTATGCCTCGAAAGTATATTTTTCAACACGAATGAATGAAATGGTATGTTCATAGCGTTAAAAACAGAAAGTTGCAATTGGCATTAAAAGAAACACACCCCGTATAGAGATTTCTGAAAAATACATTATAAGAATCCATCCAAGGTTCCTATTTAGATAACGGTTTGTTTGTGGCACGAATCGATTCAATCGCGTCAAATTGTACCAGAAAAATAATGAAAAACACCCTTACTTAAAGTTGGCAGATATACCGTTATTCGAAATTAATATTCCGATAGAAATTAAAAAAAAAAACACGAAAAAGTGTAATTCCCTTACCGGGATTCGAGCCCGCCTTCCCTTGTTCCGAAACCGAGAAATCGACGGCTTAGTCCCCCAGGCTATCGGACTATCGTTGCGAAAAATTTCCCGCACCCCGTCTCTCGGATTCATTTTGACGTTTCTCAGACAGACTTTTAGCAGGGAAAATTCCTGGGGTCGCAACCTCCAGAACTTGTATCGATTTAGTATATTTAGACTTATTGTAGGTAAAAGTTGAGCTGGTTTTTGTCGAACCGATACTTCTTCTTCGTCTCGACGAAAAATTCGGAGCCAGAGCGGCCGTATTTTCGAAGCCTTATGCGAAATAAAGTCGGTCTCGCTTTTTCGCCAGGCGAAGGATAAAAAATACATTTTCGTTCGTTACGGGAAAACCGCGATGAATATCGACTTAGGGTCTTCGGATCTACCCTTTTCCCCTCCCTAAGATTCGATATCCACCCCCTTCGAACCTAGATCCGTCCTCTAGATTTTTAAAACAATTCCCAAAATTGCCGATTTACTTAGGAAAAATCGCAAAAATTTCGTCGATTTCTCGAAATTTTTTAACGCATAAAGACCCCTCCGAAAAATCTTCTTGTTAGCCTATATTGTGTAGAAATCTTTCCCCTTTCCCCTCCTGTCGTAATATAGCGGTTATAACCGAGGTCACGTTAGCTCCCGGCCGGCCAACTCTCAGCGCTGCTATTCCACCATGGTCAATAGCGTTCCCTACCGTTCTCTCACGCTTCTGATATTTTATTCCGATGTTCCGAATAGGTGAATAAGCTTTGTAATCAGCTGAATGCATATACCTAAGGACTGATAAATTAAACAAATTTTTTCGTTCTATTCTGATATCCTTAAGTACCCAGCTTCAAGGATCGAAATATGAGGTTCATCTCATAGTGCTCAGATAAAAGTTGGTAATTTTTTTTTTTTTTCGAAAGATTCAACTAGCCGGCCAAGAAAAATAATTAGCAGGATACATGTGTTGACAAATACCTAATCAAATTGATTTTTTTGTTCGATTCAGATATCCTTAAGTACCCAGCTCCAAGAATCGAAATATGACGCTTATATATATCATAGTGCTCAGATAGAAGCTGGTAATGTTTTTTTTCGAAAGATTCAACTAGCTGGCCAAGAAAAATCATTATCAGGTTACATGTGTCGATCAAATACCTAATCAAATTGATTTTTTTGTTCGATTCAGATATCCTTAAGTACCCAGCTCCAAGAATCGAAATATGAGGCTTATCTCATAGTGCTCAGATAGAAGTAGGTAATAATTTTATTTTCTGAAGATTCAACTAGTCGGCCAAGAAAAATAATTAGTAGGATACATGTGTCGATCAAATACCTCTGATGGAAGTAGCAAATTTTTTTTTTTTAAGATATAACTAGCCGGCCAAGAAAAATAATTAGCAGAATACATGTGTTGATTCAGTACCCAGCTCAAGGAATCGAAAAGGGGTTTATCTCATAGTGCTCAGATAGAAGTTCGTAATTTTTTTTTTAAGATTCAAATAGTCGGCCAAGAAAAATAATTTTTCGGATGCATGTGTATATGAAATAACTAATCAAATTGATTTTTTCGTTCGTTTCTGATATCCTTGTACTCAGCTCCAAGCATCGAAATATGAGGCTTACCTTTCAATTCTCAGATAGAAGTTTGTATTTTTTTTTCTGAAGATTTGTATAGCGGGCCCAGAAAAATGATGCGCTGAATTCAATCGATAACTAATCAAATTAACTGTTTCTTAAGAATAGAGTGCTCCAAGTCCCCAGCTCCATGAATATAAATATGCAGTTATTCACTTTTGTTCAAAAGAATTAATACCGAATTTCACATTACTATCAGATGTATGTATTTTTTTTTGACGTTGTAAGAGGTTATTAGCGTATTACAATAATTAATTAAGTGCGCTCTGACGGAAGTATGAAATGTTGGTGTCCCACAAAATAGGAATAGAGGGTGACTTTGATTTTTCTGGAACTTTCTGCATGCCTTTGTATACCTACTTTTCACACATTTTTGCGCGTATGTTCTGTGAAACATCGCGTTATCAATTTGGCCAAATGTCTGTAATTTTCGATCTTTTGGTCTTCAACGATTTGATTCGACTCACTGATCAAGAATCCCTGGTCAAAATCGATTCTGTCAGGTCGGCTGCCTATTAACACGATAACTCTTGAACAGAATAAGCTAGACAATTGAAATTTTCAGAGTAGGTTTGGGACCTATATATGGTTCGTAATTGGGCAAAATCGGCCAGATGGTTTCGGAGTAACGATTTTTTTTTACATTACAAAGTTCGAATTTCATCATAAGAATCTATTGATATCAATCTCAACTCTCAAAAGCTAATACTTTCGGAGATATGATTTTTCAAAATTTCAATAATACATCCTACTTCTATGTTTTCAAGGAATGCGAATTCTATCTGTCTGTGTTCTATCTTCTATCTGTGTTCACTGTCGGACATGTCAAATGTATTTCTGTTCTAACAAACAAAGTATGATTGAATGCAAGATGACCAATTATAGGATATTATAATTACCCCTATCCTATATGCCCTAGGATCCATATGATGATGGAAATATATAATTTGGTAAGTTAATCAAATTGGGTGCAGAATATCTTCAGTGAAAACAAAACTGGAATATGCGAATAAGTTTCAGTTGATATAATATATCTAATTTTCAAGTTTGATTTCAGGAATGAATATATCGGATAAGTTCGTTATTTGATTTCAATTCATTTTTTTTATGATGCAGTTCTATTTGATATCATTCCCAACTCTGAAAAACCAATAATTTCGGAGATGCATTGTTAAAGTTTGAACAAGAGCGCCAAAACTCCTGTCCACAGGGCTTTCCCACATATTTTAAAATTCGTTTTAATATTATTTGAATAAAAATGATTCTACTACATTCAGGGGCAGAGCTACATAAGGACAAACAAGAATCAAATAAGTAATCCGCGATTTGAAGAATTTTTCGTCACGGAGGCAATTTTCTTACTCTTTGTCGAATCTGGGAACAACGCCATGATCCTTTCATCCTTGCATTGTAATTCTGCCGGCACTGCTACGGATGAAATGTTTTCGTTTAGAGTAATAAAAAATAATCTGAGTGTATCCTCAATTCATAACACATATTGAAATCATTAAGGGTAGAATATATTCAAGAATAATTGTTCCTTTTCCTTATCTTCAATATGTTTCGGCCCCTCATCGCTTGAGGTTTATGGCGATTTCGGTTCCCAATTCCCAGATGTTTGAAATGAGCGCACTATCCCCGCAATGCTATTTCAAAATAATTCCCTTATACATTATCAACATGAAAAAAGAAGTGGAAAAAACATCAGTGAACTTCTATATACTTCAGATGCGTTTATTAGAAGAGAATAATAAACGCTAATTATTTTTCTTGGTTGATCACCTAATCAATTTGATTAGGTATTTGATCGACACATGTTTCCTGATAATGATTTTTCTTGGCGAGCTAGTTGAATCTTTCGACAAAAAAAAATAACCAACTTCTATCTGAGCACCATGAGATAAACCTCATATTTCGATTCTTGGAGCTGGGTACTTAAGGATATCTGAATCGAACGAAAAAATCAATTTTATTAGCAATTTAAACCTCATATTTCGATTCTTGGAGCTGGGTACTTAAGGATATCTGAATCGAACAAAAAAAATCAATTTGATTAGGTATTTGATCGACACATGTATCCTGCTAATTATTTTTCTTGGCCGGCTAGTTGAATCTTCAGAAAAAAAAAATACCAACTTCTATCTGAGCACTATGAGTTAAACCTCATATTTCGATTCTTGGAGCTGGGTACTTAAGGATATCTGAATCGAACGAAAAAATCAATTTGATTAGTAATTTCAACCTCATATTTCGATTCTTGGAGCTGGGTAGTTAAGGATATCTGAATCGAACGAAAAAATCAATTTGATTAGGTATTTGATCGACACATGTATCCTTCTAATTATTTTTCTTGGCCGGCTAGTTGAATCTTCAGAAATAAAAAATTACCAACTTCTATCTGAGCACTATGAGATAAACTTCATATTTCGATTCTTGGAGCTGGGTACTTAAGGATATCTGAATCGAACGAAAAAATCAATTTGATTAGGTATTTGATCGACACATGTATCCTTCTAATTATTTTTCTTGGCCGGCTAGTTGAATCTTCAGAAATAAAAAATTACAAACTTCTATCTGAGCACTATGAGATAAACTTCATATTTCGATTCTTGGAGCTGGGTAGTTAAGGATATCTGAATCGAACGAAAAAATCAATTTGATTAGGTATTTGATCGACACATGTATCCTACTAATTATTTTTCTTGGCCGGCTAGTTGAATCTTCAGAAATAAAAAATTACCAACTTCTATCTGAGCACTATGAGATAATCTTCATATTTCGATTCTTGGAGCTGGGTACTTAAGGATATCTGAATCGAACGATAAAAATCAATTTGATTAGGTATTTGATCGACACATGTATCCTACTAATTATTTTTCTTGGCCGGCTAGTTGAATCTTCAGAAAAAAAAATTACCAACTTCTATCTGAGCACTATGAGATAAAACTCATATTTCAATCCCTGGAGCTGGGTACTTGAGGATATCAAAATAGAACGAAGAAATCAATTTGATTAGGTATTTGATCGACACATGTTTCCTGCTAATAACCTTTCTTGGCCGGCCATTCAGATATCCAGAAAACTTCTATCTGAGCGCTACGAGAATAATTTCATATAACCATGCAGCTGTACCTGTAGTGTTTTCAGAATTGAACGAAAAAATTTGTTTAATTTATTAGTCCTTAGGTATATGCATTCAGCTGATTACAAAGCTTATTCACTCATTCGGAACATCGGAATAAAATATCAGAAGCGTGAGAGAACGGTGGGGAACGATATTGACCGTGGTGGAATAGCAGCGCTTGGAGTTGGCCGGCCGGGAGCTAACGCCACCTCGGTGCAGTTATATAAGAGGGTTTAGCCATCCAGATACCGCCGGTTTTTACACATCTTTCCCTAAGTAATCGGTTGCCATGACATAAGTTCAATTAGTATACATGAAACTACTGGCTACCTTTTTAAGCTTATTGATAATTGCACCGTATGTTGGAATATAAAAAGACAGTCATCAGTAGCCGCTTCATCCACTGAAGCAGAGTATATGGCTCTTTACGCGGCACTAAGAGAAACATTTGTTGAAATAATTATTGAAAAGTATTAACTTCGACATATTTGAATCAAATACGATTTATGAAGAAAATAATGATTGTATATCCATTGCCAATAATCCTAGCAGTCACAGAAGGTCAAAACACATAAGTATAAAATATCACTTTTCAAGAACAAGTTGAGAAAAATGTAATTAACTTTATATTCCTACAGGTAAACAAATTGAAGATGTTCTGACTAAACCGCCATCAGTTGTCAAGTTCAAGGAGATGAAGTATGGCATGGGCTTAGAATGATTGACGAGAAATGTTTAAAATATTGATGTATTTATCAAATTTCAGAGATGGTCTGGACAGTTTTTTCTGGATTTCCCTTGTCCTTTTACAGCGAATGCTGGACCATTTGTATTCCCCAGAAAGGGAACGAGGAGAGATCAGTTAATAATTTAATTATTCAAATTCAGCTACTTAATATAATATTCACATTTGTAGTTTAGTAGTCACCAAAGATTCCTAGTAATCATAGTTGTCGTAAATTTTTGAGGGGGCGTGTTGGTATTCAATGATATTTGAGCAAAAATATTCCCCCGACTTGATTATGTTTCAAAGGAGATTTAAGTAAACATATATGAAAATACAGAGATGGTCGAACGATAAGTTTTATCAAGTACGCAGTACGCACTAATCGGCTGAGAACTGCAAGCCATCAGCATATATGCGTATTGGTAAGTTTTCCATCTCGGGCTCCCCAATAGTTATAATATATATAGTTATATATATTTCAGCAAGTAGAAATTCATTTTTTGGAGATGAAATTAAGTTGAGTTATAGTTATTCAAGTGGACCTTTGAAATAAACATTACTCTCTCTTCGTAGTTCGTACCCGCGTTAATAAGAGAAATATAATTATCTCTTTATATCCCGAGTTTCATTCAAGTTATTAATCCCAATATCCTATTAACATGAAAGTGATAACATTTCAGAATAGAGAATGACGCGACCTTCCAAACGATGTATTACAAGCCCATATTACCTATTTGAAAAATTGGGGGTTGTACCTGTATTTCGAAGGGGGTTGAAGGCAGGGTTCGCATGTTTACGAAGCAGAATGACAATTTAAAATTTAAATTGACGTGTTTCGGGATTTTCCATGAATATGTACAATAACCAAGATGATAAATTTATTCCATTTGGCTTTTCCACACTGTATATGCTACCTCTGGCCGAATACTGGGATTAATCGCCAGCTTCAAAGTTTCCTTCACTTTGAAGAATACATATTTGTTCGGGAATTTGACACCAAGTCGCATGAAACTTCAGGAATGAAAGTGTTTCCACACTGTATATTCACTTGATAAATAGAATTTGTGTTATTGTTGAATGTTGTAGAAGAAGTTATAAAGTGAAATACGTCATGCTGATGATTAATAGAATTTCGCAACAATAAATAATGCATATTTGAACCAATAATAGTATTAATCAGTTTCTTCTGGAGTACCTAATCTAAAGTTGAATGAATTTCAACAGTTACTACCGCTTATCGTGACTTATCTTCCTTGTACCCTTTTGTTTGTTTTCTTTATTGCCTCGTACATTGAATTTCTGTGATACCCGAAACTGCTTCAGTGGCAATTTGGTTTCCTGATTGTACCTACAGTTTATGCTACGTTATCAGATCGGAGTTTATAATTCGTAGGAGATGGTCCAAAATTTGCGATAACGTCGTCAGGTTCCTATATTAATATCATCGGTATTGATGTAATGTAGTATTTGAGATAATTACATTTGTTTATTTATTGTGATAGCAATAATTTAAATTTTTTATCAGGTTTAATATAATCGCGAATTGAAAGTAGAATTACGAGGTAGTACTATTACTAGTGTCCCTATCATAATTAGCGTTGAATGACAGATGCAAAGTCAGGCAAAAGTTTTGAAATTAGTGTGTGCCATATTCTATTTTGAGTTCACTCTGGACTTATTATGAACACTACAAAAGTAACTACACTCTTGTCCACTACAGTTTTTGTCGTCTGACCTATGTTTCGGAAACAAAGTTTCCTTCTTCAAAGACGAAGCGTTACTAAAGCATGCAATCAATTTCTACATTCCAGTACGGGTTGACATTATACCCTTAGTCATAAAACAATCAGTGACAATAAGGGGTTGTTAATAGGGGGTAGATCATTATTGAATAAAATATCCTTTCTCTTATACATTTCGATACCTTCAAGTGTTCCTAAGTAATAATAATAATAATAATAATAGTGTCTTTATTAGCATACCAGAATAAAAATACACTTGGGGCGAAGTCTAGCGTCAGCTACTCCACTCAACCCCTGACAAAATAAAACAAGAAAAAAAACAAATAAAAATTAAAAAAACATATGAAGAAGAGAAAATATCAACACAAATAAACAAAATTAATGAAATCTACAGTGAACTGAACTGAATATATGTACAAAAAAAAAAAAATATATATCAAATCCAAAACTACGACTGTTTCACAAACAGCTTCATTTTCAATACCTTCCTCAAAGAATTAAGAGAAGTTCCTTCGCACGCAACTAAAAATTCATTATGAAGTTTCACCGCATTAAAGGTGAAAGAGCGCTGAAACATGGCTGAACCAAATCGAGGAAGCATAAGTCTCCCCCCATGCCTCACAGCCACATCGTGGGCATCCCGTCTGAAAACCAGCTTCACTCTCAAATAGGGAGGAATACCTGTACCCAAAATTCGATGTACCACAATTGCCATATGAAGCCGGAAAATATTATCGACCCTGAGCCACTCCAACCTATTTATCCCACTAGTAATCCCCCGGTCGTACTTTCTCAAACCCAGAACGTAGCGACAGCAGGAATTCTGCATTTTCTGCAACCTATATTTTTCGACAGAATCAAGACATGGATAAAAAACTGTCAACCCGTAACTCAGCTTAGACAACACTAAGGATTCGCAGAGATACTTCCGTGATCTAAAATCTAAAAAATGTCTTTGTCGATACAAATAACGAAGTGCCAGAAAAGAACTCCTCAACAGAAATGACACATGCTCCCTGAATCTCAACCGACAATCGAAAAAGATCCCAAGGTTTCTGCAGCAGGTGGAGGATGGAATTTTATCATCACCTATTTTAATCTCAAACTCCGCACTGAGCGTTCTTGGAAAGAAAGGTATATAAAAACATTTTTTTACGTTTATTTTCAAGTTATTTTCCCTGCAATAGTGCATTATTCTGGACAAGTCTTCATTAAACCGTTCGACAGCTGCAGAAACAGTAGATGGAAGGAAAGACAGGCGAACTTGAGTGTCATCACAATAAAAATAGATGACAACAAACCTAACTACTCTATACATATCAGCTATATATATTAAAAACAACAGAGGACCAAGAATGGAACCTTGAGGCACACCTGAAGTTATCGGGCAGTACTCCGAAAACACACCACGCAACTTAACGCATTGATATCTACCAAAAAGATAAGACCTGAAAAATCTCAAAGCAGATTCATCAAAACCAAAATAACCTAACTTAGCACAGAGCAACTCATGATCCAGGGTATCGAACGCTTTTGCGAAATCTAACAGGGCAAGAATTGAAGCCTGACCCCCATCCAGAGATCTCAGAATGTCATCCGTTATATTTAAAAGAAGAGTGGTAGTGCTGTAACCCCTTCTGAAACCCGACTGCTGGTCAGTAAGAATTCCGCTCTGGGAGGCGTAGTCATAAATCTGAGCAAACAATACTTTCTCGAGAACCTTAGAAATAGCTGGTAACACACTTATTGGGCGAAAATCGGAGAAATCTTTAGGATCTGAAATCTTAGGCATAGGATTCACAATAGAGCACTTCCAAACATCTGGACAATACCCAGACTCAATACAAACATTGATGATATGAGTGATGAAGGGCAAAATAATACCGAGCGACAATTGAAGCATTCTGGCAGATATACCATCAATCCCCAATGCGCTCGAACTAAGATTGAGAACAATAGATCGAATCTCCTCCATAGTTGCAAGTCTGAATGAAAATTTCGCATTTGCATCGAACCTACCAGAACTATAATAGCTAGTTGTATCAGGGCAAACATTCGGAGGGCTGAAGACTGAGCGAAAATAATCATTGAACGCCTGAGGGTCAACAAAGCATTCGGGCACCGTTTCCACCGAATTTGCGTACAATGATCTGAAAGATTTCCAAAAAAACTTTGAACCTTGATATCGGGCTTGGGACATAAAACTGAATTTTTCTTTTCGCACAGCAGACGTTACAGCATTGCGTAGACTAGTATAGTACCTATAATCAGCTAAGTTCTTTGTAAGCTTATACCTCGACAAGGCCCTGCCTCTCAACCTCATCATACTTTTCACAGTGGGAGTTATCCAAGGGGCAAACGGTTTAGAAACTCTTGATTCAACGTATGGTGCATGTTTGTCAAATACTTCCGTAAGACAACGACAAAAGATGGATATCTTCATATCAATGTCACCAACATAGAGAACATCATCTATAGATGAACTGGAAAGGTCCGATAAAAAGTCCTGAAGGTCGAAATTACGAAAATCACGATAACGTATTATCCTTGGGGAATTAATTTTTCTTTTCAAATTTATCCTACAGAATACACCTCTGTGGTCAGACATTGAATGATCAATGACCCCAGAATCAACTACCAATTCAGGTCTGCTAGAACAAACCACATCCAGTAGAGTTTGAGATGTGGCCGTTATGCGTGTTGGTTCATCAATCAGCTGTTTGAAACCATAAGATTCTATGCAATCAGTAAAATTAGACTCAACCAGTTGATCCTCGTTTATATCCCCCGCGACAACTATATGACCATAGTTGGAAGATACCACTGACAAAAAATCATCCAAATAGCGGACAAAATTTGAAATATTACACGCGGATGTTCGATAAACAGATCCCAGCAGAAGAGTCTCCTTACCTAGTCTAAGCTCAATCCAAATATGCTCTACCCCATCAGGAAGAACAAAATCGGCAAATACTCTTTTCGATGAAAGTGAGTCCCTGACATAGAAACCAACTCCCCCCCCAACACGTCCAACACGATCGCCACGCAAGACGCGAAAACCAGAAATAAAAATGCTCTCATCGGGAATATTTTGGTTCAGCCAAGTTTCAGTTAAAAAAATTACATCAATACTTTCAGCAGTTACAACATCAAAAAATGTATCAAATTTAGGAAAGAGAGAACAAACATTAAAATGGGCCAGTTTTAAACATGTATGTGTTCTATTCTGCATAATCGATCCTAGACTTAAGCTTACCTATCTGGGACAGAAAATAACCACACATAGAGCTGTTAGCACTGTGACCTATATCGTATGCTGTTTTGAATCTTGAATTGAAAAACCTGCAATTTACGCAGCAAAGATCATTCGATTCGCAGCTTTTTATGTCATGAGAACCTGAGCATTTGGGACATAAGTCACAATCGCTTTTACATTCACGCCGGTAATGACCGATCTTCCAACATTTGAAACATCTTATTAAACTGAAATGTTCCTTTACATAACATTTAGACCAACCCAGATAAAGGAATTCCCCCTTAATAATGTTATTAAACAGAAATGAAGCCACTTCAAGAACCACATTGAATCTATCCTTGAACTTCAATTTCGTAATGAGTTTGATATCCCCAACAGAGCAGTTCAAATTGTTGCTCAAAATTAATTTTTCCAGGAAATCGGGTTCACTTACTGTGTATGAGTCGACCCCATAAACCATAATACGGGGTCTCAACTTTTTTGGGATGGTCACATTGTATACACCCTTAGTTTCTTCATTTATAAGGGATTTCAGTTTTTCTAGGGAATTATTATCGCCACAGGATATCAGCATTCCATCCTTAATTCTTTTAGTTCCCAAAACTAGGGCTTGAGCAGATGAGGGACTAACTTTAGATTTTATTTCGTTTTCGATCGATATATTGTTTATATTTCTGTTATTCGTTTTTACCAATAGCACATGGGAATCCCGATTCTTTTTAACGGCTGACGCATAAGACGATTGCTGTGACACATATGGATCTGCGTGCAACTGATCACTGCGGGACTTTGAAATGTTTTCACTGTGGAAATCCTTGGAGGTTTTCAGAATATTATTTGTGAATTCCAGCTCAGATACATACTTTTCTAACAAAATTTTCTCGCGGGTCAAGCATTCAGTCTCTTTCTGTAGAACAATGCATTCCGTATTTGAACATGACCCATGATTATCCGACGACTCGCAACAACTTCGACACCGGAAATTATTTTTGTCCACATAAACTATTTTTCCAATAGCGTTCAAGCACTTATCATGAACAACAACTTCACAACCTTCAGTTTTGCATTTTATATCATTCGAACCAGTAAATTTAGAACAAAATCGACATTTCTTGTCATTAGCATCTGATGTTGAACCGCCTGCCATGACGGTCAACATATCATTCCAAATAAAGTACACTTTATTGGAATTTTTCAACAATTTGACGGAATTTTCTGAAATTGAGTGGCCAGTTGTTAAAACGTGATTTGCAACAGCAGATTTATCGATGTTGTTGTTCCGAATGTGTCTCGTATGCTCTTTATACCGTGTGAGAATGTTTCTGGTTGTTTGCCCGACGTAACACTTGTTGCAATCTAAACATTTAATTTCATATATACCCGATTTTAACATGTCCGGTGTTTTTTCGAATATTTTTCCTTGAACTTATTCAATTTTCGTGGAAGTTTTGAAAGCCAGTTTAATATTAACCTTTTTAAAAATAATCTGGAGTTTATTGTTTGTTTTTGAATGGAACGTGAAAGCGTGGAAACCTTTTACTGTTTTTATTTCTTTCGTTAGGGTTATGTTACTGAAGAGATTTTTATCTTTAAGTTTGTTGATAATTTACTGAACTAGTTGATGACTACACCCGTTTCTTTCGGTATTCGGTTTCTTTCGGTCTTTAGTAACGCTTTGTCTTTGAAGATGGAAACTTTGTTTCCGAAACATATGTCAGACGACAAAAACTGTAGTGGACAAAAGTGTAGTTATTTTTGTAGTGTAGTGTGTGCCAATTAACATCAGCGTATCAGTTCATGTATGTTAAATATTAGATTTTTGCGCGTATGTTCTGGGGAACATCGCGTTATTATTTTGCCCAAATGTCTGTAACTTTCGAATTTTTTTACGAAAATGGTCTCAAACGATTTGGTTCGACTCCCCAATGAAGAATTCGAGGTCAAATTTGATTCTGTCCGGCCGGCCTTCGGGCCGTCCGGCCGTTGCCACGATAACTTGAGAACGGAAAGAGCTAGCGACTCTAAATTTTCAGGGTAGGGGGCGCATCTCAATACGACGGACAAGTTCGTTAATGGGCATAATTGGCCCAATGGTTTCCGAGTTATAATTTTGTTTTCAACCAATATAGATATATATAGATCCGATCGAATTAAAACTTGGTGAATAGTTGTAGAATATGAACCTTAGCACGTTTGTGAAATTTTGTGAGAATCGTATAGCTAGAAAATTATTCAAAAAATATTTTTGTTGTCACGATAACCTGAGAACGGAAAGGGATAGCGGCTTGAAGATATCAAGTTAGGTTGTGCATCTGAATGCAACATTTGAGTTAATTATGAGCATAATCGGCCAAACGGATTTAGAGTTATAGCCATCTGAAATTTGGTTGTTTTTGGTTCCTCATTAACTCGAAAAATACTAAACCGATTGAATTCAAACATGGTTATTAGTTGTAGAATGCCGACGCGAAAATTCTCGCGAAATTTCGTGAGGATAATATTTGTAGAAAATTTTTAAAAAATCTATGAAATTGAAAAAAAAAATTCTATATATCAGTAACTATTCGTCTGAAATTGCTGAAATTTTGCCTTTAGAACATAACTCTACTGCTAAGTTTCAAGTTTTAACACGATCGGTTGAATATTGTTGGAGATTCGAGCAGCCTTGTGTGAGTTCAGTAGATGGGTGACTGTTGCCTCGATAACTTTCGAACGAAAGGAGATAAGGACTTGCAATTTTCAGGGTAGGTTGCGTATCCGAATGGGAGAGTTGAGTTCGTTTTTGGGCACAATCGGTCTAACGGTTTCCGAGTTATACCCACCTGGAATATTGTTTCCTTGATAACTCAAAAAATAAATATTCGATCGAATTGAAGCTTGGTAACTAGTAGTAGAAAATCAACATAAAGACGTGTTTGAAATTTTGTAAGAACCGTACCCCTAGAAAATATGAAAAAAAATGACGAAAAAAAAATTTTAAGAACCGCACCCCTAGAAAATTTAAAAAAAATCACGAAAAAAAAAATTGGTTCAAGCACTGACGTGAAGTCAGAAGCTTTTGCGCGTATGTTCTATTGTCCATTCTTCTGTCCTTAATCGAATTTACCATGGTAAATAATGTTGTCCATTCTCCTGTAATTTTTTTCTATTGAGGTTTGCATTATTTGATAAAAATGTACAAAATTGAAATAAGAGTGGTGCTATAAAGTACCTATGTAAAAAGGTGTTATCACCGCAAGAACCAGGTACCAGTTAATCAAGAACTGGTCACGAGATTTCAAACTCGGAAGAGAGTCCTGTCAACATGCACCAGTTGCACGAGCTCCCAAAACTTCGGTGATCTAAGAACATGTTAATTTGGTCCATGACATGGTCCTCTGACTCCTCTGATGGAAGCGTTGAAAACATTCAACATGAGGCATTGGGTCTCAAAAAACTCTCGGCACGTTGGATTCTACGAATGCTGACGGCGGACCAGAAGCGTGTTCGCCGGGTTACAGCGGAGACAAATCTTGGAGATCATTAACAGGAATCACGATGAATTTAAGCGAACATTTCTTACGGTCGACGAAACATAGGTTTATCACTTTGATCCAGGATCCAAAAAACAAGGTATGGAATGGCGGTATAGGAGTTCCCCTCTACCTCGAATGAATGACTGGAGACTCAAAGTTCTGAAGTTTTGGTGCGCTGTTCACCTGAAAAGAGTGCCTATCAATTCGTCCAAATGTCCGAAACACCGATCATGAATCCGAGGTCAAAATTAATTCTGTCCGTCCTGCCGGCCTTCAGCACGATTACGCTCAAATGCAATGAGTTAGAAGGTTGAAATTTTTATGGTAGGTTTGAAGTCCAAATGCGCCGGCTAAGTTCGTCAATGGGCAAAATCCACCAAGTGGTTTCAAGTTATAGCCATTTGAAATTTTGTTTTTCCAATAACTCGAAAAATACTAAACTGATCGAATCAAAGCACGGTAATTAGTAGAAAAATACCGACTCCAAGATTTATGCCTTATGTTGAAATTTTATTCTAAAGAGCGCTTCATAAATAAACAACAAGGATTTTCTCTGAATAAGTGTTACCAATACAAAAAGGCCTAGCCGAGTCAAGATACCCTCCCTCTTAAATGAAAAGAGCTCGTCAAATTTTACATCAGTCACTTCAGGTGTACCTCAGGGCTCTGTCCTCGGGCCTCTTCTTTTTTCAATTTATACTTCTGACATTTTTTAGCCTTTAGATAATTTGAAATTACATTCATTCGAACCTCACTCTGTAAACCTCACAAAAAATAAATCGGGATTTAGAGGCCATTTATTTGTATTCAACTAATCATAATCTTTGGCTTAATGCTAAGAAATGTAATTCACTCTTATTTTGTTCAGATACATCCAAAACCATTGTTCAGGAAAATCTCAAACTAGTTATCAATAACGAACCATTGAGCGCAGTAAATGGTTGCAGAAATTTCAGGAATCATTTATGATTCTACCCTTCGTTTTCGGGAGCACGTTACCCTTCTAGTAAAAAAATCTTATCTGGTTTTGTGTCAATTATATAGAAGTAGAGGTATTTTAAACTTTGAATTGCGCAAACTGCTTTGTGAGACTAAGGTTATGTCAATTCTTAATTATGGGCTTTTGGTGTTTTATCCATGCTTAGACCAGGTCACTAAGTTTAGGTTACAGAAGATTCAGAATAGTTGTCGATTTGTTCTTGGAATAAGAAAATATGATCGCGTATAAAGCAAAATAAAACAGCTTCGTTGGTTGGATGTTGGTAACCTGTATAAATATCACCGTCAAATCCGTCGTACTTAAGTCCAAATTGATTTTTCGTGATGTTCACGGTCTGTCTCTGAGATTTCCGCATATTAAGAATATGCGAATATGCTGCCTAAATATAGGCTGTCGATTTTTCAACGGTCATTTACTGCAGTGTTAGTTTTTAATGGTATTTCTATGGTCTTTTAGGACAACTCTCTTAGTTTCTTAAAGCGTAATTATGGGAAAATTTTGCTGCAAAGTCAGAAACCCTGAAATATGTTATGTTGTTGTAAAAGTGATCTAGTGCTGATCCCTGGGTATAACTTTGTAATGCGGTGTTCATTTTAGTAGATTACTTGACCTCTATAAATGTTTTGTGAAGCTTACTTTTAATATGTTTTTTATATTATCATTTTTATTTCTGTTGTATTATCTGTAAAAATGTGGTTGAGTAGAGTAGCTTAAGCTAGACTCCGCCCCTTGAAACTATTGTTTGTATTTGCAAACAAATAAAGGCAATTTATTATTATTATAAAATCTGCAACTGTCTCTACAGGGTGGTCCAGATCTTAACCAAGAAATTTTAACCCCCTTTTTCTACATCAAAAATAAGCCCTAGTTTGTCATATAAACATATGTCGAGAAATGCTTCCTCTCCGAGTTACAGGGTGTTAAAATTATTAGAAGTAAAAATGTTTTTTTTCCTTTACTTCGAACATCTTCTTTAAATTCGTATTTGAGTGTGGATATTAAGGCTTATTTTTTCGTAATTACACATTTTTTACAAAGATAGTCTTATTATTACGAGTATCATTATTATGTAGCATATCAAATTTTAGTGATTTGCTCATGCATGAGAGTGTTTAATTTTTTTACTCGGAAACGGTGCCTCGTACATAAAAAAATCAGGAGAATGAATTTGCTTCAAATTAAATAAGGATTTCAAGAATAAATTGTATTGTTGAGAAAACCAGTGGCGTATCATTTTTTTGTCCAAAAATATTCAGTATCGATGCAGTACGGACACCACTGGTGATATAAAAAAATTATTTTATTCAAAAAGTGAGTCTTGATCCTTAAAACCTCTGCCCAAATTTCATAAAAATTTTTTAAGAAGTGTAAAAGTTATTAATAAAAAACATTTTTTTTTCTGTAATTTTAACACCCTGTATCTCGGAGAGAAAGCATTTCTCGACATATATTTATATGACAAACTAGGTCTTATTTTTGACGTAGAATACGTGGTTAAAGTTTCTTGGTTACGATCTGGACCACCCTGTATATTTCATGTTATCAAGATCCTAATTGCTTTACTTTGGACTCGAAACAGTCTATCCAACCCTGAGCAGGTGCTCCATGACAGAATATATTATCTTGATTGAGTTTCAATAAGAGAGAATTACTATTTTCTGATAATATCTTGTAAAAATATATCATGTGGCGATTGAATAATTATGCTGGAAGATAGTCAGTGTAATTACCACAGGTGAGTGATGGATCCATGATCATATCCAAAAAACATACCTACTGGATCAGAAATCGGAATTGTCCTTATTACCTATTTTGATCCAGCATACATCTATATGCTATTGAGTTAACCATTTTACATGTACCTACAAATGAATATCAACCTTTTATGATATAATATTCGGAAAGAGAGGGGTTCTTTTCCCCAATCTTAGGTAAATGATGCCGTCCTCTTCAAGTTATATTAGGGTGTTATTCCATTCCCTCCTGAACATCCCAACAATCTCTCTTACTCAAGGTAACCAAAAGTATCTTAGATTATAATAATAATAATAATAATAACACATTTATTTAGCAAAGCTATCTGAAACAGACATACAATCTCAACATATTCCCTAGTCTAAATAATATCACAATTTGTCATACAATATATTATTATCAACATATTTCTAGAGGTCGTATAATTATTACAGTTCTTTACTCAGCAGGTAATTGGTTGAATTTATTCAGTCATCATAACTAACAGTATTCAACGTTTTCGATAGATTACACTGAGGTATATGAATAAAGCTTTTAGCTTATGAGGGGTCTCCTTGTGGAAGACCTAGGAGGATCAGTATAATAATATACAATATAATATTTCTAGTCATATACGAGCAACTCGCTCAGAAATATTATCAGGTATCAGGTGAAAAAGTGGGGTGCGGGGAGAAGGGGATGAGAAATATCAAATTCAAAAAAGCACAGGATAAATTGCTTTCGAAATTAAAAATGGGTTCAAGCCCTGTGGACAGGAGCTTTCTGGCGCTCTAGTTCAAACAGACAAATTATATCTCCGAAAGTATTGGTTTCTCAGAGTTGGGAATTATATCAATGTATTCATATAATAGAACTGCATCCTAAAGGAAATTCAATTCAAATAATAGTTTATTTATCAAGATTAAATGAGCAATCATGAGAATGAGAAAAGCACCATGGAAGAAATCAAATTAAATCTGGCCAATTTTGCCCAATAACGAACTTAACCGAGATATTCATCTCCCTAAACTACTCTGAAAATTTCAACTACCTACCTCATTCCGTTCGAGAGTTATATCTATGACTATGGATGAAAAGCAGTCTCACTACTCTCAGATCTCTTACTTCATGTTCAGTTCCGAAATGTAAGAATTTTCTGAGAAAAACTAATTTCGGAGCAAACAACTGAGATTTTTCTCACTTCGCTCACAATTCTTCGATAATGTCTCAGGAACATCATTTGACATTATGACAATTCATATTCATACATAGAATAATATCATTCTGTGACAACGTTGAAATACGATTTATTATTGAAATTTTGAAAAATCATATCTCCGAAAGTATTAGCTTGTTAGAGTTAAAAATGATATGAATGGATTCTTATGATAAAACTTCTTATTAAAAAAAATTTAATTTGGAATTTGTTTCGTAAAAAAAAAATTTTTTTTTGTTACTCCGAAACCATCTGTCCGATTTTGCCCAATAACGAACTTAGCCGAGATATTTATCCCCCAAACCTACTCTGAAAATTTCAACTCTCTAGCTCATTCCGTTCGAGAGTTATCGTGCCTACGGCCGGCCGGCCGGACCGGCCGGACAGAATGAATTTCGACCACGGATTCTTGATCAGTGAGTCGAACCAAATCGTTTAAGACCATTTTCATCGAAATATTCGAAAATTACAGACATTTGGGCAAATTGATAAGCACTCAGTTCCGAGGAAGTAGAGCGCCAAAAATCGTCGGGTGCGAGGATTTTCCTTAATAATTCTTCGCACAAGAATTAATGACGAGTTGCGTTACTTTTTTTGACACGCTTTTTATTCAAGTGTTCGTAAAAGGATCTATTGTTTTACGCTCATGACCTTCAATACTTTCAACATTGTTCTTATTGGAGTATACCTGTTACACCTCAAAATTATTTTCAAAGCTCTATTCTGGATTATTTGTATTTCCCTGAGTTTATCAGAATCAGAAACCAACCAGAAATATTGAACAGTACTCCAGATGTGGGGCCACAAAAATGCATTGTAAAGTTTCAATCTCATATAAAAACTTAAATTTTACATACACAACAATGTTTACTAGACAATCAAAATGACACAACTAAGACCGAGGTTACACGGTCAATCTGGTATCAATCTGGCCTTCATTCCAGACCACCAGTCTACGCGTATACAATCAGTTTCCCGTCAATCAGACATCAATCATGGATTGATGCCTGACTGATAGCGATTTCTAGTCATTCGAGTCATATTTGACAGATTGGACAGATGAGATCGATGACTCATATTCCATTGACAAATCAGAGCAAATCTGTTTGCTCTCAGGGCAATTATTATTTTCGTCAGAGTCACATCAATTCGAAATATTAGGTTATGTTTATCTGTTTTGAAATAATACTTTTTGGCGCTCTTGTACCCCGGAACAGAGTGCTTATCAAATTGCCCAAATGTCTGTAATTTTCGAATTTTTTGATGAAAATGATCTTAAACGATTTGGTTGGACTTAATTCTGTCGAAATTAATTCTGTCGGGCCGGCCGTAGGCACGATAACTCTCGAACGGAATGAGCTAGACAGATGAAATTTTCAGAGTAGGTTTTGGACATAAATATCTCGGTTAAGTTTGTTCTTGTGCAAAATCGGCTACGGTTTCGGAGTAAGGAAAAAATTTTTTTTTTTTACATTACAAATTTCAAATTACATTTTTTTTAAGATGCAATTTCACCATAAGAATCCATTGATATCACTTTCAACTCCGACAAGTCATTACTTTCGGATATATGATTTTTCAAAATTTCAATAATAAATCGTACTTCTATGTTTGCACAGAATGCTGTACTTAATTATTCTATCTATGAACTATTATATGATCTGTGTTCTTACATGTCATCTTATTTTCCTCCTGTTCTAGAGTACAAAGTATATGATTGAATGCAAAATGACCAATGAAATAACCTCCTGATTTCACGTCAGTGCTTGAACCAATTTTTTTTTTTTTAATTTTCTTGCGGTAATTTTCTCACAAAATTTTACACACGCCTTTATGTCGATATTCTACAACTAGTTAGCAAGCTTCAATTCCATCGAGTCTTATTTTTTGAGTTATCGAGGAAATAATATTCCAAATGGGTATAACTCCGAAACCGTTGGGCCGATTAAAGGCCAGCAGCGAACTTAACTCTCCCATTCAGATGCGCAATTTACCCTGAAAATTGCAAGTTCCTATCTTCTTTCGTTCGAAAGTTATCGAGGCAACGGTCACCCATTCAGCTACTGAACTCACACAAGGCTGCTCGGATCTCCAACAATATAGATCCGATCGTGTTCAAACTTGGAACTTGGTAGTAGAGTTAGGTTCTAAAGGCTCTCGCAAAATTTCAGCCATGTCGGATAAATAGTTTCTGATATGATTTCCAATGATTTTTTAGAAAATTTCTAGTAATACGACCCTCACGAAATTTTACAAAAATTTTCGCGTTAGCATTCTACAACTAATGACCATGTTTGAATTGGACCGGTTTTGTATTTTTCGAGTTATTGAAGAAATAATAACCAAATTTCAGATGGGTATAACTCCAAAACCGTTTGGCCGATTATGCATATAAACAAATACAAATGTCGCATTCACATGCATAACCTATCCTGAAAATTTCAAATCGCAATCTCTTTCCGTTCTCAGGTTATCGTGACATAAAAAATATTTCTTAATAATTTTTTTTAAATTTTCTAGCAATAGGATTCTCACAAAATTCCACAAACGTGCTTAGGTTTATATTCTACAACTATTCACCATGTTTCAATTTGATCGGATATATATTGGTTGAAAACAAAATTATTACTCGAACACCATTATGCCCATTAACGAACTTGTCAAATTGTTTAATAATTTTCTACCGATACGATTCTCACAAAATTTCACATACGTGCTTAGGTTTATATTCTGCAACCATTCACCAAGCTTCAATTCGATCGGATTTATATTGGTTGAAAACAAAATTATTACTCGGAAACCATTGGGCCGATTATGCCCATTAACGAAATTTTCCGTCGTATTGAGATGCGCCACCAACCCTGAATATTTCAAGTCGCTAGCCCTTTTCGTTCTCAAGTTATCGTGGCAACGGCCGGACGGCCGGCCGGACAGAATCAAATTTGACCTCGAATTATTCATTGGGGAGTCGTACCGACTCGTTTGAGAACATTTTCGTAAAAAAAATCGAAAGTTACAGACATTTGGGCAAAATGATAACGCGATGTTCCCCAGAACATACGCGCAAATAGTTCAACAAGTTGGAAAAGCACTGTGGTCAGGAACATTGTCGCGCTTTTTCAAATTTATAGCCACATATCGCCCATCCAGGTACTCGCCCAAGGCTGCTTAGCTCCAAAAAGAAAAAATGATATTCCCAATATTTCCAAGAATATAAATCCGACTGTAAAAACAAGCGTCCAAAAAAAACTGGTCCACTTTTTGGCCGAGAATAGTCTCAAACGATTTTTGTTTCGAGTTTCGACTTAAATACATAGGTACATACATTCACTGTTGTTTCGAAAATAAACAGTTTGTGGCGACGAAAATAAGGACACAAATTAGTTCAATTGCACCATTGTGCTTTGAGATACAAAACACCTGTATAACGGTGGTTTATTTTCAATTGTTTATTCCGAGAATTATTCCTGTGACACAAATCAGTCGAATCGTACGGTTGCGCCCTGAGGAACTATTATTATTATTTAAATTAACAAGAGTAGAGGTATTTACACCTATAAACTCAAAAGAAAAAATTGATGTGTACAAAACCATCACATATGAAAAAAACCGCAACAAAAGTAAAACGAGAAAAGAGAATTAAATAAAGTGCATGCGTATGATCAATGAGAGCTGCGCCATCCATCGAACCCATTTTTAAAACTATTGGTAGAACTGCTCCCGACCACGTCAGAGGGCAGGCTGTTCCAGGTGCAGAAAACTCTGTTACTAAGAAAGCACTGTCTCGGCTGAGTCCTGAAATTTTCCTTCCTCAACTTGTAATTATGTCCACGGAGATGATTCGTGTTTCTTGTAAAGATGGCTTCAAGCTGAGGACCAAACATTCCATGCAAGGCCTTATAAGTGAAGATCATGTCGCCTCTGGCCCGTCTGCTGTCGAAGGTGGATAGATTCAGCAGACGTAAGCGTGTGGGATAATCAGGACGAACTGTACCGTAAGGGATCCTAGTGTTCCACCTCTGAATTGACTCGAGAGCGTCAATCTCTCCTCTAAGGGCAGTCCACCAGGCTGGTCCCGCATACTCCATGATTGGACGGATGTAGGTCTCGTATAGAAGTTTACATGTAGTCGGATCGGATTTGCTGAAGTTTTTCTGCAACAGGTAGGTCATCTGACGGGCCCTACTCGTCATAGCTGAAATGTGAGAGGTCCAAGTGAGGTCATCAGAAACGACCAACCCCAGATCGCACTGACTAGAGGTAGGGGTGATGCGATGACCATTTATGAAATAGGAGAGTTTTGGATTGCTCTTTCCGATGTGTAGAACGCGACACTTATCCAAATTGAGGGGCAGGAGCCATTGCTCACACCACTGAGACAGTCTATCCAGATCCAGCTGAAGCACTCCGGCATTAATTAGTGGTAGATTGTAAAGTTTTGTGTCGTCAGCATACATAGAGCATGTGTAAGCGAAGCAGGAAGGAAGATCGGAAGTATAAAGCAGGAATAATATTGGCCCAAGGGTAGATCCCTGAGGAACACCACTACTGACGTGGACCTCACGTGAAGAGAATACCTCTCCCACCCTAACACGGAAGGATCTGCCGGATAAAAAGGAACTGATCCAAGCAAGAAGTCTGCCCCTGATACCCTGATGCTCCAGCTTCACGAGAAGGCGTTGATGAGGAACCCTGTCGAAGGCCCTTGCGAAGTCGAGGTACACTACATCCACAGGCAAGCCGGCGTCTAGAGCTTTAGTCCAGTCATTGATGCAAAGTATGAGATTGGTGAGTGTGGAACGATGAGGGATGAATCCATGCTGTTCTTTTGGGAGAATACTGTGAGACAGACAGAAATCCAAAATTTGGTCGCAGATGATCCTCTCAAGGACCTTCGACAGGGTTGAGAGAAGACTTATTGGCCTATAATTGCGCGGAGAAAGCTTATCTCCTTTCTTAAATACGGGGGTGACAGAGGCCGATAACCACTCGGTCGGAAGCGATGAAGTAGAAAGAGATTTCCTAAAGATCAGAAAAACCGGGAAGGAGAGGGAAGCGGAGCACTCATGTATCAAGCGTGGCGTGATGCCATCGCGACCTGGAGAACCATTCACCCTAGCACTTCTGAGATACCGCAACACCATTTCTTCTGAGAGGAATACATAATCTATCTCGTGAGGCGCGCGTGCTGACGAAGGGGACGGCAATAATCCCAGTGGCTCAGAGGCGAAAGCATCCGCAAAGGTATCAGCCAGGACATCGGACGTTTCCTGGGAGTCTTGACACAATGTGCCACAGGGTTTTTTGACTATAGGAAGACTGATTTTTGAGTTCATAGTAGATCTGATATACTTAAAAAACTGTCTCTTATTTGATCTTGTCGCAAGATTACGCTCATAGTTGATTTTTGCAAAATTGATAGAAGTGGCTACAAAGTTAGAAAATGTTCTGTGGGAGCTATAATCGGTATTAGAGCGCGTCCTGGTGTACCTCTGCCAAAGCGACTTTTTGCGTCTCAAAAGCTTCATAATGCCCTCACTCATCCATGGTTTAATGAGGTCACATCTGTAGCGAATATATCTAGTGCTTGTTGAAATGGCATCGTCAAGTATCACCCTAAACAGCCTCCACATCTCGTCAACCGGAACGTCCTCCGCCAGAACAGAATGCCAGTCACAGGAAGAAAGTTTCTCCGATATTTGCCTGTAATCGATTAGCTCTTTAATCCTAGTTTGTCGGGATTCAGTAAAGGTTGGTACTTGAATTTGAAGCTCTGTAGTCAAAACGTCGTGGTCTGACTTGCCGAAGGGTGGCATGTGAACTACCTCCGAGGTCCCGCTCAGAAACCAGAAGTAAGTCCAATAATGAAGATATTTGTCCGTGTCTGTGTCTGGTGGCCTTGGTCACAATCTGCTGTAGGCTAGTGGTCGTCAACATACTAGCGAAAGGATATGATGGAGAATTAACAGAAGGAAGGCCCACCAGTGGCCACTTCAAGTCGGAGCAATTGAAGTCACCAGAAATGAAAATATTGGATTTAGAATGGGAAAGGTCGCTAAGATATTGAACCAGGTCTAAGTCCGCAGCACAAGGACGAGGCCGATATATGCATCACACCACGAGAGAAAAATTAGGAGGGCGTGTTATCTCCAAAAAAATATTATCAACACCTGGCCAGTCAAAACGCATCATACCAACCCTGAAGTTGCGAAACAGATCTTTGTGAACATAGACGCACACTCCCCGGTGACCAACAGCAGTCCGGTTGTCGTCCCGGTAAAGAGTATAATTGGGTATAGAGTAAGTGGCGTCAGGAATAGAGGAGTGTAACCAGCTTTCAGTGATGAGGATGAAGTAGGGTTTGTGACCTTGGACAAAAGCGAGCAGCTCATTGAATTTAGAGCCGAGAGACATACCGCCGTATTCACAAAGCATTGTTAAGTGTTTGAATCTCCGTTAAGTCCTAACTGAGGTCCTCAGTTAAGGATAAATAAGAATCGCAACCTCAGTTCAAGTGAAAATTAACGTGAAACAGGCCTGTTTCAGCACCTTTACATACGTTAACTGAGGTTGCGATTCTTATTTATCCTTAACTGAGGACCACAGTTAGGACTTAACGGAGACTCAAACACTTAACAATGCTTTGTGAATACGGCCGAATATGTTTGTGTACATTACTGGCCAGATGTTAAACGATGTTAGTTTTTTGACTGATTTTGGTCACTTTGAGAAGAAATGACCCTTGGTACTCCTCTATCATATTTGATAGTTAAATGTGGTTCACCTCCAGCCACCCTTCTCCTGAGCTCATCCCGTGCAATCCTCAAGTCTTCAGCCTGTTTCCTGGTTTTGTCATCCTGCACGCGAACATGACGAAACTCCCGATTTCCCAGCAACAGGTTTTTGTTTCTGAGTATAGATTTCGCTGTCAGAGAACTAGAGAAAGTAACCTTCAACCAACGAGGACGAGCAGAGTCCCTACCGGGAAGACGATAAATATTAGCGATGAAGGAACTGGAAGCAGACTGGATTCTATGAATTGACATTTTATAATAAACGTCCTGTATAGCAGTCATCTCTTTAAATTCTAATAATATACGAAAATAATCACGTACAGCGTAATTTTATGAAAATATCGACTCAATTGCGTCCATAATCCTTTTCTCAAAGTTATAATTTCGATAGAATCGGTAAAAACAATGACAAAGATCAATAATTTCGGTTACGGGAATCGATTTCGGTACCTACGTGCTATGAAAACTGAGCTCTACCCCTAAGCTGTTCGGCCAGTACAGAAATAAGATGAAAGCCGGAACTTAAGCGAATGTTGTTCTTGACCTTTGATACCTTGTTTTCGAATTTCTAATTTAAGAAAAATATTATCATGTCACCTATTACTCGATCAAGTTGAAATCGAGAACTGGACTGTAAAATAAGTTACATATCCAATCAATCAAGATTTGAAGGCTGTCGCAGAATTTCAACGATATCTGATGGATATTTCCTGAGGTACAAAATTATTTTGAATATTTTTTTAAAATTTTCCAGTCATACGATCCTCACAAAGTTTTGCATAAGTCTTCGTGTTGGTATTTTTCAACTAACTACTGCTTTTTAATTCAATTAGATCAGTTTTCACGAGTTATTGGGAAAACTAAATTTCAGATGGCTGTAACTCTGAAACCACTCGGTGGATTATGCCCATTAACGAACTTAGCTGGCGCATCTGGACTCCGAACCCGCTGTGAAAATTTCAATTTATAACTCATTGCATTCGGGCGGCCGGACAGAATCTATTTTGACCTTGGATTCTTCATCAGTGAGTCATAAAAGTCTTAGTCCCATCTTCCACATCTGTCGAAAATAAATTTGATTTTTTTAAGTCCAGATGTGACGCCATAGATTAGAATTTTCCCATCTCGATACGAAAAATGTGGGAAAGCCCTGTGGACAGGAGTTTTGGCGCCCTCGTTCAAACTTTGACATTTCATCTCCGAAATTATTGGTTTCTCTGAGTTGGGAATGATATCAATGGATTATTTTAATAGAACTGCATCATAAAGGAAACTAAATTGAAAATAAATAACGAACTTATCCGAGATATTCATTTCTCAAATCTACTCTGGAAATTCAATCCTCGGCTCCGCCTTGGATAGCAATTTGCAGACTCGTCTATAATAGTCAGTTTTACGTCCTTGATACATAAATAACTATTAGGCATTTATCACACCTGTGATGTGGACTTTTCGAACTTAGTATAAGTCCGGAAACTTTTTGATCTATCTACATGTTAGTTTTGTCTCATTTTGGCGGGGGCACTACCGGGGCCACAGATGAATTCTTCATATTTCGTAAAGCAAAAACGCCCCGTGAGCTCTCGGTGACGTCGAAAGGATATAAGTTGAACATATTAGATACAGGTAATATCTTAATTTAGCTGGTTAGGTAAACCATATATTCGTATTGCGTGTTCTCTGGATTCACATATTTAGAATTGATATTGAACGAGGTAGACCAATATAACTTATCCCTCTATTTGAAAATTAGAAGTGATCGTTCAAATTTGAGTGCTACCTTTGGAAAATTTTCCCAACCAATGTTTTAATAAACTATAAACTAGTTGTGTACATCCCAAGTCTATTGTCACATTTACATTTAATGAATCCCGAGGCTAATTTTACTTAATTATCGAATACCATTAATTGATCAACAGGTGGGTTGATCGAAAGAGGACAATAATTACAAACGGAACGATGATTCAGATATACTCAATCGCTGGTCGAAGCCCCATTTGGGTAATATCACAGCCTTCAAATACAAGCGATGCACGGAGAAATCCAACGCCGCGGAATACGCTTATTCTGGCAGTCTCCGTGTCTGTATTGCGAATAATCGTTTTGGAATACAAGCAATACTTGTGAATGAGGGATTCTTGAGGAGAAAATAACGAAATGATGTACAGCGTGGAAAAGCCAAATGGATTAAATCTTGGTTACTGTACATATTTATGGAAAATCCCGAAACTCGTCAAATTCAAATTTTAAATTGTCATTCTTCTTCGTAAAAATGCGAACCTTACCTTCAATCCCCTTCGAGAGACATATTCAACATCTCAGGAGTGATCGACCTAATCGCAAGCGTTATTCGATCTTTTTGGTCATTCAAATCAAGGGGTTTAGTTTTGTACACAATGCTCTCCACATATCCCCATAAAAAGAAATATAATGTGTCAAGATCAGGGGATCGCGCTGGCCATTCTATCGATCCTCGCCTTCTATCCACCGATTTGGAAATATTGCGTCGAGGTACTGCCAGACATTGCGTTGATAGTGAGGTGGTGCTACATCCTGTTGGAACCACATCATCGTATTCCGTGGAACTTCAGGATTTCCTTGATCAGGATATAAATTTGCCAAAGTTGGAATTACATAATTTTGAAGTAGTGCTAAATATTTTATCGCTATTCAAATTGCCCTCAATGAAAAATGGGCCTATGATATAGTTTCGAACATTTCCTGCCCAAACAGTTACCTTTTGAGGGAATTTCGTGTGTTCCTCTTTCATCCAGTGATGATTTTCGGTAGACCAGTAGCGGCAATGTTGACGATTAGCATGGCCGTTGAGAGAAAAAGAGCACTCATCAGAAAACAAAACGTCCACTAATTGGATAATATTGTTATCCAATATGTTCAACATTGTTTCACAAAAATAAATTCTCCTATCAAAATCGTTCTTCCAAGAGCTCCTGGGTAGGGGTATCATTTTATAGGGATGCATTTTATTTTGTTTTAATATGTTTAGAATCTATCTATGGCTGACATTGAATGTTGTAAAGGCATCTTTAATCGATTTATGTGGATCTTCTTCAAAGTCAAGCATCACATCTAATTTCACATCCTCACACAGCGTATTAACAGATGCTTTTTGGCGCTCTTGTTCATTGGAACAGAGTGCTTATCGATTTGAACAAATGTTTATAATTTTCGAATTTTTAGCTAAAAATGGTCTTGAATGATTTGGTTTGATTCACTGATCAAGAATCCGTGATCGAAATAGATTCTTTCCGACCGGCCACACCACACCACGAAAACATTTTTTTTTACATTACAACTTTTGAATTCAATTTTTTTTAGATGCAGTTTCATCATAAGAATCCATTGATATGATTTTCAAATTATCGTCCGTATCTATGAATGTCATCTGTGTTCATACATTTCATCACTGTCATCTCATCCTCAGATAAGAGATATTATGTCAAACAAAGCATGATTGAACTCTTGTATAATCCATTTTTATTATGATTATGATGATGATTATGATGGAAAAATATACTTTGGTAAGTTAAACAAATTGGGTTCAGATAATCTCCAGTAAAAAGAAAACTAGAATATTGGCTAAGTTCCAATTGATATAGTATAATTTTCATAGTAGATTTGAGGAATGAATATCTCCGATAAGTTCGTTATTCGGTACAATTAGTCTGTTGGTTTCGGATTAATAATTTTTGGCCCTCTTGTTGAATTTGAATTCTTTTATGATGGTTGAATTTAATTTCTTTTATGATGAATTTCTATCATTATAATCTATTGATATCATGCCCAACTCTGAGAGATCGAAACATTCAGAGATATGATTTGTCAAAGTTTGAACAAGAGTGCCAAAGCTCCTGTCCAAAGGCTTTCCCACTTTTTAATAAGGCCATCAAAATCTATCATGAAATCGGAAGAAATCAAAGCCTCTATTTCATTTAAATTTCTAAAAATTTTCTTATCGCTTCTCGACTTGCTTTTGGTGCTGGTTTTGACAGGTATTTTGGTAAAATTCAAAGAAACTTTGGGCGTTTCAATAATAAATATGTTCAATCTAGCCGTAAATGTATCTTTTGCATTCGAAGTACTCTAAATGTTTCTGGCAAACTGCGCTGTAAAGAGATAGAAAATAAAATTAGCCTTAACTTATAAATTCTTCATCTCTTCATTTTTTGGAAAACGGGAACAGCTGATGCAAGAGTACCTTCTCACCTTAAGTAGAAAATAATCACGTGAAAATTCACTACACATACTTAATTCCCAAACAGTAGTTATTTAATCACAGAATAGATATCACTTGTATTCTTGTATTGCACTTATTCACGAATACTTCACAGTAATTTCTCAAAACAATAATTATTCAAGCGCTATAAAAGTAACCAAAACCGAGAAACATGACGGACTATCGTATCTCTAGACCATGTTGCCATTTAATCACGTTCCAGTCTTTCTGTGTAGTAGGTTGTGGCACTTCCTTCTTTTTCTCGAAGCGTTTCGACGTATTTTCAAACTCTCATAGTTTCGGTACGGATATCACTAGAGAGCCCAAATTCTCAGGATAAGATGTAGTTAGAAACACAAAGTTTTGTTTGTCTAGCCTTTATACGTTAACTTTTATTAATACATAAAATACGTCGATTTTGCCACTAACCGACTGATCATTAAAACCTTTAGGGTACTTCCCGAAGTCCCAGAAAGCTGAGATTTGGTAGGTATGTACGCTAGAATTAGAGAACAAACAACGCACAAATTAAAATATATGTCTATTTAAAACATTTATTTATTTGTTAATTTTATTATTTTTTGTGTAATTCTATTTGGCGCTCTTGTTCCTCAGAACAGAGTGCTTATCAATTTAATGGTTTCTTACTGGGTTTTCTCTCCCAAACTCTGAAAAATATCTATAAAATAAGAAAATTATTATTTTGTGATTTGCTTCTGCGTAAGAAACACAAGATATTTGTCAGAAGCAATCAATTGAACAATGTTGCCTAACAAATAACAACGAAACAACATCAACGAAGAAACAACTATATCGTAACGTTTCGGAGTCTATATCAGACTCCTTCTTCAGACGCTTAACGAAAAAATCTTCAGAACTATTTTGTTGATTGTTATTCTGAGATTCGAGAATTGTCACATTCAATTGATTGCTTCTGACAAATATCTTGTGTTTCTTACGCAGAAGCAAATCACAAAATAATTAATTTTTTTTTTTATAGATATTTTTCAGAGTTTGGGAGAGAAAACCCAGAAAGAAACCATTCAATGATGAATATACCTCTCACAGTATCCTTTAATGATTGCTTATCAATTTGCCCAAATGTCTGTAATTTTCGAATTTTTGGCTGAAAATGGTCTCAAACGATTTGGTTCGACTCACTGATCAAGAATCCGTGGTCGAAATCGATTCTGACCGGCCGTCCGGCCTTCTGTTAACACCATAACTCTCGAACGAAAGGAGTTAGAGGATTGAAATTTGCTGGGTAGGTTTGGAGCGTAAATATCTCGGACGAGTTCGTTAACGGGCGAAATCCACCAAGCGGTTTCGGAGTTATGGCTGTTTTTATTAAAAACATTTTTTATGAATATTTCTGAAACCGACCACTCGATCTATCTGAAATTTAGCACCAGATGGTAGAATAATGACCTTTATACGCATGCGAAGTTTTGTATTGATGGGATTGCCGTAAAGTGTAAAAAAAATTTTTTTTTTTATTTTAAAATGTTTTTTCTTCAATAACTCTCGAGCTAGGCAGTTGAAATTTTCAGAGTAAGTTTGAGAGATAAATATCTCGGTAAAGAACGTTATTGGGCAAAATAATGGTTTCGGAAAAACGAAAAAAAATTTTTTTTTAACTTACAAATTTAAAATTCAATTTTTTTAAGATGTAGTTTCTCCATAAAAATCCATTGATATCATTTTCAACTCTAACAAGCTAATACTTTCGGAGATATGCTTTTGCGAAATTTCAATAATGAATCGTACTTCTATGTTTCCACAGAATGCTATAATTATTCTGTCTATGAATTATTATATGATCTGTGTTCATACTCGTACATATCATCCTGTTCTATAAGAGAGAGTCAAATTCATTTCAGCTATTTTAGTTTGATTTCTTCCATGGTCCTCATTCTCAGATTGCTCATTTAATCTTGATAAATAACAACAAATCTTGTCAAAGTTTGATCAAGAGCGCCAAAGCTCCTGTCCACAGGGCTTGAACCAAGTTTTTTGTTAATTTATGGAATTTTGTGTTTTTCTCAAGTTTTGTATGTGGTAGAGGTTAAGTTGAGAAGCTAATTAGCAGGGTTCGACCGATATATATCGCCGATATTTATCATGATATATATCACGATATATATCGATATTTATAAGCAGTGATATATATCACGGATATTTATAAATTCACAAAAATGTGCGACGCTGCTTAAAAAATTCATAATCTATCGCGATATAAGAGCACGTCTGAGCCCACGTCAAAGGGCCACAGCCAACAGCTGAAAACCGGTATTTAGCAACGCATTTTCGGGGAATCCCCGTATAGCTTTAGATGGTGATTTTATAATTTCGCCGCGGAATCGTATTTATCAGCATTCGGCTTGGTACAATCAAAATTAAGAAAGCGTGACAAAACAGCCAAACTTGTTTTTTTTTATCAAATATCTAAACAGAGAGTATGCGTCTACATCTAAAGCTTGCAATAGTAGCAATATAGAATGTATAAGAGATGAGGCCACTGTGTCTGCACAGGAAATTCGTTCTGATACCTTTGATACATTTTTTAACTAATTAACTTTTTTTATTTTTGTTATTTTCTTCGTTCTTAAGAATCTTGTTTAATTTTTTTAATAAATTTGCTAAATCACCATTTTAATGCGTTTGATTTATTGATTTTAACTAAGAAAAAACTGTAAAAATTGTTTTCAAAAATAAATATCAGGAAATTGATATATATCGGATATATATCGATATATATCCGATATTTTGATATTTATATAAATATCATGATATTTCCGAACCCTGCTAATTAGGCTAAACTTCGCCTCTTTCATCAACACTTCGCCTAAATATTTAGTACCACAATGAACTCAATATTATTATTACCTATTGCTAAGCCGCTATGATAAATCGGTGCTTATTTGAGCGATTTCTCATACACACGATCAATTAAACGGTGCAGTCGGACGGTACCCTTTTTGTCATTACAGAAAATAGTTGTCGCGTGTAGCAGCCATTACTCAAACCCAAATATACCTTTTTTTTTTGTTCGATCTCTATGGTTTTTATAGGTACAGCACAAATGAAGTGAATCGTTATATTTTGAATAGAAAATAATATAATTGCGTTTTGTTATTAGCAAAATGGTTCCCCTATTAATTTATCAGTTTAGGTCTGTTATCTTATAGCTTCCCACATCCTCACATCATCACGTTTGAAACAATTTCAATTTTCTATGTTTTTGTCTTATTATATGGAGATTAAATGCGTCTCTCTCTCGGGCAACTAAACCTTGATTAACGAATAACCTTGGATATCTGTGCGAAAAAGTCGATGTATCCAGTGTCGCTGTTGGTTCTGTGGTACCACATTATATAAATTACAATTATTATTATTGAAATTAATGTCATTATTTCACTCATGTGTTGAAAAACTCATCAGACTATCATTGTTTTTGCTTTCTAGGAAACAACGTGCCCCAATATCTGTAATTTTTTTTATTTTTCGCCGAAGTTGGTCTGAAACGATTTGGTTCGACTCACCTGATAAAGAGTTCGAGGTCAAATTCCATTCTGTCTAGCTGGCAGTCTATTGCCACGATAACTCTCGAACGGAAAGGGATAGCAACTAGCAATTTTCAGAGTAGTTTGTGCATCCGAATGCGACGGTTTAGTTTGTTAATGGGAATATTCGGGCAAACGGTTTCGGAGTTATACCCATCTGAAATATTGTCTCTTCAATAACTCAAAAAATGCTTGATCCGATCGAATTGAAACCTGGTAATTTGTTGTATAATGCCGACACGCAAATTTTGCAAAATTCCTTGAGGATCGACATTAAATTTTTTGGGTATGTTGCGCATTTGAATGCGACAGTTAATTTCGTTAAAAGGCATAATCGGCTAAACGGTTTCGGAATTTGAAATTTTTTCATACCCAATCGTATCCAATTAAAACTTGTTAATTACTTGTAGAATTTCGTGAATATCTATCAGTAGAAAAAAATTTTTTTTTACTAAACAAATTCCAAATTAATTTTTTTTTTAATAAGCAGTTTTATCATAAGAATCCATTCATATCATTTTTAACTCTAACAAGCTAATACTTTCGGAGATATGATTTTTCAAAATTTCAATGTAAATCGTATTTCACAGATTGATATAATTATTCTATGTATGAATTTTCATAATGTCAACTTGACAGAAGGGAATATTGTAACTTCAAAAATATTGGGGTTGAAATACTCGTATTTTAGCGATGCAACGGGGACCTCACCCGAAAATGTTTGAAAATATTACGTAAATATTGAAAGCATAATTCTGTAGTTCGAGAGAGGAGAAAATTTGGTGAACGTAGATGAGGAAATTTTTGATCGATTACAAGGTAATTTTTTCATTATTTCTTCTCTTCTTTATTACATGTTTTATGGAATATCTACTATTTGTAGGTACTTTAAACCTGTTTTGGACAATTGTCATACGAAACTTGTTTTTTTGGCGCTCTAGTTCCTCGGAACAGAGTGCTTATCAATTTGCCTAAGTGTCTGTAATTTTGGAATTTTTGGCTGAAAATGGTCTCAAACGATTTGGTTCGACTCACTGATCAAGAATCCGAGTGCGAAATCGATTCTGTCCGGCCGGCCGACCGGCCGTAGGCACGATAACTCTCGAACGAAAGGAGTAAGCGGATTGAAAATTGCAAGGTGGTTTTGGAGCGTAAATATCTCGGACAAGTTCCTTCGATCTATCTGAAATTTAGCATCAAATTGTAGAATCATGACCTTTATACGCATGTGAAGTTTTGTATTGACCAGATTACCGCAAAGTGTATAAACAAAAATTTTGAAAATTTAAAATATGTTTTTCCATAATAACTCTCGAACGGAATGAGCTAGGTAGTTGAAATTTTCAGAGTAGGTTAGGGAGATGAATATCTCGGTTAAGTTCGTTATTGGGCAAAATTGGCCAGATTTAATTCGATTTCTTCCATGGTGCAGTTCTCATTCTCATGATTGCTGATTTAATCTTGATAAATAAACTATTATTTGAATTGAATTTCCTTTATGATGCAGCTCTATCATATGTATACATTGATATAATTCCCAACTCAGAGAAACCAATACTTTCGGAGATATAATTTGTCTGTCAAAGTTTGATCAAGAGCGCCAAAGCTCCTGTCCACAGGGCTTGAACCCATTTTATATTAAATAAACAATTTGTTATAAACTGAGTTTTTTTTATACCCAATCCAATCCAATTAAAACTTGGTAATTACTTGTTTCTAATTTTTGAGAATTTCGTGAATATCTATCAATAGAAAAAAAATTATTATTATTTAAATTTCAAGTTTTTATTAAATAAACAATTTGTTATAAAACCATGAATTGTCTCTATTTATCTTTTTTTTATTTCTACTCAAAAAAACAAAAACAATCTTGTATTATTTAAAAAATTTTTTTTTTAATATTTATTAACTTTTAATTCAAGTATTTTTTTTTTAAATAATATGTGATTATTTATGTTCTTTTAAGTAGAAATAGAAACAAAATACAGATAGACAATTCATTTGTTTATAACAAATTGTCTATTAAATAAACAATGAAAATTTAAATAATAATCAATTTTTTTAAATTTTAATTTAGTTACAAGTGGTAGAAAAAAAATGTTCATTGTTCTATCCTGTAGGATTCTGAAATTTTTCAGTTCTTCTTTTCATATTTAACAAGTTTAAATAATATTTATTCATTAAAGGTCAGAAGTGGGCTTGGGTTGCGCCTCCCAGCGTACCGGCGTATTTTCAACCCTCAGGGAAAATTATAAATATTGGTCCTACAGTTCCGGGAGTTGGAACTTTTTTTTTGGAAATTTCCTACTCTCTTTGAATCTTTTTTCCAAATATGAAAAATCACAAATAGATTTTGAGATTTGATTATGCCAAATACCAAACACCTTTTATTCACTTAATTGTTTGCTTTTGCAATTTTTGCGAGCGGCCCTTGAATTCCGAATCAAATGACACCTCAATCATAATTTTCGGAATACTCTTAAAAAGTTTTATCTAAAAGGCACTTGTTGACTAGACTATAAAATGAAATCCGACCTAGTTAGATCGCGCGAGTGAGATGGCCCTTCACACTATTTTTCGATATGACAAGAATACCAATAGATCACTTGTTTGACCAAATGTGGTATGGGGCATCATCTTATTGGAACCACATATCTCTTATGTCAAGTCTATCGAATTATATCCAAAAATAGTCAATTTTGGCAGATGCCAATCGGAGGATTTCCAGGCCCCTCAGTTCTTGAGTTAATTCGATCTTATAAGAGTGTAAAATCGTTGTTCATTCATTAAATTACGATTATTTTGCACTCCGACAAAAGCAGATGATGATTAATAGTTCTGAATGAAACCAGGTTAAGAATCTACTATCTGATGAACAAATATAATGAGATGAGATATATCAAAATTTACTAAGTGATATGTTGATGATATATTTCGCATATGGAGGTACTCCATAGCTTTTAGAATAGATCTTTTATCTCCTTTCGGAATATGGAAAATCGTAGTTTTGTATCAATTATTGCATCAGCAAAAAATCATTACTGATGTGTAGTTTCAGAATAATTGACATTATTTGGTCGAACTAGGTATTCCTACTGATTGAAAAGCACTGTGGCCAGGAACTTTGGCGCGCTATTTCAAATTTATAACCACAGGTCACCCATCCAGGTACTCGTCCAAGGCTGCTTAGCTCCAGGAAAAAAAAATATTCCCAATAATTCCTAGAACATAAATCCAACTGTAAAAACATTCTTCCAAAAAAAACTGGTTCATTTTTTTTTTGTGATTTTTTCATATTTTCCTAATAGCCTAAAATCTTCTACACTACAGATCCGATCGAGTTCAAATCTAGAATTTTACATTAAAATAAGGATTTGAGAGCTCTTGCAAAATTTCAACGATATCGGACGGATAGTTTCTGAGATACAGAATTTTTTTCATGCGATCCTCACAAAATGTTGCATATATGTCTTCGTGTTGTATTTTTCAACTAACTACCTTGCTTTAATTCGTTCAGATCAGTATTTTTCGAGTTATTGGGAAAAAAAATCAGATGGCTATAATTCTCGCAAATTTTCAGCGATATCTGAGGGATAGTACCGGAGACAAACAAATGTTTTAATAATATTTTTTTTATTTTCTAGTCGTACACTCCACATGAAAATTCACATAAGTTCTCGTGTATTTCAACCAATTACCGAGATTCAATCCGATCAGCTCAGTAAACACATTTCCGGCCTGATGAAGAATTCGAGGTAAAATTTGATTCTGTCCGGCCTGCCGGCCTTTGCCACGATAACTTTCGAACGTAAAGAGATAGCGAGTTGAAAATTTCAGGTTAGGTGGCGCCTCCAAATGCGACAGACAAGTTCGTTAATAGGCATAATCGGCCAACCGGTTTCAGAATACTGATTTATTTTAAAAAAATACAGATCCGATCGAATTGGAAACTTAGCAACTAGTTGTAGAATACGGACTCAAAGACGTATGTAAAACTTCGTGAGGCTCGTATTACTAGAAAATAAAAAAAATAAAAATCATTATAAAATATGTATCTCACGATAACTTCAGAACCGAAAGAGATAGCGACTTGCAATTGCCAGGGTAGGTTGCACATCCGAATGCGACATTCAAGATCGTTAATAGGCATTATCGGCCAAACGGTTTTGAGGTTATTTTCTCAATAACTCAAAAAATTCGAATCAGATCCAATTTAAATATGGCAAATTTTTGCGAAATTTCGTGAGGATCGTATCACTACAAAATTATTGAAAAAAATCTGTATCTCAGAAAGTATCCGCCCGATATCGCTGAAATTTTGTGAACCCCAAACCCAGCTTTACAGCCAAGTACCAAGTTTCCTCTATATCTCAAAATATACAAATCCGATCCAATTAAGACTCGGTAATTACTTATAGAATGCTGGCGCGCTAATTTTGGCGGAATTTCGTGATTATCACCTGCTGAAATTACTTGACACTTACTTATTATTGGATTTATGTTGTCCATTCTCCTGTTTTGGTCACTCAACTCGAATTTATCATGGTAAATTCGAATTAGAGTGTCCAATACAGGAGAATGGACAACATAATTTACCATGGTAAATTCGATTAAGGGTGTCCAATACAGAAGAATGGACAATAGAACATACGCGCAAAAGCTTCTGACTTCACGTCAGTGCTTGAACCAATTTTTTTAACATAATTTCTGGACACCTATATAAAGAGAAAAAGTCATCGATAAAATGTATCATGACACCCTGATGTTGTGATATTGTCATCTCCTATATTCGCATCTAGTACTTCAACTCCTTCTCTTTCTTTCCAGCCATATATAACTGGAAAGGCGAAACACGCCTTGGTCTATCCCTGGAAATTGGAGAGACGGTGCAGATCCTCGAGGAATATTCTAGCTGGTACAGAGGGTTCTCCACCAAAAATCGATCCGTTAAGGGCATATTTCCCCAGTCCTACATCCACCTGAAGCCTTGCAAGGTCGATAATGAAGGTCTCTTCGAAAGCGTAGTACCGATCGAGGATCCTGTTATCAGAGAGGTAACTCTGGTGCTGCGAGAATGGGGAGATATATGGAAAAAATTGTTTGTGGTAAGTACCAATGCATCAGGAAATAATTCTTCTTGTTGGAATATCCTTCTTGTTTTGACACATCGTTAATTCAAAGTGAAAACTGTTCAAATTTCAGAACAAAGAGAACTACAAGTTCGAAACTGTTGGAAAGGTGATGCGAGATCTGTTGGAATGGCGGAGGCAGCTGGTATCGGGTACTCTAACTCACGATCAAACAAACGAGCTAAAATTAAAAATAATAGGAAAGATCGACTGGGGAAACCGGTAAGTTTGAGATGCATGCCGTTTCAGATCGATAAACTGAATATTAAAAATATGCATCAATAATAATTGTTTAAAGAATACAGTTTTGGCGGATGCGCCCTTAGTGTTCCTGTATTATGACTAAGTCAGCCGATGTTAATTGAAGAAATTCTAATAATATCTCGTTATGCCTAATTATTCCGAAGTTATGAATTACTTTAATATATTTTATACATATTAAAGATCATAAAATTATCGAATTAGTACCTTCATGATATTGAAAAATGTGTTTTATTCATCAATAACAATGCCGGAAATTAATTTTTGATCAGGATAATTCCTTATATTGTAATAAAACTAATCAGATATGTAATTGACATATGATGTCACGTCTTGTAGGATATAGCAAGCATTGCTTACAAGCTAATTTGCCAGTTCATATCTAGCAACCTTATTAACACGGCGTGTTTTTTAATCTTGTGATTTTGCACGCTTTTTACTTTATAGGTGAAGGATTATGATGCAGGTATGATGAAAAATGTATTTCTCTATTTCAGTATCGTAATGAGTCCATTCCAGCACTAAAAGCAGTGCTGGAATGAACTAATTCCCGCATTGTTTCTAGTTATATTTTTCGTTTTGTGGTAGTCAGCACTGACATTCGATCCTATATAAAATTTCAACAGATGTCAATCATCAATAGAATATAATATGGATATAGTGAAATAATTGTTGAGGAAAAGCTTTATTTTCATTAAAAAATATGGTAGAGATACTAGAGATTTCCTTCTTGCTAATTTTGAATCATTCATGCTATTAGGAAACTGTTCTAAAGCTGATCTCCATGCCCTACGTACGATTAAAATTCAAATTCCGTAATCTGTCAACTTTTGTAACAGTCACACCAACTGCCAATATACAATACAAAAGTTACTAGGATGTATAATCCGAATTTTTCATCAAATTTCTACAGTATTTTACAAAACTTGCCTGAAATAGAGAAAATATCGTCTAATACTCGTTGCAGAAGGCAATTCCAACACTCATGCGTTCGAGAACTTGCTCCTTCGTCGCTCGTTTTCGAGTTTTGCATTCGTGTTTGAATTGGGGCCCATTCTGCAACCTGTTTTAGAATATACTATTCTTATTCTACTTTATGGACAATTCAAACTATTGTGTGGATATTTTCCGTTCTGTGAGCTTTCATCGAAATTTATGATTTTCATTTTATAAAAGTTATTTTGGTATATTTTCTCACAGGTCCTAACATATATATTTTGCCTAATATATAATTATATCTGAATAATCTCCATTCAATATGTTGTTTTCTAAATATTTCAAAAAATAATATAGTCAAATGTAAAATCTGATTTTAATGCAGAATTCTATGAGAATCACTTCACTAGAAGCATAGAAAATGGAGTTCAACACGTTTTCGGAAACAATATGTGGATATTAATAAGGTGAGATAAAAGAAGTGGGAAAGTACAAGAGCGCCAAAGCTCCTGTCCACAAGAATGCCAGAAATTATTGATATGAAACCACCAGACAGGTTCTACCCAATAACTTATCCGAGATATTCATTCCTCAAATCTACTATGAAAATTATGTACAGGGTTGGGATGAAGTATGGAACCAAGTACATAACTTTTAAACGAAAATAACGATTTTTATGAAAATTTGCAGGTAGGTGCAATGGAACAAAATGCATCTGATGTACATATTTTTGTTAATAATATACTTCCAGTTTAACCGGAAATGCCATCAACTTCTTTAATTGAAATGCGACACCCTATATATTTTTACAGATTTTGAATGAGCTTGTTATTTTGAATTCATATATACTGAGTTCAGTGTAAAAAAAAACTGTAAAAACGAGGAATATAGCACTTTAATCAACCTCCTTTGAGTTTTTTGCATTAGAACAAACAACTATTTAGATTAACTAATTGATGTTGGTTGTATGCATAGAGTAATAAATACACGAGTACTGTTTAGTACGTCTTTTATTATCCAAGTGTCAAATTCTAATTGACGGAAATAAATTTTACAATTTAGAATAATGGTTCTTCTTCTTCTTCGTGTACCATCTCCTAACGGAGGTTGGCTACCAATATAGCTATGCGCACTTTATTTGCAGCTGCACGGAACAATAACAATAACAATACTTTTATTCCCAAAATCATTTTACAAAAAAAAAAGAATGGGGAATACGTCATAAGAAAAGAGACTACAAATCACAAACGGAACGGAAATTCTAAGAATTCCTTAATAGAGTAAGGTTCAACATTAAGAATCAACCTGATAAGTTCACACTTGAATTTCCCATATTTAATCAAACTGGTAACAGATTTAGGTAGAACATTGAAAAGTGTAATGCACATGTATTTCGTGTTTTTTTCAGTTAAAGTCATATTATGTCTCGGAAAGTGGAAAGGAACAGTACGCCTCGTGTTATTTCTATTCAGATGTTCTTCGAAATAGTGAGGATATTTTTTCAAGAAGAGTATGCACTCCAAAACATACAATCCAGGAAACGTGAGTAAATTGTTTCCCCTGAAATGACCCCTACACGACTCACGATACTTTAGCCCAATCATCGCCCTCAGGGCATATTTCTGAAGCACGAACAATCTGGAGCAATCGGAGCTACCACCCCAAACAACAATACCGTACCTCAAAAGGGACTCAAAATTCGCGAAATAAACCGTTCTCAAAAGTTCTGTATCCACTCGCCGAGACATAACACGTATCATATATAACACACTATTAAGTCTCTTACAAAGCATATCAACATGATAACACCAATTTAGATTACAATCGATCTGAACTCCCAAAAATTTAGTAGATGACGTAAAATTTACTATATTTTCATTTAATTTAATTTCATCAGGATAATTTTCCCTTGATCGAATGGTTCTGAATATTACACATTCAGTTTTATCAACATTTAAAAGTAGTTGATTTTGAATGCACCATTCACTCATATCCTGAAAAACAGCCTGTGCATGTTCAACAGTCGATTTTATATCATTGCTTCGCACTAGGGCATTCGCGTCATCCGCGAATAACAAAAACTTCAGAGGAGACTGATACGAGCGGCAGAAAACGGAAGGTAGGTCGTTAATGTAAAGAACGAATAGAAGGGGTCCCAAGATACTACCCTGTGGGATCCCGACATTGATAATTTTATCTTTGGACACATAAATGTCATTTCCAGTGTCAACACAAACCCGTTGAACTCTATCGCCTAGGTAACTACGCATTAGTGATAGCTGTGAATCCCGAATACCACAGGAGCACAATTTATCTAGAAGTATATTATGGTTGACACTGTCGAAAGCTCTGGACAAGTCCAGAAAAAGGCCAATCGGCACCTCCCTACCCTCCAAAGCATCAACTATTTCACAAGTTAGTTCATAAATAGCAGTGGTTGTACTTCTTCCCTGCAAATAGCCGTGTTGGTTATTATTCAACACATGGAATTTATGAAAAAAACAAAGGAGCCTATCTACCAAAATCTTTTCAAATATCTTCGCAAATGCTGTAAGCAAACTGATCGGGCGATAATTGTGAACATCATTCAAGCTTCCTTTCTTATGGAGAGGTTTAATGAGAGCTAATTTCAGGGAAGATGGAAATATCCCTTCAATGAAAGCACGATTTATAATGTGGGCCAGTGGCCTAGCAATAACATGAATGGACAGTTTTATGACTGATATTGGTATGTCATCATACCCACAAGAGTTTGTATTCTTCATCGCCCTTACTGTCTTAATCAATTCCTCCCGTGTAAGATCAAAAAAGTAAAAGGACTTACTGTTGTAATATCTGCTTGATGAAGTGGACATGGAAGAGCTTTTGGAGCTTTGAATCGATCCTAAGGACGTATTGGCAAAATACTCATTGAAAGTATCAGCCAACCCATCTAGGTTTTCGAAGTTGTTGAAACTATGTTTCTTTTTGTTACTATCTTTACCAGTTAACCTATTCACAATGTTCCAAGATGTTCTGACTTTGTTTTTACTACTGGAAATCAACTTTCGGAAGTATTCTTTATTCATGTTTTGCAACGCCATGTCATAAGTAGATTTGACTCTATTGTAATGGATACTATACTCTGAATTGTTTCGCGAAATAACGTATAAAATATCTAGCCAATTTTTTAGTTTTTTAACTTCAGATGTTAAGGGAATTTTATGCGCTCTATTGCCTCCGATCCAAATGAAAGGAAAACAAGCATCAAAACATCTCTTATAAATTCCATGAAAACTATCCCATAATGTGCCGACGCTAGACGACGAATCAAATGCAACTTCATCCCAGTCCACCCGCGACAGTGAATCCACGAATGCCCCAGTGGTTGACTCATTTATATATCGAATTTTTCTTTTTTTATTTTCTTCCGTACCATGTGAGTACAGAGAAAACGAAAATATTTGACCTGTATGATCCGATATATGTTCATTAATCACAGTTGCTGACATATCTTCAGAAATGTTAGTTAAAATATTATCTAAACATGTAGAGCTATTTGAAGTTATTCGTGTAGGCTCATTGATCATTAATTTTGCATTGAAACCACTAATAAGGGATACGAAGTTGTTCGAAAACTTATTTGTTGACAAAATATTTATATTAAAATCACCCGATATAATAAACATACAGGATTCTTCTGTTGATTTTTGTAAAATATAATAGAGTTTTTCGGAAAAAACTTCCAAATGCGATGTTACATTTGAACTAGGACGATAAATACAAATTACAACGATTTTATGAGAATCGATAATAGATTCTATTGCAGAACATTCAAAGCATGGGGTGGAAACTCTCTCACTAAAGTCTGGTCCCTTAGAATAGTTCTTTTAGTTCGAATAATCCCACACAAATTTGAGGATGTCTCTGCCTTCGCTCGATTTGTGGATCACGTGATGCTTTATCAGCTGATCTGTGATCAGCTGTCCCACTGTCCGCTACCGGCGTGCTTGTTTTTATTTTTACATTTTACATAGTTTTGGTGAAATCTGAGTGTTCAGTGTTGTGAAATAAACTTTTTCGAATATCACTGTTTGATGTTCGGTAAAAAACTGTAATAAGAATACAAGTAAAGTGATTAAGTGTTCTCCTAATATTGCAGACAAGGTTATGGTCTTCATGGCTAGGGGAGTTATTCATAAATAGAAACAAACAACTTTAGCTTATTTCTTCAATCATGGTGGAATGAAACGTGATGATCTTTCCAAATTACTTGAAGATATTGTTAGATCGTGGGCCTCATGTCGTGGCACTTCTTTGTGATCAAGGTTTTGCAAATGTAGCTGCTATAAATAGGCTATATAGAGAAACCACTGGATGATTTTCACGTACAAAATGTTTTTCACATTATGTTGTGCATAATGATATCCATTTTTTGTATTATATTTCTCATTTGATTCTGTCCTTCTAAATGTATATTGGAGTAGAATATACTTCCACATAGTGTTGTACTCGCATAATGATAACCATTTTTTGTACGATATTTCACATTTGATTTTGTCCTTGTAAATGAATATTGGAATTAAGGCAGCCATTCATTTGACTGCTCCTTCAAATTTGAAGGTATATAAGGATAATTTTATTGAAGAAAGTTTTTACCTCATATGCTGTATAATTATTTTTTTAAACATGTCATGCACACTAAATTTTATTTTCATGCCAAATGTATTTTTTAATTTCGATATTCTTTCTTTTTCTAATATACATGTACATTAGTTCACATGAAATGTTGAACTTAAATCATGAATCTGATATAATTTTATTAAAGAGAGTTTTGGGATTTCATTTGTTTTCTTTCGATTACAGCAAAAACCATTGTTCCAAAAACATTGTCAAATGCCAGGTTTTTGACGAATTATCGTCAACTTGGTGTTTGGCAGTGTTCTGGAAATCAATATAATAGAATATAGGATATATGGGAGATATATTTGAATTTCCCGCTCATTCGAGCTTCAAATAATCCCAGTGCCGCACCGCTAGTGTTGCAAGGAACAGAAATAAGGTTAGAGTGGCCCATCTATAGTATATCTTGTCTATGATTCAAAGATATAAGGAATTGAAGAAGTAATCTACCTCACAGAACATATAATATCTACAACCCATAAGATCTACCCCAAGATATCAGCCAGGATGACAGCTGGTGAAGCCGCATGTTCCTTGTGTAGATGGCGAGAAGCCCAGCACATGATAAAAGATTGAAGAAGAAGAAGAATTGAAGAAGTGAGATCGGGTCGTTCTTTGACAACTATCCCACTCCTACAGTAAATCGCGCATCCTCCGTGGCTGCCACTGTCACGGGAAAACAATGACACCAAATCATATCCACCGACTTTGTAAACAAAGAGTTCTTCCCTACTTTTCCAATGTTCAGTTATTGTCACAAATGCTGCACCAACACTGTTTATGAATAATTCCAGGCGACTGAAACAATTTCCAATGGACTGCACATTTTGGTGAACCAAAGTGTATTTTCTGTTCGTTAAACTCTTATTGTGTTCCTCGTAAGACGAAATAAAAAATTATTTATTCGCAATCCCTCTGGCCATATTTCAGGATTCTTTAGTGCTTCAAAATTAGATTCAGGAATTGTGAGTTTGAAGGAGGAATATTCCTCTGGCCTATTTGATTTCATTTTCACACATTTAACATCAGTTATTCCGTTCTTCTCAAGGTGATCGATAATAAGTTCTTCTTTCAAATCTGGGTGAAGTTTGCAAACATGAAGATATTTAAATTTAGGTGCAGATTTAATGATGATTTCATCATTCTTACAGGTACCCAATATAGATGAATTCCGTCGCTTAAATCTTTTCTTATTTTCAACCAGGGTGTAACCATCATTATTAATAGAAATTGATGTAGAATTAGCAGTAGTTGATTCAATTGAATGAGAAACAGTCTGATGACTACCTTTTTTCATAGGAAGTATATGATGTCTACCTTCAGATGCTCCCTTGCCCTCACTTGGATCAGTTACTAACAAACAATCTGAAGCTGTTTTGTTTGTTTCTGTAGATACTTTATTCACCATATCAACATTCTTAGGTTCATTTCTAATATTTATAAGTTTATTATTTTTCTTCAATTGTAGAGCAAATGATGATTGTTCATTACCCTTAAGATTCCGAAGGAGTTCAATATTCTCCGCCTTAAGATCAATGATTTCAGTTTTGAGGTTAAGTATTTCCAATTTTAGGGTGTCGAAGATCGGGAAAAATGTTTCTTTCATCGACTTCATTATTGAATCAGTAATTGATTTTGACTCAAGGCCACTCATGTTGAGCACAGTATCGTTGTTCAAATTAGGAATAGGTTCGTCCAATAAACAAACACAACAAAGCCATTCCTGAGGACTGCCCGATTTTTTCAACTTTTCTAAATTTTCCAAAGTTATTCCAACACAATTGACATGAAAAATATGTGAACTATTTTTAGAACACGATATTGAATCGTCATATCTACTGACTGATTTAGAACACTTCGTACACGTAACCGCCATCTTTTCATGGAAGTTCATTGAAAATCATTGGAAGTCATTGAAAACCATTCTCTGAGATTTCTCAACCATGATGTTCTTCTCCTACCCTGACAACGCCTTCCCTGAATTTTCCCCTCCATAATATTCTGCAGCAATTGATATTTCGGACCTCTTATTATGGTTCAATTAAGTGAAAAAGAGCGTATTGAAATTTTAATGATGATCGGTTATGGTGATCGTGTTAGAACTCATGATAAAATGTGTCATATTTTTAATAATTTGCATCCGGAGAGAAATCCTATATCACACTCAACAGCAACTAAAACATTACAACGTTTTAATACAACTGGGATGGTAAAAAATTTGCTAAAACCTGGAAGACCGCGGACTGCAACGAACGATCTGTTAAACAAAATATCGTCGGCGACACCGCAAAACCAAGTAACTGATAAAAATTCAAAAATGAGATTTAGGCGGTAATTATTTAATTGTATTTGTAAGGACATGTGTGCAAATTCTTTTCAAAGAGTAAACAGACCCTGAGATAATCAATATCAAGTGGTTTGTAACTATTTTGAATTTAAACTAATTCATCAATCCGAAATTATGAAGTTTTTAGTGCCTTCTGAAAACGTTGGTTTTTGCAGTTACCTGGTTTTGCGGTGTCGCCGACGATATTGCAATCGATTTAGAAGTATCACCTCAAACTTCCACCACAAATTTGGCACTAAACCATGGTATCAGTCGACGTTCTGTAGGAAAGATATTAAAAATTGAAAAGTATCATTCGTATAAGGTACAGTTGGTTCAAGAATTGCCAGACTATGATTTTGACCGACGGCTGGAATTTTGCGAACGGCTAATGGACATCTGTAATGTCGACGAAAATTTTGCTTCTAACATAGTTTTTTCCGATGAGGCAACTTTTTGTTTAAATGGAACAGTTAATCGCCATAACTCAAGGTATTGGTCAAATGAGAATCCTCATTGGATTCATGAAGCACATACCCAGCATCCACAGAAGTTGAATGTTTGAATGGGAATTGTGTCGAAAATAGGCTTATAGGGCCATTTTTTAACGACGGAAACTTGAATGGTGTATTTGGATCTACTAAATAATGAAATTATTCGTGCACTCCAACAGAATGGGCAATTACGACAAAATGTTTGGTTTCAATAAGATGGAGCACCTCCCCACTATGATAGACGTGTTAGGGATTTTCTGGATGCGAATTTTCCAAATGGATGGATTGGATGTAGAGGATTCATAGAGTGGACTGCTTGTTCTCCAGATCTTAGCCCGTTAGATTTTTTCTTTGGGGTGATCTAAAATCAGGTTTTTACGTTAGACGACCAACAAACTTACAGGAATTGAGACAAAGAATTATTGATGAATGTGAACTAATACGTGGAGAAATCTTGTTGATGGCATTTCCGGTTAAACCGGAAGTATATTATTAACAAAAAAATGTACATCAGATGCATTTTGTTCCATTGCACTTACCTGCAAATTTTGATAAATATAGTTTTTTTCGTTTAAAAGATATTTACTTGGTTCCATACTTTATCCCAACCCTGTATATTATATCAATTGAAACTTAGCCAATATTCCAGTTTTGTTTTTACTGGAGATATTCTGAACCTAATTTGATTAACTTTAAGTTAACCAAAGTATTTATTTCCATCATCATATGTATTATCCAAGGTCATAATATAGGTATATAATATCTTATAATCGGTCATTTTGCATTCAATCATACTTTGAACAGAAATAAATTTGACATGTCTGGTAGATAAGATGACATGAATGAACAGTGAACACAGATAGATAGAATTTGCATTCTGTGAAAACATAGAAGTACAATGTGTTGAAATTTTGAAAAATCATATCTCCGAAAGTATTAGCTTGTTAGAGTTGAAAATGACATCAATGGATTTTTATGGTGAAATTACATTTAAAAATATGCATTTGAAATTTGCAATGTAAATAAAAATTATTTTTTTTTGTTATTCCGAAAACATTTGGCCGATTTTGCCCAATAACGAACTTTATGTTCCAAACCTACTCGGAAAATTTCAACTGTCTTGCTCATTCAACCGAGAGTTATCGTGTTAACGGCCGGACCGAATCGATTTTGACCACGAATTCTTGAGTAGAACCAAATCGTTGAAGACCATTTTCATCCAAAAATTCTAAAATTACAGGAGGATCAGTTTAATATAATAATAATATTTGGGCGAATTGATAAGCACTCTGTTCCGAGGAACAAGAGCGCCAAAAATATATTTCAACTAGTGTTTGGTATTAGATATTAATTAAATTTATTTATAGTATGGAGGATCGCGCAGAAGCTCATGACGGTGATATCATAATTTTTAATTAGAGAAATATTTCCATATTACTCTATATGGACCATCTTTTACTTTTGAACTCTGATAATTAATTGGGTAAATCCATAAATTTTGTAGTATTTCATTATTTGAATATAAATGATATAAAGGTAATTAATACAATATCGGTTATTTTTTCAGTTTTATTACATTAGAAAAATATTTCTTAGTCATAAAAAAATATCTAATATATGTAAATAAGGCACAGTATACTACCTTTCACGTAAACCTATTTGAAAGTCTTATTAAGTTGATAATACATTCATGTTTCACTTTTTTAAATCTATACAAAAATATTTCGAAATAATATCAATCACATTCGAAAGGGATTAAAAAATTTCCCTAAATTTTCAAAGGGAGTTTGTCACAGTCCTTATTTTCAAAATCTCCTAGTTACAAAGTATTAGGATGGCAGTGAGGTTACTTCATAGAAGAAAATATCTACCATATTGTAGTAGTTGTACCCTCTGAACCTGAATCGCCTAAAAGAATATGACAATTAATGATGTATACAAGAAAATATAACAGAAAGCTCACTTAAAAAATTAACATCACATCAATCATTGAATCATCCATATTTTTTTATGTCTATCCTATTTCTAAACTTAAGAAAATATAATAAAAACACATATGAAAAATTAACTAAAATTTATTGATTTAAAATCTTATCATCAAATGAGATAGATACAGCATTCGTATGGAGCAGTCTAAATAAATCTGGATGAAGACCTATACAACTGAGCAAAAGCGGAAAATCTATGATTCATAATTGAAAAAATATAAACTATTAAAATAATCACAAATACATCATTTAAACTAGGAATTCTGGAGATTTGTGTAGAGATCCTAGTTAACATGGCATTAAAATAAACTTATCATCTAAGGCATTCACATTTCTTGGAATAGTAATTGAAATTCAGGAATTGATTTATGTCATTTGTTTGGAAACTAAATCTTATGTTTCAGTCTCTTTACCGTATTGCTCGATTTCAGGGTAAATAGGGCTCATCTCTAGGGTGCTTGGGGCGGAGGGTAGGTTGCTACTGCTGCCAAAGTTCAATCTTCGGACTAATTCTTCCAGAATTTCTCCAAATACCATCAAATTCATATTTTGTCCGAGGAAGTGCAATAAAAGGAAGTCTCCCACCTATAACAAAATATCGAGTTAGTTTCAAATAGACCATTTTTGGTAATTAACGCACCTGTGTTTTCCTGATGATGGTATCAATAGAGTTATGGGCTCCGAATCTGAACCTTCTCCTCAAAATAGTTTCCCTAGTGTTTGGGAGTAGAACAACAGCTGCCGAGTAACAAATTGCTAAGCCAGACAAAATTGCCACGATGATGAACCAGAACCATAGGAAGATGTAGATCTTTTCATTCAAAATATTCAAGGCTAATAAGCAGAGTGCGTCGTGTTTCTGGATGGATCCCGAGGGACCGAATTTAGTGAAGGTACACTTGGTCATTCTGGGGAATATTGAAACCATGGGATCTGTACGGTTTTCCTGGTCCATGTTGGTAAAATTGATGACATCAGTGCCATATGTCAAGAAAGCTCCTCCCAAAAATTTGTCAGTCATAATAATGTTGATTATCTGTTGGAAAGAAGGAATGCTGTTAGAACTTTGTTGAGTATAGAGAGAAATGTTAACCAGTAGGTCTGACCATCTAAGCTCTTTCAAAACTAAGGAGGTTCAGTAGTGTTCTGTTGGGGATATGTCACTAAGATGGCCAATGCTGTCTGGCTGGAAAATGTCTATCCTATCCAGGCAGTATTTGAACCACCGGTTCAACCACGGGTTTTAATATATGGGAAAAATCTTACCACATTCGCGAAGTTCAGGATTTCGCAGAAGAAATATACAAAGGCATAGTTGTTGTGTAAATGCATGGTTTCAATAAGATATTGCACTAGTCTATTTTGACGAGCTTCTCTTTCATCCCTGTTTCCTACAAGAGAACCACGGAGACCTTCAGTTATCAATCTAACCTTTCCTTCTTCCCAATTTTTCCAAATCCAATGGGGAATATAAAATAATACGCCCTGAAGCAGAAATAAAGTTTTGAAATTTTTCAAGCTTTTTACATAGGTTATTGTTGATATTGTCTTTGTTTTTTTACCTGGAAAAAGAGTACGAATGGTACCCACTGGTAATAACTATGATAGGTTTTATCTTGGTTTTCATTACCCAATCCTGGATAGGCTACTTCTGTCCCTACTATTTTGCCCTGTTCGTGAGGCAAAGAGAAAGTATAGGTGATCCAGCAAAATGTATTTATCACATGGGGGTGATTGACCCTATCATGTATGCATTGGATTGGATACCCTGAAAAATTTTACTGATTAGTCTGGATCTTATCTATTCTTCATTGGAAGTGTTTTGAAATAGTTGATTGTTGGAGAAAAAAAAATCTTATCAGTACTCATGTATCCTCCTTATTGCATTGTTGCAAAATTCATAAAATTTAACTACCTTTACAACAAAGAGTTCTGAAGTGGCTACTAGGAAAGGTTATTGCTTCATTCCCATTATGTTTATGAATGCTAATCACATTGATGGATGGAAAGGAACACAATTCTGAATATCAAGTCTTGTTTGTTATGGGAAATTGCTTTAAATGCGGTACCAGGGCTGCTATTCATGTATCCCGAAATTATAAATGAAAACAAGTATTAATCATTGAAAATGGTTTCATTCTATTTATAATAATTCTCCGCGATGAACGATGATACACTCTCGTATATGTTGCATTTTCCGCGTAGTTTATTCTGCACAGAATCAAAAATTCGCAGGGTGCCAGGTCAGGACTATGCGCGGACGACCCAAAAAATCAATGTATTTAGATGTGTGATAGGTTGTGTTATGTTGAAGAATGATCATGCGCTGCTGGTTATTTCTTCAAAGACTTTGTCTAACAAATAGCTGCGTACCATCAATGTCATTGTTGTGCAGTTAGCATACTCGGTTTTGTTCTGTGTAGACTTTTTTGCTGTATCCTTACGCCCCCATAGGTAGGTGATCATTTTTGCCCGAACAGTGAATAGTGGCCGCTACCGTCGCACTAAAAAATTCTTTCTTTGTGCGGGATTGAACTCTCAATTTAGGTTCCTAGTCCAACGCTAACTACTCTGTAGTCCATGCACACAAATCTCTCATCTAAATGTTGATGTCAGTGATGCTTCAACGACATGGTATGCCACATGTCTCTTGAATTCAGTTCGCGCACAGTATTACACAGCCGTTATAGCAACGATTCTGCGAATCAGAAGCGTTTCACCTCATTTGAATTTGCTACTTGATTTTCAGATTTTCAATACCGAAATATTCAAATTTTATAAGTTTTGAAAGTGGATAAGGGCATACATGATGATCTGATATTGAAGTAGATTCAGAAAAACATAAACATATGGTATTTCGTGTTACATGCAAGAGACACCTATTGCGCAGTTCTCGTACTACGTGCGAATCTGGCAACAGATGGCATTACCTCCGGGCTGGCAGTATTTCTTGCAGCTGCGCGGAGCACAGTCTCCTTCGATAGTTCGATCTCGATGTTCCAGTTTCCAGTCAGTAGTCAGTCTGCCTACTGTCACTGTCAGTCATTTGTATTGCCCTTTTCTGGACGGAGTCCAATAGTTGCAATGAATGGGTGCTGTGCCCCAAACATGAGAACAGTATTCAAGTCCTGGTCTGATTTGGACCTTATGTGGAGCCTGATGTACTTTGAAATTTTTTATTTATTTTTATTCACTTAGCTTATTTGCAAGCGGACTTCGCAATGTTAGCCGCATACTTCTTCCAGCAGACTGAACAGTTGACAGTCACGCCAAGGCATGGAATCCTTCAGACGAAACACCCGATTCTCCATTACCAAATAGAATGCCACGAATCGGGTTTTAACGAGAAAACTTGTTATTTGTGTCTTTGTCCGCACGAAAAAATATTTTGAGTGTATGTGTATATCGCTATCGCTGATAAACTTCAAAAAGAAAATGTCAGGTGGCGTCTGGCAGCAGCAGTGTTGCCGATTCCAGAGACCTAAATAGCAACCTATGACGTATGATCTTTAGAATACACATCATTATGAAGGAAACGCAAAGATAGGTATCTACATACTTAATCGACTTACCTATTAAATTGTTGGCAGTTACGATTATACAGCTTACGAATAAAATTGCTGACGTTAACCTATAATGGGCCCTAAAAACCATATTATCGATCATAGCCTTATCCACCAGATACCGGATCTTGATAAGGCCGGCAACAGCCGACACCATTCCAAAGACGGTCATCTTGAATTATTTCTGAAACAGGAGAATAGCTATCGTACATTTCAGCAATAACTCGGCTCGAATAAAATTATAAATTTCCATATTCCGTCATCGATAATTTGGAGAATTTGCATTGATGGTATTCTTATCTGCGTTTTATTGAAGAACAAACAAGGACAGACCCTCGTCGCAGACATTTCCGGACAATTTAATCGTCTGTTTGAGTCGTTGAATAAGAAGAAAATTCTGTGAAACATGTATTAACTCAGGATTCTCTGATAAAAGTTTCATTATGTGGAAATGCGAAGTAAATACTCTTGAATCATATTAATTATTGAGAATAGCGAGCTAAAATCGAATAATTTAGAATGTGAATAGTATCTATATGTTAAGCCACATCCTGCTAGAAGTACGTACTTCCTTTGTAGATTTTAAGCCGATTTCTTCTGTTTGTTCAGTTCCAAAACACGTGTTTTCTGTTTGTTTATCCTGACATTCTTCACTTCGGAAAGTTGGATATTATCTACTGAGAAATAATTCTAATGTTTTTTGACATAAACATGATTTTTGATCCATTGCGATGATGTTTAGAAGAAAAAAATTGGTTCAAGCCCTGTGGACAGGAGCTTTTAAGCGCTCTTGTTCAAACAGACAAATTATATTTCCGAAAGTATTGGTTTCTCAGAGTTGGGAATTATATCAATGGATTCCTATGATAGAACTGCATCATAAAAGAAATTAAATTTTAAAAAAGTGTCGTTTAAAAAAATGCTTCAAAAATTATCATTCAAATATAAAGAGCAATCTACAATGCTTCAATGCTTTAATACTTCAAAAATTGTCATTAAATTTATTTATCAAGATTAAAGGAGCAATCTGCAATGACTCAACCTCGAGGAATGGGTTGTTGCAACTTACGCTCGGTGCATAGTTTTCACTACTCGAAATACCTAAGGAAAGTATCATCGAAATGTCTAGAGCAAGACTGGAGACAATCATAGCAGATTGTCCATTTATTCCTGATATTTGAGTAGGTAGTGGATTACGAACAAATTATTTTGATAGTTCAAAATATATTAATAAAATACTATGTATCCTCTTTTCATAATTTGAAATTTAATAGTTCATACCACTAACACATTCTTTTGTGTATTATGAACCTTAACTCAAGAAAAAATGATTGATACTCAAATGTAGATCCATATTCCAGTATTTTTTTGCTAGCAACATTATGAAAATACTGTATATAGGAACATGTCTCACAACTTAAGGAAGTAAAAGGTAATATCAACCTCAGTGGTTAACGAACAGTAATTTCTTTTGATGATTCCATTATGTTCTTCTTTCCTATTGCCTCCATAAACTACATCAAAACAGTCTTGTATATATTCACAAATTCAAGAATCGAATACTTGCTTTCCAAGAGAAAATATACGAATTGACAATCTCTAATAGCTAGAAAAGATGACATTTATGAATAGTCACACAGACAGATTCTGTGTTCACATTCTGTGAATACATAGAACTGACGATGTATTATTGAAACTTTGAAACATCGTATCTCTGAAAGTATTAGCTTGTTAGAGTTGAAAATGATAACAATGGATTCTTTTGATGAAACTGCACCTTGAACAAATTTGAGTTCAAAAGTTGTATTGTAAAAAAAAATTTTTTCTTCGGTACTCCGAAACTATAAGACCGATTTTGCCCAATAACGAACTTAACCGAGATATTTATCCCTCAAACCTACTCTGAAAATTTCAACTGTCTAGCTCATTCCGTTCGAGAGTTATCGTGTTAACGGCCGGCCGGACAGAATTGATTTCGACCACGGATTCTCGATCAGTGAGTCAAACCAAATCGTTCAAGACCATTTTCAGCCAAAAATTTGAAAATTACAGACTTTTGGGCAAATTGATTAGCACTCTGTTCCGAGGAACAAGAGCGCCAAAAAGTTTAAAAACATGTAATTGCAGAGAATTTTAGTACTTTTTATATAACATCTATTGACTCCGAGATTGACTGCATTATTAAATTAACTGTGTATTACCGCGAAATTACATAATTTAAAAATGTAAATAAATTAAACGATAAACTTTATCCTGCCATTGTTTGCGATATTTGAATCTATTCTGAAAATGAGATAATTAAATTTTCTTGCTAATTCATTGGAGTAAATTACAGAGTAATTCATTCAAGTTGGAATCGCTGAATCGGTCAAATTGTTGTCTCTTCACGTGGAATTGTTCAATTGAAATTTTATAACAAAGGGAAGTCATGGATAGTTTCTCACACTAATCGTTTGTCTTTCAGCTATGTTCCCGTTTCACTTGATCTAGATGAGGTATTTATGGCTCAGTTTGCGTTACAATAAAAGGGATTACATTATATTCCCATCATATTTTCTTGACATAATTATGAAGTTCCAGCATGTTTCACTACGCAAATATTTATATTAGAGTTGGGTGAAGTACAAACCATTTGAGGAATTCATTGGGATGTTTTCTTTCCGATATCATAAAGGTTGAATGAAAATCATCCGATAGGTGCGTTTATGAGATAAGAGTTTCTGGAGCATAATAATTCCTACTCCAATCAAAAATGAACAAAACGCCAATTATTGTGACAGGAGTCTTGTACTTCTCCTAAAAGTTATTCAAATTCAAGTATGAAAGGTGGATATCATTGTCACTATCTATTTCTTTGTTGACTTCGACTTTTCGCTTTCGATTTTGTTCTTCAATTAAGTTTCTGATAATCACTGAAAAATCCCGAAGGTTGAAATCGTTAGGGAAGAGATTTGAACTTTTTAGGGACATCCTAGAACGTTTGTGTATTAGTATGACGTCCCAACTTGTCTTTTATTGAATATAATGTGACAAATTGTTAGCCTCGCGAAAAGTGCAATTATAAATTATATAACCGTTACATATGCAGTCTGCACGCATCAAACGCTCCATTTGTCACTTGTAACGTTCAAGGTAATCAAATAAGTTCCATAGCCAAAAACTCCTCGAGGGACTGAGTCAGTTTCCTTCAAGAGAGTTTCCATAGTTGGTTTCAGTACCTATAGCTTTGAATTACCGCTAATACAAATCACCGTTAGTTAGAAGTTCATCTCCACCGGTAATAACACTTGCAGTGTGGAACAAATTATTGCTGCATCGCGAAAGACTTGTTGCCTCAAGTGCAACTTTGAAAGTTACGCAAACCCACGTCAATCGTAGCTCAAGTCACAAGAAACCAGGTCAGCTCAAATGAAGGTAGCCGGCAATTTGTGTGGAAATGAAATTGTACTTTTAATAGTATCTATATCGGTTTAGATTTTTCGCTGGTCCTTTTGTAGGAACAAAGGTTAAATTAATGAATTCCTAAAGAGCGGACAATTTTTAGAAGGCCGGCTCATGATGACTTGATTAGAGTCGATTAAAATCCACTTTCGTATACTATGGCATGACAATTGCAGCAAATAGCTATTAGTTATGCAAGTGGTCATTAGCAATTAGATACAATTAGAAGATAATCTTTTACCTCGGAGCATTTTCCCTTAAATTCCGGTTTTAGTTCAAAGCGTATTCTTAGAAGGTACTACCTGTATTATCCATTCTAAAATGCCAGGTATATTTTATGGGACTGAAACACCTAACCATCCATCTCGTAAATGTGTCTGTTGTCTTACTGTTATCGGTCTATCCTTCAACGTTTATTTTTACCGGGCTTTTATGGGCTGTTTTCCTTCAGATGAAAACGAATACCAATTATGGTATTGTACGTTGAGGCACTTAGCTAATCGTTCATTAATCATATCGAATTACGTAAACTTGGTAACTTTATCTGACGAAGGTAACGTAAGGTTGACACGTACGAAGAGCTGATTTGTTTACACCTACATCCTCATTTCAAGTTGTTTCAATTTTGCTGTAATCTACTTGGCAATCAGATTTTTCTTTCTGTATCGACATCCGATAAAATCTTTCCTTGTCGTTTATTAACTCGTTTATTAATTAACAATGGAGATCTATGCCTAGACTGGTCCGCTTGATTATTCTTTTTTTCTATTTATACATTTCAATCGTTGTATGACGTTATTTTCGTTATCTTCCATCTATCTAACTTTGAACAATGGTTCGAGAAGTGTTTAGAACAAAACGAGTTCGATGCGATGCTATAAAAGGTCTACAGTAGGTACATGATTAAAATAACTTTTCACATGGCATTATGTAACCAAATATTAATTTCAACCGGTTAATTTATGGATAATATGGAAGGTGACTTTTACGCCATTTTGTCTTACACCGTCTATATACCCGGATTTTCCAAGATATGGAGAACTGCAAGGACTTATGAGTTGATATAGATTTCTAAAGTTGTTGAAATTCAACATTTATGATACTGAATCAACTTTTAAGTTGTTTTACCTAAGTGATCATTTATTATTGAAGTATAAAAAGTCTAATTTGGCCGTTTTCACTGCAATAATTGTCGATCATTCACATTGATTCATTCGTGATATCGTGATTGTAAAGCCTAATGTTCTGTTGAGAAGTTTATAATGCCACATGTTGAAGTGTCATTGTTCTCTGAAGGAGTGTAGCTCATAATAGGTGCTAAGTGAAGCAAATTATCTAATAATAGAACTTAATTCGTGGTCAAATATATGGTATTTATTACTTTAGATCGAAGCTACTGAGGAACTAACATATTGCTGGAGATCTGAATGATGGTCTTCCTTTGTGTTTACCTTTTAGCGCTAGCAACAGTAATCCAAGTAAGCGTCTCTAGGTAAATCCAATCCGTGCTCGCCTACACTTAAGTTAAGGCCACTTAATCACATAAACTAACTTAATTCACTAAAAGTCTTTAAAGTCACTGTGTTTTTCATAACATTTTGTTCGTACTGTCCCTACATCAGGCTGCTTCGCTGCATAACTGGCAAACTAGCTTTCTTCGGTCTCTCCTCGGTATACAAGAGAAGGGAGAGCTTTATCTTTGTCCGACCTGGGGACAGGATTGCCCGTCCTTGTCTAGAAGCACTTTAACTCGGCCCGTTGAAAGAATGCATAACTCTGGGTCCGGTCTTTTCGGCCTGTATTGTTCGGTGCGTCTTGACATATTTCGATAAATATTGGAAGTTGCTGCTAGACGACTGACTGATTCTCGATTGTGTTCATTGGATTTTCAGATAGCGGATTTCCATTACGAAACAAGACATGCGATTTGTATGTTACGGGATTGGCATTATTGTTGGGCAGTGATGAGATCAAACTAACCAGTTGGAAAACCTGCACCTGGGTGGCAATGTTACGGAGACCTCCTGGATTGGCATTGAATGGAATATTGATATTCTTAACTCAAAAAATGCCTTCTTTTACCATTAGAGTGACAAAGCCCTCTATATTGAAAATTCTAGTTGTCATTAATTTTTCACCACGAGACCACCCCTGTCGGTTATTATTTTCTCGAAAAATATACCTTTGGAAGTGAGTATCCAACACATACAGGATGTTCCACATGGAACGGCATCAATCTATATCGCGAATACCAGAAATCGAACGTTCCTAGAATTTCGTATGCGAGCAACCGTCCAGAAGGGCGTAGCTCACTAAAATACTGAGGAGATATAGCTACCCAAAACACATACCTACTTCGGTATGTCGAATGGAATACCCTGTATATTTGTACATTCTTGGAATCTCCAATTAATTTCGAGTCAAAATACCCTATACTTACGTTCAGTAGTCTTTTAGTTATAGTTATCATAGTTTTCATGCATATGTAATTGAGAGATTGAGGGTGTCACAAAATTGCAAATACATATCTACGAAATGCTATTAGAATTGTAGGGTCGGTCATTGTTTCTTCATTGGAAACCTTTCAAACTAGCCAAAGGAAATATTGTGAATCAAAGTGCATAGGCCTCTCGAAAACTTTCATTAAATATCGAATTTTGAAACTACTCAGAAGTCCAAATTTCTGTATGGGAACTATTAATTCTAGTTTGATAAAAGGTCAACAAATAAGATAACCTGTTTCAGGATTTCCTATACCCGTGTTCGTCAAACTGCGACCCGCGATATAGCAAACAATTTTAGTAGACAATGACAATGTAAAAAAAAGCACTGACGTGAAGTCAGTACTCTTTGGCGCGCGTGTTCACGGTGGCTAATTTGAATTGAATGATGAGTACTTCAAGCTCAGTGGATAGAGCGAGCCGAAGATCTACCCAAAGGATAGTGGACACCATTCACTGTCGGTTCAAAAATTAACAGTGCTGTATCTAAGCTGCCATCAGGAAAGAGTAACAAAGTTGGAGAAGTACACAACTGACCCTCCTTAGTCGCACAAGCTCCTAGAAGATTTGGGAGGGTCAGTATAATCCTAATCATGTTTATAGCACGCACGCCAAAGCAGATTGACTTTTTACACTTTTTCTTTCATTGTTAAGTCACTCTGCTTTTGCGCGCGTGCTATAAACATGATTAGGATTATACTGACCCTCCCAAATCTTCTAGAAGCTTGTGCGACTAAGGAGGGTCAGTTGTGTCAGGTCAGGCATATGAAGGTCATGATTCTACAATTTGATGCCAAATTTCAGAAAGATCGAGTGATCGGTTCCGGAAATATTCATAAAAAACGTTTTGACTAAAAACGGCCTTAACTCCGAAACCGCTCGGTGGATTTCGCCCGTTAACGAACTTGTCCGAGATATGTGCGCTACAAAACTACCCTGCAAATTTCAACGCTCTAAGTCGTTCCGTTCGAGAGTTATCGTGCTAACGGCCGGCCGGCCGGACCGGACGAACAGAATTGAATTTGACCTCGAATTCTTCATCAGGGAGTCGAACCCAATCGTTTGAGACCATTTTCGAAAAAAAATTCGAAAAATACAGACATTGTGACGTAATGATAGCACGCTGTTCCTTGCGGAACACGCGTTTTGGCGCCCTTGTTCAAACTTTGACAAATCATATCTCCGAAGTATTGTTTTCTCAGAGTTAGGAATGATATCAATGGATTCTTATGATAGAACTGCATCATAAAGGAAATTCAATTCAAATAATAGTTTATTTATCAAGATTAAATGAACAATCTTCAATGCTTTAATACTTCAAAAATTATCATTTAAAATAATAAGGAAAGTATCATCGAAATGTCTAGTGCAAGGCTGGAGACAATCATAGCAGATTGTCCATTTATTTCTGATATTTGAGTAGGCAGAGACTGACGAAAAAATTAATATCTTTTCATAATTTAATAGTTCAAACCACTAACACATTAACGGCCGGTTTCATAATAAATTTTAAAGTTCCTTTAAATTTAAAGTATCCTCCAAAGTGACATTTTGGTTCAAAATATCCTACTGAAGGATGCTTTAAATTTAAAGATGCCTTAAAACTCATTATGAAACTGGCCCTAATTCTGTATTATGAACCTTAACTCAAGAAAAAATATTTAATTCACAAATGTAGATCCATATTCAACATTTTTTTGCTAGCAACATTATGAAAATACTGTATATAGGAACATGTCTCACTACTTAAGGAAGTAAAAGGTAATATTTACCTCAGTGGTCAAAGAACAGTAATTTCTTTTGATGATTCCCTTATGTTAATATTTCCTATTGCCTTCATAACCTACATCATCAAAATGATCTAAATCTTCTAAAACATCATCACGAATTTATACATAAATTATTCAATATGCAACCAGTCAATATTATTTTCGGATCAAAAACAGTCTTGTATATATTCACGAATTCAAGAATCGGATACTTGTTTTCCAGCAGAAAATATTTTCAAACTATGAATTGACATATCTCTAATAGCTAAATGCCATTTATGAACAGTGAACACAGACAGAGAAATCTGTGGATACATAGAACTACGATGTATTATTGAAATTTTGAAAAATCATATCCCCCAAAGTATTAGCTTGTTAGGGTTGAAAATGATATCAATGGAGTTATCGTGTTAACGGCTGGCCGGACAGAATCGATTCCGACCACGAATTCTTAATCAGTCAGTCGAACCGAATCGTTTAAGACCATTTTCAGCCAAAAATTCGAAAATTACAGACATTTGGCAAATTGATAAGCACTATGTTCCGAGGAATAAGAGCGCAAAAATATTAATATCCAATTGGGTGGTTAACACCGAGAAACACCCTGAAATGAATATTATTTTCAATTAACTTGTTAAATTAGATTTTCTGTTGCTTTGAAATCAGTTAATAGTTAGTTAATTGAGTTGGAAATAAATGACTTCACATCAGGTTGATATTGCCATACAAAATAACATCATGTCCAGAATTGTTAGCACAAATAAATTTTAGATTTAATATAATATATCAACTTGAAATTTTTAAGTTCCCAGCATTCCTTTTCATTATACTAGTTATAGCTACAATAGCAGGGTATCTTGTATTATGAGACTGTCCGCCGTATTCACAAAGCATTCAATCTCCGTTAAATCCTAACTGAGATCCTCAGTTAAGGAGAAATTTGAATCGCAACCTCAGTTAACGTGAAACAAGCATGTTTCACCACCGTTAAATACGTTAACTGAGGTTGCTATTTTAATTCATCCTTAACTGAGGACCTCAGTTAGGACTTAACGGAGATTGAATGCTTTGTGAATACGGCGGTGCGTATAATGGACGTCTAGTTAGTACAAATGGTGTATGCATAACTGGTGTGAGCTTGTGTACTTCAAGAAAATCTCTTAATAGATTCTGGGATATCTTGTTTTATATGTTACTATTTTTTAATATTTTTATGTTATTTATATTGTTTGTAAAGAAGGTTTTACCCGTTAAAAAAAAATATTTGTGACAATCGCTATTTGACAGCTGATATGCCAAAATATTGGTGTTATCAACTACCCAATCAAGGAATGTGGGACATGCAGTGATACTTCATATTGTCCTATTCAGAGTTTTCTTCAGATCATGTAGGACAATGTGTTTTTTATTGTGCCTGTTTATGTCTAGTACTTCTTGATAGTTCAATATATTGCCTTCATTTTATATATCCAGAATACTGTAACTCTAAAACGTGTTTGGCATTTTTGGAATTTTGTTTGTAATTAATATATGAATTCTAGTGTTTTATCATAGTTTTTAAAGCTATATCTCTTTGGCCAACGTATACATATGGGCAAGTATCACAGGTTAACCTATATACTGTTCTTGTTCTTAGGGACGATTTCTTTATAATTTTTTATTGATTTTCGTTATTCTTTTATATAATAATTATAAGATTTTAAAATTTTGGTTTTTCATTTAATGTCCAGCTATTTGTTCAGATTTTCGCCATGTACAAGGTAAATTGTGGGTAAATTAATGTAAGTATTTATGTATTAATATAATATTATTATCACTAAGTATCTTATACCTACAGGGCGAAAATCTAAAAAAATTGCTGGATATTTGAAAGCAAAACCAAAATTTCAAGATCTCAAATTATGAAACCATAAATCATTATGGATATAAAAAATGGGTTCAAGCCCTGTGGACAGGAGCTTTCTGGCGCTCTAGTTCAAACAGACAAATTATATCTCCGAAAGTATTGGTTTCTCAGAGTTGAGAATGATATCAATGTATTCTTATGATAGAACTGCATCATAAAGGAAATTCAATTCAAATAATAGTTTATTTATCAAGATTAAATGAGCAATCTGAGAATGAGAACTGCACCATGGAAGAAACCAAATTAAAATAACTGAAATGAATTTGACTCTCTCTTATAGAACAAGATGAAATGTACGAGTATGAACACAGATCATATAATAAAGCTTAGATAGAATATTTATAGCATTCTGTGAAAACATGGAAGTACGATTCATTATTGAAATTTAGAATATCATCTTAGCAGAAATTGAATTCAAACATCATAGAAGAATTAAAATTCAATAAGAGTGCCAAAAATTATCAATCCAAATCCAATAGACGAATTCTACCCAACAACGAACTCATCCGAGATATTCATTCCTCAATTCTATGATGAACGATAATATATATCTTTCCTCAAATCTACTCCAATACACCAATATTCCAGTTTTGTTTTTAGTGGAGATATTCTGAACTCAATATTATTAACTTACCATTACCATTCCCATCATCATATGGATTGACCATCGGAATGAAAATATCAACCAACAAAAAGTATGATATTATATTATAATTCTCATATTTATAGGATTGCTGGAATGAATGACAATGAGACAACGTCATGTCTCAGGAAAATAAGTTGACATCATAACAATTCATAGAATACCCACAGAATAATTCTATCATTCTGTGAAAACGTAGAAATACGATTTACATTGAAATTTTGAAAAATCATATCTCCGAAAGTATTAGCTTGTTAGAGTTAAAAATAATATGAATGGATTCTTATGGTAAAACTGCTTATTGAAAAAAATTTAATTTGGAATTTGTTTTGTAAAAAAAAATTTTTTTTTTGTTACTCCGAAATCATCTGTCCGATTTTGCCCAGTAACGAACTTAGCCGAGATATTTATCCCCCAAACCTACTCTGAAAATTTCAACTGTATAGCTCATTCCGTTCGAGAGTTATCGTGCATACGGCCGGCCGGCTGGCCGGACAGAATGAATTTCGACCACGGATTCTTGATCAGTGAGTCGAACCAAATCGTTTAAGACCATTTTCATCGAAAAATTCGAAAATTACAGACATTTGGGCAAATTGATAAGCACTCAGTTCCGAGGAACTAGAGCGCCAAAAAATAGCATAGATATTCTCCCTAAGAACAAGAAATCAGAGGTATGAAGGTCCGCCTATGTTACATGCCCATATGTAAGCTTTCGTCAAAAAGATCTCAAAACTAGTATAAAAGAAACCATAATTATTATATTAATAACAAGCTAAATTCCATATATGCCAAATAATATCTTATAGAGACGGGACATTATTTTGAACATAATTTCAGTATTCTCAATGTTCTACAAATTAACAAACACAATACAAATTATATTTTGCTAAATTATCAGCCAGACCTGAAGAGATTCCCATTACTAAAAAGTTTTGAAAAAACTGGAATGGCCAAAACCGTGTCAAACTCTCACCAAATTTTTCGTATCTGATTTATATTTGAAGAGACCGATAAGAAAACAATAGTTACTCATAATGTAATTGAAGAAACAATTGTTGTGTAATTTCATTAAATACAAGCGGAAATAATGTGTTTTACTTGAATCGAGATTAAGAATATACGTCAAGTAAAGATCGAAATAATCAAACATTTAATATTACTAGAATTAATTTTGTAAAACGCAACAATGTGCGTCTGTATTAACTACGCTACGTATTTCAGTATAATTAATTGTTCAAGCAAGAAATATTGTTATTATTGTAGTAATTGTTCATCCCCTAAGCTGATTTAGTGTCTTAACTTTCATTAAGCAGTAGTTGGATGGGACAAGGCTCTTTACTATTCTTGCGTAAACGTATCAACTGGCCCAGGCCATTCTATAAATCAAATTAAACAGGGGCGGTCCATCTGTGGAGCCCACGGGTATGGGAATCACCACTTTTTTTTCGAGTAACAAGAATACCTCGACTACGTCCAAGAATCGGAGGGTTTCTTGATGTCTCTTGAAGATAGCTTAATTATTAGAAGAATAAGATATATTGTATACCTAGGAAGGAAAAAAGGAGTAGAAGAAAAATGGGTTCAAGCCCTGTGGACAGGAGCTTTCTGGCGCTCTAGTTCAAACAGACAAATTATATCTTCGAAAGTATTGGTTTCTCAGAGTTGGGAATTATATCAATATATTCATATGATAGAACTGCATCATAAAGGAAGTTCAATTCAAATAATAGTTTATTTATCAAGATTAAATGAGCAATCATGAGCATGAGAACTGCACCATGGAAGAAATCAAATTAAATCTGGCCAATTTTGCCCAATAACGAACTTAACCAGATATTCATCTCCGTAACCTACTCTGAAAATTTCAACTACCTAGCTCATTCCGTTCGAGAGTTATATCTATGTCTATGGATGAAAAGCAGTCTCACTACTCTCAGATCTTTTACTTCATGTTCCGTTCCGAAATGTAAGACTTTTCTGAGAAAAACTAATTTCGCAGCAAACAACTGAGATTTTTCTCACTTCGCTCACAATTCTTCGATTGATTAGATAATGACATGTCTCAGGAAAATAAGTTGACATTATGACAATTCATACATAGAATAATTATATCATTGTGTGACAACGTTGAAATACGATTTATTATTGAAATTTTGAAAAATCATATCTCCGAAAGTATTAGCTTGTTAGAGTTAAAAATGATATCATTGGATTCTTATGGTAAAACTGCTTATTGAAAAAAATTTAATTTGGAATTTGTTACTCCGAAACCATCTGTCCGATTTTGCCCAATAACGAACTTAGCCGAGATATTTATCTCCCAAACCTACTCTGAAAATTTCAACTGTTTAGCTCATTCCGTTCGAGAGTTATCGTGCCTACGGCCGGCCGGACCGGCCGGACAGAATGATTTTCGACCACGGATTCTTGATCAGTGAGTCGAACCAAATCGTTTAAGACCATTTTCATCGAAAAATTCGAAAATTACATACATTTGGGCAAATTGATAAGCACTCAGTTCCGAGGAACTAGAGCACCAAAAAGGGATTCATCATTCAATCAATTACATCCCACAAATCACCGCAACAAATATTGAAGAGACATAAAATCAATACAACAGAACTTAGAACTTAGTTTGATTGCACATACAACAGTATGTTCCATGTTCCAAAAATATTAGGGTAGGTAAACACAAAAAATCCATCCTTCGAAATAAATCTTCAACCGGTTTTGCAGAACAATGTATAACAGAAATATTCATAGATTTTTTTTTATAAATGAATAGGTACCCCAATTTTTTTTGCTGCTTTATTACGCCGTGCAACTTACCTAAATAAAAGAAAACCATGAGATATTTTCGAATCCCTATATATCACTGACGCTCACAGACAAAAACTAAGTGTCACTAATAATCAACTGCAATTTCACCTATCCCCACAATTCTTCTGTATGTAAATTGCATTGTTAAGTTTATTCTCCTCAGTTTTGGAAATGGGATAACAATCGAAACATACAGTGTGTCGATAAAGTAAGGAACAAAATTCATAACTGATGCGTTATTGAATGTTTACGCTCGGGCCGGTCCATTTTAGTTTTTAAGTAAATAACCACATTATGGCATAAGAATTTTAGTTATGACGCCATTCACTTTTACAGAGTGACGTCATATTTTATTTTACAAATGAATACCCCCAATTTTTGTTGCTGCTTTATCACACAGTGCAACTTACCTACATGACGGTGTAAAAACTTGTTACCGTAATTTACAATTTTTTTTTATTTTCTGAAAAAAATTATACCACTACGGTAGGTATCAGGTAAGTTGCACCGTATAATAAAGCAGCAAAAAAATTGGGGAGGTCATTTGAATAAACGTCACTCTGTAAAAATGCATAACGTCATAAGTAAATTTTTAATGCCATAAGGGGGTTAACTAAAAACAAAAAAATTGGGGAGGTCATTTGAATAAACGTCACTCTGTAAAAATGCATAACGTCATAAGTAAATTTTTAATGCCATAAGGTGGTTAACTAAAAACTAAAATTGACCTGTCCCAGCGTTTTGCTTGAAAACATTCAATAACGCAGTTATAACTTTTGTTCCTTACACTATCCACACACTTATAATTTATATGTTGGCGCTCTTGTTCCTCGGAAGAGAGTGCTTATCAATTTGCCCAAATGTTTGTAATTTTCGAATTTTTGGATGGTCTTAAACGTATTGTTTCGATTCACCGATCAAGAATCCGTGGTCGAAATCGATTCTGTCCGGCCGGCCGGCCGTACGCACGATAACTCTCGAACGGAATGACCTACAGTTGAAATTTTCAGAGTAGGTTCAGGAGATGATTATCTCGGTCAAGTTCATTATTGGAGTAACGAAAAATATTTTTTTTTACATTACAAATTTCAAATTCAATTCATTTCAAGATGCAGTTCCATCATAAGAATCCATTATTCATTATCGGAGTAACGAAACATAATTTATTTTTACATTACAAATTTCAAATTCAATTCTTTTCAAGATGCAGTTCCATCATATGAATCCATTTTCAACTCTAACAAGCTAATACTTTCGGAGATATGATTTTTCAAAATTTCAATAATACATCTCACTTTTATGTTTTCCCAGAATGCGAATTCTATCCGTCTATGTTCTATCTGTGTTCACTGTTCATTTATGTCATCTTATCTACCTATAAGATACGTCATATTTATTTCTGTTCTAGTTTGTTTACATAATTCGTACTTCGAAAATATTTTGTGTTGGAAAATAATGTTCTGAATCTTGAATTTGTGAATATAAACAAGACTGTTTTGACACCAAAAATAATATTGACTTGTAGCATATTGAATAATTTATGTATAAATATTCGGGGTGATGTTTCAGAAGATTTAGAATTGGATCATTTTAATGATGTAGTTTATAAAGGCAATAGGATAGAACAACATTATGGAAGAAATTACTGTTCGTTGACCACCGAGGTTAATATTACCTTTTACTTCCTTGAGTAGTGAGACATGTTCCTATATACAGGGTGAGTCTTTGACCACTGCATTAATTTTAACCAAAGATTCCTCTCATCAAATGGAACACTTTTTTCATTTACCATTTTTCCAGATTCGGCTCAGGTAAAAAGTTACAAGCGTTTGAAGATTTCACAATGTGCATATAAACTCCCGCATATAAATTATCTTGACATTGTTGGCGGACGAGAATAAGGCATGGTAACTTGGTTTACAGCTTGATTCGGGATTCCAACGCTCAGGGACGGATCCATAAAAGTAGTGAAATTTGCATTTTAAATCATTCAATGAAGAATATCTCGAAAACGGTGCGTTTAAGGAGAAATGATGAAGAATGTTCTAAACCATGGAATATTCTTGAAATGACTCAAGAAAAACTTTATATGCTTTCTTTATGCTAATTTCGTTTGGTTTTATGAATCCACGAGTCCATAACTAGACAACCAGTAGAAGTAGAAAATAACTAATATTTGGAAAATATGTATCATAGTTATAGGAAACTTTACGCCAACATTCATTTCATTCGAAGAAAGGATGTCAAAGCTACAAAATAAAAACTGATTTTTTTTTCAAAATTTCAACAGCCTGTATCTTTTTACCTGAGCTGAATTTGGAAAAATGTTAAATTAAAAAAGTGTTTCTTTTGATGAGAGGAATCTTTGGTTAAAATTAATGCAGTGGTCAAAGACTCAGCCTGTATAGTATTTTCACAAAGTAGCTAGCAAAAAAATGCTGAAATATTGATCTACATTTGTGTATCAGATATTTTTTCTTGGGTTAAAGTTCATAATGCAGAATGTGTTAGTGGTATGAACTATTAAATTATGAAGAGAGGATTGTTTTTCATTTGTATAAAGAGATTAATCTGTGCATGATTTTAAGCCAAAAAGAGTATTTATTCGTAAGTCCCTTTTCGTTATATTTTAAATATACATATTGAAATTTGGTTAAAAAAAAGTGGGAAAGCCCTGTGGATAGGAGCCTTGGCGCTCTTGTTCAAACTTTGAAAAATCATATCTCCGAAAGTATTGCTTTCTCAGAGTTGGGAATGATATCAATGGTATGATAGAACTGCTCCATAAAGGAAATTGAATCAAATATAAATGTGTTGATATTATTCCCAACTCTGAGAAACCAATACTTTCGGAGATATGATTTGTCGAAATTTGAACAAGAGCGCCAAAGCTCCTGTCCACGGGGCTTTCCCACTTTTGTTTAAAGATTATTTTGTTGTATTTTTTGAATAAAATCGAAAATATATTATGGTAAAAGATGTCATAAAATATCTTAATTGGTTCATATCTTGTCGAAAGCCTCTATGAAGCACGACTATTTTTAAATTTTATATTGATATGAGAATATAGGAAACCAAAATCGAAGAAAGAATCGCGTGTATGTACCCGATAGTATGATAGCTCAGATTCTGCGATACTAAATAGCGGTCTTTGAACCTAGTTACGCCTTGTAGATCTGTATGCAATAAGAGATAACATATGGTCTGCTCATTGCCTTCATTCTTCCAGCTTCCAACGGTAGCTCATGATGCATTTCTCACAAACAACACCCGTACCATATTACGAATAATGGGCACGCGATCTGTCGATTAGTCTATCTCGGCCATTTACGGATTTCTTGAAGATTCCAGTAACTGACACAATGGAGATGCGGTGATGATTCATCAAGCAGTCGTTCAGATCATTCCGATTGTCTAAAGTGTGGCAATCTTTTTTTGGCGCTCTAGTTCCTCGGAACTGAGTGCTTATCAATTTGCCCAAATGTCTGTAATTTTCGAATATTTCGATGAAAATGGTCTTAAACGATTTGGTTCGACTCACTGATCAAGAATCCGTGGTCGAAATTCATTCTGTCCGGCCGGTCCGGCCGGCCGTCCGGCCGTAGGCACGATAACTCTCGAACGGAATGAGCTAGAGAGTTGAAATTTTCAGAGTAGGTTTGGGGGATAAATATCTCGGCTAAGTTCGTTATTGGGCAAAATCGGACAGATGGTTTCGGAGTAACAAAAAAAAAATTTTTTTTTACGAAACAAATTCCAAATTAAATTTTTTTTAATAAGAATTTTTATCATAAGAATCCATTCATATCATTTTTAACTCTAACAAGCTAATACTTTCGGAGATATGATTCTTCAAAATTTCAATGTAAATCGTATTTCACACATTGATATAATTATTCTATGCATGAATTCTCATAATGTCAACTTGACAGAAGGGAATATTGTAACTTCAAAAATATTGGGGTTGAAATACTCGTATTTTAGCGATGCAACGGGGACCTCACCCGAAAATGTTTTAAAATATTACGTAAATATTGAAAGCATAATTCGATAATTAATAGTTCGAGAGAGGAGAAAATTTTGTGAACGTAGATCAGGAAATTTTTGATCGATTACAAGGTATTTTATTTATTACTCATCTTCTTTCATATTATTACTCATCTTCTTTCATACATGTTTTATGGAATACCTACTATTTGTAGGTACTTTAAACCTGTTTTGGGCAATTGTCATACGAAACTTGTTTTTTTGGCGCTCTAGGTCCTCGGAACAGAGTGCTTATCAATTTGCCCAAGTGTCTGTAATTTTGGAATTTTTGGCTGAAAATGGTCTCAAACGATTTGGTTCGACTCACTGATCAAGAATCCGAGTGCGAAATCGATTCTGTCCGGCCGGCCGACCGGCCGTAGGCACGATAACTCTCGAACGAAAGGAGTTAGCGGATTGAAAATTGCAAGGTGGTTTTGGAGCGTAAATATCTCGGACAAGTTCGTTCGATCTATCTGAAATTTAGCATCAAATTGTAGAATCATGACCTTTAACGCATGTGAAGTTTTGTATTGACCAGATTACCGCAAAGTGTAAAAAAAAAATTTTGAAAATTAAAAAAAAGTTTTTCCACAATAACTCTCGAACGGAATGAGCTAGGTAGTTGAAATTTTCAGAGTAGGTTAGGGAGATGAATATCTCGGTTAAGTTCGTTATTGGGCAAAATTGGCCAGATTTAATTCGATTTCTCCATGGTGCAGTTCTCATTCTCATGATTGCTCATTTAATCTTGATAAATAAACTATTATTTGAATTGAATTTCCTTTATGATGCAGCTCTATCATATGTATACATTGATATAATTCCCAACTCAGAGAAACCAATACTTTCGGAGATATAATTTGTCTGTTTGAACTAGAGCGCCAGAAAGCTCCTGTCCACAGGGCTTGAACCCATTTTTTTCCTAGGGTACCTTCGCGGATAGTTCAAACACATGAGAAAAATGAAACTACAGTCGACTCTCGATAAATTGACAGTCGTTAATTTGAATCTCTCGATAAGTAGAAATTTTTTTGTGGTCCCTTGAAAAATACTCGATAAATTGAAAAAATTGGTTCAAGCACTGACGTGAAGTCAGGAGCTTTTGCGCGTATGTTCTATTGTCCATACTCCTGTAATGAACACTCTTCTTAATCGAATTTACCATGATGAATTCTATTGTCCATTCTCCTGTATTGGACACTCTTCTTAATCGAATTCACCATGATGAATTCTATTGTCCATTCTCCTGTATTGGAGACTCTTAATTCGAATTTACCATGATGAATTCTATTGTCCAGAATGGACAATAGAATTCATCTTGGTAAATTCGATTAAGAAGAGTCTCCAATACAGGAGAATGGACAATAGAATTCATCATGGTGAATTCGCCATTCTCCTGTATTGGAGACTCTTAATTCGAATTTACCATGATGAATTCTATTGTCCAGAATGGACAATAGAATTCATCTTGGTAAATTCGATTAAGAAGAGTCTCCAATACAGGAGAATGGACAATAGAATTCATCATGGTGAATTCGATTAAGAAGAGTGTCCAATACAGGAGAATGGACAATAGAATTCATCATGGTAAATTCGATTAAGAAGAGTGTTCATTACAGGAGTATGGACAATAGAACATACGCGCAAAAGCACCTGACTTCACGTCAGTGCTTGAACCAATTTTTTTATTTATAATATCATTTAAATTAATATTGTTAGACTTTACTTTGAAAGTTCTAAGCTATACTGACTTACAGCAAAAATATTATAAAGAAAATAAGCAATTGGATAGTCAAACTTCTTATCATGGGTAAAAAACACAGCACAGATTTTAACTATATATTTAATCAATGAACAGAAGTATAAACTTGAGTACAACTTACTTACAGGAGATCGTTACATGTTACATGAACAGAAAAGGAACTCGGAAGCCAAGCAGACCATGCTGCACACAGCCTGTTGAGCACAGAACATGAACACAGAAAATATACATATATGTACCACAGAATTGTTCTTCTTATACCCCCCCTCTCAATTCTACGATACATGATACACATCAAACAACAATCATACCCAAATCACTTCTCAACTTATTAAATTTCAAATGATTAAGACCTTTCGTGAGAATATCGGCTATTTGATTCTCCGAACAAACATATTTTAACAAGAACTTTCCCCTACTTACTAAATCCTTAACAAAGTGAAATTTCACATCTATATGCTTAGTCCTCCTTGTTTCAGGAGTACTACTCACAAGGATACATGATTGATTATCTTCCATTATTGTTATCGGAAAAATCACTTTGCCCAGGAGCTCCTGTAAGAGCTGCCCTACAAATAAACATTCACAAATACAGGCTGATAAAGCTATATACTCTGCTTCACAGGTTGAAATTGCAACCATAGGTTATTTCTTCGAACACCAATATAATATATTTGAGTTCATTTTTATCAAAAAACCTGACACACTTTTTCTGTCATTGACATCTGACGCAAAGTCCGAATCAGCATATGCAATTAATTCAATATCGTCACCTTTAACAAAGCATGAACCCAAATCCTTAGTACCAGCTAGATATCTTAAAACATTTCTTAACTGTTTCCAATGTGATTCATCATAACAACTCTGAAATCTGCCAAAATAAGCAACAGAAAAACAAATATCGGGTCGTGTACTTAACATTAAATACATTAAACTGCCAACAAGTTCCCTAAATTTGAGTTCGTTAGAGGGATTAACAGCGATATTCTTCTTCAAATTCAAATTAGGCTGAATTGGTACAGAAGCACATTTCGAATTTTCCATTTGAAAATGTTTCAGCAAATTTTCAACTAGTCTCTTTTGAGATAATTTTAACGTATTACCATCTCTCCTAATTTCCATTCCAAGAAATGTAAAGTTATTGCTATCAGGAAAAACTTTCAAATGAAAGAATTTCATCAGACCATCTATCAAAAATTTAACGTCGTCTTCACTATTTGAGGCCACTAACATATCGTCTACCCAAATCAAAATATAAGTAAACTGATTATAATATAAACATGGATCGATTTTAGATCTTTTAAATTTCAATCTAGATAAGTTTTTATTCATTAACTCATTGAAACATTTCGGACTTTGTTTCAGTCCATACAATGCCTTAACTAATTTACAAACTTTATCTTTTGGCACTTTCAAACCACATGGAGGTTTCATATAAACAACATCATGTAATGGACTCGATAAGAATGCAGATTTGATATTAAGTTGTAACAATTTCATTTCGTATTGAACAGATAACGATAATATTGTTCTCAACGTAAACATTCGAGCCACTGGAGAGTAAAAATTAGAGTCGTCTGAATCTGGTTGTTGAAAATCTCTTTCCACTAAACGTACTTTCTTTACATAACAATTGTCAATCAATTTGAACGAAAACACCCACCTTGAGTCGATAACAACTGCATCTGCAGGCTTATCAACAATTTCCCAATTTTTGTTTGCCACCAGTGAATCCAGTTCTGCATCTATAGCACTCTTCCACTCTTCATCAGTACTTATGGCTTCATGGTATGATGATGGAACTTCTGATGGGATAGTTCCTGCTGATAAGGCCATCATCATCTCAAAATCTTTGAAATGATCAGGAGGTTTTCGTTCTCTTCTACTTCTTCTCAGCTCAGGTTGATCATCGGATTCACCACTCTGTTCGCCCTCAGAGACTTGATTACTGCCTCTCCCAGGTTGATCATCGGATTCGACACTCTGCTCGCCCTCAGAGACCCCTCTACTGTCCATGGGCTGTTCAGACCCCTCAGCAGCTGCTTCTCCATCATGGCTGGAATCTATAATGTAATGCATTGAATTAAAAGATTCATCAAAAATAACAGACCGAGAAGTTACGACTTTGTTTCTTTCTTCATTCCATAGTCTATACCCATTGTTGCAGTACCCAACAAGTTTCAACTTTCTGGAACGTGAGGACAACTTTCCATTCCGATCTTCAGGAGGTATCAGAGCATGAGCAGTACAACCAAAAATATGTATTTTCCCCATATCAGGCTTGTACCCATACCAAAGCTCAGCCGGTGTTCTTCCATCTGGTATAACTGATGTTGGTGTACGATTCAACAGATATGTACCTGTCAGAACAGCTTCCCCCCACATCTTCTTGTCGAAATTAGAATCAAAGATCATGCATCTCGTTTTCTCCATAATCGTTCTATTGAAGCGCTCAGCAATTCCATTTTGTTGCGGGTTGCGTGGAATAGTATACACTAGCTCAATTCCTTTTTCAGTGCAGAATTTTCTTATATTCATCGATACATACTCTCCTCCATTGTCGCATCGAATTCTCGATATTTTTGTGCTGAACATAGCCTCAGTCATTGCCACATATTTTCTCAGGCATGACTCCACTTCGCTTTTCTTCTTTATCAAATATACAACGGCAAAATGGCTATAATTGTCCAAAAATGACACAAAGTATTCATACCCATCATGTGTTGAAGGAGTAATTTTTCCACAAACATCAGACGAAATGCACTCGAGTATTCTTCTTGGCTTCCTTTCTTCTGGTAATTGCTTCAGGAACTTGTTGTTCGTCTGTTTACCTTTCAAACATGCTTCACAGATACCATCTACAGGAAATCTGCATGAATGTCCCATTCTTCTATGCCACAACACATTTGTGTTTTCTACTAGATTGGCTTCATGGAATTTCCTTATACGTAATCTCAAAATAAACAGATTGCCAACACGATTACCTTGTAATAATATTTTTCCATCTTTCCAAATGTTGACAATTTTCTCATGAAATTCAACCTTCAATCCTGACTCTACCATCTTCCTTACCGACAGTAAATTGTGGAATAATTTTTCACAGGTGAACACGTCCTTTAATATAATTGGTGTGTTGTTTTCCGTGATAAGAGGTAGATCACCTGAAGTTGCCGACGTCACAGTTTCACCTTCTTTTGCTACATTTATGGTATGGGATATCTTCTTCAAATTTTTACAAAAGCGTCCATATTCTGCTTTCATTAGGTGATTTGAACTTGAAGCACCAGAATCGATCACAATTTCTTCATTTGAGGTTACATTTCCAGCAAATATGGATTCGTCACTTTGAACTACTTCAACGCTTTTCTTCGACGGGCATTCACACTTCATCACAAATCGAAACTATTTAAATTAGAAATGTCAATTTTTACATGACTAACCCGGACTTAGCCATTTAACCCTGCTATTTTGCCGGGTTAAATTTTTATAGTTTTAACCCAGGGTTAGGCTCTAAATCTTGAAGGTGCAAGACCTATTATCAATTTAACCTTAGGTTCAGAGTTAATCCGGATTTAATTAGATAACCCGCATTCGTGCAAGTGGGCCTTAGTGGCCTACATGGCCTAAAATTCCTCTCTACCCATCACAGGATTTAATATCCACAAATGAGCCTCTCACCTTACAAGATCAGAAGCCTTCAGCAAAATTTCAGCGATATCATATTAAAAATAATACATAACCTTTCAAAAGTCCCCTCTCGCAAATATACTCCTCTGAAGGCACATGGATCTCTTGAAGAAGAATCGCCTTCTCTATTTCGCAAAGATATTCACTCTTGTTCATAGAAATCCCTTCAATATTTAGTTGCCTCCTCCTAAGGAGGATCTCTTTCAAAACCAGGTCTGACCACTAATGTAGGGCTATCATCTCCCATAGATTTGTGATGAAATAAGACGATTTTCCCATAATATACGAGCGGAAATATGTCATCATGACATTCATATATTTATTTTTGAAGCTTCTCGCAAAAATACGACCATAGACTACATATTATCATACGACGATTCCCATCCGCTACACTTGGCTACCACTACGTTACCGAACTCACAAAAGGCTACCCGGTTCTCCAACAATATAGATCCGATCATGTTCAAACTTGGAATTCTGCAGTAGAGTTAGGTTCTGAAGGCTGTTCCAAAATTTCAGCCATGCCGGACGAATAGTTTATGATATATAGATTTGTTTTCAATAATTTTCAACTATTTTTTTTTTAATTTTCTAGTTATACCATCCTCACGAAATTCTGCGAGAATTTTCGCGTTGGTATTCTTCAACTAATAGTAATGTTTGAATTCAATCGGTTTTGTATTCTTCGAGTTAATGAGGAACAAAAAACTACCAAATTTCAGAAAATTTTAGATGGCTATAACTCTAAAACCGTTTGGACGATTATGCTCATAAACAAACTCAAATGTCGCATTCAGATGCACAACCTAACCTGAAATTTTCAAGCCGCTATCTCCTTCCGTTCTCAGGTTATCGTGACAACAAAAATATTTTTTAATAATTTTTTAATAATTTTCTAGCAATACGATTCTCACAAAATTTCACAAACGTGCTTAGGTCTATATTCTACAACTATTCACCAAGTTTAAATTCGATCGGATTTATTTTGGTTGAAAACAAAATTATTACTCGGAAACCACTGGGCCGATTATGCCCATTAACGAACTTGTCCGTCGTATTACGATGCGCCACCCACCCTGAAAATTTCAAGTCGCTAGCTCTTTTCGTTCTCAAATTATCGTGGCAACGGACGGCCGGACGGCCGGCCGGACGGCACCACAGAATTAAATTTCACATTTGGGCAAAACTATAACGCGTATGTTCCCCAGAACATACGCGCAAAAAATCAATATTAATTGGTCTCCTCGGTAATTTGAAGTTGAAGGAATGTATCTTGCTCCCCAGCATTCAATAATTTGAAGTCCAGGCTACCCCACTCTATAATTTGAATTTTTATCATGCTCAGACCTGTGGTTTGTTTACATAAATGCAGTTCGCAATGCTCATTCCAGTTTACATTCAAAGTTCAAACGTAAATTTTGGATTTGTATTATTAAAATGATTTCATGAAAGAACAAGTGTCTTTCCATAATTGAAGAAAAGCATGTTATTGAAGCTGTGGAGGTTGGACAAATATTTGAAATAACACATGAATCACGAATTTTGATCGAACTCTTGATTATTCGAATTTCATCAAAACAACCTCTTGACTATTTGAACACTTATTATTTTGAACTCTCGATAACTTGAGCTTTTTTGCTGGTCCCTACAGTTTCAAGTTATCGAGAGTCGACTGTATTTTAATTTTCAACATATGTTCCCTGCAACGTCTATAAATACTAGAGATGCCACGAATAGTGATTTAGCCGAATACCGAATATTCGGCCACACTCTCGGCCGAAGCGCCGAATTTTCGGCAAAAGTCGCATTGTTCGTGTGACAGGTTACGACTTGTCTCTTGCGGTGCGTGCGGAGGCGACGGAGCCGGTTTATTTGTTTCATTCTCATGTAAATCGTGACACAAAACGCATTGGTTGCTCTGTATTTGATCGCTAAAAACATTACAAAACGAACCCAAATAAGTGGGAAAGCCCTGTGGACAGGAGCTTTGGTGCTCTTGTTCAATCTTTGACAAATCATATCTCCGAGAGTATTGCTTTCTCAGAGTTGAGAGTGATATCAATGGATTATTATGATAGAACTACATCATGAAAAAAATTAAAATCCCTTTGCATCTTATCTCTCCAATTTTAGCTACAAGTGTTTCAAAACTATCAGGAGTCATTCTGAAAAATTGAGTAAATGAAATAACCAGTTTTATTTATGAAACAAATCTAATGAAATCGGTCCAGAGAGAACTCAAACCAGAATACATATCTAGGAAATCTTAAATAGTGTTACTAAGGAATAACTACCTGTACATTAGTTGAAAATCCCGTTCTAAATATTCCATAATTAGAGAATAACTCGTAAATTATACTCGACTTCCTTACATCATTCATTTTCGACTCACTTACCAAAAAAAACTCTGCCTATGAACTTAGCGAATCCAAATTTACAATTGTTTACATGCTTACATCAACCAAACTATCTAGAAATACACTTTCAGTTTCGTTTGACATTAATGACGTTTATCATTCAAACTGGACCAAACGACAGCTACCGCAATACGAAGTACGAATACGATGAAGTGCGATTTATTATTGAAATTTTGAAGAATCATATCTCCGAAAATATTAGCTTGCTAGAGTTGAGAATAATATCGATGGATTCTTATGATGAAACTGCATCTTAAAAAAAATTAATTTGAAATTTGTTATGTAAAAATTTTTTTTTTCGTTACTCTTTCAATTCCACTTCCACATCATATTCTGGAGGCAAATAATTTTAATAATTGGTGGTTTTTGCTCCGAAACTATCCGGCTGATTATACCCAATGACGAACTTAACCGAGATATTTGTGTCCAAACCTACTCTGAAAATTGCAACTGTCTAGCTCATTCCGTTCGAGAGATATCGTGTAAACGGACGGCCAGATAGAATCGATTTCGAACACTGATTCTTGATCGGTGAGTCGAACCAAATCGTTTAAGACCATTTTCAACCAAAAATTCATTTGGGCAAATTGATAAGCACTCTTTTCAGAGGAACAAGAGCGCCAAAAACGGTTCAAATTCGATGAGAATGATAAATATCTCGTTGCTACTTTTCTTGATCCTTGTTTTAAATCTAATCCCTTTGATTATTCCAAACAGAGAGGGCAAGACAAAAAATTCTTCTAGATGCTCTGAAAATTAGTTGTGATGAGTCTAGTAGTACTGATGATATTCTTCTCCACTTCGTGAGAAAAGAAACACAATTGAAACTGATAAAAATAAAACCATTGAAAAACACGACAGTTTCTGGAACTGTTATGGCGAAATCGCTACAGACAATGTGCAAAAAGATGAGGATGTAAAGAACAGTTCAGTAGCAAATGAAAATTTATATTTGAAAACTGTTCGTCTGAATCGGACGGCAGGCCCTTACAAGTGGTGGTTAGCAAACGCAAAATAATATCCAATTCCGACAAAATTCGCTAAGATTTATCTATCATCTCCTGGCACTAACGTATATAGAGAGGCTATTTTTAGAAGCAGGTATTATTTATGAGAAAATCGCTATCTTTTGCTATAAAAAAGTTTGAAGAAATTGTTTTAATTGTTTTCATTCATCATAACCTACCACTGATAGGCTTTCAATATTAAAATAATTATCTCTTATTAAAATACATACTATACTTTTCCGTTATTTTTTTCATGACTTGGTATTCGGTATTCGGCCGAATACTGAATATTAAAAAAAGTAGCCGAATACGCCGAATACCGAATAGTAGCCGAATATTCGTGGCATCTCTAGTCTATACACTTGGTATATCGGTATTGAAGTGATTCACATTCTTTTGAAAAAAATTCAGAACTTTGAGTCTACAGCCATTCATTCGAGAGGGAGGGGAACCCCTATGCCGCAATTCCATATTTTGGATTCTGGATCAAAGTGTTTCTTCGACCGTAGGAAATTTTTGCCTAAATTCATCGTGATTCCTTTTAATGATCTCCAAATTTGTCTCCGCTGTAACCTGACGAACACGCTTCAGGTCTGCCATCAGCATTCGTGGAACCCAACATGCAGAAAGTTTTTTGAGATCCAATTCCTCATGTAACATTTTTTCAACGCTTCAAAAATTCCTTGACTAAATTAACATTTTCATTGGGCACCAGAGTTTTGGGAGCTCCTGCGCCTGGTGCATGCTGACAGGACTCTCTTGCCAGTTTGAAATTTTCTGACCAGTTGTTGATTACCTGGTACGAATGGGTAGAGCCACCCAATACTTCTATCATGTCGTTGATAACCTCTCTTTACAGAGGTACGTTGTCGCACCCCTTATCTCAATTTTGTCCATTGTTATAAAATCATGCACACCTCAATGGAAAAAATTAATATTTAACTTACACGAACTGATACGATGATGCCAATTGGCCCACACTAATGTCAAACAATAAGCTTTTGTCTGACACTGCATTTGCATCTCAGACCAGTGTTGAAGCAATCATTAAAGGATACTGTGGGAGGTATACTCATTATTGAAAGGTTTTTTTCTGGGTTTTCTCTCCCAAATTCTGAAAAATATCTATAAAATAAAAATTAATTATTTTGTGATTTGCTTCTGCGTAAGAAACACAAGATATTTGTCAGAAGCAATCAATTGAACAATGTTGCCTAACAAACAACAACGAAACAACATCAACGAAGAAACAACTATATCGTAACGTTTCGGAGTCTATATCAGACTCCTTCGTCAGACGCTTAATGAAAATCTTTAGAATTATTTTGTTGATAGTGAAATTCAAGAATTGTGACAATTCTTGAATTTCACTATCAACAAAATAATTCTAAAGATTTTCATTAATTTTTTTTTTATAGATATTTTTCAGAATTTGGGAGAGAAAACCCAGAAAAAAAACTCTCAATAACAGTGTTGAAGCCTTTGAAAATGGTAAAGAGCGATAAAAATAATGATAGTAGGATGAAACACATTGGAAAAGGAATAGAATATAACAAAAATTAATGGAAGAATAATATACGGGCGCGGTCGGGAAGTGAAAGGGGGTGAGTATTTAAGGGTAAAAAACGGTTTATCTCAATTTCCGGCAAAGCTGCACGTCCTATGGAAAAAAGTTAAATGATAAAGTTGTAGGTGCCTAATAAAAAGATCTTCAACTTTTGGATTTACAATTTTTTGAAATAACCTCAAAATGTATGTGAAAAATCCAAATAACCAAGTTATTGGTTTATTATTTTTATCTTTTACAAAAAGAAATTTATTTTTCACGGAATTTGGTGAAAAGTTACCTTTTGATGTCTCAAACACAGTTTCTTCAATTTGAAATACATATTAATTTTTTCACCTTAATTTTACTTATAATATCGAAAAAGTACTCTAAATTTCAATCGATAATTCTCACGTCAAAATATCAGCTTTTTTAAAAAAATCGGTGGTTTGTTGTTCGTTGAACTCTCTACTTCCTGACGGTGTAAAAAAATATATACATTACAATAGTTAATTTTCTCAGAAAAGGCTACGAAATAACAGGTAGTAAGGCCCAGACCCTCTTGGCCCCTTCCCCAGTTCTCCATGAAATATGTACCTTTTGATGGGCTAAAATTTTCCGTAGCTCACTCCGGTATATAAGTTATCTTGAAATAGCAATAAATAGGCATAATCTACGCATGTAATTTAAAGCAGATTTTACAACTTTCTCAAAATATTGAAGATGTCTTATTAAATATTAACTTTGCATTTTCTATATATATGGAAAGGTTTAACGGGTAATTCCGCAAAAGGAGCAGATTAAAAATAATTCTACTGGTACCTGCCGACACGTATTTCTGCTAGTTTGCTAGTTCTGCTAGTTAAACCTTTCCATATATATATATATTACTCCGCATGATCCATATTTCTATGTTTGCATTTTCTGAGAGAATTTGCTATAGTAATGTATATTTTTTTTACACCATCAGAAATTAGATATTTCAGCGAACAAAAGGCCCACCGAATTTTTTAAAAAAGCAGATATTTTGTCGCGGGAGTTTTTGATTGAAATTGAGGCCGCTTTTTCGATATTGAGTCAAAATAAGGTCAAAATTAAATAGGTATTTTAAATAAAAAAAATGGGTTCAAGCCCTGTGGACAGGAGCTTTCTGGCGCTCTAGTTCAAACAGACAAATTATATCTGGTATTGGTTTCTCAGAGTTGGGAATTATATCAATGTATTCATATGATATCACTGCATCAAAAAGGAAATTCAATTCAAATAATAGTTTATTTATCAAGATTAAATGAGCAATCATGAGAATGAGAACTGCACCACATTTTCAAATTTTATTTTGACACTTTGCGGTAATCTGGTCAATACAAAACTTCACATGCGTATAAAGGTCATGATTCTACAATTTGGTGCTAAATTTCAGATAGATCGAGTGATCGGTTTCGGAAATATTCATAAAAAATATTTTTACTAAAATCGGCCATAACTCCGAAACCCCTTGATGGTTTTCGCCCATTAACGAACTTGTCCGAGATATTTACGCTCCAAAACCACCTTGCAATTTTCAATCCGCTAACTCCTTTCGTTCGAGAGTTATCGTGCCTACGGCCGGTCGGCCGGCCGGACAGAATCGATTTCGCACTCGGATTCTTGATCAGTGAGTCGAACCAAATCATTTGAGACCATTTTCAGCCAAAAATTCCAAAATTACAGACACTTGGGCAAATTGATAAGCAATCTGTTCCGAGGAACTAGAGCGCCAAAAAAACAAGTTTCGTATGACAATTGCCCAAAACAGGTTTAAAGTACCTACAAATAGTAGGTATTCCATAAAACATGTATAAAATAATAAATTACCTTGTAATCGATCAAAAATTTCCTGATCTACGTTCACAAAATTTTCTCCTCTCTCGAACTTTGGAATTATGCTTTCAATATTTACGTAATATTTTCAAACATTTTCGGGTGAGGTCCCCGTTGCATCGCTAAAATACGAGTATTTCAACCCCAATATTCTTGAAGTTACATTATTCCCTTCTGTCAAGTTGACTTTATGGCAATTCATACATAGAATATACATAGAATAATTATATCAATCTGTGAAATATGATTTACATTGAAATTTTGAAAAATCATATCTCCGAAAGTATTAGCTTGTTAGAGTTAAAAATGATATGAATGGATTCTTATGATAAAACTGCTTATTAAAAAAAATTTAATTTGGAATTTGTTTTGTAAAAAAAAAATTTTTTTTTATTACTCCGAAACCTTCTGTCCGATTTTGCCCATTAACGAACTTAGCCGAGATATTCATCCCCCAAACCTACTCTGAAAATTTCAACTCTCTAGCTCATTCCGTTCGAGAGTTATCGTGCCTACGGCCGGCCGGCCGGACCGGCCGGACAGAATGAATTTCGACCACGGATTCTTGATCAGTGAGTCGAACCAAATCGTTTAAGACCATTTTCATCGAAATATTCGAAAATTACAGACATTTGGGCAAATTGATAAGCACTCAGTTCCGAGGACCTAGAGCGCCAAAAATAGTGTGTTTGGGACATAAAAAGGTAAGTTTTCAAATTTGGTGAAAAAAAAATCTTGTAAAAGATACAAATTAAAAACCAAAAACTTTCTTAGGTATTTGAATTTTTCACATAAATTTTGAGGTTATGTGAGTACAAACGTTGTATTTCCTACAACTTTGCCTTTTAACTTTTTTTCCATAGGGTTTCCAGAAAATCGAGATAAACCGTTTTTTACCCTTAAAAACCCCCCTTTCACTTCCCAAACTCAGATCGCCCGTAAATTATTTTTCCTTTCATTCTTGTTATATTCTCTTCCTTTACCAATGGGTTACATTCTACTATTATTTTTTTTTTGTTTCAAAAATGATCGGCCCTAGTCTATCTGTCATGCAACGCCAAAGGACAATAATTCGTGAACTATCCCCGTTATGATTTGGAATTTTTGTCCTAAAAAAACGCGGGAAAAATTAGTAGTGTATAACAACATTAGGCGCGTCGTTAGAATTGGTGGTAACCAATACCACGCATTTACAGCTCAGTAGCTCAAAATTTAACAAGTAATAATTTGATAAAATAACCCGCAGGTATTCGTTCGAAGTGGATTCACCGCAGAAAATCGGTGAATTCGATGTCTTAAGACCGATGACTATTACCCAGAGGGTTGACATTGACAAGCGCCGGTGCATATTTTAGTCTAGTCAAAGAGTGCCTTTTAGGTCAAAACTTTTTAGAGTTCACCGAAAATTCTCATTGAGGTGTATTTCGATTCGGAATGGCATGTAGATATTTTTTGAGAAAATTCAAGGGCTGCTTGCAAAAATTGCAAAAGTTATAAACAATTAGTGAAAAAATTGGGGTTTGGTTTTTTGCTATCTCAAAAACTATTTGAGATTTTTCAGATTTGAAGAAAAATTCAAAAAGGGGAGGATATTTCCCAAAACTCCCGGAATTGTAGGACCAATATTTATAATTTTCCCAGAGTGTTGAAAATACGCCCGAAAACGTGTACTCCGGCTTGCGCAAGCTTCGGACCTTTAATGAATAAATATTATTTGAACTTATTAAATATGAAAATTAAGAAGTGAAAAAATGTAGACATCCACAGGATAGATCAATGAACAATAATCCGTGGTCCAAAAATTTTTATCGCGATTTTTCAATTAGTTAATTAACAATTTGAAGCACGAACATTAACATTGCAAGTACGATCATTGTTAAACTATTAATTCGAGAATTTTTTCTTTTCGTGGAGCTATTTTTCAAAGGCCTTAGAATAGATTACCGTTGGAAAAATTGTTAATTATCGCTTGGTAATTAACAATTTACTAAGGTTAAAAATCATAAAGCTTGATCAAACATGGAAAAAAACATTTTTTTTTAATAATATTACTATTGATCCGTTTTCTCATTAACAGAAGCTACTTAAAAATGATTTTTAATAATTTTAATCTCTTATTGTTGCATTGCATTTGTGATAAACAAATGCGTTGTTTATAAGATAATCAAAAATCATAATCTTTGATGAGAATTATGATTAAAAAAAATGTATTGTTTAAAAATGGATTTGTTAATTAACAATTTTTTTCTACCAATTGTAATTAACATTAACAAATCATTTTTTTAATAATTACTTATCTCGGTCTTTGATATTAAAAGAAATGATAATTTTTGAAATTTTCATTGTTTATTTAATAAACAATTTGTTTTAAACAAATGAATTGTCTCTCTGAATTTTTTCTATTTCTATTTCATAAAAACAAAAACAATCATGTATTATTTAAAAAAATATATATTTTTCATAGAATTTTTAATTTTCTGTCCTCTTTCATTTCATTTTTCTCACCCGGTTTTTATGTTCAATTTTACTATAACTTTTAAACTAATGGAATTGTATCTCCAAAGTTCGTCCCCCTTTAAAATTCCCCTCAAAAAGTGGACCTGTCTACGCTTTTTTTCATGCATAGGCCGTAAATACCAAAAACCCGCATGACGAATCAAGGATGGGCCACTAACACAAAATTCGAATTTAGAATAGGCAAATATTACATTAATAAACATTCGATTTATTCGAATTCTATACCGAGCCCTTATGTGGACCACAATTACCGAGTGTCCGTTTGAGTCATTTTGACTTGAAAAGCAAAGTTCAACCCATGTACGGATATACAATATTTACATATATATATATATAAAAACCATCATCACGGTTAATTGCTTCTCGAAAGGCCTAATTAAATTTTATTGCCATCGTATAAGCACCGTCTATTCTGCCTGTTCTGGTTGTCCAATTTAAGTATTCAAGCCACAGAATGAAGAAACCTACAGTATTGTGTTGAATGGCCGCGACTGTGGGAGTTTGGTTATACAGTAGAAAACGCTGTAAATTTTTCGCAAAGATTCATTATTCTCTATTGACAATCGGCGAGAAGTATAACTGCGAAACAGAAACGAAGCTATAAATGCCAATTTCGGAGGGAAAGTCCCTGCATGTAATGGCTTTTACCTGAATCAGAAAGTATCAGTAATAATTGATGAAGAATAAATCGTAGCGCTCGATGGAATTTGCTGTGAAAATTTTCAAATTAAGCATTCTATTTCAACCCTTAGTGGCTGTCAATCCGAATGAAAAGCTTGAAAGGATTTCTCAGGCTGTAATACATTTTAGAGGGGGTTACAAACATATTTTTGCTGTACGATTCCGAAGATTTATCGTGCAAATATTAACCAAATTCACATGAAAACATTGGAACATGTAGCAATTTCTTCATCATTTGTGTCCACCAATACTTTCTATTTGTTATTCAATATGTTAATGAAGCTTTGGAATGGCAGCCATAAAATGTCAATTAACTTGTAAAGTTATGCACCTAAACTGCTGGATACTTGAAGCGGAACTAGCAAATTTTTAGATCTATGTACTTCGAAATAAAACATACATCAGATTGTTGAAGTAGCCTTGATCAATTCCTCTCCAGATTCGCGATAAAAGCCGTTCTTGAAAATATGTGGAGGTCGTTGATGAGAATCCAAAGCTCTGTGCGTATAGCTGAACCCAAGCATGTTCGATGAGATTGAGGTCTGGCGACCGAAGGTGCAGGACCAAATGTAGAATACCCATGCAGGAATCTCCAGAGCTTCATCGACAATTCTCGCACGATTGGGTGGCACCATATCGTCCAAAAATAAAAAATTTGGCCCAATAGCAGCATGAAACGAAGGAATAATATTGTAAATCTGCGCATTCATGGCAGCATCAAGTACCAACAATTCTGTACGTCCATTGAAACAAATGCCTTCCCAAACAGTAAGTGTACCAACTCTGAACGGATAAACTTCCTGAACCGATCCCTAAAGTCGTCGATAATGTAGATTAACGTCTCGAAGTCTTCGACGAACTGTTTCAGTCGAAAACAAAACACCAGGAGCGTTCAAAAGGCGCTGTTGCATGCTCATAAACTACTCAAATGCTCTCTACGGGTAGACACAGCCAGAAACCGATCTTGTGCAGGAGTGGTAGATCTAGGGCGTCCACTTCTCGGTTTTTCACGTTTCCAGCTTCTTGATATCGATGTACAGAGTGGTCCAAATTGGACACTTTTGATAGGGAACACCAATTTCAAGAGGAGTTAGAGAAAAACTAGCCTACATGCTACGAGGTTGATTTTCGTTAGAAAAGGAATGCCGAAAACCGCACATTGATATCTTGAGCTGTTCGAAAGATACAAGGTGTTTTTCAAATTTGTGCATTTCTGACCAACCCCGTAACTTGATTATTTTTGAAAGGAATCCAATGGTGTTCCTGGATTTTTATTATTTTTTGGTTTTGAAGCTATAACATAAACTTGTATTTTTTCTTATGGACCACCCTATATTTTTTTACATATTTGTGTTTGAAATGAAATACTCTTTTCAAATATATATAATAGTTGCTACTCCTCTTTGAAAACATTGATTTTGTGGCTGTTTTCGAATCATTTTAGATGTATTTTCAAAATCTGGGTTGTGATGCCTAAATACGAAACAAAATAGTTCTACATAACAGCTGTTAAAGAGAATAATCAGTGCCGAATTTGTAATAACTCATAAATTTAATCAAAAAATAGAATAACAAGAACAACAATATTTTTAAACTATTTACAGTGGACTCTCGATAAGTCGAACTCCCAGGGACCATAAAAAACTGTTCGACTTATCTATGGTTCGTCTCACCAAACGTTCGAGTTATTGAGGTGAGAGTTCGACTCATTGAGGGAAAAACTCGCGTATTCACGACATCAACAGTAGTTAATGAGAAACAAGGGTTGATGACAAGTTAGTGTCTTCATTGACTCTAGCATTTTCACCTTTCACCTAACGAGGTTCTTCCAGAAATTCCGTATCTTTTTTTGGAATTACGTAGCCAACCACTACTCGCTGTAAATTCGTGGCCTAGGGAAGATGCGAACATCTGAATGCTGAGGCAATTTCTGAAGGTACCGGTGGACTGATTTTCCTTTAACTCTGAGGAAGATATTAATTTTATTTTTCATGATAGATAAAAATTGGGATTTAGGAATTCCAAACTTGTTAGCGATAAGGGTTTTACTATCTTCTCCTTTCTCTACTTTCCGAATGAGTTCGGCGTGAGTTCTGCTACTGATACAATTTTCAGTTTTCGCGCATCCATGACTAAAACGATCTCAGCGCACGACGGCTCAATAAGCAAATAAAAAATAAATTGAACAATGTACTGAGCGATTGAAAAATATAAATGATGGCTACCAAATGTGGTGATTCGTTTGCATACCGAATTCTTTTCGGTTTCATTCGTTAGATCAAACAGTTCGACTCATAGAGGAGATGATGGTTAGGAGTACGACTGATAGAGGTGGAGGTTCTCTTGTGGACCCTTCCAGCAGTTCGACTCATCTACTAGACTCTTTGCTCTCAAGAACTCTGTTCGACTCATTGAGGTGAAAGTATACAGGGTTAGATACCCATGAATTGGGACCGGAAAAAATGTTCGACTTATCTAAGAGTTCGACTTATCGATGTTCGACTTATCAAGAGTTCACTGTACTTTATTTACAACATGTGTTCGAATTGAGCACCATTTAAGTCACAACATAATTGAATTCGCTTCCTAACATTATTGACAGCATTAATCAATTCTATCGCATGTATTGAACGAAAGGCATGTCGCACTGCTGCTTCCAACGCTTCTCGGGAATCAGGATGACGTTTATATGTGAGGTCCTTTATTCTTCCCCAAAGGTAAAACTCTAGAGGCTTAAGATCGGGAGATCTTGCTGCCCAATGAACAGTGCCCCGGTTGCCAAGCCAATTATTTTCGGTAAATATTTCGTTTAAAAACGCCGTTATGATGTGTGCGTTATGACTCGGTGCCCCGTCTTGTTGGAAGTATACGTCTCCAATTTATAGTAATGGTAAATCATCCATTATTGGTTCAACAAATTGCCGCAATCCTTACGAATATCGCGCTGCCGTCAGGTTACCCTCATAGAAATAGGGACCGATAAACCTTCCTCTAAAAATACCGACACAAACATTGAAACTGTATCGGCCTTGATTTTGTGTCTCCACAATAATATTTGGATTTTCTAAAGTCCAATTGTAGGAATTGTATCTATTAAAAATAACAGCTGCTAACGCATGCTTCATCAGTCCAAATAATATTCTGTCCAAAGGGTTTCAGCACATTTTCCTAAATACCATTGGTAAAATTCGAGCTGGAATTGTAGGTCATTTGATAGTAACTTGTGAACTTTTCTTACTATATACGGTTTGAATTTATTTTTTTTTTAGAATTCGCATTGCTGTAGTCTTTGGAATACCTGTTTTCAACTGCATTTTGCGAAGTGAAATATTGGGTTGGTTTTGTATTTCCTCCAAGACCGTTATTTCTTCTAACTCTCTATCTGTATTCCTGGCTTCGTAAACTTTTGTCCTTGGTTTTGAAAAAGAACCGTAATTAACTAGGTTTTGCTGCAATCTATTGAACATATCCCGAAACGGTTGTCTCCTATCAGGATATCGGTCGAAGTAAAGATTGCTGGCAGCCTGAGCATCTTCATGTGATCTCCAACAACACTTTAATGTTGGGTTTCACGAAGCTTCGATTAGCTTAATCGTGGATTTAATTCGATGGTTGTATGAAAAATGAACTGAAAATCGACATAGAATCGCACTAATTCGGCAATTAAGAGCTGTCAAAGCTTTGTGAAACCCAATGTAAGCATATCATATTTCTCGTAATTTTCATACATTTTGAATTAACAGGCAGATAAATATTCTAGTATGTTCAAACCTCAGTTCAAGGAAACACACTAAACTTTTGAAGCAAACTGCATTTAATAATAATTGTTTGACAGTACGCGTAGTTGCTAAGGTAATTTGTTTCATATTCAGACATGGCATCCCAGATTTTGAAAATACATCTGAAATAATTCGAAAACAGCAACAAAATGAATGTTTTCATAGAGAAGTAGCAACTATTATACATATTTGAAAAGAGAATTTCATTTCAAACACGAATATGTAAAAAAATATGGTGGTCCATAAGAAAAAATACAAGTTTATGTTAGAGCTTCAAAACCATATTTTTTAATAAAAAACTAGGAACACCATTGGACTCCTTTCAAAAAAGTGCCTGGAGAATGTTTTCACAGAAACAAGAAATATTCAAAAATAAACAAGTTACGGGGTTGGGTCAGAAATGCACAAAATTGAAAAACACCTTGTATCTTTCGAACAACTCAAGACATCAATGTGCGGTTTTCGGAATTCATTTTCTCACGAAAATCGATCTCGTAGCATGTAGGCTAGTTTTTCTCTAACTCCTCTAGAAATTGGGGTTTCCTATCAAAAGGGTCCAATTTGGACCACTCTGTACAAGCCAGGAAAATATGCTTTCACTAACTTGAAAGAAATTCGCAACATCTCTGCAATTATTTCTGTCCTGATCATACCAATAGCCCCATTGGCTTCATTCAGTAAGATTACCTCTAGGCATTAGTACAAAACAAATTTTCAGATTTTTAATCAAAGTGGATGATAGTAAGAACGTAAAACAATAACCAAAACCAAAATTCTAAGATATAACTGAAAAAGTTATCAAACGAGGAGCAAAAAAACCATATAGATAGATAGTACCTAAACATTTGATTTCTCATAAATGAACATTTGGTGAACAAGAATCGGCAACTTTTGAAACGGCCACAACATTTATAAACTTCCTTAACTTCTGTGGAGCAGTATATTTTCCGAACGAAAAGAGGTGTGCAAGGCTTTTGATATTCGACGGACAATTTAATTCTGCTTGCACCTATTGCTTCATAATTGTAACTTTTTAACTCTCACTATATTACGGGTGTAAAATAAGTCTGTTAGTGCATATACAGGATGTCCCAAGTTCGAGTGCCTATTAGACGTTTCTGGAGAACTGGACATATTTAAAATCTGAAAATTGGAATTATGATATTGCTTGAAATTCTCTACAGAGCTAAAATATTGTCGAAGCCCAAGCACTTCCGGTTATACAGGGAGTGAAAATAAATTTGATGAAAAATTTTTTGTTCAAGTTTTGCATTCCTGGTATGATCAAGTATTCAATGCTGAATACATTTCTGTACACACCATTGTATTCATTCGAATAGTTTTCAAAATATAAAAAAAAACTTTAAAAAAAGTCAAATATGTTTAGTCAGTATTATGTTCATTTTTCTTATTTTAAACATCCTGAGCGTCAAACGATTTTACAACATCGAAGAGGAAGAATGTGGAAAGGTCATGCATCTTTTCAATTTCAGAAATATCATCACAGGGTGTTTTGAATTTCGTGTCGAAAATTGTGATCAAAAATTGGCAATAACTTCTGTTTTTCAAATTAGAACCCTATTTTGTATGATTGGGTTGGATTCTGCGGTAAAAAATAATGATAGTTTTCTAACTGATTATGCACTTGAATTCAATTAAAAAAAAATTAAAAATTATTGAATTTAGGAGCATAATCATGTTACAAAACTATAATTATATTTCACCGCAGAATCCAACGCAATCATAAAATATAATAGAACTGAAATTAATACTAATTAACGTACTTATCCGAGATATTCATTCCTCAAATCTCATCTGAAAATTATATTCAATTCAAATAATAGTTTATTTATCAAGATTAAATGAGCAATCTGAGTATGAGAACTGCACCATGGAAGAAATCAAATTAAAATAGCTCAAATGAATTAGTCTCTCTTATAAAACAGGATGATATGTACGAGTATGAACACAGATCATATACTAAATCATAGATAGAATAATTATAGCATACTGAGAAAACATAACAGTTAGATTCATTATTGAAATTTCGAAAAATCATATCTCCGAAAGTATTAGCTTGTTGGAGTTGAAAATGATATCAATGGATTTTTATAGTGAAACTGTATCTTAAAAAAAAATTATTTTGAAATTTGTGAGTAAAAAAAAATTTTTTTTCGTTACTCCGAAACCATCTGGCCTATTTTGCCCAATAGCGAACCTAACCGAGATATGTATCTCCCTAACCTAATCTGAAAATTTCAAATGCCTAGCTCATTCCGTTCGAGAGTTATTGTAGACACAAATTTAATTTTTTTTTGACACTTTACGGTAATCCGATCAATACAAAACTTCACATGCGTCTGAAGGTCATGATTCTACAATTCAATGCTAAATTTCAGATAGATCGAGTGATCGGTTTCAGAAATATTCATAAAAAATGTTTCTACTAAAAACGGCCCTAACTCCGAAACCGCTTGATGGATTTCGCCCGTTAACGAACTCGTCCGAGATATTTACGCTCTAAACCTATCCTGCAATTTTCAATCCTCTAACTCCTTTCGTTCGAGAGTTATCGTGCTAACGGACGGCCGGACAGAATCGATTTCGACCACGGATTCTTGATCAGAGAGTCGAACCAAATCGTTTGAGATCATTTTCAGCCAAAAATTCGAAAATTACAGACATTTGGACAAATTGATAAGTACTCTGTTCCGAGGAACAAGAGCGCCAAAAATAACCCCCTGTGATGATGTTTCTAAAATTCAAAAGATGCATGACCTTTCCACATTCTTCCTCTTCGATGTTGTAAAAACGGTTTACGCTCAGGATGTTTAAAATAAGAATAATGAACATAATACTGACTAAACATATTTGACTTTTTTTACAGTTTTTTTGGATATTTTGAAAACTATTCGAATGAATACAATGGTTTTAAAAGAAATGTATTCTGCATTGAACACTTGATCATACCAGGAATGCAAAACTTGAAAAATAATTTTTTTCATCAAATTTAATTTCACTCCCTGTATAACCGGTGCTTGGACTTCGAAAATATTTAAGCTCTGTAAAGAATTTCAAGCAATACCATATTTTCAGATTTCAAATATTTGCAGTTCTCCAGAAACGTCTAATAGGCACTCGAACTTGGGACACCCTGTATACAAAAATAAAGAAAAAGTTGGGAAGGCACCGACTGATATCAGTCTCTTTTGGCGCGCTTGTTAAAAATCATAACCAGAGTGGTACGCATCCAGGTACTGAACTCGCTCAAGGTCGCAAAATTTTCTTAAATTAAAAGCGAAACCTACTGAGTGTCATGGGAATATAAATGCTTATATATCTTATTCTATTAAACTACCAAGATACTGAATATCAATTGCAGAATTAACCTTATTCTATTCGATTCTTCTATTCAAAATTCTTCATTTTTTTGTTCAACATTCTTCATTCTTTTGTTTTATGTATTGAAGTAATTGAGAAAGTTAATCGTTGTTGAGCATTAATCTAAGTTAGGAACAGGTAAATTCTCTATTGAATATGTATAATTTTTGCATTAACATAATACACGCAATAATTATCATAAGGATACTGTGCGAGGTATATTCATTATTAATTGGTTTATTACTGGATTTTCTCTCCCAAACTCTGAAACATATCTATTGAATATAAATTTATTATTTTGTGTTTTTGTGCTTCTGCGTAAGAAACACAAGATATTTGTCAGAAGAAATAAATCAAACATTGTTGCCTAACAAACAATAACGAAACAACAGACTCCTTCGTCAGACACTAACGAAACTCTTCAGAAATATTTTTTGTTGATATAGCTATTCTGAAATTCGCGAATTTCAGAATAGCTATGTGTCTGACAAAGGAATCTGATTTAGACTGCGAAACGTTACGAAATAGTTGTTTCATCGTTGATGTTGTTTCGTTATTGTTTGTTAGGCATCATTGTTCGATTTATTGCTTCTGACAGATATTTTGTGTTTCTTACGCAGTTTTTATTTAATAGATATTTTTCATAGTTTGAAAACCCAGAAAGAAACCATTTAATAATAACGGCCCCCGTCTTATTCGGCGCCCCTTGTAATCCGACATACTTATCACCGCTGAAATATGTATTCTGATCGGTAATTTGTCGGATTACAAGTTACTTTTTTCAAAGAATTCCGGACTATAGGGGGTCTTAGGCAGTAGACTGTAATCCGACAAATTCGATAGTCCGACACTGCCTTGAAACGGTTGTCGGACTACCGGGGGTCCACTGTCATTGTAAAATCGGAAGATTTCATTAATTAGTATTCAAATGAAGCAATAAACATTGACTTAGGTGCAAATTTGCGGTGTCTTTCTTGTAGTACACTTTATGCATGGCCCCTAATATTTAGCTATTCCCACAAATTTCCTGACCGTTATTTTCTGGCAAACATCATAAAAATGACAAATCAGATACACGAACATCACGTCTCGCCCAGAGTTTGCATTCCAAACCAAACAATGAAGAAGTCACTTTCGTAGGCAGTACAAGACATCTCACCAACGGGTGACTAAAATACGAGGTGGTGGAGGCCCCCACGTGGAAGAGAGATAGACGCAAGGCGACTGGATCGTGTGAAAGGAATTCAAGCAGGCTTACACAACTAAAACCCACGACCGCAAAGCTTAAGAAATATCGTAACTATAACTCTTAATCGGAGGTGTTAGATATCATTTGTGACGTATTATTATCCTATACTTAAATTAACCGCCGGGTGGATGATTTTGCGTGCTGGTCATTTATCTTTGGATGGTCCTTCGTTGGCTGGAATTCGTGATTTGAAATAATACAAACGTGAAAAAATGAAGTGTCGTCAAAACCTTTGCAATTATATACCAGAACTGTTGAAAAGCAAGGTGAGCACACACTTGCTACAAATATAACGCAATTATTACCGTCAGCTGAGCACTCTCGAAACAAGTGTAAGGCAACATGTTGCCGCGATACGTCCTCCAAGTCCGTGTAAACGGAAAACACTTGTTGCGCAACTTGGCATTTATAATAATGGAATCTCCAATGAATTTCAAGTCGACTTAATCTGAAACATCCTATTTTGATGTTCAGTAGTTATTATAGGTTTTCCTGCAGAATTGAGAGACGGAAAGGGGTCACAAAATTGCCCAAAATCTTCGAAATGCTATTGAAATGATATAATCTGATATTTGGACACCATTGGCAAACCTCCATACTAACCAAATTAATTTAAATTTAAGAATTGTGTGCAAAGTGCCCGAAAATCTTCATCGAAAATCGATTTTTGAAAGTTTTCAAAAGATAGAAAGAATGTATTCATTATTTATTTATGGTTTATGAGATCAAGATATCAAGACTGATAAATTTTCTGTGAGATATACAGTCACATCAACGTCATCCCCAAAAACATTGGAAAAATATTCTTGGTAGCTAAAATTCAAAGAGGATGGCATTTTTTGACACCAATAACTAATGAATGACATTTATGGATAATCGATGGAGTTAATTGAATTAATCGATTTTTCTATGACTAATTTTGCTCCGATACATAGAACATTTTAAACTTCATACTTTTTTTATACATCTTGAAAAGTTCAATATTTTGGTTTAGGGCTTAGACTATAGAATAAAGAGGGCGGATAACATATTCCCTGACATTGAAACCAAATGGGCACCACATGACCACAGAACCAGGCTCCTTGTTACTGCTGTGGCTTCTACAGCCGTAAGCTGTACATCCTACCGTTATGTGTAACACAGTTTTATAACAAAACAGTCCGTAAACGCTCAAATAAACACAAGAAACAAACGTACACCAAATCGTTTGGTGTCCACCAAACTGTCAAAGTTTTGGTTTCAGATCGATAGCGTTGCGTAGTACGGCATACGGTATCGCCTCTCTTCCCTAATCAAAGGTGTTGGGGTTCCTGAAATAAATTACCCTATATTTTGTAAATCGGTTCCGAAGGAGTTATCCGAAAAATCAGATATTAAGGGTGTGTCTCTAATTTGTACATAAATTTCAGCCATAGATTCCATCGAATAAAACACATTTTTCATTTATCATTTTTCCAGATTCGGCTCACGTTAAAAAGTGTTAGAAGATTTCACAATGTGCTAATACACTGCTGCATATGAATTATCTATGGCTTTGATGGTAAACAGGAACGGCAACGTGGCTTACAGCTTGATTAGAGGATTCCAGAGCGGCGGGGCGTACCCACAGAAGTAGTGACATTTCTGGATTTTCAGATTTTATAACATTCAATGAAGAATAATTTAATTTTCTAAAGTGAGGTTGACTCAAAATAAACTTCATCTGCATTCTTAATGCTAATTTCATTTAGTTTTATGAATGCGGGAGTCTATATCTGAGTAACCAGTGGAAGTAGGAAGAAATTGGTTCAAGCACTGACGTGAAGTCAGGGGCTTTTGCGCGCATGTTCTATTGTCTTTTCACCTCTATTGGACACTTTTAATTGTACTTACCATCGACATAGTCCGTTTTATCAGCTTTTATAAGATATGAATACATTTCGTACCATTTTAATGACATACCTGAGTAATTGGAGAATCGTATATAACAAAATTTTTAATTGTGACATAATATGTATTCTATCAGGAAATTCTTTAAATGTCTAATAATATACGAAAAAACTTACTTCTCAGGTAATTTCAAGATAGGATATTCATGAAATTCCGAAAAAGTTTGCGCATGGGCATTCTACAAGTAACTACGGAGTTTCAATTGGATCGGATTTGTATATTTTGAGTTATAGAGGAAATAACAACAAACATTCAGATGTGTATTACTCCAAAATCATTTGGCCGATTATTCCTATTAACGAACTCAATTGTAGCATTCAGATGCACAACCTACTCAAAAAATTGCTATAAAAGTCGCTTTCCGTTCTCAAGTTATCGTGAGATACATAATATTTCTTCATAATTTTTTTAAAATTTGCTAGTGATACGATCCTCACATATGTCTTCATGTCGGTATTCCACAACTAGTTACCAAGTTTCAATTCGATTGGATCTGTATTGGTTGAAAACAAAATTTGTACTCGGAAACCGTTGGGCTGATTATGCCTATTAACGAACTTGTCCGACGCATTTGAACGCGCCACCTACCCAGAATATTCAAATTCGCTATCTCTTTTCGTTCTCAAGTTATCGTGGCAACAACTGGCCGGATAGAATGAATATTGTCCTTGAATTCTTGATTAGTGAGTCGAACCTAATTACTTGATTTTTGGTAGAAAGTTACAGACTTTTGGGCAAAATGATAGCACGTTGTTCCCCAGAATATGCGCGCAAAAAATGGAGAATATGTGTCATAGTTCATTCTATACAGAAAAACCATGTTAAAACTTATAATAACAAACATAGAACCCGGAATTTTCTATGATAAGTGAAACTGTGTTTTTATGTTTTGTCAAAGAATGACTCTGATTTATGGTGCTATTTTGCTTCCATCTATAAGCCAATCTGTAACTTTTCATAACCTTACAGGAAAATTGCTATTCTGTACTGTTTTTAGCGATTTGTAACTTACGGATATTCTTAAATCCTTTAATGATTTCCTTACGAGAACTCGAGTGGCGGTCTTAAGCATATCGGAAGATGTAATGTGAGGTTGTTTTAAAGAATTATTGTATGGTTTTGCGGCGCGCCGGTTTTTTCCCCCGAATATTAAAATGGATATATTTAAGAATATAATCAGATCGGTTTGATTATTGGCTTATTCTTAGAGCATGATAAAAATTCGTAACCGCCTGTACGTAATTACACATGACATCATTTTTATTATAATAGGAACTTCGTGAGAATGGAGAGAAAACGGATCCATTTGACATGCCGGATGATCAATTTATCAGCATCTTCAGATTTAATAAACAAACATTTCACTTTTGATTTAGTGAATGCTTTAGAACCAAACCAACAAGTAATCATAATAATGCCATTGCATTAATAATATATGTATGGTGGGTAATATTTTTGAAAGAAAGAAAGAAAATTGGCTTAGACATTTTAGTTATTAATATGAGCATTTCTTTAAAATAATACGGACTATTTATGCGAAAAACCATTTTATAAATCAATACATCTCATCTCATATTGCATTTCCTTCCTTCCTCTCTTAACAATATGGTAAAGCTCCATTCAAACGAAATCCTAATAAAATATATTGCGGTGATAAGTGATACTCTACGCAAATACCTTCAAATTCTAAATATCTCTACGGTTTTAGGTTATTTTGTCCGATAAATTTATCAAAGTAGTTCAAATAAAACAGCCTGAATTAGATAGTTATAGGAACAATTCCAGAATTGCATTATTCACGATTTCGTAAGGCGGTTTGATAGAGAAAACCCTGAAAGGAACCATTTAGTGTTAAAATTGAGAGTTTGAAAAACATTGTTTCATAAGTATCTGTTTCTCTTTTATTCATTAATAATATTTCTGATTGCTCAAGAAAAATTGCTATTTGTTCAGTATACTAAATATATTCATTCAAAGATCCAACTTCTTCAGTGAAATTATGTCACTGAAGTGCTCCAATAGATTGAATGTTAAATAGTTTACTTAACCGAAACCTAATGAAAAACAGACCTATTATGTTTGCGTATTGCTATAAACATTGCTATTCAAGTCATATTGCTATCCTCCTAATTTTCAACAATATGACTATGGTATTACGTATTCTGTTCGGACTGTTATAGCAATGTTGGTTATCAATTTTCTCCCAGCAATATTGCTATCAAGTAGGTCATTGATTTTAGAGCTGACAACACTGTATTTGATGACTTTTATGTGAATTAGAAGAAGAATTTAACCTTAATTGATAAACATTTCGTCCGTTTTTCGGATGTTATTCGTAATTCCTAACCAAATATATAAATGTCACGAAAGCGAAAAACGAACTTTTTCATTTATGAAACTAACAAGATGGAGTTATTGATCAATTTTCAGGAAACACATCGAATATCCGCTACCATGACCGAAAAATTGAAGACTTGCAAACACCCAAACAAATATTAAATTTAAATTTTTTCCTGTCTTCAGTCAGACTTCGAGTGCAAAAGTTAAACGGAACAGTATGTCTCCTAGTTTTCTCCTGAACAAATTCCCTCAGTTCTTCAATTGAATCAAAAGAAGTCATCTTCATAGTAAGGCTGAATTAATAGTTTATTTAATTTTTTTCATCCAGTCAGTCTTCGAATGCATATCTAACTTAAAAGAAGCAGTATATCTCATAGTTTGCTCATGAAGAAATAAATGAATGAATAAAATACCCTTCAAAGGTAGTCATCTTTTTACTAAGGTTGAATTAATAGTTTATTTAATTTATTTCATTCATTATCAGTCGGTCAGTCTTCGAATGCATATCTCTAACTTAAAAGAAACATTATCTATCCTAGTTTGCTCATGAACTGATAAATATTTGAATAGAAGTCTCTCAGACTCTTATTATTGAGGTTGAGTAGTTTAAGAACTTTTCTGTTTACAAAAGAAGGGATTGTAAGTGTCAGACCTAAGTCTTAGTAATTCCCTTGAAATTAAGTATTTCAAAGTACCTTTAATAAATATATACGATTATGTATACCTATATTTATCAAAGTAACTACCTATTTTCAATATTTTCGATTCCTTGGAAGAAAAAAGTGGTTCTCAGCCATATTTCAAATCTTGTTATGCTCTTAGTAAGTACTATTTTGAGGTTGCTGAGATAGCAATGTGGATAACAATATGTTTATAAAAATGACAGATCATATTGCTTAAAATCGATGATCAGAATAGCAATATTTCGGATGTTGCTGTGGAAGCAATATCTTTTTCTTAGCAATATTGCTATGCGCGAATAGAATAAGTCTGAATGTCATCGTCCAACCACTCATAAAAGTTAGAAATACGAAATTATATATACCTACCTATAAATTTTCAGCCTTCTGATGGCAAATATTTTATTATCAGAATCTAATGCTTCCCAACTAAGAATCGCTTGAAGACAATGGTATAAAGATAAAAGTACAAAAATTCTAAATTTTCTACAGGCGTTAAATTTCCGAACGACAGATGGATTGATAGATTGTAAACAAGGTTATGTTTCCCTTCAAAGTGAAACTTTAAATTCCCGAAGCGAAGTTTACGCCACTATTGAAGTTCGATTGAATCGCCTAAGTTCGTTTATGAAAACGATTTCATTTTAAAAGACGACTTTAAAATTTAAAGTCCCACTAAAGTTTATTATGAAAACGGGTTTAAGATTACTGTAGGAAAATGACACCACTTTATCCGTAGGATTAAATCGTACGATTTCGAGTGTTGAATGTCTGGGATAAAGTCGTGAATTGATCCATTCTTTTGATATTGATTCTGTGCTTCGTTAACTGTTCCAATTAGTATTTTTATCTCTGAGAACGTGGGATGTGTAAGGCCTAATGTTGGAATGATAATTGTTCGTTTCATTTCGTCAATTAACCTCATAAAACGTGGAGTGGTATACATTATACATACATAATATATACGATGTCGAAGGATTTAACTTCACTCGTTAGGTGCCTCAAGTTGATTTTGGTGGAGAATGCTTGTGAAATTTAGACCGGATCATTTTCAGGAAACTGGTGGAGATTTGTTTTCATACAGAGGTATCCTCTTTTTTGCGGTCATGTTCTAATGAACAGCGTGATATCGTTTTACCCAAGTCTTTGTAATTTTCGAATGTTTTGTCGAAAATGGTCTCAAACGATTAGGATCGACTCAATGAATTCTAGATCAATCTCTATTATATCCGGCCGGCCGTGCGTTGCCACTATAACGTTCGAACGGAAAGTAATAGCGACTTGCAATTTTCAAGGTAGGTTGCGCACTCGAAGACAACGGTTAACTTAATGGGCATAATCGAACAACCGGTTTTCGAATTATACCCATCTGAAATTTCCTTGTTATTTCTTCAATATCTAAAAAAAATGCAGATTAGATCGAATTGAAACTTGGTAATTAGTAGAACAATACCGACACGCAAATTTTTGCAAAATTTTGTGAGAATCGTATCACAAGAAAAAAAATTATTAAAAAAAAATTATTAAAAAAAAATTATCAAAAAAAAATAAAAAATTTATCAAAAAAATAATAATTTATATTTTGGAAACTATCTGTCAGATTCTGGCATTACCGGATTTCAAATAGTTCGGCTCTGTATTTTTAGAATTATTGTGAAAAGAAAATTTCGTAATTTCAAATAGTGCGAATCTCAGAATTGTAATAACACATCGATGGCGTGATGTTAGCTAGCACGCTTCCTTACAGAGGAGATATATTTTGTTAAATCTGCCCGATGATTCCGCCGTTATATACCGGTGGCCCACCACAGACGCGGAGCTCGTTTTGAGGAAGTAAATGAAGATATTTAGAGAATTTTTTTTATGTGTGTAGTGTGTTCAAAGGCACGATTTAAAATTATTTCCATATATACAGAGTGTTCGAAAACAAAGATATAGACCAAAGTTATTGTATAGGAGTAGCCAATATGTCTGCCTGTATTGCTGGCGTAACTAGTTTCTTCATTAATTGCTATTTAAAAAACTCCATATTTAAATTTTTCGCCATTTTCTCGTAAATGGTGCTTCTAAGGTATCAAGTAATCTGAAGAAACTCATCTAAATTTGAGCTTGCCATTCCATTTTTTAGGTCGAATGCTTTAACTTTGGTCTATATCTTTGTTTCCGAACATCCTTTATGTATGAAAATAATTTTTAATTGTGCTTTTCAACACCCTACACACATCACAAAAAAATATTCTCAAAATATCTTCATTTATTCCCTCAAAACGAGCTCCGCGTCTGTGGTGGGCCACCCGGTATATCAATACAAAATTTTATTTGACCAATATTTCAAAAAATACCGATCCAATTGAATTGGCTTGAAGGTTCATGCAGTATTTCGTGAGGGTGCACTTATGACGTCAGAATGACGGCAACATGTTACAGCCCAAAGACGTCACTTCCAGACGTATCCATGATTTATTTTTCTGACGTAGCTTTCACGTTATAAAGATATGAAAGCGATATAAAAAATTTGGAATTAGCTTTGGCGCACTGTTCAAATTATTAGCCAGAGCGGTCACCCATCCAGGTACTGAAGTTGCATATAGCTGCTTAGTTTCAGGAAAAAAATTATATTTCCAAGTATGAAATCCGACTGTAAACACAAACGTCAAAAATAATTGTTCCACTTTTTGGCCGAGAATGGTATCAAACAATTAGTTTCGACTCAAATATATTGTGGGGGCGTAATATAAGGACCCATTCGAATAAATACATTTACTTTTGGGTCGAAAATAAACACTGCTTGTAGCGGCGTGACGTAATGTATAGCAGTGGTTTTGTTTTCAATAATTTATTCCGAGAATTATTCCTATGATACAAATCAGTAAAATCGTACACTTGTGGCATGAATTGACATTGACATATCCGTCCATAATCCTTTTCACCAAGTAAGAATTCCGATAGAATTGGAAGCAAATGAAAAAGATCAATAATTTCGGCTACGGGAATCGATCCCGGTACCTACTTGCCAAGACACTTTATCATCCTTCATGCTTATGAATGGGCCACAGAAGCACTAAAATATTTATGTGAATTCCGCAACTTGAACTTATGTTATTGCTGACCTTTGATACAATTGATTTATTGCAAATTTCTAATATCAGAAAGATATTATCATGTATTATTCGATTAAGAAATTGGCTGTAAAATGAGATACATATCATAGATAAGATATTCCAATTTTCACTAGCTACCTATTGAAGGAATGTTATTACTGACGTATCTACTAGTCAAATTTGACTTCGGCCGATCTATTCATTGGATTATCTCCATCACTTCAAACCCAAAAACCGTTGAGAACTTATATAAATATGTAATATCTATCAAAAGCCAATTTTCTTGATAAAAAGAATTTTTATATTAAATCAGCTAGTAATGTGGAATGCAATATAAATTAGTTTCATAAATAGGAAACAAAATTTCTCTAGTAGCTGTTGGTACTCAAATTAGACCAAAGAAGACGTCGATGGTACGTCATTTACATGACGTACTGTTTTGGCGTAAATATAAGACGTCAAAGTAACGTATATTTTTGGTCATAGACGTAATTAACCAAAATCGACCTATAAAAGACGTCAATTACTTGGGGAAGTGCGAGAAATAGCAAAATCAAGCAATTTGGGACACCCTGTACACTGAAATGTCTATTCATAATTCACCAAAATAAAGACAACAACGATATGAGAAGATATTTGGACGAGAATATGACCTTTCAATGAAAACTATTCAAATTTTACACAAAGGTTGACTATTTCGTATTATTCAATTCAAAATTTCTTCATAACTCGCCAACTACTAAACGTAAAACATTAATGTAACATTATTGGGATTGAACGTTGCATCAGTATTACACAAGTTGACTCTTCATACAAATCCGTCAATGAGTTTCTGTAAAAAAATATTTGAATTTCAATGATAATCAATTTTTGATTTATGGTTCATGAATACCGCCCTTGTAGGTTGGGAGAAAAAACCCAGACGGAGGGACATTTCTTCACTTCAATGATTGAAATCTACATATCAAAACGCAAACTGTCAAAATTTATGGGGGATTGCAAAAAAGGATCTTTTATTATTGTTAACTTTATATGCCAAAAACTACCTTTCCTAGAATTTCTAGAAATTTCATCTCTAATCTCTAATGTTGTTAACTTTCTGTTTCTGTTTTCTAGGAAATATATAAGCTATTTATGAACGATTCTATACAAATAAAAGAAGGGGAATATTTTGAAAAATTACCTACGGCTTAACAGGTACCACAGGTCTGTTATAAAGTATGGAACCAAGTAAATATATTTATAACGAAAGGGACGATATTTATGAAACTTTGCAGACAAGTAAATGCCCATAAGGCTTGTTTCACATGCATACGGTTCCATTCGGTTCTGTTCGTTTTCGGTTTCAACCGAAAACGAATGAAGGCCTTTCACACATATACGGTTCATATTAGTTTTTATGTTATCTTCTGACACGGGCTCACAATTCCAATTTTTCCACGACGTCAGATTTATCAAAGCCATTCAAAATTGAACACATACATCTTTGAATTCATCCTACGTCTTTAATTGATTTTCATATTTTTCGGAAGGTTTGTCCCGCAGCACTGGTTTAGATTTACTACATAAATCAGTCGATCCACATTTGGTAAATCATCATTTTCTCATTAATACTGAGATAGCAACAATATCCCGAAAATATGTATGTTTATATTTCTATATTTGAACAATTCGGGAAATATTGCAAGATATCTGCTCGATTTGAGGTTAAAACCACAGAACGAGAGAGAAAACATATGTAAATATTTATTACTTTATGGTTAAAACCGAAACTTAACCGTATTCGTGTGAACGCCACGGTTGATCTGTATTCCCTACACACGAATCCAAACCTGATAGAAACCTATTCGTGTCGAGGGAGTATTCGGTGCTGTACGGTTTCTATTCGGTACCGAATCTAAACCGGAGCACCGTTTCACACTTGTCGCCAGCGACCGTATTGTAACCGAAAACGAAACGAACCGAATGGAACCGTATGCATGTGAAACAAGCCTAACGCATCTGGTGCTATGATTCTTCTTAATATTATACTTCCGGTTTCGCCCGAAATGACCTCAACTTTTTCAATATAAATGGGACACCATATATCTAATTGCAGATCTTGGAAGATCTCGTTATTTTGACTTTGTTCATACTAAGTTTAGTAGAAATAATTTGTAAAAACCAGACTTAAATCCCTTTAAAATTCAAGAATAGGTAAATTCATTTACTTTAGTTAGACGTTAGACTAATGAGGATAATTTAAACAAAATCACTTTGGATGTTCAAAATGCTCGACGTTCACCAGACAATATACAAGGCATTGATAAATTCGTGAGTCACTCTTTCTAAGACTTCTCCACGTATTAGCTCACATTTATCGATATTTCTTTGTCTCAATTCCCGCAAGCATGTTGGTCCTCTAATGTAAACACGAGATTTTAGATAACACCAAAGAAAAAATCCAACGGGTTAATTTCCGGAGGACGAGCATGCCACTCTATGAATGCTTAACGTCCAATCCATCGATTTGTAAAATTCGCATCCAAAATGTGACAAAGCCCTGTGGACAGGAGCTTTGGCGCTCTTGTTCACACTTTGACAAATCGTATCTCCGAAAGTATTGGTTTCTCAGAGTTGGGAATGATATCAATGGATTCTTATGAAGGAACTGCATCAAAAATATAATTGCAGAGTAAGATGAAGAAATATTGTTTGCGGCCATACCACACTGAATAGGATAGATAACGTCCGAACACTGAAGCCAAGCAGTGTCGGGCGCGGTTAGTACTTGGATGGATGACCGCTTGGTAACACTGAGTGCTGTAACCTTTTTTCAATTTGGCCTCATGTTTGGATTTACATACATCAGCATATTTTAATTAGAGTATTCTATGAAATCAAATAGAATTAAGAATAATTATTAAAATTTTCAAAAATCATATCTCCGAAAGTATTAGTTTGTTAGAGTTGAGAATGGTATCAATGAATTCTTATAATGAAACTGCATCTTGAATTCAAAATTTGTATCGTAAAAAAATGTTTTTTGTTACTCCGAAACCACTTGGCCGATTTTGTCCAATAACGAACTTAACCGAGATATTACTCTCCCAAACTTATTCTTCAAATTTTAACTGTCTACCTCATTTCGTTCGAGAGTTATCGTGGTTACGGACGGACGGACCTGCCGGACGGCCGGACAGAATCGATTTAGCACGGATTCTTGATCAGTCAGTCGAACTAAATCGTTTGATACCATTTTCAGTCAAAAATTCGAAAGTTACAGACATTTGGGCAAATTGATAAGCACTCTATTCCGAGATATAAGAGCGCAAAAAAGAATAAAAATGAATAAGAAATAAATAAACATCTTATATTTCAGAATCTGTCAGATTCCGCTGAAATTCCACACAAACCTTCGAACCGCATTTTATTTTTCCAATATTTCCAAAAAAAAGGTTCAAGCCCTGTGGACAGGTTCTTTCTGGCGCTCCTGGCTTGTTCAAACAGACAAATTATATCTCCGAAAGTATTGATTTCTCAGAGTGGAGAATTATATCAATGTATTCTTATAATAGAACTGCATCATAAAGGAATTTCAATTCAGATAATGTACGAGTATGAACACAGAGCATATAATAAAGCTTAGATAGAATAATTATAGCATTCTGTGAAAACTTAGAAGTACGATTCATTATTGAAATTTCGAAAAATCATATCTCCGAAAGTATCAGCTTGTTGGAGTTAAAAATTATATCAATGGATTTTTATGGTGAAAATGCATCTTAAATAGAAATTGAATTTGAAATTTGTTCCTCAAAAAAATTTGTTTTTTCCGTTACTCCGAAACCATCTGGCCTATTTTGCCCAATAACGAACTTAACTGAGATATTCATCCCCCTAACCTACTCTGAAAATTTCAACTACCTAGCTCATTCCTTTCGAGAGTTATCATAGAATTTTTTTTTTTTAATTTTTGAAAATTTTTTTTGGTACTTTGCGGTAACCTGGTCAATACAAAACTTCACATGCGTATAAAGGTCATGATTCTACAATTTGATGCTAAATTTCAGATAGATCGAGTGATCGGTTTCGAAAATATTCATAGAAAATGTGTTTTACAAAAATCGGCCATAACTCCGAAACCGCTTGATGGATTTCGCCCATTAACGAACTTGTCCGAGATATTTATGCTCTAAACCCACCTTGCAAATTTCAATCCTCTAACTCCTTTCGCTCGAGAGTTATCGTGCCTACGTCGAACCAAATCGTTTGAGACCATTTTCAGCCAAAAATTCGAAAATACAGACATTTGGGCAAATTGATAAGCACTCTGTTCCGAGGAACTAGAGCGCCAAAAAATAGGTTTCGGCATTTCAAGCAAAGTATTCCGCAAAATAGTAATTTTTTTTGAATTTGTGTTTGCTTGGTCTTTTGCATCTAACTACTGAGTTTCAATTCAATCAGATCAGTATTTTTCGAGTTATCGTGGAAACAAATTTCAAAATTTTCGAAATTTACGGCCACTTTATGCCGATCCGGTCAGTACAAAACTTCGCAGGCATATAAAGGTCATGATTGTACAATTTGATGCCAAATTTCAGATAGATCGAGTGATCGGTTCCGGAAATATTCATAAAAAACGTTTTTACTAAAAACGGCCTTAACTCCCCCGTTAACGAACTTGTCCGAGATATTTACGCTACAAAACTACCCTGCAAATTTGAACGCTCTAACTCGTTCCGTTCGAGAGTAATCGTGCTAACGGCCGGACGGACCGGCCAGACAGAATTGAATTTGACCTCGAATTCTTCATCAAGGAGTCGTACCCAATCGTTTGAAACCATTTTCGCAAAAAAAATCGAAAAATACAGACATTGTGACGAAATGATAGAACGCTGTTCCTTGCGGAACACGCGCGCAAAAAGCACTGACGTGAAGTCAGGAGCTTTTGCGCGCATGTTCAATTGTCTATTCACCTCTATTGGATACTCTAAATCGAATTTACAATCGATATAGACCGTTTTCTCAGCTTCTATAAGATATGAATACATTTCGTACTATTTTAATGACAGACTTGAGTAATGAGAGAATCGTCTATGATCACATAATTTTTAATTCTGACATAAATATTCTATCGAAATTGAAATTCTTTAAATATTAATAATATACGAAAAACTCACTTCTCAAGTAATTTCAGTATACAATATTCACGAAATTCCGAGAAAGCTTGCGCTTCGGCATTCTAAAATTAATTACCTTATTTTAATTGGATCGGATTTGTATATTTTGAGTTATATAGAAAATAACAACAAAAATTCAGATGTGTATAACCAAAACTGATTATGTGTATCAACGAAATCAAATGTTCTATTCTGAGTTCACTGTGGACTTATTATGAACACTATAAAAGTAACTACACTCTTGTCCACTACAGTTTTTTTGTCGTTTTAGACTTCCATATCAAGATCAAAACATGGTTCGAGCGGAATGCAAATCGTTTCTTATTTCCTTGAAATCCAAAACATTAAAAATCCCAACCATTACCATAACAAAATTATTAAATCGCTCAAACTCAAACCGTGTTTTTATTTGAAGTCATTTCGAAAACGGATTACGTGACTTCGGTGAATAAACTCATTAGTGAAGGGCCTTATCAGGAACTAAAATACAACCCTTTGAATAAATGCGTTACACAAGTTAGAGATACATTAAAAAATGGGTTCAAGCCCTGTGGACAGGAGCTTTCTGGCGCTCTAGTTCAAACAGACAAATTATATCTGGTATTCGTTTCTCAGAGTTGGGAATTATATCAATGTATTCATATAATAGAACTGCATCATAAAGGAAATTCAATTCAAATAATAGTTTATTTATCAAGATTAAATGAGCAATCATGAGAATGAGAACTGCACCACATTTTCAAATTTTTTTTTTGACACTTTGCGGTAATCTGTTCAATACAAAACTTCACATGCGTATAGAGGTCATGATTCTACAATTTGATGCTAAATTTCAGATAGATCGAGTGATCGGTTTCGGAAATATTCATAAAAAATATTTTTACTGAAATCGGCCATAACTCCGACACCCCTTGATGGATTTCGCCCATTAACGAACTTGTCCGAGATATTTACGCTCCAAAACCACCTTGCAATTTTCAATCCGCTAACTCCTTTCGTTCGAGAGTTATCGTGCCTACGGCTGGTCGGCCGGCCGGACAGAATCGATTTCGCACTCGGATTCTTGATCAGTGAGTCGAACCAAATCGTTTGAGACCATTTTCAGCCAAAAATTCCAAAATTACAGACACTTGGGCAAATTGATAAGCACTCTGTTCCGAGGAACTAGAGCGCCAAAAAAACAAGTTTCGTATGACAATTGCCCAAAACAGGTTTAAAGTAGGTACCTACAAATAGTAGGTATTCCATAAAACATGTATGAAAGAAGATAAGTAATAATAAAAGAATTACCTTGTTATCGATCAAAAATTTCCTGATCTACGTTCACCAAATTTTCTCCTCTCTCGAACTACAGAATTATGCTTTCAATTTTTAAGTAATATTTTCAAACATTTTCGGGTGAGGTCCCCGTTGCATCGCTAAAATACTAGTATTTCAACCCCAATATTTTTGAAGCTACAATATTCCCTTCTGTCAGTCCCGTCATAAATTGAGAGAACTGAGCATTCGTCTATGTATGAAATGCAGTCTCACTACTCTCAGATCTCTTACTTCATGTTCTGTTCCGAAATGTAAGACTTTTCTGAGAAAAACTAATTTCGGAGCAAACAACTGAGATTTTTCTCACTTCGCTCACATTTCGGAATACACTTTATTCTCATAATTCTTCGATTGATTAGATAATGTCAATTCATATATAGAATAATTATATCAATCTGTGAAATACGATTTATATTGAAATTTTGAAAAATCATATCTCCGAAAGTATTAGCTTGTTAGAGTTAAAAATGATATGAATGGATTCTTATGATAAAACTGCTTATTAAAAAAAATTTAATTTGGAATTTGTTTTGTAAACAAAAAATTTTTTTTTTATTACTCCGAAACCTTCTGTCCGATTTTGCCCAGTAACGAACTTATCCGAGATATTTATCCCCCAAACCTACTCTGAAAATTTCAACTCTCTGTCTCATTCCGTTCGAGAGTTATCGTGCCTACGGCCGGCCGGCCGGACCGGCCGGACGGCCGGACAGAATGAATTTCCACCACGGATTCTTGATCAGTGAGTCGAACCAAATCGTTTCAGACCATTTTCATCGAAAAATTCGAAAATTACAGACATTTGGGCAAATTGATAAGCACTCAGTTCCGAGGAACTAGAGCGCCAAAAAATGCGTAACTACATATAATGAGCAGAACAAATACAAATTGAAAATAAAAATCCAAATTTACCGAAAATGTATTGTCTGCCGAAAATTCACAAACCCGGAAAACAAATGAGACCGATCGTCTCAAACTTAAATGCGTCTACTTACAATCTTGCCAAATGGTTGGTAAATAGATTTAATAACTTTCAAACTCCTCAGACATTGGCAATAAAAAATTCGTACGAATTAGTGGAAAAATTGAAAAATTTCAAAATCAATGATAAAGACAGCTTCATTTCGTGGGACGTAGTTTCTTTATTTCCAAACACCACGGTTAAAATCGCAATAAAAAATTTGAAAGACTGGCTTTCTAGTTTAGATATTCCTCAAATAGAAATCAATGAGTACTTGATGTTAACCTAACTTTGCATGGAGCAAAATATCTTTTCTTTTAAAAATAAATATTACAAACAAACTTTCGGTACGGCCATGGGTAACCCCCTTTCCCCTTTTTAGCATTTTAGGAATTTGTTCCTCAGTAAATTAGAACTTGAAATTAAACAAGCCCTGTAGACAGGAGCTTTCTGGCGCTCTAGTTCAAACTAGAACTACGCGAAAAAGCTTCTGACTTCACGTCAGTGCTTGAATCAATTTTTTTTTTCGTGATTTTTTTGGAATTTTCTAGGGGTGCGGTTCTTAAAATTTTTTTTTTCGTCATTTTTTTCAAATTTTCTAGGGGTACGGTTCTTACAAAATTCTAAACACGTCTTTATGATGATTTTCTACTACTAGTTACCAAGCTTCAATTCAATCGAATATTTATTTTTTGAGTTATCAAGGAAATAATATTCCAGGTGGGCATAACTCGGAAACCGTTTGACCGATTATGCCCAAAAACGAACTCAACTCTCCCTTTCGGATACGCAACCTACCCTTAAAATTGCAAGTCCCTATCTCCTTTCGTTCGAAAGTTATCGAGGCAACGGTCACCCATCTACTGAACTCGCACAAGAGTACTCGAATCTCCAACAATATTCAACCGATCGTGTTAAAACTTGATACTTGGCAGTACAGTTAGGTTATGAAGGCTCTTGCAAAATTTCAGGAATTTCAAACGAATAGTTACTGATATATAGAATTTTTCAATTTTCAATGATTTTTGGCGCTCTAGTTCCTCGGAACTGAGTGCTTATCAATTTGCCCAAATGTCTGTAATTTTCGAATATTTCGATGAAAATGGTCTTAAACGATTTGGTTCGACTCACTGATCAAGAATCCGTGGTCGAAATTCATTCTGTCCGGCCGGCCGATCCGGCCGGCCGTAGGCACGATAACTCTCGAACGGAATGAGCTAGAGAGTTGAAATTTTCAGAGTAGGTTTGGGGGATAAATATCTCGGCTAAGTTCGTTATTGGGCAAAATCGGACAGATGGTTTCGGAGTAACAAAAAAAAATTTTTTTTTTACGGAACAAATTCCAAATTAAATTTTTTTTAATAAAAAGTTTTATCATAAGAATCCACTCATATCATTTTTAACTCTAACAAGCTAATACTTTCGGAGATATGATTTTTCAAAATTTCAATAACAAATCGTATTTCAACGTTGTCACAGAATGATATTATTCTATGTATGAATATGAATTGTCATAATGTCAAATGATGTTCCTGAGACATTATCTAATCAATCGAAGAATTGTGAGCGAAGTGAGAAAAATCTCAGTTGTTTGCTCCGAAATTAGTTTTTCTCAGAAAATTCTTACATTTCGGAACTGAACATGAAGTAAGAGATCTGAGAGTAGTGAGACTGCTTTTCATCCATAGACATAGATATAACTCTCGAACGGAATGAGGTAGGTAGTTGAAATTTTCAGAGTAGTTTAGGGAGATGAATATCTCGGTTAAGTTCGTTATTGGGCAAAATTGGCCAGATTTAATTTGATTTCTTCCATGGTGCAGTTCTCATTCTCATGATTGCTCATTTAATCTTGATAAATAAACTATTATTTGAATTGAATTTCCTTTAGGATGCAGTTCTATCATATGAATACATTGATATAATTCCCAACTCTGAGAAACCAATACTTTCGGAGATATAATTTGTCTGTTTGAACTAGAGCGCCAGAAAGCTCCTGTCCACAGGGCTTGTTATAGTGAATTTTTTTAAAATTTTTTACAAATACTAGCCTCACGAAATTTTGCAAGAATTTTCGCGTTGGCATTCTACAACCAATTACCATGTTTGAATTCAATCGGTTTAGTATTTTTCGAGCTAATGAGGAACAAAAAACAACCAAATTTCAGATGGCTATAACTCTAAAGCCGTTTGGCCGATTATGTTCATAAACAAACTGAAATGTCGCGTTCTGATGAAAATCGTAACCTGAAAATTTCAAGCCGCTATATCTTTCCGTTCTCAAGTTATCGTGACCACAAAAATATTTTTTAATAATTTTTTTAAAATTTTCTAGCCATACGATTCGCACAAAATTTCACAAACGTGCAAAGGTTCACATTCTACAACTACTCATCAAGTTTCAATTCGATCCGATTTATATTGGTAGAAAACAAAATTATTACTCGGAAACCACTGGGCCGATTATGCCCATTAACGAACTTGTCCGTCGTATTGGGATGCGCCATCCACCCTGAAAATTTCAAGTCGCTAGCTCTTTTCGTTCTCAAGTTATCGTGGCAACGGCCGGTCGGACAGAATCAAATTTGACCTCGAATTCTTCACTGGGGAGTCGAACTAAATCGTTTGAGACCATTTTCGTCAAAAAATTCGAAAGTTACAGACATTTGGGCAAAACAATAACGCGATGTTCCCCAGAACATACGCGCAAAAATGGTAAAAGGTTTCCACGCGTTCACGTTCCATCCGAAAACAAACAACAAACTCCAGAATATTTTCAAAAAGGTTAATATACAACTGACTTTCAGAACTTTCGGAACAACAACGTCGATAAATCTGCGGTTGCAAATCACGTTTTAACAACTGGCCACTCAATTTCAGAAAATTCCGTCAAATTGTTGAAAAATTCCAATAAAGCGTACCTAGGAACAATTGAAGGAATCGAAATGTATAAGAGAAAGGACATTTTACTCAATAATGACCTAACCCCTATTAACAACCCATTATTCTCACTAATTGGTTTATGACTTGGGGTATAATGTCAACCCGTATACTGGAATGTAGAAATTGATTGCATGCTTTAGAAACGCTTCGTCTTTGAAGATGGAAACTTCGTTTCCGAAACATATGTCAGACGACAAAAAAAAACTGTAGTGGACAAGAGTGTAGTTACTTTTATAAAGAAATCAAATGTCGCATTCGGATGAAAATCGCTATCTCATTTCTTTCTTAAGTTATCGTGGCAACGGCCGGCCGTGCAGAATCAAATTTGACCTCGAATTCTTCATCAATCAGTAGAACTTAATCGTTTGAGAAAATTTTCTACAAAAAATTCGAAGGTCACAGGTATTTGGGCAAAATGATAGCACGCTGTTCCCCAGAACATGCGCGAAGAAAGACGGCTTGAAGGTTCATGCAGTACAGTAGAGACTCGATAATCCAGATCAATTAATGCTAGGGCTAATCCGAATTAATGAGGAATCCGGAATATCGCGTCTTACAATTTAGTAGAGATGCAAGTTAAATAACACGCTGTTCCTTGCGGAACACGCACGCAAAAACGGTTAAAATAAATATAGGCTTTATTCTCGAAATCACAAAACACATTCAGCAGACTCCCGATTATCCGTAACCCGATTATGCCTAATCCGCATTATCCAAAAAGACCTATGGCGTAAGGACACAGTAACAAAGCCTACACAGAACACAACTGATTATCCTTACTCGCTCAAGCTCTCGAGAGATTATGGAGGGTCTCCTTGAGGAAGACCTTGGAGGATCAGTATAAGAATAATATTCTAGCTTAATAATAATAATCTCCGCATTATCCGAAATCGGCCCGGTCCACCTTAGTTCGTATAATCGAGAGTCTAGTGTATATTATTTGAAATAATCAGATATTTTAAGTTGATTTTTAACTGTATAGGAGTAGAAGAATGCTTGACTATAGCTTTCTCCAGTATATCTTTCAGGAGCAGAATATCAGTAAATCCAATATTTCTTCTGTACATTGCAATCCCAATGTAAAATATTTTATTGCGTCGACGTGCTTGATTTTGTTTGGTATCGACTTCTTCATAACTGCTGGTCCCATCATCTATAGTCTCATGCTCAAGATCGCCATCCTTATGACTTTTTTGGCATGTCATTTTTTTGTTTTATAGACAAAGTACAGGGCGGATCGTGAATTTGTGGGGCCCTGGGCTAATACTGATTAGGGGCCCTCAAAAAACTGTATTCTTGAGTGATGTTGGTGTACTGTATAGGACACAATAAAATATTTTATTTATTTAATATGACTTGTGTACGCATGTTTATTATAAAATAACCTTTCGGCATTTTAGTGCTGCATAATCCTTAATGGGAAACTATTCCCATCAACAAGTTTCTTTTCATAAATTAGCATAAAAATTTCACAGCAAGAGGTGTAAGACTCTGGCTCAGACTGCAAAAAGGAAGATTTCAACTGATTACACTCATTCACTAAAAAATGTTCTTCTACGTCATCTGGATAACAATCAATAATTTTACGTACACTTTCCAGATCTATGCTTTCCATATTCTTGTCTTGCAAATCCATTGAAAATTTAATTTTTTTGCTAGATGTCTCATAGACTAGGCTTCTTTTATTTAAATCCATAATCAGCTTCTAACGCAACGTTTAGCGTGTCTCTTAATTTTTTCAGCGCCATACCTACTGAGATTTTATCTGTGGACTTATCTGGAAATTTTGAAGTTATGCGTCTTTTGTTCATTTCACTGTACTCTATTCCCACACCAGTCCTGTTTTGTACTTTTTTCTTCGTATTCCTTTAGCTTCTGATCGGATTGGTGTCGTATGTTGTTCACGAACTCTTTTAATGACAATTAATTTAGTGCCTTTACAAATATCTAAATCAGGGCGTTGTATTTTTGCGCGTATGTTCTGGGGAACATCGCCTAATCATTTTGCCCAAATGTCTGTAATTTTCGATTTTTTTTGCCGATAATGGTCTCAAACGACTAGGTTCAACAAACTGATGAATAATTCGAGGTCAAATTTGATGCTGTCCGGCCGGCCGTTGCCACGATAACTTGAGAACGGAAAGAGATAGCGACTTAAAATTATCAGGATAGGTGGCGCTACCCAATACGACGGACAAGTTCGTTAATGGGCATAATCGGCCCAAGGGTTTCCGAGTAATAATTTTGTTTTCAACCATTACTAATCTGATCGAATTGAAACTTGGTGAGTGATTAAAAAATACAAACCTAAGGATGTTTGTGAAATTTTTCGAGAATTGTATCGCTAGAAAATTAAAAGAAAAATATTAAAAAATATCATCTATGTCACGATAACCTGAGAACGGAAAAAGACTGGAAATTCTCGGGTTAGGTTGTGCATCTGAATGCGACATCCGAGTTTTTTCTAGGCATAACCGACCAAACGGGTTTGGAGTTATACCCATCTGATATTTGGTTGTTATTGCCTCAATAACTCGAAAAATTCAAAACCGATCCAATTCAAACATGGTTATTAGTTGCGAAATTTCGTAAGGTTCGTATAACTAGTAATTTTTTTTAAAATCATTGAAATAAATTTTATAAATCACAAACTATTCATTCGACATAGCTGAGCCTTCAGAACCTAACTCTACTACCAAGTTCCAAGTTCGAACAAGATCGGCTCTATATTGTTGGAGATGCGGGCAGTCTTGTGAGTTCAGTAGCTGGATGGGTGACCATTGCCTCGATAACTCTCGAAAGAAAGGAGATAGGGACTTGCAATTTTCAGGGTAGGTTGCGCATCTGAATGGGAGAGTTAAATTCGCTGTTGGCTATTATAATCGGCCTAATGGTTTCGAAGTTATACCCATCTGGAATATTATTTCATCGATAACTCAAAAAATATTGACTCGATCGAATTGAAGCTTGCTAACTAGTTGTAGAATATCGATTTGTCTGTACTCCTGAGAACGGACAATAGAATTCACCATGGTAAATTCGATTAAGAGTGTCCAATACAGGAGAATGGAAAATAGAACATACGCGCAAAACCTCCTGACTTCACGCCAGGGCTTGTTTGATTTTTATTAACTAAATTAAATCTCTTCTCATCAAAATTTCTTCTCGAAAAATAATTGGAATTGTACTTTCTCATTTTCGCTGAAAATTTTCACATCATCATAATTATGTTTTATAGATTTGACGGCATCATAGTGACAAGACTATCTGGTCTGACTTAAGCTTTTTACGCTTTTTTACGATTCTTACAAAATTACGCATACATCTTTAAGTTTGTATTTTACAAACGTTTACGTTTAGAAATCAAGTTAAGACAAGTTAGAACCGATAACCACGTATGCAACGATCGCAAATTCGGATTATTAAATCTTGCGATCCGGATTATAAGGTACATAATACAATCTTGACGCCAATTCGGACTAGTAAGATATCCGGATTATCGTTCTCCGGATTATACAATTTTTTTAATTAAGTATATTTTGAGCAATATATCCTAAATATATATTACTGAAGGAAAAATTCGAGAAATAAATCGGTCGGATAACTTCGATATCAGTCAAGTTGCGAAGCTGCTGGTACGAAATTCAGACCTATTCTGTTCGCGCATAGCAATATTGCTAAGAAAAAGATATTGCTACCACAGCAAGATCCGAAATATTGCTATTCTGATCATCGTTTTTGGGCAATATGATCTGTCATTTTGATAAACATATTGTTATCCACATTGCTATCTCAGCAACCTCAAAATAGTACTTGCTAAGAGCATAACAAGATTTGGAATATGGCTGAGAACCACTTTTTTCTTCCAAGAAATCGAAAATATTGAAAATAGGTAGGTATTTTGATAAATATAGGCATACATAATCGTATATATTTATTAAAGGTACTTTAAAATACTTAATTTCAAGGGAATTTCTAAGACTTAGGTTTAACACTAACAACCCCTTCTATTCGTAAACAGAAAAGTTCATAAACTATTCAACATCAATAAGAGGCTGAGCGAATTTTATTCATATATTTATTAGTTCATGAGCAAACTAGGAAAGATACTGTTTCTTTTATGTTAGAGGCATTCGAAGACTGATCGACTGGATGAAATAAATAAAATAAACTATTTATGCAGCCTTAGTAAAAAGATGACTGCCTTTGATTTCATTGAAGAGACGAGGGTATTTTATTCATTCATTTATGTGTTCATCAGCAATCTATGAGATTTACTGCTTCTTTTAAGTTAGATATGCATTCGAAGACTGACCGACTGGATGAAATAAATTAGATAAACTATTAATTCAGCCTTAGTAAAAATATGACTGCCTTTGATTTCATTGCAGAGCCGAGGGTATTTTATTCATTTATTTATTTGTTCATGAGCAAACTATAGGATATGCTGCTTCTTTTAAGTTAGATATGCATTCAAAGACTGACTGACTGGATGAAAAAAATTTAAAAAACTATTAATTCAGTCTTACTACGAAGATGACTTCTTTTGATTCAGTTGAAGAACTGAGGGAATTTTTTCAGGAGAAAACTAGGAGACATACTGTTCCGTACTTGTGCATTCGAAGTCTGACTGAAGACAGGAAAAAATGAAAATTTAATATTTGTTTGGGTGTTTGCAAGTCTTCAATTTTTCGGTCATGGTAGCGGTTACCAAAATTCGATGTGTTTCCTGAAAATGTGAAAATTGATCAATAACTCCATCTTGTTAGTTTCATGAATAAAATACAGTTCGTTTTTGGCTTTCGTGACATTTATATATTTTTGGTTAGGATTGTTAGGAATTAAGAATAACCACCGAAAAACGGACGAAATGTTTATCAATTAAGGTTAGATTCTTCTTCTAATTCACATAAAAGTCATGAAATACAGTGTTGTTAGCTCTAAAATCAATGAATTTTGACCTACTTCATAGCAATATTGCTGGGAGAAAATTGATAACCAACATTGCTATAACAGTCCGAACAGAATACGTAATACGATAGTCATATTGTTAAAAATTAGGAGGATAGCAATATGACTTGAATAGCAATGTTTATAGCAATACGCAAACAGAATAGGTCTGATTGACTATAAATAAATTCATCGAACGGCAATCTCACAAGTTATGACTCACTCACGGAATTCACAGACTCTTCAAGAACGTCGTGTGACTATATATATATACATATATATAGTCGATACCTGGAATCTCTCCCGAAATGCATGACTGTTCAACGTAAATTAATTGTTGACATTTTGATAGGTAGGTACCCATGAAAACCGATTTTTTGTGTGTCCGGCGGGGCTCGGTGATTTCACCTTAAACCATATTAAATCCATGTAATCAGAATTTATTTACATTCAACAACCCAACTGAATGAATAGAAAGGTAATTTATTGTTTGTTAATAGAATGCTAATGAAAAAGTTGGGATATATATCAATGTATTCTTATGATAGAACTGCATCATAAAGGAAATTCAATTCAAATAATAGTTTATTTATCAAGATTAAATGAGCAATCTGAGAATGAGAACTGCACCATGGAAGAAATCAAATTAAAATAGCTGAACTGAATATGACTCTCTCTTATAGAACAGGATGAACATAGATCATATAATAAAGCTTGGATAGAATAATTATAGCATTATGTGAAAACATAGAAGTACGGTTCATTATTAAAATTTAGAAAAATCATATCTCCGAAAGTATTAGCTTGTTGGAGTTGAAAATGATATCGATGGATTTTAATAGTGAAACTGCATCTTAAATAAAAATTGAATTTGAAATTTGTTGCTTAAAAAAAAATTTTGTTTTCGTTACTCCGAAACCATCTGGCCTATTTTGCCCAATAACGAACTTAACCGAGATATTCATCTCCCTAACCTACTCTGAAAATTTCAACTGCCTAGCTCATTCCGTTCGAGAGGAAATTTTTTTTTTAAATTTTGAAAATTTGTTTTTGACTCTTTGCGGTAACCTGGTCAATACAAAACTTCACATGCGTATAAAGGTCATGATTTTACAATTTAATGCTAAATTTCAGATAGATCGAGTGATCGGTTTCGGAAATACTCATAAAAAATATGTTTTACTAAAATTGGCCATAACTCCGAAACCGCTTGATGGATTTCGCCCATTAACGAACTTGTCCGAGATATTTACGCTCCAAACCCACCTTGCAAATTTCAATCCTCTAACTCCTTTCGTTCGAGAGTTATCGTGCCTACAGCCGGCTGGCCGGACCGGCCGGACAGAATCGATTTCGACCTCGGATTCTTGATCAGTGAGTCGAACCAAATCGTTTGAGACCATTTTCAGCCAAAAATTCGAAAATTACAGACATTTGGGCAAATCGATAAGCACTCAGTTCCGAGGAACTAGAGCGCCAAAAAGTGTAATTCCCTTTCCGGGATTTGAGCCCGCCTTCTCTCATTCCGAAACCGAAAACTCGACGGACTAGACCACCGGGCTATCGGGCTCCTCGTACGATCTTGTCGATCTCCGGTATTAGAATAAAACGTCGGTACTTTCCTTGGATATACAGGGTGTCCCAGAAATCAACGATAAGCCGGAAACGGGCGATAGGCCAAGTCATAACAGTTATCAGTAAAATATAAAAAAAAATCTTTGTCATGTACTTTTCAAATTATAGGTATTAGAAAAAAAAGGAAAAACTGACATCTTGTGATGATCTTTCAAGTCCTGTGTCTACAAATATTAATTTTTCGTTAGTCTTTTTTCTGTAGTGTAATCATGAATAACCCTTCTGTAAATTAAAATTTAAAATTAAAACATAACTGCCTCAGTTTTAAATAAAATGTTGGATTTTTGCCCAACATCAAATTCAATATAATTACATCATCCAACTTTAACCGACTGTACTGTAAAAAAAATTTACTACTCTATTTTGGCAAATAACATCAAAAGATGGCGCATTTAGTCTGGATTCCAAAATGTATGATACTTGCTAGATTACTCCTTAGTTGAGGAAAATAATAATGTTTTTTTAAATGGAACCGGATTTCAGGCCAATTCTGTTTAATTATTGGAAATGGAGCCTAGGCATCTTTAAGTCCACAATTTACAAGTAAAGTTTGATTTAAACGGTAGATGGAGATAGACGTTATTTTGCCTAGTAAGAGAGAGACAGATGGTGACGCTAAGTGTGAGTGAGATAGATAGTGACGTTACTTTTATGCGAGAGTGAGACGAAATAAAAGGTGCAAGTTTGAAATAAAATTCAGACATTGGATTTTTCAGTTGACTTTAATTTAATTAGATTTACAAGAAATTACAGAAAATGTTCAAATTATTGGCCTTCAGCTACAATGCAAGCTCTACATCTTCTTAAAAATGATCGCGTAATAAGACGGGTGTAACTTCTTGTGTTAATGTATTCAGCAGCTTCTGTAATTCTTTGGCGCAGCTCGGCTAAATCTTGAATGGGCTTAAAGTACACTTTTTCCTTTATCGTTCCCAAGTAAAATAAATATATGGGGTTTAAATCGGGGGAACGGGCAGGCCACGAAATTGTACCACCCCGCCCAATCCACCTATCGGGGTATTCTCGGTCGAGTAACTATCGTACTATGCGAGCATAATGCGCTGGGCAGCCATCTTGTTGGTACCACATGCTGCCGTAAATGTTCAGTGGCACTTCTTCCAATAAATCTGGTAAGAAGTGCAAATAAACCTGGGCACTTAAGTTCTGCGGCAGCTCAAATGGACCAATAACTCTACCATTCAAAATTCCCGTCCACATGTTTACCTTAAACCGGTACTGCGATCATTTTTAAGAAGATGCAGAGCTTGCATTGCAGCTGAAGGCCAACAATTTGAACATTTGCTGTAATTTCTTGTAAATCTAATTAAATTAAAGTCAACTGAAAAAATCCAATGTCTGAATTTTATTTCAAACTTGCACCTTTTATTTCGTCTCACTCTCGCATAAAAGTAGCGTCACTATCTATCTCGCTCACACTTAGCGTCACCATCTGTCTCTCTCTTACTAGGCAAAATAACGTCTATCTCCATCTACCCTTTAAATCAAACTTTACTTGTAAATTGTGGATTTAAAGATGCCTATGCTCCATCTCCAACAATTAAACAGAATTGGCCTGAAATCCGGTTCCACTTAAAAAAACATTATTATTTTCCTCAACTAAGAAGTAATCTAGCAAGTATCATACCATTTTGGAATCCAGACTAAATGCGCCATCTTTTGATGTTACTTGCCAAAATAGTGTAGTACATTTATTTTACAGTACAGTCGGTTAAAGTTGGATGATGTAATTATTTTGAATTTAATGTTTGGCAAAAATCCAACATTTTATTTAAAACTGAGGCAGTTATGTTTTAATTTTAAACTGTAATTTACAGAAGGGTTATTCATGATTACATTACAGAAAAAAGAATGACGAAAAATTAATATTTGTAGACACAGGACTTGAAAGATCATCACAGGATGTCAGTTTTTCCTTTTTTTTTCTAATACCTATAATTTGAAAAGTACATTACAAAGATTTTTTTTTATATTTTTCTGATATCTGTTATGACTTGGCCTATCGTCCGTTACCGGCTTATCGTTGATTTCTGGGACACCCTGTATATTCTTAATTTTCACTTTTAGACATAAAATCGCCACATGGGGGTTTATTTGACGGTTTTTTACCCTTATCTTCGCTTTTCGTCAATTTTCAGGAACGAAAACTGCCTAGAACGGCCGTTTTCAGACCCCGTCTCTCTAAGTCGATTTTGACGTTTCTCGAACCAACTATTAGCAAGGAATTAGACAATGTCATGTCTCAGGGAAATAAGTTGACATTATGACAATTCATACATAGAATAATTAAATTCTGTGAAAACGTAGAAATACGATTTATTATTGAAATTTTGAAAAATCATATCTCCCAAAAGTATTAGCTTGTTAGAGTTAAAAATGATATCATTGGATTCTTATGGTAAAACTGCTTATTGAAAAAAATTTAATTTGGAATTTGTTATGTAAAAAAAATTTTTTTTTTGTTACTCCGAAACCATCTGTCCGGTTTTGTCCAATAACGAACTTAGCCGAGATATTTATCTCCCAAACCTACTCTGAAAATTTCAACTGTCTAGCTCATTCGGTCGAGAGTTATCGTGCCTCCGGCCGGACAGAATGAATTTCGACCACGAATTCTTGATCAGTGAGTCGAATCAAATCGTTTAAGACCATTTTCATCGAAAAATTCGAAAATTACAGACATTTGGGCAAATTGATAAGCACTCAGTTCCGAGGAACCAGAGCGCCAAAAATATTTCATTGTAATCAACTAAGTTTAAATGGGGTTTTCTATGTTCATATTAAAATATAGAAGTGGTAACCATGGAAATTACCTAAAAATTAAAACCATACTTTGTTTCATTTTATTGTAATAATCCATTTGTAACATTACCGCACGCTACAGCAGTGCGGTAAGAATATTACCGCGCTGTTATTTTCTAATTGCTTAGCAACTGCTCACTATTCTGGAATGTTGAGCTTTGCGCATAGAAAACAGGTCAAAATACTGTCACTTTTCCCGCGATCGAAGAAAAACATATTTGTTGGATTCTCATTAATTTTGGAAACAATCTAATCTCTTAATTTGCTTTCAGTCGATGCATAAACATTTCCCCACCGCATCAGATTTTTGAGGAATTACTTTTTAAGCGCAAACCGTGTGTCGGACAAAGAAAACCAATGAGATCAAATTTGCTCAAAAATGAATGGTGACCTCAAAAGTAATTTTTATTTCAAAAGGAAGCGGTGGCGTAGTATTTTTTTCTCCGAAAATATTCAAAGCAAAACCCGTATCGTATGGACGCCAGTGGAAGAGAAAATGAAAATTTGTATACATCACAAAATGCACCTTGAGGCAAAGAAGATCTGTACCAAATTTTATAAAGATATCTACAATATTATCTCAGTTTTATTAAAAAACTTATATTTTTCCAAAATGTGATCACCCCGTATCTCAAAAGTTAGGAATTTTAGGACGTTCATAATAAGTTTTTTTCTTAAAATAAGTCAAAAAATCTGTATAGGGTGTTCCCCAAGTATGGTGGGTATACATATCTTCGGCAGCGGTTTAATTGAATTCTCAGAACAGTTCTACTTTCTAAGGTTGAATTAAATAATAACCTGCACCATTTATGGAAGGTAAACGATTTCATAGAATTTTCTTGTTATTTTCGACGTATATCACAGTTCAGATATCGCTGAAACTTAGCAAGAACCTTTAAAACCTTATTTTACAGCAAAGTTCTGAATTTGAACTCTATCGGATCGATACAGGGTGTTTTCCGAGGTAAGTCTTTTTTGGCGCTCTTGTTCTTCGGAACAGAGTACTTATCAACTTGGCCAAATATCTGTAATTTTCGAATTTTTGGATGAAAATGGTCTTAAATGATTTAGTTCGACTTACTGATCAAGAATTCGTGGTCAAAATCGATTATGTCCGGCCGTTAACACGATAACTCTCTAACGGAATGAGCTAGACAGTTGAAATTTGAAGAGTAGGTTTGGGACATATATTTCGGTGTAACGAAAAAAAAAACATTTTTTTACATAACAAATTTCGAATAAAATTTTTGCAGTTTCATCACAAGAATCCATTCATATAATTGTCAACTCTGACAAGCTAATACTTTCGGAGATATGATTTTTCCAAATTTAAATAATACATCGTACTTCTATGTTTTCACAGAATGCGAATTCTATCTGTTTGTGATCTATCTGTGTTCACTGTTCATACATGTAATCTTATCTACATATAACAAAGATGTTAAATGTATTTCTGTTCTAACAAATGAAGTATGATTGAATGCAAAATGGCCAATCATAGGATATTATAATTACCCCTACCCTATATGTTCTTGGATATTCCATATTATGATGGAACTATATAATTTGGTAAGCTTATCAAATTGGGTTCAGAATATCTTCAGTGAAATTAAAACTATATTGGCTAAGTTTCAATTGATATAATATTATTTTCAGAGTAGATTAGAGGAATGAATATCTCGGATAAGTTCATTATTTAATTTTAATTTATTACCTTTCATGATGCAGTTCTATCATAAGAATCCATTGATATAATTCCCAACTCTGAGAAACCAATAATTTTGGAGATGAATTGTCGAAGTTTGAACAAGAACGCCAAAGCTCCTGTCCACAGGTCTACCGCGCTTTTATTTGATCAGATCAGTATTTTTCGAGTAATTGGGAAAACAAACTGTCAGATGGCTATTTCTCTGAAACCACTTAGTGGATTTTGCCCATTTACGAGCTTAGCCGACGCATTTGCACTCCAAACCTACTCTGAAAATTTCAACTCCCTAACTCATTGCGTTTGAGGTAGTCGGGCTGACGGCCGGATAGAATTAATTTTGACCTCGGATTCTTCATCAGTGATTCGAAACTAATCGTTTGAGACCATTCTCGGCCAAATATTCGAGAATTACAGATATTTGGCGAATTGATAGGCAGTCTGCTCACATGAACAGCGTGCCAAGAATGTAAGAAATCATTAAAGGATACTGTGGGAGGTATATCCATTTATCAAATGGTTACTTTCTGGGTTTTCTCTCCCAAACTCTGAAAAATGTCTATGAAATAAAAAAAATATCATTTCATGAATTGCTTGTGCGTAAGAAACACAAGATATTTGTCAGAAGCAATCTATTGACCAATATTGCCTAACACACAAATACGAAACAACATCAACGATGAAACAACTATTTCGTTAAGTGTCTGATGAAGCTGTCTGATATAGAATGTTGTTTCGTTATTGTTTGTTAGGCAGCATTGTTCGACAGACTGCTTCTGACAAATATCTTGTGTTTCTTACGCAGAAGCAATTCACAAAATAATAAATTTTTGGTGCGCTGTTCTATGAACAGAGTGCTAAACAGCTTTAGGCGACTTCAGTACCTGGATGGCTTTCCCCCTTTTTTGGCGCTCTTGTTCCTCGGAACAGAGTGCTTATCAATTTGCCAAAATGTCTGTAATTTTCGAATTTTTGGCTGAAAATGGTCTTAAACGATTTGGTTCGACTCACTGATCAAGAATCCATGGTCAAAATCGATTCTGTCTGGCCGGCCGACTCTCCGTTAATACGATAACTCTCGAACGGAATGACCTAGACAATTAAAATTTTCTGAGTACGTTCGAGGGATAAATATCTCTTTTATGTTCGTTATTGGGCAAAATCGGCCAGATGGTTCCGGAGTAACGAAAAAAAAATTTTTTTTACATCACAACTTTTGAATTCAATTTTTTTTGAGATGCAGTTTTATCACAAGAATCCATTGATATCAATATCAACTCTAACAAGCTAATACTTTCGGAGATATGAGATTCAAAATTTCAATGATACATCATAGTTCTGTGTATTCACAGAATGCGAATTCTATCTGTAAGTGTTCACTGTTCATAAATGTCATCTTATCTATCCGATTCTTCTCCACGAGATCCCATTCGCCTACAGAGAAGTATTTTTGTGAGAGGAGACTTTTGAAAGGTTATGTATTATTATTAATTTGTACGTTTCCTCCTCTTGTCTTTTCATTTTTCAGGTTGACTTTCGGGTACCTTGGAGAAACCTATCCGTTTTTTGACGAGGGAATCCACATTGAAGAAATATATCCCCATCAATATTTTTAAATTACAGCAAATTTTGTAAACAATAGTTACAAATCACCACACTCACGGGGAGAAGGGGTTTTTTGCTGAGGTTTTTCCCTAAGCTCTTGTATCATACGTCGAATTGTATGGTACCCCGTTACACCAACCTCTGCTAACACATATACAGCTCTCAGTCAAAAGAATATATATATATATATATATCCATTTGAGACATGTCAGTCGTAGTTTGAAAATATTTTCTGTTGGAAAACAAGTATCCGATTCTTGAATTTATGAATATATACAAGACTGTTTTGAAAACGAAAATAATATTGACTGGTTGCATATTGAATAATTCACGTATAAATTCGGGATGATGTTTCAGAATATTTAGAATTTGATCATTTTAATGATGTAGTTTATGGAGGCAATAGGAAGGAAGAACATAATGGAATAATCAAAACAAATTCGTTGACCATTGATGTTAATATTACCTTTTACTTCCTTAAGTAGTAAAACATGTTCCTATATACAGTATTTTCATAATGTTGCTAGCAAAAAAATGCTGAAATATGGATCTACATTTGTGTATCAAATATTTTTTCTTGATTTAAGGTTCATAATACAGAATGAATGTGTTAGTGTTATGAACTATTAAATTATGAAAAGAGGATTGTATTTTATTAATATATTTCGAATTATTAAAATAATTTGTTCGTCAGCCTCTACCTACTCAAATATCGGGAATAAATTGACAATCTGCTATGATTGTCTCCAGTTCTAGACATTTCGATGATACTTTCCTTATTATTGTAAATGATAATTTCTGAAGCATTAAAGCATTGAAGATTGCTCATTTAATCTAGATAAATATACTATTATTTGAATTGAATTTCCTTTAAGATGCAGTTCTATCATAAGAATCCATTGATACCATTCCCAACCCCGAGAAAGCAATACTTTCGGTGATATGATTTGTCAAGAGCGCCAAAGCTCCTGTACAAAGGGCTTGAACCAATCTGATTTTATAGATATGTTTCAGAGTTTGGGAGAGAAAACCCAGGAAGAAACCACTTTAATAAGAATTCAAGAGCTATCCTAAAATTTATTTTGTACAATTTTTCTGTGAAATTTCCAGCGTTATTCAACCCAGTATTATAAAATTAAAGAAGATACAAACATAAGAAAGGGTTTTAAACGTGTGTGTAACGCAGCCCCGAGCACCTCCTGTCCAGTAGCGAACTTGAAACGGGTCTTTCTCTCTCAAGGGTATCATTAGATATTTCATTAAATCACCTCGAATCAAATACAACACAGGTAGAGACTGTCACCGCCCTTCCGAATTACGCCACTGCCAGGTAATTCCGGCCGAGGTGACTAATCCGTGTTGTTTCTTCGGCTCTCGACCTGCCCCTTGTCAACTCGAAGAACGTGGATCTGGCCGCAGTGCACATAACCTGTTTCGTGGTTGCAGGGTGCAAAGGGGCGGATGGTGAATGGTTAGCGGGGGATTTTTGTTATTTCGTATTTTGGTCCGTGATGGCCGATAATAGGCGCTGCAAAGGTTACCGAAACCTTTATTATGACCTCATCGATTTGAAGGGTCTACCAAGTAGAGGTTTCATTTTGATTTATAGGAAAAATGGACTTTTTTGTGTAAAATAAAGGCGGATTTACACAGCAAATGAAATTAAATAACAAGCACTGACGTGAAGTCAGGATCTTTTGCGCGCAGTTCTATTGTCCATTCTCCTGTATTGGACACTCTTGATCGAATTTACCATGGTAAATTACATTTGGTAAATTTACCATGGTAAATTCGATTAGGAGTGTCCAATTTTTCAAAATTTTCTAGGGGTACGGTTCTCATGAAATGTTACACACGTTTTAATGTCGATATTCTACAACTAGTTACCAAGCTTCAATTCGATCGAGTCTATATTTTTTGAGTAATCGAGGAAATAAAATTTCAGATGGGTAAAACTCCGAACCCGTTTAACCGATTATGCCCAAAGACGAACTTCAGTCTCCCATTCGGATACGCAACCAACCCTGAAAATTGCAAGTCCCTATCTCCTTTCGTTATCGAGTTATCGAGGCAACGGTCACCCATCCAGCTACTGAACTCATACAAGGCTGCTGGGATCTCCAACAATAAAGATCCGATCGTGTTCAAACTTGGAACTTGGCAGTAGAGTTAGGTTCTTAAGGCTCTCGCAGAGAGATTTTTTTCAATGATGTTTTGAAAATGTTCTAGTGATACGATCCTCACGAAATTACGCAAGAGTTTTCGCGTTGGCATTCTACAACTAGTAACCAGGTTTGAATTGGAACGGTTCTGTAGTTTTCGAGTTATTGAGGAAATAATAACCAAATTTCAGATGGGTATAACTCCAAAACCGTTTGGCCGAGTATGCCCATAAACAAACTCAAATGTCGCATTCAGATGCACAACTTAACCTGAAAATTTCAAGTCGCTATCTCTTTCCGGTCTCAGGTTATGGTGACATAAATAATATTTTTTAATAATTTTTTTTTAATTTTCTAGTGATTTTTTTCCCACAAAATTTCGCATACGTCCTTAGGTTTGTACTCTACAGCTACTCACCAAGTTTCAATTCGATCGGATCTGTATTGGTTGATGACAAAATTATTACTCAGAAACCGTTGGACCGATTATGCCATCAACGAACTTGTCCGTTGTATTTGGATGCGCCACCTATCCTGAAAATTTCAAGTCGCTATCTCTTTCCGTTCTCAAGTTATCATGGCAACGACAGAATCAAATTTGAACTCGAATTTTCCATCAGTGAATTGAACCTAGTCGTTTGAGACCTTTTTCGGCATAAAATTCGAAAATTACAGACGTTAGGGTGAAATGATAACGCGATGTTCCCCGGACCAAAGCACTCCGGCCAGGAGCTTTGGCGCGCTTGTTCAAATTTATAGCCAGAACGGCCACACATCCAGGTACCAGGGTTCGAAAATATCATGATATTTATATAAATATCAAAATATCGGATATATATATCGATATATATCCGATATATCCATTTTCTGATATTTATTTTTAAAAACAATTTTTAAAGTTTTTTCCTAATTGAAATCAATAAATTAACCGCATTAAAATGGTGATTTACTTAATTTATTGAAAAATGCAAACAAGATTCTCAAAAACAAAGAAAATAACAACAATAAAAAAAAATTGTTAGTTAAAAAATTCATCAAAGGTATCAGAAGGAGTCTCCAGTGTAAACGCAGTGGGCTCATCCCATATACATTCTATATTGCTATTATTGCAAGCTCTAGGTGTAGGTGCATGCTCTCTGTTTAGATATTAAAAAAAAAACAAGTTTGGCTGTTTTGTCACGTTACAATCGATTTCTTAATTTTGATTCTACCCAGCCGAATGTTGAAAAATACAATTCCGTGGCGAAGTTATAAAGTCACCATCTAAAGATATACTAAGATGAAGTTGGGGATTCCCCGAAAATGCGTTGCTTCATCCATCGGACAAATGGTCAGTATGTCGGTAAATACCCGTTTTCAGCTGTTGGCTGTGGCCCCTTGACGAGGGCATAGGCGTGCTCTTAAATCATGATTGATTATAATTTTTTTGAGCAGCGTCTCACATTTCAGTAAATTTATAAATTACCGTGATATATATCACTGCTTATAAATATCGATATATATCGTGATATATATCATGATAAATATCGGCGATATATATCGGTCGAACCCTGCCAGGTACTGAACTCGACCAAGGCTGCTTAGCTCCAGGAAAAACATAATGTTCCCAATATTTTCGAGAATATAATTCCGACTGTAAAAACAAGCGTCCAAAAAATAACTGGTCCACTTTTTGGCCGAGAATGGTCTCAAAAGATTAGTTTCGACTAAAATACATTTATATTCACTGTTGGGTCGAAAATGCACAGTGCTGTGTTTGTAGTGACGTAAGGACCCATTCGAATACATACATTTACTTTTGGGTCGAAAATTAACAGCGCCATGAGATAAAAAATACCTATATATCAGTGGTTTATTTTTAATAGTTTAATCCGAGAATTATTATGATGCAAATCAGTCGAACGTACGGTTGTGCCATGAGCAGCTATTGATTGATATTTAATAAAAAACGCCCTGTACAGAAGTATTTTTTTTAATATCTAATACTATACGAAAATACTCACTTTTCACGTAATTTTATGGAAATGTTGACTTAATTCCATCCTAAACCCTTTTCCCAAAGTTATTATTTCACTAGAATTGTAAAAAAAAATGAAAAAGATCCATTTCTATCACGGGCATCGATCCCGGTTCCTAGGTGCTATGACCTCCACAGCTTTACCACCTCAGCTATCCGATACCTTGTTTTCAAATGTCCAATTTCAGAAAAATATTATCATGTTACATACTATTCCATCAAGTTTAAATCTAAAACTTGACTGTAAAATAAGGTACATATCCAATTATCACTAGGTATTGAACGAATGTTATTACTGACGTATCTATTTTTCAAATTTGACTTCGGCTGATCTATGCACATGATGATTAATTAAATTCCTTCCAGGCACATCAAAAACTGTTGACAACTTTGCTCGCCTAGTGTAAAAAAATGGTCCAGTACACCTCGATCGTTATAATATCTCAATATTCCGGCAATATCTTCACCTATATAGATCCGATCGAGTTAAAATCTATAGAACATTGCTGTAAAATAAGGTTTTGAAGGTTCTCGCAAAATTTCAACGATATCTATTGGATAGTTTCCGAGATAGGTACAGAATTTTGTTGAATAAAATTTTATTTAATTTTCCAATAATGCGATCCTCATAAAATCTTGCATAAGTCTTTTTTTTCAACTAAATACCGTGCTTTAATTCGATCAAATCAGTATTTTTCGAGTTATTGTGAAAATAAAATTTCAGACGTCTATAATTCTGAAACTACTCGACGGATTTTGACCATTAACGAACTTAGTCGGAGCATTTGGACACCAAACCTACTCTGAAAATTTCAACTCAGTTCGAGCGTAATCGTGCCGACGGTCTGACGGACAGAATCAAGTTTGACCTCGGATTCTTCATCAGTGAGTCGAAACTAATCGTAGTCGTTTTTCTTGAAAGCAATAATTTGCTAACAGACCGCCAGTTTGGCTTTCGTGAGAATAGGAACACAATTGAGGCGATCATCGATTTTGTCAACTCTGCTCTCGAAAGTTTCGAGAATAAATTCTACCACTTGGCAACATTTGTCGATCTGACGAAAGCCTTTGATTGTGTGCCTCATGACAAGCTACTCTGGAAGCTGAAAAGATATGGATTCGATGTGACGGCGATATGTATGGTGGCTTCTTTCTTGGACGAGAGGTACCAAGTTGTCAGTTCGGGCGGATCATACTCAAGCATGAGCCCCATTACCATGGGAGTGGCTCAGGGATCAATCTTGGGACCAGTTTTGTTCCTGATTTTTATTAATGATTTGCCAGAATATATGCCAGAAATTGAATCCACCTTGTTTGTTGACGATACAACTGTCGCAGTTAGGGCCTCGAATACGCAGACATTGTTTGAGCAGGCGCGTAAAGCGCGTCTGAAACTCATCGAATGGTTCTCTGCAAACAGTCTGAGTGTGAATGAGGGTAAGACACATAATATGATTATGACTCTGAGACCACTGGATGGTGGATACGACACGGTTGGTTCAGTCAAGTTCCTCGGTGTTCATGTGGACGCTGCACTCACATGGAGTTCACACATTGACAACCTCCTAGCCAGGCTCAGCCGAAATATTTTTGCCCTGAGAACGTTGTCCTTTTCCCTAACATCAGATGTGTTGCTTTCTGTGTATTTTGCCCTGGTTGAATCCCATTTGAGATATGGTATTTTGCTGTGGGGGGGCAGCGCGCACCGTGAGGCCGTTTTTAGACTGCAGAGACGGGCGATAAGGATCCTGGGGGGTCTGAGCTATCGTGACTGCTGTAGAAATACCTTCAGAGCTTTGAGTATTCTTACATTCCCATCGCTATTCATTTTGGAGAATTTGATTTATATACATAAAAATAAGGACAAATATCAGTTACAATCAGACATGCATGGATATAGTACACGGAACAAGTCACTCATTAGGAAGGACTTCCTCAGACTGAAAAAATCCCAACAGGCCCCTGGATTCTGTGCGGTGTCTCTTTACAATAAACTTACTGGTGGGCTGAAGAATATGACAATGAATAAGTTCAAAACGAGAATAAGAATGATGTTGGCAGCTGAGGCTTTTTATTCAATTGACGAATTTTACAATTTGACTCTGGATGAGATTGATTTTATGTGATCCTTGTCTGGAGCTGTTATTTTAGCAATTTATTTATTTCCTAGTTTTCGAAATATCCTTTAATGACCTGTGAAATCAATGTTTTATTTGTAATAATCACCAATAAATATCTCTCTCTCTCTCTCTCTCGTTTAAGACCATTCTCGGCCAAAGATTCGAAAAATACAGTCATTTGGACGAATTGATAGGTACTCTGTTCAGGTGAGGAGCGCGCCAATAAGAAAGTTGAACATGCTCATTTCAATTATGGCGTTTATATACTAAATTAAAAATTAAGAATTGAGAATAAGAACTGGATATTGCCAACTTTTATCTTTATTTCTTATTTTATTATATTTCGTTTGGAAAATGACAATGCGTATGCTCGAAGAGTGAAATTCACAGAACTTGTATAAAACACAGAAGTGATTGTCGACACGCTGCGATTTGATTGGTTCATTCTTATTTCTTATTTTGTTTTAGGTCATCTATATAAACCAATCGTTTTCGCCCTTAACTCTTATTTTATTTTAATTCGTTTCTTAGTTCCTTTAATTTGCTAAAATATTATAACAAAATATCATTGGCAACACATAGATGTGATTGCGTTGCAATTGGGATTTTTTTTGTGAAATATAATAGTTGAGAATATTAAAAAACGTGAATAAATTTCAACGCTTTAGATAATATAAAAAACAACATGCGATGATTCTCATGATGAAACTGCATCTTGAACAAAATTCAATTCAAAATTTGTAATTTAAAAAAAAATGTTCCGTTACTCCGGAACCATTCGGCCAATTTTGCCCAATAACGAACTTCGCCGAGATATTTATCTCCCAAACGTATTCTAAAAATTTCAACTGTCTAGCTTATTCCGTTCGGGAGCTAACGTGTCTACGGCTAGCAACATCATGAAAATTCTGTATATAGGAACATGTTTCACTACTTAAGGAAGTAAAAGGTAATAGTAACCTCGGTGGTGAACGAACAGTAATTTCTTTGACGATTCCATTATGTTGTTCTTTCCTAGTGCCTTCATAAACTACACCATTAAAATGATCCGATTCTAAATCTCCCGAAACATAATTCCCCAATAAGATGACATGAATGAACACACAGAAACACATATAGAACACAGACAGATAGAATTCACATTCTGTGAAAACATAGAGTTAGATGTATTGTTGAAATTTTGAAAAATCATATCTCCGAAAGTATTAGCTTGTTAGAGTTGAAAATTACATCAATGTATTCTTATGATGGAACTGCATCTTAAAAAAAATTTAATTTGAAATTTTTAGTGTTAAAAAAAAACCTTTTTTTTTTGTTACTCCGAAACCATCAAACCGAACGTGCGCCCGAAAGCTCCTGAATTCATGTCAGTGCTTTTTAGGAATTTTAAATAATGGCATAGGTTTAAGTTGTCATCTATCAAAATAGCGGCCTACTCAAACTGAAATCTCTAATTGGAAAACCTAAGTCTAATACCTACGGGACGAACTATTGCAATCAATGATTTAATATTTTCAGAGAAACCGCTATGATAAATAATAATTTCAATGAATACTAGACAGCATAGCGTAAGGTCTCTTATCAGAGTTGGGGTTGAACTTTACTTTCATCTGAATCAGATAGCGAGTTCCAAGTTCCAAGTGAAACATCGAATTGGAAATCCCTATTTATACAGTGCTTCCCAGTAACTACGCACCAAAAGGGACTCTTCTTTTCTATCAATATTTCCCAATTTTATTTCTTACAAAAAGTTGGTGCATCAAAAATGTAAAAAAAGTGAAGTCAGAAGCTTTTGCGCTTTTTAATTCTATTGAATTTGAAATTGAAATATGTATATTCACTATATTCCTTGTAAATTAGTGGGTCGGCATTCTACAAGTAATCACAGAGTTTTAATTGGATCAGATCTGTATATTTTTAGTTATAGAGGGTATGACATAGTTTCAGATGAGTATAACTCTAAAACAGTTAGGCCGATTATGCCAATTAACGAAATTAAATGTCGCATTCGGAAGCGCAACCTACACTGAAAATTGCAAATCGCCATGTCTTTCCGTTCTGAAGATATCGTGAGATACATAATATTACTTCGTAATTTTTTAAAAATTTGCTAGGGATACGATCCTCACAAAATTTCACACACGTCTTTATGTCAATATTATACAACTAGTTACCAAGCTACAATTCTATTGAGTATATTTTTTGAGTTATCGAGGAAATAATATTCCCAGATGGGTGTAAATCCGAAACCGTTGGCCGGAGAATTGTTTAACTATTTTGAGTTCACTGTGGACTTATTATGAACACTATAAAAGTAACTACACTCTTGTCCACTTCAGTTTTTTGTCGTCTGACATATGTTTCGGAAACAAAGTTTCCATCTTCAAAGACGAAGCGTTACTGAAGCATGCAATCAATTTCTACATTCCAGTACGGGTTGACATTATACCCTTAGTTATAAACCAATTAGTGAGAATAATGGGTTGTTAATAGGGGTTAGGTCATTATTGAGTAAGTTTTCCTTTCTCTTATACGTTTCGATACCTTCAATTGTTCCTAGGTACGCTTTATTGGAATTTTTCAACAATTTGACGGAATTTTCTGAAATTGAGTGACCAGTGGTTAAAACGTGATTTGCTACCGCAGATTTATCGACGTTGTTGTTCCGAATGTGCTCTTTTTACCGTGTGAGAATGTTTCTGGTTGTTTACCTGACGTAACACTTGTTGCAATCTAAACATTTAGTTTCATATATACCCGATTTTAACATGTCCGGAGTTTTATCGAATGTATTTCCTAGAAGTTGTTTAATTTTCGTGGATGTAATGAAAGCCAGTTTTATATTAACTTTTTTGAAAATATCCTGGAGTTTGTTGTTTGTTTTCGGATGGAACGTGAACGCGTGGAAACCTTTTACCGTCTTCATTTCATTTGTTAGGGTTATGTTACTGAAGAGATTTTTATGTTTGTGTTTATTAACATTTGTCTGTTGAGAGACTGGGGAGGAGCTGGAGGGCCATATTACCAACCCATGTCAATCTGTGAGTGTGCCAGTCAGTTTCGAGGAAATAGCGTAGTGTCCGAGGGTGGAGTGTCCATATCGTGGTCCTTGGGCCAACTTTTGAAATTCATATTACCCCTTTCGAGCTTTTTTCCTTATGCGCATAAGCAGACGAGAAGTGATTTAACTGCTGGGTTTTTCGCCTGAGAAGATTGGTGTTTTGAGGTGCAGGATGCTATTCCACCAATCCATGTACACGCACATGCTCTCTTTTTAATTCCTTGAGTTGTTATTTGAACCCTGTAATTTACTCACGCTGCCTTTTGATTACACATTCACTATTTTATATGCTGGACATTCAAAATGTTGCTTATAAAAAATCTGCTGAAACGAAACTAGTTAAGCATTCTAACGAAATTTTTTAGAGAATGAAGAAGGAATTTGGCAAGTTTTTAAAATAATTTTTTCAGACATAAATTGTGGAATTCGAAAGTTGCATCAGGCGAATTGATATTATAAATTGGTTTTCCGTTTAATCATATACCACATTTCAAATCATACTAATTCTATTTCAACATCTTATATACAGCATAGTTTTACTTTTCTCGTAGGTACATATCATATCCTTTTCTGATAAAAATAATTATAATCAAATTTGGTCAACGTAGAAAAAATTGACGAAATATAAGGTGAGAAATCTTTTGAAAATCACCCGAACTCTAATAACTGCTGATTTTTGGTTTTCAATAAATATGGCTCGTCCAACAGCTAATGAGTCATATTAACACCTCCTCCAAGGTTCACGTCTAATTTGGAATCACCCTATATAATCTAATTAATTATCATTAAAGTAAATTCCCATGAATTCTCAGTCTTAACAAACAATGAATAACTTATACGATAATTATGTCTACCTACTTATAACCCAGTTGGCCCCACGACCAGGATAATTCACCAACCGTCAAATTTCGGCATCGCCGAAAGTTTCGGTCATTTTTTGTCCGAAACCGAAACTAAGGCCGAAACCGAAACTAAGGCCGAAACTAGATATCTTGGCTGGAACCGAAACCGAACTTTCGGTCTGTCACTAATTATGATTATACTGACCCTCCTAAGTCTTCCCCAAGGAGATCCCTCAGAAGCTTCTAGGAGATTGTGCGACTAAGGAGAGTCAGCTGTCTTCTTTGTCGACTTTTTTACTATATCCTTACGCCACCTTAGGCACTGCACTATTAATTTTTGACCCAACAGTGAATGGTGTCCACTACCATCTGACTAGATCTCCGGCTTGCTCTGTCCTAGGAGCTTGAAGCACTCATCATTCAGTTAAAATTAGCCAACGTGAATAAGCGTGACAAAGAATACTGACTTCACGTCAGTGCTTTTTATATTTTTTGCGCTCGTGTTCCTCGGAACAGAGTGCTTAGCAATTTGCCCAAATGTGTGTAATTTTCGAATTTTTTTTATGAAAATGGTATTAAACGATTTGGTTCGACTCACTGATCGAGAATCCGTGGTCAAAATCGATTCTGTCCGGCTGTCCGGACAGAATCTGTCTATGTTCACTGTTCATAAATGTCATCTTATCTAGCTATTAGAGACTTATCAATTCTTAGTTTGAAAATATTTTCTGTTGGAAAACAAGTATCCGATTCTTCAATTTGTTAGTATATACAAGACTGTTTTGAAACCGAAAATAATATTGACTGATTACATATTGAATGTATAAATATTGGGGATGATGTTTCAGAAGATTTAGAATTGGACCATCTTAATGATGTAGTTTATGAAGGCAATAGGAAAGAAGAACATAATGGAATCATCAAAAGAAATTACTGTTCGTTGACCACTGAGGTTAATATTACCTTTTACTTCCTTAAGTTGTGAGATATTATGTTCTTATATACAGTATTTTCATAATGTTGCTAGCAAAAAAATGCTGAAATAAGGATATACATTTGTGTATCAAACATTTTTTCTTGAGTTGAGGTCCATAATACAGAAAAGAATGTGTAAGTGGTATGAACTATTAAATTTTTAATTATGAAAAGAGGATAGTATTTTATTAATATATTTTGAACTATTAAAATAATTTGTTCGTCAGCCTCTACCTACTCAAATATCAGGAATAAATGGACAATCTGCTATGATTGTCTCCAGTCTTGCTCTAGACATTTCGATGATATTTTCCTTAGGTATTTCGAGTTGTGAAAACTATGCACCGAGTGTAAGTTGCATTGCAACAACCCATTCCACGAGGTTGAATCATTGCAGATTGCTCATTTCATCTGAATGAATGAATTAATGATAATTTTTGAAGCATTGCAGATTGCTCTTTTTTTAAATGATAATTTTTGAAGCATTTTTTTGTAAGCGACACTTTTTTTAAATTTAAGTTCTTTCATGATGCAGTTCTATCATAAGGATCCATTCATATAATTCCCAACTATGAGAAACCAATACTTTCGGAGATATAAGTTGTCTGTTTGAACAAGTGCGCCAAAAATCTCCTGTCCACAAGGCTTTATATTTCAAATTGCTTGTTATACACTCGGGAAAATGTTCACGAATTTGATAGCCCTTGATTGCCAAATCAGTGTGATTCTATGTCGATTCCGAGTTCAGTTTTGATTAAACCATCCACAATTAAGCTAATCGAAGGTTCGTGAAACCCACCATGAGTCTGTCAAAAAGTGACAATTTCAATCGCAACTCATAGAACGTCCAAATTTGGGAGCTCACCTATGTTCAGTGGCATAAAATTTTTCATTCATCCGCTTGAGAGACTGAGGGTTTTGGAGTATTTTAGCTTTTAGAAAGAGAACAAGAAATTGTTGTGCTATTATAGCAAGAACGAGTGTCTCAATAGCGTGATAGGTCAAATTTTTATTTTATTATTTATTAAGGGATGATTTCGAGGTTGGTATGTTCAAGTTTTTCCTTATCTTCTTTTCACTGTCTGTACTTGACTTGTCCTATACATGTAAAAATGTCATAAAGGACCCAATAAATATTATTATTATTAATACTTAATACCATAAATGTTAAAACTTCAACAGCAATGTTTATAGCAATAATAGGTCTGAATATTCTTCAAATCCAAAATTCCAAGCACCTGTACCATCGCGATAGAGCAGGCACGAAATAACTCATCAGCAGTCTGATCGTGTTGTTAAAAATATCAGGCATCAATCGTAAAGATTAATTTGGTAATTTGTACTAAGTCGAACACCTAAGGCGCTTTCGTGCGTCTATTATTTGCTTTATTAATGAGACAAAGGAACCTGGCGGACGGAATACCGTTCCCACGATGCGATGTTGTTTTCCTCTGCCTTCGTAGCTCGGCCATAGTCATAGTGGTCACGGCAGACGATTATGGGCCGATTACGATACAACAACTTGAGTGGAGCTGACCATAGGCACGTTCGAATTTGAATATGAGATTGTCCGTAATTGTTTTAAAATTTATTGTGAATGTGTGTACACAGGCCGGACCCTCTTACTCTCCTCCCACCACTCGGTTCGATTTTCCCGCATGTGAATACGGAATTTTCATTTGGTTTTACCTGTGTTTTAGGTAACCGGTCTTAGACGCCTCGAATGCTGAAGTTATCGGTCACAGCGTTGCCAATCTGGACGTGAAGGTAATGATAGGAGTCGTATGTATTTGGTTGGTCTCTGTTGGAGAAAGATCTCGTGAGTCATCGTTCATTTTCGAAATTAATTTCAGTAGTTACGGAAGAGCCTTCAGAAGGAGGAAGGTGGGGGGACGAAACCACCTGAAGAAACATGATGAATTGTCTGAAAAGTTTACAACAAGTCTGATTCTGCGGCGAAACTGCCAATTAACGAACTTATATGTCGCATTCGGATGCGCAACCTACCCAGAAAATTGCAAATCGCTATCTCTTGCCTTTTTCAAGATAACGTGGGATAAATAATATATTTTCGTAATTTTGTTTTAATTTTCTGGTGGTACGGTCCTCACAAAATTTTGTACACGAGTTTATGACGTTATTCTAACACTAGTTACCTACCAAACTTCATTTCGATCGAGTCTATCTGAGTTATCGAGGAAATAATATTCCAGATGCATTTAACTCCGAAACTGTTGGGCCGATTATGCCCAACAACGAACCCTCCTATTCGGATACGCAACCCAGTCAGCTACAGAACTTACACAAGGCTGTTCGGATCACCAACAATACTGATCCGATCGTGTTCAAACTAGGAACTTGGCAGTAGAGTTAGGTTTTGAAGGTTCCCGCAAAATTTCAGCGGTGTCCGACGAATAGTTTCTGATATATAGAATTTTTTTCATTGATTTTCAATGATTTTTTAAAACTTTTCTAGTGATACGAACCTCACGAAATTTTGCAAGAATTTTAGCGTTGGCATTCTACAACTAATAACCATGTTTGAAGTGGATCGGTTTTGTATTTTTCAAGATATTGAGGAAATAAGAACCAAATTTCAGATGGGTATATGTAACTCCAAAACCGTTTTGCCGATTATGCCCATAAACAAACTGGAAATTTCAAGTCGCTATCTCTTTCCGTTCGTTTATTGGTTATCGTGACATAAATAATATTTTTTTAAAAATTTTCTATACGATTCTCACAAAATTTCACAAATGCCCTTAGGGTTGTATTCTACAACTAATTACTCAAGTTTCAATTCGATCGGATTAGTATTGGTTGAGAACAAAATTAAGACTCGGAAACCATTGGGCCGATTATGCCCATTAACGAACTTGTCCGTCGTATTCGGATGCGCCACCTATCCTGAAAATTTCAAGTCGCTATTTCTTTCCGTTCCCAAGTAATCGTCCGGCCGACCGGAAAGAATCAAATTTGACCTCGAATTCTTCATCAGGGAGTCAAACCCAATCGTTTTAGACCATTTTCGGCGAAATATTCGAAAATTACAGAAATTTGGGCAAAATGATAACGCGATGTTCCCCAGAACATTAAATTCAGATGAGTATAACTCCAGAACAGTTTGGCCGATTATGGCAATTAAAGAACTTAAATGTCGCATTTGGATGCGCAACCTGCCCTGAATATTGCAAGTCGCTATCTCCTTTCGTTCGAAAGTTATTGAGGCAACGGTCACCCATTCAGCTACTGAACTCACACAAGGCTGCCCGGATCGCCAACAATCTGGATCCGATCGTGTTCAAACTTGGAACATGGCAGCAGAGTTAGATTTTGAAGGCTATCGCAAATTTTCAGCGATGTCGGAGGAATAGTTTCTGATATATAGAATATTTTTAATTTTTTTTGGCGCTCTTGTTCCTCGGAACAGAGTGCTAATGAGTTTACCCAAATGTCTGTAATTTTTGGCTGAAAATGGTCAAAACCGATTCTGTCCGGTCGTTAACACGATAACTCTCGAACGGAATGAGCTAGACAGTTGAAATTTTCAGAGTAGGTTTAGGAAATAAATATCTCGGTTAAGTTCGTTATTGGGCAAAATCGCCCAAGTGGTTTCGGAGTAACAAAAAAACATTTTTTTTTACATTACAAATTTGGAATTCAATTTTTTTCAAGAGACAGTTTCATGTAAGAATCCTTTGATGTCATTCTCAACTCTAACAGACTAATACTTTCGGCGATATGATTTTTCAAAATTCCAATAATAATTCTCAATAATTATATATGATTTCATAGAATACTCTAATTATAATTTCCTGATGTATATAAATCCAACATGAGATGAGTCATAGACCTACGTTTCGAATTTAATTACAAAAATTCTTGAAAATTGACGTACAGAAGCCAAATTGAAAAAGTTGGAAAGCCCTGTGGACAGGAACTTTGGCGCTCTTGATCAAACTTTGACAAATCATAACTCCGGAAGTATTGGTTTCTCCGAGTTTGGAATGATATCAATGGATTATTATTTAATTTATGATGCAGTTCTATCATAAGACTCCATTGATATCATTCCCAACTCTGAGAAACCAATATTTTCGGATATATAATTTGTCAAAGTTTGAACAAGAAGGCCAAAGCTCCTGTCCACAGGGCTTTCCCACATTTTTTTCAAAATTTTCTAGTAATACGATCATCACGAAATTTCGTAAGAATTTTTGAGTTGGCATTCTACAACTAAAAGCCATGTTTGGATTGGTTCGGTTTCGTATTTTTCGAGTTATTGAGGAAATAACAGCCAAATTTCAGATGGGTATATCTCCAAATCTATTTGGCTGAGTATGCCTACAAACAAACTCAAATGTCACATTTAGATCCACAACCTTGAATTCTTCATCACGGAATCGAACTCAATCGTTTGAGACCATTTTCGGCAAAAAATTCGAAGATTACAGACATTTCGGCAAGATGATAACGCGATGTTCCCCGGAACATGCGGGCAAACATTATTATTGATGCTGGATTTAGATTAACTGCTAGTCAAATTCTTATGCCATCATAATGCTATCAAACGGACCGCGACAGATATACAGATTTTGTGAACGGACCTCCAATGAAACTAATTGGTGATTCCTGAGCTAGGCAGTTGAAATTTTCAGAGTAGGTTTGGGAGATGAATATCTTGGTTAAGTTCGTTATTGGGCAAAATCAGCCTGATGGTTTCGGAGTAACGAAAAAAAAATTTTTTTTTATATTACAAATTTCAAATTAAATTTTTTTAAGATACAGTTTCACCTTAAAAATCCATTGATATCATTTTCAACTCTAACTAGTTAATACTTTCGGAGATATGATTTTTCGAAATTTCGATAGTGAATCGTACTTCTATGTTTTCACATAATGCTGTACTTAATTATTCTATCTATGAATTTTTATATGATCTGTGTTCTTACAACTCATCTTATTTTCCTATGGGAGATAAATGTCAAAATTATTTCTGGGTCGTTATTCTTGATATAAAATACACCTCCTGTTCTAGAAATCAAAGTATGATTGAATGCCAATGAAATAACCTCGGAAATAACCTCAGCTATCGTATAATTATGAGGATGATGTGATATTATACTTTTGAGGTGATGATATAATGCCTGTGGATAATCCATGTGATGATGGAAATATATTCTTTAGTGAGATACATAATCAAATTGGGTTCAGTATATCTCCAGTAAAAACAAAACTACAATATTGCCTAAGTTTTAATTGATATAATATAATTTTCAGTGTAGATTTGAGGAATGAATATCTCGGATAAGTTCATTATTGGGTAGAAGCGGTCTGTTTGAATTTAATTTCTTTCATGATGCAGTTCTATCGTAACAAGCCATTTATATCATTCCCAGAGACCAATAATTTCGGAGATATTATTTGTCAAAGTTGGAACAAGAGTGCCAAAGCTCCTGTCCACAGGGCTAACCCCGTGTCCCCATCATCAAATCTTTGTTCTAACTTATCGGTTTAGGTATCGGTAATGTTAGCCCATATTCGAGTGGAATATTATCTTGCTGTAGTAAAGTTTCATCCCAGAAATTGGGAACATCGTTCCCGAAACATGTCAGACGGCAAAATTTGTAGTGGACAAAGATGTATTTACCCGTGTAGTGTTTATAATCATCAGTCGACATAGAACTGAAACCAGAATATTTACAATTGCTATAATTCAAAATCCGGAAGAACTAAATAAACATTGGAGAGATAAAGATAAAGATATAAATACGAATCTCGGATTGAATGTCAGTTAATATTATCTTATGTACCTTGTACCTGAACCAGAAAGCATCAGATTTAGTGCAATTATATCTACATACTCTTATTCTTTTAAGATAAGTGACTTGGTAACATAATAAGAATATCAGCATAATTATTATTATATATACGATAATCATCGAATTGAAATATGAGAAAATATGGACGAAACTTTTTCCAAAACGTAACTTACGTAATTTAAGGTATCATACTATACAGGTTGATTCAAAACAGGCCCTGCAACGCAGAATGGCGGAATCGTATACTAATTGCATGTTTTGCCTGTTTTGAGTGGATTCGACAGCATTAATAATTCGTTCCATTAATTGTTTTTGATTATTAATTTTCACTGCGTTGTTTCAAATGCCCCTATTTAAAATAATACAAAGGATTCAAGTCAGGTGATCTCGCAGGCGATAGCACTTGATCACGCATACCAATCCATATCCTATTCAAAGTTTGGTTTAACCATGTGGCAACATGCGGTGGTGCTCCGTCGTGCTCATACCACATACGATTATATACCAAATCCACAGGAAAATCTTCTAGCAAATTTGCGAGATCATTTTTTAAAAATTGCAGGTATGCATCGGCATTCAAACGCTTAGGGAGGACTTGAATTGTCCGTTAAAGACTTCGCCCCATACATTAATAGAGAATCTCTGTTGAAAACCTCTTTTTTTAAAAGCGTGAGGATTTTCTAGAGATCATACATGTTCATTTTGGCAGTAATTCATCCCATCCCGAGTAAAAGTAGCTTCGTCCGACCAAAGCGTCTCCTAAAGAAATTTTCATTTTGTTCATACTGCTGAAGAAGCCATTGACAAAAGGCGAGTCTCTGCATATGATTTCCTGGGTGCAAATTATGTACTTTTTGTTTCTGAAATGGATGTAAAACTACGATTTTTAAGCTTCTCCAATCAAAACTTCTTCTTCCCTCATAGAATAATAATAATAATTTCATGTAGCACCACCAGCACCAGTTAATTGCTGCATATTCTTCTTTAGAAAACTGCATATTTAACAAAAAAAAAATGGGTTCAAGTCCTGTGGACAGGAGCTTTCTGGCGCTCTAGTTCAAACAGACAAATTATATCTCCGAAAGTATTGGTTTCTCAGAGTTGGGAATTATATCAATGTATTCATATGATAGAACTGCATCATAAAGGAAGTTCAATTCAAATGATAGTTTATTTATCAAGATTAAATGAGCAATCATGAGAATGAGAACTGCACCATGGAAGAAATCAAATTAAATCTGGCCAATTTTGCCCTATAACGAACTCAACCGAGATATTCATCTCCCTAACCTACTCTGAAAATTTTAACATACCTAGCTCATTCCGTTCGAGAGTTATATCTATGTCTACGGATGAAAAGCAGTCTCACTACCCTCAGATCTCTTACTTCATGTTCCGTTCCGAAATGTAAGACTTTTCTGAGAAAAACTAATTTCGGAGCAAACAACTGAGATTTTAGCACTTCGCTCACAATTCTTCGATTGATTAGATAATGACTTGTCTCAGGAAAATAAACTGACATTATGACAATTCATACATAGAATAATTATATCATTGTGTGACAACGTTGAAATACGATTTATTATTGAAATTTTGAAAAATCATATCTCCGAAAGTATTAGCTTGTTAGAGTTAAAAATGATATCATTGGATTCTTATAGTAAAACTGCTTATTGAAAAAAATTTAATTTTGAATTTGTTTTGTAAAAAAAAATTTTTTTTTTGTTACTCCGAAACCATCTGTCCGTTTTTGCCCAATAACGAACTTAGCCGAGATATTTATCTCCCAAACCTACTCTGAAAATTTCAACTGTCTAGCTCATTCCGTTCGAGAGCTATCGTGCCTACGGCCGGACCGGCCGGACAGAATGATTTTCGACCACGGATTCTTGATCAGTGAGTCGAACCAAATCGTTTAAGACCATTTTCATCGAAAAATTCGAAAATTACAGACATTTGGGCAAATTGATAAGCACTCAGTTCCGAGGAACTAGAGCGCCAAAAAACTAAACCAACAAAACAAGTTTTAAATTGGTAAACAAACTTTGTTCTGTTACCAGGTGACAGTCAACTCACTTGTTTATTTCTAGGCTTACTGTAATTTATGAAATTAAATTGGTCGCACACAGAAACTTCAAAGTCCAACAACTAGGAAACGAAGCCTCATCGGCAAAAAATTTCTTTTAGGTTGTATCAACAATATGAGTTTGTATAAGTCCCTTAATTTTTCGCCTTGAGTTTTGAATCACCGTGCATATGGAGAAATTTATTCCTATTCTTGTCCGAATATCTTATTATTGATAAGAGAATAAGTCGCAATAATTGTGCATGATAACAAATTCAATCTAAAAGCTTAGCGGTAGGCGGTAGGCTAAAGCACTTAGCGGTAGGCATCTTTAAAAAATTTGAATAATGCAACTTGCATTTTTAAACGGGAAAAATGGCCTTGAACGTTCAGTTACGAGGTACTCTCGAACGAAATGAGTTAGAAAGTTGTAATTTGCAGGGTAGGTTTGAAGTCTGAATTCGCCGGTAGTGCGTTAATGGGCAAAATCCGCCCAGCCATCTGAATTTTTTTCCCAATAACACGAAAAATACCGATCTGATCGAATTGAAATTCGGTAGCATGTTAAAAAATACCGACACGAAGACTTATTTCGTGAGCATCGTATGAGTTAAAAAATAGAAGAAAAATTATTTCAAAAAATTTCTGTGTCATACAAACTATCCGTCAGATATCGCCGAAATTTCATAAGAGCCTTCAAAAACCTTATTGTACAGTCAAGTTCTTGATTTGTTGTAAATATGGAGAAAATAATTTTTTTTCCTGGAAGTCGAGCAGCCTTTGGCGAGTTCAGTACCTGAATACATGACTGCTCTGGCTATAGATTTGTACATGGACCTCACGTCAGTTCTATTTCGTCCTAACAACATTTTTCATTAACTTTTCGGTACATATAAAATTAATTATGAATATATCCGCAAATGTCGGCTAAAACTATATCAAGTATTCAGGACTGTAGTTATTATTTTTACTTAAGTAGGAGTTTATAATTAATCTTTTTCTTTTTGGCATGCTTGTGTCCCTGAAGAGAGTGCATACCAATTTGCCTGGGATGCTCTAATTTTTTTTAATTGAAGATATTGGGGAAATATAGCAAAATTATAACCATTACAGTGGACCAGTTTTTTCCAGTAGGACAGAAATTAGTTTGTGATTCTCAGAACAATAAACCTCTATGTATGTGTTATAATGTTGGCATTCATGTACATATCAATTATTATTATTATTACTCGAAGGTTGAGAATGGTTGTTGTCAAAACGACCAATATAAAAAAATGTAGATTGCAGATTATATTCCAAATAAAAAAGTGGGAAAGCCCTGTGGACTGGAGCTTTGGCGCTCTTGTTCAAATTTTGACAAATTATATCTCTGAAAGTATTGGTTTCTCAGAGTTGGGAATGATATCAATGGATCAATGGATTCTTATAATAGAAATGCACCATAAAATAAATTGAATTCAAATAATAGATTTTATCAAGATTAAATGAGCAATCTGCAATGATTTAACCTCGTGGAATGGGCTGTTGCAACTTACACTCGGTGTATAGTTTTCACAACTCGAAATACCTAAGGAAAGTATCATCGAAATGTCTAGAGCAAGGCTTGAGATAATCATAGCAGATTGTCCATTTATTCCTGATATTTGATTAGGTATGGGCTGAAGAAGAAATTATTTTAATAGTTCATTTCATCTGTTTGAAAGATTAAATATCGTCGGCCTAATTCCTGCTAAGTCCATTTTTTGGTCAATTTCACATTTTTTCAGCTGGTCTTAAAGATTAGACGATTATACCTACCTTATAGCAATACGACTGAGTTGTATCATAGGAATAATTCTCGAAATAAATTATTGAAAATAAAACCACTGCTATACATGATGCCGCCACAAAGATTGCACTGTTTATTTTCGACTCTAAAGTAAATGTATCTATTGGAATGGGTCCTTACGCTGCCACAAACACAGCACTTTTCATTTTTGACCCAACAGTGAATGGTATGTATTTGAGTCGAAACTAATCATTTGATACCATTCCCGGCCAAATAGTGGACCAGTTTTTTTTTGGAAGTTTGTGTTTACAGTAGGATGAATATTCTTTAAATATTATTTTTTTTCCTGGAGCTAAGCAGCTTTGGGCGAGTTCAGTACCTGGATTGGTGACCGCTCTGGCAATAAATTTGAACAGCACGCCAAGGCTCCTGGTGCTTTACCAACTTGTTTATAAAATCACAATGGAAAAAAATTAGTATTTAACATACACGAACTCATACGCAGATTCTAATTGGCACACACTAATGACAAACTATAAGCTTTTGCTTTACATTGCGTTTGCATGTGTCATTCAAGGCAAACTATGATAGGTACAATAATATTGGTGACTATCCTCTTATAAGATCCAATCCGGTCAACACTCAATATGCCAACTGCTCCTCCCTCAAGATTCGCTCTTCTGTGTTCTTATGTTTGTGGCTTCGGTCTTTTAGATCGAGACTGTGGCCTGTCCCCCTCGAAATCCGCCACTGGACGGATGACTGATTTCGAACATCCTCTGTTGTGATCTGGTACCTACACTTCTTCGGCGTTCTGATACTCTCTGGCAACGCTGTTCGTCTGGACCATCGCTCCTCTGACGTGCCTGCAACGCGGTGGCAGGCCGGTTTCTCTTGGCCGGTCCTGAAAAGGAATTCTCCGGCTACCATGTCACGCAGTATCTGCCGTTGAGCCGGTAGCCGTACGGTTTTAATTACATCTTTTAGAACTCAATTTGGAAATAGCCTCAGAGTATAATAACCTCATTTGCGACTGTTCATTTGTCAGGATTTCGGGCGCCTCTGCCAAGATGCCTATTTTCTTAGGAACTTGATTTAGGTGGTCTACGTTATTTTTGTCCGCCTAGTGGTTTCGGAGTTATAGCCATCTGAATTATTGTTTTTCCGATGATTAGAAAAATACTTATCTGATCGAAGTGATACTCGGTAGTTAGTTGAAAAAGTGGGAAAGCCCTGTGGACAGGGGCTTCGGCGCGCTTGCTCAAACTTTGACAAATCATCTCTCCGAAAGAATTGCTCAGAGTTAGGTTATGATATAACTGCAACGCAAAAGAAATTAAATTAAAAAAAGTTGCATTTAAAAAAAAAACAAGAGTGCTAAAAATTATTAATCCGAAACCACCAGACCGATTCTACCCAATAGCGGTTATATTAAATCAATTGACACATTACAGTTTTGTTTTTGCTGGAGATATTCTGAACCCAATTTGATGAACTCACCAAAGTATATACAGGGAAATCTCCTAAGAGCGGACCGTTGGTTCCAGATTTTTTGTCCAGACGTGGGAGGTGTACGCTTGTGGGAAGGTTCAAAATAAATACAAAGAGAAAAGGAATGAAATTATTTACTGAAATATAAGTATAAACTCATATTAAAGAAAAATGAATTGCAAAATATGAAGCTATCATGACTGTTAACAATAAAAAATTAATTTAGAAAAAATTTGTTATTTGGGTTGTATCATTTTTGGCGCTCTCGTTTTTTACTATTTTTGTTAGTAGACGTTTTTGAAAGTGGGACTCCAGATTTGTAAGGAGTCGAACAGCCAAAAAAACCTTCTTCAATTTTTCGCCAAGATTCATTAACATACGTTTCACTGCTAGCGGCAGTGTGTACTGAAAACCGAGCTAAAAATTATAGAAACGTATTTATCATGATTACAAACTATATGAAGGGGATTCCCTATAGAGTTGATTTTTGAATGTTTCCTCGAGAAATAATACTACGAGTTCTTTTATGAACATGTAGGTACCTACATATTAATTTTTGGCCGGTCTTCAGAATTCCGCGTCCGTTTCTGGGAGGTTTCACCGCTATGAATATTGTAGTGTCCCTGTCCGTCCGATAGAGGTGTCCGCTCATGAGAATTCGTTTAACAAGGAGTCTGTCTCGAATTTCTCGGTTCCAGGAAAATTGTCGTTTAAGTAGAGTGTCCGTTTATGAGGAGTGTCCGCCAAGGGAGGTTTCACTTATTTCCATCATCACATGGATTATCCAAGGGCTTTATATTATCACCCAAAATTTATAATATCCTATAAACCTCATAATTCTATGATAGCTGAGGTTATTTCATTGGTCATTTTTCATTCAATCATAGTTTGTTTTCTGGAACAGAAGGCATTTTATATCATGAGTAACGAATTTTGAATAGAACCAGAAATAAATATGACATGTCTCTTATCGGTAAATAATATGACATGTATGAACACAGATCAAGTAATTCGGCCGATTTTACCCAATAACGAACTTAACCGAGATATTTATCTCCCAAACCTACTCTGAAAATTTCAACTGTCTTGCTCATTCCGTTCGAGAGTTATCGTATTAACGGCCGGCTGGCCGGACAGAATCGATTTTGACCATGGATTCTTGATCAGTCAGTCGAACCAAATCATTAACACCATTCTCATCCAAAAATTCGGAAATTATAGACAAATTGACAAGCACTCTGTTCCGAGGAACAAGAGTGCCAAAAATACCGTTACGAGGACTTATTATCTTGAGTATCATATGACTAGAAAAGTCTCAGATACTATCCATCGGATACCGCTGAAATTTTTCGAGAACCTTCGAAATTTTATTTTATATTGTTGAAGATATTGGGGAAATATAGACAAATTATAACCAATTCAGTGGAACACTTTTTTCCAGTCGACCAGCAAAATTTTCATCTATTTTCTATTTTCTCTATGGTGAGAACTATCAACCTTTATGTACGAGGTTTGTTGAAAAAATAGCCGAACTTTTGGTTTTAAATCTTTATTATTTATTTTACAGATATTCCTTGTCCCCTTCAAAGTACTCCCCTCCCACTTTTCCCAGCGATGTTTCCACTTCGCAAAACAGTTCTGGATATCTTCCTTTGAGATGGCCTTCAAGGGCCGAGACGAATTTTCTGTCATCAACAGTCTCGAAACAGCTTCCGTTAGGAAATAATTAAACTTAAAGAACACGGAACTCAATTAGATGAATGACATATGCTATTTGTTTTTAACAATGATGGTGCTCCACGTCGTTTTTGCGGGCTCGTACAGGCTATGCGCTTTTTTGCCCAAAAGTCTGTAATTTTCGAATTTTAAACCGAAGATGGTCTCAAACGATTGACTTTCGGAGTCAAATTTAAACTATTCTGAAATTCTTGTATTTCGGAATACCTATCAACAAAAAATAATTCTGAATATTTTCGTTAAGTGCCTGACGAAGGAGTCTGATAAAGACTCCGAAATAGTTGTTTCATCGTTGATGTTGTTTTCGTTATTGTTTGTTAGGCAACATTGTTCGATTGTTTGTAACAAATGTCTTGTGTTTCTTACGCAGAAGCAATTCACATAATAATTATTTTATTTTATAGATATTTTTCAGAGTTTGGGAGAGAAAATCCAGAAAGATACCATTTAATAATGAATATACCCCCCACAGTATCCTTTAATGATTACTTACCTTGATCAAATATGAACGATTATGTATACAGTGTGGAAAAACCAAATGGAATAAAATCATTATCTTGGTTACTGTACATATTTATGGAAAATCCCGAAACACATCAAATTTAAATTTTAAATTGTCTTCTTTTTCGTAAAAATGCGAACGCTACCTTCTATCCCCTTTGAAAAACAGATACAACCCCCAATTTTCCAAATAGAATGGGCTTGTGATACATCGTTTGAAAATCATTCTCTATTCAGAATCAAAAATCAAATTAGAAAAAATTGGTTTAAGCACTGACGTGAAGTCAGGAGCCTTTGATCGTATGTTCTATTGTCCATCTCCTATATTGGACACTCTTTATCGAATTTACCATGGTAAATTATATTGTCCATTCTCCTGTATTGGACACTTAATTCGAATTTACCATGGTAAATTCGAATTAAGAGGGTCCAATACAGGAGAATTCATTCGAATTTACCATGGTAAATTCGAATTAAGAGTGTCCAATACAAGAGTATGGACAATATAATTTACCATGGTAAATTCGATTAAGAGTCTCCAATACAGGAGAATGAACAATAGAGCATATGCGCAAAAGCTCCTGACTTCACGTCAATTTTTTTTAAAAATGTTAGTGATAAGATCCTTACGAAATTTTGCAAGAATTTTTGCGGAGGCATTCTACAACTGATAAACATGTTTGAATTTAATCGGTTCTATATTTTTCGTGTTATTGAGGAAATAACAACCAAATTTCAGATGGTTATAACTCCAAAACCGTTTGGCCGATTATGCCTATAAACAAACTCAATTGTTGCAGTCAGAAGCACAACCTAACCTGAAATTCCAAGCCGATATCTCTTTCTGTTCTCAGGTTATCGTGACAGAAAAAATATTTTTTAATAATTTTTTTTTAAATTTTATAGCTATGCGATTTTCACAAACGTGCTTATGTTCACAACTATTCACCAAGTTTCGATTTGATCGGATTTATATTGGTTGAAAATAAAATTATTACTCGGAAACCATTGGGTCGTTTATGCCCATTAACGAACTTGTTCCTCGTATTGGGATGCGCCACCTACCCTGAAACTTTCAAGTCGCTATCTCATTCCGTTCTCAAGTTATCGTGGCAACGGACGGCCGGCCGGCCGGACAGAATCAAATTTGTCCTTGAATTCTTCATCAGGTAGTCGAACTCCATCGTTTGAGACCATTTTCGGCAAAAAATTCGAAAATTACAGACATTTGGGCAAAATGATAACGCGATGATCCCCAGAACATACGCGCAAAAATATCTAATCGAGTGAACAGGTACCGAAATTTGGTACAATATCAAAAACTAAAATGTAATACAAAATGTAGCAAAAAAAAATGAACGTTAATGAAGGAGATGTTCAAAGTGTTCACCGCGAACGGCAACGTCCTAACCTCAAATAAAAAATTTTTCCAACATCTCAGGATTGATCGACCTAATTGCAAGCGTTATTCGATCTTTTAGGTCATTCAAATCAAGGGGTTTATTTTTATACACAATACTCTTCACATATCCCCATAAAAATAAATCTAATGAGTTAAGATCCGGGGATCGCGCTGGCCATTGGATCTTTCCTCCCCTTCCTATCCACCGATTTGGAATTATTGTGGTGGTGCTCCATCCTGTTGGAACCATATCGTATTCCGTGGAACTTGAGGATTTCCTTGATCAGGATATAAATTTGCCATTCAAATTGCCTTCAATGAAAAGGGGGCTTATGATTTCGAACATATCCTGTCCAAACATCAACTTTTTCAGGGAATTGCGTGTGTTCCTCTCTCATCCTGTGAGAATTTTCGGTATACCAGTAGCTGCAGTTTTGAGGATTAACTTGTCCTTTGAGAAAAAATGTTAACTCATCAGAAAACAGAACGTCTACTAATTGGATAATATTGTTATCCGACATGTCCATCATTTGTTCACAAAATTAAGTTCTCCTATCAAAATAGTCTTCTAAGAGCTTCTGGGTAGTTATCATTTTACTTTGTTTTAATATGTTTAGAATTATTTTATATGCCTGACATTGAATGTTGTGGAGGCACCTCTACTCGATTTATGTGAATTTTTTATCTCCGTAACCAATCATTTGTAAAATTGTTATTTTGTGCATTTCCGTTAATCGAACCATTATTCAAAATTACAGTTAATGGAATTCAAACACAAATTCGACAATTTATAAACTAAAATTTATCAGCACAAAACAATTTGCGAAGGCGTTCTAAAGAACTAACATTACCAAAGAAGGTGCTTTCCGTAGTTTTCATAGTACCATCTGGAAAACTCAATGGTTTTTTTGCGCGTATGTTCTGGGGAACATCGCGTTACCATTTTGCCCAAATGTCTGTAATGTTCGAATTTTTCGCCGAAAATGGTCTAAAACGATTGGGTTCGCTCTCTGATGAATAATTCGAGGTCAAATTAGATTCTGTCCGGCCGGCCGTTGCCACGATAACGATCACATCTTGAATGCAAATAAGTTTAGAATTATTGTAATAAGATTTGGGAATAGTCGAGGGAATATTATAATGAATTTCGCTTATCACATGATTTAATTTGTTCTATTTTGAGTTTTGCAATGAACATGAAAGTAATAACATTTCTGAATAGAGAATGACGCGACCTTTCAAACGATGTATCACAAGCCCATACTTCCTATTCGAAAAATTGAAGGTTGTACCTGTCTTTCGAAGGTAGGGTTCGCATTTTCACGAAGAAGAATGAAAATTTAAAATTTGAATTTGAAGTATTTCGGGATTTTCCACAAATATGTACGGTAACCAGGATAATGAATTTATTCCATCTTACTTTTCCAGACTGTTTATTTACTGAATGACCTATTTTCAATATCTTCGAACTATTAGAAGAAAAAAAAAATTGGTTCAAGCCCTGTGGACAGGAGCTATTGGGCGCATGTTCATCTTCCTTGTGGCCCGTACTGACCAGTAAAGAAAATAAAGAAAAAAAGCAGTATCATGTTGAATACCTTAATATTATTGATTATTATATAATAATCGATGAAAATACTGAGAGAGACCCAGGAAATTAGACACATTTTGTCTTATATCTCCAGAAATTGAAATCGTATAGAGCCAAAATTTTGCACAATGTTGCAAAATACTACAATTGACGTTAGTACAAGTTTTTGTTGCAATCTGATGAATAGTTCACGAAAAAAAAATTTTTTTTTCGAAAAAATTAAAAGACATATTTTTTTAAAAATTACCAACATTTCGATCATAACAGAATTTTGCCAAAAGTTGCGCGTTTATATCCTCGAACTGACTACCAAGTTTCGATTCAACATCTTCTTTAGTTCCTGAAATATCAGGGAAATAACCTCAAAATTTTAAATGTCTATAACTCCTAAACCGTCCGGCCGATTTTGCCCGTTAACGAACTCAACCGTCGCATTTTGATCAGAAACCTACCCTGAAAGTTTGAAGTCGATAGCACTTTCGGTGCTCCTGTTATCGTGCCTACGGCCGGAAAACCGGCCGGCCTGCCGGCCGGACGGCACCCAAAAATCTGACATAGGATTCGTGATCAGGGAGTCCGAATTAGTCTATTAGCCAATTTTCAGCTCGAAATTCGAAAATTACAGACATTTGGACGAAATGATAGGACGATGTTCCCCTAGAACATGCGCCCAAAAAGGTGATTCTCTGCCATATTCCAAATCTTGTTCTGTTCTTGCCAAGTAGTATTATGCGGTTGCTGAGATGACAATATGGAATAGCCCGAAATCGATGATAAGAATAGCAATTTTTCCAATCTTGCTTAGCAAGCAATATCTTTTATATGACGATATTGCTATTTGCAAAACAGAATAGGTCTGAATCTGAATGTGGGGTTACGAGTCCGACGAGTCGACAAACAAAAGTCCATGGCGATGGCGGTGCTGGTTGAATTGGACTATAAACCTGAGCTGAAATAAATAAATTCATCTTGTTACTACAATCTTGCGATAAATGTTCGGGTGATACTTGAACCGTCCACGACCATTTTCATGAAAACCGGTCATCTCTAGCTATACGTGCGTCCTAGGATATATGACTGTCATTCTCATTTCATGTTATCACGTTTTCGTTCACGTTTCTCGTACATACGAACCCAAACCGATCACGCCGCTGTTCGTGGCCTCGAACACATGCATAACTGTGCGTTCGAACGACGCGATCGGCGTACAATCGTGCAGCTTCGTGTTCAATACGGGTCACATGCCGTGACGCTTGCCACGCAATCTGCGATGCTATATCCGTTCGCGTTTCTTGTCCGGCCTCGACCGACAGTGCTGGACGATCCGGAGAACGTACGTGGTCGTCGTAACGAAAATGGACAAGTTCAGCGATGACATGTCACTGAACAAACTTTTCGTCAGGGAGGTGGAGAAGAGGAGATGTTTGTACGACTACACCTTTCACGATTATTCGAATAAGGACCTGCAAGAAAAGAGTTGGCAGGAGATAGCCGACGTCGTTTGTAGTACAGGTGAGTGAACGTACTAGTTTTAGGGTTTGAAGAAGAATTTCGGGTGGTCGACTTCAACAACTTTCTATCCTCCTTTGGATTTGTCTCTTGTATTGCAACTGATGGAGATTGTCAAAACGTGCGACTCGTACGCTAGATGTGGTATTCGAATTCAGCTCGTGTGATTGAGGATATTCTAGGAGTTCCTCTGTGATCACATGGTCGATGTTATTCGTATGGTTTCGTAATAATTCATTTCTCAATTTTACTCACTATCTGATAAAGATAAAAATATACTTAACCTCAACTCTGATAAGAGACGATACTCCATGCTGTCTAGCATTCATTGAAATCATTTCATAATCGTTCGTCGTACTGGCTGATTATCAGTTGGTCCTTGCGGTTTCTCTGAAAATATATCATTGGCAATAGTTCGACCCATTTACCCTGGTTCTCGAATTATACTGAAGATGAGTAGTTTCACCCCCTAAATCCTACTGAAGCTTCGTCTACACGATTTTCCAATTAAAGGTTGCATTTTGAATAGTCCGTTATTTTGGTAACAGTCATATTTTGAAAAATGCAAGTAAATGCATTCAATGGAATCATTTCATCATTGCTTGTCATGGCTGATTATCCGGTAGTTTACGTGCGGTTTCTCCGAAAATATATCATTTATTGCAATAGTTCGACCCCTTTTCCACTGGTCTTGCGAAGTATAGTGAAGATGAGTAGTTTAACCTCGTAAATCCTACTGAAGCTTCGTCCCCGACCTACAGGTTTAATTTTGATTAATCCGCTATTATATTATTGACTGCAATAGTTCGCCCTATATTTCTCTGGTACCGCCAATTATATTCAAGATTAGTAGTTTCACCCTCTAAATCTTACTGAAGCTTCGTCCCCGAACTACAGGATTTTCCATTTAGAGGTTTCATTTTGAAAAGTCCGCTCTTTAGGTAGCCGTCATATTGAGAGCTGTCATATTTTGACAGATGCCAACTGAATTCATTCATTGGTATCATTTTCATCATCGTTTATCGTACTGGCTTATTAACCGGTGGTTTACCTGCGGTTTCTCTGAAAATATATCATTGATTGCAATATTTTGTCATAGTCCCCTGGTCCTGCGAATTATAATGAAGAAGAGTAGTTTCATCCCCTACTTAGTGATGCTTCGTCCCCGAACTACAGGATTTTGCAATTAGAGGTTTCATTTCGAATAATCCGCTTTTATGGTAGCCGTCATATTGAGAGCTGTCATATTTTGACAGATGACAACATAATTAATTCATCATTTCATCATCGTTTATCGTACTGACCGAATAGCCGGAGGTTTACGTGCGGTTTCTCTGAAAATATATCATTGATTGCAATAGTTCGTCCTATATTCCCCTGGTCCTGTGAATTATAAATAGGATGAGTAGTTTCACCCTCTATATCTTACTGAAGCTTCGTCCCCGAACTACAGGATTTGTCAATTAGAGGTTTCTTTTGAATAGTCCGCTCTTTAGGTAGCCACCATATTGAGAGCTGTCATATTTTGACAGATGCCAACTAAATTCATTCATTGGGATCATTCCATCATCGTTTATCGTACTGGCTTATTAACTGGTGGTTTACCTGCGGTTTCCCTGAAAATATATAATTGATTGCAATATTTTGTCCTATATTCCCCTGTTCCTGCGAATTATAATGGAGAAGAATAGGTTCATCCCTTACTCAGTGAAGCTTCGTCCCCGAACTACAGGATTTTGCAATTAGAGGTTTCATTTTGAATAGTCCGCTCTTTAGGTAGCCGTTAAAATGATAGCTGTCATATTTTGACCGATGACAACTTAATTCATTCATTGGAATCATTTCATCATCGTTTATCGTACTGGCCAAATATCCGGTGGTTTACGTACTGAAATTATTGATTGCAAAAGTTCTTCCTATATTCCCCTGGTCCTAGGAATTATAATGAAGATAAGCAGTTTCGCCCCCTAAATCTTACTAAAGCTTCGTCCCTGAACTACAGGATTTCAGTTAGAGGTTTAGTTTTGAATAGTCCGCTATTTTGGTAGCCGTCATATTGAGAGCTGTCATATTTTGACAGATGACAGCTGAATTCATTTATTGGAAACATTTTATCATCGTTTGTCGTACTGGCTGATTATCCGTTGGTTTACGTGCTGTTTCTCTGAAAATATATCATTGATTGCAAAAGTTTGTTCCATATTCGCCTGGCCCTGCTAATTATAATGAAGATGAGTAGTTTCACCCCCTAAATCCTACTACCCTACAAGTTTCGTCCCCGACCTACAGGACCTATTTTCGTAGCTGTCAAATATGACAGCACCTCTTAATAAAGAGGTGTCATATTTTGACTTTTGACAACTAAAAGAACCATGCCAGTACCAACAATGGAACGATGTAATCTTAAAATGCGCTACAAAAATTATGAAAATTTTGCAGTTCGTTAAGTTGAAAGTTTTCTCGTCGGGAAGCACCTTCACGGCAAACTCCTGAATGATACCTTTCAATACTTAAACTATCCTGCAAAGTTTATTCAAAGTATATTTGTTTGATTATTTGTGTTTTTTCTTCGTTCGTGTTTTTGACGCATTGATCCCCATTAGTCACATTTCATATTAGGTATTCTTTTTTGTATTTGTTTCATCTCACCATAGTTAGCAATAGCTTTTTTCTTATTCCTTCAATTTTCAACATCTCTTTGCTGTCTTTCACCTGAATTTTCGTCTGCGTTTATTATGTGAAAGAAGTTTTAAAAACCTTTTCATTGCATTTTCAGTACACGAATGCAAGTCTAGATGGAAGAACTTGAGAGCTGGACTGACACGCTATCTGAGCAGACCATTGACGTTATCTGGTGCCAGATACGTGAAGAAATACTACCTTTTCGATGATTTGCAGTTCATATTACCGTTTATTCGTGCACGCAACCGCTCAGCTCTGAATATTGATGGTGGTGATTTGGACCAGTCTGACGTTATTCCGCATTCTGGAGAAATCGACGAAGAAGTGTCCCAAGAGTTAGATATCGACATAAAACCACATATATTGATCGAAGATCTAGAAAGCAATTCCGATGATTATTCGATACACTTTCTAGAGCAGAATCACAGACAGAAGAAAAGGAAACATATTCATAGTCCCCAAGGCAATGAAGAAGAACCACTAAAAGCAAAGACATCTAAGAAATATAAGCAGAACGAAGAGTTTTTGGATGTCATGAAGAATTGTTTTTTGGAAGTTTCCAGGCCTACGAATCCCGATCTGGATTTTTTCCGGAGTATTTTACCTGATATTGCAGATTTTTCACCTGTAAAAAAAAGATTGTTCAAACAGAGAGTTTTGCAGATTATTGATGAAATAGCTTCTTGTTAAAATATGGCCTTGTTAATGTTGAGAAGTTTATAGTTGTTGGAACTAAGAGACATATATTTTTTATTGATAAATTATAATATTTTCTATATTCATGATTTTCTATATTCGGTCTGATCTAGTCCTATCCTTATACCCATTGACCAATTTGATTAGTCCATTGAAGCTTATAATGCAGGCTGCAAATCATACTGAAAATGACATTGGACTTACTGAAGAGATTATTTCAGCACTCAATGCGAAAAATTCAGCCATAAGCTATATAAAAATAATTGGGGTTTGATCTACAAAAAAATCCGTTTAGAATAATATGTAATTTATAGATGATTATGTGACAAGCACAGAATTATGCACGAGTTTGAAAGTTTGCGACACAAGCTGATGGCGAGTGTTGCATACTATACTTTCTCTACGACAATGATCAAAATAGGTACAAGTTAATATACAAATATTTTATTTATTGCTTTGGATCCATGAGAATATAAAATTACCTATTCATTAGCAGAGCCGGGCAGCAGTGCCCAACCAATTAAGACGAAGAACTATGTAATGACTTCCTACCTACGTATTTTATTTATTGTTAAAGTTGAAGGTGCAATTATTGAAAATCATTTTTGGAGATTTTGTGGAATGTTGGATACTAAAATTTTCTTGATATTGACTATTTTCAAATTTGATTTTCTCCGATTTATCGATATATCCCTCGGTTACTGCCGTGCACGCCACCGAGACGCTTCAAAGTAGTTATGTCACCACCAGCATCCACAAGAATAGGTCTCTTGCATGTAGCACGAAATACCATATGTTTATGTTCTTCTGAATCTATTTCAATATCAGATCATCATGGTTGCCCTCATCCACTTTCAAAATTTATAAAATTTTAATATTTCGGTATTGAAAATCGGAATATCAGGAAGCAAATTCAAATGAGGTGAAACGCTTCTGATAGGTACTATCGTTGCTATGACGGCTGACGTAATCAAAATCTACCCTCGGCGAGTCCATCTGCTTGTTACAGCGAAACTAAGAGTGACACGGACACGGAGAATAGAGTGAGAGTATATATGACGGGTGACGTCACGGACGTGCTACAAGTTTCGATCGTTTGAACAGCTATTATGTGCATCAAAATTTGAATGATCGTTTTCTTGTTGCAAATTGAAATTTTTGACGGCAGTTGGACTTTTTCATTATTCTTATGGATATAATAATCGATTCCGATAATAAAAAAATCATGCAAGAGACCTATTGTGCTTAAATATTTAGCTGTTTCTTTTCCCATGCCACCAAGCATATTATTTGGTTCTACTCTCTGATCAAGAATCCGTGGTCAAAATCGATTCTGTACGGCCGGCCATAGACACGATAACTCTTGAAGGGAATGAACTAGACAGTTGAAATTTTCAGAGTTGATTTGGGAGATAAATATCTCGGTAGAGTTCGTTATTGGGCAGAATTAGCCTGAAGGTTTCGGAATAACGAAAAAAAAGTAATGTTTTTTTACATTACAAATTTCAAATCAATTTTTTTTATTTAAAATGCAGTTTCATCATAAGAATCCATTGATATCATTTTCAACTCTAACAAATTAATACTTATGGAGATATGATTTTTCAAACTTTCAATATCAAATCGAAACTCAATGATTTCACAGAATGCTGTAATCGAAAATAATTTCCGAATCTATGAATTTCATGATCTGTTTTCATACATGTCATATTGCCATCTGATATACAGATAAGAGACATATCAAACAAAGTAAGTATGGATTGAATGCAAAGTGAACATAACCTCAGCCATCGTATATAGGCTCTTGGATAATCCATATGATGAAGGAAATTTATACTTAATCAAATTGGGTTCAGAATATCTCCAGTAACAACAAAACCGGAATATTGGCAAAGATTCAATTGATATAAAAGAATTATTTTCATAGTAGAATGGAGAAATGAATATCTCGGATAAGTTCGTTATTGGGTAGAATCGGTCTGGTGGTTTCGGATCAATAATTTATGGTACTCTGGTTGAATTTAATTTCCCTTATGATGTTTCAATTTAATTTCTTTTATAATGCAGTTCTATCATAAAAATCTATTGATATTATTCCCAACTCTGAGAAACCAATACTTTCGGAGATATGATTTATCAAAGTTTGAACAAGAGCGCTAAAGCTCCTGTCCAGGGGAGGATCTACATATGGGCATTATGGGCTGCAGCCCAGGGCCCCGTCGATGCAAAGGGCTCCCAGCCCGAATTGAAAACAAAAGTGAGATATTATAGAAAAAATGATATCTACAATTTAAGAAAATATCAATAGCAAGCTATTCAAGCGAATGCCTCTATTACGGGGGACTTCTGTTTTCATCGTCGAAAGTAATTCAACGTAGTTCAAACACTCACGTCAAGTCAGAATCTTTTGTGCGCATGTTAATTTGTCTATTCGCCTCTGTTGGACACTCCTAATCGAATTTACCATCGATAGATCGTTTTAATGACAGACTTCACTAATGAGAGAATCATCTGAGATCACAGAATTTTCAATTCTGAAATATGTTTTCTTTCAGAATTGAAATTCATTAAATATCCAAGTTCATAAGAAATAAACTTACGTCTCAAGTAATTTCAGGATACGATATTCACGAAATTCCGCGTAAATTAGCGATTATACCTTAAGAACTCAAATGTCGCATATGAATGTGCAACCTACCCTGAAAATTGCAAGTCGCTATTTTTTTCCGTTCTCAAGTTATCATAAAATAGATAATATTTTTTGCGCGTATGTTCTGGGGAACATCGCGTTATAGTTTTGCCCAAATGTCTGTAACTTTCGAATTTTTTGACGAAAATGGTCTCAAACGATTAAGTTCGACTCCCCAATGAAGAATTCGAGGTCAAATTTGATTCTGTCCGTCCGGCCGTACGGCCGTCCGGCCGTCCGTCCGTCCGGCCGTTGCCACGATAACTTGAGAACGAAAAGAGCTAGCGACTTGAAATTTTCAGGGTAGGTGGCGCATCTCAATACGACGGACAAGTTCGTTAATGGGCATAATCGGCCCAGTGGTTTCCGAGTAATAATTTTGTTTTCAACCATTATAAATCCGATCAATTTAAAACTTGGTGGGTAGTTGTAGAATATGAACCTAAGCACGTTTGTGAAATTTTGTGCGAATCGTATGGCTAGAAAATTTTTAAAAAATTATTAAAAAATATTTTTGTTGTCACGATAACTTGAGAACGGAATGAGATAGCGGCTTGAAATTTTCAGGTTAGGATGAACACCAGAACGCAACATTTCAGTTTGTTTATGAGCATAATCGGCCAAACGGTTTCAGAGTTATAGCCATCTGAAATTTTCTGAAATTTCGTGGTTTTTGTTCCTCATTAACTCAAAAAGTACTGAACCGATTGAATTCAAACATGGTTATTAGTTGTAGAATGCCAACGCGGAAATGTTTGCAAAATTTGGTGAGGATAGCATTTGTAGAAAATTTTTAATAAATCATTGAAAATAAAAAAAAAAATTCTATATATCAGTAACTATTCGTTTGAAATTGCTGAAATTTTGCAAGAGCCTTCATAACCTAACTCTACTGCCAAGTTCCAAGTTTTAATACGATCGGTTAAATATTGTTGGAGATTCGAGCATTCTTGTGCGAGTTCAGTAGATGGGTGACCGTTGCCTCGATAACTTTCGAACGAAAGGAGATAGGGACTTGCAATTTTCAGGGTAGGTTGCGTATCCGAAAGAGAGTGTTGAGTTCGTTTTTGGGCATAATCGGTCTAACGGTTTCCGAGTTATACCCACCTGGAATATTATTTCCTTGATAACGCAAAAAATAAATATTCGATCGAATTGGTGCTTGGTAACTAGTAGTAGAAAATCAACATAAAGACGTGTTTAAAATTTTGTAAGAATCGTATCCAAGGAAAATTTGAAAAAAATGACGAAAAAAAAAATTTCAAGAACCGTACCCCTAGAAAATTTTTGAAAAGTCACGAAAAAAAAATTGGTTCAAGCACTGACGTGAAGTCAGAAGCTTTTGCGCGTATGTTCTATTGTCCATTCTTTTGTATTGGACACCCTTAATCGAATTTACCATGGTAAATTCGATTAAGGGTGTCCAATACAAAAGAATGGACAATAGAACATACGCGCAAAAGCTTCTGACTTCACGTCAGTGCTTGAACCAATTTTATAATTTTTGTTAAATTTTCTTGTGATACAATCCTCAGAAAATTTCACATACCCTAGGTTGGTATTCCACAACTAGTTACCAAGTTTCAATTCAATCGGATCTCAATTTTTTGCGCTACCTACCCTGAAAATTGCTAGTCACTATCTCCCTCCGTTCGAAAGATATCGTGCTCATCCAGCTATTAAACTCGCCCCAGGCTGCTCGGATCTCCAACAATATAGATTCGATCGTGTTCAAATTTGGAAGTTGACTGTAAAGTCAGGTTTTCAAGTTTCTCGCAAAATTTCAGCGTTGACGGACGAATAGTGACAAATATGTAGAATTTTCTTCAATGATTTTTTGAAATTTTCTAGTGATACGACCCTCACGGAATTTCGCAAAAAATGCGTATCGGAATTGTACAACTAATTACCATGTTTGAATAGGATCGGTTTCGTCTTTATTGAGATATTGAGGAAATTTCAGATAAGTATACAACTCATAAATCGTTTGACCGATTATGCCTATAAACAAACTCAAATGTCGCATTTGGATGCGCAATCTACTCTAAAAATTGCGAGTCGCTATCTCTTTCCGATGAAAACAAAATTTTTACTCGGAAACCGTTGGGCCGATTATATCCATTAACGAACTTGTGCGGCGTCGTAATTCGACGCGCCACCTACCCTGACAATTTCAAGTCGCTATTTATTTTCGTTCTCAAGTTATCGTGACAACGGCCGGACGGCCCTGGTCGCAGGGATAGAATCAAATTTGACCTCGAATTCTTCATCAGTGAGTCGAACCTGATCGTTTGAGACCTTTTTCGGCAAAAAATTCGAAAAATCACTGACATTTCTGCAAAATGATATGACGCTGTTCCTTAGAACATGCGCTTTAAAATTGTTTTATATTTTTTGTAAATGAGTAAAAAGTATTATAAATAATAATATTTTGTTTTTATTTTATTTTTCAAGACTTATTGAGGATTCTTGAATCGATTTTTGCGAGCTTGTTGCTCAGAATAATCGGATAACTTGGAACAGAAAAAAATTGGAAAATTTTGTATTCCCAATTACTGAATGAATTCTGATCTGATCGAATTGAAACTTAGTAGTTTGTTGAAAAATACCAAAACGAAGAGTTATGCTTTTCGTAAGGATCGTAGCAGAATTTAATATAAATTATTTAAAAATATTCTCTATCTCAGAAACTACCTATCAGATATCGCTGCAATTTTGCAAGATCCTTCGAAAACTTATTTTACAGCCAAATTATAGATTTAACTTCGATCGGGTATATATTATTGGAAATAATGGAAAAATATATCGAAGAAGACCTTGGAGGTACGATAATTCGTTCATGTACAGCCGGATCTCACTACCTTTACTTCAGCTCCGTGGCGCTTCGGTTAGGCAGTCTGCATTACGCTCAGGCGGTAGTAACGTTACCGAGTTCAATTCCCACAGCAGAAGTGATATTTTAAAATTGTTTTTCATTTTGGACGACGGAGGCCCCTAAATAATATCAGCCCTGGGACCCACAAATGCAAGATCCGCCCCTGCTCCTATCCACATGACTTTTCCTCATTTTTGATATTAAAGGAAGAACCGTGGACCATTTACATCGGAAGGTCGGAGATTTGCATATTTTTTGTAAATTACATAGTAAGGACTAGTTACAGTAAGACTTATAGCGTATAATTTTGGTTTCATTGTCTGGTATAGTTACTAAAACCGCTGAACCCAAATCATTGAAATTAGTTATTTTCATTTGATGTAATTCATGTCTTCTACAGGTGCCCATTATGCCCATAATGAATGCGACCTAAAATATAGACTAAATATATATTTCATTATATGCCTATATAAAACTTACTTTTGTCGCTAAATACATCTCATCTAGGGCTTCTGTAATAGTTTTATGTATGTCATTTGCTGTAAAGATCTTCGACTTTTTGGGTCTGTAGCCGTCGGAGTGTCTCTTAAGGAATGCTTTCATTTTTAAGTGCTTTTCAATATCTATATTATTATGAATACTGAGAATACCATTTTTGGCGCTCTCGTTCCCTCGGAACAGAGTGCTTATCGATTTGCCCAAATGTCTGCAATTTTCGAATTTTTGGCTAAAAATGGTATTAATCGTTTTGGTTCGACCCATTGATCAAGTATCAGTGGTCGAAATCGATTCTGTCCAGCCGGACGTAATCACGATATCTCTCGAACGGAATGAGCTAGACAGTTGAAATTTTCAGAATAGGTTTGGGAGATTTTTGTTGGAAAACAAGTATCCGAATCTTGAATTTGTGAATATATGCAAGACTGTTTTGGTACCGAAAATAATATTGACTTGTTACATATTGAATAATTTATGCATAAATATTGGAGATAATGTTTCAGAATATTTAGAATTGGATCATTTTAACGATGTAGTTTTTGAAGGCAATGGGAAAGAACAACAGGATGGAATCATTAAAAGAAATTACCTAATGTTCATTGACCACTGAGGTTAATATTACCTTTTACTTCCTTCCTTAAGTAGTGAGACATGTTCCTATATACAGTATTTTTATAATGTTGCTAGCAAAAAAATGCTGAAATATGGATCTGCATTTGTGTATCAAATATTTTTTCTTTGAGTTAAGGTTCATAATACAGAATGAATGTGTTAGTGGTATGAACTATTAAATTATCAGAAGAGGATTGTATTTTATTAATATATTTTGTCGTATAATGAGATTGGTTTTCAAATAAAGATAAACAATAACATAAAATACATATTTAATCTTTCAAAAAAATGAAATGAACTATTAAAATAATTAGTTCGTCAGCCTATACCTATTCAAATATCAAGAATAAATGTGCAATCTGCTATGATTGTCTCTAGCCTTGCTCTAGACATTCCGATGATATTTTCCTTAGGTATTTCCAGTTGTGAAAACTGTGCACCCAGTTTAAGTTGCAACAACCCATTCCACGAGGATTTGTATTTAATTAATTTCCTTTATGATGCAGCTATATCATAAAAATCCATTGATATCATTCCCAACTCTGAGAAACCTATACTTCCAGGGATATGATTTTTCAAAGTTTGAACAAGAGCGGCAAAGCTCCTGTCCACATGTCTTTCCAACTTTTTAACTCTAGTATCAATGCTGGCGCTCATGGATGGTTCAAACGAACATCTGGCCTTGTTTTTTTCGAAATCTTCGAGGAAGATTGCACAGATTATAACAATGTAATCTGCTAGTACGGACTTTCCCACTTTTTTTTGCACCAGTTTCATAAAATCATTTTTGATTTTTTACTCTTCCTCGAAAACAATGGCTCTTTGAATTTTCCGCACTGAGAACTGGGCCAACCATTTTCTTTTTGAAAAGATCTTGCAAATATATATAGTTCAAATTGTGCACGAAGTATATTAAGTTGATTATAGGAAATATCATAATAAATATGGAAGCTGAAAGGTTGAATACACCGACAAAACAATTAAATCTTGATTTTAATTCTCCCAAAAAGATTTTTCACTAGGTCTTCGAATGTTTGAACTATGCAGATATATGTAGTTCTGATCGAAAAACCATAATAATAAACAAATTCTTATGATATTTCCGAAACGCTCAATATTTTCTTTGTCGAAGATATTGACCGATTTTCGTATTATCCGCTAAGTCGCAATTGCAACATCATTATCACACCACAACACAGTGACGTGTTCCGCAGGCACTGAAGGGGTCATTGAAATACACTGTTTCATCAATTTTGTAATTGCATGGTTTTGAATTGTCAACATAGTTTTCCAAATGATAAGAGAATAATTCTCGGATCTGCTTGCATTATCTTATCTTTGCTCAGATGGTTTTGAGTGTATTAATTATACTGGCATGACTGTATATTGATATACACTATATATATCATAGTAAGAGCAGTCATTCTTTGACAGATGACAACTATAAACTCAAAAAAATTGGTTCAAGCACTGACGTGAAGTCAGGGGCTTTTGCGCGTATGTTCTATTGTCCATTCTCCTGTATTGGACACTTTTAATCGAATTCACCATTGTAAATTCGATTAAGAGTGTCCAATACAGGAGAACAGACAATAGAATTCACCATGGTAAATTCGATTAAGAGTGTTCAATACAGGAGAATGGACAATAGAACATACGCGCAAAAACTCCTGACTTCACGTCAGTGCTTGAACCAATTTTTTTTTTCGTGAAGTCAGGAGCTTTTGCGCGTGTGTTCTATCGTCCATTCTCCTGTATTGAACACTCTTAATCGAATTTACCATGGTAAATTCTATTGTCTGTTCTCCTGTATCCTCCTGTATCTTGTAAATTCGATTAAAAGTGTCCAATACAGGAGAATGGACAATAGAACATACGCGCAAAAGCTCCTGACTTCACGTCAGTGCTTGAACCAATTTTTTTTTTCGTGAAGTCAGTATAGTAAGCAATGATGAAAAATTTAACACATTATTGTCTACCTTCAATTCTTCTTTGGGAGAAGAATACATAATTATTCTTGAAAAATATTACTGGAATTAATGTCATATTTAAATAATCAAAGTAAAGAAAATTATAAGTTTAGTTACTAACATATTGAATGAAATTCAATTGAATTCCAGTAATATTCAATTACTTACTCTTAACCAATAAATGTCCATTGATAGATCTAAAGGTGATGAGGTGAAACATAAAGATATATTCTCATTAGTGATAGAAAAACTGGCCTAAAATTCCTCTATACCCATCACGAGAGTTAATATCCACAAATGAACCTCTCATCTTACAAGATCAGAAAGTGTGGTTAATTTAAAGTTAAGTTTTGAAGCCTTCAGCAAAATTTCAGCGATATCATATTAAAAATAATACATAACCTTTCAAAGGTCCCCTCTCACAAATATACTCCTCGGAAGGCACATGGATCTCTTGAAGAAGAATCGCCTTCTCTATTTCTCAAAGATATTCACTCTTGTTCATAGAAATCCCTTCAATATTTAGTTGCCTCCTCCTAAGGAGGATCTCTTTCAAAACCAGGTGTGACCGCTAATGTAGGGCTATCATCTCCCATAGATTTGTGACAAAATAACACGATTTTTCCAAGAACATACGCGCTAAAATATGTCATCATGACATTCATATTTTTGAAGGTTATCGCAAAAATACGACCATAGACAACATATCATACGACGATTCGCATCCAGATACCGAACTCACAAAAGGCTGCTCGGTTCTCCAACAATATGGATCCGATCGTGTTCAAACTTGGAACTCTGCAGTAGAGTTAGGTTCTGAATGCTCTTCCAAAATTTCAGCCATGCCGGACGAATAGTTTATGATATATAGATTTTTTTTTCAAATATTTTCAATAATTTTTTTGAAATTTTCTAGTTATACCATCCTCACAAAATTCTGCAAGAATTTTCGCGTTGGCATTCTACAACTAATAACCATGTTTGAATTCAATCGGTTTTGTATTTTTCGAGTTAATGAGGAACAAAAAACAACCAAATTTCAGATGGCTATAACTCTAAAACCGTTTGGCCGATTATGCTTATAAACGAACTCAAATGTCGCATTCAGATGCACAACCTAACCTGAAAATTTCAAGCCGCTATCTCTTTCCGTTCACAGTTTATCGTGTCATAAATAATATTTTTTAATAATTTTTTTAAAATTTTCTAGTGACACGATTCTCTCAAAATTTCACAAACTTGCATAGTTTTATATTCTACAACTATTCAGCAAGTTTAAATCCGATCGGATTTATTTTGGTTGAAAACAAAATTATTACTCGGACACCATTGGGCCGATTATACCCATTAACGAACTTGTCCGTCGTATTGGGATGCGCCACCTACCCTGAAAAGTTCAAGTCGCTAGCTCTTTCCGTTCTCAATTTATCGTGACAACGGCCGGACGGCACCACAGTATTAAATTTCACATTTGGGCAAAATGATAACGCGATGTTCCCCAGAACATACGCGCAAAAAATCCTTAGAAACCACTGGAGTGAAGTCAGGAGCTTTTGCGCGCATGTTTCTTGTCTATTCACGCCTCATACACCCTCACAAAATAATTAACCTTCAAGCCGTCTTTTTGGCGCTCTTGTTCGTCGGAACAAAGTGCTTATCAATTTGCCCAAATTTCTGTAATTTTCGAAATTTCGGCTGAAAATGATTTGGTTCGACACACTGATCAAGAATCCGTGGTCGAAATTGATTATCTCTGGCCGGCCGTTAACACGATAACTCTCGAACGAAAGGAGTTAGAGGATTGAAATTTGCAGGGCAGGTTTGGAGCGTTAATATCTCGGACGAGTTCGTTAACGGGTGAAATCCACCAAGCGGTTTTGGGAGTTATGGCCGTTTTGTATTGATCGGGTTGCCGTGAAGTGTCAAAAACAAATTTAAAATGTTATTTCTACAATAACTCTCGAACAGAATGAGCTAGGCAGTTGAAAATTTCAGAGTATGTTTGGGAGATAAATATCTCAGTGAAGTGAAGTTTTTTTTACATTACAAATTTCAAATACATTTTTTTTTAAGATGCAGTTTCACCATAGAAATCCATTGGTATCATTTTCAACTCTAACAAGCTAATACTTTCGGAGATATGATTTTTCGAATTTTCAATAATGAATCGTACTTTTATGTTTTCACAGAATGCTGTACCTACTTAATTACTCTATCTATGAATTATTATATGATCTGTATTCTTACATGTCATCTTATTTTCCTATGAGAGATAAATCTCAAAATTATTTCTGGTTCGTTATTCTTGATATAAAATACACCTCCTATTCTAGAAAAAAAAAGTATGATTGGATGCAAAATGACCAATGAGATAACCTCAGGTATCGTAGAATTATGAGGATGATATGATATTATACTTTTAAGGTGATAATATAATAATAATATATAATAATATAATATAATATAATATATAATATATTATATATAATATAATATATAATGGATAATAATAATATAATATATAATGGATAATAATAATATAATGGATAATCCATATGATGATGGAAATATATTCTTTGGTAAGATACATAATCAAATTGGGTTCAGAATATCTCCAGTAAAAACAAAACTGCAATATTGTCTAAGTTTTAGTTGATACAATATAATTTTCAGAGTAGATTTGAGGAATGAATATCTCGGATAAGTTCGTTATTGGGGAGAATCGGTCTGTTTGAATTTAATTTCTTTCATGATACAGTTCTATCGTTCCATTTATATCATTCCCAGAGACCAATGATTTCGGATATACGATTTGTCAAAGTTTGAACAAGAGCGCCAAAGCTCCTGTTCACAGGGCTTGAACCAATTTTCAACCAAGTACACTATATTTCAATTCGATCGGATCCGCATTTTGAGAAATTATGGAAAAATAAAATTCGACTTGACAATTTCTGAGGAATTTCAGCGGAATCTGACGTATGACGTAGTTTCTTAAATACAGGGTGGGTGACGATCGATGGTACCCTGAACTTTTACGGAGAACGGGACGTACGATTTTCTCGAACATTTGGTTCCTTGGTTAGGAACCACACTTATATCAAAAATAACTAACAATTTTAATATTCCAAATGGAACATCCTGTATATTATTGCTTTTTTCGATTCGCCGTAGCCTCCTGATTATTTCTGTATCAACTTCCTCATCCCTATCTCTAGCAGTTTTAGAGTAATTGATTGATTTACTTCTTTTTTGGTGCAAAATATAGTTTCAATTAAATATTCATTAATTTGGTACGTGCGTTTATACCATTTAATCCTCAGTTCTTTTTTGGGATTGACAGAAGAATAGTTTTTCTTAACAGAGTGCTATCATGTTGCCCAAATGTCTGAAATGTCTGATTTTTTTTGCCGAAAATGGTCTCGAACGATTAGGTTCGACGCGCTGATGAAGAATTCGAGGCCAAATTTGATTCTGTCGGGCCGTTGTCACGATAACTTTCGAATGGAAAAGATAGCGACTTAAAATTTTCAAGATAGGTGGCGCATCCGGAAGCGACGGATAAGTTCGTTAATGGGCATAATCGGCCCAACGGTTTCCGACTACTAATTTCGATGAACAATACAGATCCGATCGAATTGAACTAGTTGTAGAATCCCGACACAAATAAATGCGTGAAATTTTGAGAGGATCGTATCTCTAAAAATGATTTTTTTTTTAATTACTATGTACATACCTATCTCATGATAACTTGAGAAGGAAAGATAGCGACTTGCAATTTTCAGGGTAAGTTGTGCATCCGAATGCGACATTTAAGTTACTAGGCATAATCGGCCAAACGATTTTGGAGTTATACCCATCTAAAATTGTATTGTTATTTTCTTCAATAACTCGAAAACCACAAATTTTTTCGAAATTTCGTGTGGATTGTATCACTAGTAAAATTTAAAAAAATCATTGAAAGAATTCTGTATCTCAGAAACTATCTAACCGAAATCGCTGAAATTTTGCGAGAGCCTTCAACTTTATAACCAAGTTCCAAATTTGAACACGTTCGGATGTTTATTATTGGAGATCCGAGCAGCCTTGAGTTCAGTAGACCGTTGCCACCAGAATTTTCGAATGGAAAGAGATAGTGACTTGCAATTTTCAGGGCAGGTTGTGGATACGAATGAGACAGTTAAGTTCGTTGTTGGGCATAATCGGTCAAACGTCAAACGGTTTAGGAGTTATACCCATATTAATTCTGTTGTTATTTCCTCAATAACTCAAAATATACGAATCCGATCCAATCGAAACTTGGTAATTACTTATAGATGACCGACGCGCTAAATTTCGTGAATACGATATCACTAGGAAAAACATTTTTTCTTTAAAAATTTTATATTGCAGTAACTGTTCGTCAGAATCCGCTGAAATTTAGCACATACCTTCAAGCCACCATTTTACAATCGAGTCCGTATGAGTGCTTTTTAAGAATTTTTAGTATAGAGTGTAGATAATAAAGGCAATTTTCAGGTTAGGTTGCGTATCCAAATGGGACAGTTAGGTTAGTTATTAGGCATAATCGCCCAAACGGTTTCAGAGTTATAACAATCTTAAATATTTTTGTTATTGTCTCAGTAACTCAAAATATACAAGACCGATCCAATTAAAACTTGTAATTACCAGTAGAATGCCTACACGCTAATTTAGGCGAAATATCGAATCACTAAAAAAATTAAAAATTTTCCTGCTTAAAAAATTTTATATTTCGGAAACTATTCTTCAGAATCCGCTGAAATTCCACACATACCTTCAAGCCACCATTTTACCGAATATCAGCTGGATCGACTGCGTATGAGGTGTGAATAGACAATGGAACGCACGCGCAAAAGCTAATGACTTCACGGCAGCTCTTTTGAATTTTTTTCTACATACAACCTGGTTTTTAAAGAAATTAGTGGAGTAGTAGGAGTAAGCTAAACTCCACCTCCGTATTTGCATTGTACATTGAACAAAATATATAGGCAATTTATAATTATCTTATTATTATTATTATTATATTTCAAGTTAACAAATGTATTTTTCATCGACCTCTATGAAAAGTGACATTTTACGTACTAATTTGCGGCCGTAAAATCGTCCATTATTGAAGGCAGGTACTTTGCGGACGAGAAACTACTTTCTCGTCCGCTGTGGTCACTATGAATACGGCATTACAAACATAAGTGTCTGTAAGAATAACTGTCAGTGCTGTGGTCACTATGGATACGGTTCAATAAAAACATAAGTGTATACGTAATTTGCTATTGTGAATTATTTAAGAGGTCAGAAATTCATTAAAATATGTGGAGGTCGACGAAAAAATGTAATATGCATCTCGGCGAAAAACTGTCTATTGTCTCGCATTTGCAGACTTGACTATAATAGTCGGTTTTTCGTCCTTGATACATAAATAACTATTATAGTGACTGGATTGGGATTAAGTTACGTACGACGACCATGCATTATGCTTCCTGAACACATTACCGATCCTCTTTGGTATAGAACGACTTCTATGGCAAAAGATAGTTTTTCTTGTCGCACAGACTCTCCAAACTCTTTTTTGACTGTCACTAAGGCCGGCTTGTAACCTCTGGTTATCCTAAATCATCGGATATCGTTGTTTAAATTGTTGTAACCCTGACTTTTTGGAAGTAAACCAGTGGTTGACCGCTGTGATTTCTGACCAGCTGATTTGGGAGCTTTTCACTCTTTTTAACTTGTACGATAGCGCTGAATCATTTTCTCCAAATGTGTGTATTTACTGATAAAAAATTGTACGCCTCGCCAGAAACACTCATGCTTTTACTCCTGATAAAACCATATACTATACCATTCAGAGAACGGGCGTGCTTAATCAACTGTCAGTGTTTTTTTGCCCTTTACTTCGATTAATTACTAGAATATTTTTTATTATTGAATGGTCGGGATGGAACCAATGTACAATGAACTTGATAAATGTTCTTCCTCAGAGATCGAGACGTCTCCAACATCGCCCGAGCAAATTAGTTACTATTCTGCCGATATCTTCATTCTACCGCAGATCCTTCACGATGAACCAAGATGCTAATCATCGGCTACAGCCGCGTCGTCCGTTATTTCACCTTCAGCGATATTTCATTATGAAAATTAAGAGTGTGATTCCAAAGGAGTAACCATCGAAATATGAGTTGCTCCTTTATCGGCAGCAACGAAATGCCCGAGGCGTGATGGACATTACAAACCGAATTTCTGCGCGCCACTGTAGGCTCGCGAAGACGGATCCTCATCCAGCGCAAGTCGTGGCGGACTTTACAGGCGGATATCGCTTTTAGTAAGAGAAGAGGTACCCGGTACCCGCTTAGGTAGGTACCAACCAGCCTGCTACTTGGCTTACAGTGAGCGATTCGCATAGTCAACGGCCAATAACCTCCTTAGCAAGGTTAAAAGCGGACGACTTGCCGGTGCATGTCAACTGCATATATTACCATCAGCAAGAACAGAACACACCGACTAGGTGGACTCCTGCCTCTCTGCACGGGGGCTGTTCAGAAATATTTGAACACTCATTGTGTGACTCATATTGAACTGGGTATGGGAGAGCCATATAGGCTTCATGAAAAGCCCTAGAGATAAGGAACACTCAGAATTCGTACCGAATGACGTGTGAGCTTAGATCTTTGTCAATGCTTTTAACGAGTGATTTTTTACCAACTTTCTTTTTGGAAACACTTTTTTTGACAGCTGACGCGGGTTTCGTGAATGGCGTGACTGTCAAACATGTTCAGTTTGGTCTATAATTTAACCATGAAACGACTTACAAACGAACAACGCTTGCAAATTATTGAATTTTATTATCAAAATTAATGCTCGGTTAAGAAAGTGTGACCTTCTGAGGCGGCTATTCGGAATCTTGAGACTAAATCTCGCACGACCTACCACAACGGCTAGCTTTTAGTGAATGGGCACTGGCAAAGTTGGATGTAGATCCACTTTTTGGCGCTCTAGTTCCTCGGAACTGAGTGCTTATCAATTTGCCCAAATGTCTGTAATTTTCGAATTTTTCGATGAAAATGGTCTCAAACGTTTTGGTTCGACTCACTGATCAGAATCCGTGGTCGAAATTCATTCTGTCCGTAGGCACGATAACTCTCGAACGGAATGAGCTAGAGAGTTGAAATTTTCAGAGTAGGTTTGGCAGATAAATATCTCGGCTAAGTTCGTTAGTGGGCAAAATCGGACAGATGGTTTCGGAGTAACAAAAAAAAAATTTTTTTTTTACATAACAAATTCCAAATTAAATTTTTTTCAATAAGCAGTTTTACCATAAGAATCATGATATCATTTTTAACTCTAAGAAGCTAATACTTTCGGAGATATGATTTTTCAAAATTTCAATAAAAAATCGTATTTCTACGTTTTCACAGAATTATATAATTATTCTATGTATGAATTGTCATAATGTCAACTTATTTTCCTGGGACATGACATTGTCTAATTCCTTGCTAATATGTAGTTGGTTCGAGAAACGTCAAAATCGACTTAGAGAGACAAGGGTAAAAAATCGTCAAATAAACCCCCATGAGGCGATTTTATGTCGAAAAGTGAAAATTAAGAAAAATAAGATCGACAAGATCGTACGAGGAGCCCGATAGCCGTTTCGTCTAGTCAGTCCGTTTTCGGAAGAAGAAGAAGAAAAAGAACTAGATAAGGCTGGCTCAAATCCCGGAAAGGGAATTACACTTTTTGGCGCTCTAGTTCCTCGGAACTGAGTGCTTATCAATTTGCCCAAATGTCTGTAATTTTTATTTAAGATGCAGTTTCACCATTAAAATCCATCGATATCATTTTCAACTCCAACTAGCTAATACTTTCGGAGATATGATTTTTCTAAATTTCAATAATGAATCGTACGTACTTATACTTCTTTTCAAAGAATGCTATAATTATTCTATCTAAGCTTTATTATATGATCTGTGTTCATACTCGTACATTTCATCCTGTTTTATTAGAAAGAGTCAAATTCATTTCTACTATTTTAATTTGATTTCTTCCATGGTGCAGTTCTCATTCTCAGATTGCTCATTTAATCTTGATAAATAAACTATTATTTGAATTTAATTTCCTTTATGATGCAGTTCTTTCATAAGAATACATTGATTTAATTCCCAACTCTGAAAAACCAATACTTTCGGAGATATAATTTGTCTGTTTGAACTAGAGCGCCAGAAAGCTCCTGTCCACAGGGTTTGAACCCATTTTTTATCTCAAAATTGTGTTCAGCGACGAAGCTCATTACTGATTGAATGGATACGTGTACAAGCAAAATTGCCGTATTTTCAGTGAAGAGCGAACAAAAGCATCCCAAGAACTACCAATGCATCCCGAAAAAGTCACTGTTTGGTGTGGATTATGGGCCGGCGGCATCATTGGGCCGTACTTTTTCAAAAACGACGAAAATCGGAACGTTACTGTGAATGGCGAGCGCTACCGTGCGATGATTAAACACTTTTTTTGCTCAAAATGGAAGAGCTGTACTTGTCTGACATGTGGTTTCAACAAGACGGCGGCACATGCCACACAGTACGCGAAACAATGGCCAAAATTGAGAGGAGAGTTCGATGAGCTGTTTATTTCAAGTTTGGGGCCGGTCAATTGAGCGCCTAGATCGGGTGATATGACGCCTCTAGACTATTTTTTGTGGGACTATGTTAAGGCTCATGTCTATAGTGAGAAGTCCGCAACGATTGACGCACTGGAAGCCAATATTGAAGAATGTATTCGTGAGATACCGGCCGATATGTTGGAGAGAGTTTGCTAAAATTGGACCCGGCGTATGGACCATTTGAAGCGCAGTCGTGGCCAACATTTACGTGAAATAATATTTAAACATTAAATTATATCGATCGTTCTATCGACTCAAATAAAATATTTCATATATTTTTATCAATTTTATGTATTTTTTTTCAAAATCAAATCCAAAAGCTCTTAAAAAATCACCCGTTATTATTTTTATGTTTTTGCGTATGAGGGGAAGACCTTTTATTGTCTTACCCTGAAAGGGTCCGCTCTCTGGAGTGTGAGGCACCAGTTGTGTTTAGTTACTAACTTAAAAATCTCTCACACATTCCTTGCAGTAGTTTTTCGTCCCTTACAGCGTGCCTTAACAAAAGAGATAAATCGCAAGCTCCTTCACAGATGATGGAACCTGATGACTCGAAGTGATCCGAGCAACACTGCTTTCTGCATTCTGTCCGCCAAAACCTCGACCAGGGTTTTATAGGCCGGAATAATCTGCAATTCTGTCACGTAGTTTATGCCTCGGATACGGGGTTCCCAGTTCGATCTTTGTATTTTTCCTCTTCTGTACTTCTTTCATTACCACATTAAGTATTTTCGACAGAGTTGGAAAATTCGACAACCAACAATTCCTTGAGCTCTTTGTCCAGCAGGCTTTATGGCGTGGAGCTGTCGAGTTGTTGGAATAGCATAGTTCCAGTAGAAGTGAGCTCTGTCATTTTCCACCACTTCATCAATACCCATACATGTCAGTGGCAGCTAGTGTTAATTATGTTCAGGGGGGGCGCTCTTTCAAGAATACAAAAAAGTATATATATTTTGAAAAGGTACTCACAAATTAATCATTAAAGGATACTGTGGAAGGTATATTCATCATTAAATGGTTTCTTTCTGGGTTTTCTGCCTACTTCTTAAAATGAAACTCCATCCTTCTGTTTTTGTCGCAGATGAACTTCTCGATTACCTTTTCGTTGAAGTTAGTCTTTAACTAAATTTTGTTCGATGGATACCATTGCGAGTGGCGTCAGTTTTTCTTCCGACATTGTATTCCTTGGAAACGTCTTGATCAATTATAAGGTAGAGAAACATCTTTCAGTTTCTGTGGTTGTCATTGGCATCGATATTCAAATCCTAATCTTTACATCAGTACTTAAGTAACCGGTCACGTTCTCGTTTTCTTCTGTTATTTATCGAGTCTTCCGACTCGTTATGACCACGCAGTGCAAGATTGAATTTGCTGCACAACTTCAGAATATCGACAATTTTTGACAGGACGTAATGGTTTTTGGCGCTCTTGTTCCTCGGAACAGAGTGCTTATCATTTTGCTCAAATCTCTGTAATTTTCGAAATTTTGGCTGAAAATGGTCTCGAACGATTTGGTTCGACTCACTAATCAAGAATCCGTGATTGAAATCGATTCTGTCCTGCCGGCCGTTAACACGATAACTCTCGAACGAAAGGAGTTAGAGGATTTAAATTTGCAGGGTAGGTTTGGAGCGTAAATATCTCGGACGAGTTCGTTAACGGACGAAATCCAACAAGCGGTTTCGGAGTTATGGCCGTTTTCAGTAAAAACATTTTTTATGAATATTTCCGAAACCGATCACCCGATCTATCTGAAATTGAGCATCAAATTGTAGAATAATAACCTTTATACGCATGCGAAGTTTTGTATTGATCGTATAGCCGTAAAGTGTCAATTTTTTTTTTAATTTTTGAATTTTGTTTCTACAATAACTCTCGAATAGAATGATCTAGGCTGTTGAAATTTTCAGAGTAGATTTGGGAGATAAATATATCGGTTAAGTTCGTTATTGGGCAGAATAGGCCAGATGGTTTCGGAGTAACGAAAAAAAATTTTTTTTCAACTTGTTTCGCCATAAAAATCCATTGATATCATTTTCAACTCTAACAAGCTAATACTTTCGGAGATATGATTTTTCGAAATTTCAATAATATACTTCTATGTTTTCACAGAATGCTATAATTATTCTATCTATGAATTATTATATGATCTGTGTTCATACTCTTACATGTGATCCTGTTCTATAAGAGAATCAAACTCATTTCAGCTATTTCAATTTGATTTATTCCATGGTACAGTTCTCATTCTCAGATTGCTCACTTAATCATGATAAATAAACTATTATTTGAATTGAATTTCCTTTATAATGCAGTTCTATCATAAGAATACATTGATATCATTCCCAACTCTGAGAAACCAATACTTTCGGATATATGATGTGTCAAAGTTTGAACAAGGGTGCCAGAGCTCCTGTCCACAGGGCTTGAACCAATTTTTGATACCATTTCGTTGTGATTACGAATGTTTTCGACATATATTATGCACTACTTAATCCAGAAGTGATATAAGTTGTGCCCAATAGCTGGAAGCTTACAATATTGTTGATATGTTTGGCCGTCTTTTCGTGTGTTTTTATCTTTTGACCCAGATGTTTCAAATAACGTACACCTTCTTTTGTCCAGTTATCGTCTCCACCAAACAGTTAGCAAACAAAACAAAAAAACGTCTTTCCGTAAACATTTGTGTAAAACTTCCGCGTAAACCCCGCTCGATTCTTATATCTGGGTTGCACTCGACTTAAATTCAATACGGGCCTAGGTCGTTCATTGTTTTTGCGCGTATGTTCTGGGGAACATCGCGTTATCATTTTGCCCAAATGTCTGTAACTTTCGAATTTTTTGACGAAAATGATCTCAAACGATTTGGTTCGACTCCCCGATGAAGAATTCGGGGTCAAATTTGATTCTGCCCGGCCGTTGCCACGATAACTTGAGAACGGTAAGAGCAAGCGACTTGAAATGTCACGATAACCTGAGAACAAAAAGAGATAGCGATTTGAAATTTTCAGGTTAGGTTGTGCATCTGAATGTACAGTTGAGTTTGTTTATAAGAATAATCGGCCAAGCGGTTTTGGAGTTACAACCATCTGACAATTGATTGTTATTTCCTCAATAACTCGAAAAATATAGAACCGATTCAATTCAAGCATGGTAAGTAGTTGTAGAATGTCAACGCGAAAGTTCTTGCAAAATTTCGTGAGGATCGTATCACTAGGAAATTTCTAAAAAATCATTGAAAATCTTTGAAAAAAATTCTATATATCAGAAACTATTCATCCGACATGGCTTAAATTTACTACCAAGTTCCAAGTTTGAACTCGATCGGATCTATATTGTTGGAGATCCGAGCAGCCTTGTGTGAGTTCAGTAGCTGGATAGGTGACCGTTGCCTCGGTAACTCTCGAACGAAAGGCGAAAGGGACTTGCAATTTTCAGGGTAGGTTGCGATTCTGATTCGGATTAAGTTCGCTGTTGGCCATAATCGGCCCAACGGTTTCGCAGTTATATCCATCTGGAATATTATTTCCTCGATAACTCAAAAAATATAGACTCGATCGAATTGAAGCGTGCTAACTAGTTGTAGAATATCGACATAAAGACGTGTGTAAAATTCTGTGGGTACCGTACCGCAAGAAAATTTAAAAAAAATAGAGGTTCAAGCACTGACGTGAAGTCAGGAGCGTATGTTCTATTGCCCATTCTCCTGTATTGGACACTCTCCATCGAATTACCATGGAGAATTCTATTGTCCATTCTCCTGTATTGGACACTCTTAATCGAATTTACCATGCTAAATTTCGATTAAGAGAGTGTCCAAAACAGGAGAACGTACAATACAATTCACGATGGTAAATTCGATTGGGTGTCCAATACAGGAGAATGGACAATAGAACATACGCGCAAAAGCTCCTGACTTCACGTCAATGCTTGAACCAATTTTAATTATTTACCTTGTCCACCAAACTCAAAAAACTAAAATTTAATTTCGTTTGATCACACACCCTCATTGTCAGTCCTTACACTCCTTAAATACTCAACGTAATTTTATAACACGGAACAATTGGCACTATTATTTATTCGGTTTATTCCTCCTTTCCGCGCCCAAATCGTCACTGAAAACTGCGTGGAACTAGCGGACTAGCCTGATCTCTGATTGGTCACGTTTGCCGTTTCCATGGTAACCGGCGTTTACGCTTTGGGCTATCGAGATTCCGCCCAGCATAGTACGGACGCTCATAATATACCTTGTCTATGCGCAGGCTTTACGCAAATATTATTATTGTGAAATAAAGATGCCTAGGTAAAAAAGTATTAATATTATTTGAATCCAGTTTGAACACAAAAACACGAATATGAAATATACAAATCAATTGTTTATGTATGTACGTCATTTTTCTATGGAGGTTGGCGCCTCGCAGCCCTCCCTCACCAGCCGCCCCTGGTACATATGATAACACTGGTTCGTTGTCTATACCATAAACTTCTTTCAGATGGAAGTACATAATTCGGAGTGCTGCATTCTACATTTTCTACATTTCCTGATGGAGCATGGACTCTGCAAGCAGACATGATGTGCAAAACTGTTTCCTGCTGGCTGTGGCATGCTCTGCATGTTGTTTGGGGTGTCCACTCTCATAATGTTCTTTTTATACCATCTTGTATATCGCCCCATCTTGACAAGCCATAAGAAAACCTTCCGTTTCCGACTTGAGTCCAGCCGACTTTGAAAAGGCGAAGGAGAATTCTTCTGACAGGCATATCTTTCAAACTCCTGAATACTCATATGGAGTGCAGATTTTCACTCATGTGGTCGAGTAGGTTCTTCAGTTGTACCTGCCTGATCTCTCTACCTACTCTTATTTGGTCTGTTGGCGAGATTGGTATTCTCTGCTAGCTCATAATCGATGGATATGTCTGTTATACTGAGCTTCTCCAAGGCTCTCCGTCCAGTCCTAAATAGGAAAGATCCTTGGTTCCTTATTCCATGATGACATACCATTTTCAGAAGCGGGTCTTAAATTCTCAATATCCGTATTGCCATTTCTAACGTTTGTTGATGGTGTTGATATTCCAAACTTTGCAACTCCCTGCCTTCCCGCTTTCGTGGAAAGTATATTCTCTGTTAAATGTGTAGGGTGTATTGAACGTATTCTAATGAATTGGACAAATTATTTCGGAATTCCGTATATGAAATATGATAACTGATTAGTTGAAATCTTAGAAGAGTTTATGCTCTAAGGTTGAATTAAATAATAACCTGCATCATTCATAGAAGGTTCACGATTTCAATGATCATATAATTTTCTTGATATTTTTGCGCGTATGTTCTGGGGAACATCGCGTTATAGTTTTGCCCAAATGTCTGTAACTTTCGAATTTTTTGAAAAAAATGGTCTCAAACGATTAAGTTCGACTCCCCAATGAAGCATTCGAGGTCAAATTTGATTCTGTCCGGCCGGCCGTCCGGCCTTGCCACGATAACTTGAGAACGAAAAGAGCTAGCGACTTGAAATTTTCAGGGTAGGTGGCGCATCCCAATACGACGGACAAGTTCGTTAATGGGCATAATCGGCCCAGCGGTTTCCGAGTAATAATTTTGTTTTCAACCACTATAAATCCGATCGAATTGAAACTTGGTGAGTAGTTGTAGAATATGAACCTAAGCACGTTTGTGAAATTTTGTGCGAATCGTATGGCTAGAAAATTTAAAAAAAATTATTAAAATATATTTTTGTTGTCACGATAACTTGAGAACGGAATGAGATAGCGGCTTGGAATTTTCAGGTTAGGATGTGTACCAGAACGTGACATTTCAGTTTTTTCATGAGCATAATCGGTCAAACGGTTTCAGAGTTATAGCCATCTGAAATTTGGTGTTTTTTTGTTCCTCATTAACTCGAAAAATACTGAACCGATTGAATTCAAACATGGTTATTAGTTGTAGAATGCCAACGCGAAAATGTTTGCAAAATTTGGTGAGGATAGCATTTGTAGAAAATTTTCAATAAATCATTGAAAATAAAAAAAAAAATTCTATATATCAGTAACTATTCGTTTGAAATTGCTGAAATTTTGCAAGAGCCTTCATAACCTGACTCTACTGCCAAGTTTCAAGTTTTAATACGATCGGTTAAATATTGTTGGAGATTCGAGCATTCTTGTGTGAGTTCACTAGATGGGTGACCGTTGCCTCGATAACTTTCGAACGAAAGGAGATAGGGAATTGCAATTTTCAGGGTAGGTTGCATATCCGAAAGGGAGAGTTGAGTTCGTTTTTGGGCATAATCGGTCTAACGGTTTCCGAGTTATACCCACCTGGAATATTATTTTCTTAATAACTCAAAAATTAAATATTCGATCGAATTGGTGCTTGGTAACTAGTAGTAGAAAATCAACATAAAGACGTGTTTAAAATTTTGTAAGAACCGTACCCCTAGAAAATTTGAAAAAAATGACGAAAAAAAAAATTTTAAGAACCGTACCCCTAGAAAATTAAAAAAAAATCACGAAAAAAAAAATTGGTTCAAGCACTGACGTGAAGTCAGAAGCTTTTGCGCGTATGTTCTATTGTCCATTCTTCTGTATTGGACACCCTTAATCGAATTTACCAAGGTAAATTATGTTGTCCATTCTCCTGTATTGGACACTCTAAAATCGAATTTACTATGGTAAATTCGAATTAAGTATCCAATACAGGAGAATGGACAACATAATTTACCATGGTAAATTCGATTAAGGGTGTCCAATACAGAAGAATGGACAATAGAACATACGCGCAAAAGCTTCTGACTTCACGTCAGTGCTTGAACCAATTTTTTTGACTTATATTAGAGTTCAGATATCGCTGAAATTTCACGATGAAAACCTTACTTTACAAGTAGTACCAGTTAATCAAAAGTAGAGCTATCTAGGTCATTATAATAATAATAATAATAAGATGCGAAACACTACAAGCGCGACCTACATACATCATGGTTAGATTACGCGAAAGCATTTGACACATCGGCGCACGGCTTGATAATACGGCTGCTAGAGATGCTCAAAGTCCACCCTAACATCGTCCATCCGATGGGAATCATAATGGCGTTATGGAAAACTAAGTTCGCCGTTCGATCCGAAGGTCGGACCGCTTATACTGGATGGGTGAGATAAAGGCGAGGCGTATTTCAAGGAGACTCGCTAAGCCCGTTATTGTTCTGTATAACACTTATTCCATTAACAACTGCGTTGAGGGCAAGCAGAATAGGGTACAAGGCCGAGCCACCAGGCAGAAGAGAACATCTGATCTCACATCTCCTCTACATGGACGACTTAAAACTGTACGCTTCTTCCAAGGCAGCACTACCATAAATGCTGAATATTGTTGCCGAATACACCTCAGCAGTAGGAATGTCATTCGGTTTGGACAAATGTGGTGTTTTTCATCTAAGCAAAGGAAGAACTAAAGAAACAGGAGAAGACATCGACCTAGAAGGGTGAATAAGCATTCGACACCTCGAAGAGGAAGAAACATACAAATTCCTTGGGATGAAACAGGAGGTGAACGGGAGAGAACCCAAATCAAGGATGCCTTAACAGCTAGCTACAAAAAGAAGTTCTGAGATATATGGAAATCGCAGCTGTCCGGGAAAAATAAAGTATCTGCTACAAACAGCTTAGCAGTACCGATAATCACCTACTCAATAGGGATAGTTAACTGGACAGTGAATGAAATTCTCGAGCTAGACAGAACCACTCGTAAGGTGATGAACAGGAATCGTAGCCTGCATCCCAACTGCTCGATTCAAAGGATATACCTTCCACGAACGCAGGGAGGCAGAGGTTTGCAAAGTATGGAATACCAACACCATCAACAAACGTTGGAAATGGCAATAAGGATATTCCGAAGCGAAGACCCGCTTCTGAAAATGGTAGCTCAGCATGAAATCAGGAATCAAGAAGCTTTCCTATTTAGGGCTGGTCAGAGAGCTTTGGAGAAGCTCTTTATATCCGGCATATCCATCGATCATGAGCCAGCAGGAACCCCTATCTCGCCAACAGACCAAAGAAGAGTTGGCAGGGAGATAAGGTGCAACTGGAGAAACTACTCGAAGATCTCATGAGTAAAAACCTGCACTCCATATACTTCAGGAGTTTGAAAGATCAGGGCCTGTCGGAAGAATTATCCTTCGCCTTTTTGAAGCTGGAGTCAAGTCGGAAACGGAGGGATTTGTTATAGCTTGTCAAGATGGGGTTAGAAATACCAGATGGTATAGAAGGAACATAATGAAAGTGGACACCCCCACAACGTGTAGAGCATGCCACAGCCAGCAAGAAACTAGTAGGCACATTCTGTCTGCTTGCAGAGTCCATGCTCCATCAGGATATGTGGAAAGGCACAATGCGGCATTCCGAATTCTCTACTTCCATCTGAGAGAGGTTTATGGTATAGACAAGGAACTAGTGCTACCATATGTGTCTCTGGAGATTGAATCAGTTGTTGAAGATGGCAGAGCTCGCATCTACTTGATCTATGCGATTCCAACAACTCGGCAGATCCACGCCATAAAGCCAGACTTCTGCTGGACAATGAAATCAAGGAATTGCTTGTCGTCGAATTTTCCTCCCCGCAGAAAATAATGTGGTGATGATAGAAGAACAGAAGAGGGAGAAATAAGAGGATTTAATTTTCGAACTGGGGATCCTGTATCCAAGGCATAAGGTTAGGATGGTCGTACTAATCATAGGATGCCTAGGCGGAATGAAAGCGAACTACGTGACTGAATTGAAGATTATTTCGGCCTGCAAATCTCTGACCGAGGATTTAGCTCACATAATGCAGAAAGCGGTGTTGCTCGGATCACTTTAAGTCATCAGGTCCCACCAACTATGAAGGCCGCTTGCAGCTCATCTCTTTTGTTAAGAGACGCTGTAAGGGCAGGACGAAAAACTACTCCAAGGAACGTGCGAGAGGTTTTTTAGTGAGAAACCAATCAACAACTGGAGTCTCACACTCCTGAGAGAAGCGGACCCTCTCAGGGCGGGCCTATAAAAGGTTTTTCCGCTCCAAAGGATAAAAAAAATAATAATATTGTCTTTATTGTTGTACTATTAAAGGCTGGTCCAAACGCTACGTTTTGCACAACCTTTTTTCTGCGCAGTCTCAAGACGGAAAGAAAACGTAGCAATTTTTAGTGCGTTCACACGATGCAGAGATATCTGTATATTTCGCACAGTTTTAGTGATATCGTCATGGAGGAGGTACTACTCTTGTCAATTTTGGCATTACTCTTGTCCATTTTGGCATTACTCTTGTCAGTTTTGGCATTACTCTTGTCAATTTTGGCATTACTCTTCTCAATTTTGGCATGCTGTTACTACAATTACCGTTTACATGCAGCGACAAATCCACACAGTTCACGGATATCTAAGCTCTCTAGCTCAGTTATCGCTGCAACTGCAACGTCTCCGCGCCGTTTTCAAAACTGCGCAAGTTTCCTATCTACACGCCACGTTTTACCTGCAACGTGTTGAACTGTGCAGGTAAAAGGTTGTGCGAAACGTAGCGTATGGACCGGCCTTTATATTCAGTAAAGTCTTGTGTGGCAGATGCTGTCACCGTCTGTCACACTGGAAGGACTAAGTTCCGTTTTGATTGTATTTAGTTTCTGTTTACATATATAATTCTATGCACAATCTTCCTCAATAAACTCATTCATTTTGGCGCGCTTGTTTTTACTTTCGATAGTTTGTTGTGATATTACTTCTTGGGGAGACCTCGTATCATTCTCAGAAAATTCTTGTTCACCTAACACCGTCACCCGGAGAAAACTCTGGCCCTGAACTTTAAGTAGGTTTAGTCCAGCTGCTAAATGACGAAGACGAAGACGACACTCTTGTGACTCTTGGCATGTGCCACACTATCGGAATTCAAGGGTTTTTTGCTTTATTAGCAGCTCGCGAAACTGAGAGATTATGCAAAAAGAATGAGGCGATAAAAGATTCTTCATCACTTGATTGTTCGATCGTGTAACCTACATACCTGCGTACCTATCTTATTGGTAACGTGAGATAGTTGAGATTATGAATCATATTCTTGTGTCTAAGGTTCCATGGAAGGATTCCTTTGAAGTGAATGATAAGACATTTTATAATATTCCTCATAGGAATTTCATTGGAAATCTATAGTTTAAATTGACTGCCATTAGAAGTAATATTAGTAAGAAATATACAGGGTGTTTCATTGGTAAATGAACATACGTTAACCTGAGTTAGAGCTACTCTAGACGAGTCACATTGGAAAAAGGAGAGAATATAATAAAAATGAAAGGAAAAAAGTGGGAGGGGGTGAGTTTTTAAGGGTAAAAAAAAGGGTAAACTTGATTTCCGGCAAAACTACAAGACCTATGGAAAAAAGTTCAATGGCAAAGTTGTAGGTAATAAAAAAATTCACGAAAATTGGTGAAACATTTTTTCACCTTATTTTGACTTAATATTGAAAAAGCAGCCCAATTTTCTATCGAAAATTCTCACGTCAAAATATCTGCTTTTTTCAAACAGTCGGTGGGCTTTTTGTTCGTTGAAATCTGTACTTCCTGATGGTGTAAAAAAATATACATTAGTTTACACCATCAGAAAGTAGATATTTCAACGAACAAAAAGTCCACCGACCTTTTTAAAAAGCAGATATTTTGACGTAAGACTTATCGATTGAAAATTAGGGTGCTTTTTCGATATTTAGTCAAAATAAGGTGAAAAAAATGAATAATTTAGATCAAAAAAATTACAGTGTGTTTGGGACATAGAAAGGTAAGTTTTCACCTAATTTCGTGAATAAAACAATTTTTTTGTAAGAGCTAAAAATAAAAAACCATAAACTTGGTCATCTGAATTTTTCACATACATTTTGAGGTTATGTGAAAAAAAAAAGTGTTGTAGATCTTTATATTACCTAAAACAAGTGGAAAAGTTTAACGGGTAATTCCGCAAAAGAAGCATGATCCATATTTCTATATTACCTAAAACTTTTTTCCATAGGACTAGTTTAGCCGGATATTGATATAATCCGTTTATTACCCTTAAAAACTCACCCCCTTCCACTTCCCGACCTCAGATCACCCGTAAATTATGTTTCCCTTAATTTTTGTTATATTTTCCTTCTTTTCCAATGGTTTTCATCCTACTATTATTATATTTTTTCACTTTTTTCCATTTTCAAAGGCTTTTCAGCACTGGTCTATTAATCAAAAGTAGAGCTATGTAGGTCATTTTAATAATATTAGTAATATTGCCTTCAATATTGTACTATTAACATTCAGTACAGTCTTGCGTGGCAAATGCTGTCACCGTCTGTCACACTGAACGGACCAAGTTCCTTCTTGGTGGTATTCGGTTTATGTATACATATATAATTTGATGCACGAACTTCCCCAATATCTTCATTTATTTTGGCGCGCTTGTTTTTACTTTCGATAGTTTGTTGTGATATTACTTCTTGGGGAGACCTCGTACATTATCAGAAAATTCTTGTTCACCTAACACCATCACCCGAAGAGAACTCTGGCCCTGAACTTTAAATAGGTTATGTCCAGCTGCTAAATGAGTGTAGACGACACTTTTGTGACTCTTGGCATGTGCCACACTATCGGAATTCAAGGGTTTTTTGCTTTATTAGCAGCTCGCGAAACTGAGAGATTATGCGAAAAGAATGAGGCGATAAAAGATTCTTCATCACTTGATTGTTCGATCGTGTAACCTACCTGCGCATCTATCCTATTGGTAACGTGAGATAGTTGAGATTATGAGTCATATTCTTGTGTGTAAGGTTCCATACAAGGATTCCTTTTGAGTGAATGATAAGACATTTTATAATATTCGTCATAGGAATTTCATTGGAAATCTATAGTTTAAATTGACTGTCATTAGAAGTAATAGTAGTAAGAAATATACAGGGTGTTTCATTGGTAAATGAACATACGTTAACCTGAGGTAGAGCTACTCTAGACGAGTCCAAAAAATTGGTTCAAGCACTGACGTGAAGTCAGGAGCTTCTGCGCGTATGTTCTATTGTCCGGACTCCTGTATTGGACACTCTTAATCGAATTTACCATGGTGAATTCTTTTGTCCGTTCTCCTGTATTGGACACTCGTGATCGAATTTACCATGGTAAATTCACACACAACAAATTCACACACAAAATATTCACAAGTTTCAATTCGATCGGATTAATATTGGTTGAAATCAAAATTATTACACGGAAACCATTAGGCCGATTATGCCCATTAACGAACTTGTCCGTCGTATTGGGATGCGCCACCTATCCTGAAAATTTCAAGTCGCTAGCTCTTTCCGTTCTCAAGTGGCAACGGCCGGCCGGACAGAATAAAACTTGACTCCTAATTATTCATCGGTGAGTCGAACCCAATCGTTTGAGACCATTTTCGGCAAAAAATTCGAAAATTACAGACATTTGGGCAAAATGATAACGCGATGTTCCCCAGAACATACGCGCAAAAACCTATCCTTACATAGTATAAAACAAAGTCGCTTCCCACTGTTCCTATGTATATCTTTAAAACTACGTGAAGGATTTTGATTTTTTAATAGATAGAGTGATTCAATAGGAAGGTTTGTATGTATTAAACATAATGTTATACATACATACATACATTAATCATACCAAGGCGATAATGTGAAGTGAACATAGCACATAGCATATAGTTTCATGATGTCCTGTTGGTTATTTTATAGCAGATAGCTACCCATTTTAAAGGGTAATTAAATAACACGTTATCAAAACTTCAATCCGCTGTCCTGAAAAATAACATTTTCTGAGTTATCATAGTATTTTTCCCGACCAGTGATATATTAGAGAAACACTGATAATTTTAGAGGTTTCTATTGTGATGTCGTAAATAAACACATTTTTTTGCGCTTACATTGCAAACGCTGGCTGAACCCTACGAGATAGATCAAAATAATGTGATACAGTATGGTACACCTTAAAAAGGTCTACAAAAAACTCCGCTATGGTATATGTATATCTCTTACACACAATAACCATATTTTATCCTTTACATTCTACGAGAAATAGAGATTCAAAAGAGACTGTCAAAGTTTAATTCAACAAAAAGGCAACTAGTGGTTTTTTCGAATTCAAACAACATGTTTTATCTATGGTCGGGTCTTTTTGGCGCTCTTGTTCCTCAAAACAAAGTGCTTATCAATTAGCCCAAATGTCTGTAGTTTTCGAATTTTTGGCTGAAAATGGTCTCAAACGATTTGGTCCGACTCACTTATCAAGAATCTGAGGTCGAAATCGATTCTGTCCGTCCGGCCGTTAACACGATAACTCTCGAACGGAATGAGCTAAACAGTAGAAATTTTCAGAGTAGGTTTGGGAGATAAATATGTCGGTTGAGTTCGTTATTGGGCAAAATTGGCCGGATGGTTTCGGAGTAACAAAAACAATTTTTTTTGCATTACAAATAATAAGAATAATAATAAAGGACTTGTTCCTGTTGCCGGGTCCGACTACGGGTTGCTCTTGGGAGCGCTGATTCCCTACGCGATCGACAACTTGTTCTCTCTCCTCCTCGATGTCCTCGTCGGAAGCTGTAATTTCTTGTATGACAGGCGCCCGCCTCCTCAGCATCCTGCCGTTGGTGGTCCGCATGCTGTCACGTCCAGCACGAACCCCAAACGTGCCCTGGAGACTGAGTTGAGGGCAAACAGAATAGGGTACAAGGCCAGGCCACCAGGTAGAAGAGAACATCTGATCTCACATATCCTCTACATGGCTTAAAACTGTACGCTTCTTCCAAGGCAGCACCACCATAAATGCTGAATATTGTTGCCGAATACACCTCAGCAATAGGAATGTCATTCGGTTTGGACAAATGTGCTGTTTTTCATCTAAGCAAAGGAAGAACTAAAGAAACAGGAGAAGACATCGACCTAGAAGGGTGAATAAGCATTCGACACCTCGAAGAGGAAGAAACATACGAATTCCTTGGGATGAAACAACGAGGTGAACGGGAGACAACCCAAATCAAGGATGCCTTAACAGCTAGCTACAAAAAGAAGATCTGAGATATATGGAAATCGCAGCTGTCCGGGAAAAATAAAGTATCTGCTACAAACAGCTTGGCAGTACCGATAATCACCTACTCATTAGGGATAGTTAACTGAACAGTGAATGAAAATCTCGAGCTAGACAGAACCACTCGATAAGTGATGAACATGAATCGTAGCCTGCATCCCAACTGCTCGATTCAAAGGATATATCTTCCACGAACGCAGGGAGCCAGGTTTGTAAAGTTTGGAATACCATCACCATCAACAAACGTTGGAAATGGCAATAAGGATATTGAGAAGCGAAGACCTGCTTCTGAAAATGGTGGCTCATCATGAAATAAGGCCAAGTAGCTTTCCTAATTAGGGCTGGTCAGAGAGCTTTGGAGAAGCTCAGTATAACTGGCATATCCATCGACCATGAGCTAGCAGGGACACCTATCACGCCAACAGACCAAAGAAGAGTTCTCAGAGAGATAAGACAGGCACAACTGAAGACACTACTCGAAAATCACATGAGTAAACACCTACACTCCATAGTTTTCAAGAGTTTGAAAGATTAGGGCCTGTCGTAAAAATTATCCTTCGCCTTTTTGAAGTCCGCTGAGCTCAAGTCGGAAACGGAGGGATTCGTTATGGCTTGTCAAGATGGGGTGATAAATACAAGATGGTATAAAAAGAAAATCATGAAAGTGGACACCCCAACAACGTGCAGAGCATGCCACAGTCAGCAGTAAACTGTTATACAGCACTCCGAATTCTCTACTTCCATCTGAGAGAGGTTTATGGTATAGACAAGGAACCAGTGCTACCATATGTGTCTCTGGAGATTGAATCAGTTGTTGAAGATGGCAGAGCTCGCATCTACTGGAACTATTCTAACAATGCGGCAGATCCACGCCATAAAGCCAGATATACTCTTGCTGGACAAAGAACTGAAGGAATTGTTTATCGTCGAATTTTCCTCCCCTGCAGAAAATAATGTGGTGATGAAAGAAGAACAGAAGAGAGAAAAATACAAGGATTTAATGTTTGAACGGGGAAAACTGTATCCACGGCATAGGTTAGGATGGTCGTACTTATCATAGGATGCCTAGGCGGAATTAGAGCGAACTACGCGACCGAATTGATTATTATTCCGGCGTGCAAAGCTCTGGCCGAGGATTTAGCGCACAGAATGCAGAAGGCGGTGTTGCTCGTAACACTTCGAGTCATCAGGTCCCCTCAACTGTGAAGGCCGCTTGCAGCTCATTTTTTTTTTGTTAAGGGAAGCTGTAAGGGCAGGAGCAGGACGAAGAACTACTCCAAGGGCCGTGCGAGAGGTTTTTTAGTGAGTAACCAATCAACAACTGGAGTCTCACAATTCTGAGAGAAGCTGACCCTCTCAGGGCGGGCCTATAGAAGGTTTTTCCTCTTGAGCGGAAACAAATAAAATAGATAAAATAAAGGACTTTTATTGAATACAAATTTATTTACATCTATTTCAACACTTATAGAGGGCGAGGTTAAGAAGCAATTTCATCATCAGAATCCACTGATATAATTTTCAACTCTAACAAACTAATACGTTCAGAGATATGATTTTTCAAAATTTCAATAATACATCGTACTTCTATATTTTTTCAAAGAATGTAAATTCTATCTGTCTATGTCCTCTCTGTGTTCAAACATGTTATCTTATCTACGTATAACAGACATGTCAAATGTATATCTGTTCTAACAATCAAAGTATGATTGAATGCAAAATGACCAATTATAGGATATTATAATTACCCCTGCCCTTTATGCCCTTAGATAATCCATATGATGATGGAAATGTATAATTTGGTAAGTTTACCAAATTAGGTTCAGAATATCTTCAGTGAAATCAAAACTGGAATATTGCCTAAGTTTCAATTTAAAGAATATAATTTTGAGAGTAGATTTGAGGAATGAATATCTCCGATAAGTTCGTTTCAATTTAGTTTCTTTTATGATGCAGTTCTATTATAAGAATCCATTGAGATCATTCCCAACTCTGAGAAACCAATAATTTCGTAGATGAATCGTCAAAGTTTCAACAAGAGCGCCAAAGCCCCTGTCCACAGGGCTTTCCCACACTTTCTATCAAAAAAGTCAATTAAAACTACTCGGTACGAGCAGTGTAACTAGCGCCCTCTATGAGAGTTAGATATAAAAACAAAATTCATGGGACTTGTCAGCAACATATAAAATTTCGTTACAATGTTCCAGTAGTTTCGACAAAATGTAAGAAAATGTGTACAATTTTTTACAACACCTTGTATCTTGAGATCGGATACCGTTACGATTTTTTTTTCTGGCCAAACCCTCTACTTATTTTTAGCGTACTTCCTTCTCCCATCAACGAGGCCACTCTTTTTTAAACACCCTTTATACAAAATTTCGGCGAATTCTTGTTATAAGTTTCCGAGATATTGAATTTTCTTGGGCATTTTTTTTCGTTTCTATCGAATTCATTCTCCTGAAATTTCGCATCAACTTTGGAATAGTTATTCTACACTACTCTACTAAATATCAAATTTCAATGCGATCAGAATTATATTTTTGAAAATATGTGTGCCACTTTGGCAAATAAACATTGATTGTGATGGAATAGTATATTCTAACACAAGTTGCAGAATGGGCTCCTATTCAAGCACGAATGCGAAATTTGAAAACGAGCGACGTAGGAGCGTTGGAATTGCCTTCTGCAACGAGTATTAGACGATATTTTCTCTATTTCAGGCAAGTTTTGTAAATACTGTTGAAATTTAATGAAAAATTCAGGATTATGCATCCTAGTGACTTTTGTATTGTATCTTGGCAGTTGGTGTGACTGTTACCAACGTTGACAGATTACGGAATTTGAATCATACGTAGGGCATGGAGATCAAATTTGAAACAGTTTCCTAATAGCATGAATTATTCAAAATTAGCAAGAAGGAAATCTCTAGTACCTTATTTTTCAATCAAAATAAATCTTTGTCCTCCCAATTATTTCACTATATCCAGATTATATTATATTGATAATTGACGTGTGTTGAAATTTGATAGGATCAAATGTCAGTGCTGACAACCACAAAACGAAAAATATAACTAGAAACAATGCCGGAATGAGTTCATTCCAGCACTGTTTATAGTGCTGGAATGGACTCATTACGATACTGAAACAGAGAAATTACTTTACTTCCCTAAAAAAATTTATACTTTATTATAAGACTGAGTTTTCAGTTACTTAATGATAATTCAATGTTTTTTATATGGGTTTTCTCTCCCAAACTCTGAAATATAACTCTAAAATAAGAAATTCTAATTGTTTTGAAACTGTTTCTTGCAAATATCACTAGATATTTGTCAGAAGCAATATTTAGAACAATTTTGCCTAATAAACAGTGCGAAACAACACCAACGATTAAACACATTTTTTTGTAACGTTTCAGAACCTAACTCCTTCATCAGATACTAAGTGAAAATATTCTGTATATTTTCGCTTAGTATCTGAAGCGTTTCTGAAAAGTGTTTTTATCTTTGGTGTATTTTCGTTACTGTTTTCTAGGCAACATTTGTCCATAAATTGCTTCTGTCAGTGACTATAATCTAGTGTTCGTTTTCTGACGCAAAAGCAATTCCAAAACAATGGAAAAATTCTTTTATTTTATAGTTATTTTTCAGAGTTTGAGAGAGAAAACCCAGAAACGAACATTGAATGATGAACGCACCTCCCAAGGTATCCTATATTGATTACATTATAATAGTTTTGAATTCATAATGTAATTTATCTCTATTTGAATACTAGGATCATAACCTACTTATCAAGCTATACCTTTACTTTTAGAGTATGCCTTTTATCACTCCATTTTGATTTTGTACTATTGTATTCTATGAGATATTAAACAATATGTTGAACAAATTTTCGTTTATTCCAGAAAACTGGGATTGGACTTGGTTCCACGACAGGGAGCTGAAATGGTCAATTCTGATTCTATGTCAGTGGTGGAATTATATCATGTACATGTTTCCAGTGCCGAAAATACAACGACGGTTAGTCAATATTATAATATTTATAAGTTAAAAACAGTTAATCCGGCATGTAATATTATAACATAAAGACAGCAGGCTGTTAGAACAGGTTGAGGAAAAACGTTCCTATAAACTTGGGCCGCAGACCCGAGATACGTGTCTTTCAAATTCAACTTGATGGTTTTCGATGAATATTTTCGAAACGTTTAAATAGGTATACAGAAATTAAATTTTGCAGGATCGACGAAAAACTCTTTATTTCATATTATTAATACTCTACAATATGAAATATAGTTATTTAATCAACTAGTTTATTAATCGCTAGATTAATAAACGAGTTGGAACTGGTTGGAGCTGATGTATTAATTACTGGCGAACGAATATCGCGGTTTCTAATCTATTTTTCATCGAGTTTTCGATGTACCCTTCTGCAACAGATGTTGATTTCCATCCTCCAAGCCGTTTGATGGCTGCAAAATCTGCTCCACTGTCCGAAAGGATAGATGTAGAAGAACGCCGAAAACAGTGACCTGTATACAGATTGGGTTGTTCTAATTTGAGAAATTTTGCAATTAACGATGGTAATTTCGAAAACGTATTGATTCCTACTGGCTATATTGAGCATTTTAAAGTTCTTGTAAAAGACGAAAAACTTTTCGTGCGGAGTGTGAATTGGTCTCAAGGATATATATCTCTTGATTGGATTCAAAAGTGTACGCTCCTCATTATCCACCACAGTGAATATCCTTTTCGAGTGCGTTTTGGATGAATTCACTGTTATTAAAAATTTCGAGCCCATATCCTGCACATCATTTATCTGCAACTTATACAGCTCATCTTTTCGCAATGCCCCGGATACTCCAAATATCAAAGCGACCTTCAAATAAAAAATTTAAAGTTACATATTTTATATCCACGTGACAATAAGAAAAATTTAGAGAATTAATTTAATTGAGTTTTATATTTACCTTTACATCAAGAAAATACTTGTCTGGAGCATTTGCTTAAACTCTTTTACATGATCTTTCTCGAGAACGTTCGATTTCTTAGGAATATAACCCACTTTTTGTCCCTTAATGAACATCACCAGTTTGTGATATCTGCTTATATCAATATTCCTTTTAACGTTCCATGTTGCTTTCAGCATTGAATACTTTGGCCATAAACTTGCTAAGTATCCCTTTTCTGCAACACTCTTAAAGTATGCCAACAAAACTGTTTCAGAATAATTGAAAACGTTCTTCTCCTCGCACCATGACATGAATTCTGCGTAGGTTTTGTCATACAAATGTCGGCTTTTTTCAGGTAGCAGGGTCAAAGTTGCTGCTTTAGCCATTTCTGCAACGTCCGGGGGAGTTAAGGGGATATTGACTTCGTTACTCATTGTAATTAAAGTAACTGGCGATATTAGATTAAGATTAAGATTGAAAGCAGCTATATTACTCGTAATTTGACAGATCGATTATGTTTGGATTTGTTTCATTATTTCTTTTCTCTGTGGAATAACAATGGAACCAGAGATAAATACGCGACTATTCTGTGATTGAAGAGTGAGAGTCACAGGCCTCATACATAAAAATGGGTTCAAGCCCTGTGGACAGGAGCTTTCTGGCGCTCTAGTTCAAACAGACAAATTATATCTCCGAAAGTATTGGTTTCTCAGAGTTGAGAATTATATCAATGTATTCTTATGATAGAACTGCATCATACAGGAAATTCAATTCAAATAATAGTGTATTTATCAAGATTAAATGAGCAATCTGAGAATGAGAACTGCACCATGGAAGAAACCAAATTAAAATAGCTGAAATGAATTTGACTCTCTCTTATAGAACAGGATGAAATGTACGAGTATGAACACATATCATATAATAAAGCTTAGATAGAATAATTATAGCATTCTGTGAAAACATAGAAGTACGATTCATTATTGAAATTTAGAACTTCATCTTAGCAGAAATTGAATTCAAACATCATAGAAGAATTTAAATTCAACAAGAGTGCCAAAAATTATCAATCCAAAACCAATAGACGAATTCTACCCAACAACGAACTCATCCGAGATATTCATTCCTCAATTCCAGTTTTGTTTTTAGTGGAGATATTCTGAACTCAATATTATTAACTTACCATTACCATTCCCATCATCATATGGATTGACCATCGGCATGAAAATATCAACCAACAAAAACTATGATATTATATTATAATTCTCATATTTATACGATTGCTGGAATGAATGACAATGTTATTAACTTACCATTACCATTCCCATCATCATATGGATTGACCATCGGCATGAAAATATCAACCAACAAAAAGTATGATAATATTATAATTCTCATATTGATACCATTACTGGAATGAATGACAATGAGACAACGTCAAAGTTGACGTTATAACAATTCATAGAATAGCCACAGAATAATTCTCATCATTGAAATTTTGAAAAATCATATCTCCGAAAGTATTAGTTTGTTAGAGTTAAAAATGATATGAATGGATTCTTATGGTAAAACTCCTTATTGAAAAAAAATTTAATTTGGAATTTGTTCTGTAAAAAAAATTTTTTTTTTTGTTACTCCGAAACCATCTGTCCGATTTTGCCCAATAACGAACTTAGCCGAGATATTTATCCCCCAATCCTACTCTGAAAATTTCAACTGTCTAGCTCATTCCGTTCGAGAGTTATCGTGCCTACGGCCGGACCGGCCACACAGAATGAATTTCGACCACGGATTCTTGATCAGTGAGTCGAACCAAATCGTTTAAGACCATTTTCATCGAAAAATTCGAAAATTACAGACATTTGGGCAAATTGATAAGCACTCAGTTCCGAGGAACTAGAGCGCCAAAAATGAAATATCAGTCGAGTTGTGACGTTACTCATATTACTTCTGAATACTCTATGTTCGGTTGCCCATGACAATCATGCATTAAAATAGAAAGAAATCGTGCATTAAAATGGGTCATTAATGCATGATTTTGGGAACGTTAAACAGAGCTTTTATTGGGAGGTCGACGGAAAAATAGTTTTTCGTCGACCTCTATGGAAAGTGACATTTTACGTAGGTACTAATTTACGGCCGTAAAATCGACTATTATTGAAGGCAAGTACTTTGCGGACGAGAAAGTACTTTCTCATGGTCACTGTGGTCGCTATGAATACTGCATGATACGGTTCAATACAAACATAAGTGTATATGTCATTTGCTATTGTGAAATTATTTAAGAGGTCCGAAATTCATAAAAGTATGTGGAGATCGACGAAAAAATGTAATATGCACCTCGGCGAAAAACTATCTATTGTCTCGGCTGCTTGCTATCCTCGGCTCCGCCTCGGATACTGGATACTCAGAATTTGCAGACTCGGCTATAATAGACAGTTTTTCGTCCTCGAAATTCGATCATGAGCGTATCAAATTAGGAAGGGGATATGAGAAATAGATCCTTAACTTTTTAACCGATAGATAGTTCTTGGGGACGTTCTGCTAAAATGTTGTCTGTAATTTTCGAATTTTTTGCCGAAAATTGTATCAAACGATTAGGTTCGTCTCACTGATGGAGAATTCGAGGTCAAACTCGATTCTGTCCGGCCCCAGTCGTCCGTTGTCACGATAACTTTCGACCGGAAAGAGAAGGCGACTTAAAATTTTCAGAGCAGGTTGTCCATCCGAATACGACGGTTAATTTCTTTAATGGGCATAATCAGCCAAACGGTTTCGGAGTTATAGAAATCTGAAATATTGTTTCCTCAATAAACAGATCCGATAGAATTGAAATTTGCTCATTAGTTGTAGGAATGCCGAGGCACAAATTTTAGAGAATTTCGTGAGGATCGTATCACTACAAAAAAAAATCATATTATAATTTATATCATGTGAACAAACAGTAAGCAAATTAATCCATCAGCAAAAAGGTTGGGATATTATTTATCCCTGTCCAATTTAGTTTGATACGCTCATGATAAAATTTCGAGAAAATGTTTGTTTCATGTTGTTGAAAGTAACTACTTCAGTAGATATGCAACATTTAATTTCTTTATGCTTAAACGTTTCGAAAATATTCATCGAAAACCATCCTCAGAGTTCAAATGACTGTTCTAAAATGCTGTCTTTACTTGTAAAATTATATATTGGACACCCTGTATATAATTTTTTTCAATGTGTGATTGTCGAAGATTTCGTACAGGTTATTGTCCAATACTCCAAAGAGCCAAAGTAAAAATGACTCCTTTAAAATGGGAACAAAGACTTATTTGTTGGCAGAACTTACTTCTTTCATTCTTGTATCAAACAATAATAAGATTAACCAATAACATGCAGCAATTGCCAACTGTCAAAATTATATAAATTGATGTTTTAGAGATGGCCAACCCCGTTTCCATTAATATCAATTAACATTTAGGCTGTTTTTGCGCGTATGTTCTGGGGAACATACGCGTTATAGTTTTGCCCAAATGTCTGTAACTTTCGAATTTTTTGAAAAAAATGGTCTCAAACGATTCGAGGTCAAATTTGATTCTGTCCGGCCGGCCGTCCGGCCGTCCGGCCGTTGCCACGATAACTTGAGAACGAAAAGAGCTAGCGACTTGAAATTTTCAGGGTAGGTGGCGCATCCCAATACGACGGACAAGTTCGTTAATGGGCATAATCGGCCCAGTGGTTTCCGAGTAATAATTTTGTTTTCAACCAATATGAATCCGATCGAATTGAAACTTGGTGAGTAGTTGTAGAATATGAACCTAAGCACGTTTGTGAAATTTTGTGCGAATCGTATGGCTACAAAATTATTAAAAAATTATTAAAAAATATTTTTGTTGTCACGATAACTTGAGAACTGAGAGAGATAGCGGCCTCAAGTTTTCAGGTTAGGATGTACACCACAACTCGACATTTCAGTTTGATTATGAGCCTAATCGGCCAAACGGTTTTAGAGTTATAGCCATCTGAAATTTTATGAAATTTTGTGGTTTTTGTTCCTCATTAACTCGAAAAATACTGAACCGATTAAATTCAAACATGGTTGTTAGTTGTAGAATGCCAATGCGGAAACGTTTGCAAAATTTGGTGAGGATAGCATTTGTAGAAAATTTTAAATAAATCTTTGAAAATAAAAAAAAAAAGTTCTATATATCAGTAACTAATCGTTCGAAATTGCTGAAATTTCGCAAGAACCTTCATAACCTAACTATACTGACAATTTTCAAGTTTTAATACGATCGGTTAAATATTGTTGGAGATTCGAGCATTCTTGTGTGAGTTCAGTAGATGGGTGACCGTTGCCTCGATAACTTTCGAACGAAAGGAGATAGGGACTTGCAATTTTCAGGGAAGGTTGCGTATCCGAAAGGGAGAGTTGAGTTCAATTGTGGGCATAATCGGTCTAACGGTTTCCGAGTTATACCCATCTGGAATATTGTTTCCTTGATAACTCAAAAAATAAATATTCGATCGAATTGAAGTTTGGTAACTAGTAGTAGAAAATCAACATAAAGACGTGTTTAAATTTTTTTTATTAAATATTTAAAACTGTAATTAGTTCTTTGAAATACCATTGAATGAAGAAATTCTTGTAAGTTAACAAAATATCTTTATTTGAACAATAAAAAAATATCATTTTATTAAAATGATATTTAGACTATCCAATTGCTTATTTTTTTTATAATATTTTTGCTGTAAGTCAGTATAGCTTAGAACTTTCAAAGTTTCAATGTTTCTTGAATTATAGACTTTACAGAATAAAATAGGTAGGTATACTTCTAATAGCTTAGAACTTTCAAAGTAACTTCCAACAATATTAATTTAAATGATATTATAAATAAAAAATTGGTTCAAGCACTGACGTGAAGTCAGAAGCTTTTGCGCGTATGTTCTATTGTCCATTCTTCTGTATTGGACACCCTTAATCGAATTTACCATGGTAAATTATGTTGTCCATTCTCCCGTATTGGACACTCTTAATTCGAATTTACCATGGTAAATTCGAATTAAGTGTCCAATACGGGAGAATGGACAACATAATTTACCATGGTAAATTCGATTAAGGGTGTCCAATACAGAAGAATGGACAATAGAACATACGCGCAAAAGCTTCTGACTTCACGTCAGTGCTTGAACCAATTTTTTTTTAATGAATTCACATGCATAGTAGTGATAGCATGTTCGGCTATAACATTTTTGATTGCTCGACATGTTTGTCCACCACCATCCACAGCGCCTACGACATTCTTAGACTGTGCTATGGGATAAACACATTGCCCATAGACCTGTTGCATCTATTCACTTGTTTCGGAGAGAAAGTTTCAAACAAAATTCAGTGAATCAATGATGACTCTTTGTTGCCTATTCATCTTTGTACTGCTGCGATGAAGACATTGCCAAGTAATATCCCTGCACAATTGTCATGCACCTTTGACAGAACGTACGTAAAGTTTGTACCAGACCAACTCAGGTAGCGATCAATAGGTGTCGCCACTAGAATATGCTATTTTGCAAAAAAGTCCTTATTACTTTGGAGCGCAGCTTAAAAACAGAAGACTATATTTGTATATTATTTGTGTTCTGTGATTTGTATTTTCAGGCAAGAGGAACGCTCAAGAAAAAGGAGATTAAAAAAGTACTGACTCATCATTTGTACTTTTGCATGCGTGACTTTGGACATCACATTGGTGAAGATACTGAAATATATTTTTCCCTGTATGATGCTGCCAAATGCAAGTATATCACCGAGAGATTTCTGGTTAAAATATCCAAAGAAGGTTTTTCCAATTATGTGGAAAAACTACATAGTAACTGCACATTCTTTACGGTAAACCAATATTATAAAATTAACATTTTGTATATTGAATTGTATAAATTGCATAAACCATTAATTGATTTCACTGAACTGACCAATCACCGGAATTTCTGTTCTTGGTACATTTTTTAACATTAACTGGGGGTTTATATCGAAAATTCTAAACAATTATATCCTCATCAGTAGCACATTGGTAGTTCCGGATGGTTAAGAAGTATGACATTTTCTAGGGGTCATCATTCTGGGTTTGGTCAAAAAACAAGACTCTTGATAGAGCTTTTTGGGGTTTTCTGGGAAATCCTATGAGGAGAATCGCTATTATACGATTATTTACAGGGCGTTTCAAAAAATTACACTATTTTTTCAGTGGATGTATGAAGCATTTTGCAAATCGTCTATATAAAGGGTGTTTTGTGATGGAATGTCAATATTACGGAGATTAATCTATGCTTGATTTTAAGTCAAAAAGTACATATAAACATATATATCCATTTTCGCCTTATTTCTGATATGCAGAGTTGAAATTTATTTATTTTGTTCACAAAATTATAAAAATTACAGAAAATCCGACTGCTGCAAAAATTATTATATTTGAAAGGGGCGAAACAAGATCTAAACATTAATTAAAACGTTTCGGATTTTTGCTGGCTGGGACAATCGAATATTAGGGAATATACTTGTTGTTAAAATCAAAATACCAAAAGACCAATAGTAAACACAGTTTAGTTATACGTATGCCCCGCCTGCAAAAATCCGAAACATTTTAATTTATGTTTAGAGCTCGTTTCGCCATTTTTAGTGAATAATTTCTTGCGGCAGCCAGGTTTCTTGCAAATTTTAAAATTTTGTCTATTTCAACTTTTTTTGCGAGCATGTTCAAGGGTACAGTGTGCTTTTAACCCAAACGCTGACCGGCCGTAAGTTACCATGATAACTTTCGAACGAAAAGGGATAGCGACTTGCAATTTAGAGGGTAGGTTGCGCATCCGAATGGGACGTTTAAGTTCGATAATGGGCATAATCGGTCAAACGGTTTCGGAGTTACATATACCCATTTGAAATTTTGTCATATTTCCCAATAACTGAAAAAATACAGATTTCATCGAATTTAAACGCGGTAATTAGTTGTAGATATCCAGAATTTCGTGAGGATCGAATCACTAGAAAAAAATAAAAATGTTTGTTTGAAAAAAAAAATTTTAATTTTTCTTAAAAAATTTCGGAAACTGTCTGTCAGATTCCGCTGAAATTCCGCACAAACCTCCAAGAAGCATTTTATTTCAATAATATTTCCAAAAATACAGATCCGATCTAATTGAAATCTAGTACTCAATTGAAAAAAAGCTTATAGGTTCATGCACTATTTCGTGAGGGTGAGTGAACATACGCGCATAAGCTTCTGACTTTTTAAGATTTGTTCTTATTCTTATCTAATTTCATTCTAAATTCATTTGCCCAAGTAATTTCGAAGGAAAGCTCTGGAAATTGAACACTCGCACCTTTCGTCGAACTCACTCATTAAAAAGCATATATATTTGCCCCCTGGCTAAGCCCTTGACATACATACAATCGAAAAACATGAAATTTATCGCAATCTTTGAGAGGTAGTTTGTTAAATTTTACTGTACTAGAGTAGAGCGGAGAATTCTGTGTTAACTTTTTTCAGATAATAGATATTCTTGTTTCTTGTGTGGATATGTACATTACTCACTTGTTTGATTTTAACTTTTTGTCATATTATTTTTGATAGTTTGGTGGTTATTTCTTTAATTCCACTATTATTAAATTTTTAAAAAGGGCGAATTGTTCCGAAAGAATAAATAAGAACACTTATGTTGAATCCATGTTTGAAAGAGGGACCAGAATATCAGTTTGGATTAATGGGATACTCAAACTATTGAAATATTTTTTAACCTGTATCTCATTGTTTATACTATTATATGATTTTAGGACCTAGGTAACTCGGATTTAAATAGTGATATTTTTATAATTGCTCACATAATAAGGATTGGAAAAATGATTTACTCCGATACCTCTAAAAAGACTGAAAAATATGCTCCGCTTCAGCAGCAAGTATATAAGAGACCATATGGTGTAGGTGTGCAGCCACTAGGTAAATTTTTGGCCAGTAAGGATAAAGATTCCGATGAGAAAGAATTCAATATGAAGGTAATCATTCATCATATTTCTGAACCGATTTTGTCATCATATTTAAAAAATTCCTGCTTCTAGGTTTTCCAAGGGGAAGAAAAGGACTTCCATCAATTACACGAATTTATAATCAAACAAATCGGAAAATTCAACGCTCTCACTTGTCCGCCAAATTACGGAATAATGATATCACTCAAGATTCTCCATGGTGAACTGAGACAAATCAAGGAAGACAATCAATTGTTATTCAAAAACGTCAGTTTGACGAAAAAATTAGGTTTCCCGGATGTTATCATGCCAGGGGATGTCAGAAACGATTTATATATTTCTCTGGAACGAGGGGAGTTCGAAAGAGGTGGGAAATCCACTGGCAAGAATATAGAAGTCACTGTTGTGGTTCTTGACAGTGAAAAGAATCGAATTCAGGTAAAATTCATGAATCATACTTTAAACAATGTTTTCGGCATATGTTCACCGGGATATCGGGGAAACTACAAAAATGGACCAATGGTTCACGCGTTCGGTTTTCCAACGAATACAGCCATGTCTGCTAAATGAATAAACGATGATTTTTGACATATATGTCATTGATCGTGTTAAGGCGAAAATTCATGATACGATTTTGTCGTTCAAAAGCAACGACGCTGTCGTTCAAAATTTCCCTTCCTATGCTTTTCATGGAACGACGAAATCGGACGACAGCTTCTTTTTAACTGATTTAAGAACATAACCTAATTGAATTTAAATATTACTGCAACTAAATATACAGGGTGAGTCTTTAAGTTGTGCATTCATTTTAACCAGATATTCCTCTCATCAAATAAACACTTTTTTCATTTACCATTTTTCCAGATTCGGATCAGGTAAAAAGTTATAATCGTTTACAGACTTTACAATGGGCTGATACTCCCCTGAATTTTCTCCGTTGATCACAGATTACTTTTAATGTAACTCGTATTGTATATTGACCAAATCTGTATCATCTGATGCTTGAAATTCACTGACTTTGTTTGAGAATACTCATTTACTCACTCAATTAATATGATTTGGCCCTTCATGCAACATTTCCAGCAAAAATTTCTTCAATTCTTGAATATTAAAACAGTGAACTTTAACTTGATACCTTCTTGATTCTATCCATTCGATACTTCATTACCCAATTGTTTCCACTATAATAATAAACACAATTTCATGATCTTCTATTAAGAAAAATCCTTAAATATCCTATATATCTTCAATGATACTTGAAAATTAACTTGAACTAGCACAGAACACTAATAATCGATTTTCGAACTTCATAGCAATGATAAGATTAATAGATTATCCGCCGTATTCACAAAGCATTCAATCTCCGTTAAATCCAAACTGAGGTTCTCAGTTAAGGATAAATTGGGGATAATAAGGGACAATAATTAATAAAGGTGGTGAAACAGGCCTGTTTCACCACCGTTAAATACGTAAACTGAGGTTGCGATTCAAATTTATCCTTAACTCAGGACCTCAGTTAGGACTTAACGGTGATTGAAACACTTAACAATGCTTTGTGAATGCGCCGGTATATCTAATAATGAAGATGGCCTATTAGGCGTCCGGTTGTACGAATATTATAAAAATAAATCATTAAATTTCAAAGGTGAGCTATCTGAATCTTAGGAAATAATAATTTATACACATTCTAAAATATGACAGACGTAAGTAGGTATTTGAAATGGAAACAGGGATTACTAGAAGCTGATATCAATTCTGCAGAATCGATCATATTTTTATTTGTGTAGATACATCCTGTGTAGATTCATTTTGTATATTATTATACTGATCCTCCAAGGTCTTCCCCGAGGAGACCCCTCATAAAAACTGGAAGAGCTTGAGCGAGTGAGGATAACCAGTTGGGTTCTGTGTAGGCTTTGTTACTGTGTCCTTACGCCACCTTAGGCACATCACTGTTAATTTTTGACCCAACAGTGAATGGTGGCGATTACCTCGACTAGAATATTTCTTTCCTAGCCTCGGGATTGAACTTGGGGCTTCCGCTCCCAAGTCAATCGCTCTACCCCTGTAGGTACATCCTGATTTGAATATAAATTTCACATACATATTATTCTTAAGTAAAATATTCTATTGCTTTCAAAGGATTGTTCAAAACAGTAAGTCTTTAGGCTTTGAATTATTTTTTTGTCCAGAAGAGAATCAGGAACTTGCGAACAAACGCAAGTTATTACATACATGTTTATTAATAGAACTCAATCCTTTGACACCTATTAAATGTTTTATGAAATTTTCAATCAATTTAATAATCTATGAACGATGGCATTGTGGCTTTCAGTTTTGATCAGAGATATGGAGGTATCATATCTCTGGTTTTGATTGAGGGTTCCTTATCCAGGGGCGGATTGATAAATGTGGTGAAATTTCTGGATTTTTCATCAGACTTTATATCATTCAAAGAAGAATATCTTGAGAACAGTACGTTTTAGGAGAAATTATGAAGAATACTTTATTTTGTTAAAATGATTGTAGATTCTTATAATATATAACGACATACGACTGTTCCCAAGTCGCAGTGGTTAAATTCGGAGCTACTAGAACTCAGGGATCCGCGGTCTAGCTCCAGTGGAGATGGGAGTGGGTGTCTAACAAGGGAACCTAGTAAATGGGCGCCAGGTAAATTTAAGTCTCCCAGATACCCCAGCGTAGTGTAATAATTCCTAAATTCACCAAAAGAATATGCACGCTAAAAACAAACAATTTATTCCAGTAGCTTACAACCCAGGTCTTTAGCTTCAATAAAGTAAAACTACCGTGAAACCCTGAATAAGGGTGGCGGAAATTGTACGTAGATAATATTATTATTTGATTCAAATACGCGTCGCTTGAGCTCAGGCGCATCCACGTTTCTTATCTATGATCATATATGACTACCACAAATCTTTCCCCAATTTCCGCTTTACAACAACAATAATAATTGATATGATTGATGATAATAAGTTCACGTTATGTATATATATAGCAGGTATAAGATATGTTTCGAGATATGTTTCATATAACTTGCGTGCTGATTATCCTTATTCCTGAACGTAGTACTGCGTTGATGGTCTCGCAATACTGTCCTCTTTCTCTCTGTGCTCGTAGTCTGCAACCCCTCAATTTAATGTCCCACAGCGTTGCTTACTGACCACCTTGTATATACTCGGGATCTGCAACCCTGCGTTGGCTGTCTCACAGCGTTACTTATGGACCACCTTGTATATACTCGAATGCCTCAGTGCTACTCCTCTTGACGTAAAAATCCCTCTCTTCCTGACACAAAAAAAATCGTGCTGGCACAAAAACCCTGATGACAGAAAAGAAATCATCAGTGACTTCTCTCGGATAAGAAACAAATGAATTTTCCCAACACATAATAATTTCGGTTATCAGAATATTAATCAGACCAATTATTCGTTGTTATGCAATAGTTATAGAATTCGTACATACCCTGATGTTCGGGGTTGTCCTGCACACGTTTGCTTCGAAACCAAATCTGGCCGTGCCTCCACCAAATAATTCTTCAGGCACACAGCGATGTTCTGGATATAGAAAAGAATTACGACCTGAATTGTTTCCACTAGAAATGACGAGAATAAAACATCCAACACATACCTGACCAAGCCGCCAAGATCGTTCACGTGCTCAACTCGGATCTGCAAAAGGCTTTTATATCCTCTTTCGAGACAAGTGATGGTTATCTGTTATCCTTCCCAATCAAACCAATATAACTCTCACTCTTAATCCGATTTTCGAAACTATATCCAATTAAGAAGATTCCAATAATTCTACTAGAGAACCGAAAATACGTTTTAACCTATGCTGCCTTCGTTGACTGTTCACAAAATGGACGACTTCACCTGACCGACGCACTCACTAAATTTCCGACTGTCATAATGCAACAATATTGCCAACAGTCATTCGGCCCTTCGAATACAATAAGTATTTAGCGTCGATTGGTACCACTGAGACCCAACCTCAAATTCAATATCAACACGAACGATAACCTCATCGCCCGCCGAAGGTAAACAAACGAACGTTACAAAATCCCCCCTTGCCTAAAAAAATTTACCTAGTAAATTTTACTCATGGATTTAAAATATTTAGCAAAAAAAAAAAACCAAAGAGTTCGGGTCATCGAGCGTGGACAGGTACCAAGAGCAACCATAAAAAAAAACTACACCTCTTCCATTCCAATTCCAGCCATTACAATTTCAGTTCATACTCCATCATCATTAACCCTAAATGGCCCTATATAACGAGGAGTAAGTTTCCCCACCAGATTTTTCGAGGCATCCGACAATACAAAGTTTTTCCGCCATACTAATTCATTCGGTAGAAATTCCACATACCGACGCCTTAAATTATAGTCGTGAACCGCCTTATTGTTGGCCTTTTCTAACCTTTTCTTAATATCATCCCAAACTCGTTGAAAAGCAATATTTCGAGTTTTGAAATCTATAGGTTCCGAGCTATCTCTTAAATCATGGTCATAATCCTCTCCAGAACCTTTGAAAGATCTCCCGAAATTAGCGAAAAATGGGGTTACCTTCATCGTTTCATGTTTCGCGGTTCGTATTGCACAAGAAATTTCGGTTAGATGTTTATCCCAATCCTTATGATTGTCCGACACATACATTCTAATCATAGTTTTCAAGGAACGATTTATACGTTCGGTTGGGTTCGACCTGGGATGATACAGGGCACAGAATTTTTTCTTCACCTTATATTCCTCAAGAAACTGTCTGAATTTATTTCCCGAAAATTGTACGCCATTGTCGGCTATAATTATTCTCGGAACCCCAAACATTAGGAAAACTGAACTCTCCAAAACCTTAATTACATTCACGGCCGTCGCCTTTCTCAACGGAACAATTATTGGGAATTTAGTCAAATAATCGGTGATCACTAATATAAACGTGAAGCCATTCTTCGACCTAGGATATGGTCCCATAAGATCTATAGAAATCATTTCCCATGGTAAGTTCGGTTTAGGGTGAGATGCCATTTTATCAGCCGGTGTCTGGTTTGGAACTTTATGAGCACCACATATAGCGCACTTCCTCACATACTTGGCGATGTCCTGTTTCATTTTAGGCCAGTAATACTTCTCCCGAACACGATAATACGTCTTGTATACACCGGGGTGACCAGCTAATGGTGGGTCATGAGAACTAGAAATCACCCTTCTACGTTCCGATTTGGGTAATACTATTTTCCATTCGTCAGATCCCGAAGCTAAATCCGAATAATCGTGCTTTACGTATTTAAACAAAGTCCCACCATCCACTGAAATCCTCCACTGGGGATATTTCGCTGGTTTACTTGAAACTTTACTGAACATTTCTTTATACCACCTATCAGTTACCTCGACTTCATTATCCACCTGTATCGTTATCTATCATAGGAACGGCTCTAGATAACATATCCGGTACAACATGTTCCTTTCCCTTTCTATGCACAATCTTAAAATCATATTGTTGGAGTTTAACGCTCCATCTCGCCAATCTACCCGCAGGATCCTTCAGATTATGAAGCCAAATCAACGAATGATGGTCCGTAATAACCGTGAATGGGATACCCTCGATATATGGCCTAAGCTTTTCAATTGCCCATACTACTGCCAAGCATTCCCTTTCCGTAGTAGAGTAGTTTCGTTCGGGTTTCGTCAAAGACTTACTCATATATGCTATAACCTTTTCTCCCCCATCGGGTTGAGGTTGTGATAATACCGCGGCTATTCCAAAGCCGGAAGCGTCAGTCTGAATTTGGAAAGGTCGCTCGTAATTCGGACAACTCAACACCGGAGCAGAAACCAAACACTGCTTTATTTTCCGAAAGGCCTCCTCGCATTCGGGATTCCATTTAAACTTTACATTCTTCTGGAGCAAAAAGGTGAGAGGTGAAATAAGGTCACTAAAATTTGGGACAAAACGTCTATACCAAGATAGAGTACCCACGACTCTGCGAATTTCTCTGACATTGGTAGGTGTTGGTAATGAAAGCATAGCATTAATTTTTTCGGGGTCTACATGTAATCCGTACCTATCAATCACATATCCCAGATATTTAAGTTGTGGCTTGCAAAATTCGCATTTCTCCCTACTTAAAGTGAACCCTGCTTTCCTAACACGACGAAATATTTCCCCTAATATTTCCAAGTGATGTTGGAAAGTTTCTGAAATGATCACTATATCGTCTAAGTATACGAATACGTAAGGTTCAAGATCAGCTCCGATCACTCCATCCATGATGCGCTGGAATTTTGACCCACTAGTCACTAATCCGAATGGCAGTCTAGTAAACTGGAACAAACCACGATTTGGGACAGTGAAGGCAGTGTATTGTCTCGATGACTCTGAAAGGGGTACCTGCCAATATGCGCTTTTGATATCTATTGTCGAACAATATTTCGCATTTCTTAATTTATCTAATGTATCGGATACCATCGGGAGAGGGTAACTATCCTTCCTCGTCACAGAATTTACTTTCCTGAAATCAACGCAAAACCTGTATCCCGCCTTTTTCCTGACCAATACAATCGGTGATGCCCATGGACTTTCCGACTTTTCAACTACTCCCAATTTCAACATTTCTTCCAATTCCCGGTCTATATGTTGTTGCATTACCGGAGACACCCTATAGTACCGCTGCTTTATCGGTTCACAATCCGGATCGATCTTAATATCCACACAACCGAACTGATAACATCCTAATCCTTCCCCCATAGACCTAAAATTTTCCTCAACTATCGATTCTAGGATTTCTCTCTGTTTTTGATCCAAAATTTCCTCACCTTGTACTACATCCACACAATTAACGTCCATCTCATTCTTACAGAATTGCCACTCATTAAACGACGGAATCAGCCCTATTAAATTCCAGTAATCCCAACCCGAAATCAAAGTCTGTGGGAGTTCTGGTATTATTAACATTTCTACGAGTACCACTTTATTTTTAAACTTTACCGGGAGGTCACAACTTCCCAGGACGGTACATAGATTTCCATTCGCCACTCTACAGAACTTGGTATTAGAGGTTCGGATAGATATTCCCATATTCTTAATAATATTCCATCCCGGTTTTCCCATTATTGATCTGCAAGAACCAGAGTCCAGTAAACCCAAGAATACTTTTCCCAAAATTTCCACCTTAAGATGGGGTCTATTATCCCCTTCCGCCTGGCTTGCTAAATAACTCAATACTGGTATGAATGACGGTTGAGTATTTTCCTCTTTATAGCTATCAACGGTGTTACATGAAGAATATGGGTCGCCAAAAGCATCGTCACTGTTGCGACAGGTCAGTGACGACTGCCCCCGTTTCCCGAAGGATTGCGTCCACGGCCAGAATTACAAGATGGGCAAGTTTTAGTAGTGAACCCTTCCCTTGAACAACGGTAACATTTTAAAATTCTCGGCTTGAGACAACCCCTAATTTTATGGCCTGCCATGCCACAGTTATAACATTTTATGTTTGCGAATCCACCATATGTGGTTGGCTCTGTCCGTACGATAGGGTCGGTGCCATCGTTGGTGTACGTGGAAGGCAATGTATCAATATAGGCTAAATCCGGTTCTAAACAACCCTTTCTGGAAGGTACTGAATATGACTCTACCAATCGCTTCTGATCTTCAATCTGCCGACAAGCTGATTTTAATTCAGACCATGTATTGATTTTACTTAGGTTGACCCGATCTAAATAATAAGGATGCAAATTTTTCCTAACGATTTTTAATTTGTCTTTTTCTTTGACAGTATGAGACAACCGATCAAACATAGATGACATTATTGACATAAAACTTATAATATCCTCATTAGGACCTTGTTTTCTATTTTTGATTTCATCCCATAATTTATCATCATAATCTGATGGTTGCCAATCTTCTCTTAACTTAGTAATCAGATCATCCCATGTAGCCGTAGATTTCCTAACTTCCCTGAACCAATGCAATGCTACCCCCGTGAAAAGATCTATTCCACTACCAAGTAATTGCGATTTTGAAATACCTCGGGCTAACCTCAATTCTTCAACCCTCTCTAAAAATGCGCTTACTGATAGACTCTTTTTATCGCCAGAAAACTTTAAATTCCATTTTTCGACTGGAATTGACTTCATTACCGATGTAATAACCGTAGAATTTCCCCTTGGAGGAGACGAATGTCGCATGAAGGGAGAAAAATGTATATCTCTGTCAGGTTCGTCACTATCATCATCAGTTGCATTATCACTACTCTCCTCTAACGTATCGGGTGCTGATGCTTTAAGTTTCAAAAATTTAGTTGTATATGCTGTCTTTAAATTGTCTGCTTTCCTGCCGAATTCACTCTTACAACTGACTTCATCCTCCTTAATAGGGACACTTCTATCTATCCTACCCATTATATGTACCAAATCAGTGGTGAATTTATTCGCTATATTTGGTGAATTTAAATCTAAGGTTTCAAATTCGTTTACTAAGCGTTCTAACAGGTTGGAAATTGCGACTTTATCATCCTGAAATGAAAAAGGATGCTCTGGGTATATGAAACTAACCTTCTTCTTTTCCTGCTTAATTAACAAAGCCAAGTTACTGCGCATATGCTCAACTGTACCAGCTGACATACCCCGAATAACCAATTCATATATCAACTGATTTTTATCCAACCTATTGACAATCAATTTAAATTCTCCCATTTTGCGAATCAAATAACCACCTTTCAATTAACCTGCACAATTATTCGATACAACCAAACCTATAAAAAAAATTACGTCAATTTCGTACAATGTGAAGCACGATACAGCAAGTTCCTAAAAAAAATATCAAGAATACCACTATTTACATCAACTTTGGTGCAAATTTGTCCAATACAACTACTCAAATTCAAAAATCACGTTGGGCGCCAATTTATAACGACATACGACTGTTCCCAAGTCGCAGTGGTTAAATTCGGAGCTACTAGAACTCAGGGATCCGCGGTCTAGCTCCAGTGGAGATGGGAGTGGGTGTCTAACAAGGGAACCTAGTAAATGGGCGCCAGGTAAATTTAAGTCTCCCAGATACCCCAGCGTAGTGTAATAATTCCTAAATTCACCAAAAGAATATGCACGCTAAAAACAAACAATTTATTCCAGTAGCTTACAACCCAGGTCTTTAGCTTCAATAAAGTAAAACTACCGTGAAACCCTGAATAAGGGTGGCGGAAATTGTACGTAGATAATATTATTATTTGATTCAAATACGCGTCGCTTGAGCTCAGGCGCATCCACGTTTCTTATCTATGATCATATATGACTACCACAAATCTTTCCCCAATTTCCGCTTTACAACAACAATAATAATTGATATGATTGATGATAATAAGTTCACGTTATGTATATATATAGCAGGTATAAGATATGTTTCGAGATATGTTTCATATAACTTGCGTGCTGATTATCCTTATTCCTGAACGTAGTACTGCGTTGATGGTCTCGCAATACTGTCCTCTTTCTCTCTGTGCTCGTAGTCTGCAACCCCTCAATTTAATGTCCCACAGCGTTGCTTACTGACCACCTTGTATATACTCGGGATCTGCAACCCTGCGTTGGCTGTCTCACAGCGTTACTTATGGACCACCTTGTATGAATGCCTCAGTGCTACTCCTCTTGACGTAAAAATCCCTCTCTTCCTGACACAAAAAAAATCGTGCTGGCACAAAAACCCTGATGACAGAAAAGAAATCATCAGTGACTTCTCTCGGATAAGAAATAAATGAATTTTCCCAACACATAATAATTTCGGTTATCAGAATATTAATCAGACCAATTATTCGTTGTTATGCAATAGTTATAGAATTCGTACATACCCTGATGTTCGGGGTTGTCCTGCACACGTTTGCTTCGAAACCAAATCTGGCCGTGCCTCCACCAAATAATTCTTCAGGCACACAGCGATGTTCTGGATATAGAAATATAATTACGACCTGAATTGTTTCCACTAGAAATGACGAGAATAAAACATCCAACACATACCTGACCAAGCCGCCAAGATCGTTCACGTGCTCAACTCGGATCTGCAAAAGGCTTTTATATCCTCTTTCGAGACAAGTGATGGTTATCTGTTATCCTTCCCAATCAAACCAATATAACTCTCACTCTTAATCCGATTTTCGAAACTATATCCAATTAAGAAGATTCCAATAATTCTACTAGAGTTCCGAAAATACGTTTTAACCTATGCTGCCTTCGTTGACTGTTCACAAAATGGACGTCTTCACCTGACCGACGCACTCACTAAATTTCCGACTGTCATAATGCAATAATATTTCCAACAGTCATTCGGCCCTTCGAATACAATAAGTATTTAGCGTCGATTGGTACCACTGAGACCCAACCTCAAATTCAATATCAACACGAACGATAACCTCATCGCCCGCCGAAGGTAAACAAACGAACGTTACAAATAACTTAAGCTAAACTTATGGTGCTATTCTGCTTTTTATCTGTAAGCTATGAATCTGTAGGTAACGATTGCTCTGTAAGAGGTCGCCTTATGAAATCGTAAATAATGCAATTCTGGATTTGTTCCTGTAACTATCTCATTTACGGTGCTACATTTGAACTACCTTGATAAATTTATTAGAAAACATAACCTTAAACCGTAGAAATATTTTGAATTTGAAGGTATTTGCGTGAAGTATCACTATCACCTGTTAGCCCAATATATTTTATTAGGATTTTGTTTGATTGCAGCTTTACTATTGTTAAGGGATGAAGGAAGTACATTAAATATACAATATGAAATGAGATATATTGATTTATAACATGGTTTCACGTGTAAATAGTCCGTATTACTTGAAAGAAATGACCATATTAAAGGCTAAAATGTATTTGTAATGTATAATAATTATCATCACCCACCATACATATATTATAGAAAGAGGGATAATACCTTTCCCGCTACTGCAATATGGCATTAGCATTTCTTGTTTGTAGGAGGTTCTAAAGCATTCACTAAAACCAAAGTGCAATGTTTTTTTATTCAATCTGAAGATGATGATAAATTGATCATCCGGAATTTCAAATGAATCCATTTGATCACTTAACCCTTTTCTCTCAATTCTCACGAAGTTCCTATTATAATAAAAATGATTTTCAAGTCATGTGAAATTACGTACAGTTAGTTGGATATGAGTTTTTATCATGCTCTAAGAATTAGCCAATAATCCAAGCAATCTGATCATTATTCACATATCCATTTTTATATTCGGGGAAAAAAACCGTCACGCCGCAAAATCATACAATAATTCTTTAAAATAACCTCACATTCATCTTCCGATATGCTTCCGATCGCCACTCGAGTACTCGTAAGGATTTAAGAATATCTGTAAGTTACAGATCGTTAAAAACAGTCCAGAATAGCAATGTTTCTGTAAGGTTATGAAAAGTTACAGATTGGCTTATAGATGAAAGCAGAATAGCACCATTAATCTCCTTTCTTTATGCTAATTTTTATAGTTTTTTTAATTCGCTAGTCTATAACCTTGAAACGAGTGGAAGTAGGAAAAAACTGTTAATTGAAAATTGTGTATTATAGTTATAGAAAACTTCACACCAAAATTCATTCCATTCGGAATATCCATGTCAAAGATAGAAAAGAAAAACTGATATTTTTTCGAAATTTCAACAGCCTGTATCTCTTCACCAGGGCTGAATTTGGAAAAATGGTAAATGAAAAAAGTGTTTTGTTTGACGAGAGGGATCTTTGGTTAAAATTAATGCACAACTTAAAGACTCACCCTGTATAGCTGCAACATGAGTACCTAAAGTACAGTTATCTCTAATAATTATATAAATCCATTTAATTGCAAAAGAGAAACAATCACAGCAGCTCCAATTATGATTGCTAACAAAAAACGAAAATATAATAAAAAGAAAATTTTGGGTTGCGTGTTAATAATATACTTGCGGTCTGAAATTCTAGATCGGATTCCATTGCTTGAAAAAAACCTGTATGCTTTACACATCCTACTTTCTGCGCGCATGTTCTAGGGGACACATCGCATTATCATTTTGCTGAGCTGAACCGAGCAGGACGTATAATATGAATCGGCCTTAAGAGTGTCCAATAGAGATGAATGGACAATAGAACATGCGCGCAAAAGCTCCTGACTTCACGTCAGTGCTTGAACCAATTTTTATTTTTGTGGCAGTCAGAGGTTCCTATGTTATCCGTGGTTGTTGGAATGCTAGATTAATCCAGCATTACAACGACGTCGTTCAAATGACTTTATAGTCATTTGAACGACGTCGTTCGTTTAGAAACGAACGACGAGTAACTTGCCTTTGCGATTTCACGTCTCATGAATTTTCGCCTATAGGGGAAGGGAAATTTTGAACGACAAAATCATCGAAATTTTGGACGACAGCGTCGTTGGTTTTGGACGACAAAACCGTCTCATGAATTTTCGCATTAATGCAGACCTTATCTCAAACAACGATACCTGTGAAAATGAAATCGAGTTGACAGGCGCATTAGATAAATAAATAATTAGCAAGTGTATTATTCTATGCGCCTGTCAAATCGATTTTATTATTTTCACACGTATCTTTGTTTTAGATGAGGTCTGCATTGCGTTTTTCGTGGTATTTGAGTAAATATATTCAAAAGCGATTTTAGAGGGTTGGAAAATTATTCTTCAGATGTGATATGGAAGAATTTAATTTCTTATGATGTTCCAAGAATAGTTAGTGAGATATTAGCTGTTTGCGCATTTAATTTCTCAAGTATAATTCGGTTTGCACCAAGATTGTGAGGTTTTCACTATAGAAATCATAATTTATGGGGAACATTAAATTAATATAAACTCTATTTAAATTGTGATAATGTCTCTTCCATTGGAATAACATTCCAAATTTTTTTTTAAATTTCCGCAAAGCCCAAAGCTCCCTCTAGCGTGCTGTCATCAAAATATATATATCAAAAAAATTCGGAATTTCACAATGAAGTTTGGCAGTTTGGTATAAAATGAAATTCTGAGCAACATTTCTTTCAGAAAGTTTTTGATATTTCTCTGATTTCTACGTCTATTGGTCATTTTTCTAAAAAAAATGTCAATTTTGACAGGTTTGCAGAGTAATACGATCAATGACATATATATCAAAAGTCATCTTAACTAGAGCAAAAAATAACCCGAAAACTCAAATTTCAAAAAACTATACAGGCGAGAAAATTTCCTCTTGGTGCGTACTTTTTGTAACGCACTGTATAATATATACAGTGTGGAAAACCCAAATGGAATAAATTCATTATCTTGGTTACTGTACAATGTACATATTTATGAAAAATCCCGAAATACGTCAATTTTAAATTTTCATTCTTCTTCTTAAAATTCGAACTCTACCTACAACCTCCTTCGAAAGACAGGTACAACCCCCAATTTTTGGCGCTCTTGTTCCTCGGAACAGAGTGCTTATCAATTTGCCCAAATGTCTGTAATTTTCGAATTTTTGGCTGAAAATGGTATTAAACGATTTGGTTCGACTCAGTGAGTCGAATCCATGGTCAAAATCGATTCTGTCCGGCCGTCCGTCCGTCCGGCCGTTAACACGATAATTCTCGAACGAAATGAGCTAGACAGTTGAAATTTTCAGAGTAGGTTTGAGGAATAAATATGTCGGTTAAGTTCGTTATCGGGCAAAATCGGCCTGATGATTTCGGAGTAACGGAAACAATTTTTTTCTACATTACATCTTTTAAATTAAATTTTTTTTAAGATGTAGTTTTATCATAAGAATCTATTGATATGATTTTCAACTCTAACAAGCTAATACTTTCGGAGATATGATTTTTCAAAATTTCAATAATACATCGTAGTTCTATGTATTAACAGGATGCGAATTCTATCTGTCTATGTTCACTGTTCGTAAATGTCATCTTATCTAGCTATTAAAGACCACTAAGGTTAATATTACCTTTTACTTTCGTAGTAAGACATGTTCATATATAGAGTATTTTCATAATGTTGCTAGCAAAAAAATGCTAAAATATGGATCTACATTTGTGTATCAAATAATTTTTCTTGAGTTAAGCTTCATAATACAGAATGAATGTGTTAGTGGTATGAACTATATTAAATTATGAAAAGAGGAAGGCATTTTATTAATATATGTATTTTGAACTATTAAAATAATTTGTTCGTCAGCCTCTACCTACTCAAATATCACGAATAAATGGACAATCTGCTATGATTGTCTCCAGCCTTGCTCTAGACATTTCGATGATACTTTTCTTATTATTTTAAATGATACTTTTTGAAGCATTAAAGCACTGAAGATTGCTCATTTAATCTTGATAAATATAAACTATTATTTGAATTGAATTTACTTCATGATGCAGTTCTATCATAAGGATCCATTGATACCATTCCCAACTCTAAGAAAGCAATACTTTCGGAGATATGATTTGTCAAAGTTTGAACAAGAACGTCAAAGCTCCTGTCCACAGGGCTTGAACCAATTTTTTGAATAGGAAGTGGGCTTGTGATACATCGTTTGAAAGGTCTCGTCATTCTCTATTCAGAAATTTATCATATTCATGTTTAGTGCAAAAATCAAATCAGAAAAAATAAAATCAAGTGATTAGCGAAATTTGGTACAATATCAAAAACTGAGATGTAATACAAAATGTAGCAAAAAAAAAAGCACTGACGTGAAGTCAGTACTCCTTGGCGCGCGTGTTCACGGTGGCTAATTTGAATTGAATGATTCAAAAATTAACAGTGCTGTATCTAAGCTGCCATCAGGATAGAGTAACAAAGTTGGAAAAGAACACAAGTGACTCTCCTTAGTCGCACAAGCTCCTAGAAGATTTGGGAGGGTCAGTATAATCCTAATCATGTATATAGCACGCGCGCCAAAGGAGATTGACTTTTTACACTTTTTCTTTCATTGTTAAGTCAATCTGCTTTTGCGCGCGTGCTATAAACATGATTAGGATTATACTGACCCTCCCAAATCTTCTAGGAGCTTGTGCGACTAAGGAGAGTCACTTGTGTTCTTTTCCAACTTTGTTACTCTATCCTGATGGCAGCTTAGATACAGCACTGTTAATTTTTGAATCATTCAATTCAAATTAGCCACCGTGAACACGCGCGCCAAGGAGTACTGACTTCACGTCAGTGCTTTTTTTTTTTTTTCAAGTTCCTTTAACAAATATAGCTATCAATACAGTTTGGCTGTTAGTTTTACCGTAGATCAGAAAAAAATTCGGTTGTGGGTCCTCCGTTAGGGACGAAATTGCATCTTCTCCAAATCCGAACGCATTTTAATATACATCTACCGAATACAGTTATTTATAAATTCGCCTCAGGGCCACCATACAGACCATTCAAATCGGAAACAACGCTATTTCCCCCAAACTGACTTGTGTCCGTGCACTGAATTGACATGAATATTCTTTTAAAACCTCACAATATCGGCTCATTACTCCCAACGTAACCCAAACAACCCAAAACCATTCATTTCTCGTCTGCGCAAGCGCAGTATACTCGTGGCTGCAAGTCCTCCCAAAATTACACACCTCACAAAAAACTCCGATTCTCCAACACTAGTGGTTCAGGAGATATCGCTTCTTGAATCCACGCATGCGCAGACCCTCACCAGGGGATTCTATAGCGGAAAAGCACCCGCCACCCCAAAACCCCAATCCTCTCTGACGAAAGCACCACCAGTTAAATCACTGATGGTCTGCTCATGCGCATAACGAAAAATGTCCGTAAGGGGTTACATCCATTTCGAAATTAGCCCCAGGGCCACGGTACGGACACTTTAACTCTGAAACAACGCTACAGCCCCCAAACTGACTTGTCCTTGCACTGAATTGCTATGAATATTCTTTTAAAACCTCATAATATCGTCTCAGCACTCCCAACATAACCCATCCAACCCAAAAACAGTCACTTCTCTTCTGCGCATGCGCAATCTACTCGCGGCTAAAAGTCCTCTCAAAATAACACACCTTACAAAAAACTCCGATTCTCCAACACTAGTGGTTCAGGAGATATCACATCTTTAATCCACGCATGCGCAGACCCTCAACAGGGGATTCTATAGAGGAATAGCATCCGCCACCCCAAAACCCTAATCCTCTCTGACGAAAACACCACCAGTTAAATTACTGATGGTCTGCTCATGCGCATAACGAAAAATGCCTGTAAGGGGTAACATCAATTTCAAAATTAGCCCCAGGGCCACGGTACGGACACTTTAACTCGGAAACAACGCTACATCCCCCAAACTGACTTGTCCTTGCACTGAATTGCTATGAATATTCTTTTAAAACCTCATAATATCGACTCAGCACTCCCAACATAACCCATCCAACCCAAAAACAGTCACTTCTCTTCTGCGCATGCGCAATCTACTCGCGGCTAAAAGTCCTCTCAAAATAACACACCTTACAAAAAACTCCGATTCTCCAACACTATTGGTTCAGGAGATATCACATCTTTAATCCACGCATGCGCAGACCCTCAACAGGGGATTCTATAGAGGAATAGCATCCGCCACCCCAAAACCCTAATCCTCTCTGATGAAAACACCACCAGTTAAATCACTGATGGTCTGCTCATGCGCATAACGAAAAATGCCTGTAAGGGGTAACATCAATTTCAAAATTAGCCCCAGGGCCACGGTACGGACACTTTAACTCGGAAACAACGCTACATCCCCCAAACTGACTTGTCCTTGCACTGAATTGCTATGAATATTCTTTCAAAACCTCATAATATCGACTCAGCACTCCCAACATAACCCATCCAACCCAAAAATAGTCACTTCTCTTCTGCGCATGCGCAATCTACTGGCGGCTAAAAGTCCTCTCAAAATAACACACCTTACAAAAAACTCCGATTCTCCAACACTAGTGGTTCGGAAGATATCGCATCTTTAATCTACGCATGCGCAGACCCTCATCAGGGATCTGAATTCTATGGAGGAATAGCATCCGCCACTCCAAAACCCCAATCCTCTCTGATGAAAACTACAGCAGTTAAAGGACTTCTCATCTGCGCATGCGCAATACGGAAAATGCCCGGAAAGGGCAGCATGAACCTCAAAAACATATGTTTCGGCATTAAAAGCAAAGTATTCCGCAAAATAGTAGTAATTTTTTTATTTTTTTCATGTCACGTGATCTTCACGAAATTTTGCAAAAGTGTTTGCTTTGGTCTTTTGCATCTAACTACTGAGTTTCAATTTAATCAGATCAGTATTTTTCGAGTTATCGTGAAAACAAAATTTTCAAATTTTCAAAAATTTTTTTTGCCACTTTAGGGCCGTCCGTTCAACACAAAACTTCGCAGGCATATAAAGGTCATGATTCTACAATCTGATGCCAAAGTTCAAAAAGATCGAGTGATCGGTTCCGGAAATATTCATAAAAAACGTTTTTATTAAAAACGGCCTTAACTCCGAAACCGCTCGGTCGATTTCGCCCGTTCGAACTTGTCCGAGATATTTACGCTACGAAACTACCCTGCAAATTTCAACGCTCTAAGTCGTTCCGTTCGAGAGTTATCGTGCTAACGGCCGGACCGGCCGGCCGGACCGGACGGACAGAATTGAATTTGACCTCGAATTCTTCATCAGGGAGTCGAACCCAATCGTTTGAGACCATTTTCGAAAAAAAATTCAAAAAATACAGACATTGTGACGAAATGATAGCACGCTGTTCCTTGCGGAACACGCGCGCAAAAATTATGAATTTTAATGAAGTAGATGTTCAAAGTGTTCACCGCGAACGCCTTGGCAACATCCTAAACTCAAACACATTTTTTTCCAACATTACTCAAAAGCTCTGAAGTGATCGACCTAATCGCGAGTGTTATTCGATCTTTTACGTCATTCAAATCAAGGGGTTTAGTTTTGTGCCCAATGCGCTTCTCATATCTCCACAAAAAAAAGTAATGGGTTAAGATCAGGGGATCGCGCTGGCCATTCGATCCTATCCACCGATTTTGACATATTGCGTCGAGGTACTGCCGGACATTGCGTTGGTAATGTGGTGGTGCTCCCTCCTGTTGGAACCATATTGTATTCCGTGGAACTTGAGTATTTCCTTGATCAGGATATAAATTCGCCAAAGTTCGAACGACATAATTTTGAAGTATTGCTAAATATTTACCGTTATTCAAATTGCCCTCAATGTAAAAGAGGCCTATTATATGGTTTCGAAAATTTCCTGCCCAAACATTAACCTTTTGAGGGAATTGCGTGTGTTCCTCTCTCATCCAGTGAGGATTTTCGGTAGACTAATAGCGGCAGTTTTGGCGATTAGCATGGCCGTTGAGAGAAAAAGTGCCCTCATCAGAAAACAAAACGTCTACTAATTGGATAATACTGTTATCCAAAATGTCCATCATTTGTTCACAAAAATAAGTTATTCTATCAAAATTGTCTTCGAAGATCTCCTGGGTATGTATCATTTTATAGGGATGCACTTTATTTTGTTTGAATATGTTTAGAATCGATGTATGGCTGATATTGAATGTTGTGGAGGCATATCTACTCGATTTATATGGATTTTCTTCAAAGTCAAGCATCACATCTGATTTCACCTCCTCACACAGTGTATTAGCAGCTGCTTTTTTAATCTGCCTTACATACCCAAACTCGCGAAACTGATTCTCTATTGTATTATTATCCGTTGGGTTATAGGCGGCAAATTGGGAAATTTTTCATGACATGAACAAGCGACTTGCTTATGGTACTTTGCGGCAGTATATCAGGATATTACTCACTGCATATGTGTACTTTTTTTTGTGTTCAGGTGTTATCTCCGTAACCAATCAGTTGTAAAATTGTTCTCTTGTGCATTTCCGTTAATCGAACGATTATTCAAAATTATCAAATTACACAATTCATAAACTACAACTGATCAGCACAAAACAATTTGCAAAACCGTTCTAAAGAAACTAACTTTGCCACAAAAAGTGGTTTACTTAGTTTTCATGGTATCTGGAAAACACAGTGTTTTTTTTCATTTTCTTTCTATCACATCTTGAAGTTTAGTTTTATTGTAATAAGATTTGGGAATATTCGAGGGAACATTATAATGAATTTCGGTAATTACATGATTTTATTTTTTTTCCATTTTGAGCTTTGCAATAAACATGGAAGTGATAACATTTCTGAATAGAAAATGACGAGACTTTTCAAACGATGGATATTTCAATTTGACACGTTTCGGGATTTTTCATAAATATGTACAGCAACCAAGAATGAATTTATTCCATTTGGCTTTTCCACACTGTATACAGGGTGAGTCTTTGACCACTGCATTAATTTTAACCAAAGATTCCTCTCATCAAATGAAACACTTTTTTCATTTAACATTTTTCCAAATTCAGCTCAGGTAAAAAGATACAGGCTGTTGAAATTTTGAAAAAAAATCAGTTTTTATTTTGTAGCTTTGACATCCTTTTTTCGAATAAAATGAATGTTGGCGTAAAGTTTCCTATAACTATGATACATATTTTCCAAATATTAGTTATTTTCTACTTCTACTGGTTTTTTAGTTATGGACTCGTGGATTCATAAAACTAAACGAAATTAGCATAAAGAAAGCATATAAAGTTTTTCTTGAGTCATTTCAAGAATATTCGATCACTTTAGAACATTATATTATTCTTCATCATTTCTCCTTAAATGCACCGTTTTCGAGATATTCTTCATTGAATGTTTTAAAATGGAAAACTCCAGAAATTTCACTACTTTTATGGATCCGTCCCTGAGCGTTGGAATCCCGAATCAAGCTGTAAACCACGTTACCATGCCTTATTCTCGTCCGCCAACAATGTCATAGATAATTAATATGCGGGAGTGTATTAGCACATTGTGAAATCTTTAAACGCTTGTAACTTTTTACCTGAGCCGAATCTGGAAAAATGGTAAATGAAAAAAGTGTTTCATTTGATGAGACGAATCTTTGGTTAAAATTAATGCAGTGGTCAAAGACTCACCCTGTATAATAAAATGCTCTACTGTGACGGATTCAAAAATCGACGAAACTAACAGCAAATTTAAAAATTCCTGGACTTCTATGTGATGCCGTTCCCTCTCAACTCTCCAATTATCCCTATTATCTATCAAAAATTCTTAAATTACGCCCAAGACGCAATGAAAAACTCCGGGAATTGGAAAATTAAAGATTTGCAAAGGCCATTAGAAACAGTAAAATCGAATTTGGAACTTGAAAAAATACATATTCATACTCTAATTTTGAAAAGTTTCTTACTTTTAACTTGTTTCAACTACCTGGAGGCTGGTTCAAAATAAGTGACATTCAAAAAGTTACATCATTCAAGAAGTTACATCATTCAAATTATAATATTCTCTTGGTCCTTTAATAGCATACTCTGTAATAATAAGGTGCAATTTCAAGGTTGAAACATCTTTGTATGACTAAAAAATACAACTCCGGAATGAAATTGAACCTGATTTAAAGACCACTTTCACTTCCAATAATATAACTAGGTAAAAGATTTGTTATACAGAGTGGTCCACGAGTAACTGTACATATCATGGGGAATAGATGGTACCCAGGGAAGTCAGAAAATAACAATTAAATATGGTCTAATGCAGCCCATACACGCTCAATATTATTGTACAGTATTTTATATTTGTGCAATATAATTGATCGTGTGTGGGCGAAATTGAAAGGTTGCGCAATATATTGCACAACCATCAATAATCGCCTCTATACGATAGAAATGTTTGAACAACCAACATATTGTACAATAATATTGACCATCTAGGGGCCACCGTCGATATATTGTGCAACCCACATTGCACAATAATATTGAGCGTGTATGGGCCGCTTAAGGCTCTTTGAATATGACATACAGGGTAATTTATCGATTTGAGCAGAACTTTTGGTTAACTATAACTCCAGAACGTTCAACGAATTATTTTCAAATTTGGCCCTGTAACTTTCCTTATTGTTTTACCCAACATGAATGGTTGGCATAATGGACAAAACGGTTTAGGAGTTGAAATTTTGTTTTCCCAATAACTCAAACAATACAGATCCGATTGAATTGAAACTTGGTAACCAGTTGTAAAATGCCGACACAAATACTTATGCAACATTTCGTGAGGATCGCATCACTAGAAAATTTGAAAACTATTTGTCTTCCAAAAAATTTATTTTTCAGAAACTATCGGTCAGAATCCGCTGAAACTCCGCACATACCTTACAGTCGCCATTTTACAATCGAGTAGCGAATTTCAGCTCGATCGACTGAATAGGCGTGAATAGACAGTGGAACATGCGCGCAAAAGCTCCGGACTTCACGTTAGTGTTTTTCTCGCATTTATTGTTTTTTTTTGTTCCCTTCACAGGGCTGTATCTTTACAGAGTTGCCAAATTAATTTTTTTCATATACAATAGCAATCTCTTTCTCCAACAAGGATTCCACCTTGAAATTTTTCGCAGTTATTACACCCTGTATATTATGCTCGTATACATAGCCCGTTTACATCTGATTAAGTGAGATTACATTTGCTTTATAACTATACAAATTGTAGCAAGTATTTCATTCAATTCATAACTGGAAATAGCTCTTTATCATATATTGTTGTAACAGGATTGTTTATGGGGGGCTTCTGGAATGGAAGGAGCAGCCATTTACAATTCCATGATCATCTATCACCACAACTCTCCAGCATGGGCAGAATTAGCAAGATTAACATTACCAATAGATAAATTCGCTGGAGCTCATGTAAGATTTGAATTCAGACATTGCTCGAGTAAGTTCATAAAAATTTATATTCAACTCAATATAACTAAACCTGTTTTCAGCAAGAGAAAAGAATGATAAAAAACTATTTGGTTTCTCTTTCATCCGCTTAATGGATAAAGACGGCGCAGCTATTCAAGACGGTTCTCATGAGTTATACATATACAAATGCGAGGATCTGCAAAAGCTAGAGAATTGTGGCTACCTGTCCCTTCCAGCTTTCGGTAAAGACTACGAAGGAAATCACGAAGCTAGCGGGCAATTTTCTAGGAGTCAGAAAGAAGCAGTATTCATAAAAACTCTTCTATGCTCTACAAAATTGACTCAGAATGGTGGGGCACATCATATTTCCGTTATTTTCAAAATTAGTTTCATATCATTTGTTCACAGTTGATCTCTTGGCTCTATTGAGATGGAAGTCGCACCCAGAAAAGATACAGGATTCTTTACAAAGGGTGTTAAAACTGGGTGATGAAGAATTGGTAAAATTTTTGCAGGATGTCCTGGATGCTTTATTCGCTTTATTCTCAACTGAAGATGGAAATTCAACTACATACAGTGGATTAGTTTTTCACGTACTGGTTTCAATTTTCATCTTATTGGATGAATCTAAATTTCAACATTTCAAACCAGTTTTGGATGCTTATATTAGAAATCACTTTTCTGCAGCTTTGGTTTATAAGTGGGTCGTAAGTTATTACTTCGAGATAATATCATGCTATCTTGTGAATTTCTAGGGGTTTGCTTACGAGTGTTCAGCACTGTGCAGATTGGATTTTGTCTTTCGAGAAGCAGGAACCTATCCAAAAGTGCTATAAGAGTTTGGAATATATCTTCAAACTCATAATACAAAGCAGATTACTCTTTTCAAGGGCCACTTGTGGACAGTTTGAAGATAGTTTCAAGAGAGATTTGTACGCTGTATTCAACTCATTGAATAAAATGTTGATTATGACAGAACCAAATATCACCAATACACAGGTTAGTTATTCATATCTGTTTCTAGATTTGAAAAGGTTTTTTTAATGGGGTATACATGTAGGAATTAAATTCCAGCAAGTTATTGAATTGCAACTCGGAACTAGTTAGTGTTAGGATTATCTTTAAGGGTGCAAATCACGCGGTCTGAAGCGACACGCGACACATTAGACGGTTTCTGGACTCTTAGGCGCCCCAAAACCAACTAAGATATCTCTAATAATCCAAAAGCCGTTACCAAAGAACATTTACCACTCGACGGGGGATCGAGGGACGAATCCCAAAATTCGGCTCTATGGCGCCTCGAAGCCGCTTTGGGAGTACAACCCTATGACAGCGGTGAAAAGCCGTAGTGGAAGGAATGAAACAGAGTGCCTATAGTCGCGGCGAGTGTATCGAGTTCTAGGATTGGATCCCTTTAAGATGGAGTCGTTCGGTAGAATTCTTTAGACGCTCCAAGACGATGTTAGTTTCAGGACTTTGATTCCTTTTAGACTGACGACGGCAAAACGAATAGCGTTGATACGAGTTTTATACCTTGTAATAAGACGTTATTGGAAGACGAGACGGTTCACGTTCAATATAAGCTATTCTACGACGCGATTCTAATTAGCCACCTCTCAGAGTAACTTTCGAATCATTGAAGCAGTAATTGTTGATTCAAAATCCGTAGTCAAATTCCGTCCGTACACACGATAACTTTCGAATGAAGAAATTTGCTGAAAGGTTTCATGTCGAAATGTGGCGGTCTAGTTCGTGATTGGGAAGAATCTGCCCAATGGTTTCCGACATACTTATACTCATTTGAAATATTATTTTCCCAATAATTTACAGGTGTGCAAGAACGATTTCGGGGTTCATGCCAAATCTCTAATAACCGTAAATTTCAGTTGTGTACGTTGTTACAAATCGGTAAATTATATTGATCGTTACGTGAATGAGCGCGATAAAGCTCTTGACCCCATGTCAGTGCATTTATAATTTTTTTACTCATCATTGAAATATATTTTTCAGGTTGCCTTACTTCTATCTATCAGTTCAGTTTATGAACAACTGGTGGACGTTTTACCAATATTAGAAGTTTCAAAGATAGCTGCTACTATGTTAGATACAATTCCTAAAGAGTTACCTCCACTGCTAGTCCAAGCTAAATTAGTTTGTATAAAAAATTTAGTGTCAAGCAAGCTATTCCAAGATGACGGTATGTTTTTTTGAATATTTAATGTGGAAATTAAAGTTGAATCCTTTTTTTTTTCAGAATCCAGAAGCCTATTGTTAGGCTGTGCTTGTAAACACTTAAGATTCCATATCATACATAGAGATGAGTTAACGTTATGTACTGAAGTGTTATCGGAAATACTGGGTTATCTCTTTAAACAGCGTAAGATATGTGACGAACAAGGAAAGATAAATAACTGCATACATCATGATGTTGACACTTTATGTATTAGCATCTTGGAAGTTTTGCTCCAGACAGTTTTGATGTTGCTTGATAAAGATACTAAGATAATAGTGAGTTGTTGGATAAAAATCAGCTGTAAATATTAATTTGACTTTTTAGGGTTGCTTAGTTGCTTGTATGCTTGGCATATTGCAGTTGTTAGACGAGTATCACTATAAACGGTTGTGGGAAGTTCTTATGGGCCCTAGTCATGATCGGAAACTGTTGAAAGACTTTCTTCTCAGAGTGTTTTTGGTATTCCGTAATTTAGTTGTACAGGAAGTCTATTCCATAGATTGGTTAGTGATCAAAATGGTTATGAACAATATCATATTGAAATCTCTCCAAGAATTAGCCCAGCCGTTAGCTTTCAAGTTTCTTGATACTCATACAGGATACATCGATAAAGAAGTAAGTTGCAAGGATATTCCCAGAAATACCCGACTTGACCTCTAGATGGCGTTTTCCATTTGAAAATAACGACTGGGGTAGAAAGTACCAACCTTATGAAGACTAAGTTTGACATTTGAGAACGCTTGTTGATTAGAATTTGTATGGCTGATATCACTATCAAACAATCAGTGAAATTATTGTAGACATAAAAAATGGAAGTATTTGGAGAAATATAAAAATTTGTTTTACCAATGCAATGCAACAGTTCCCTTACATGTTATCAATGATATAATGCTCAAGTTGCTTCCTCAGGCACGCTATTTGCCATTTACTCAGCCTCCTTAGATTATTTTCTGTTTTAAAAACTTTTAGAATGGCTGGATGGTCACAGATTTACCAGTAATGAAGAGGTAGTGTCTATGTTTGAGGGCCATTTTGAGGAGCTGGATGATTCTCACTATCAAACGGGTATCGAAGCCATTGAACATCGCTGCGAAATGAGACGTGGATAAAAATATAGATTTATTCATATTTTTAGATTCTCTGTGAGGTCGGGTATTTCTGGAACTACCCTCGTATTCAAATTTATTTTATGCGGTTTTATTTGTTTCAATCAATTTCAGCTTTGGACAAATTACTTCAATTTGGCTGTGCATTATTTAACGCAGGAATCCCTTCAGTTGGAACAGTTTTCCGACGTGAAGAGGGAAAAAATCATAGAAAAATATGGCGATATGAGGGTTTTGATGGGATTCCAGATTTTATCCATGTGGTCACAATTAGGTGAGTTTTCAGTTCATTAATTTTCAACTTATCGAAGGTGACTGTAGCTGATTACTAATAACTAAAAAGGCATACGGCGAAATATTTGTGGATTAACCATGGTTGTTACCAATCATTAGCGTAACTTAGCCACTGAATGACAAACGAAGGAGCTCCAGGAAACTTAAACCCTATGATGGCGATGTTGTTTATGTTAGACCGATGCCGATTGAGCCAGTAGCCCGTGCTGCAGCCTAGATAGGCTTATTGCATCTCGGTCTCCTATTAGCTGACAGGGTCTCATGGTTGATCTCCTTGAGCTCAGGTTGCTAGCTGCCATAAGGTCTCTTAGTCTCTTAGTCGATCCCCTGCAGCTCAGGTTAATTTAACCAAGTTAAGTCCATACTGACATTATATGGGTCTCCTGTAACATCCCCACTGCCTTGTTCCTGTAGTACCTACATAAGGTCCATTTTACTAGCAAGTAGGATTAAGTCCTTGACTAGGTTCCTCGAACGCTTTCTCGTACCCAGGGTCGTCGCCCCCATAGTGAAGTCTCCATCGTGTGTATGCTGGACAGTTAAATATGAAATGTGAGGCAGTTTCGAATCCCCCATGTTGTTCAGGGGCTTTCTTAGGGTACAGTGTCCGGTTAGTAGGCCAGTTACTGCCCTGAGCTTACTCCTACTCAGTAGTAGGACTTCTTTAGTTAGTGAGGCGCAGGGCTGTCCCATCATTAACTTACTATGCCGCTGGCCCGAAGTTTTGTTCCAGTGCCGAGTGTGCAGGGATCCATTTTTCAATGACGCCTTTCACAGCCGATTTGGTCATCCCTACTCCCGGCTCTGGCCCGAAGAGGGGGATAGCCAAGCTCTCTGTATCGAGTGCGTCAGCCCTTTCATTAACCCTTTTTTTCTTTTCTTTAACCCCTCGCAAAAGAGAGTCAGGGACTGCGATGCAGATTACCTATATGACACCATTACGACGCGTAAACATTCGGTTTAGTGTGGTTAGGGAAGACCACAAACCAATACAACATTGAATAAACCACAACCTACTATATCTACTAGCCTGGAAGATGATAAAATGGCAACACAGCTCAGAGACGTACGTCAGTCGAACGTTTGTTAGTTTGTTGTTGTTGTTGTTTGTAAAAATGGACGATTACTTCTGATTCTGGAGTTAACCTTTATTGTTTTTCGCGGGCATTTCGTGGTATTTTTTGTGTACAACGGTGTCAAATGTGAATTAATGCAATGCAGTGATAAATATGGTCGGATATTTATATGTTCTGTGATTAAACTGCAGTGTGTAAATAGTGAAATTTCCTTTGGATTATTTCTACTTATTGGAGATGAGTACATTTCAGTTCAGACTATAGACAACAAGATGGACAAGAAATATGAGTGAAATAGAACTTTCATTTCTTCCGATTTTATAAAACATTTTGATGACCTTTCTAATAATTTTTCAACAAAAATTGATACATCTGGACAGGACATCAAGAAGCTCAAATAATCTATTTATTTTTATATATATGTATTCAATTTCCAAAAGTCTGCATCTGTAGACGCTTCAGTGAAATCAATAAGGACCTTATTATTCATCTTAAATTATGCATTAAAAATGTTAGATTTTCTGCAGTGATTTGAAATGGATTCTTCCTTTCGATCATACCTTTACCCGAGCAGATGGTCTCAACCACAGATCAATAAGTAAACATTTCCCGCTACAGAAATATAATTAATGGGGATTCAGATTCGGAATTAATCAATTTGCTTTATCAACATTTTTACACAGTTCAGATCAAAAAATAATTTAATGTGAATTTACTCTTTGTAGCATTGAATTGATATTCTGAATTCACATAGACTTGTAGCATCCCATAACTGTCTAATCGTCCTGAAAATTTACTCACTTGTTAATTTTGGGTTTTAGATAACGAATCTGAAGTTGAAAATCCGTGCTCTCTTCTAGTTTTTTTTTAAAATCCCAAAGTGTCCAAAATCACAACACTTCATCTCGTAATTACATTGTTTTAAACTGTTTTATCGGTAAATATTCATCATAAATAAGATCTTATTGTAGTCCTCATCATTTTACGACAGTAAATCATTTGAAAAATGATGAAATAGTCGAAATTTCATCAAAATCCAGCGCTACCGCATTGAAGGAGTATGCCTCTAAGAGACGATTAATTGCGGCGTTGTCAGACTGTGTTCCAGGCTATCTCTATAGTGGGCTGTGAATAAACTAAAATAGTTCATAAGGGTCTTCCTAGGAGGCGCTGGCAAACTGTATGTCAGGTAATTCGAAACCATAGGGTTTAAGTTTCCTAGAGCTCCTTCGTTCGTCATTCAGTGGCAAAGTTACGTTGATTATTGGTAATAATCATAAAACCTGTGCTTATCTGTCCTAAATAGCGCTTTTCTCTTTGGAGGATCGTTCAGCGATGACGTGGCACAGAGTTCAAAAATCGAATTAATACCCAGGAGAATTCATTGATTTGCCTAAAGCAAGAACAGACATTAAGCTTCCCATAGTCACCTATGAGACACACCAAGTAACTCAGCCTTTCCCCTTTGAATATTATTTCATTTTTCTCCCACCCATATCGAGGTTTTCAATCACAGGAAAATTTAGAAAAACGTTAGTTGAATTTATATATATATATATATCTATATATATATTCGCTGTTGTATGGAGATAATAGATGTTATATCTCTGGGATGTTTTATATTGCGCGCTTAAGCTCATGACTTTACCTCCAAGCTTCTTCACAATTTTTTCAAAGAATGAACTATGTCATTCTTATCTCGATCATGAATCAGGGGTTAATGTTCAGCACTGATTTATGTTCACAGGGGAGTGTAAACTTGCTTTTATACCTTCTATGGTGGGTCCATTCTTGGAAGTTACTTTGGTACCAGAAATTGAACTTCGCAAAGCTACGCTGCACATTTTTTTCGATATGATGGAATGTGAGCAAAGAGCAAGGGGCAACTTCAGACAAGTAGAAACTGAATTAATAGATAAATTGGATACACTTATATCAGAAAATAAGGGAGATGATGAATATAGAAGGCTTTTCAACACTATGTAAGTTTCTTTAATTCTTGTTATTTATTAATGATTTGATTGACAAAATATAAAATTTTTCATGCAACTTAAGGGAGCATTTGAGTAATGTGTAAGTATACAATGATCTTTTTTTTGTTGTTACTGGGTAATAAATTCCTCAACATCACAGTTACTACTATAAATGTTTCTTGTAGGCTTCTGGGAAGAGTGCAAAGTGAAGATCCTACTTGGAAAGAGAGTGGGGCAGCATTCATCACATCAGTTAGTCGCTTGTTGGAGAGACTCTTAGATTATAGAAGTGTTATACAAGGAGATGAAAATAGAGATAAAAGAATGTCATGTACATTCAATCTTCTCGTAAGTTCAAATGAGCTACTACTACTGAATTTTTGTTTAACCACTGCGTACATTTTTAGAATTTCTACAAGAACGAATTCGATCGTAAGGAAATGTATCTTAGGTATATATACAAGTTACACGATTTGCACTTTTCTGCTGAAAACTATACAGAGGCCGGTTTTACTATGAAACTTCATGCAGATCAACTGAGTTGGACCAATCATACGCCAGTAACTGATATTCATAATGCCAATTTAACTGAAAGCCAACTAAAGGAGAAACTGTACTTGCAAATGATTCATTATTTCGACAAAGGAAAGGTGCATATAACTACAATTAAATCTATAGATATATATTCATTATACCCTTCTGGCAAACCAAAGTCTTAGGTGCCACATATCAATGTGATGAACAGAGATGGCACTACCATAGCAAAGCCCTTAGATAACTAAAGAACAGAAGACGCAGAATAAAATCACGATTTTGCTGTATTTCCCTCTTCAACTGTTACTCATGGTCCACTGTGAGAGAAGTGTTTAGTGGATCTTCGTCGCTGTCCACATTCAATTTTATTGGAGGCTGGAAAAATTCGCCTTCTCGTCCCCCTGTTTGGAAATAGAGGGAATCATTGTCGTTCTCTGTTCAACTTTAGGCTTTATCTGACAATTTGATTCATCACATATATTATTCGGCACTCAAAACCTTGGTTGGCGAGACATGTATGTAAGATAAGCTAATTAATGACATTTTCAGTGTTGGGAAGAAGGCATTCCTTTATTAAAAGAGTTGGCAGCTGTTTATGAAGAACAATCTTTTGATTATAAAGCTCTGAGTGATATATTGAAATATCGTGCCAAATTTTATGATAATATTTTGACTCAACTCCGTCCCGAACCTGAATATTTTAGAGTTGGTTACTATGGTCTAAGTTTTCCACTCTTTGTCAGGGTAAGTTGTCTTCATGAGTTTATTTCAGTTTTCAATGATATCTTCTTCCTTCCAGAACAAGCAATTCATTTATAGAGGTTTAGAATACGAGAGGATAGGTGCCTTTACTCAACGATTACAAACGGAATTTCCAGAAGCCCAGGTTTTAATGAAAAATACACCACCAGATGATTCCATTATCAATTCTGATGGGCAATGTATCCTTTCTTTGCAAACCAGCTTTAAAATTTGAAATCACTATTATTTTTTGTACTGGCTCAAAATTCCTACTCTCTTTGACTTTCCTTAATATCAAAATAGATATTCAAATTTGTAATGTGAAACCAATTCCTGAGCCAAATCCGATTATTTTAGCAAATGGGGTGTCAGAAAAAGTTTCTAGGTATTATCTTTATAATAATGTCAAAAGATTCCAGTGTGATAGACCGGTACATAAAGGAATGATCGATAAAGATAATGAAATCAAGGTGAGTTCCGCTAAGTGTATAGATGGATGATTTGATCTTGATGACATTTACGTCCTCTACTCAACATTTATTAACATAATTAAACTACCTGGGTTGCGTTCGAATATTAACTCCGTAGAGTAATATTTACCAAATTGCGTCCGAAAACGTAAGAGTTGAGTAAATTTTACTCTGTGACTGTCGTCCGAAAAGTCTGAGTATTCGACTCGGAGTTCATTTTACTCCCGTCAAAATTGCCATAACTCAAGGGACGGAAAATCTAGTATCTTTGTATCACTGTTTTATGAATATTTTGTGAGGTAATTTAATAGTTTTAATACTGCTCACAATATACTCGTATATTTATGATTAGAGTTACATATATGTGAAGAAAACAATAATAATAGGATCTTTCTAAAACCAACACCTAACCTATTTTCCGATATTGGCACCGTCTGTCACTGTCAGAGTTAACTCCAGAGTAAATCTGTTACACCTTCAAAAACTCTTCTCTACTCCGTGGAGTTAATTTTCGAACACAACCCGGAGTATTCGACTCGGAGTTCATTTTACTCCTGTCAAAATTGACATAACTCATGGGACGGAAAATCTCGTATCTTTGCCTCACTATTTTATGAATGTTCTGTGAGGTATATTAATATTTTGAATACTGCTCACAATATATATTTATGATTAGAGTTACATATATGAGAAGAAAACAATAATAATAGTTTCTTTCTTAAACCAACATAACCTATATTCCGATATTGGCACCTTCTGTCACTGTCAGAGTAAACTCCAGAGTAAATCTGTCAAACCTTCAAAAACTCTAATCTACTCCGTGGAGTTAATATTCGAACACAATAAATATTTAATTTTCGAATGATTAGTTGTAATTGTATATTTTTGTCTGTCACATAATATTACAGCAATTTGTATCATCATCATAATAAATAATATATTCATTAATTGTAATATTTTTAATGTAATGACTAAACATAATTTGTTAAAACTTCATGACCAAAACTAAATTTTCATTATAGTTGATAAAATACCTAAAATTTAATTGCTGATGTGGCAAACATGTATAAGAAGCATTAGGTTTGCAACAGATGGAAAATATATGAGTTGTCAAGTTGATAATTATAGTCGCGCTACTATTTAAAAACTTCAATGGAAATTATTTATTCATTCTCGTGAATAGATAATAGAGCATGCGCGCAAAAGATCCTGATTTAATGTCAGTGCTTTCCCCGAATCTTTAACATGCTTTTACAGGCTTTACCTGCGCAATAATATCAGTTCTTGAAAATATTCGATCGGTACAATCAGTGATAAAAATAGTTAAGAATTCCAAAAGTGTGCGATTCATGAAATATTAAAAAACAAGTCGTGCAAAAGGCATAAAAAATGTGGCACAGAGCACCCCAAGCTTTTCGCTGAATAATAATTACATTTTCATCCATCATTTTGTGTAAATGCTCAAAAATGTTTTAATTTTTTAGCTCAATTAATCATTAAAGTGTTTCTTTAGTTTTTTAAACTATTATTTATTTAATATACATCTCATTCATCCATTTTTGTTATATCATATTATATCTTCTATGAACGTGTAAATACAGACTGAAGGACTTCAGTCGATGTGATTGTTATTATTATTATTAACACTCAAAAACCACAGTGAAATATATGACTATACAATTAAATGATACTAAGAATGTAGAATAAACTCGGAGAGAGAGAGAGAGAGAAATCAACTTTATTGATTATGAATCAAATGGCTATCGACCTCAGTCTTCCAGCCAGTTACATGGATTTCTATTTTACAAAAAATTTATTTAGTTTTAAAAGATGTTATTCTAAGGATATCAAATATTCAAATACTGGTAGTGCTGGTAATTTCGCCTTCATTTCTCCATGGTAGTGGTGTATAAGTGAATCCACAATTCTTCTGTTGTTCTGGTTTGAGATGAATTTTTTGCCCAGTTTATTCATTCTCTCCAATATCGGTTCTATATCCGTAGTGTCATATAAAAGTTCATTAGAAGGGTTGTGTAATGGGTTGTTGGGATTTCTTAATTTAGTTATTTTTCTTAAGCAAGTTCGTTCTGCTACTTCAATGTTTTTTAGCGTTGTTTATGAATGTTGTAAATCCATAGTCTAATAAGGGCCTGCATATCATCATATATATTGTGCTTGCTGTCTTGTAGCTGATTCCGAGGTTTTTATAGGTGAGAGATCTAAAGTGTCCAGCTCTAGCGATGGCTGCTTTCTTTTGTGTTTTTATGTGTGCTTTGAAGTTAAATTTGTTATCTATTTGTATGCCCAGGAACCTACACATACTTGTAGGTGTGACTATGTTATTCCCAAGTTTTATATTTTTGGAGTTTGCATTGATTTTATGATTGAATATTATCAATTTTGATTTGTTTGGATTTGGCTGGATTCTCCAACGTCTCATCCATGCTACGGTGACATCTGTAAGTTTTTGTAATTTTTGCAGGCATTTGTTTGTTGTAGTATCATGAGTCATTAAAGTTGTGTCGTCAGCAAATTGCAGTATATATGCCTGTTAGTTGATGTGGTGTCCTCTTTCGTTATTGTGATTGTACATGTCGTGGCAGTATAGGTTGTATAGCAAAGGCGAGAGGGGCGAACCTTGTGGGAGACCTTGTTGTGGTGTAAATGATCGTGATATTTCGTTCTTCACACGAACCTGAAGCGTTCTCTCTATCAAAAATTGGTCTACAATTTTCAGTAGGTAGTTTGGACATTGTAGGTGGAATAATTTGAATATAAGTCCGGCATGCCAGACACTATCAAAGGCCTTTTGGATATCCATAAATAGGGATGCCGACTTTCTTCCTCTTTTCTTGTTACACTGTATGTTTGTTGTTAGGATTGTTAGAGGGTGAGCGGTTGAAGTTCTGCATTTGAATCCAAATTGGTAAGGTGGAATGGCTTCTCCTATGTTTAGGCGAATTCTCTCTGACAGAATTTTTTCAAATGTTTTTCCCAGTACCGAAAGTAATGTGATAGGTCTATAGTTCTCCACTTTTGTATGGTCTGTCTTGGCCTTAGGTATAGTAATTACAATGCCCTTTTTCCATTCGTTGGGGAAGTAAGAGTTTTCAATACAGAAGTTGTATATTTTTATCATTATGTTGTGGATTGTAGTGTCCAATTTCCTTAATATTTTTCTGGATATGTTATCATAACAAGGTGTTGTTTTTTCCATGGTTTAGAATAAACTCATATAACGTTAAATTATAATTTCAGAGTTTATGGATTGAAAGGATGACTATAGAAGTTGAGCATCCCTTACCAGGCATCCTTCGATGGTTCGAAGTTATAAACAGGCATACAGAAGAAATACCGCCAGTCAAATTTGCATGCGAAACTATGCAAAATGTAGAGAAAGAATTAAGACAACTCATAATTCTCTATTCCAAAGAACCAAAGAGGAACCTGAATCCATTCACCATGCGCTTGCAAGGAATAATCGATGCTAATGTCCAAGGGGGCATCAGCAAATATCAGCTAGCGTTCTTCACTCAAGAATTCCAGAAATTATATCCAGAACACATGACATACGTTTTTACTTTGAAAAATTTAATTTTAGATGCCACGCAGGTGATGGAAGAAGGTTTGGACCTTCATGGAAAATTGGCATCTGCTGGGGTCCAACCTTTACACCAAAGACTTCTGGAGAGGTTTGCCCAATTGAGAGAAAGCTTGGGATCAATTTGCAGACCTAAACGACAGAAATCTGATAGTATTGTTAAGTGAGTTTTAGTTTCATATCAAAAAATTTCAGAATCTGTTGAAAATTTCTTATTTTACATTTCTCAGTACGCCACTGCCACCTGTACCTCTCGAGAAGAAATATTCAGAAAATGGGTCACATGCAGCTTACGGCTATTTGGGGGATTACAGTGAACCTGATGCCATTTACACCAAACCAATGGTAGGTAGTAAGTATACACATTTGGCAGACTGAGGTCTTGGGTGTCGAATATCAACCTAATATCGTTCTTTCTTTATTTAACTAAAAGTCATCATTGATATGTGGAACCCAAGATTAAAGTTTGCCAGACATCGACACTGATGAGTTCATCTTTGTGTTCAAAAAACTTTTTAACATGTTTATTCGTAATTTCTAGGAAAGTGAAAAAGCTATGCCAAGTAGAGAAGCTCTGGGTCTTTCCTTACCAAGTTCAATTGGTGCACCGCCTATTCCACAACGAGAAAATAGACCAAAATCTCAAGGTTTCAGTAACTTATTTTGTGAAGTGCATACACCTACAAGAGGACCTTTTGAGTATAACAGTTCTAGTTTACCATCTTTTAAAAGCAGGTACGGTAACTAATCAGTTTAACGAATAACTAATATTACAGGAATATGCTAATAATACTATAAATTTAGACCCATAGGTTATATTTTCTGCAATTAAATGTATGATATCAAGATACAAAAATATCCGTGTTAATGTATTAGTGATAAACAATTTTTTTAAAACTTCTGTTATATCTTATTATTATTATCAGAACGGGGTCATGTGGCTTGGTTCAGCCCTTCATCACTGCAAGCGATCCGATCTTTTGTTTTATTACCCAACGTATTCAATCCTAAGTACATTGTCAATGCTCTTAACATACCTGATAACGTCCTTAGGTGCCTTGGCTATCACCTGATAAGGATTTAGAACTGAAAGACCCATATGTAAAATTCTGCTCTGAACATTTTCAAACTATATGCTCGGCTGTTCCTTTTTCCGATCCACAGAGCCTGCATGTTTCGTTTGCTGCCTTGCCATGTGGTACAAGTGGTATTTGTACCGGCAGTGCTACCATTACCTGAAGCTCAGCTTGTGGTAGCAGCAGGAGATTCAAAATATTATTTTTGCGCGCGTGTTCCGCAAGGAACAGCGTGCTATCATTTCGTCACAATGTCTGTATTTTTCGAATTTCTTTGCGAGAATGGTCTCAAACGATTGGGTTCGACTCACTGATCAATAATCCGAGGTCAAATTCGATTCTGTCCGACCGGCCGTTAGCACGATAACTCTCGAACGGAAGGAGTTAGAGGATTGAAATTTTCAGGGTAGGTTTGGAGCGTAAATATCTCGGACAAGTTCGTTAACGGGCAAAATCTACTGAGCGGTTTCGGAGTTATGGCCCTTTTTACTTAAAACATTTTTTATGAATATTTCCAGAACCGATCACTCGATCTATCTGAAATTTGGCATCAAATTGTAGAATCATGACCTTTATATGCCTGCGAAGTTTTGTACTGACTGGATGGCCATAAAGTGGCAAAAAAATTTTTCAAAAATTTAGAAATTTTGTTTCCACGATAACTCGAAAATTACTGATCTGATTGAATTGAAACTCAGTAGTTAGATGCAAATGACCAAAGCAAACACTTTCGCAAAATTTCGTGATCACGTGACATGAAAAATTTCAAAAAATTACTACTATTTTGCGGAATACTTTGCTTGAAATGCCGAAACCTATTTTTGCGCGTATGTTCTGGGGAACATTCGCGTTATAGTTTTGCCCAAATGTGAAATTTAATTCTGTGGTGCCGTCCGGCCGTCCGGCCGTCCGGCCGTTGCCACGATAACTTGAGAACGAAAAGAGCCAGCAACTTGAAATTTTCAGGGTGGGTTGCGCATCCCAATACGACGGACAAGTTCGTTAATGGGTATAATCGGCCCAATGGTTTCCGAGTAATAATTTTGTTTTCAACCAAAATAAATCCGATCGAATTTTAAACTTGGTGAATAGTTGTAGAATATAGACCTAAGGACGTTTATGAAATTTTGTGAGAATCGTATCGCTAGAAAATTATTAAAAAATTATTAAAAAATATTGTTGTTGTCACGATAACCTGAGAACGGAAAGAGATAGCGGCTTGAAAATTTCAGGTTAGGTTGTGCATCTGAATGCGACATTTGAGTTCGTTTATGAGCATAATCGTCCAAACGGTTTTAGAGTTATAGCCATCTGAAATTTTCTGAAATTTGGATGTTTTTTGTTCCTCATTAACTCGAAGAATACAAAACCGATTGGATTCAAACATGGTGAATAGTTGTAAAATATAGACCTAAGCACGTTTATGAAATTTTGTGAGCATCAAATCGCTAGAAAATTATTAAGAAATTATTAAAAAATATTTTTGTTGTCACGATAACCTGAGAACGGAAAGAGATAGCGGCTTGAAAATTTCAGGTTAGGTTGTGCATCTGAATGCGACATTTGAGTTTGCTTATGAGCATAATCGTCCAAACGGTTTTAGAGTTATAGCCATCTGAAATTTTCTGAAATTTGGATGTTTTTTGTTCCTCATTAACTCGAAGAATACAAAACCGATTGGATTCAAACATGGTTATTAGTTGTAGAATGCCAACGCGAAAATTTTTGCAGAATTTCGTGAGGATGGTATAACTAGAAAATTCAAAAAAAAATAATTAAAAATAATTGAAAAAAATTCTATATATCATAAACTATTCGTCCGGCATGGCTGAAATTTTGGGAGAGCCTGCAGAACCTAACTCTACTGCAGAATTCCAAGTTTGACCACGATCGGATCTATATTGTTGGAGAACCGAGCAGCCTTTTGTGAGTTCGGTAGGTGGATGCGAATCGTCGTATGATATGTTGTCTATGGTCGTATTTTTGCGAGAACCTCCAAAAATAAAATATGAATGTCATGATGACATATTATTATACATATATATTCATGGTAAAATCGTGTTATTTCATCACAAATCTATAGGAGATTAGATGATAGCCCTACATTAGTGGTCAGACCTGGTTTTGAAAGAGATCCTCCTTAGGAGGAGGCAACTAAATATTGAAGGGATTTCTATGAACAAGAGTGAATATCTTTGAGGAATAGAGAGGCGATTCTTCTTCAAGAGATCCATGTGCCTTCAGAGGAGTATATTTGCGAGAGGGGACCTTTGAATTTTGCAGAAGGCTTCTGATCTTGTAAGGTGAGAGGCTCATTTGTGGATATTAAATCTCGTGATGGGTAGAAAGGAATTCTAGGCCAGTTTTTCTATCACTAATGAGAATATATCTTTATGTAATAACGGGTGATTTTTTGAGAGCTTTTGGATTTGATTTGAAAAAAATTGGTTCAAGCACTGACGTGAAGTCAGAAGCTTTTGCGCGTATGTTCTATTGTCCATTCTCCTGTATTGGACACTCTTCTTAATCGAATTTACCATGATGAATTCTATTGTCTATTCTCCTGTATTGGACACTCTTCTCAATCGAATTCACCATGATGAATTCTATTGTCCATTCTCCTGTATTGGAGACTCTTCTTAATCGAATTTGCCATGATGAATTCTATTGTCCAGAATGGACAATAGAATTCATCATGGCAAATTCGATTAAGAAGAGTCTCCAATACAGGAGAATAGACAATAAAAATAAATCCAAAGCTAAGTGAGTCAAATACCCTGAATCAAATATATATAAAAAATATTCTGACTCTGACCCAAGAAAACACTATATATATATATATATATATATAAATGAAAATACAATATTTTTTATCGACCAAACTTACTAATAAAAATGATAGATATCGGGAGATGGTCTGTATCGGTACAAAAGAAAAATCAGTTACTTCCTTGTTGGTCTCAATATTTCGTCAAAACAATTGTTGACATCATCAGGAGACAAAAACTACAAAAAAATGTTCACACAATAACAATTATATAAAAAAAATCATCGCTTGAAAAACTTACGACTGTTACGGCTTCCCCTCAAACATAATCTGAATTATGACAAAACATAGGTCTTTCTTCTAAAGATAGTCAGAATTATTACACAAAAGTTGCATTTACCAATAATTCGGGAAACTTCAATATCTGTTATCGCTCGTAAATATGACGATTGACAAAACGCAGACAAACATGCTAAGAAAACAAATCAAATCTGTCCGACTGCGCGAAAGCATCCGAGCCGGTTTAAGTGAGTGAGATGGGCAATATACATGACAAAACAAAGACAGAGGGCTCCAAAAACAAAGAAATTAATTTTGAAAGCGAAAACTGCATTGTGTGGACATCTATCCGTGGAAACATTACAATCTCTGAAGAATACTACAATAAATATTATTTAAACCTTCTGTATCGGACTTGAAATTAATAGCATGTTTCTCCTTTTTAATATGTAGCATCTCGAGGAAAAGCCTGCTCTTGTACCTTGACTCACGCTCCAATATCGTAACACCCTCGAAATTAAAGATATGGCCCATTTTTTGGTGGGGATCAGCTAGAGCACACGAATTCTTCCCAATACGGCAATCACTTTTATGTTGCATGATGCGATTTTTCAACCATTGTTGGGTTTGTCCAATGTACTGTGCCGGACAACCTGTACAAGGTATTCTATAAACCGTGTTTGTGACTAAACCGGTAGGAGTTTAGTCCTTCAGTCTAGAAAAGAGACTCGCAATTTTCGTTAGGCTATATTTAGCTATTCTGATTTCAGAAAAATCCCCAAAAAGATTTGTTATCTGGTGGGTAAGAGATTTTACGAAGGGTAGTTTCCTATACTTGAGTGTCTCGACGATATCATCGGTGGGACCGTCATAAAAACTTCTGCTATAAATTATTTTCTTCAAAATAGGCTTGGGATAACCATTGTTTAAAAACAAAACGAAAAGTTTGACAAGATTTTGCCTTATGAATCTTTCATTAGAGATATGGGGGACTCTATTCCTCATTGCCAATACAGTGTTGAGTTTTTGATTGTTGGGGTGACTAGAACTGAAGTTCAAGAAACGTCCGGATGAGGTGGGCTTTTGATACCAATCAAGAACGATGGTGTTCTCGTCGTTTCTAATAACAACAGTGTCCAAAAAAGGTAGTCTGAGGTTGTTTTCTTTCTCGAGTGTAAATTGTAAATGCCTATCGAAGCTGTTAAATGTATCCAGAACAAGTTGTGTGCTATGTTAAGTTCTGCAAATTAAATCGTCTACGTATTTATAAAAGAAAGGTATCGTAAAGGGGATGGTGGGTATGACCTGGTCCAACAAATAATCCAGGACCACGGTGGCGACAATTGGGCTGAGTGGAGAACCCATAGGTGTCCCAAAAATTTGTTTATAAAAGGCACCGTTAAATCGAAAATAGGTATTATTGAAGGCAAAATTTATCAGGGTCATGAAATTGATTTTTGAAAGAGTGGTATGACCGGCAATTTTGTCCCAATCCGAGTCTAATATTTTTTGAATTAATTCCAACGGTATGTTGGTGAACAAAGACACCACATCCAAAGAGACAAATATATCCAACTGGCAATTGAATTCCGTCCACGGAATTAACGAACGAGAAGGTGTCCTTTATATTATAAGAATTTCGGTCCCCAAAGGCATTGTTCAGTATCGTAGATAAAAACTTGGAAATGTTGTAAGTGACCGAATCAATTGAGCTGACAATTGGCCGAAGTGGCACATTATCCTTATGGATTTTCGGCAGACAATACAAAGTACATTGGACAAACCCAACAATGGTTGAAAAATCGCATCACGCAACATAAAAGTGATTGCCGTATTGGGAAGAATTCGTGTGCTCTAGCTGATCACCACCAAAAAATGGGCCATATCTTTAATTTCGAGGGTGTTACGATATTGGAGCGTGAGTCAAGGTACAAGAGCAGGCTTTTTCTCGAGATGCTACATATTAAAAAGGAGAAACATGCTATTAATTTCAAGTCCGATACAGAAGGTTTAAATAATATTTATTGTAGTATTCTTCAAAGATTGTAATGTTTCCACGGATAGATGTCCCTACAATGCAGTTTTCGCTTTCAAAATTAATTTCTTTGTTTTTGGAGCCCTCTGCCTTAGTTTTTTCATGCATATTGCCCATCTCACTCACTTAAACCGGCTCGGATGCTTTCGCGCAGTCGGACAGAGTTGATTCGTTTTCTTAGCATGTTTGTCTGCGTTCTGTCAATCGTCATATTTACGAGCGATAACAGATATTGAAGTTTCCCGAATTATTGGTAAATGCAACTTTTGAGTAATAATTCTGACTATCTTTAGAAGAAAGACCTATGTTTTGTCATAATTCAGATTATGTTTGAGGGGAAGCTCTAACAGTCGTAAGTTTTTCAAGCGATGTTTTTTTTTTATATAATTGTTATTGTGTGAACATTTTTTTGTAGTTTGTGTCTCCTGATGATGTCAACAATTGTTTTGACGAAATATTGAGAACAACAAGGAAGTAACTGAGTTTTCTTTTGTACCGATACAGACCATCTCCCAATATCTATCATTTATATTAGTAAGTTTGGTCGATAAAAAATATTGTATTTTCATTTATGAATGATGGGATTTTATCACTCTATAAACAACACCTATGGTACTCAAACTGCGAGAATGCTGAAAGAATGGACTAATACCAACAGAAAATTAGCCAACAAGCTAAACCGTCGAATTTTCCTTCTTCGATGCAGATCTGCCACTGTGTTTCCGAAACATATTCAAGATAGTACTAAGAGTTTGCACAGTTTGCTCTCCGGCGATAATGACACAAAATGTAACAACCGTATTAATAGCATTTTAGACATGATATGTAGACGCACATTGTCTTTTGAAATTGAACTAACCTGTAATAGCATCTCGAGAATTAAGCAAAAAATTCAATCGCTGAAATCCAAAGCAGGCAATATTCTGCCAGTTGACGTTTTCACAGCGTATGATCAGAGTTTACTGAGAACTTTTGAAGCTTCCTTCAGAAAGAAAAAATTGAGTAATTCCAGAAAATTCACAAAATTGACCCAAAAACATGTCAAAAATAACGTTTTATTCATTGACAATTCGAAGTGGATTAGGAACCTTTCTAATGTTGACATACCTGGGGATATATCTGATTTTCTGTCACTAGGACCGAATTTCAGCGTAGATTGCACCAACTCAAAGGTTTTGATAAGACAATTTATTACAAGTGTTGAAAAAATTTTAACAGAAATTCCTTCAGCACATACGGACATCCTCAGGGCCAGGGCAACAGGTTTACTAACAAATTATGCTAATAGAACTAGAGATTGCAAAGCCTTCGTTTTGGCGAAGAGATTTCAACAAACTAAAAATTTTTTGAGGTCTCACCCTGAAATTGTAATAGTCCAGGCGGATAAGGGAGGTTGTACCGTGATTATGAATAAGGATGAGTACATTGAGAAGGCTACCATCCTTTTGGATGACGTCGAAACTTACTCAAAATTGAAAAATGATCCCACCACGAATACTCAAAAAAAATTGAATGACCTTTTAAAATTTTTTCATGCGAAAGGACAAATCGACGACAGTGATTTAAAGTTTTTGACCATCCATAATGCATCTTGTCCAGCTTTGTATTGTCTGCCGAAAATCCATAAGGATAATGTGCCACTTCGGCCAATTGTCAGCTCAATTGATTCGGTCACTTACAACATTTCCAAGTTTTTATCTACGATACTGAACAATGCCTTTGGGGACCGAAATTCTTATAATATAAAGGACACCTTCTCGTTCGTTAATTCCGTGGACGGAATTCAATTGCCAGTTGGATATATCCTTGTCTCTTTGGATGTGGTGTCTTTGTTCACCAACATACCGTTGGAATTAATTCAAAAAATATTAGACTCGGATTGGGACAAAATTGACGGTCATACCACTCTTTCAAAAATCAATTTCATGACCCTGATAAATTTTGTCTTCAATAATACCTATTTTCGATTTAACGGTGCCTTTTATAAACAAATTTTTGGGACACCTATGGGTTCTTCACTCAGCCCAATTTTCGCCACCGTGGTCCTGGATTATTTGTTGGACCAGGTCATTCCCACCATCCCCTTTACGATACCTTTCTTTTATAAATACGTAGACGATTTAATTTGCAGTATACCTGAACATAGCACACAACTTGTTCTGGATACATTTAACAGCTTCGATAGGCATTTACAATTTACACTCGAGAAAGAAAACAACCTCAGACTACCTTTTTTGGACACTGTTGTTATTAGAAACGACGAGGACACCATCGTTCTTGATTGGTATCAAAAGCCCACCTCATCTGGACGTTTCTTGAACTTCAGTTCTAGTCACCCCAACAATCAAAAACTCAACACTGTATTGGCAATGAGGAATAGAGTCCTCCATATCTCTAATGAAAGATTCATAATGCAAAATCTTGACAAACTTTTCGTTTTGTTTTTAAACAATGGATACCAAGCCTATCTGCCCTATGTACACCAGTTACATAGGGCAGACGAAACAATTACTCAAGACTCGCATTAATCAACACAAGAATGACTGTAAAAATGATAACCAAAAAACAGGATTATCTCAACATCATAGCCTGACCGGTCATCAATTTAATTTCCATAATCCAGTTGTCCTTAATAGAGAAAATAATCTTTCCAAAAGATTAATAAAAGAAATGATTTTCATTAAGAAAACAGACAGTACCGTAAATCTTCAGACAGACACCCTTAATTTGAATAGTATCTATACAAATTTACTTCATAAAATAAATCATTATGGATGAATACCGAAGAAACCGGGTGTTTGACCTTCACTGCAACATATAGATCAAATAAATGGGAGAGTACAATTTCTTCCCGAATACGCGGTCAGTGCTACTGAATATCTTGAGTATGAACGTTGCAAATATTGGAGTCAACAATTCAAGCTAGTTTCATGAAATTGATACCTGTATGATGTTTAGTTTTTTATTCATTAGACGATATGACAATGACAACAACAATTGTAAGATTGTAATGTATTGATCTTAGGTGAGTAATTGGAGTGTTAGTGGGTGTTTATTGTTGAGCTCGTAGCATTCTACACGACATCTCTTTCATATTTTGATTGTTTAATTGCCAGTCCCTTCAATTGTGAATTTTTATTGAATTTTGGTACAGATTTGATGTTTACATTTGATCTCTTTGTGTTTTTTTTTTAACCATGTGTTTTTCTTCCATGCAATCTCAATTTAGTTGCTGTTGTTTTGTGTGATGTAATTCATATTATGTATTATTTGCTTTTGTTCAATTCAGTTCCAAGATAATGTGTATGTATATTTCTTTGTAGCCTGAGGAAGACGAAAAATAGACGTCGAAACGTAGCTCTAGATCGAAGCATTTTTATTGGTTCCTTCAACCGAAACTATACTTTCAATATCTATAACTATTGCATAACAACGAATAATTGGTCTGATTAATATTCTGATAACCGAAATTATTATGTGTTGGGAAAATTTATTTGTTTCTTATCCGAGAGAAGTCACTGATGATTTCTTTTCTGTCATCAGGGTTTTAGTGCCAGCACGATTTTTTTGTGTCAGGAAGAGAGGGGTTTTTACGTCAGGAGGAGTAGCACTGAGGCATTCGAGTATATACAAGGTGGTCCATAAGTAACGCTGTGAGACAGCCAACGCAGGGTTGCAGATCCCGAGTATATACAAGGTGGTCAGTAAGCAACGCTGTGGGACAGTTAATCGAGGGTTGCAGACTACGAGCACAGAGAGAAAGAGGACAGTATTGCGAGACCATCGACGCAGTATTACGTTCAGGAATAAGGATAATCAGCACGCAAGTTATAGGAAACATTTCTCGAAACATATCTTATACCTGCTATATATATAACGTGAACTTATTATCATCAATTATATAAATTATTATTGTTGTTGTAAAGCGGAAATTGGGGAAAGATTTGTGGTAGTCATATATGATCATAGATAAGAAACGTGGATGCGCCTGAGCTCAAGCGACGCGTATTTGAATCAAATAATAATATTATCTACGTACAATTTCCGCCACCCTTATTCAGGGTTTCACAGTAGTTTTAGTTTATTGAAGCTAAAGACCTGGGTTGTAAGCTACTGGAATAAATTGTTTGATTTTAGCGTGCATATTGTTTTGGTGAATTTAGGAATTATTACATTACGCTGGGGTATCTGGGAGACTTAAATTTACCTGGCGCCCATTTACTAGGTTCCCTTTTTAGAAACCCACTCCCATCTCCACTGGAGCTAGACCGCGGATCCCTGAGTTCTAGTAGCTCCGAATTTAACCACTGCGACTTGGGAACAGTCGTAAGTCGTTATAAATTGGCGCCCAACGTGATTTTTGAGTTTGAGTGGTTGTATTAGACAAATTCACACCAAAGTTGAGGTAAATAGTGGTATTCTAGATATTTTTTTGAGAACTTGCTGTATCGTGCTTCACATTGTGCAAAATTGACGTAATTTTTTATATAGATTTGATTGTATCTGATAATTGTACAGGTTAGTTGAAAGGTGGTTATTTGATTCGCAAAATGGGAAAATTTAAATTGATTATCAATAGGTTGGATAAAAATCAGTTGATATATGAATTGGTTATTTGGGGTTATGTCAGCGGGTACAGTTGAGCATATGCGCAGTAACTTGGCTTTGTTAATTAAGCAGGAGAAGAAGAAGGTTAGTTTCATATACCCAGAGCATGCGTTTTCATTTCAGGATGATAAAGTTGCAATTTCCAACCTGTTAGAACGCTTAGTAAACGAATTTGAAACCATAGATTTAAATTCACCAAATATAGCGAATAAATTCACAACTGATTTGGTACATTTGATAGGTAGGATAGATAGAAGTGTCCCTGTTAAGGAGGATGAAGTAAGTTGTAAGAGTTGTAATTCGAATTTACCATGGTAAATTCGAATTAAGAGTGTCCAATACAGGAGAATGGAGAACATAATTTACCATGGTAAATTCGATTAAGGTTGTCCAATACAGAAGAATGGACAATAGAACATACGCGCAAAAGCTTCTGACTTCACGTCAGTGCTTGTTTTAAGTTCATGCTGCCCTTTTCGGGCATGTTTCGTTATGCGCATGCGCAGATGAGAAGTCATTTTTCTACTGTAGTTTTCGTCAGAGAGGATTGGGGTGGCGGATGCTATTCCTCCATAGAATCCAGACTCCTGATGGGGGTCTGCGCATGCGTGGATTAAAGATGCGATATCTCCCGAACCACTAGTGTTGGAGAATCGGAGTTTTATGTAAGGTGTGTGATTTTGTTAGGACTTTTAGCCGCGAGTAGATTGCGCATGCGCAGAAGAGAAGTGACTGTTTTTGGGTTGTATGGGTTATGTTGGGACTGCTGAGCCAATATTGTGAGGTTTTAAAACATGTAGCGTTCTTTCCGAGTTGAAGTGTCCGTACCGTGCCCCTGGGGCTAATTTTGAAATTGATGTTACTCCTTACGGGCATTTTTCGTTATGCGCATGAGCTGACTATAAGTGATTTAACTGCTGGGGTTTTTGTCAGAGAGGATTGGGGTTTTGGGGTGGCAGATGCTATTCCTCCATAGAATCCCCTGGTGAGGGTCTGCGCATGAGTGGAATGAAGATGCGATATCTCCTGAACCACTGGTGTTGGAGAATCGGAGTTTTTTGTAAGGTGTGTGATTTCGAGAGGACTTTCAGCCGCGAGTAGATTGCGCATGCGCAGAAGAGAAGTGACTGTTTTTGGGTTGTATGGGTATGAGGTTTTAAAACAATATTCATGGCAATTCAGTGCAAGGACAAGTCAGTTTGGGGGATGTAGCGTTGTTTCCGAGTTGAATTGTCCGTACCGTGGCCCTGGGGCTAATTTTGAAATTGATGATACCCCTTACGGACATTTTTCGTTATTCGCATGAGCAGACCATCAGTTATTCAACTGCTGGTGTTTTCGCCAGAGAGGATTGGGGTTTTGGGGTGGCCGATGCTATTCCTCCATAGAATCCCCTTGTGAGATCCGCGCATGCGTGGATTCAAGATGCGATATCTCCTGAACCACTAGTGTTGGAGAATCGGAGTTTTTTGTAAGGTGTGTGATTTTGAGAGGATTTTCAGCCGCGAGCAATTGCGCATGCGCAGAAGAGAAGTGACTGTTTTTGAGTTGTACGGGTTATGTCGGGAGTGCTGAGCCAATATTGTGAGGTTTTGAAAGAATATTCATGGCAATTTAGTGCACGGACAAGTCAGTTTGGAGGATGTAGCGTTGTTTCCAAGTTTTTGCGCGCCAAATGCAGATTGATTTAACAATGAAAGAAAAGTGTAAAAAAGCATTGACGTGGGGTCAATCTGCTTTGGCGCGCGTGCTATAAACATGATTATGATTATACTGACCCTTCCTAACGAGATCCCTCAGAATCTTCTAGGAGCTTGTGTGACTAAGGAGAGTCAGTTGTGTTCTTTTTCAACTTGTTTACTCTATCCTAATGGCAGCTTAGATACAGCATTATTAATTTTTGAACCGACGGTGAATGGTGTCCACTATCCTTTGGGTAGATCTTCGGCTCGCTCTATCCACTGAGCTTGAAGTACTCATCATTCAATTCAAATTAGCCACCGTGAACACGCGCGCCAAAGAGTACTGGCTTCACGTCAGTGCTTTTTTTTTCACTATAATTTTGACAGATATATTTGTATCTTGATATAATATATTGTATATATAGTATTTTGTGTTAGGGGGTAACGTTGCACTGCGACCTTGAGGTCTATTGTGCCCCCCCATCAGAGCTGTTGATGTCATCACCATCTACAGCTCGTCTTCCAGTTCCAGAGTTCTGATGAACTCCAGTATCTGGAATGGCTTCAAGGAGGCTACGTCTTTGCTCCTGAAAATTTCTTGCCCAAAGCATTCCTTGCGTTGGTTAATGATGGCAAGGCATTCTGTAATCAGGGGATCAGGAGTTTCATCCTCCTCCCCACAGAATCTGCACTCGTCAGTTTCTGCTAGCCCTAATCTTATCATATGCTTCCTAAGACATTAGTGCCCTGTGAGGAAACCAGTGAGGTGTAGCGTGCTTTTTGGGGTGATACATTCCTGGGAGAGATCTCCAGAGTATACCTTTTTCAGTTCCTTCTTCCATCTGAAATTCACTAGGTGTATCTACCTACCCTACATTAGGGTTCCGGGCCAATAAAAGAGATTCGTACTTTTTTCTTGGCAAGTGTGTTGACCTCCTCATTTCCTTTAATTCCCGAGTGACCAGGAACCAAGTCCAAGGAAATCCTGTTGTTCTTGCCTACTTCATTGAGTTTTCTTTGGCATCTTGATATTATACATTTAATTGCAGAGAATAGATCTATGGGACTGAATGATAAATATGTTTCATCTGGTAAATGGGTGGAGGACAACCTCTCATTGGACCCTGTACTACAATGACCATATGACTAAACAGCACATATATGTTGTTTTCAAGCTTTACAGGGTCTATATCATTGTGTCCAAATGTTGGTATATTTAGAATTTTCAATGGTATCAAACCATGAGACATTACGTAACTGACACTATTGTAATGGTCTTAATTACTAAATTGATCAAAACATCAGTATAAATAATAAACAATATACATATTTTGCCACAAACACTTTTTATTGAAGCAAAATGCAATACAAATTGCCATTGGTAATGTAATTTTTATATGAATAACAATTTTTATATTTTTCTTAGGGAATCGGATTTATGTGATATTCCTCTACCACCAAAACCTACACATTCAAGAGAACGTTCTCTCACAAAACCACCATCTCCTAGACTGTTGAGACATAGTTCAATGACACCTACTGACGGCATTTCACCATTGAGAAATTCATGGTCAGATTCAGGCACTGAAGAAGCCCCACCTTTACCCCCACGATCTCATAGTAAGTGAATCTGATAGTTCCTTTTATACAATACAATATATCTTTACTACAATAGTCAGTGAAATGGGTAGGAGTTATTGACCACTTTCTAACAATTTTTTTAACACTTTTATCGAATGGAAAATATCCTGTCAAAGGCTTTAAGACAATAATCGAAAAGAACGGAATATCCGCATTCACGACAAATCACCATCGTCATGTTTTGCGAGATTTTGTTCATTTCTTTAACGTTTTCGCTTTTGATTGTATGTTTTGAGGTGTTTTTCTTGCGTAGAGTGGTGGAAAATAGCGCAAATTACAAGTTACTTCAAGAGGAAATTTACCACCTGCTAGAATGGATGCTGCAAAGAGTGCGGTAGTGTGTAAACCAGTAGAGGAGGACTAATCTTTTCCTATAGTTTTTTTTCAAAAACTCTTCATTGGACAGTAAACACAATATATACATTGAGTTCAAAATCGCCAAAGTCATTTCTAAGACTTAAATCAACATCCATAGAGCATTTTCTTCCTAATCAACAACATGCTGGTGACGGAACATTATAATGTTGTTAGTGTTACACATTTTTTCTTTCTTTTTTTAGATTTATGCATAATTACAATAGTCGAATTCAAGTGAATAACCGGAGCAGAGCGGTTAAGACCAATCTCTTGCTAAACATAACCGATCGGTTATAATAGCAAGGGATTGGTCTTAACCGCACTGTTCCGGTTATTCGCTTAAATTCGACTATTATGATGTTACAACATATCAATAACCACTGCAGTGTGATGATATAATCTCATATACAATACTTAACATTAATCAATATCATTATGAACATCCATAAATAATAAATAACCATTTATTATTTTCCACTGCACGTCTAAGATTCTATTGTGCGTATAGATATCGATTATACAATGATAAATATTGCTGCTGCAATACAAATTATGCCCTTTTATGTATAGTTGACACAACCATTGCTAAATATGTAGGATAGTAAGTTTTGAATTGGGTTTCTTAGTTCAAGAATTTATATCTCTCTTAAAAAAACAAGTCCAAATGAGCACAACATAGATTATATTTGTACTATTCACAGAGGATTTCCACGTTTCCAGATGCAGGTTTTCCCTAAGTGAGCTAACTGTATATTTTATTATTCAGCAAAGTGTTGTGATTTCGATGTCACTGAGTATATATTCTTCTCTACAATGCCGGTTTGTAAGTTTTAGCTGAAGATCTTGTTTTCAGCTCCTGACAAACGGGTAAACAGCTTCTCAGGTGACACTCCCCCCTATGTTCCCAAGAGAGGAGCTAAAAAATCTACACCTTCAATGTGCAGTATAGATTATACAGCGTTGGACGAATGTTCTCAAGAGCCAGTTTCAAACTCGTCCTCAAATTGTTTGTTGACAGCTCAAACTGAAGATTCCCATGATTTGAGAGACTCTGGGATAAGTATATCTGAACATGCTCATTTGAATAATTTTAATAACAGCAGTTATGAGGACTTTGATCTGAGGGCACATCAACAAGAAATGAATATCGTTCAAAGTCCACCGAAAGACTGTGAAAAAAGCAATCCCCCACCAATTCCTCCTAAATGTAACTACTTAGGTAGTTCTAGTAACAGTTCTGGTCCACAAGATACCGAAATCAAGAAAGATAATTTCGGTAATGTTGTTAGCCCAGAAAATTATTCTATTCCAAAAATGCAACCAGACACTAAAGCATCTAATATAGAAAATTCATGAAGTAATGAGACTGGTGAGATTTGAGAGGGGTAAATGAAATAGTATATTATTTATTACTGAATTTTCAATTTCGATTTATATTGAATCTTCTGATACTTTACAAATTGAAATTTCTTTAATTATTGAATTTTTTATATCGTGCATCGGAATTTAATAATATTAATTTTTATATGAACTTGATAGCACAATTTTACTTTAATTGTTGTAAATATTAATTTATGAAAAATGAATTCTGCGAAAATTAGGCTAAGTGGAATTGATTGTCCAAATTCCTGCAGAATATAATATATGAAAGAAAAATTTTGAACATACACACATCCATTTGAATCCATATTCACTTGGTATAGAAGCAGCTCCTTATATGTTATTAACCCTAATACTCAAACTACAGGAGTTACTCCAATGAAAAATAGAAATTTATCATGCGTCTATTCATTATGAATGTGTAACGTTCAGCCTCGTTTAAAATGAAACACCAAAAATTATGGGAAGCTTCCCAACAAAATAATTAATCAGCACTAAATAATGTCAATGGTGTGGCATTGAATATCTAAATTGGCATTCTGGTAGCGTATCAAATGAAACAGAGAAAATTAACAAATAGTTTAATTTTATGTCTGGCAATTGGATATTTTGGCAAACTCACATAAAGATAGAATAAATGCGAATTTCTGAAATTTACTCACAGTAGTTTATGTAGATGGAAATCAATATTTTTATAACTGGTTCAGATTATTCAACTAGTCAATGATTCTATTCTGATAAACTGATTTAAAGAGTATATTGTAGTATTCACAAAATGACCATCGAACCTTGTATATTGACAGCAACCTAGATAACAATTACTTTTGTATATTTATTTGGAATTTTATATACATTCAGTCTGAAATCATTATCAATTCCTCAAATTTAAGCTACTTTAATGTTCTGCACTGCTGGAGGAGGTCATATATGACATAACTTATAGAGTATCATGATTATTACAGTTAATATTTTTTATTTAATTTTTCCTCTATTTATTGAACTATTTTTTTTTATTATCAATTGAAGTTTGAACTTTGTCCATTTAAAAATAAGTTATCAGAGTACTGAATTCCTTTGACTTGTACATTAACTCTTCTTGTTTATTATTAAATTCCCAAAATATTCGTATTAGTTGCCGCTCTGGCCAAGAAAATCTATTATTGTTTCTTGTTCTGAATCACACTTGCAATTATGAGACCGTTTGGTCTTCACTTTTTTTGTGATGGTTTTTGATAAACTTGTTATATCTTTTCAAATTGATTCACGCAAAGATAATTATGAATGATCATTATCACTTTAGATAGAATAGATTTGATGTTCGAATAGCTATTTCGATAGGTTGAGCCAAAAATAGAGTATGAATGATGACAGAAGGAACTACACTCTCTTCAGTTAACACTATGATTAGTTCCATTTTTTTAATACAAACTTTCCGAGTAGTGCTCAAATACATCTCAGGACAACCTAAAAAAAAATTATAGCCTACAATATTTTCTTTTCTAACATAAATACTTGATAATAGTAGTATGTGCCAAACCATTGTTCACTTATCTGCCAAGTTACCCCGTTTTATTTGAAATAACCTTTTGAAATAAGTAAAACATAAAACCTTCAGTGCATGGCTCAACAAATATGATTCTGTCTATAATGATTAGTCATTTTCATTAAAGTTCTCTTTCTAGCTCCTTCATACATTTTGGCCAACAATGTACATATGTATTTTTGGCATTTTAGATAAAACTTATATATTCGAAACTATTTTTTCTACAAAGGCTACTATGTTACGGGCCAAAGCAATTAGATATTTTCTTGCTGCTACAGAAATTTCAGTTGTCCATCTGCACATCGAAGTTTGTATATATTGGTGCTATTTTTTTCCACATGGAAAATATTTTTAATATCAATTATTGTCATACTGTAAGTGTGTTGATTTAGCCATTATACTAGTCATAAAGATATTATATTCTATTTTGTATTACAAGTACCTACCTATTGTATTTTCTTATGAATTATTGTATTTTAATTAGATGTAGTTAATAAATTTATCTGAGGTGATCATTTATTTACATTCCTGTGTTAAAGTATGTTGAATACTATCTGCTCCTCAGGCTGACACTGCAAAGAAAATTTTGAAATTTGCCGTCCTTTATATCAAATTATGTTTGGGGCTTGAAGTAAGTTTTTTGGTTCAGTGACCCTTAAAACTTTTGGATTTGCAATATCACAGAATATACCTTAGGTATATTCTGTGTGCAATATTAGAATCCGATTTGACTGGCTGATGAAGAATACATAAATCGAATTTAAGCGAATAACCGGAACAGTGCGGTTAAGAGCAATCCCTTGCTATTATAACCGATCGGTTATGTTTAGCAAGAGATTGGTCTTAACCGCTCTGCTCCGGTTACTCGCTTAAATTCGACTATAGTCAAATTCGATGATGTCTGTCCGTTTGTGGGTACGCGATAATTTTCAAAAGAAGAAACCTGACATTTGCAGGACAGTTTTCATATTGGAATGAGCCCCTGGCTTTCCTGAATGGGCAAAATCCGCCCAAAAGTTTCAGGCAAATATAAGTCGAATTTAAGCGAGTAACCGGAGCAGAGCGGTTAAGACCAATCTCTTGCTAAACATAACCGATCGGTTATAATAGCAAGGGATTGGTCTTAACCGCACTGTTCCGGTTATTCGCTTAAATTCGATTATAGACAGAGAAATATAGGGAAAGAGAATGAGTTTCGACCACTGCGCATCCAAATTTTGGGAGACACTACTGGGTCCGCCATATTCTACTTTGTGACGTCATTTTCGTCTATTCTATGGTCGTTTTGATTTAAATTTCGAGCGTTAGCGAATTTTGTTTCGAGATAATGACGTATTAAGGGTATCATCATTTCGCGCCCCTTTTTTGGAGAAACACATGGCAAGAATGAATTTGCTATTTAAACTCGAGCTTACACTTGCCCTACTTCATTCAAATCAAATCAAATTTATTCAAAAAGGTTAATGAAATATACACATGTTATACACTTATGACATGGGAGTAATATGCGAAATTTTACAAGTAATGCACCTAGGTGAGTTAACTCCTGTTTGTGCATCAATAGCAAGTATTCTATGAACTGTAGAACAATGTAATGTGCTAGCCACCACTGACATGTAATGAAGAAAAATTGGTTCAAGCCCTGTGGACAGGAGCTATTGGGCGCATGTTCATCTTCCTTGTGGCCCGTACTGACCAGTAAAGAAAAAAAGCAGTATCATGTTGAATACCTTAATATTATTGATTATTATATAATAATCGATGAAAATACTGAGAGAGACCCAGGAAATTTGACACATTTTGTCTTATATCTCCAGAAATTGAAATCGTATAGAGCCAAAATTTTGCACAATGTTGCAAAATACTACAATTGACGTTAGTACAAGTTTTTGTTGCAATCTGATGAATAGTTCACGAAAAAAAAATTTTTTTTTCGAAAAAATTAAAAGAAATATTTTTTTAAAAATTACCAACATTTCGATCATAACAGAATTTTGCCAAAAGTTGCGCGTTTATATCCTCGAACTGACTACCAAGTTTCGATTCAACATCTTCTTTAGTTCCTGAAATATCAGGGAAATAACCTCAAAATTCTAAATGTCTATAACTCCTAAACCGTCCGGCCGATTTTGCCCGTTAACGAACTTAACCGTCGCATTTTGATCAGAAACCTACCCTACAAGTTGAAGTCGATAGGACCTTCGGTGCTCCTGTTATCGTGCCTACGGCCGGAAAACCGGCCGGCCGGACAGCACCCAAAGATCTGACACCGGATTCGTGATCAGGGAGTCCGAATTAGTCTATTAGCCAATTTTCAGCTCGAAATTCGAAAATTACAGACATTTGGACGAAATGATAGGACGATGTTCCCCTAGAACATGCGCCCAAAAAAGATGAATCAAAGTCAAAAAGAAACTGGGAACAATACAAATAGCGGCTACAACGGCAAGGTACTGATAACATAAATGGCAGCTATAGTATATATATTTAGCATTGCCAAATTACGCTTGTTCACAAGATCTTACGTACGTTATCCCCATTTAAACTGATGAAGTATTTGCATTTCTTAACGAAGAGTTTATACTCAGTTATTTCTCTAATTTCATTAGGTAGAATATTATAGATCTTTGGCGATATAGCTGTAACAAACCTTTGATTCCCGTCATATTTTCTGAATGGTACAACCATTTGTTTCTTAGTGTGCTGCCTGGTTTGGTAGCAATGGTTAATAAAATGTTTTGTCTTAGATTTAAAACAGAAGACGCAGTTACTGAGATAATATAAACCTCGAATATTCAGAATCGACTCATTATAGAGACGATTTGTGGAATATTGTCTAGTTCTGAATGATATTATTCGTAATATTATGTAGTTTTGTACTACATTTAGTTGAGCTAACGCACTGTCATAGAGCCCCCCCCACACTATGATACCATAGTTCAGATGTGATTCTACAAGAGACTTGTAGATTTGAAGAATTAGTTTTTTTGTTAAGATTTTGCGAATTATATAAAATTTATAAATTAAACGTCTTATTTTGTTGGTTAAGTCTTGAATGTGAATAGTCCATTTCAGATTTTTGTCAATGGTGATCCCCAGATATTTTATGAAATCAGTTTCTTTTCTTTTATTATTAAATCATGTATTTTGATAGAGTTAAACTGTGGTCTGTTTGAATCAGTTAGTGAAAACGCGATATAGAATGTTTTATCAGTATTTAGAGTTAGTTTGTTCTTGTCTAGCCAACATTTTACTAGATGCACTCCTTGAGTTACAGTATTTTTAACGTTTTCCCAATTTTACCCTTAAAAAGTAAAACTGTATCGTCTGCATAGGAGATAGAGATACCATTTATGTTTAGGTTCAATAATGAGTTGATGTAGGTGACGAACAGAAGTGGACCGAGAACTGTTCCTTGCGGAATGCCTATCTGAGTTTCCAGGGGGTCACTATTCACATTCCTAATTTTTGTTATTTGATTTCTGTTACTTAGATAGTTTTTGAAGATTTCTAATACCACACCTCTGACACCACATTGCTCGAGTGTGTCAGTAAGTCGTTTATGGGGTACAGTGTCAAAAGCTTTTGCGAGATCTAGGAAAACGGCAATTACCTTCTCGCCCCCGTCAAGACCTGTTTTAATATTATTCACGAGTTCAAACATGGCATCACTTGTGCTTACACCTTTCATAAATCCAAATTGGTTATCATTTAGTGCATTCACAGAGGTTAAGTAGTCTAATAATCTATTTTTGAGACATTTTTCAAATAGTTTAGAGAAGGTGGTGATTACACTAATAGGTCGATAGTTGCTTATATTAGTTTTACATCCCTTTTTGTAGATCGGTGTTATGATAGAATTTTGAATTGGGATGGTATCTTACCTGTTTGAAAGATTTGGTTCATGATGTGAACCAAAGGTTCCAGAATGAATTTGTGGTTATTTTTTATCAATTTAGCAGATATGCCATCTATGCCTGGTGCACCATTTTTTAGGGTATTGATATGCATAATCATCTCTTCTGTGGAGATAGGATTTAATGCCATTGACCCTACCAGGGAAGGGTATTCTATTCTAATGTCGGAGGTGGATTTATCTATTTTTGATGCCATGTTCAAACCAGCATTCATATAGTAATTGTTGCAAAAGTTTGCCATGTCATAATCGTTATGGAAATGTTCATTGTTTTCATCTGTAATTAGTAAATAGTTATTGGTTTTGTTTTTATTCTCATTTGCTGCGTCTGAGATTATCTCATACATTTTTCTTAAGTTAGTGATGTTCTTGTTAACTTTATTCGTGTAGTAGTTGTTTTTCGCAATCTGTATAATTCTGTTCAGATGGTTTCTATATGTTTTATATTCTTGTAGTAGGTTCAAATCATTTTTATTTTTTATGACCCGCCTTTTCATCTTGTCTTTATGTTTGATAGATTCTATTATCCCTTGAGTAATCCAATAAGGTTTCAATTTTTTATATTTTTTGAAGGGGACCGTTTTAATAAAGGTACAGTCATTTTTTAGGACCATGAGGGTATCAAGAAAAAGGTTGTAAGCCATTTCTGGGTCCTCTAAAGAGAGAACATTGTTCCAGTTCACCGTTTTGATGGCATTTTCGAACTTTTCTCCGTCAAACTCAGTTATAGTTTTTGGTTCAGAGTCTGTGTTGTTGGTTCTAGTATCATTTGATTTGATACTCAAGAGGACAGGAAAATGATCCGTAATATCAGTATCGATGACAAGTGAACCAAGTATTAGATTGTTGGTGCTATTATTCTTCCTAACGAAAATGTGGTCAAGACAGGTGCTAGTTTCAGTGGTTACTCTGGTGAATGAGTTTATATAGGACTTGAAACCAAAATATGACAACATGGATAGATAACTGTTATTTGTTGGCTTTGTGGGATCAAGGATGTCGAAGTTGATGTCACCTATAAATATATCTACTTCCTTTTTGTTTAAACTATACTTAAGTATGATTCTAAGTCCGTTAGGAATAGGTTGTCGTTTATGGAGGGTGATCTATAACAGGGCATAACTGAAAATTCTATATCACGTAATTTAAATGTGATATTACTGATTGTTACCTTTGATATTGGCAGAATTGTATGTTTTATGTCGAAGTTAATGTAATCCCTAATGAAGATTAGGACGCCGTCATTCTGGTTTATGGTACTGTTGTTGTAGTATGTTTGAAAACCCAGGAATTGTGAAATTATCAACACTAAGAATATTCCAAGTTTCACCAAGTACCATGATGTCCAAATCTTTCATTTGAAATGTTTCCAGAAAGGCAAGAAACATGTCAAAATTCTTCTGTGCGCTACGGATGTTAACGTGAATAAGTTTTAGAACATTATTGCTGCCAGGCATGTCAGAGCAGAACTTCCCATATTCGTCCACACGATATCTTACAGTTTTGTTATCTTGAATGTATCTTTCCTCGCGTTCAATTTCATTAAATAATGTTAATTCAGCAATATTCATTAAAGAAAATAGTACAATACAAACAAATACAAAAAAAAAAAAAAAAATCCCTTCACTGATGATAGTTAATTTTGCTCCTGAGTATTTCAATGTGATACTTTAGGGTTGGACAGTCAGGATTGTTACTTTGGTGATCAGTGGCGTAGTTTGTGTTGTATTTTATGTTTGAGGTATCACAATTTTTACAGAACGTACCATCCCTGGGGCACATTTGTTCCTCATGTTCCCCGCTGCATATCGGGCATACCTTCTTCTGTGTGCACTCTTGTTTTTTGTGATAGAATCCTTGGCAGTTGAAACATTTTGGTACACTTAGGTCCTCATATACCATGAGTCTTTCCCATCCGAGACATAATTTCTTCAGGTTTAGTATTCGATGAAATACATTTGATGTAGCCTCGCAGAAAATGGTTTTGGTAGCATTTCTGTTTTTACGTATAAAATTTACTTTGATTTCACCTCTTAAGTCGTTTTGTTTTTTCAAGCAGTTTTCAATTTCTTCCTGAGTATGTTCTTGGGTGAAGCCTACAACTTTGATACGTGGTAGTCTCAGCTCGCTTATTTTGACTTCATATTCATTTTTGGCGCTCTAGTTCCTCGGAACTGAGTGCTTATCAATTTGCCCAAATGTCTGTAATTTTCGAATTTTTCGATGAAAATGGTCTTAAACGATTTGGTTCGACTCACTGATGAAGAATCCATGGTGGAAATTCATTCTGTCCGGCCGTCCGGCCGGCCGGTCCGGCCGTAGGCACGATAACTCTCGAACGGAATGAGCTAGAGAGTTGAAATTTTCAGAGTAGGTTTGGGGGATAAATATCTCGGCTAAGTTCGTTACTGGGCAAAATCGGACAGAAGGTTTCGGAGTAATAAAAAAAAAATTTTTTTTCACATTAACAAATTCCAAATTAAATAATTTTTAATAAGCAGTTTTATCATAAGAATCCATTCATATCATTTTTAACTCTAACAAGCTAATACTTTCGGAGATATGATTTTTCAAAATTTCAATGTAAATCGTATTTCACAGATTGATATAATTATTCCTTGAATAATTATATATAATTATTCCTATGAATTTTCATAATGTCAACTTGACAGAAGGGAAAATTGTAACTTCAAAAATATTGGGGTTGAAATACTCGTGAAGTTTGTATCGACCAGATTACCGCAAAGTGTAAAAAAAAAAAATTGAAAATTTAAAATATGTTTTTCCACAATAACTCTCGAACGGAATGAGCTAGATAGTTGAAATTTTCAGAGTAGGTTAGAGAGATGAATATCTCGGTTAAGTTCGTTATTGGGCAAAATTGGCCAGATTTAATTCGATTTCTTCCATGGTGCAGTTCTCATTCTCATGATTGCTCATTTAATCTTGATAAATAAACTGTTATTTGAATTGAATTTCCTTCATGATGCAGCTCTATCATATGTATACATTGATATAATTCCCAACTCAGAGAAACCAATACTTTCGGAGATATAATTTGTCTGTTTGAACTAGAGCGCCAGAAAGCTCCTGTCCACAGGGCTTGAACCCATTTTTTATTAGTTCCATCTTATTCATCGAGAAGTCTTCACTAAGTATAATCTGCTGCCTTAAAAACTATGAAATCTTGATTACTTTGGAAATCTTTTGTAGAACCGACAGAAAAAAGGAAATAGTCGTCAACGATCGACATTCCGTTGGTTTAGTTGAAGAAACTACTCATGAATCCACGGCGACGGAGGTTCAGCAATTTATCTTCTGAAAGGATGTTCGTCTGTTCGAATCTTAAAGATACCGATACCCGCCGTAATATTTGAACCATTTTTGGCGCTCTTGTTCCTCGGAACAGAGTGCTTATCAATTTGCCCAAATTTTCGAATTTTTGCCTGAAAATGGTCTTAAACGATTTGGTTCGGCACACCGATCAAGAATCCGAGGCTGAAACCAATTTCTGGCCGTAGGCACGATCACTCTCGAACGAAAGAAGTTCGAGGATTGAAATTTGCAGAGTAGGTTTGTAGCGTAAATATCTCGGACGAGTTCGTTAACGGACGAAATCCACCAAGCGGTTTCGGAGTTATGGCCCTTTTTAGTAAAAACATTTCTTATGAATATGTCCGGAACCGATCACTCGATCTATCTGAAATTTAGGATCAAATTGTAGAATAATGACTTCTATATGCATGGAGTTTTGTTTTGATCGGATGACAATAAGGTATAAAAAAATTTTTTTTAAATTTTTAAATTTCGTTTCTACAATAATTCTCGAACAGAATAAGCTAGGCAGTTGGAGTTTTCAGAGTTTGTTTGAGAGATAATTATCCCGGTTAAGTTCGTTACTGGTCAAAATTGGCCTGATGGTTTCGGAGAATCGAAAAAACAAATATTTTTTACGACACAAATTTCAAATTTACCTCCTTGTAAAATGCAGTTTCACCATAAAAATCCACTGATATCATTTTCAACTCTAACAAGCGGAGATATGATTTTTCGAAATTTCAATAATGAATCGTACTTCTGTACTTCTTATGTTTTCATAGAATGCTGTACTTAATTATCGTATCTATGAATTATTATATGATCTGTGTTCTTACACGTCATCTTATTTTCCTATGAGAGATAAATATCAAAATTATTTCTGGTACCTACACCTCTTGTTCTAGTTTTTTATAAGATAATTTTTGAAGCATTTTATTAAACGACACTTTTTTTAATCTATGTGTTTAATGGAATATGGATATCGAATATAAATTGGAATAGAAAACCAATTATTGAAGTGCGGTCAGGGTCTTGGCCTTGTAAAGAAAAATCAATTCTATAGGTATTTATTAAAAGCTGCAAAATTATATATCCATTTTCAATAAGTCTTTTAGTTACATTAGTTCTTCTGCATCTCACCCAAACTGATTAGGCCAATAATATGCAAACGAGCTATGCGATCCTTCTGAATGAAGTTTAATTTTCAAAATTTCTCTTTGAACTCTTTGAATAGTAATTTTAAAATAATATTTTTATTGATCGATGTTTTATGAAAAAATTCTATTGTAGGTTTCTTATGTTATGTGTATTTTCAAAATTCAGTGTATATTTCATTCAAGACCAACACTACCACGGCCTATATGAAGACTATCGAGACCAAAAGTGGACTAGTCTTGGTCTTGTTCTTGAAACACCAAGACTGGTCTTGTGAAGCCTTATCTCGTTTTTCGAATGGTCATTATTATACAGGGTGTCCCAAGTTCGAGTGCCTATTAGACGTTTCTTGAGAACTGGACATATTTGAAATCTGAAAATTGGAATTATGATATCGCTTGAAATTCTCTACAGAGCTAAAATATTTTCGAAGCCCAAGCACTTCCGGTTATACAGGGAGTGAAAATAAATTTGATCAAGAAATAAAATTTCGAGTTTTGCATTCCTGGTATGATCAAGAATTCAATGCTGAATACATTTCTGTTAAAACCATGGTATCCATTCGAATAGTTTTGAAAATATCGAAAAAAAACCGGAAAAAAGTCAAATATGTTTAGTCAGTATTATGTTCATTATTCTTATTCTAAACATCCTGAGCGTAAACCAGTTTCACAACATTGGAGAGGAAGAATGTGGAAAGGTCATGCATCTTTTGAATTTCAGAAATATGATCACAGGGTGTTTCAGATTTTGTGTCAAAAATGGTGATCAAAAATTGGCCATAACTTCTGTTTTTCAAATTAGAACCCTATTTTTGGCGCTCTAGTTCCTCGGAACTGAGTGCTTATCAATTTGCCCAAATGTCTGTAATTTTGGAATATTTCGATGAAAATGGTCTTAAACGATTTGGTTCGACTCACTGATCAAGAATCCGTGGTCGGAATTAATTCTGTCCGGCCGGCCGGCCGGCCGTAAGCACGATAACTCTCGAACGGAATGAGCTAGAGACTTGAAATTTTCAGAGTAGGTTTGGGGGATGAATATCTCGGCTAAGTTCGTTATTGGGCAAAATCGGAAAGATGGTTTCGGAGTAACAACAAAAAAAAATTTTTTTTACGGAACAAATTCTAAATCAAATTTTTTTTAATAAGCAGTTTTATCATAAGAATCCATTCATATCATTTTCAACTCTAACAAGCTAATACTTTCGTAGATATGATTTTTTAAAATTTCAATGTAAATCGTATTTCACAGATTGATATAATTATTATTCTATGAATGAATTCTCATAATGTCAACTTGACAGAAGGGAATATTGTAACTTCAAAAATATTGGGGTTGAAATACTCGTATTTTAGCGATGCAACGGGGACCTCACCAGAAAATGTTTGAAAATATTACGTAAATTTTGAAAGCATAATTCTGTAGTTTGGTGAACGTAGATCAGGAAATTTTTGATCGATTACAAGGTAATTCATTATTACTTATCTAATAAACTATTATTTGAATTGAATTCCCTTTATGATGCAGTGATATCATATGAATACATTGATATAATTCCCAACTCTGAGAAACCAATACCAGATATAATTTGTCTGTTTGAACTAGAGCGCCAGAAAGCTTCTGTCCACAGGGCTTGAACCCATTTTTCAGATTGCTTTCTATTGCCTGCTTTAGGGTATCCAATTCATTCTTTGTCTTGCATTTAATTTCCATACTGCCGTTTCTTGTTGTTTTCATATTAGTAATTCCAATTTTAAGTTCAGCTGGATTAATTTGTCTGTCTAGATCTATCTTAATTTGATTGATAGGTTGTTGGCTTTTTGGTTTTACAATTATTTTTGGAATGTTTATTTTCAATGGTATTGGAGTTTGTTGTATTGCTTCAGCATAAGTGTACTTGTTTGATTGCTCCAGCCCTTCTATCTTCTCATTCAGCAGAGCTTAATAATGGTTTCTTGGTCTTTTATTATTTTTTCCTTGTCCGCTATTGTGTTCTGCAGGACTTCTACAAATTCGAGGTTTCTACATCTCTTGCAGTTGTACTTTAGTGTTCGCTTTTGTAGGTGGATACATCTCAGCTCTGATGAGCTTAATTCACTGCAATCATTGCAAATAAGGTTTCTACAGGAATCACATTGGAGACATGGAATCTTTATGTCCTTTGTTGGCTGCTTTATGATGTTACATACGGAGCAATTCATCTTAACCAATTTCCATAATTCATCTTATAATATTCACCTTATAATTGACTCTGCGTGCGGCACTGGTTATCAAATTCAGCTTGGCACAGGTGGTGATATATTGCAGGTGATAAGAATTTGGAGATAAGGATACGAAAAAACTATGTGATTTTTTGTTTAAAATATCTGTTTCAGACTAAATAGATTTGTTGTTTCAATGGATAATTAAAGTTCAGGTGCACTTTTTGGTTATTTTAATACAAAAATTATGGTTGGCGCTTGTTTTACACAACTGCAGTCACTGTATGCCATCAACCGTAGGAAATTCACTATTAGATTAATAACTTAATAGTGTGAAAGTTTGATAAATGAAGGAGCACTTCAGACACATGTCAGCTTCATCATTCTCTTCTTACGCAACGTTTCATTTTCATTTTGTGTTTAGAACAGGTGAGTTGTATAGGCGAAAATTCATGTGGCGATTTTGTCGCCGAAAACCAGCGATTTTGTCGCCCAAATGAGTATACTGTCATTTGGACCGTTTTGGGCGACGTCGTCCGTGTCGCTGGATTAATCCAGCATTCCAATCCAACGACAACTGATGACATACCTCTGACAGCAGTGACAGCCGCAAAAATTAAAATTGGTTCAAGCACTGACGTGAAGTAAGGAGCTTTTGCGCTCATATTCTATTGTCCATTCATCTCTAATGGACAAATTCAAATGAAAGTAGATAATATTATCCTATCTAATATGTCTTCGACCAGAAATTACCATTGTTGTGTGCCCAAATGCAATTCATGGGCGAAAAAAATGCCAAAATGTATAGGTTTTATTCTGTACTGGTTTTATTCTGTCCAACTTCCTGTGAAATTTACTAGTATAGGTTTGTGTATTCAATTCTTACCTCCGGAAAACCAAATATAATATAAAAAAATAAAATATAATAGACCGAAGAGTACTCAACTTGGAACTACATCATCTTCAAACAGAGTACAAGGAGGTACCTCGAAAGAGAACTGAGGAAGGATGTATCGATGACTTGCTGTGTTGAAAAACCTCATTCAGAAGAAGAAATAAGTATCACCCAAGCACCCTTGAGTTAGTTGAACAGCAATAATAATTTTAGTAGTATACTTGGTTGTGTACATTGTTAACAGACCACCTAACACTTGTGCCATTGATATATTCGGGTTATCTACAAAAAGTGATAACTTGAACAGTGACAGTGCTTTGAAAAGTTTCACAGGCATAAACAATTTTGATATTTTCAATTGAATAGAAGAGATGGTCATCAAAACTCTTGGAAACAAAACAAAAAAATGCAATTTTATTATACCTCAAACATTACACTTATTGTTAATAATTATTTTCACATAATAAATATGTATCATATCTTGAAAAAATCATTTTAATTATGGATAACTGTTATACCTACCACAGCTTTATCTGGATCAATAAATGAATTAGAACAGCATGCACCTGAACTTGAATTAAAACATCAGTAATATGTTAACACCTGCTCCATGCTGCGACTTTACAAGAATATACCATACTTTTCTTTTTAAATTTACCGTTCTCCACATTAATATGGGCCATCAATTTTATGTGATTCTGAATTAAGGGCACTACTTTGTAAATATAAGGAACAAATGTCTATAAAAATGGGACCACAATTTGTTTTGTCATACATGATCTACATTTAGAACCTCTTAGTCTTCTCCTTCTACAAGGATTCTAGAATTAGGAGTTGAAGCTCCTATATGTACTCCAGAAATTGCATCGTCTTGGAAGTTCCCATTTGTTTTTCTTTTGCGATTTAATACATTTATATAATTATTAGAGATAACTGTAGTACTTCCGGAACTCATTTTGTACCTAAATATGTATTTAGTTGTAATATTTAAATTCAATTAGGTTATGTTTCTGTCAGTTCAAAATAATCTGTCGTGGCGATTTTGTCGCTCCATGAAATATAGGGGAAGGGAAATTTCGAGCGACAGTCGCTGGTTTTGAACGAAAAAATCGTCGAAATTTTGGGCGACAAAATCGCTGGTTTTCGGCGACAAAATCGCCACATGAATTTTCGCCTTATTAATTTTAAATTAAAATGGTGTGCACGGGGTGTCTTCTCTCTCGTACAGATTTTATTCATTTGTTGAGAGATGAAGACCGTTTGAAAGATTTTTTGAAAGAGCATGGTGTGTGGTGTGATTGATTGTATGAATGAAATGAATTGCCCAAAATGCAACACACCTTGCACATATTATCCTGCATTTTCCAAATTTATGTGCAATAGTACTATCGCCGTTCCGAATCGAGGGAAACGGCAGAAATGTGGCTTCGTTAAATACATCAAAAATAATTCATTTTTTTCTGGCACTCCAAAGTCAATTGAGGAAATATGTAGGTTTGTTGCATATTGGCTTATTGACACAAAGCAGGAAGATTTAGCATCAGAAATGGATTGGTCATCTACCACAGTTCGGCTGCTCCATTCCAAAACACAGTATGTGAAAATAATGGAATTGTGTGGGAAACGAGATTTAGTGTTTTTGTTTGGCCCTGAGACGTTTTTAATGCAATTTTTTTTATTTTACGGTTACGTTTTACAGTTCGTCGTATAATTTTTTCTACATAATCAAATTGTACATATCTTTAGTTGTTACTATAGATTTGGCACATGCTTGGTTTTGGTATTGAATATGAAACATTTTTGCTGGTTTCAAATCCGAGTATCTGCATCAAAATTTGAATAAATAACAGTTTATTATATTTCACCGAATTCAAGATAACAAACAGTTTAATTATGTCTAACGTTTATTAGTTTAGAAACACTACAATAGTTTAGAAATACTACAACCAAAGAATCTACTACATACTATCCTCTAAATTGCTGTTGTCCTACTCCTCGACTAAATCTGGAGCAGAATCGCAGAATCTGATCATGTCTTTCAAATTGCCAAAACAGAGTATCTGGTATATACTGTGTTTTGCTCTGGGAAAAGCAGATGCTGTGTTTTGAAATGTGAAGATGAGAAAATTTGTGCAGATACTGGGTTGTGGTTATGTCATATCTCTAAATCTATTGAAATTATCAGCAAAGGGAGTAGGTTGAAAGATGCGTCCAAACACAGTATATCCAAATATTAAGAAATATCATTTTCTGAAAAAATGTTAGTTACTGTGTTTTGGAATGGAGCAGCCGAGTTGTAGATTGGACCATGTTTTGTCGAGAAGTCTGTTTAGTTTATTTCTCACAAAATAATGAACGTTTAGGGGGGCCGGGCAAAATTGTTGAAATTGACGAAGCAAAATTTGGCAAAAGAAAGTATAATAGAGTCCGGATAATTGACGGGCAATGGATTTTCGGAGGGATCGAGAGGGACTCCAATAAAGTATTCATGGTTCCGGTTGCAAACCGGAGTCGGGAAACTTTATTGGAGTTGATCAGGGAATGGATCTTACCTGGTACGACCATTCACTCTGACTATGCTGGAGAGCCTATGACTGTCTAAGTCATGAAGGCTACCAGCACCTCACCGTTAACCACTCTATAAATTTCGTTGACCCTGACACCGGGGCTCACACCCAGAATGTGGAGCGTTTTTGGAGAGAAATCCGGGATCACATCCCGAGATACGGTAGAAGATCAGAAAATTTTCCCTTTTATTTGGCCGAGTTTAAATTCAAAAGAAAGGAACGATTCCACGAATTTTTCAAGTACATAGCGTTTGCGTATCCTATGAACGCTTCATTTTCTGGTGATGGTTGAGCCGTCAGTTTTCGCGACCTTTATTTTATAAGCGTTAGTTTATTCTTTAGGGCTTTCGGAAAGTGTGATCGAGTTAACTCGATCAGTCCGTCCACCAATCAGCGCGTTCCATAGATTAGAATGAAACGCGCTGATCGAGTTAACCCGATCACACTTTCCGAAAAGCCCTATTGTGATATATTCGATATTTCTTTCTGATTCTTCCTCTTGTACTGCTTTTTCGTCAATTTTTTTGATGAAACATTTTATTTTACCCTTTCTTTAAAGAATTTCTGTTTTTTATATGAATTTATTTTTTATATTATATGTATACAAAGTGTCTATTAAGTTAAGAATTTCTGTTATGTTTGGTTATGGTTCAACAACTTCATCCCTATTTTCCATATTATCCCAATTGCCTTTCTGTCCTTTGACTCCCCAAAAATCCCTTCCTGGCAAAGTCAGCCCATACCCATACCTCCCCGTGGTCTTTGCTGGATTACTCTTCCAGTAGGTATGTAATTATTTAACATTTAAAAATGAACATGTTTTTATATAATATGCAGTTTCACCAATTCCGAAATATTTTGCTTAACTTATACCTTCTTGCTGATATTTCTTCTATCACTCTATAATTCATTTATACTAATATTGGAAAAGTAAACGAAAATGGGTTCTCCCAATCCCATCCACTAACTATTTGTAAGTTACTGGCCATAGACAAGATATACTGGCCCAAGATGCATAGAATATGCATGTATTCTATGCATCTATTACTGGCCATTCGATTTGAGACACTGGCAACGTTGCACTGTTGCACAATTCGCGACGGTTGACAGCCGAAAGTCGAATTAAAATGGCTGGCGTAACGAATATAAACAATCTATAAAATCGTCGATTTCGACGAAATGAAGGCTTTATTTTGCAGGAAACGCTCAGAAATTGATAATAAAATCATTTACAACGATTATTGATTGAGAAAATAGAGGAAAACTGGCTAGAATTATGAATAACCTCACCTACCTGAATGAAACTTATGGAATTTAAAAAAAAAAAAACTAAAGGAATTGCAGTCATTTTCGTAATCTGGGGCCCAAACTTGGTAAGTACAATTTTTTTCACTTCTCCAGCACGGTTCTTTTAGTTCTAAACAATTACCTTATTCCAACCTAACTAATGTGGTCTATAGGCTGGTTCAATATTATAATTATTTTAACAAGTCCAATTTTCTAGATGATAATTGACGTTGAAGGAGAAACTTCGAATTATTGGTAATAAATTTGTGAATGCTTCAGAAATTTCTGCCCAAGGAGTTGCCCATCCTGCTGCTGCGATCAATATATCTTTACCAGAAGAATGGATAAAAATTTTGAAAACAGATGGAGAACTTCGAAAATTGGAACCTTCTAGATATGGCAGAAATTACATGTGACCTTTGAATGTTCAATGACCCCTTTGAAGTTTTGTTTATGTCATGGGTCTCGAATATGCATAATTTTCATACTGTGTTCGGTGTCAAAAATCAGTGAAATATATTGGTCATTACATAAAAGGAGCACTAAAACTCCTGACCCCATGTACATATTATATACATATTAATTATAGAGTATGAGTTTAATGAAAATTTTATTTCAAACGTGTGTTTTATTTTGAATAGTCAGTAGTTGAATTTAAGCGAGTAACCGGAGCAGAGCGGTTAAGACCAATCTCTTGCTAAACATAACCGATTGGTTATAATAGCAAGGGATTGGTCTTAACCGCTCTGTTCCGGTTACTCGCTTAAATTCGACTTATCTCCTTATATCCATACCTGTCATAGAGAGTATCACTACTGCAAGACCATCAAAGTGTTGATTCTAGTCAAGAGTACTATACTCCATTCACTTTTATAAAGTCTCCCAGTTGGCCATGAAAATTTTACACATTTCACCATAGTCGAATTTAAGCGAATAACCAGAGCCGAGCGGTTAAGACCAATCTCTTGCTAAACATAACCGATCGGTTATAACAGCAAGGGATTGGTCTTAACCGCCCTGTTCCGGTTATTCGCTTAAATTCGACTTATTATATTTTAAAAATGTTATGTTATAGTCATTTTCCTACTATAATATAGTGAAATATATTGTGCAGATAGATTTGCATTGGTACATTTAGAGCAGGCAAATAATGACGAGGATTTTGTCTCTGGTATTTAGAGAAAAAGAATGGATCAAAATATAAAATAAACTACTTCTATTTTATCTTATCTAAAAACAAATTGAAAACTTTGATTGAAGTGTCTGTACTACAAGTAGCAACCTGCAAGATATTTTCATTTATGTCTTTGTTACCAGCTTCACCAAGAACTTGTCGAAATTGAATCCTTTTCACAGATAAATGGTGGGCAAAACTGAAAAAATTAGTCAATAGAATAGATTGAAATTACATTATGCGCCGTATTCACAAAGCATTCAATCCGCCGTATTCACAAAGCATTCAATCTCCGTTAAGTCCTAACTGAGGTCCTCAGTTAAGGATAAATAAGAATCGCAACCTTTATTAACGTATGAAACGGTGCTGAAACAGGCCTGTTTCACGTTAATTTTCACTTAAACTGTGGTTGCTATTCTTATTTATCCTTAACTGAGGACCTCAGTTAGGACTTAACGGAGATTGAATGCTTTGTGAATACGGCGGACAGTCCGTTAAGTCCTAACTGAGGTCCTCAGTTAAGGATAAATTTGAATCGCAACCTCAGTTAACATACAGGCCTGTTTCACGTTAACTGAGGTTGCTATTAAAATTTATCCTTAACTGAGGACCTCAGTTAGGACTTATTGGTTATTGAGTGCTTTGTGAATACGGCGGTATATCTATTACAAGCAGTTGAAATACCTTTCATTCAGTTCTAAAACAGATTGCCACAAACTCTCCACTGTCCATTTATATAAAAAGATAACTCCTGTTTCCAAACCAATAGCAAACAAGTATTTACTATATACCAAACATGTTGCTGCTGCAACAGCTGTTATCGATTCCTTTGGTAATGATAAATGGGTTGAAGCCTGTTCATATTGCCCAAGAATGTCTTCAGCAATTTTATTAACATTCTTTTTCCATACTGCCAATTTTCCTATAAAAGATCCTTGAAGAATATATACTGGAAAAATGTTGCAACTAACCATCTCTAGACCCAGTGACAAAAAATTTGGAATCATGCGTCCAACTACAGCACCAAATTATTCTCGAATGCACACCGTTTGTCTTATTTGTTGTAGCAGATACAATAAATTGTCCATCGTTATTTTTTTCGAATATGGACCACCTTCTATCTCTTGAAACAGTCAGAATTTTTTGAGAATCCGGAGAAAACAAAATTTGTGTAACTGTTAAATTATGAGATACTAATTTCTGAATATTTTTCCAATTGGTAGTGTCCCTGCAATGAGAAATTTTTAAGATTTTCATGAAATAAAAGTGTTAGTAGCCCACCATAACAAAACAGCTGCATGATCTTGGGTTGTTGATTTACAAGCAGAAGTTAAGTATTTTCCGTCTGGTGAAGAAGCTAAACAATATACTTCATATCCATGACCATATAGTTTACAAATTTCCGGCCATAGCGTATTTTGAAGAAGATTTTCCTCTGTTGGGGGTTCTATAATGGGAAATTAATACAGACTTAACAAGTAAAAAATTGGTTCAAGACCTGTGGACAGGAGCTTTCTGGCGCTCTTGTTCAAACAGACAAATTACATATATCTCTGAAAGTATTGGTTTCTCGGAGTTGGGAATTATATCAATGTATTCTTATGATAGAACTGCATCATAAAGGAAATTCAATTCAAATAATAGTTTATTTATCAAGATTAAATGAGCAATCTGAGAATGAGAACTGCACAATGGAAGAAATCAAATGAAAATAGAGCTGAAATGAATTTTACTCTCTCTTACAGAACAGGATGTGACATGTAAGAGTATGAACACAGATCATATAATAAATCATAGATAGAATAATTATAGCATTCTGTGAAAACATAGAAGTACGATTCATTATTGAAATTCGAAAAATCATACCTCCGAAAGTATTAGCTTGTTGGAGTTGAAAATGATATCAATGGATTTTCATGGTGAAGCTGCATCTTAAAAAAAATTGAGTTTGAAATTTGTCAGTTGAAAAAAGATTTTTTTTTTCGTTACTCCGAAACCATCAGGCCTATTTTGCCTAATAACGAACTTAACCGAGATATTCATCTCCCTAACCTACTCTGAAAATTTAAACTGCCTAGCTCATTCCGTTCGAGAGTTATTGTAGAAAAACACTTTACGGTAACCTGGTCAATACAAACCTTCACATGCGTATAAAGGTCATGATTCTACAATTTTATGCCAAATTTCAGATAGATCGAGTGATCGGTTTCGGAAATATTCATAAAAAATGTTTTTACTAGAAACGGCCATAACTCCGAAACCGCTTGATGGATTTCGCCCATTAACGAACCTGTCCGAGATATTTACGCTCCAAACCCACCTTGTAAATTTCATTCCTCTAACTCCTTTCGCTCGAGAGTTATCGTGTTAACGGCCGGCCGGACAGAATCGATTTCGACCTCGGATTCTTGATCAGTGTGTCGAACCAAATCGTTCCAGACCATTTTCAGCCAAAAATTCGAAAATTACAGACATTTGGGCAAATTGATAAGCACTCTGTTCCGAGGAACAAGAGCGCCAAAAATTAAAACGTGACAACTATGCTGATGAGACAATACCTTTTTAGCTATTAATTGGTATTGGAGCATTATGGCCAGACCTGAAAAAACTTTTGAAAAAGAACTACAAACATAATTAAGATTTAGATTTGGAATAAACTTTTATGGCTCAGGAAATAAGTCACCTCCTTCTATCTCTCAGAAAAAATCTCTTCTCATTCTCATCTCATTCCATTCGAGAGTAATCGTGTTAACGGCCAGCCGGACAGAATTATTTCCGACCACGGATTCTTGATCAGTGAGTCGAACCAAATCGTTTAAGATCATTTTCAGCCAAAAATTCGAAAATTACAGTCATTTGGGTAAATTGATAAGCACTCTGTTCCGAGGAACAAGATCGCCAAAAACAGTATGATTTTCATTCCTCAAAACTAATAATGAATAAGAAACTCACCATACAGCTCAGTCGCACTGAAATGAGACTCCTCTGGGTACATTTCTTTACTGTTTCTCACAAGAGAGTGTTCAGTATTATCTTCGCTATAAACTGCCTTATTAGACAACCCTAGCGAAGGAACAGCAGCACCCTTAGCGCCTCCAGTAGTGTCACCTGGAAATAAAGTTTTGAAAGTCCAGATATAACCATTTTATTTTCCCATACTTTCTATCCCCTCATCACCATCCCCTGATTTACAAATCCTCCTGTAATTTTCTACGAAGTTTTGGGGCGCAGAGAACGTTCGTATTACTTTTTCTTCAGACGCTGATGCATATTTGAACTTTGACAATACAGCTATGGAATTCATATCATAGCCATGTACTTGAGGTCGGGCTATTTCATGCCAAGTGATCTGAAAAATTGCACATGATTTTCTGTATACATTAGTTAACACCATCGACAATATCCTCAGGATTGAATAAGTAGAGTAATTGAACAAAAGATATTTTCGGTGGCAGGTCTGAAGGGTTGGACCTAGCCACACGACTCTGTTCTTATAATAATAATATTTATTGATTACAATACGGTTCTTCTCCATTTTGACACTTATAGGCGGAACATAATACTCACTGGTTCTTTTTCAGTATGCCAAGGAGCATGAATTCTACAAGTTTGGTCTAAAGATGCAGAAAATATGTACGATCCTTGGGGATCCCATGCTAAGTCAGTAACTTCTCTGAAGTGGCCACCTACAGTCACCAAAGGATTCCAATCTATACCATCGTTCTTCCAAACATGGAATGCCCCATTATATCCATAACCTTAAAAATGGCGCTGAATATTAAATGTAAAGTTCATTCAAAGTGTTACTCTTCCTAAAGTAATTCCAGAATGGAACTATTCTATTTGAAAAGGTTTATTTTAACACCACAAATGTATCACCTACATTGTTATTAGCCTCCTACTTGTGTTCGAGTATAAAAATTACTATTCTATCTACTTTACACAATTGGTCCTAGGTTACATGAAGGAGGTAAAGTGTTCAGAAATTAAAGTGGGGAAAAAAATGTTTTCATTTTTTGCCTGCTCAAACCACAGTTATTATTCTACGTCTATGGTTAATAATGAACTACTGAGTTTTAACAAAGCCTACACAGAACACAACTGATCTCCTTGGGGAAGATCTAGGAGGGGCGGAAATCTTCAGAAAATTGACTAGTTGTATGATTTTACTAACCAATCATGGTATCACCGTCGGGCCCAAACATTCCCCCATAAAATCCCAGAGTATTCCCTCCAACTTCTCCAACTCTTATATTATCCATCCATAAATCATTCTCTTTGTCATATTCCCATATTACCATTGTCTTATCCCAAGAAGCTGATAATAAGGTTTTTTCTATAGGGTTCCATGCAACTGAATATACCCACCCCTCATGTCCAATTAAAACTGACTCTACCTTTATTTCATAATCCCATTTCAGAGTTCTTATAGTCATTTTATTCTGACCAATTATGCCTTTTTGGTTCTTGACGAATCTCCAAATTCTTACATAATTGTCTTGTCCTGAAGATGCCATGAATAAATCGTCTCCTAGAAGAATAGGTTGTTTAGAGCTTAAATCATGACAGTTTTAGGATATCTTACCATCTTTCATCAGATCTAAACCACAAACCCAATCTTCATGACCTACTAATTTTGTAGAAGATACAAATTTTAACTCTTCATCTTCTGAATACAGTCTAATGGAGCAATCGTCCAATGTAAGAGCTAGTAATAGCTGATTATAAACTGAATCCAAAGAAAATAATCTTAATGAAATACAAAGATTATAACCAAGTTTTATTGTTTGAATGAGAGTAAAATTATCAGAGGGAGTTTTACGAAGCCAAATTCTAACTGCACTATCTGTCGAGGCACTGACAACTAAAGCATTTGTTTTGTTTTCTCCCTTATAGATACCATCGACCACCGTAACATTAGAGTTATGTCCTGTCAAGATCTCATGATCTACACTTCCACCATTTAAAGTCCAAACAATAACATCTCCATCGGTACTACCAGATACAATTTCATTTTCGTCCGGAATGTCTGTGCCTTTAAGCCATTTAACTGAATTAACTTGTCCTTTATGTTTAGCCAACGTATGTGTTACTCTACCACCAGAACCGATCTGAAACATCCCGGCAATGAATAATTAGTTACTACAACTAAGTATTTACTCACATCTAGGTTGTATATGCAAATACTATTGCAAGAAGCATAACAAATTAAATTGTTGTTTCCCCAATGAAGAGCATTGGTACAATGGTTACAATTAGTTGCGGTATAAACACATTCGATTTTATTTGATTCCATGTTTTATGTTTGTGATATTATTCTATTCTATATTAATCCTGCGAAAATACCAAACACGTAAAAAGAACAGGTTAGAATCATATTTTGACGTTTCAGATTTCACAGAATAGCATAAATATATATATTTTTTTTTCTATCTATTTATGTGCTAGGCAACTGTAGGCCATCTACACAGTTATAATCCTTATCTCGCAAACTCTTTCATATTATTTTTTGGACATTCACACAACCCAACACCACATCCATGCCCTGAGCGGGATTCGAACCCGCGACCCCGGCACCACAGCAGGTCTTTATACCCACTGCACCACCTGAGCCGGCTAGCATAAATATATTTTGCTGTTTCGGGCATAGATATTCCTATTATTTAATTTATTAGTTAATTTCCCAATTAGATTTTTTTTCTCCTGTGGTCACAATTCAGCAAATATATATTTTAAATAGAGTTAGAACTTAGAACTGTATGACGGAGATTACACGGCCAGTCTGGTATCAGTCTCGCATCAGTATTACCATCAGTCCGGCTCCGGTTCATCAGTCCATCAATCAACGCATATAGAACCAATTTCCGTCAATCTCCCATCAATCCATGATTGATGTGATGCGATACTGATACCAGAACCAGACAGACCGTGTAACTTCCGTTTTAAGATGTTTATGTTTATGTTTATGTTTTTTTTTGTTGGACTTATCCTATACATTGTTAAATGTCATAAAGGATGAATAAAGATATTATTATAAACTGTTTTAGGCATCTTACGGTTGTTTTGGTAATTGGTTCGAAGTTTCAAAGCCAGGTCGAAATAGAATGAGTTCTGAACAGTAGGACAAACCTAGCGTGTAAAAGATTTTGCCCGGGTCCGTGTTCAACAAACGAATGTCTGACGGTTCTAGGACTGTGAACCAAAACAATAGTCTTAATACAGTTCCATAATAAGTTCCAACTTTACTCTGAGACCGTAACTGACCGTAACCGTCTGATGAGCGAATGAGCCTCATTGTTACCCCCTTCAGTTCTCTTTCATGTTCAGTTCGATTCAAAAAGCTCATATTATGAAGACAATAACTTGTCCATATTGACATAAAGAGGAAAAACAGCAGAGATCGAGGAGTCAGCATAAGCCAGAACTAATAAAGCATGCTCGAGTAAAGGAGCGGATTATTTCCCATCAAGCGAAATACTACCGATGGAAGTTTCCATCCACCGCCAACTTCAGCAAAATCGATGCCTCTTCGTAATTCAGGACACTTGAAGTTGCTGTTCGAAGTTCTTGCAGCTTTGACTGTCAGAAGATATCTATATTAATTTGTTATATTATGAACGAAAATACGCGGTAGATTCTAGGGAATTATTAAACTATCTTGATTATTTTATAAACTTGAGGCCACGCTGTCGGGGTGATTACTTGGGAGCATCAGCAAGATGTCTATGGGCCGGTTTCTAAATTGCGAGTTAACTCAAGGTTGCGGTAACCCGAGTGTTATGCGTTCATGAATAACGCTAAATACATGCGTAACTCGCAACCTTAAGTTAACTCGCAATTGAGAAACCGGCCCTATAGGATTTTTCGAAAAGTGTTAAATCGGGTTGACTCGGTCAGCCCGTTCACCAATCTGCGCGCTCCTCTCTAATCTATATATGGAACGCGCTGATTGGTGGACGGACTGATCGAGTTAACCCGATCACACTTACCGAGAAGCCCTTATAATATATACTGTATTTCTGAGTGAAACCTTTTCGCGAGTCCTTGAAGGTCGATTTTCTCATTCAGAATAAGCGACGAAAGTCCAATGGAATTTTAACATAAATGCACTGAATTTGTCAAAAATATTGGAACTAACAAGGACTAGTTGCACTTGTTCTAATGTATAGTCAGAGAGGTCACCCATTCAGGTACTGAAGTCGCCCAAAGCTGCTTAGCTCCAGGAAAACATATATTGCCAAGAAAATAAATCCGACTGTAAATACAAGCGTCCAAAAAAACTGGTCCACTTTTTGGCTGAGAATGGTCTAAAACAATTAGCAGATACATACATTCACTGTTGGGTCGAAAATCAACAGTGCTGCGTTTGTGGTGGCGTGAGGACCCATTCAAATACATACATTCACTGTTGGTCTGAAAATGAACAGTGCTGTGTTTGTGGTCCGTAAGGTCTCTGTTCAAATACATACTTTCACTGTTCAGTCGAAAATAAACAGTGCTGTGTATGTGGTGTCGTAAGGACCCATTCGAACACATACATTTACTGTTGGGTACTGTTTGTTTGTGGTGGCGTAAGGATACAAATCAATTCCATCATACAATTGTGCCATGAGATAAAAACAGCCTGTATAGCAGTGGTTTATTTTTAATTGAGTATTCCGATAGTAATTTCTATGAAACAAATCAGTCCAATCGTACGGTTATGCTATATGGGGAACTATTAGTTGACAATTCGCAAAAAACATTCTGTACTTACAGCAGTAATTTTAATATTTAATAATATACGAATTACTCACGTTTCACATAATTTTGACAAAAATCAACCTAAATTCGTTCGACAAACGTTTCTTCGGAGTTATTATTTCAATAAAAATTAAGGGAAAAAACGAAAAAGAGTAATTTCGTTCCCGGGACGCGTATTGGCATTGTTTACTATGCTACAACGCATACATGCTGTTGCAACGCGGTAAAGAATGACTGAACCAAAGCTCTTTCTACCCAGACATATCTTACCAGGACTCAGCACAGGCAGGTGTTCAGACGTAGTAACTATTGTATTATTGATACGCTGCTATTCTCGAGACATTGTTTACCGCTTTGCAGTCCCATCCACGTTCGAATGTGCTTTCACGTTCATAAATATAACAGTAACATACTATCCCCAAAAATAGTTTACTAAACCTCTAACACTCTAAAATACAAAAAAATAAATTATAGTAAATAATACAAATACACATAAAAATAACAATAGTATAATATAGTAAGTATCGCTAAAAACAATTTATTAAACCACACTAAAATACAAAAAAAACTACATTAACTGCAAAATCCACTTAAGAATAATCCTAGTGTGCATTTCCATGTGATTTTGCATTTGGTCTATTGATGCGTTTTGCGCCGCATGATATTGATAAACCACGTCTAATTTTTCTTCGGCTCACTGATGTTGGCTGAACAGAAAAGTTTTTTAGCGAGAGATTTTTTGATACGTGAATAAAATTTAATAAGTTAGAGAGTGTTATAATTTTGTTTAAAGTTTCATAAAGTTGCATGACATTAACCATATCAACCGTTTTATGTTTGGTTGCTATTTTACTAATTCGTTCAAAATTTTCTGATACAGCTGGGGAATATTCTTCACCTAAATTTGTTTTATTGGCATTCTCGACAATGTTTATTTTTTCGATAGAAAAATTATCCTGTTGCATAAAAACATTGCTTTGTTGCTCTGCACTAGTTGGCAAGTCATTTTCTATACTCACATCAGTTGACATGCCTTCATAAAATTCTGGGGATACGTTTTCTCCTAGAGCTAATTGTGCTAATACTTTCCTGTTATCGGTGTTTATTTGCATACAGGTCCTAAACGTTGTTTCAAACTTATTTTGTATGGCGTAAGGGTCCTTACAATATCTTCCACCCTGCCAAAACTGTAGTCGCAAAATGCAATATCTGCCTACCTATGCAGTATAAATAATTAGTTCAAGCACTGACGTGAAGTCAGAAGCTTTTGCGCGTATGTTCTATTGTCCATTCTTCTGTATTGGACACCCTTAATCGAATTTACCATGGTAAATTATGTTGTCCATTCTCCTGTATTGGACACCCTTAATTCGAATTTACCATGGTAAATTCGAATTAAGTGTCCATCAATACAGGAGAATGGACAACATAATTTACCATGGTAAATTCGATTAAGGGTGTCCAATACAGAAGAATGGACAATAGAACATACGCGCAAAAGCTTCTGACTTCACGTCAGTGCTTGAACCAATTTTTTTTTCGTGATTTTTTTAAAATTTTCTAGGGGTACGGTTCTTAAAATTTTTTTTTTCGTCATTTTTTCAAATGTTCTAGAGGTACGGTTCTTACAAAATATTAAACACGTTTTATGTTGATTTTCTACTACTAGTTACCAAGCTTCAATTTGATCGAATATTTATTTTTTGAGTTATCAAGGAAATAATATTCCAGGTGGTTATAACTCGGAAACCGTTAGACCGATTATGCCCAAAAAAAAACTCAACTCTCCCTTTCGGATACGCAACCTACCCTGAAAATTGCAAGTCCCTATCTCCTTTCGTTCGAAAGTTATCGAGGCAACGGTCACCCATCTACTGAACTCACACAAGAATGCTCGAATCTCCAACAATATTTAACCGATCGTATTAAAACTTGAAACTTGGCAGTAGAGTTAGGTTATGAAGGCTCTTGCAAAATTTCAGCAATTTCATACGAATAGTTACTGATATATAGAATTTTGTTTTTTTTATTTTCAATGATTTATTAAAAATTTTCTACAAATGCTATCCTCACCAAATTTTGCAAACATTTTTGCGTTGGCATTCTACAACTAAAATCCATGCTTGAATTTAATCGGTTCAGTATTTTTCGAGTTAATGAGGAACAAAACACCACCAAATTTCAGAAAATTTCAGATGGCTATAACTCTAAAACCGTAAGGCCGATTATGCTCATAAACAAACTGAAATGTCGCGTTCTGGTGCACATCCTAACCTGAAAATTTCAAGCCGCTATCTCATTCCTCTCTCAAGTTATCATGACAACAAAAATATTTTTTAATAATTTTTTTAAAATTTTCTAGCCATACGATTCGCACAAAATTTCACAAACATGCTTAGGTTCATATTCTTCAACTACCCACCAAGTTTCAATTCGATCGGATTTATATTGGTTGAAAACAAAATTATTACTCGGAAACCACTGGGCCGATTATGCCCATTAACGAACTTGTCCGTCGTATTGGGATGCGCCACCTACCCTGAAAATTTCAAGTCGCTAGCTCTTTTCGTTCTCAAGTTATCGTGGCAACGGCCAATACGCTCCCGGGACTCGATCCTGTTACCTGCCTATAATCTATAATTATCAGCCCGATGCTTCAACCGCCAGATTATGCTAGGTCTGTATGTATCTGCAGTGAAAGGTGGATTATGAAGAAGTTTCTAATTTCAGTTTTATAATTTTTCTGTATTTCCCTAATATCTTCTACAAAATAGTTTCGATCAAGTTTAATTCATTAGAATCTAATATATTCCACGCATTTACAGCAAGTATTACGTTTAAATATCGGTTTCAAATCAATTTCTTAAATGTAACCTCTTCATTCAGTAGAGAACATAAATATTACTTCAGAATCTCTGATCTTGAAATATCTGTTTCAATCCATCAAAATACGTGTCAGTACTATATCATATTTGATTCTGTTTGACCAACGAATGGTTTTAAATATCGATATAAATGCATCTAAATATGTAAGTGTTTTCCAACCTCCTCTGAAACTGACAGTGATTCTTTCGTATTGACAAAAGCCAGCTTATCATCATGTTCAGTACACCTCAATCATTATAATATTATTTCGACAATATAATTCTGATCGATTTCAGATCCAGTACTTCGTTGTAATATGAATTTTTGAAGGCTTTCGCAGAATTTCAGCGATATCTGACGGATAGTTTTTGGGATACATAATTTGTGTGAACATATTTTATTTAATTTTCCAGTAGGTAATGTGATTCTAACAACATTTTGGACAATTCTTCGAGCCGGTATTTTTCAACATACTCCTATGCTTTAATTCGATAAGATCAGTATTTTTCGAGTTATTTGGAAAACAACTTTTAAGTTGGTTGGCCGCTGTTACCATCGGAGGGCCACGAAGCACGGACAAAGCACCAATGCTCCTGGCATTTCACAGTTTATGATGTCATTTTGAAGTGGTTTAATAATTGACAATAACACTACGAACGATATGGAGGAAAGCAATATAGCATTTCGTTTATTTGCGATTAGTTTCATAATCTTTCACCGCAAATAATCCAGAACTCACCACGAGGAGGTGGCTGTAATATCGAGTCTCAAAAGACTACAATCAGAATAATCGGTTTTCTGAGGCATTCAAAATCAATCGAACATTTATAAATCCGAAATTTGAAAATAAAAAGATATTAACTCTCTACAACCCTCTACTGTTGATCTTAAACTTTTTATAAATTTTTAAAAATACAAAAATCAACAAAATAATCTTCAAAATGAAACTATAAATAAATTCCATGAAATGGAAAATTAACAATAAATAAAATTAAATATTTTTATATATATAATTAGGAAATAGCAATCCTTCTTTCCTATAACACTATATTTATTTCCACCATAAGAATTTCTATATGACAATGTAGAACTCGCATAATTGCACGTTCTACACCCAATTATGCTTATTCAGATATCCTAACTTAATAAATAGGGAGATCAAGTGAATCTCGAGGAAGATGATAATCAGTATTGCCAAGAGCATAGACGTAGGTTGTAAAACTTTCTGTACTTAAATAAAGTTGATTTTTTCTTTTTAAAAAAGTGGTTTCATCCCCTAAAAACGTAAATGGCGACGAGGATGGGATTGTGCCGGTCTTAATCAAAGAAAAGTGTGATAGAAATAATCCAGTGATATTCGTCCACGGAGAATCTTCAAAGGCTAACAGTTTCAACTGCAAAGGTACGACAACGAACGAAGGAAGAGAAACCCAGAAGCCCTGATCGATTGAGTAGCGCCCTTCGACGACTTCAAGAAAGAAATTATCTAGAACTTTACGGAGGTGAGAAAAAGCAATTTCCTGTACTGATTACATTTCCCCAGTCATTAACCTGGACCAAAAGTTAAATCCATTCTTTTCCCTGTTTTGTGTGTAAAACTTGTATAATTCATTTTTTGAAACTAGTTTATAAGTTCTCAATTTTTATTATCAATATTGATTCTATAAATAAGTTAATTTTTTCGTTATCTGAATTGACTATAAAAGAAACGAAAATGACCCAAGAAAGTAGTAATATCTTTGAGAAAATGAAATTAATTAATCTTTTTGCTCAACCAATAGTTCCCTTCGATGGTAATTCAGCAAACCTTACAAGATTTATCAATCACTGCGATAGATTTAACAGTAGATTCGCGTCAAATGATGCATTATTAAACGAAGCAATTATAGATATAATTAAAAGTAAATTAATTGGAAATGCTAGTGAAATAGTTAGTAGCAACGAAAGAATCACTGCTAACTGGAGAGATTTGAGAAAATTTCTTAAATTAAAATTCGAAGAGAAAATTAGTTTAACGGTCTTATTTTGGGATCTTCAAAATGCCCAACGTTTACGAAATGAAAACGATTTAGATTTTCTAGAAAAAATTGTAGATCTGAAAAATAAATACGATTATCAGGTAGAATTATCAGATTTGAGTATAACTGAAAAAGAACAAGAGAAGAACATAGCATCTAGAGTAGCAACGCGAGTTCTTTTATACAATATTAACCCAGAATTGAGAACAGCCCTAAGAGGTCATGGAATAAGGAATTATGATGACATGGTTAACTTCATTAGGCAAGATTTTTATTACTATCAACAACCCTTTTTACACTATAAAAATCAAATATCTCAAAAATCGAATATTCAAAATCCTAGACGTCAACCACCAACCAACGAATTTCATACAACTAGAATAAATAACGATTTTCAATCGCAAAGAAATTATCCTAATCACAATCGATTTCAACAAAATCATCAAAATTTCCCCTCACAACCGATTCAATTGCAACAACGTATTGTAAATCGACATTTCCCAACCAACCAACAAGTTTTTGGCCCGAGTACATCGACTCGACAAACGAACGTATTCAAACCGAATCCAAATCAAAGATTACAAAATCCCCCGGAGAAAATGTCCATCCAGACTAGAAATTTTCCACAGAAACGTCAAAATTATTCAACCCAATACCAAGTCAATCCACAGAGAAAATTCCCCTTCCAAAATCAAGGTAATAATTATCAAAATCCCAATTTCACTTTCGAAGAATTAACCCACATAGAACCAGCTTTAGATTCATTATTTATTGATGATAACGAACCTCAAAATTATTCGGAGGAAGATTATGAAAATGACCAATCAAATCCAGACAATTATCACGAAGAAAATTTTCCAGAATTAGCCGAGGACAATTCATTGACCTAAATTCAGCTTTTGACAATAAAAATCAATTACCCTATATTACATTTGAAAATCCAAAATGTAAACTATTGATAGATAGCGGATGTTCGGTATGTTTAATAGACCCTAAATTCGCTTATAACAATTTCCCAAAAAATATCTTTAGTGAATCAACGACCTTAACCGCTTGTATGAAACAAGAAACGTCCAACGAAAAAGTTTTAATACCTGTATTCAGAGAATTCCAAGTAGATGATTTCCATCCATTCATTTTATACAAATTCCATAAAAATTACGACGGACTAATCGGAGCAGACTTTCTGAACAAATACGGACTGAACTTAGATTTCAAAAATCAAATATTAACCAATGAATACTGTCAAATTCCTTTCGAATACCAAAAAGTTTGTCAGAAACCCTCAAACATCCCCGTTGATCTTTCTCATTTAGAACCTCAAATTAAAAGTCAACTCATGAAAATACTTCAACAAAATGAACAAGTTCTACAATTGCCAGGACAACCCCTTAACTTTTCAAGTAGAATAAAACACAAAATTCGAACCATTGATGAAGTACCCGTCCATTGCAAAATTTATAGGTACCCGGAAATTCACAAAGAAGAGGTTAAAAATCAAATTGAAGACATGTTAGAGAAAAAAATTATAAGACCCAGTATTTCTCCATGGTCTTTTCCTGTAGTAATAGTCCCTAAAAAACAAGACTTATCCGGAAAAACAAAATGGCGTATGGCTATAGATTACCGAAAACTGAATGACAAATCCATAGACGATAAATATCCTCTACCACAAATCGACAGTATACTAGATAAATTAGGAAACAAAAAATTCTTCACCACACTTGACTTAGCGTCCGGATTTCATCAGATCGAACTCGATGAAGAATCAATAGAAAAGACAGCTTTTACTGTAGAAAATGGTCATTACGAATTTCTAAGAATGCCTTTCGGACTCAAAAACGCCCCAGCAACTTTCCAAAGACTCATGAACGAAATTTTGAGAAATTACATAGGAAAAATTTGTTACGTATACATGGACGATGTAGTTATATTTTCTGATACCATAGAACAACATCTAGCCGACATTCACAATATTTTGGAAGCACTCAAAAGTGATAATTTGAGAATACAATTAGACAAGTGTCATTTTTTCAAAAATGAAATAGAATTTCTAGGACACATAATCACACCAGAAGGAATTAAACCCAATCCGAATAAACTTAAAGCTATTATTGATTTTCCGATTCCCAAAACTCAAAGAGAAATAAAATCATTTCTTGGATTAGTAGGCTATTATCGAAAGTTTATCCCCAATTTTGCGAAATTGACAAAACCCTTAACTTCATGTTTGAAAAAGGAAGCAAAAATTAACATTGATGATCCAAATTATATTGAATCATTTAAAATATGTCAGCGAAATTTATTGAACGACCCCATATTAAGTTATCCCGATTTTAATAAACCTTTCATTCTCACGACAGACGCATCAGGTTATGCGATAGGTGCAGTGCTTTCACAGGGCAACCCCCCAAAGGATTTACCGATATCATTCGCAAGTCGAACCCTTAATGAAGCCGAAACTAGGTATAGCACGATAGAGAAAGAACTTCTGGCAATAGTATGGTCATGTCGATACTTTAGACCCTATTTATATGGACGAAAATTTACCATCTACACCGATCATAAACCTTTATGTTGGTTATTCTCTTTAAAGGAACCAAATTCACGTCTAATGAGATGGCGGATAAAACTGGAAGAATTTAATTACGAAATTAAATACAAAAAAGGTTCTACGAACAACGCAGATGCCCTTTCGAGAATTAAAATTGAACAAAACAATATTGAAATTAATGGTATAGAAGACGATTTAGCTTCCATTGTAAACCAAGTCACGACCGAAGAATTAGACGATTGTTTGAATTTATTAACTTCCAATAAGCAAACCGAAACCCCTAATGTTGATCCAAACGAACAAATTATTGATTTCGAAACGGAAAACATAACTGTTCACAGTAATATAGAAAATCCAGTCTTAGAACTCCCGATTACAGAAAGAAGTTTGAATTCTTCAGCCCTTCAGATAATTTTCAAAACAGCCCCAAATTATAAGGTTACAAAAACAAAAATTTTTGGAGACAAACTTAGATTAATTGTTTCTATAAATCAAATCGAAAATGACATGTTCAAGTTTATCAAAGAATTTCTTCAACCAAAAAAATCTTATACTTTGTATTTTGCTTCACAGGAATTAGAAATACCCCTTATCAGAATTTTGCAAGAAAAGTTTGACTATAAAACATTTGACCTGAAAATTTCCAAAACCTGTCTAGAAGACGTAGAAAATAAAGAAGAACAACTCCTGCGCATTCAACAATTTCACGAAACAAAAACTATTCATCGCGGACTTCGAGAAAATTTGATTAGCTTAAAAAGAAAATATTATTGGCCAAACATGGACAAAGATGTTCGAAATTACATCAATTCATGCGAATTATGTCAGAAAAGCAAATATGAACGAACACCAATTCAATTACAATTCAAACCTAACCCAATCGGATCCAAACCCTTTACTCATATTTACTGCGATACAATAAGATTCAACCAAACATATTGTTTAAGTATCGTTGACTCTTTTTCAAGACTAGGACAATGTTACCCTCTATTACAAAAAACTGGAACTGAAATTTTAGATAAATTGTTGATTTATTTCAGCCACTATGGCATCCCTAACAAAATTACATGTGACAACGGAATAGAATTCAAGAATAAAGTCATTCAAGATTTTTGTAAGATACACCAAATTGAAATACATTATATCACAAACTATAATCCAAATTCTAACGCAATCGTGGAACGATTCCATTCAACGTTGATTGAACAATTGAGGACTATTGCAGACAAAAATCTAACTTTTCAAAATAGACTTTCCCAAGCTTTGCTTAGTTATAACAACTCAAATCATTCTAGTCTAGAAATTACCCCTATGCAAATAATTAAGGCAGATTTAAATTATTCATTGCCAATCGAGCAAACTCATAATGAAAAATTACAAAATTATGTAGAGAATTATGTTGAAAATCTACAAGATATATCGAAACATTTGGAACAAACCAGACAAAAAAATATTAAACGTTTAGAAAAAACTAACGAAAAGCGAGCAGCAAAAGCAGATCACCCATTAAATCAAAATCCGACTTACATCAAGAACCCAATTACACGGAAATTAGATCCCGTTTTCAAAAGAATCGATGCTACCGAAATCGATAAGAATCGTATCCAAGACAAGAAAAACAAGCACATTTACCACAAGAAGATTTTGAAACAACGCAAAAACTAGTTCCAAAATTTTGTTACAGATTCAAAATGGATAGCCGCATCATACTTCTGATACTAGCTAAAATTATCCACTTTTCAATGTCCCTGGAAATTATCCAAATCCAAAATAATATATTACCCATTCTAGTAGGAAAAGCTTATTTGAGTCACAAGAATTTGCAACTAATATATCACATAGACCTGAATAAAATTGAAGAAATAATATTCAATTATCAAAATGAGATAGATAATTACAGAAATTCGAAATTAAACTTTGCTCAAACAGCAAATTATAGATATTTGAGGCATTCCAATGAAGTGAATATTAACTCACTAGAAGAACTCTTGAATCAGAAAGTAAGAATTAAGAGAGGATTAGTAAATCTAGGAGGAAAAATTTCGAAATTTTTATTCGGAACATTAGATTCTGATGATGAAGTCCTATATCAAAATTATTTTCAAAGTATAAGGAATAACGAGGAAAAATTAATTAGAAATCAGGAACAGATTGCCACAGTAGTTAATGACCTTAAAAATAAGTTTATAAGTAAATTCCAAAAGATTTCTGAAAATCTTAAACTGTTTCAAATAGTACCCCAATTAGAGGATGTACAACAAATGCACCTTTTGATGTTTGAATTAAAAGAAATTAAGAATATTTTAGATGAAATACAAACAGCTGTAAGTTTTGCTAGAATACATCTGTTACATGAATCAGTTTTACCATATTCCAAATTCTTAGAATTGATCAAGAACGAAAGTATTATACCAGTTCATCACCTGAAAGACTACTACCAATTGTGTCATACCAAGGTAATTTTCAAAAACAAAGTTTTATTATTTTTAATCTCGATTCCATTAGTTCATGAAGACCAATATGATCTATACAAGTTTTATTACCTACCACAAAAGAATGAATCCCTTCCATATTCCAATCCTTATTTGCTTTCACAAGAAGAAGAGTTGAAATGGTCTACCAATAATTGCCATCCAATAGAGAACGACTACTTATGTGATCAAGATTCTTTGGAAGAAATCCCAAAATGTATGGTGAACATTCTCAAAAATCATAGTGAAGATTGCCCGAGAATAAGAAGAGCTCCACTACGAGACTTGAAGCTATTAGAAGATGGAAGTATCCTCTCAGTTAAAAATGTGAAAATTAGAGAAAAATGCCCTCAACATACAAAGTATTATTTCGTCCCAGAAATAGCAATTCTACGAACCAAATGTATAATCAATAATACCGAGAAAGAAATTGTCCCAATTACTTCGATCAGTGAAGAAAAATTCATTATTTTACCAAAATTCACACGACTGTCCCAGGACTACATAAAAGAAGAATCCATGGAAAACGAAGACATCCCGGATATCGAATTGGAAGAATTGAACCAATGGAGTCTTCAACCAATTACATTCTCTATATTTTTCTATTTTATAATATCCATAATAATTATAATTGTAATTTATTTAATTTTCAAATATTGCAAATGTAAACATGTTAATTTTAAAGCTACACCAAAGGGTGATACCTTTAACCAAGATAGGGAGGAATTAGGAAATAGCAATCCTTCTTTCCTATAACACTATATTTATTTCCACCATAAGAATTTCTATATGACAATGTAGAACTCGCATAATTGCACGTTTTACACCCAATTATGCTTATTCAGATATCCTAACTTAATAAATAGGGAGATCAAGTGAATCTCGAGGAAGATGATAATCAGTATTGCCAAGAGCATAGACGTAGGTTGTAAAACTTTCTGTACTTAAATAAAGTTGATTTTTTCTTTTTAAAAAAGTGGTTTCATCCCCTAAAAACGTAAATATATATAGCTATTCTTGGAATTGTAACATTAACCATTTTGGAATAAGTAGTGGGGAATATATTACACAAAATTTGAGAAAATATACACAATATAAACCTTTAGAAGGTTGCTGGCATAATGAACCTTTGTCGTTATAAAAATCTCAAGTACCCTCAAAGTATTTGATGAATAAAGCTAAAACCACTCAAATCAGTGAAAAATCTTGAATCCCGACGTTATTTTGGGAAATTTACTCTCGAAATTTATCTTATAACTGAACGAAATTATTTTGTTGAACGTTGAAAGAAAATTAAAAATTGCCTTGTCCTTGAAATGGGAACAAAAGTGAGAAAATATAAGAATCTGATCTTGTTTGCACCAGTCGCTATAAATATTTTCATAATGAACAATTAAATTTTGTATTCCATGCTCTGGATCAGTTCTTTTGGGAGTAATTGCAGAAGACATATAGGTAAGTCTGTTGATTTAGACAAATTGAAGGAAATGCAGTTAATTTAGGATTTTTTCTCGGGATACTAATAAATGGGTCATCTGCAGTCGGTAGAAAATTTTCTTTTATAACATCGGCATCTACAAAATATTCCATACATACTGGATGGAGCATTGTCGTTAATTTTGGAACTATTTTCGCTATGGTTTCCATTGAGCCATTTCCATCTTCCTAAAGGGTCTTCTGGGAATTAAAATCCCTAAACATTTTCGTGTGTGTGGATTTATAATTACTATTAGAGGGTATTGCGCAAGTACGGGATAGTGGACACCATTCACTGTCGGTTCAAAAATTAACAGTGCCGTATCTAAGCTGCCATCAGGATAGAGTAACAAAGTTGGAAAAGAACACAACTGACTCTCCTTAGTCGCACAAGCTCCTAGAAGATTTGGGAGGGTCAGTATAATCCTAATCATGTTTATAGCACGCGCGCCAAAGCAGATTGACTTTTTACACTTTTTCTTTCATTGTTAAGTCAATCTGCTTTTGCGCGCGTGCTATAAACATGATTAGGATTATACTGACCCTCCCAAATCTTCTAGGAGCTTGTGCGACCAAGGAGAGTCAGTTGTGTTCTTTTCCAACTTTGTTACTCTTTCCTGATGGCAGCTTAGATACAGCACTGTTAATTTTTGAACCGACAGTGAATGGTGTCCACTATCCTTTGGGTAGATCTTCGGCTCGCTCTATCCACTGAGCTTGAAGTACTCATCATTCAATTCAAATTAGCCACCGTGAACACGCGCGCCAAAGAGTACTGACTTCACGTCAGTGCTTTTTTTTTCAAGTTCCTTTAACAAATATAGCTATCAATACAGTTTGGCTGTTAGCATTACCGTAGATCGGAAAAAAATGCGGTTGTGGGTCCCCCGTTAGGGACGCAATTGCATCTTCTCCAAATCCGAACGTATTTTAATATAGATCTACCGAATATAGTTATTTATAAATTCGCCTCAGGGCCACCATACAGACATTTCAAATCGGAAACAACGCTATTTCCCCCAAACTGACTTGTGTCCGTGCACTGAATTGACATGAATATTCTTTTAAAACCTCACAATATCAGCTCATTACTCCCAACATAACCCAAACAACCCAAAACCATTCATTTCTCGTCTGCGCAAGCGCAGTATACTCGTGGCTGCAAGTCCTCCCAAAATTACACACCTCACAAAAAACTCCGATTCTCCAACACTAGTGGTTCAGGAGATATCGCTTCTTGAATCCACGCATGCGCAGACCCTCACCAGGGGATTCTATAGCGGAATAGCATCCACCACCCCAAAACCTCAATCCTCTCTGACGAAAGCACCAGCAGTTAAATCACTGATGGTCTGCTCATGCGCATAACGAAAAATGCCCGTAAGGGGTTACATCAATTTCGAAATTAGCCCCAGGGCCACGGTACGGACACTTTAACTCTGAAACAACGCTACATCCCCCAAACTGACTTGTCCTTACACTGAATTGCTATGAATATTCTTTTAAAACCTCATAATATCGACTCAGCACTCCCAACATAACCCATCCAACCCAAAAACAGTCACTTCTCTTCTGCGCATGCGCAGTCTACTCGCGGCTAAAAGTCCTCTCAAAATAACACACCTTACAAAAAACTCCGATTCTCCAACAATAGTGGTTCAGGAGATATCACATCTTTAATCCACGCATGCGCAGACCCTCAACAGGGGATTCTATGGAGGAATAGCATCCGCCGCCCCAAAACCCTAATCCTCTCTGACGAAAACACCACCAGTTAAATCACTGATGGTCTGCTCATGCGCATAACGAAAAATGCCTGTAAGCGGTAACATCAATTTCAAAATTAGCCCCAGGGCCACGGTCCGGACACTTTAACTCGGAAAGAATGCTACATCCCCCAAACTGACTTGTCCTTGCACTGAATTGCTATGAATATTCTTTTAAAACCTCATAATATCGACTCAGCACTCCCAACATAACCCATCCAACCCAAAAACAGTCACTTCTCTTCTGCGCATGCGCAATCTACTGGCGGCTAAAAGTCCTCTCAAAATAACACACCTTACAAAAAACTCCGATTCTCCAACACTAGTGGTTCGGAAGATATCGCATCTTTATCTACGCATGCGCTGACCCTCATCAGGGATCTGAATTCTATGGAGGAATAGCATCCGCCACCCCAAAACCCCAATCCTCTCTGACGAAAACTACAGCAGTTAAAGGACTTCTCATCTGCGCATGCGCAATACGGAAAATGCCCGGAAAGGGCAGCATGAACCTCAAAAACATATGTTTCGGCATTAAAAGCAAAGTATTCCGCAAAATAGTAGTAATTTTTTTATTTTTTTCATGTCACGTGATCTTCACGAAATTTTTCAAAAGTGTTTGCTTTGGTCTTTTGCATCTAACTACTGAGTTTCAATTTAATCAGATCAGTATTTTTCGAGTTATCGTGAAAACAAAATATTCAAATTTTCAAAAATTTTTTTTGCCACTTTAGGGCCTTCCGTTCAACACAAAACTTCGCAGGCATATAAAGGTCATGATTCTACAATCTGATGCCAAATTTCAAAAAGATCGAGTGATTGTTCAGTGTGATCATGGGTTTCATAAACGTAAAATGTCAATCTGATAAAACGTCAAGTTATCAATAATTATGTCAAAGTCTCTTTCGTGATCAAAAACTTAAAATGGGACCAACTTTATGAGAAGGTTTTGCTCATTAAGTACCAGAGAGTGGACCCCGAAAATTTCAAGTCAAATTTAACAATTTTTAATTTTTTCCAACGGGAATCTATTTTAAGACCTTTGAAAAATAGCTCCACGAAAGGAAAACAATTCTCAGATCAATAGTTTAACAATTATCGCACTTGCAATGTTAATGTTCGTGCTACAAAAAAATGTTAATTAACTAATGAATAAGTAAATTTTTGGGCCACGGATTATTGTTCATGATCTATATTGCAGGCATCTGAATTTAAAATTTTTTTGTTTTCATATATAATAAGTTTAAATAATATTGATTCATTAAAGGTCCAAAGAGTTCGAGGCTTGCGCAAGCTGGAGTACCCATTATCGGGAGTATTTTCAACACGTTTGGAAAATTATAAATATTGGTCCTACAGTTCCGAAAGTTTCGATTTTTTTCAGGAAATTTCCGCCTCTTTTTGAATCATTTTTCAAATTTGAATTATCTCAAATACTTTTTGAGATATAGGCAAAAAATAATACCCCCTTTATTTTTTTCACTTAATTTTTGCGCGTATGTTCTGGGGAACATCGCGTTATCATTTTGCCCAAATGTCTGTAATTTTCGAATTTTACGCCGAAAATGGTCTCATACGATTGGGTTCGACTCCCTGATCAAGAATTTGAGGTCAAATTTGATTCTGTCCCGCCGGCCAGCCGTCCGGCTTGCCGTTGCCACGATAACTTGAGAACGGAAAGTGATAGTGATTTTGTGTGAATCGTATCGCTAGAAATTTAAAAAAAAAAATATTATTTACGTCACGATAACCTAAGAACGGAAAGAGATAGCGAATGTGCCATTCGAGTTTGTTTATAGGCATAATCGGCAAAACGGTTTTGGAGATATACCCATCTGAAATTTGGTTGTTATTTCCTCAATAACTCGAAAAATACAAAACCGATCCAATTCAAACATGATTATTACTTGTAGAAGGGCAACGCGAAACTTCTTGCAAAATTTTGTGAGGATCGTATGATCAGAAAATTTTTAAAAAATCATAGAAAATGATTGAAAAAAATTCTATATATCCGAAACTATTCGTCCGATATCAAAAAATTGAAACTGAAATTGCGAGAGCCTTCTGAACCTTACTCTACTACCAAAGTTCCAAGTTTGAACATGATCGGATCTATATTGTTGGAGATCCGAGCAGCCTTGTGTGAGTTCAGTAGCTGGATGGGTGATCGTTGCCTCGACAACTCTCGAACGAAAGGAGATAAGGACTTGCCAAACGTTTTCGGAGTTATACCCATCTGGAATATTTCCTCGATAACTCAAAGAATATAGACTCGATTGAAAAAAAATAATTTGATATTTGTAATGTAAAAAAAGAATTTGTTTTAGTTATTCCGATACCACCAGGCTGATTTTGCCCAATAACGAACTTAACCGAGAAATTTATCTCACAAACCGTCTCTAAAAATTTCAATTGTCTAGAGCCCATTCCGTTCGAGAGTTATCGTGTTGACGGCCGGCCGGACAGAATTGATTTTGTCCACGGATTCTTGATCAGTGAGTTGCACCAAAACGTATAAGATTATAGAAAATAGGATAATGCGGATAAGTATATTTAAATGGAAAAGTATAACGGGTGATTCCGCAAAAGAAGCAGAGAAAATAATTCTGCTGGTACCTGCCGACACGTGTTTCTGCTAGTTGGCTTCTTCAGGACAGGGCAACCAAGAAACCAAAAAAAGGTGAAATGATAACTGAAAACAGGTGGCATCACATCAGGAGCGAGCAACCAATTTGTGACTTCAGCTCTAGGACCTCCAATTCGGAGGTAAACTATGGCATCGGCACGAAGGAAGCATAAGCTACCTGTGCGATGCGACCTCAACCCGAGGATCCTCGGGTTGAGGCCGAACAGAATCGATTTCGACTAGGGATATTGATCCGTGAGTCGAACCAAATCGCTTAAGACTATCTTCAGCCAAAAATTAAAATTCGAAAATTACAGACATTTGGGCAAATTTATAAGCACTCTGTTCCGAGGAACAAGATTGCCAAAAATAAACTGATGTATGATGCATTTCTGTATTATTTTTTAGCGCTTGAACATTTCCAAATAATACACCAAAACAATATAATTTTGAAACGCAATCGAAAACTGTTAAATTTGTTCGGCTAAATATCGACCTCGAAGCCTCAATAGTCGACATATACAAATAAATTAGATTATATTTCCATAGGTAAGACAATTTTGAATCCGAATGATGAGCCATAATTCAATGGAAGTAATGATGATCATGACGACCACGGATTCTTGATCAGTGAGTCGAACCAAATCGTTTAAGAACATTTTCAGCCAAAAATTAAAATTCGAAAACTACAGACATTTGGGAAAATTTATAAGCACTCTGTTCCGAGGAACAAGAGGGCCAAAAATTGTGGCACATTAGTCTGTATGACCCAAATTCGCAAATAGCGAAAATACAGGGGTGTATTCATTTTAAATGACACATCGCTCATATAATATCGTAAATGTTATTATTATTAGGGAATACAGATAGTTTTTTATTTCAATTGCTCAAGATAGGTAATTATTGGTATAATATTCAGATATAGGCACAACTACTTTTTAGAATATTTGATTTTATTTCTTCTTCTATCAAATAAATTGCCCAAAACACGCTTTTCTCAGGATGTTGTAGTGACTCACCGAGGAAAAGGCAACAACTTTGATCGAATTTTCGATACATGCATTATTATATAGCAGGAATTTCATCAAGCAGTTATGGAATGTTTGCTTCCTCCTTCTTCCAGCAAGGATCCTCACATGCTTCAGGCTAATATAACGGCTTGTTATAAGACGTCATTTCAAGACTTACTTCGTTGCTGTCGATTCAACTGAGATGACGGACAGCCAATTTTCAACGTTTACGGGATATGAGAGTTTAATAACAATTAGAATGGGTATTTACTCGACGCTTTTCCAATTCCAAAGATTCTGACTTACTGTATCGGATAGAAATGTCGGGCGATGAGAAGGTTAATGAAGATAATACTATAAAAATGAAAAATACATGCTGACACAATAATGGCATTTGTACTCAATCGGGCGTTATTGGAATGAACCATATACATACAGGGTCCGAGGCCGCCACACATACACGCAAGAAGGTGATAGGCTACCATTAGGGTGTCACACTTCCTGTCCTCCGAGTCTTCTAATGGAAGTTAGGGATAGAGCCAGGGGCGAGTTTCCATATTTTGCGAATATTTTAGAGACCAGGTGAGATAGAGCAATGAAATTTGACGGTTTGAGTAAGCAGCTCGAGTACTTTGAAACCCTGTTGAAATAAGTTGACTTGGCCGTCGTATTGAGATGCGCCACCTACCCTGAAACTTTCAAGTCGCTATCTCTTTCCGTTCTCAATTTATCGTGGCAACGGACGGCCGGCTGTCCGGCCGACCGGACAGAATGAAATTTGACCTTGAATTCTTCATCAAGGTGTCGAACCCAATCGTTTGAAAACATTTTCTGCAAAAACTTCGAAAATTATAGACATTTGGGCAAAATGTTAACGCGATGTTCCCCAGAATATACGCGCAAAAACAGCACATTTGGCCAAACAGAATGACATTCCTATTAATGAGGTGTGTTCGGCAACGATATTCAGTAGTTATTGTTATTTATTATTATGTCCTGATTCTTTTAATTGGTTAACATAAATGTTGAATGTGAAGTACCTATAGACAGGTCCTTTTCTGATATTCATATTGTATCCTTTTTCGGATAGATCTACAACCCTACAGGTATAACCAACTGTCGTTCTTGAATAAATACATTTGTGGAAACTTGAATTATTTGGTATCAATTAATTATATTAATCGAACAATATATTATTGAATTGTTTATTAACCGATTTTATTCAACTTAATTAGAGAATACCTGCGGCTTTACTTAATGCTAATCCATATTAATTCAATGAAAAATTATATACGACGTTTCGTCGACACAGCGCCTTCATCAGACTCATCACCATACTAAATTCTCAGTAAGTATTGATCTCCATATCCCTCGATGACCTGGACATAGAGTCTCCCTGTTCTTGTTCTTCTTCTTACTACTCATTTAAAACTGATTACATAATCTTAAACTGTTAGTTCTTTGTAAACATTTACAAGCTTTTATGAATTAATTCTCTATTTGAATAGTTTGAGTAACGCAGAAAAATTTAGATCTAATTGTTCATTAACTAAATTGCCCGTATGTTTTTCTCTATTTATTTCCATTTCCCAATAATTGAGTAGCGCACCTTTATTCAAATTGTATGTAATTTTGGAATCCGGATTAAACCGGGTTCCTTTATTCTTATACCAAAATTTCTACCTGCTTTTCCTATATATAATTTATCACAGCTACTATGTATATAGTACTTTAAAAGGCAATTGAAATACATTTATAAGAAGAAAACTATTGTAAAGAATAAGAAATTATCGAACAAATAGTGGCAAACAATGTATATCATCCAGAGTTAATCAGAAAAATGTTGAAGAAAAAAAAAATTAGAAAAACAATTAGGTAGTGTATTATTTCCAGCAATTAACAGTCAAAATAAAATATTCAATAGCTTAACATATTTTGGTGAACAGAGTCACCAAATTAAAAGACTTCTTTAAAACCAATAGGTAAATATCTCATTTCGGATAAACTATAACCTGGCGAACCTCCATAAGAATAATAAATCAAAATATATATTCTTTTAAACTTCGAGCATTACAATTTGTTTTCTATCTAACAATGAAGCATGTGTATGAAAAACGTGTTAGCAGAGGTTAGTGTAACAGGGTACCATATAATTTGATATATGATACTAGAGCTTAGGGAAAAAACCTCAGCAAAAAAACCGTATCTCCCCATTAGTGTTGTGATTTATGAAAATTAAAATTGTTAACAAAATATGCTGAAATATTAAATATTGAAGGGCATCTTTTTCTTTACTATCGCTTCTACCTTCAATAAGCAGAGAAGTTTCTCCAAGGTACCCGAAACTCAATCTGGAAAAGGAAAAGACAAAAGGAGAAAACGAACAAATCAAAAATGGAATATTCTATATTTTATTAAATAGATTTGAAACTCGCTACCCATTCTAAAAAAGATTCAGAAACATTATGAATAGCCCTAAAACCATCTTTGAATCTATATATGCGACAATTATTAACTAAATGATCTATGGTTTCCTCTGCTTCCTTGCATTCAATAATAGGGCTCTCAACTGAGATCCACCCTAAAAGCATGCTGTTGTAACGACCACGACCATGCAATGAGCAATAAAGAAGATAAATCCCATGTTTATCACCTAAATAACGATATTGGAAGGTAAGGTAAATGTCCCAATTATCGACAGTGTCCCAATTATCGACAACTTTCGTTTATTTTCCATAAAACAAGACGAAAGACAAGAAGAAAATATCCTTACAAATTTTAATTCAACAATTATCTAGTTTATAGTTTCTTGAATGAATTTGTTCACACCATTTATTTCTCTTAAGCATCCTCAGCGAAAAATCAGCTGTTAATTGGCCGAATGTCGGTCTTCATCGAGTGAGCAATGTTTTCCTTGCTATTCTGATAAGTCCACACTCTTCATTTATGTCTCCCCAGATTCAACGAATGCAGGTGAAATTTAATTTTTTGAAGAATAATTAACTTGAGACGATTACCTGTATTCAGTTCTATTAAAAAAAATTTAATGTGTATCATATTTTATGAGAAATTTGTGTGTCGATAAATGGTACTTCTGAAACATATTGTGTCCTAGATATCGACATCTATGTCGATATTTGAGTCGCTGAGGATGCTTTTTAATTAACTTTCAGAAACGTTAACTCCATTTTCCTGGATACGATTGTTTCGTTATCCTACCCAAAAGATCCACAATTTTCAGTGTACCAATTATCGACACACTGTTTTCCATCGAATTACATGATAAAAGTACAACAAATTTTGATGTCGATACTACGTTCAACACTATGTCGATAAAAGGTGCAATATTCTGTCGACGGCTGAGACTCATACCATAAGTAAAAATAATCAATTATATGGAGAACTCATTAAACTATTTTTGTTATCTTTTGATAATCAGCTCATAGAATATTCAAAATTGCTCTCAGTACTGATCGACATTCGATTGTGGTCCATTTATATGATTTAATCATCCATTTTTTCATGACTGTCGATCATACGCACATTTATGTGGGGATAATTGGTCATATTTAGTTTCCAGTTATCTCATGATTACAAAATGTCTAGAAGACTGCACTGCACACATGAAAAATACTGTGTCCCGTCGGAAGCAACCTCTGACGCAAATAATAATTTTGAATCGAGTAGAATAGAAGTCGCTTACTTTTCCCTGAATTCGTCTCTCTTGGATGTAAGGGAAGAGAATTTGGGTGTAGATTTACTACTGGATTGTTATGACCGTGATTACTCCGACACTGATATAAATGTTTGTGGGCTACATCAAGATATGAATGGTAAGAATGGGGGGAGTACAGATTATCTTTTTGAAGCCCAAGTTCTTGGTGAAGCAAGCATACAAAATGCAAAAAATAGTGAATCAAATGAGAGAGCCCTTGTAAGTGACACAGAAGAAAATTGAGTTAGGACAGAGGAGAAACACGTAGAATTACCGTGCCTAAAAAGTTGAATTAACGTGGCTCATATGAAGTATCTGAAGTGAAAACGTTAATTTCTAAGGATTAACCAAAGATCATCAAATATTTTTCATATTAAGCAGAGAATTTATATATCTCTTGTTTTTTTAATTTTTGTGAACATTTTTAAACTGTTATTTTCACTAAATATATCAATATTTCTTTAAATACAAACATATTATTGATGCCAAAATCTGGATTTCCCAAAGTGTCGATATTTGGTGCACATGTATGTCGATGATTGGCAATTCATATTTTTCCGGTGTCGATAATGGGTACATCTGCTTTGAGTTACCATTCGTTTTTTTTATAATATTTACCCCATTCAATATGTTCGTTTTTTGTACTTTTATCAAAATAGGGTGTTCAGAGAAGTAGAAGCAGAATATTTCATTCATATAAAATTATTCTTTGAAATCGAAATGTATTAGACACTTTGAGGAACACGCTATTGTGTCGATAATTGGGACATTTACCTTAATTAAAAAAAATCGCTGTAAGAATGAATTATTGTAAATGTTTACAAAGAACTATAGCAGTGTAAGATTACGTAACTAGTTTTAAATAAGAATTTAGTATGATTTAGTATGTCGCTGTGTCGACTAAAACTGCCACAATATTAAATAAATTACATAGTGTAAATCGTATATAATTTTTCATTGAGTGTAACTTAATTACTCATTATTTTCAAATCACGATTCTTTTTACACAGAGTGATTTCGTCTGCAGTGGCCATTATTTCCAGTGTTGGCCAAGACCTAAAGTTGGGTCGTCAACCTCGAACTTCGAGCTATCAAGTTTCCCAACAGAGTTCACCTCTTTCAATTGGATGGAGATATCGATACGAATTGGGGAAAATACTGACCCGAAATTTTAGTTGGGGTCGCATCTTTTGTGAGATTTCCTTGTTGATTCTAATACGCGATGCGGGTCAGAAGGATCTCTGTATTTTAAGAATTTTTAAGGGGAAACGACATCTGGCTGAGACATTTTTATTTTTCAGTTCATAACAGTGAATCTTCAGCATTCCGTGGAATATTTTGCAACGATTATTTTTGCAATATTTGATAGCATCTGAACCTGGTTACGTTGTCCTGCCATTGTATCTTTAATCGTTATATACGATATTCTTTCAAACTGGTCAGAATTGGATCAGTGTACCTATGTGCCATTTCGGGTACTAACAAAAAAAATGTGGGAAAGCCCTGTGGACAGGAGCTTTGGCGTTTTTGTTCAAACTTTGATAAATCATATCTCCGAAAGTATTTGTTTATCAGAGTTGGGAATAATATCAATAGATTCTTATGATAGAACTGCATCATAAGAAAAATTAAATTAAAAGAAGTGTCATTTAAAAAAAAGAGTGCCAAAAATTACTAATTCGAAACCACCAGACCACTTCTACCCAATAACGAACTCATTCGATATATTCATTGCTTAAATCTACTTCGAAAATTATACTATTATATAAATTGAAACTTACACAATATTCCAGTTTTGTTTTTACTGTAGATATTCTGAACACAATTTGCTTAACTTACCAAAGTATATATTTCCATCATCATACGGATTATCCAATGGCATTATATTATCACCTAAAAATTATCCTATAATCCTCATAGTTCTACGATAGCTGAGATTATTTCATTGGTCATTTTGCATTCAATCATACTTTGTTTTCTAGAACAGGAGGTATATATTTTATATCATGACTATGATATAAATATGAATTTATACAGTGAGCGTCGAAGGAATGGAATAATAGATTTATTTTCTCCCCTTTGACTAATCTCGAAAAATGGTTTGATATATCAAATTAATCTATTTTTTAAGGAACATTTTCCCATAATTCTTATTGTTCTACCTTTTTCCGTTACCAAGCAGTCATCGTCATCGATATTTTTCTTAAATTGCAAGCCCCTATTTTTTTCTTGCCATAGATATACTCCATTAACTTTTATGAAGTCTCCCGGTTGCCCATAATTTAGGTTTATCACGTTCTGGTAACTAAAACAAAGGCAGGTTGGCACTTCTGAAATATCGTCAATGTCCAAACAATTCTCTGAGACGTTGTACTCTCAAGAATCAACATAATGTTCCATCTTAGACAAGATATTATCACATATCATTATCTTCCAATAATAAAGAACTATTCGCTTTGAAATTGAAAATGCCGAAAGCAGTTTTGAAGAAGCAGAGACAAAGTACACATCAGGAAGTGCCATACAGAACTATAATCTGCAATAGGTAAACTTCATTCTGTCATGTTGAACTCTCGAATGAAATTTCTTAGTTTCCTTTCCTATTACCATATTTTATGAAAGTTTAACAGTGACTTAGTAGTCACTGTTAAACCTGGTTTAAACCTGTTTAAACTGGTGAATTTGAAGTTGTGCAACAAGGTATTTGAATTTCTTCTGTAGGCTTATTTCTTGAAATTTTCGAAAAGTGGGGAATTCCATAGGTACGTTTGTTCGTTTAGAAGTTCTGCCGGGATATGCAGGTACTTTTATTCTTTTTTCAAATGAACTATCACAAAGTAACGGACTACTGTATCCATTATTTTCCATTAAAATTTGAACACTTGATTCTTGATTTCCGTGCAAGAAAATAGCATAACTGAATCTTCCAACCAGTTTATATGTGTTGAATAATTCCATAGTAAGAACAAGTTTTCTTCAACAGTCACCAGAATTGTTGAATTCACGAATAATATCTTCTCAAATTAATTATTTTTTCCAAGAAAATTCACATGGTGCAAAATACGTAAATAGTACGACTTCTATGTATAGAGGACAACGTTGCGTAGTTATCTGACAGGAAAATGAGTATAATATAACATTTTCAAAATATACACGGTGAAATGTGTCAAAATTTCATGGCCAACTGGGAGACTTTATAAAAGTGAATGGAGTATAGATCATACAATTCTGAATTCAGTAATGCACATGTAACGCTATTTGAGTCAATGATTCTCGAGATATTGATTATATAAATATGAAAAACATGTGAAAATTTTGAAATGAAATCTTCACCAAATAAATACATTTTTATTGCGAAAACGACACTTAAAGGCACCATGACTTACAAAAATTATCAAAGAAAGTATTCAAATTGATGGCCTTTCCAATTCTTGACAGTACGCTAATCGAGCTCGAAACTCGGTTCAATTAAACATTTTATATATTATTGCATATTATTATACTGATCCTCCTAGGTCTTCACCAAGGAGACCCCTCATAAGCTCCCAAAGAGCTTCAGCGAGTAAGGAGAACGAGTTTTGTTCTGTGTAGGCTTTGTTACTGTGCCCTTACGCCACCTTAGACACAGCACTGTCTTCTTTCTTCCCGAATCCTCTGTTCCAACTCCTCGATGCTGTTTTGTCCAAACTCCAAATTATAAGAGACAGTTATTGGGATATTCAATGAAGATGTAAGTGATCTGAACAAAATGTAACGCACCCTGTATCTTGATAATAATAATAAGAGGGGTTTATTCATATAAAATACAAATGTAAACTCTGTACAACTGTTGAGTCAGATAATAGTATCAACTGTACACAGCTCATACAAATAAAATTTATATAATATAATTGAAGCACCACTGATTATTAATTATAATTCTATTAAGATAAGTGACCTTAAATAAATACAAAATGCTTTCTTTACACAAAAATATACCAAGATACATACTTGATGTTTTTGGAATAGTTCTGGGAAAAAAAATTCGTAAAACGTTTTTTGTACTAACTCCCGTATTCACCCCAATTCAATATCATTAATAAGATTATAATTGGACATGTTTATGAAATCCGATCAATATATTTTCATGCTTAGTGTTGCTTAGCAACAAAACAATTTTTTTGGGTTATAAATCTTACCTTGATACGAAGAGATATAAGTATACAGGGTGTCCCAAGTTCGAGTGCCTAATAGACGTTTCTGGAGAACTGTACATATTTGACATCTGAAAATTGGGATTATGATATTGCTTCAAATTCTCTACAGAGCTAAAATATTTTCGAAGCCCAAGCACTTCCGGTTATACAGGGAGTGAAAATAAATTTGATGAAAAACATTTTCTTCAAGTTTTGCATTCTTGGTATGATCCAGAATTCAATGTTGAATAGATTTCTGTTAAAACCATTGAAGTCATTGGAATAGTTTTCAAAATATCTAAAAAAAACCGGAACAAAAGTCAAATATGTCTAGTCAGTATTATGTACAATATTCTTATTCATCCTGAGCGTGAACCGTTTTTTCAATATCCAAGAGGAAAAATGTAGAAAGGTCATGCATCTTTTGAATTCCAGAAATATCATCACAGGGTGTTTCAAATTTTGTGTCGAAAATTATGATCAAAAATTGGCCATAACTTCTGTTTTTCAAATTAGAACCCTAAAGTTGGCGCTCTTGTTTTATGATTGCGTTAGAATCTGCGGTGAAAAATAACGATAGTTTTCTAACATGCTTAGGCTCCTAAATAAAATAAAAAAAACTCAGAAATCATTGAACTTTGGAGCATAATCATATTAGAAAACTATCATTATTTTTCACCGCAGAATAGAACGCAATCATGAAAAAATATGATTCTAATTTGAAAAACAGATAACTATTTTTAGCTCATTGTAGAATTATTATGAACACTATAAAAGTTACTACACTCTTGTCCACTACAGTTTTTTGTCGTCTGACATATGTTTCAGAAACAAAGATTCCATCTTCAAAGACGAAGCGTTACTAAAGCATGCAATCAATTTCTACATTCCAGTACGGGTTGACATTATACCCTTAGTCATAAGTCAATTAGTGAGAATAATGGGTTGTTAATAGGGGTTAGGTCATTATTGAGTAAAATATCCTTTCTCTTATACATTCAAGTGTTCCTAGATACGCTTTATTGGAATTTTTCAACAATTTGACGGAATTTTCTGAAATTAAGTGGCCAGTTGTTAAAACGTGATTTACAACCGCAGATTTATCGACGTTGTTGTTCCGAATATGTCCCGTATGCTCTTTATGCCGTGTGAGAATGTTTCTGGTTATTTACCCGACGTAACACTTGTTGCAATCTAAACATTTAATTTCATATATACCGGATTTTAAAATGTCCGGAGTTTTATCGAATGTATTTCCTAGAAGTTGTTTAATTTTCTAGGAAGTTTTGAAAGCGAGTTTTATATTAACCTTTCTGAAAATATTCTGGAGTTTGTTGTTTGTTTTACATATTTTTCCAACGAACCATCCCACTACAACATAATGAAATTACCCATATGTTTTCATGTGGGGATCTTTGGAAAATGCATACAATTGGAACAAATAATAACGAATGCACATAAGGCGTAAAAATGCATACCATATTTCACGTTGAACTCTTTTAATAGCTGAAAAATCGGTTACAATCCCATTGTCATAAAATTCTTCTTAGCAGTAAAAAAATAGATGAACAAATCAAATTATATTTCACATTAACATGCGTGACATATCTGATTAATGTATTTGGTGGAAATAATATTCGAATATTTTGGAACAACGGAAACGCTCTAGGGTTTCATTAAAATATATGTATGATGGAATTTATGAGCCCCCGGATTTATATTCGTTTTTTATTCGATGAAATATTGGAAATGAAAAATGTCAAAAGCATTCCCCATTTGATGGGAATAATAGAAAACATCAGTTTCCGCAAGATATTTTCTAATGACAATGTACACAGTGTTAAAACTACATAGTGTACGTACATTCCATCATATGAAGTACTTTCAGAATATTCAATTCATTTCATATTCGACAACAGTCATTAATGTCGGGGTTGAAGTGTATGTGTTCGTCCGAAAAATTGGATTTTGAATTGATTGAAAATTTTAGCATAATTAATGGCAAATCTTTACGAGCGTAACAAAACCATTCTGACGAGTTTAATACGAATTAAAGGAAAAAGTGAAAAGGGAAGTTAGGAGCTTTTGCGCGCATGTTCCATTGTTTATTCACTCTATCGAGCAAAGTTTATGAAATATAAAATTTTCCGAAATGAATATTTATCCTTAGACCTACAAACTTACTGTTGATAATGTTTTATTTATTCATCTCTATTGGACGCTCTTATTCGAATTTACCATCAATATACACCGTTTTCTATGCGTTCATAAGATATGATTTTAATGACAGATTTCAAAAAAATATATTATTTATACCACGATTACCTGGGACCAGAAAGAGATAGTGACTTGCAATTTTTGGAGTAGGTTCTGCATCTGAATGCGACATTTGAGTTTGTTGATAGGCATAATCGGCCAAATGGTTTTGGATACCCATCTGAAATTTGGTTGCTATTTCCTGAATAACTAGAAAAATACGAAACTGATTCAATTCACACATGGTTTTTAGTTATAGGAATACCAACCCAAAAATTCTTGCAAAATTTCGTGAGGATAGTATCACTATTTTTGCGCGTATGTTCTGGGGAACATACGCGTTATAGTTTTGCCCAAATGTGAAATTTAATTCTGTGGTGCCGTCCGGCCGTCCGGCCGTCCGGCCGTTGCCACGATAACTTGAGAACGGAACGAGCTAGCGACTTGAAATTTTCAGGGTAGGTGGCGCATCCCAATACGACGGACAAGTTCGTTAATGGGTATAATCGGCCCAATGGTTTCCGAGTAATAATTTTGTTTTCAACCAAAATAAATCCGATCGAATTTTAAACTTGGTGAATAGTTGTAGAATATAGACCTAAGCACGTTTATGAAATTTTGTGAGAATCGTATCGCTAGAAATTTATTAAAAAATTATTAAAAAATATTTTTGTTGTCACGATAACCTGAGAACGGAAAGAGATAGCGGCTTGAAAATTTCAGGTTAGGTTGTGCATCTGAATGCGACATTTGAGTTTGTTTATGAGCATAATCGTCCAAACGGTTCTAGAGTTATAGCCATCTGAAATTTTCTGAAATTTGGATGTTTTTTGTTCCTCATTAACTCGAAGAATACAAAACCGATTGGATTCAAACATGGTGAATAGTTGTAGAATATAGACCTAAGCACGTTTATGAAATTTTGTGAGCATCGAATCGCTAGAAAATTATTAAGAAATTATTAAAAAATATTTTTGTTGTCACGATAACCTGAGAACGGAAAGAGATAGCGGCTTGAAAATTTCAGGTTAGGTTGTGCATCTGAATGCGACATTTGAGTTTGCTTATGAGCATAATCGTCCAAACGGTTTTAGAGTTATAGCCATCTGAAATTTTCTGAAATTTGGATGTTTTTTGTTCCTCATTAACTCGAAGAATACAAAACCGATTGGATTCAAACATGGTTATTAGTTGTAGAATGCCAACGCGAAAATTTTTGCAGAATTTCGTGAGGATGGTTTAACTAGAAAATTCAAAAAAAAATAATTAAAAATAATTGAAAAAAATTCTATATATCATAAACTATTCGTCCGGCATGGCTGAAATTTTGGGAGAGCCTGCAGAACCTAACTCTACTGCAGAATTCCAAGTTTGAACACGATCGGATCTATATTGTTGGAGAACCGAGCAGCCTTTTGTGAGTTCGGTAGGTGGATGCGAATGGTCGTATGATATGTTGTCTATGGTCGTATTTTTGCGAGAACCTCCAAAAATAAAATATGAATGTCATGATGACATATTATTATACATATATATTCATGGTAAAATCGTGTTATTTCATCACAAATCTATAGGAGATTAGATGATAGCCCTACATTAGTGGTCAGACCTGGTTTTGAAAGAGATCCTCCTTAGGAGGAGGCAACTAAATATTGAAGGGATTTCTATGAACAAGAGTGAATATCTTTGAGGAATAGAGAGGCGATTCTTCTTCAAGAGATCCATGTGCCTTCAGAGGAGTATATTTGCGAGAGGGGACCTTTGAATTTTGCAGAAGGCTTCTGATCTTGTAAGGTGAGAGGCTCATTTGTGGATATTAAATCTCGTGATGGGTAGAAAGGAATTCTAGGCCAGTTTTTCTATCACTAATGAGAATATATCTTTATGTAATAACGGGTGATTTTTTGAGAGCTTTTGGATTTGATTTGAAAAAAATTGGTTCAAGCACTGACGTGAAGTCGAAAGCTTTTGCGCGTATGTTCTATTGTCCATTCTCCTGTATTGGACACTCTTCTTAATCGAAAAAAAAATTGGTTCAAGCACTGACGTGAATCAGGAGCTTTTGCTCTTCTTAATCGAATTTACCATGATGAATTCTATTGTCCGTTCTCCTGATTGGACCCTTTTAATCGAAAAAAAAATTGGTTCAAGCACTGACGTGAAGTCAGAAGCTTTTGCGCGTATGTTCTATTGTCCATTCTCCTGTATTGGACACTCTTCTTAATCGAATTTACCATGATGAATTCTATTGTCTATTCTCCTGTATTGGACACTCTTCTCAATCGAATTCACCATGATGAATTCTATTGTCCATTCTCCTGTATTGGAGACTCTTCTTAATCGAATTTGCCATGATGAATTCTATTGTCCAGAATGGACAATAGAATTCATCATGGCAAATTCGATTAAGAAGAGTCTCCAATACAGGAGAATAGACAATAAAAATCATCATGGTGAATTCGATTGAGAAGAGTGTCCAATACAGGAGAATAGACAATAGAATTCATCATGGTAAATTCGATTAAGAAGAGTGTCCAATACAGGAGAATGGACAATAGAACATACGCGCAAAAGCTTCTGACTTCACGTCAGTGCTTGTTTTTTTAAATCATTGAAAAAAGTTCTATATATCAGTAACTATTCGTCCGACATCTTTGAAATTTTGCGTTAGCCTTGAAAACCTAACTCTACTGCCAAGTTCCAAGTTGTTTGAATACAATCGGATCTACATTGTTGGAGATCCGAGCCGCCTTGGATGAGTACAGTAACGGTGAATGTTCTCACGATAAATTTCGAACGGAAAGAGAAAGCAACTTGCAATTTTCAGGGTAGGGTGCGCCTCTGAGTGGGACAGTTCGCTGTTGGGCATAATCGGTGCAACGGTTTCGGTGATCATCTGGAATATTATTTTCTCGATAACTCAAAAAATACAAACCTGATCGAATTGAAGCTTGGTAACTACTTGTACAATATCGACATAAGGACGTGTGTGAAATTTTGTGAGGACCATACCACCAGAAAATTTCGAAAAAGTTACGAAAAAATATTATGTATCTCACGATAACTTGAGAACGGAAAGAGATAGCGACTTGCTATTTTCAGGGTAGGTTGCGCATCCGAATGCAACATTTCAGTTCGTTAATTGGCATAATCGGTCAAATGGCTTTGGAGTTATACTCATCTGAAATTTTGTTGTTATTTCCTCTATAACTCGAAATATACAAATCTGATTCAATTAAAACTCAGTGATTACTTGTAGAATGCCGAGCCCCTAATTTTCGCGGAATTTCGTGAATATCGTATCTTAAAGTTACTTATGAGGCGTAAGTTTTTTCGTATTTCAATTCCATTAAAATATATTATGACACGATTAAAAATTCTGTGATCATATGCGATTCTCTACTTTGGTCTGTCATTAAAATGTAATAATATATTTTATAAAAGCTGAGAAAACTGTATACACAGGGTGTCCCAAGTTCGAGTGCCTATTAGACGTTTCTGGAGAACTGGACATATTCGAAATCTGAAAATTTGGATTATGATATTGCTTGAAATTCTCTACAAAGCTAAAATATTTTCGAAGCCCTAGCACTTCCGGTTATACAGGAAGTGAAAATAAATTTGAAGAAAACAGTTTTATTTTTCAAGTTTTGCATTCCTGGTATGATCAAGTATTCAATGCTGAATACATTTTTGTTGGAAACATTGTATTCATTCGAATAGTTTTCAAAATATCGAAAAAAAAACCGGAAAAAAGTCAAATATGTTTAGTCAGTATTATGTTCATTATTCTTATTTTAAACATCCTGAACGTAAATCGTTTTCAGAACATCGAAGAGGAAGAATGTGGAAAGGTCATGCATCTTTTCAATTTCAGAAATATCATCACAGGGTGTTTCAAATTTTGTGTCGACAATTGGGATCAAAAATTGGCCATAACTTCTGTTTTTCAAATAAGAACCCTATTTTTTTATGATTGCGTTGGATTCTGCGGTGGAAAATAATGATAGTTTTCAAACATGATTATGCTCCTAACTTTAATAATTCGTGAGTTTTTTTTTAATTTAGGAGCATAATCATGTTAGAAAACTATCATTATTTTTCACCGTAGAATCCGACGCAATCATAAAAAATTGGTATCAGCCCTGTGGACAGGAGCTTTCTGGCGTTCTTGTTCAAACAGACAAATTATATCTCCCAAAGTATTGGTTTCTCAGAGTTGAAACTTATATCAATGTATTCTTATGATAGAACTGCATCATAAAGGAAATTCAATTAAGATAATAGTTTATTTATCAAGATTAAAAGAGCAATCTGAGAATGAGAACTGCAACATGGAAGAAATCAAATTAAAATAGCTGAAATGAATTTGACTCTCTCTTATAGAACAGGATGACATGTACGAGTATGAACACAGATTATATAATAAATCATAGATAGAATAATTATAGCATTCTGTGAAAACATAGAAGTACGATTCATTATTATTGAAATTTCGAAAAATCATATCTCCGAAAGTATTAGCTTGTTGGAGTTGAAAATGATATCAACGGATTTTAATGGTGAAACTGCATCTTAAAAAAAATTGAATTTGAAATATGTTAGTTAAGAAAAACATTTTTTTTCGTTACTCCGAAACCATCTGGCCTATTTTGCCCAATAACGAACTTAACTGAGATATTCATTTCCCTAACCTACTAAGAAAATTTCAACTGCCTAGCTCATTCCGTTCGAGAGTTATTGTAGAACCAAATTTTAAAAATTGTCAAATTTTTTTTTGACACTTTACGGTGACCTGATCGATACAAAACTTCACATGCGTATGGAAGACATGATTCTACAATTTGATGCTATACTTCAGATAGATCGAGTGATAGGTTTCGGAAATATTTATAAAAAGTAGTTTTACTAAAAACGACCATTACTCCGAAACCGCTTGATGGATTTCGCCCATTAACGAACCCGTCTGATATATTTACGCTCCAAACCTACCTTGCAAATTTCAATTCTCTAACTCCTTTCGATCGAGAGTTATCGTGTTAACGGCCGGATAGAATCGATTTCGACCTCGGATTCTTGATCAGTGAGTTGAACCAAATCGTTTGAAACCATTTTCAGCTAAAAATTCGAAAATTTCGGACAGAAAATCGAAATTGAAATATTATTCATTTTTGATGGCGCCGCATTATCTCGTGAAAAATCCAACATCATGTTTCTCATGAAAAGTGTGAGAAAACGAAAGAGAATGGGACTCTAGCACATCCTGTGTAGTTTCAAGTTATATTGTTCAGAGGTCTTGAGTAACTTGATAATAAGATAAAATAGTGGGAAAGCACTGTGGACAGGAGCTTTGGCGCTCTTGTTCAAACTTTGACAAATCATATCTCCAAAAGTATTGGTGTCTCAGAGTTGGGAATGATCGATAGATTCTTATAATACAACTGCATCAAAAAATAAACTAAATTAAAACAAGAGCTCCAAAATGTGTCTATTAAAAAATAAGTTCGAAAGTATTGGTTTCTCAGAGTTGGGAATGATATAAATAGATTCTTATTTAATTTATTTTATTTTATAATGCAGTTCATAAGAATCCATTGATATCATTCAGGTCATAAGAATCCATTGATATCATTCCCAACTCTGAGAAAACAATACTTGAACTACATTTATGTATCAAATATTCTTTCTTGAGTTAATGTTCATAATACAGAATGAATGTGTTAGTGTTAAGAACTAACCTATTGTGGAAAGAGGATTTTATTTAATTAATATATTTTGAACTAATAAAATAATTTGTTCGGCAGCCCTATTCAAATATCAGGAATAAATGGACAATCTGCTATTGTCTCCAGCCGTGCTCTAAACATTTCGATGATACTTTCCTTAGGTATTTCGAGTTGTGAAAACTATGCACCGAGTGTAAGTTGTAACAACACATTCCACGAGGTTAAATCAGTGCAGATTGCTCATTTAATCTTGATAAATAAACTATTAATTGATTTTAATTTCTTTTATAGTGCCATTCTATTATAAGAATCCATTGATATCATTCGCATCTCTGAGAAACCAATACTTTCGGAAATATGATTTGTCAAAGTTTGAACAAGAGCGCCAAAGCTCCTGTCCACAGGGCTTTTCCACTTTTTGTAACATGTTTTCTGACACCGGGTGTCACTTGTTCCGATTTTCGTGGCATTCTCCACCTTGAAATGAAAATTCAAAGTTACCCGATGTACCAAATCCAAATTGCGGGTAGCATTAAATTAAATGATCCAAAGTTACCCAAGTAGTTCAGAAATTAAGAATTTCAATAAAAATTTAATGTTTAGGAATGAATATTTTAAAATGAAACTGAAGATCACCACATAAAAGCCAAGGAAAATCAATAACCTGCTCAAAACCGCCTTTGTATATTTAAATTTGAATTATTAGGAAGCACCTAACTCCCGCTGAAAAACGCACTCAGAAATGGCGCGTAAAACGTAACACTTTTACGTATGATAAAAGTAAATCATTTCTAAGGTTTATTAAAAAATTTCAAAGTTAGAGTGGAATTCAAAGTTACCCAAGATGACTGTAACGAACCAGAAATAAATTTGAAATGTCTCTTACAGGAAAATAAGATCACATGTGTGAACAGAGGTCATACGATAATTCATAGATAGAATAATTAGATCATTCTGTGAAAACATAGAAAAAAATGAATTCGAAATTTGTAATGTAATAAATTTTTTTTTTTACTCCGAAACGATCTGGCCGATTTTGCCAATAACGAACTTTGCCGAGATATTTATGTCCCAAACCTATTCTGAAAATTCAAACTGTTTAGCTCATTCGGTTCGAGAGTTATCGTGTTAACGGCCGGACAGAATCGATTCTGACCACGAATTCTTGATCAGTGAGTCGAACCAAATCGGTTAAGATCATTTTCATCCAAAAATTCGAAAATTACCGACATTTGGGCAAATTCATAAGCACGATACACTTAGAAAGGCTGTTGCTCCCGCTCCTTTTCAAGGTTCGCGAAATCAGCGATTTCATGTAATTATATATATTCAATATATTGTTTTGCTGTTAATTATTAAAAATATTCAGAATTTTTAACAATAAAATATAGAATTCACTCCTGGGAAACCTATTAATATTATTAAAATTAAAAAAGTAATTGGCGCCAAATTAATTGATTCCATATCAGTATACATATAAAATTCGGTGAATTGTAACGATAATCTGACCTAATATTGATTTTTTTCCGGATTTATTTATTCATGTTCCTGTGATACTGTTCTGATGAAATTCTGCAAGAACCTTGAAGTCGATATTCTATACCTAAATATCAGATTTTAACTCGCTCGTATCTGTAGTTTTGGAAATATTGGGAGAAAAACTTTCAACTAGGTTAGAAGAACGAGAACGAACGGCGGAACGTTCTTCAAGCTGAACTGTTTTTCCCACCTCTAGCGTGAGATGGGTTGGCAGCGGTGGCGGGAGCCTCCACTGCCTAACGCCGGCACATCCTCACCGAGAGCGGAGCCGTGAGAGTAGGTCGTCTGTGCCCGGCTTCGCTGCTATGTCCGGGAAGCTGCGACGGGGTGTGAGCTGAGAGCTGTGAGCACAAACAGCAAGGGTAGGGCACGGGGGCCTTGAATGCGCCGCCGCAGCCTCCTCACGGGACCCAGCGCACGCACTCTAAGTCGGGCTGCTGTAGCGTGCACACCGTGGCAGGGTAATCGCGCGCGTGATCGTGCCTCTTCAGGTGCTCTGGAGCCGTATAGGAGCGTTGTTTTTGACTATGGCCGTGCACCATGCGCTTTTCACGTGAACAATGTGGTGGGTTTTATGTGGACTGGTCGTTCTCTTCGCCCCAAGGCACCACGATGTCCATGGAGGGGGAGTACTGGCGTCCAAAGTCAGCTCGAAAAGAGGTAAACAAATTACGCTTATTATCACCCAGAGCTCGGAAGAAAGTGAATTTTTCGAATATGCCATAACCGGAAAACTGTCCAATTCTGGTTAATCGACAAATCATTAACATTAATTCTTCTGCTATCAACGGTTGAATTTTCAAAGAATAATTTAACGTTCTTAGGTAGCAGCTACAAATTGGCGAATGCGACGGTTAAAATTCGAATTCCAGAAATTAGTGCAGAAATTTGCAGCTTGATTGAAATTTCTGTCTTAAAAATGAATTATATTCAATCTACATTGTGAAATAACACAGTATCATGTTCTACGGCTTCATGAACAAGTTTGATATTTTTATTCATATTCTATAAATAGTTGAGTTTACAAGAAATAACCAAACGTGGTTCAAGTAACAAATTGGCGAAGGTGCCAGGTTACATTTCGAATTCCACAAATTTGAACTTGGAGAAATTTGAAGATTGTTCAAAAAAATGTCTTTCTTATAAATGCAATAATTCCAATCTAGTTGAATAAGACATTTTAATGTTCTTGTACTGCTTAATTAACAAGTCAGATACTTTAATTAATCTTCAAACAGTTGAGTTTCCAAGAAATAACTGAACTTTCTAAGGTTCGAGTTACAAATTGGCGAAGGTGCAAGGTTAAACCTCGAATTCTACAAATTTCAATGTGCAGAAATTTAAGGCTTGGTAACAAAAATGTTTTTCTTATGAATGCAATATTCTCAATCTAGTTGAATAAGATGTTTTATGTTCTAATAATGTTTAATTAAAAGGTCAGATACTTTTATTAATCTCCTATATACGATTGAGTTTACAAGAAATAGCTAAATGTTTTAAGGTTCAAGTTACAAATTGGGTGTTGGACAAATCCACAAATGTATCGATAACAGTGGAATTATATTTTCAATAAAGTTGAATATTAGAATATTATAATACAGTATAATACTGTTAAACTCTTTCCCACAATTATTGGTACAAATGTTGTAATTTCGAAACGTGTCCTTCGCGTCCAAATCTTTACATTTATATAACTTTGATATTATCAGAATTTCTCATTTCATTGTTTAGAAAATGAGTTGCCGATTATGAGTTGTTCATTCGCAAACTCTAGTCATTCGCACCGACGGTACCGTATTACCAGATCTATATTCAAAAGGAAGCATCATAGATTGAATCATTATACATTTATTTTGATCATAACACATAATTTATAATATTGATATATCCGTTAGTTTAAATGTGACTCAATAGCCTTAATAATCTTCCCCTCATTTATTAAAAATAATTAATTAATTCCTTCACTACACTTTCACAACCTCATCAATAAAAAAAAGTTGACGTGAGGTCAGTATGCTTTGGCATGTTTGTTCAAATCAATTAGCCAGAGCAGATACCTATCCAAGAATTGAACTTGCTAAAGGCTGCTTGGCTTGCAGGAAAAAAAAAGTAATATTTCCAACAATATGGTTCCGATTAGATTTAAATCGGAATCTTGGCTGTACAATAAGGTTTCGAAGGCTCTTGCAATATTTCAGCCATATCTGATCTGTGATATAAGTCAAAAAATATCAAGAAAATCTATGAGTTCACTTAAATCATGAATATTATATGGTTCGGATATATTTGCTAATTTAAGTTTAGAACTTAGAACTATGTTCCAAGAATTCAACTAAGTTATGCTATTCCATATTCTGAATTCTGGAGATATTTTTCCATGTCATTACAATACGTCTAATAATCTGTATCTTACGCATTAAGGCCCAGTATTGTGATTGAATATATCTCAATTTTAAAAATAAAACCTTCATTCAGTAGAGAAAAATATTTTAATTCAGCGTCTCAAGTCTAAAAATATCTGTTTAAATTCATCAAAATACATACAATATACTATATTTGAACCCTTTTGACTAATGGATGCGTTTAAATATCGATAGAAATTGACTTAAATACCTATTTTCCAGTCTCCTCTGAAACTGACATTTGAGAATTATCCAAATGATTTTATTGTATTGAGTCGGTACAAAATTGTGATACTCTGTGAAATTCTTATTGAAGATTATAAGTTTTTCACGCTTTCTCATTGTTGTTTAACATGTTTTACAAAATCTTGAACCGTGGGCACTATATCTGGGTAAAAATATGGTTCATATTTCAATCCAAACTAAATATATGGGTAACAATTCCTCAAAATAAGTCCATAAGTAACATATTAAACTTGTCTCGACCAATAATAGATATTGAATATCGATTTAAAATCATGTTTTAAATAAATTGTCCTTCCCTCATATAAATAACATGACCATAGATCTGACATTTAAATCAATTTAAATTGCATCGTGCAATTCATTTGAACTCGCATTAAAAATGCATCACCTAATAAAAGTTTGATGTTTGAGTGTAAAATAATGGACCAGTACGTGTAATCGGTATAAAATTAGATATTTTGCCAATACTTCCAACAATATAAATCTGATCCAGAGCATGATCATTATTTTTCGGGATGATCTATACCAAATCACTCGGTAGATTTTAACCATTATCGAACTCAACCAGCGCATTTGGACTTCAAAACTAGGTATACCTTGCAAATTTTTAACTGATTTCTCGGTCTAGAGTACTTAATCATGCTTGCCGACGGCTGGCTGGACATAATAAAGTTTGATCTCGGACTCTCCATCAGTGAGTAAAAAGTTTGAGATCATTTTCACCAAGAATTTGAAAATTACAGACATTTGGACAAATTAATAGGCACTCTGTTGAGGAGAACAAAAACGCCAAAAACGACTACACTCTAAGAAATTTTACAACACCGGCCAACACCCGCTAACACCGGCCTGATTTCCTTAGAGGTCCTGATCTTTTCAGTGTTATTTCGCACCATCCGAAATAACACCGACTTTCAGGTGTATTTTCTGCCATAATAAGTAATCAGCTTTCACACCAGACCGATTGAGATTTATCATTCGGATGAGTGTGAGGTAGCACTAGATCAATGGGTTTAGCACTAGTTCGGTGTGAATTTGCACAAGTACAGTAGTGCATTTAGCACTGGTTTAGTCTGATTTAACTTTAGTGCAGTGTGAATTTCCACTCACTTAGTGCGTGTGCAATATCTTGTTCAGTGTTATTTAACACCGAATCAGATGCGTTTTAAACCCTCGGGGTGAAGGTATTATTTAGTTGAAATTTACACCATTTTCGGTGTTTTATATGATATTGTTCGTTTTATAATTTGAAACTCAATATCATATAAATCACCGAAAGGCTATGAAAAGGGTATAGGTATTGAAAAAAACTTTTTAGTACATATGAATTTATTATTTCAAAGATTATTTAATAGACAGTTTAATTTTTTATATATAATTTATGAAAATACAATAAACAATAAATTTTTATAGGAATATTTAGTGATTACTGAAGCTTAAAGAGATAATCAAAACTGTCGACAAACTAATCGAACTTTTGAGGCAGCACTTTCTGGTCCAACACGACACAAAATTCTTCCAGATCAGGTGTCAATGATATAGCGCTGGTAGTTTTTTTCAATTTTGCCAATTGTTTCTTCTGATGGTGAGGGTTACTGAAATTAAAAAATTTATATATTAATCATATATAATCATACAATTCGAATTGGTGCCTACAAAATAATGTGAAGCTGGCAGGTCTTTATATAATTGAAAGTTGTAACTTTTCATCGTGCTTAGGACCGATAATTGACTATCAACGCTGGTTTTATTCGATATAGATATCAAGAATTCACTCTAATCTGAAATAAAATATCCCGGAGAATAGGTTTTTGCGACAGTGTGATATACAATTAAGATACGCAATATTCTGAAAAAAATATGTTTCCTTAGACTACCTACTACAAAAAACACTCACCTGAAAGTGCTTCTTAATAAATCCTATTGATAGTTCACAAAAGGTTAGATGAATAAGCCCCATTTATTTGAAGAACATTACGAAAATAAATTTCAATAAAGAAACTGTAATAACATTAATAATAAATATGAAATTTAATCTAATTCAGATAATTGCACTTTTCAAATAAAGAAAATTGAATGAAATATTTTTCACTGACAAATGTAAAATTTCAAAGTCGGCGATGGACGAATTTGTAAATCCAATCGACCAACCAACACAAATATCTCATCAAAATATTCGGGAAAAATTGATGAAATGAGGATACCCAATTACGTAGGCACCCAAAAAAATTAAATTGAACATTCATATGTACTCACTTGCAAACAGTATTATTTCCAAACTTTCTCCGACGGCTAAAACAAACTTCTCATTATTCTCATAAGTCATAACGAATCTTCTTGATGCACTTCGTTTTTCCAGATTCTCACTTCATAATGCATCATGAACCAACTTATCGTCTCCAAGGCAAAAAATAATAAAATCAACCCGATATAACCAACATTGTAGTCTCCCATGGAATGTACGTCTTGTGTTAGAAGTTAGAACTAGTCAGAGGTATTGCGACATAACCAATCCCTGCACATTGTTGCCGGATATAATTATATTCTGATATTTTAAAAACAATCCTTTGGTTTCGCAAATATCCATTTTGCAAAATTGGATGTTTCCAATTTTGTGTACTTGAGACGATTTTTTTATGGAATGGTGCAATGAGTAGCGATTTGTTCAAACCTGCAATGTAAAATTATATCATACTGCGTACTCACTTTGAAGACATTTTCTATCAGACTATTCATGATATACTTACCACAACAATCCATATGTTTATTTTTCGTGACTAAATATATCTCTTGATTGATAGGTAACTAAAAATATTCAACTATTGTTGTACTACGAAATCATTAAGTAGCAGAAAATAAATTTGTGAATCATTGAGAGCGTGGAGGAATTGATTTTCATAGTCAAGAAAGGGATACAGTGATATTTCCAATATTGATTCGAGTGTTCCGAAATACATCAATCATTTGTGAGAATTCCCCATGGAAGGGTACGATTCTTCCTGTCATCTTATAATTATCAATTCTTCACAACTATCGGCGATTTCTTTATATTTAAAAGACTCAGCAGGGATATCTGTCTTTCGATAAAGAATACTTGGCAACTATGTAGCAATGAATAAGTTGACGAAATAAAGTATAACGTTCTTTTGATATTCCTGGTGCGAATTTGGATAATTTGTTGGTCGAAAAGCACTTGTTGGTACTTTCGATGATTTCACATGTTTCAAAAGTTATACTTGGATATACATAAAGTTGATAACTGAGTGTAAAGTTTGGTTATCGGATTCAATCTCTGAAATCGTTCTTTCACATTTCACCATGCAGTGCTCATTTTCACCCAAGATATCACCTATCTGACTTTTGTATGAAGAATTTGCATAAAAACTTGATGGAAACTGTGAAATTTCAAATAAATTTTATTAATTCTTGATACTGGATCTGTTTGTGATATTTTCTGTCATAAATTACACTACTGCACACAATATGATCATAATAACGAAAATATTGATAGGAATGTGACATTCCAGTGGTAAATTGCATCGACAATATTCTTGATAGTATGAAATCAACATTCACACTGAGATTTTTTTTAGAGTGTATAATGAATTTTGACCTGAGAAGATCACTTAAAACTCGTCAGGTTTCAATAGGAATACAATTGAAGACCATGTTGATGTTCTCATGATAGAGAAATGATTATGTTTGAAGGAAAAATTGGGTAGGTTGCAATTTGGCGAAGGAACATCAATTCAGTATTTCGGAGTGAATCCAGCACCGGAGGACGCAACCGGTTGGGCTAGAAGCGAATTTCTATTGGAAATAGTGCGAATAGATAGAAAACCTGTCATTAATATTATTTTCGACGTTGAACAACCAAGTTGTGATTAGGTGAAATAGAATTTGATATGTTAACTCTTATTTTGAACTGGGACTCAATTATTTATAACAGGCAATCCATTTGATTCATGATATATCCAGGTATATCTTTTTTAAATTAATATTTTTTGCGCATATAATTACCTATGTATAATCTGAGTTTCAAATAAATAATACGTAAAAGAAAAACGGCGAAATAGTTGTCGATTTAAACCATTAAAAATTAATCCCCGTTATCCAGGCTAGTCACCTCATCGCTCAGTGCTCCCCCAAAGAGGATAGTATCATTCAGGGGAGATACGCACCGGTATCATGGTTATTACCAATTTAGTATTAGCAATTAGCTCGACACCTTATGCTATGTAAATAATACTTCATAATAAGTTTCAATTGAATAACATCATACCATTACCACATAATTGATGATGGACAAATTCAGGCCCAATAGACAGTCTCGAAATTACGATATTTGTACCAACAATTATTGCAAAGAGTTGAGCAGTATCTATTATTCTACAAAATGCCGTATGATTTGACTAGATTGAATTATCGACTACCATGACATACATAGGTATTATTCAGTTGACGACTGATAACTATATATTTTGTTTAATTAATGCATTTGTATTCATGCTTTTGTGCCTATAATATAGCTTGAGAATCAATTATAAGAATTCTGGATAATATATTTTGATTGCGTTACGAAGAGAATTAGAAATTTATTCACATGATTCACTTGTAAGATATTCATCGGAAATCATAAACAATTAATTAAATTGTAGTTGCATTCTCGAATCCTAACACTGTGGGGTGTGAATGAAATTGGCATTTAGATTAACTACTTCAATTATGTTATAATCCTCATCAATTTCTAAACTATACTTTGAGAGAAGCATTCATTCATGATTCAATGGTTTTCTCAGGGGTTTTCTTTCCCAAACTCTGAAAAATATCTATATTTAAAAAAAAATTATTCTTTTGAAATTGTCACAAATTTCAACAACAAATAACTATGTAGATTTTCGCTAAGTGTCTGATGAAGTAGTTTGATTTAAGCTCTGAAACGTTACAAAAAAGTCGTTATCGTTGGTGCAGTTCTGTTACTGTTTATTAGGCAACATTGTTCCATCAATTGCTTCTGACAAATATCTTGTATTTCTAATGCTGAGGCAATTTCAGAAGAATAAAAAATTCTTTTATTAAAGATATTTTGGAAGTTTGTTTGGAAGAGATACCCCCGAAAAAAGCATTGAATTTGTATCAGCTTTGAACAAAATAGTTGATACAACCCTATTATCTTGGTATATCGAATGATACTCTCAAATAGCAGATTCCATTCACAAATGAGAAACTGCTAGCGACTATGTATATCCAACCTATTGTAATACATGTATGTATTGTACTGCAGATTATCGGTTCACGTCCCTATTATACAGGAAGAGCATAATGTATCTATGTCAGACGCTTATGACGTGATTTACGTTTTCCTGATAACAGACGTTGAATGGGAAATCCTGAACAAGAAATGGCTTAACGATATTTATTTCTCGGAAAAACTTGTGAGCATTCTATAAAAAAAACAATGTATACCTTTTGGTCTCAAATATATCAATTAAATCCCTCAGGTGAACTTTGTGAAAATAAAAATATATAAATTTGATTGAATGTCTATACCAGCTATACAGGAGAGTAAATTGTATGATGACGTATAAAGTATTAATATTGCTTACTGTTATTCTTTGTATCCTCAATAGAGTAGCAGGAGAATACAATTAAAACAACTTAAAGTTTCGAATAGTTTAACATAAAATCAATTGAAAATATTACGAGAAACGTGTTTCTTTTTATAGATAAATAATAACTTCGATGGTCTTTATATTATATATAAATCGATATCCAAATTTAAATTTGAATTTAAATTCTACTTTACTCTGCGAATGACATATTAATAATAAAATTCATTCACTGCCATATAAAGAGTTTTCTCAATGAAAATATTTAGAATTGTATGGTTTTCATATGAGTTTTATAAAATCTAATTAAACTCCCTTACAAATAAAATATTCAATACTAATACATGTGTAAACTTCAAACCATAAGCCTTTGGGTTTGGTAGAGAGGGTGTTTTCAAAGAATAGTTCCATTTGCAGAAGGTAGAACTCATTGAAATGAATCGTTTCACCACAAAACCCCTATATTAAATATGCAAGATGAGGCTGTTATCTACCCCACTTTGCAAATTCGGACTGTAAGTCTGCCTATAGTTTTCATTAACAATTCCTAGTCGATGTTATCTAACAGGAGTCGAGTTAATTCTCACAAAATGGGAAGATGTCAATTTTCAAATTTCCGAAAGACCCTAATTAAAAAATGAAATTAGTTTATTACATAAAAAATTTACTACTTCAGCTATTTACTCAATTAATTTCCAAGAGAATGAAATCATTAGATTCGATGTACCTTAACTTAAAGATGACACGATTGCAAAGAACCCTTTTGGATTTGCAAAATTGACTAAAAATGTAGTTCGGTCAATGTATCCAAATTATCCAGAAGACCGAGGCTTCAGATATTATTCAAGATTTCATCAACTTTTGAATGAGTATTTCAATGAATTAGAAATTGATATGTTTATAAAACGGAGAATAAAATGTATTTTCATCAGTTGACGGTTCCGCTAAATCAAGATTCACATGTATTCAGAACTCAAATTTGAATAAATGAAAATGTGGTTGCCAGAATTTTGGTTAATAAAATTTCTGAGATAAACCAGTTGGGTTTCAACGATTTTAGATCGATTCTTCCTTGTGTAAGATGGTCACAACTTGAGAATATTTTTTCGACGAATGTAAATTTACGGTCCACTTGTTCATGAATTCAATTTTCATCCGAAATTATGATGTAGTATTTTCCGCAATACTCTCAATATATCATCGAGGGTCGTATTGGGGTCTATTTTATCTTTGATTTTTCAACTTGGTTTGTTTTGACGAACTCTATCACTTTTGAAAGAACCCTGTAAATTCTTAAACAGTATAGCTCCTGTATCATTAGCTAATGAATAACTTGTGCAATCGCAATTGCACATGAGAGTTTCTTCTGTAATTATATTTTAAAATACACATAATTCAATTGATAGATCTTTCGATATTTCTACACTATGGTTTTACATAGTCCATGATCTTGTTGACTGAAGAGACATGGTGGAGTAGACTCTGTTATAGACTACCAAATACTTATACAGAGTTACTCTGGATATGATATGAAATTATTCAGGTAACTTCAACACCTTTTGTACACAACGAAGTCAAATAGTTGAAAAAGTCTTCCTAAATTGGGAATAATCTACTGTATCTTAACAAATAAATTTTGATACCTATATATTATTCCCTAAAAAGTTTTATATTCCCAGATGAAGATTCGATAAAGTAGATAGACATTGTCATTTGCAATACGTGTTCTCTATTTTCGATTCATCCCACCATGTTTACCGGCTGAGAAGTTGAATACGACTGTAACAATGTTACGACTTCTGAAGGTTAGCGTTCGAGAACAATTCATCATATTAAACGTTGAAATGTCAAACATAAAACTTTGGAAGACGAGGAGAACAGTCCGTTTCCTTTCGGACGGAAACGGAAACAAACAATTGAAAATCGTAGAGCTCACGTACTTGGATATATATTTACGATCTTGAAATCAAAACTGCATCATACATGAATCATTCGGGAACCTGTAGGCTAGGAAACATACTCTGAAACCCCATCCCCTTTCGGATGCCGAGATTCGTAAATACTGGGGAGTAGCTATCACCTCAATGCTCAGCCACAATAATATCAGTGGCGTAGCATAAGCCGCTCTTTTAGTCTAGTTGGATATCCGTAGATAATAAGGAAATATTTTAACTAAAGATTCCGTGGGATAATTTGATAGCTAATCTATTGGATGCTCAAGACCAGTGATCGCAATTTAAAAGCACTCACTTAATATAAGGAGTTTAGCGTGCTCGCTACTGTATATTCGATATATTTCACTGATTGGTATCACTGTTGAAATTTATGATAATCTGAGATATGTTATATCAAGAAATCAAATTTTCAAATGAACCAGTAACATTAAAAAAACCTTACATTTCGTAACTATGGTTGAAGGGCACCAAGACAAACACCACAAGACATTTGACCCAATAGTTTAGCAGTTGAAATCAGAAGTACAAGTTGTACGCCCGGCGGATACTGTACGATTAATTTTACGTCCAAACAAATGAATCAAGTAACCCCCGGTCAGTGACTGGAAGCACGCCTTAACTTGATAGGTCGAAGGGCACCCAGACGTACACTAGAATCTGTCTCAAACACCACAAGACGAGTGACCTAATAGAGTAGTGGTTGAAATCAGAAGTACAGGTATACGCCCAGCTTATACTGTATACGGTTAAATTCGCAACCGTTGTGTGGTTTAAGCAGCCTGTCGGACCCAACCTGCTACTCACCAGGTTTTTCACCACTTCACTCACTGAAGTTACTTTATACCGGTTAACATGTTTAAAATTTAGCGAAATCTTAAGTCGAAGAGGGGTCATGCAGCCCCCTGAATGGTCAATCACGAGTTCACAGGTTTCTATAAAAAGAATCGAGGACACAAATCGTGGAAAATCACAAACCAGGTTTTAGGAAATGGGGAAACTCCTCCCAATGTATGTACATGAATACTTTTGGAATTTAATTTTCCGAATATTTCAGAAAATGCAAATGCATCGCGTTGAAATGAGGTGTTTAGTCTTTATTTAACAACTTCAAGGGTCATGCAAAATTTTATTAGATTCGTAGTACTACAAACTGAATAAAATTCAATGTCCGAGACTTATTGCCAGAATTCTGTTCCCACAGAGCAACGATAAAATAAGTTAAATAAATTCAAGTACATAAATTACATTTCTAGGCATGCTATACTGAACGATACATCGTGTGTATCGTTCAGAGGTTTATTATTCGACGAAATAACAAACCAAAACTGAACATTGTTGAGTTCACTGAAAAAACGTAGGCCACGCCACTGAATATTCTCCAGTTCACAAGAGAGAAATAACGAACTCTATGTCATGGATCAGAACTGAGTTGTTAAAGTTTTCACCCGAACAAGCACCAGTTGTAACGTGTCATTCACTTAACCACTATGCTATCAATTATTCTTTGTTGCTGCACCCCAAATTCATAATGTTTTCCAGCAAGTAAAATGAATGTCAACGTAATGAATTGGGTTAGTAGTGTCCATGTACTTTTGATTTATTAATTTCTCAGGTGGGAAATCTTCGACTAACATGAAATATTATACAGTGTGTGGATAAAATGTGTTATTTTCTCAAAAACATTATTATTTTCGGTAAGGTCGTCATTGAGGTAAGTTGCATCGTGTAATAAAACAGCAACAAAAATTGGGGTATACATTCTCAGTAAAATAATTAATGTATAATTCTTATGCCATAAGGTAGTTAATTAAAAATTGGTTCAAGCCCTGTGGACAAGAGCTTTGGCGCTCTTGTTCTAACTCTGACAAATCATATTTTTGGAAGTATTGGTGAGAGTTGGGAATTATATCAATGTATTCTTATGACAGATCTTCATCATAGCAGATATTAAATTCAAACATCATAAAAGAATTTAAATTCAACAAGAGTGCCAAAAATTATTAATACAAAACCAATAGACCAATTCTACCTAACAACGAACTCATCCGAGATATTCATTCCTCACTTCTATGATGAACGATATATTCTTTCCTCAAATCCACCCTGAAAATAATATTATATCAATTGAAACATTAGCCAATATTCCAGTTTTGTTTTTACTGGAGATATTCTGAACTCAATATTATTAACTAACCATTCCCATCATCATATGGATTAACCATGGGCATTAAAATAACAACCAAAAAATTTGACATGTCATATCTCAGGAAAATAAGTTGACATGTATCAACACAGATCATATCATAATAATTCATAGATAGAATAATGATAGCATTCTGTGAAAACATAGAAGTACGATTTATTATTGAAATTTTGAAAAATCATATCCCCGAAAGTATTAGCTTGTTAGAGTTAAGAGGAGATCAATGGATTCTAATGGCGAAACTGATTCTTGAAAAAAATTATCTTGAAATTTGTAATGTAAAAAAAATATTTCTTTTGTCACTCCGAAATCATTGAACCAATTTTGCCCTATAACGAACTTACAAGGAAATTCATCTCCCAAACTTACTCTGAAAATTTCAACTGTCTAGCTCATTCCGTTCGGGAGTTATCGTGCCTACGGCCGGCCAGCAGAATAAATTTCGACCACGGATTCTTGATCAGTGAGACGAACCAAATCGTTTAGACCATTTTCATAAAAAAATTCGAAAATTGCAGACATTTGGGCAAATTGATAAGCACTCTGTTCTGAGGAACAAGAGCGCCAAAAACTGAAACTCACTTGTCCGAGCGTTGTTTGAAAACATTCAATAACCAAGTTATGAATTTTGTTCTTCACTTTATCCACACATGACCGGAATTCAACTGATATACACCGGATATATTTCCATGATTGCTCGTTGATTTTTGGTGCTCTTGTTCCTCGGAACAGAATGCTTATCAATTTGCCTAAATGTCTATAATTTTCGAATATTTTGATGAAAATGGTCTTAAACGATTTGACTCACTGATCAAGAATCCGTGGTCGAAACTCATGCTGTCCGGCCGGGCCAGCCGTAGGCACGATAACTCTCGAATGGAATGAGCTAGACAGATGAAATTTTCAGAGTAGGTTTGGGAGATAAATATCTCGGCTAATTTTGTTATTGGGCAAGATCGGAGATGGTTTCTGAGTAAAAAAAAATATTTTTTTACATAACAAATTTCAAATTAATTTTTTTTCAATATGCAGTTTCACCGTAAGAATCCATTGATATCATTTTCAACTCTAACAAGCTAATACTTTCGGAGATATGATATTTCAAAATTTCAATAATGAATCGTATTCATATGTTTTTACAGAATGTTATAATTATTCTATGAATTGTTATAATATGATCTGTGTTGATACATGTCAACTTATTTTCCTGAGACATGACATTGTCTAATTCATTTCAGCAATCGTAGAATTATGAGAATTATAATATGATATCATACTTTTTGTTGGTTGATATTTTCATGCCGATGGTTAATCCATATGATGATGGGAATGGCAATGGTAAGTTAATAATATTGAGTTCGAAATATCTCCAGTAGAAACCAAACTGGAATATTGGCTTATTGGAGTATTGGAGTGGATTTGAGGAAAGAATATATATTATCGTTCATCATAGAATTGAGGAATTAAGCACTCCGATGTGTTGTTGGGTAGAATTCGTCTATTGGTTTTGGATTAATCATTTTTGGCACTTTTGTTGAATTGAGTTTTATGATGTTTGATTTAATTTCTGCTGAAGTTCTATCATAAGAATCCATTGATATAATTCCCATCTCTTACCAATACCTTCGAAGATATGATTTGTCAAAGTTTGAACAAGAGCTCCAAAGCTCATGTCCACAGGGCTTAACCAATTTTTCTTAATGAGTTTCGTCAGGTTTTTATATGTCCCTTTAGGAGAATAATAACGAAAAATGAAACATATCGGAAAGTCTGGATTTATACGAAGTCCCTGACTGGATTTTAATGGTGTTCTGGTGGCGCGCATCTTCTGGTGAACATCGCGTTTTCATTTTGCTCAAATATCTGTAATTTTCAAATTTTATGCTGAAAATGGTTTCGAACGATTGGGTTCGACTCCTTCATGAAGAATTCGGAGTCAAATTTGATTCTGTCTGTACGGCCGGCTGGCCGTCCGTCCGGTCTTCACCACGATAACTTTAGAACGAAAAGGGATAGCGACCTGAAATTTTCAGGGTAGGTCGCGCGTCTCCCAATGGTTTCCGAGTAATAATTTAGCTTACAACCAATATAAATCCGATCAAATTCAAACTTGGTGAGTATTTGTAGAATACAAACCTGAAGACGTTCGTGAAGTTTTGTGAGAATCGTATTACTTTAAAATTATAAAATATTATTTATAATTATAATCACGATAACCCGAGAACGGGAAGAGATAGCGACTTGCAATTTTTGGAGTAGGTTGTGACTCTGAACGCGATATTTGAGTTTGTTGATAGGCATAATCTGCTAAACGATTTCGGAGTTATACCGATCTGAAATTTGGTTTTTATTTCCTTAATAACTCGAAAAATACGAAACTGATCCAATTCAAACATGCATGGGGTTATCAGACTGTTGTAGAATGCGGACACGAAAATTCTTGCAAAATTTTGTGAGTATCGCATCACTAGAAAATTTTTAAAAAATATTGAAAATCATTGAAATAAATTCTATTTATCAGAAACTATTCGACAGACATCGCTGAAATTTTGCGAGAGCCTTCAAAACCTAACTCTACTGTCAAGTTCCAAGTTTGAACATGATCGGATCTATGTATATTGTTGGAGATCCCAGCAGCCTTGTGTTAGTTCAGTAGCTGGATGGGTTACCGTTGCCTCGATTACTTTAGAACGAAAAGAGATAGGGACTTGCAATTTTCAGGTAGGTTGCGCAACCGAATGCAACATTTAGGTTTATTAATTGGAATAAACGTTCAAATTATTTTTGAGTTATACTCATCTGAAATTTTGTTGATATTTACTCTATAACTCAAAATACACAAATCTGATTCAATTAAACCTCGGTGATTACTTGAAGGCTACCGACTCACTAATTTTCGAGGAATTTCGTGAATATCGTATTCTGGAGTTACTTGAGGCGTAAGTTCTTTCGTATTTCAATTCTAATAGAATGCATATGCCAGAATTAAAAATTCTGTGATCATAGACGATTCGGTACTGAAGTCTGTCATTGAAATGGTATCTGAAATGTATTCATATAATATAAAAGCTGAGAAAACGGTATATATGGATGCTAAATTCGTAGTTCAGTGTCCAATAGAGGTGAGTAGACAATAGAACATACGCGTAAAAGCTCCTGACTTCACGTCAGTGCTTGAACCAATTTTTTTATATCAATCTGAAAATGGTCTCAGACGAATAATTAAACTTACTGACATATATTCTGCCGTTATCTAGCCTATATTGGTTGATATTTTTTTCTGAATATTCAATGAGTTATTTCATGAATATCAACCATATTCACTGCACCACGTTAAATGGAAATTTTTATAGTCGTCATTGTCCTTTTATTACCCATCAAGTGTTGTTCATACGCCTCGTTCCACCATAATAAAATCAGAATGGAAATCACATCATATAATCTACCACTGTAATTTTTTCTCTTCAGTGTATGAATATTTATCTCGAAACTTCTCTCGTATTCCTTCGTGATCATTTATGGTGATTCGTGAATGAGTAAAAACCTCCACCGAGTTACTCCTGGACTTCTGAAGAGTTCGAATCCCACTTCCGAGATTTCTCTATTTTCGACTCGGAAAAATGTGTTTCGCGTCATTATCGTTCCTTCACGACTTTACCCGGTTTTTTCCCTGAACGTTCAATGTCGAAAACACCGAGGCACTTGTAAACTTCTGATTGATAATCTAGTTTCGGAGTTGGAACGGCGATGAGAAATCGATAGAGAGCTGTAACTCGTAAATATCTAATTCGATTTTTATTGCGGGTGACCTCGTAACACATCATTCACTTAGCCACTATTTTATCAATTATTCCCTCTGAATTCTCGACTTGAAGCAGACCACAGACGATATATTCTGTGGTACTGGAGATCGCAGAATACATTTTGAACTGGGAGAGTTGTGCAGACATAATTGAATAAATGATCGTATTGGAGGACCCGATAGAGCAATTCTTTTGGTTAGCATTTCCAAATAGTTAATCCTTCAAAAAGATCATCACAAATGTTTTCGCAAGCCCCTTAATAATAGTCTAGTCAACAAGTGCTTTTTAGGTCAAAATTTTTGCGTATTCTCCGAAAATTATGATTGAGGTGTCATTCGATTCGGAATGGCATGTAGATAGTTTTTGATAGAATTGCAAGGGCGCTCGGAAAAATTGCAATAGTTATAAAAAAGTAAGTGAAAAAAAAAAAAGAGTTGATTTTCGCCAATATCTCAAAAACTATTCAAGATAATTCAAATTTGAAAAAATTGGTTCAAGCACTGACGTGAAGTCAGAAGCTTTTGCGCGTATGTTCTATTGTCCATTCTTCTGTATTGGACACCCTTAATCGAATTGACCATGGTAAATAATGTTGTCCATTCTCCTGTATTGGACACTCTTAATTCGAATTTACCATGGTAAATTAGATTTTACCATGGTAAATTCGAATTAAGTGTCCAATACAGGAGAATGGACAACATAATTTAACATGGTCAATTCGATTAAGGGTGTCCAATACAGAAGAATGGACAATAGAACATACGCGCAAAAGCTTCTGACTTCACGTCAGTGCTTGAACCAATTTATTTTTCGTGATTTTTTTGAAATTTTCTAGGGGTGCGGTTCTAAAAATTTTTTTTTCGTCATTTTTTTCAAATTTTTTAGGGGTACGGTTCTTATAAAATTTTAAACACGTCTTCATGATGATTTTCTACTACTAGTTACCAAGCTTCAATTCGATCGAATATTTATTTTTTGAGTTATCAAGGAAATAATATTCCAGGTGGGTATAACTCGGAAACCGTTTGACCGATTATGCCCAAAAACGAACTCAACGCTCCCTTTCGGATACGCAACCTACCCTGAAAATTGCAAGTCCCTATCTCCTTTCGTTCGAAAGTTATCGAGGCAATGGTCACCCATCTACTGAACTCACCCAAGAATGCTCGAATCTCGAACAATATTTAACCAATCGTGTTAAAACTTGAAACTTGGCAGTAGAGTTAGGTTATAAAGGCTCTTGCAAAATTTCAGCAATTTCAAACGAATAATTACTGATATATAGAATTTTATTTTTCAATTTTCAATGATTTTTTAAAAATTTTCTACAAATACTATCCTCACGAAATTTTGCAAGCATTTTTGCGTTGGCATTCTACAACTAATAACCATATTTAAATTCAATCGGTTCAGTATTTTTTGAGTTAATGAGGAACAAAAAACAACCATATTTCAGATGGCTATAACTCAGAAACCGTTTGGCCGATTGTGCTCATAAACAAACTAAAATGTCGCGTTCTGATGCACATCCTAACCTGAAAACTTCAAGCCGCTATCTCTTTCCGTTCTCAAGTTATCGTGACAACAAAAATATTTTTTAATAATTTTCTAGCCATACGATTCGCACAAAATTTTCACAAACGTGCTAAGGATCATATTCTACAACTACTCACCAAGTTTCAATTCGATCGGATTTATATTGGTCGCTAGCTCTTTTCATTCTCAAGTTATCGTGGCAACGGCCGGACGGCCAGACATATTCAAATATGACCTCGAATTGTTCATTGGGGAGTCGAACTAAATCGTTTGAGACCATTTTCGTCAAAAAATTCGAAAGTTACAGACATTTGGGCAAAATGATAACGCGATGTTCCCTAGAACATACGCGCAAAAAGATTCAAATAGAGCAAGAAATTTCCTGAAAAGAAGTCTCAACTGCCGGAACTGTAGAATCAATATTCATAATTTTCCTAGAGGGTTAAAAATACGCCCGAAAACGGGTACTCCGGCGTGCGCAAGCCTCGCCCCCTTCGTACCTTTGATGAATAAATATTATTTAAACTTATTAAATATGAAGATAAAACATCCGTGGTATAAAAATGTTTATCACGATTTTTCAATCAGTTACCCATCAGTTAATTAACCATTTTTTGTAGCATGAACATTAACATTGCAAGTACGATAATTGTTAAACTATTGATATAATTTTTTTTTCCTTTCTTGGGGCTATTCTTCAAAGGTCTTTGAATAGAGCCCTATTGGAAAGTTTTAAAAATTATTAAGTTTTGTTTTGTTATGAACCATTAAGTTAAGTGAAAAATTATAAATCTTCAATTTATAATATTACTATTGATCCATTTTCTTATGATCAGAAACTACTCAAAAATGATTTTCAACAATTATTATCTACTATTGTTTAAAAAATTGTGATAAACCAATGCGTTGTTTATGAGATAATTCGAAATTTTCTTTGACAAAAATTAACAATTTTTCAAATTTTCCAACGCAAATCTATTAAAAGACCTTTGAAATATAGCTCCACGAAAGGAGAACATTCTCAGATCAATGGTTTAATAATTATCGCACTTGCAATGTTAATGTTCGTGATACAAAAAATTTTTAAATAATTAAATGGATAACTAATTGAAAAATCGCGATAAACATTTTTACACCACGGATTATTGTTCACTGATCTATCCGGCACGCGCCTGAATTTTTTCAATTTGTTATATTCATATTTAATTAGTTTAAATAACATTTATTCATGAAAGGTCCGAAGGAGGCGGGGCTTACGCAAGTCTGAATACTCGTTTTCGGGAGTATCTCCAAACCTCTGGGAAAATTATAAATATTGTTCCTTGTTCCGGGAATTATAACAATTCTTTTTGAAATTTCATCCTCTTCTTGAGTCATTTTTCAAATTTGAATTATCTCAAATAATTTTTGAGATATTGGCGAAAAACCAATCCCCCTTCTTTTTTTTCACTTTATTGTTTATAACTATTGCAATTTCTTCGAGTGGCCTTAGCATTTTCTCGAAAACTATCTACATGCCATTCCAAATCGAATGACACCTCAATCATAATTTTCGGAGAATACGCAAAAATTTTGAAAAAAAGCACTTGTTGACTAGACTATAATAGGCGATTTTACTCCCACAAACGCGGAAATAGTGTTTGTCAAAATTAATATAAATCAGCATTTTCATTTTGAATGAAATCGGAGAAAAATTCAAGAAAAGTAATGACGTGAAGTCAGGAGCTTTTACGCGCATTTTCTATTATCTGGTCACGCTTCACACACCTTCATTAAATACTGCATGGACCTTCTAGCCGTTTTCATATCGTTAACTTATGAAAAAATACATTGGGCATCAACTAAATACAAATTTTCAAATGAATAAAATAGTGAACTTACTCTGCGGGGATTCAAACGCAGTTTTCCTGCGCGGCAGGTGAGCACGCTAATATTCAGGTCATCAAAGTGTTCTCACAATTAAGAGATTTACGTAGTATGACATTTCTGAAGATACCAGTTCCAAATTTATCCGTAAAAAATATTCCGTAAAAAAATCATCGCAGTGTAAATACCATTACACAATAACCGATTTGCTCAGCGACGTCGATAATATATTTTATTTTAACTTGTGGTGGTTGATATTTTAACTTGTGGCGGTTGATGTATAATTAAATGTATATAATGTATATTTAGTTATTGTTTAATGTGTTTATTTATTATGTAAGTTTTCAGCCGCTCTCAACTCTGCCCTCGAATCGATTTGTACTATTTTAATTATATTTCTATTCCTTGTATGACCTGTCCTATCCAGCAGGCCGGTCGTCCGTTGCCACTATAACTTGAGGACACAAAGAGATGGAGACTTGAAATTTTCAGGGTAGGTGGCGTATCCCAATACGACGGAGAAGTTCGTTAATGGGCATAATCGGCTCAATGGCTTCCGAGTAATAATTTTGTTTTTGACCAATACAAGTCCGATCGAATTGAAACTTGGTGAGTAGTTGTATAATACAAACCTAAGGACGTTTGTGTAATTTTGTGAGAATCGTATCACTAGAAAATTTAAAAAAAATCACCAAAAAATATTATTTATGTCACGATAACCTGAGAATGGAAACAGATAGTGACTTGAATTTTTCGACTAAGGTTGTGTATCTGAATGGGACATTTGGGTTTGTTTATAGACATAACCGGCCAAACGGTTGGGAGTTATACCCATCTCAAATTTAGTTGTTATTTCCTCAATAACTCGAAAAATACAAAACCGATCAAATTCAAACATGATCAGTTGTAGAATACCAGCGCAAAAATTCTTGCCAAATTTCGTCAGGATCGTATCACTAGAAAATTTTTAAGAAATCATTGAAAAAAATTCCATATATCCGAAACTGTTCGCCCAACATCGCTGAAATTTTGCGAGAGCCTTCAAAACCTAACTACACTGCCAAATTCGAAGTTCAAACATGATCGGATCTATATTGTTGGAGATCCGAGCAGCCTTGTGTTAGTTCAGTAACTGGATGGGTGACCGTTGCCTCGATAACTTTTGAAAGAAAGGAGATAGGAACTTTCAGGGTAGGGTAGCTGAAATAAATATTGGTGGGAATTTCCTTACTTTAGAATAATTCTGGTTGACTAGTTATTCACCTGCCCCAGTAGGTATATGAGGACAATCTTATCGTGATAGGTTCAGATATTCAAAACGTAATGTTTCTGAAAAAGCAAACTGCGAAATGAAACAGTTGTTATATAAAATTTGAATATTTCATGGTAAGCATCTGACAGTTACATCTCGTTTCTTGATTGAAACGAATTACAGCAGATGATCCAAAGTAAGCACAGACTACAGCTCAGTTGTTAGTTGAAAAATATCGCGACGAAGACTTATGCCAAATTTCGTGAGGATCATATGACTAAAAAATAAAAAAAAATAACTCTTCTTGATTAATACGAATTATGTACAGCAGATGATCCAAAATTCTTAATGATTTTAAACAAAATATTTTAGATTTACTTAACACAATGGAGAAGGAAAGAGCATATATGTATATGTCTCCGGAGTTTTTTCATCCCTTGTATTCTAATGCCTTCTGCTCCGCGTCGCGCATTATAATAAGCGGAAGGCAAAGTCCCACTTTTTACCCTTATAATGTAAATTGCAATTTAATCTCTATTCAGCAAAATTCGAAAACATTCGTCCGCAAAATATTCAGTTTGTGGTTCCAAAATGTTAGCACGACTGTAACGTGAGATGGCTTTGCTTGAATGGTAAATTTTACCTCTAGTGCCTGAATGTTTATTTTTTTAATGCACTGCTTGGGAGTTTTTGATGTATTGCTACCTCCATCAGCTCGTTCATTTCCATTCATCATCCTCCCCAACTTTCAGACTCGAAAATATTATATAAAAGAATACTCCATAACAGTATGCGTTTTGAAAGCGGAGAATGGCAAGATTTGGTCGTAAAATTCTCTCCCAGCCTCCTGATACACATTCGAATCGGTTGCTTTCACAATGGACCGTTTTCACCGCACTTAATATTCATTATTTCGCGAAATCCATTCCCATGTAATCCAACATCATATAATGGTTTATAAAATTCGGCCGTATAATGAAACAATACGCTTGAATTTAAGCTCTCTCATGTCGCTCAGCGCGACCTGGTTGTTTCAGGGGGCTGAAATGCGAATTTTGATGGAATCGAATCGAAATCACGTCAGGTTTGGAGGGGATGCAATAACCTAATTTTCAATTCTTTTTTGACACTCCCTATTGCGATAAGTAACAGGTTTTGACACCTAGTTATGATTAAACTGTTCAATAAAGTTAAAAATCTAATCCGGAATGCGTTATGTAATACTGAGTTTTGGTAGTTTTATATATCTGAATAACACCAAAAAAATGTAAGGGGTGATGCTATGATGAAAATTAAGGTAGGTATTTGGTATTAAAATTTCGTTTAAAAAATACATGGCTGAAAAGCCCAATTCATTTACCAAATTTTTTATCTCTACAAGTTTTTTCGAAAACTAAAGCATTTTCGAGAAAACATGCAATGCATTTTTAAAAGCACCGACGTGGAATTTCCCAAACCTAATTTATTTGTTTATAGTTCGTATATAATACAAGTTTTGCTTTATTTTCTTCATCACCCATTCTATTACCTTTGTTGAAGACTTTTAATATACAGGGAAAATAAAAAAGGCAAAAATTTTTGATTGTAAATCTTTGGAGGGGTGTAACTTTTGCGGGGGAGGTTTTTCAAAAAAATTTATACCAAATACCCACCTTAACTTTCATCACAGAATCACCCTTCACATTTTTTTCAGATACACCCTGTACGTATATTCATGAAACACGATTTTAGTGTAGTTTTTTGACTCGCTTGTTTCCCTGAACATAGTGCCTACCAAATTGCTATTATTTTTGAATTTATTGCTGAAAATGGTCCCAAACGATTAGTTTCGAATCAGAATTCGTTTTCCCAATAACTAGAAAAATACAGATCTGATCAGATTAAAATTCGGTTGTTAGTTGAAAAATACCGACACGAAGACTTATGCGAAATTTTGTGAAGATCATATGACTAGAAAACTAAAAAAATTATTCAAAAAATTCTGTATTTCGGAAAATATCCGTTGGATATCGCTGAAGCAGCCTTTAAAACTAATTTTACAGCAAAGTTTTAGATTTTTATCCAAATATTGTTGGAAATTTTGAAAAAATATCGAAATATTACAACGATTATAGTATAGGTACTGGTCGACTGTATTATACTCGAATAACAAACTTGTCGACGGTTTTTGATTTCTGATGTGAAGTTGAACAATTTTCATAATTCATTTTTGGCGCTCTTCTTCTTCGAAACAGAGTGCTTATCAATTTGCCCAAATGTATGTAATTTTCGAATTTTTGGCTGAAAATGGTCTCAAACGATTTGGTTCGACTCACTGATCAAGAATCCGTGGTCGAAATCGATTTTTGTCCTGCCGGCTGTCCGTCTGTTAACACGATAACTCTCGAACGAAAGGAGTTTGAGAATTAAAATTTACAGGGTACGTTTGGAGCATAAATATCTCAGAAAAGTTCGTTTAGGGGCAAAATCGACCGAGGGGCTTCGGAGTTATGGCCGTTTTTAGTAAAAACGTTTTTTATGAATATTTCCGAAACCCATCTTTCGATCTATCTGAAATTTAGCATAAAATTGTAGGATGATGACGTTTATACGCATGTGAAGTTTTGTATTGATCGGGTTAACGTAAAGTGTAAACAAAATTTTTTCGAAATTTTTAAATTTTGATACTATCAAAATTCAAAATTCAATAATTCTCGAACAAAATAAGCTAGGCAGTTGAAATTTGCAGAGTAGGTTTGGAGATAAATATCTCGGTTGAGTTCATTATTGGGAAAAATAGGCCAGATGGTTTCGGAGATTAAAAAATTTTTTTTTTTAACTCACGAATTTGAAATTCAATCTATTGATATCATTTTCAACTCTAAAAAGCTAATAATTTCGGAGATATGATTTTTCGAAATTTCAATAACAAATCGTACTTCTATGTTTTCACAGAATGCTATAATTATTCTATCTATGAATTATTATATGATCTGTGTTCATACTCGTACATGTGATCCTGTTCTATAGGAGAGAGTCAAATTCATTTCAGCTATTTTAATTTGATTTCTTCCATGGTGCAGTTCTCATTATCAGATTGCTCATTTAATCTTGATAAATAAACCATTATTTGAATTGAATTCCCTTTAGGATGCGGTTCTATAATAAGAATAAATTGATATCATTCTCAACTCTGAGAAACCAATACTTTCGGAGATATGATGTGTCAAAGTTTGAACAAGAGCGCCAAAGCTCCTGTCCACAGGGCTTGAACGAATCTTATAGGAGAGGTCAAACCAGTTTAATATGGTACTTATAGACTTATTGAAAAGAGTTCCTTCCTGGGTTTTCTCTCCCAACTCAGAAAAATTTCTATAAAATAAAAGATTTGTTATTTTGTGAATTGCTTTTTTTATAACTAGTTCTATACATTGCTTCTGATGAATATCTTGTGTTTCTAACGAGGAAGCCATTAAAAAATTAACAATTTTTTTATTTTTTAAATATTTTTCAGAATTTGGGTGAGAAAACCCAGAAAAAGAACCATTTCATAACCCATATATTTTGGTTGAATTGGAAGTTAAACGATATTTTTATCCAGATATAATATAGCGTTGCCAAGATTCGAGGAATTGCTGAAATCTGAACTATTTTATATTATATGAAACAACAAATAATGAAGAAGCGTAAGTAACTTACAATGCTTAGGAATTTTCCAGATTTGGTACTAATTCAATATAAAAAATTAATTTTTAAGATTCTCAAATGACAGTTTTAGAGGAGGTTGGAAAACAGTTATTTAGATGCATTTATATCGAAATTTAAAACAATTAGTTGGTCAAAGAGAATCAAATATGGTATATTGGACGTATTTTGATTAATGGAAACTGATATTTTCGGATCAGATATGCTTAAGTACATTTTATTTGTAAAATTGACTTGAAATGGATATCTGAATCTAAAATAGGGTATATTTGACTCATTCTAATGAATGGGACAAATATTTCCGGAATTCAGTATATATGATATGATGGTTGAATTCCAGTTCCAGAACAGTTCAATGTTCTAAGGTTGAACGCGAAAAAAGGTGACTGTAGCTAATTGCTAATAACTAAAACACAAACTTCGAAATATTCGTCGACTTTAACCATCGAGAAATATTTAAATAATTACTCAATTGCATTTACCATGATCCACTATAATATAATAGTAGGTCTATGGCTGTTACAGAGTATAGGTAATATTTTCGTTTCTATTCATTACGGCCTGTACTCAACCAAGTACAAAAATATCCGAAGAAAAATTCATAACACACTACAAAATTGACAAAACCCTATTCAATCAAATAATAGATATTTTAATGTATTACTTTAATTTACGAAAACAATTTAACGAAATATATTATAATTGAACCGATACTACATAGCAAACAAATCGACAAACTCTCTACCATGTTGCCATTCAATCATGTTCCGAGAAAGATGGTTATGTTTCCACCAACAGGTTCTGCGAAAGGGCGCACAATAGATTGAAGAATATTACCCGTATATTGCTGATTTGCTGCTATTAACTCGAATTTACCATGCTAAATAGAACCATAAAACATACGCAAAAAAGCTCCTTGAACCAATTTTTTTTTGGTAATTTTTTTAAAAATTTTCTAGTTGTACGGTTCTCACAAAATTTCATACACGTCTTAATGTCGATATCCTACAACTAGTTACCAAGCTTCAATTCGACCGAGTCTATATTTTTTAAGTTATCGAGGATTTAATATTCCAGGTGGGTATAACTCTGAAACCGTTGGGCCGATTATACCCAAAAATGATCTTAACGCTCCTATTCGAATGCGCAACCTCCACTGAAATATGCAAGTCGCTATCTCATTACGTTCGAAAGTTATCGAGACAAAGGTCACCCACTCAGCTACTGAACTCACACAAGGCTGCTTGGATCTCTGAGAATATAGATCCGATCGTGTTCAACCTTTAACTTGGCAGTAGAGTTAGGTTCTAAAGGCTCTCGCAAAATTTATGCGATGTCCAACTAATAGTTTCTGATATATAGGACCTTTTTCAATGATTTTCAATTTTTAAGAATTTTCTAGGGATACAATTTTGCATGAATTTTTGCGTCCGCATTTTTCAACTAACTACCACGCTTGAATTGAATCGTTTTCGTTTTTTCGACTTATTAAGGAAATTACAACCAAATTTCAGATGGGTATAACTCCAAAACCGTTCGGCTGATTATATCTACTAACAAACTCAAATGCCACATTCAAACGAACAACCGAACCTATAAATTGCATGTCGCTATCTCTTTCCGTTCTCAGGTTATCGTGGCACAAATAATATTTTTCCACCAAGTTTCAATTTGATCGGATTCGTATTGGTTGGAAACAAATTTATTACTCGGAAATTGTTAGGCCGATTATGTCCATTAACGAACCCGTCCGTTGAATTGGGACGCGACCTACCCTAAAAATTTCAAGTCACTATCTCTTTCCGTTCTCAAGTTATCGTGGCAACGGACGGAAAGAATCAAATTTGTCCTAGAATTCTTCATCAGGAAGTCGAACGTTTCAGACCATTTTCGGCAAAACATTCGAAAATTACAGACTTTTGGGCTAAATGAAATCGCGATGTTCCCCAAGACATACGCGCAAAAGCGAGTTATGTTCTTCTGCCTATCATGATTAATCCCCATATCATAACCATCGCTACCATCGACAATCGACAATAATGTAGGAATTATAATATTTCCATCCTTGTACCTAAATAATAGAGTTAAGATTAGTTTTACTGGTGTAGATAACTTTTACCGACATTTGTACCGATAATTCAGACGTATTACTGGATTGAATCCCTGTCTGAAGATACCCCAAACTATCCGCATGACATAATTTCTTCTGAACAGGAAATCGCTAAGACTATATTGGTGTTACTTGTTCCATAAATTTTGGAGCAAAACGTATTCTGCTACGTATGGCAGACCCAATTTCGTGGCATTACAGTCCAGCTTCTGAGATCGTTCTCATGGAACCCCATTGGTTCCAGCGAAATATCGAAGGTGGAGGATCTACCAATCAGCAGTAAGCACATTGGTAATGCAGCCCTAGCTCAGGGAGAGGGAAAGAAGGTACTACAGGTTGAGCGGAGTAGGTCAGGGTGTCGATTTGGTGTAGCTGAGTACGACTGACGTGGGTACAGAAGTTTGAGCGGATCCAGAGAGACGTTAAGTGTTCGATTTAATCCAAAAGTATAAAAGTAGAATCATTATCCCATAGACAGCCATACAAAATTTACAATAATGAAATTGGCTAACTCAGAGATGTGTGTGTTTAATAGAGGAGGATCATCGGGATATTCCACAAAAGGAGCAGAAAAAGAACATGTTGGTACTTCCGCCACATGTTCCTGCTAATCGGCTTCTTCAGGGCAAAACAACCAAGAAACCATCTTCTATCTTCCCCTTGATTGCCTTGCCCTGAAGAAGCCAAGTAGCAGAAACACCTATTGGAAAGTATCAACATAATATTATTTTCTAGGTCCTTTTGCGGAATATACTGATGATTCTTTTCTATTGGACCACTTTCAACTTAACCATTTAGATGCTTTGTAGGAGCAATTAACGTTCCATTTCTATGAATGGCATAGTTTTCAGTGGTAATCTGTCAGATAATGACAGATCTTGATATATTAGGTGGAAAATAGCGGGCTATTCAAAATGAAACTTCTAATTGAAAATGCCCGAATATACTCCTAATGTTTAAGAATTCTCTCCTCACTTCCATTAATCATTCCATCCCTCATTGTGAGATGAATGAACGATTTACCTAATTTTTCAGAAACTAAATCTGGAATCACGAGAGTGTATTTTTTCGATCGGGATTTGTGCCGATTTAACTGGAAACAGGGAGCGATGGAGCTTTTTTCCTTTCAGCATTACAGCGGCTGGTTGTGATCTCATGGATTTGGTTTGATATATTTCCATATGCGTTCAACCTCGCGAACTCCTCGAGGGGCCATAAATGACACGAGAAGTAGCTGAAAAAGCGTGTTTGTGTCGTTTGGCTGAATGCATTCGCTCAACTTCTGATCCTGGCAAAAATTTATTCGGCTACCATAGACGCTCCGTCGATGAATTGCCTCGGGGGGGAATTCAGATTCAGACAATGAGCTTCAGGTGAACTTTATGAATATGCATTTCAATTCGACGAAATTCTTTTTCATATAAATTTTCTTCGAGCAGTATGATAAATTTTAAATTCAAGCCGCTACGGGTATTGCTGGATGAAGCAAGGGTGAAGCAGCAGCAAATTATATCGAGGGGTCCTTGATCTGCTATGGATCTTTAGTATATACATAGTGAGATGAAGAATCAGCACTACATTGGATGTTCTCCCCCAAAATATCTATGAAATGAAAAATTCTATTATTTATACATCGTTTCTGAGTTAGAAACACAAGATATTCGTCAGAAACAATACATAGAATAATGTTATCTAATGAACAGTAACGAATCAATATCAAGGATAAAACAAATATTCTGTATTTTGTCGCTCAAGTCGGGGTACCTTCCCCCACCTCCCTGAGCTTTCCATCGCTCTCATAGGGTTGTACTAGCAAGGTTATGTTTGGCACTGATCAGTGAATTCTCTGGCTGAAATACTTCACCTTAGATCAATAGGTTTCCACGGAAATGATCCTTGCACCGCACTATAGTTCCAAGAAATTAGTTCTCCCGCGAAGCAAGATACGCGAGGGTTCAAAATTCATGAGACACCTAATATTAGTCTGTTCTTAGGATTTTCTGTACAAATAAAAGTATTCAGGTAGATTAATGGGCTTCAAGACATTAACGTAACAACATCAACAATAAAGCAGATATTCTGTAACGTTGCGGAGACTAAATCAGCCTCCCTCAATACACACCAGGCGGAAATTGCCACGATTATTTTTTTTTTTGAAGAGTTATTCTGAAATTCGAAATTTGTCAAAGTGACAGTCTTTGAAAACATATAGGAACACAGTTGCACTTCACATAGAAATTTCCAAGCTCCAACTCCTTCTTCAACCAAATATGTTCAATTCCAATTGAGTTAATAGTGTGTCGAATTTCAGAATAACTGTCAACAAGAAATAATTCTGAAGATTTTCGCTTGGTATCTCATGCAGGAGTCTGATTTAAGTCTCCGGAACGTTACATAATAGTTTTTTTATAGTTGATGTTGTTTCATTCATGTTTATTAAGCTACATTGACTCCCCAGAAAGGCACCATGTAGTGATCAATTCACCTCTCAAATTATCCCTTAATGATTACTTAAGGAGAATCATATCCAATACGTTTATATGCCATCTATAGGGTACAAATTTGTTGATGTTTAATAGTACAGTTGATACCCATAGGTACTGTTGAGATCTGACAAGAACATAAAGTCAGAGATGAGATTGTCTGGACAATTTAGAATAATTTCGATGAGAATCTAACAATTTAAAACTGTTTATGTAGGATTTTTATGCTTGTCCGGAGGTTATTTACAGAACTCTACAATCTTCAACTTATCACCGTCGTAATTAACAATACATAAAATATTGTCGATTACTGATGTTCCTAATATCTTGATACTATTCAGTTCTACGTCACACGTCTCTGACATCTAATCGTCTTCTTGCACGTCTAAAAAGAAACAAAGTCCCGAATCACCTTCCTTAGCGTCTGAAGGATTCCATCGAACTTCCGTACTGACCTCAATCCCGCCCGACTCAGCCAAATCGACTGCCCGATTAATTTCGAATCCCCTATGCACTCTCTGCCACTTGATTTGGGATACCTTCCCTCCTCTTCATCGAGCTTTTCACCGCTTTCATAGGGTTGTACTACCAAAGTGTTTTCCAGGGCTGATTGGTAAATCCTCTGGCTCGACGGAAACGATCCTTGCAGCACACTATAGTTCCACGAAATTGGGTCTTCCACGAGGCAAGATTCGTTTTGCTCCAAAATTTATGAGACACCTAACACTAGTCTGTTCTTAGGATTTTCCGTAAGTCTCTAGACGGATTCATGGGCTTCAAGGTGCCTCCAAAGTTAATATTTGCATATCATGGGGATGGTTTGGATTTTCTTCAGATAGGGATAGGTGCCAGAAATATGTCTGAATTATCGGTACATGTCGTCTGCACCATTAAAGTTAATCTTAAGTCTACTATTCGCAAGGATGAGTATAATTCCCACGTTTATTTTATCTCAAAGTATATCATAGTTTTTGGAATGCTTATTGAGTTTCACTATTTTTGGAACATGATACAGTCCATAAATTGCTCAAATTGATAGAATTTTTATCTGTGAAATAACGAGCATTGCATACAACACTGTTTTAGACATCTTACCGCGAAAGTTTCAACGGAATTATCTATGGCATTGCAAATTGTTACTGCAATGTAGGGATCGTGTGAAGTAAGACAATTTAGAGCTCGGGCATGGAAGACCGTAAAGGTGTGAATAAACTACGCGAGGCAAACCCTCGAACATTGATAAGCAAGGTGGCCTCGCGCTATGTAGACGGGGTTGCCGCGCGAGGCATGCCTGTGTAAAAAGCGGAATGCCGCCTCACGTATCAATGTTCGAGGGTTTGCCTCGCGTAGTTTACACGCAGCTTAAGGTTACCTAATATTCACCGAATGTAGGAAACCTCTGAAAACTAATTTCTCATACAGATACGTGAGCGGGCGTTTAATACGTATCAGATGTATATTATAGCAGCCCATATGAAGCTAGTAGACACTATAGACCTTCAACCACTGAAGCCCATGTATTTTCACTGAAACTCTGCCAAACATTCTGAGGCTGGACATAGAACGATAGTATGACTTTTTGATCTAATTATCTTTCAATCGGTATTAGATTCCCTTCTAGTGTGCTGAATCTAATAATCACAATGTTCTTCAGCATATATATTTATTTCCGCAATGCAACATGAGACAAAAAATTTAAAATCTTGAAAAGTCTGGAGCTTTCGCACGCATGTTCCATTGTCTATTCATGCCTCACACGAAGTCGAACGAGCTGAAATTCGGACCTCGATTGTAAAATGACGGCTCGAAGGTATGTGCAGATTCTGACAGATATATTCTGGATTATATACAATTTCTGAAGAAAACAAATTTTTATTTTGTTCTATTAGCAATATGATCCTTACGAACCTTCGTGACAATTAGGATGTTGACATTCTACAGGAAAATACCAAGTTCTAATTGGATCGGATTGTATTTTTTTAGTTATCGAGGAAATAAAAACAAAATATTAGATTTCAGAACTCCAAAACCGTTTGGCCGATTATGTCCATTAGCGACCTGACTGTCATATTCGAATGCGGAGCCTATCCGGAAAATTAAGAGTCGCTTTCCCAATCCGTTCGAAAGTAATCATGAATACAGAATTTTGAAAAAGAATATTTCGAAATTTTCTATAGTACTTACATAGTTCGATCCTCATGACATTTCACAAAAACTTTGTACTTTGGCATTCTACTAAGTTTAAAATGGATCAGATCAGTATTTTTTGAGATATTGAAGAAACACAATTTCAGATAGGAATAAATCCAAAATCGTTAAGCCGGTTATGTCTGTTAAGGATCTTAGCTTTCAAATTTGGTTGCCCAACCTACCCTGAAAATTACAAGTCGCTATCTCGTTCTGTTTGAAAGTTATCGTGGTAGCGGTTACCCATCCAGATACCGAACTCGCAAAACGCTACTAGGTTTCGAATATCTCCAACAATATAGATCCTTTCGTGTTCCAATTTGGAACTGGGCTGCAGAATTAGGATTTGAACACTCTCACTTCGGACGGATAGTTTCAGAGATACATAATATTCTTTAATAATTTTTTTAAAGCTTTCTAGTGATACGATCCTGAATAAACTTTGCAATCTTTGTTTGATTGGGCATTCAACAAATAGTTTCAATTCGATCTGATCTGTATAGTTTAAGTTATTGGGAAAACAAAATTTCAATTCCGAAACCGTTTAGCCGATTTTACCTTAAACTTAAATGTTGCATTTGGATGCACAACGTACCTTGAAATTTGCAAGTCGCTATCTCTTTCTGTTCGAAAGTTATTGTGGCAACGAACAGCCGGCAGGACAGAATTGAATTTGCCCTCGAATTCTTGATCAGTGAGTCGAACCTAATTTGAGACCATTTTCAGCTAAAAATTCGAAAATTACAGACATTTCAGCTGTTCACGCTGTTCTCTAGAACATGCGCGAAAAATATAACAGTACAAAAGCTTCCACGTGTGATCAGCAGGTTCAGCGCGGTTGTTCAGTCAAAGATCAATATATTTTACAGATTCAATAACACCACGCATTACGGATATTTATTTTCATTAGGAACATGTTATATCAAGAAAACAAACTTTCGAATGCCATATTTAACAATTGTTGGAAATATACATTTAAATACACTCAAAATAGCGGCGTTGTTTGATATTTTTCCGTAACACCTACTTCACTAAAGCTAAGGAAGTTCAGAATTTTTATGACTTGTTCAATAGTTTCCATTTTTTGGCGCTCTTGTTCCCCTGAACAGAGTGCTTATCAATTTGCCCAAACGTCTGTAATTTTCGAATTTTTGGCTGAAAATTAAGTGATTTGGTTCGACTCACTGATCAAGATTCCATGGTCAAAATCGATTCTGTCCGGCCGTCCGGCCGTCTGGCCGTTAACACGATAACTCTCGAACGGAATGAGCTAGACAGTTGAAATTCTGTTTGGTAGATAAATATCTTGGTTAAGTTGGTTAGTGGGCAAAAAAAAATTTTTTTACATTACAAATTATAAATTCAATTAATTTTAAGATGCAGTTTCATCAATCCATTGATATCATTCTCAGCTCTAATAAACTAATACTTTCGGAGATCTGATTTTTCAAAATGTCAATAATTATTCTCAATAATTCTATATGATCTCATAGAACACTCTAATTACAATTTGCTGATGTATGTAAATCCAACATGAGATGATTCAAAGACCTACGTTTTGAATTTAATTACGAAAATTCTTGAAAACTGACGCACAGAAGCCAAATTGAAAAAGTGAGAAAGCCCTGTGACAGGAGCTTTGGCGCTCTTGTTCAAACTTTGACAAATGAACTCCGAAAGTATTGGTTTTTCAGAGTTGGAAATGATACCAATAAATTCTTGTTTAATGATGCAGTTCTATCATGGGAATCCATGGATATAATTCTCAACCCTGCGAAACCACTTTTGGTGATATTATTTGTCAAAGTTTGACAAAAGAGCGCCAAAGCTCCTGCCACAGGGCTCTGTTCACCAATTTTTTGAATATGAGAAATCTAAATGTTATCTCAACACATTCTTTAAAAGAGTATGGCCTACCCGAATATCAACCACAGCCTGACAACGCCATGCATACTTTCGATCAGACTCCAGAGTTGCGGTAAAAGCCGTCTGAGATCTTGAAGTGTACATATGTGGAGGTCGTTGATGAGAATCCAAAGCTTTTTGTAGCTGATCCCAAACGTGTTCAATGGGATTGAGGTCTGGCGACTGAAGGGGCAAGGACAAATGGACTTTCAAAGCTCCATCAACAATTCTCGCACGATGGGGAGGCACGTTATTGTCCAAAAATTAGAAATTTTGCTCAATAGCAGCACGAAATAAAGGAATAGTATTGTCTATGAATTGCTCAAAGGAAATCTGCGCATTCATGGTAGCATAATGTACCAAATACCGCCGTATTCACAAAGCATTCAATCTCCGTTAAGTCCTAACTGAGATCCTCAGTTAAGGATAAATAAGAATCGCAACCTCAGTTTAAGTGAAAATTAATGTGAAACAGGCCTGTTTCAGCACCGTTACATACGTTAACTGAGGTTGCAATTCTTATTTATCCTTAACTTAGGACCTCAGTTAGGACTCAACGGAGATTGAATGCTTTGTGAATACGGCGGTAAGTCTGTACGTCCATTGAAACAAATGCCTCTTCAAACAGTAATGTTACCATCTCTACACGTATGAACTTCCTGAACCGATCTACGATTTCTGGGCATTTGAGGATGGGTCCATACCCTAACACGCCAACTATCCGAAAACCGTCCGTATATCGACATCTGTGAACAATACAGACCTACATTGGTCGTTCCAATTCACGTGCTCATTGGCCCATTCCAATCGAAGTCGCATATGATTTTGAGTTAGTGAAATCCTTCTCAAAAGTCGTCGAGAATGTTGATTAACATCTTCGACAGACTGTTTTAATTGAAACCCAAACACCAGTAGCGTTCAAATGCACGATCCGTCAAGAGTCAAAGGCTCTCTACGGGTACACACAGTCAGAAACCGATCTTGTGCAGAAGTGAGTAGATCTTGGGCTTCCACTCCTCGGTCTGTAGGTCACGTTTCCAGTTTCATTTGCAGATTTTGAATCAAAGTTGATTGTGAGAACGTAAAACAATAACTGATCCAAAATTCTCAGAAACGCTAACGACAAGAACTTGCTTGAAACTGAAAAAGTTATCAAACGAGCAGGTCAATCGTTCAATATCCAAATAGCCAGGCTTGTAGGAAAAATTAAAGTTGAAACGAGAACAAACGGACTGAAATCTACTCAGCCTTCGTCTATTCGATCTGTCAAAAATGATTCACAGAATTGCCTCTTCAATGGCTGGATACTAACCGTCAATGATAAAAACTTTTGCGCCTGTCATGGGAATCTACCACATAAATTTCTTCCACAACTATTTTACAGGCAGTAAGTGCTGTAATCCTGGTCTGTTAGCGATATAAAAACGCCATAAACCCGTAACCGAACTGAAAATAAATGGGAAATATTTTGAAAATCTTTCTGGCTTGGTATACGTCTCTGAAATGGGTCTACAAGGAGATGTAAAAAGAGCGTTACAAATTTATATTGTCGGGTTGGGACCCAATATTCCCTTATGACCTGAGGCGTCTAGTCTGGATATGAGGTACAACTTTGCGCGAACATGTCGAATGGTAGATGTTTATACCTGCCTTTCCTACGAATTTTGCTTCACACATATCGATAAAGAGATTTACTATATCGTAGCGCCATTTTCGTCCCACACAATGGGTTGTTACATAAAATCGTCTAGATATCAGGAGGTCGATTGCCGGCAAATGTTTGTCGTTTCATCACATCCCAAGTTGATACATGACGGTACATCGGTACATTTGCTGTTAAAAAGTATGCGTTTTCTTTTATTAAGTTTGGAAGTGGCACCAACATGCACAATTAACCAATAAAATCGTTATGCAGTTCCATAAAATACGATACGATTTATCTTTATGTCTGAAATGAAATCCGCAGTTCTTTACCGAAATCGGGGTCATAAAATTTAATTTTATGGTTATGGATAGTGCTTCATATGACACAAAGAGATGGATTTCGAGTTTCCTTTCTAGATGTTACTGAAACAACCATAATTTTAACTGAAGGATATCCAATTCTGAGGTCTGCGGTCCAAATTATCTTTATTCAGAACGTGAACTAACTTAATTTTGAATGGGTGCCATTTATGGTAATTTAATTTGATCAAAATCAATTTTAGCGATATATTGTTATTTGGCACTATAGTTCTCGAAGACATATGAGGATTTTCCTCCAACTCTATAATAAAATGTTCAATTCTACCTCCTCTGGAATTGCCAGCCGACCACTTTTTGGATGATCCTTCAGGTGTCCGAACTTCCTGATTATTTAACTAACAGCACCCTGAGTTACAGGTTCAGCATTAGGATTTTTTTATTGAAATAATTAGAAACTTCTTGATGGTCTTCTATTTTGTCTAATGCTGATAAACGCTGAACCATTTTTAGTTTAGTTTTTGTCAGTAGGTGAAAAAATTAAGGACATAATTCGAATTAGATTCAGATATGACTATCATTTCCAACTACTTGCAATATTCACTATATGGAACTAGGTACTAGGAGGACACACAAGACATCCAGAAGGTTTAAAATATTTTTTGTGAGTCTCGGTATCAAAACTAATATTGTTTCTGGCGCTCTTGTTCCTCGGAACAGAGTGCTTATCAATTTGCCCAAATGTCTTTAATTTTCGAATTTTTGGCTGAAAATGGTCTTAAACGAATTGGTTCGACTCACTGATCAAGAATCCGTGGTCAAAATCGATTCTGTCCGGCCATTCGTTAACACTATATCTCTCAAACGTCTGTAATTTTCGAATTTTTGGCTGAAAATTAAGTGATTTGGTTCGACTCACTGATCAAGATTCCATGGTCAAAATCGATTCTGTCCGGCCGTCCGGCCGTCTTGCCGTTAACACGATAACTCTCGAACGGAATGAGCTAGACAGTTGAAATTTTCAGAGTAGGTGTGGGAGATAAATATATCGGTTAAGTTCGATATTGGGCAAAATCGGCCAGATGGATTCGGAGTAACGAAAACATTTTTTTTTACATTACAAATTTCGAATTAATTTTTTTTAAGATATAGTTCCATAATAAGAATCCACTGATATCATTTTCAACTCTAAAGAATTAATAATTTCGGAGATATGATTTTTCAAAATTTCAATATTGAATCGTAACTCTATGATTTCACAGAATGCTGTATCGAAAATTAACGTCCGTATCTATGAATTTTACCTGTGTTCATACATTTTATCATTGTCATCTCATCTACAGATAAGAGACATGTCATACAAAGTATGATTGAATGCAAAATGACTAATGTAATAACCTCAGCTATCGTAGATAGCTCTTGGATAATCCATATGATGATGATGGAAATAATATATACTTTGGCAAGTTAATCAAATTCGTTTCAGAATATCTACAATAAAAACAAAACTGGAATAATGTTTAAGTTTCAAAAGATATAATATAACTTTCATAGTATATTTGAGAAATGAATTTCTCGGATAAGTTCGTTATTGGGTTGAATTATTGGTCTACTGGTTTTGGATTGATAATTTTTGGCACTCTTGTTGAATTTAAATTCTTTTATGATGTTTGAATTAAATTTCTTTTATGATGGAGTTCTATCATAAGAATCCATTGATATCATTCCCAACTCTGAGAAACCAATAATTTCGGAGATATGATTTGTACAAAGTTTTAACAAGAGCGTCAAAGCTCCTGTACACAGGGCTTTCCCAATTTTGTGATATAAAAGTGTTTATTGATGACGACTTAATTTAGAAATTTTCACATTTGAAAAACTTATCTTTCGAGAATATTGACCCAAATGACGTTACATATGCATTACTGAATTCAGAATTCCATGATCTATACATGTCAAGAAAAAAAATTGCCAGCAATAAAAAAAAATATCGGCGACGTCACTGCTTGTTAACGAGAAAAGATGAGAATTGCGGGAATATGTTCCTTGAAAAATATTTAACTTTAACCTACCAAACAATAGGTCTCTTGAATGTAACCCGAAATACCATATGTTTATGTTTTTCTTAATCTACTTCAATACCAGATCGTCATGGATACCCTGATCCACTTTCATAATTTATAAAATTTGAATATTTTGGTATTGAAAATCGGTAACTCAAGAAGCAAATTCAAATGAGGTGAAACGCTTCTATCTGGTAGAAGCGTTGCTATAACGGCTGACGTAATCAAAATGTACCATCTGCTTGTTATAGCCAATGCCGACTACGAGCCCTGTACAGAGGACTGTGAGACCCCGGAACAAATAGTGAAACCAGACACCAGAAGAGAGCAGATATGACGGGTTACGTTACGGAGAGGCGCCAAGTTTGATCGTTTGAACAGCCATAATGTGCAACCAAATTTGAGTGATCGTTTTCTCGTTGAAAATTGAATTTTTTGACTTTTTCAGTATTCTTGTGGATATAATAATCGATTCCAATAATGAAAAAAATATATGCAAGAGACATATTGTTCGATATTCCTGAAAGGGGGCGAAATAAATCCATCCTTTTGACGCTCACGGTATATAAAAATTAATGCTTGTTATGCTCTGCCACAATGTTCATCCGATGGCAATAAAAGATTGTCAACTTTTTTCTAGCACTTCTATAACACCTGTCGTTGCAAATTGCCGAAGCTGCCAGGTATGAGGTCAACGCTATAACTCATAATGAAATTGTTATTATCATTATTCTCCGTATTAAGTTCGATTATATTTTCAAATATTTGCATGGTTCGAACGATGATTATAGAGCGTGCGACGCTGTAATTTGGTCATTTTATGGAATTGATGACCGATTTACTCCACTAATTCAGGTCAAATGAGGCAATTAAGAAATTTCCTAATGTTCAACAATTCTACATCATTTTAGAATTAACAGTTGGCAAAATGCATAAAGCGCGGATAATGATTTGGCAGCAAACAATGCATTTATTGTGGAGGAGAAAATTAAAATATTTTTTTCACTAGAAGTCATATTAATGAATAATATTTATCGAAGTAACTTAGACTCCCTCATTGATTTGAACAACTATAGTAATTGACTTCCCTATTTCTCCTCACAAAAGTGTTTTCAATTCTGAAATTGAATGAAAATATTCGTTTAGGGCTTTTGTTCTTGGAATCCTTTCAATCCATATAGCCATTGTAATAAACCATCAAATTCCCAATTTCAGCACCCCTAACATAAACTAGAAGCGCCAATATCGTTATTGATGCTTTGAAACCTAGACACCTAATACAAAAGAAGCAATAAATCTTTTTCTTTTCTCCTCTTCTTTCTCTTAGAATGAGGGAATAATGATTAACGGTCCTTTATGTGTATTCGTTAATACTACTTGGTTGCAGAAATAGGCTACAAGTTTCGTATATATTCATAGTCCATTGAAAACACCATCTATAAAAATGGTCTGATGTCACTTTCTTGTAAAATGATTAGAAAAAAGTTATTCGACCAATGTAAATTTTTCTCAAATTTTCATAGATTTTCGCTTAAGTATAACTTTTTTATTTTTGCTTCTCCGATTAAAAGTTACTCGACAAAAGTTATGGATAATATCATTTTCAACAAAAAATTTTAAGACATTTTATGTTGTGAGAGCTTTTTTTCAAGATGGTGGCCGCGGGAAATCCCACAAACTTGGATTTAGCTTTGAACTAACCACTCCTTGATATCTAAAAAATAAAATTGCGTTCTCTGACCAATGCACGCTGAGCCCTAAATAATGTAACATTTCAACGGACTATCAAGATTCCAATTATGAGAATACACTGGATCCTAGCAAATGTCACTGATGTGATTATGTAATACCATTTTATAATTCACCGGTCCTGCTCGAACGTCGAATTGCCTGCTATCAGCCGGATTAGCAAAAATTAATTTCGATATTAAAAAAATTGGTTCAAGCACTGACGTGAAGTCAGAAGCTTTTGCGCGTATGTTCTATTGTCCATTCTCCTGTATTGGACACTCTTCTTAATCGAATTTACCATGATGAATTCTATTGTCTATTCTCCTGTATTGGACACTCTTCTCAATCGAATTGTCTATTGTCCAGAATGGACAATAGAATTCATCTTGGTAAATTCGATTAAGAAGAGTCTCGAATACAGGAGAATGGACAATAGAATTCATCATGGTGAATTCGATTAAGAAGAGAGTGTCCAATAAAGGAGAATAGACAATAGAATTCATCATGGTAAATTCGATTAAGAAGAGTGTCCAATACAGGAGAATGGACAATAGAACATACGCGCAAAAGCTTCTGACTTCACGTCAGTGCTTGAACCAATTTTTCACTCTTATCTTCACTTATCCTCAAGTTTCAGCTCCCAAAACGGTCCAAGACTGCCCTTTTGGTCCAAAAAAATATCAAACCTCGTCTCTCATTACGTATAATTTGTGACGTTTCTATGGTCGAATTTACAAAGGAAAAATTCCCCAACTCGAAACCTCCAGAACTTGTATCGTTTTCGTATATTTAGACTTACCTTAGGTAAAGGAAAAGCAGGAAACGGATGAATCGATATTTCTCCTCCATCTCGAGCCCCGTTCTTCGAGCGGAGATTATTTTCTTTTCGAGTTCTAGGCTAATCCTTGTAGGCACCTCGCCTTCGGTACCTACCTCTCATGAATTTTCTCATTTTTCACATTTCCAGATCGTATATCGACGCGTGGCGGTTTATAGGAGGGTTTTTCGCCCTTTTCGCCATTTTCTTCAAGTTTCACGCCCCAAAAAGGCCTAAATCGTCAGTTTCGCTTTCGAAAATTTCCGACCCCGTCTCTCGAATTAATTCTGACGTTTCTCGGATTGACTTTTTGAATGGAAAATCGTCGGACTCAAAACCTCCGAAACTTGTATTGAATTAGTATATTTAGGCTCAACCTAGAAGAACGAAATTTGGGAAAAACACAAATCGATTCGTCTTCTTCGACTCGACGGCAAAAGTCCGGGTCGAGGGATCGTTTCTTCGGAGCCTTACGCTACACCAAATCGGTACTACTCAACTCGCACAAGAATGCTCGAATCTCCAACAATATTTAACCGATCGTATTAAAACTTGAAACTTGGCAGTAGAGTTAGGTTATGAAGGCTCTTGCAAAATTTCATGAATTTCAAACGAATAGTTACTGATATATAGAATTTTTTTTTTTTAATTTTTAATGATTTATTAAAAATTTTCTACAAATGCTATCCTCACCAAATTTTGCAAACATTTTCGCGTTGGCATTCTACAACTAATAACAATGTTTGAATTCCATCGGTTTAGTATTTTTCGAGTTAATGAGGAACAAAAAACCACCAAATTTCAGAAAATTTCAGAATGCTATAACTCTAAAACCGTTTGGCCGATTATGCTCATAAACGAACTGAAATGTTGCGTTCTGGTGCACATCCTAACCTGAAAATTTCAAGCCGCTATCTCATTCCGTTCGCAAGTTATCGTGACAACAAAAATATTTTTTAATAATTTTTTTAAAATTTTCTAGCCATACGATTCGCACAAAATTTCACGAACGTGCTTAGGGTCATATTCTACAACTACCCACCAAGTTTCAATTTGATCGGATTCATATTGGTTGAAAACAAAATTATTACTCGGAAACCACTGGGCCGATTATGCCCATTAACGAACTTGTCCGTCGTATTGGGATGCGCCACCTACCCTGAAAATTTCAAGTTGCTAGCTCTTTTCGTTCTCAAGTTATCGTGGCAACGGCCGGCCGGCCGGCCGGACGGCCGGCCGGACAGAATCAAATTTGACCTCGAATTCTTCATTGGGGAGTCAAACTTAATCGTTTGAGACCATTTTTTTCAAAAAATTCGAAAGTTACAGACATTTGGGCAAAACTATAACGCGTATGTTCCCCAGAACATACGCGCAAAAAGTGAAATTTCCATATTTCAGTTTCTACATTATCATTGTGCGATTTGCTGTTGCTCACAGCAAAATCGAAAACTAACTCCCATTTCTTGGTATCCCAGGCTTACCAATTCTAGTATCATGTCTGGACGATTTTGGTGCTTGAAATTGGCTCATTTGGCAGAAGAGCATGTATATTTTTCGTGCGATTGGTGGTGAGTATAATAATGTGGTGGCAGATCACATAAATATAAGTTACTTCCTTGAGTTGATAATGATGTGAGATACTCACTTCAATTACACTTCAATATAATATGTATTTAACTTTATTTTTGCAAACAGGTTATACTGACTGAACTTAAAATCAATAACATATGGCAAAGTGATATAACCAGGTCTCTGAGATGTGAGAAGAGTTGATGTTCTAATAACACAAAACACATATTCTATAACCTGATTGTGGCGCCTCTTATTGAGTCTGATTGCAACTCTAAACTACCCAGAGACTCACTCAAACACGCACACGAATTTTCATTGAAACCGGTCACGTGGTCGAACTCATACACACTTTTCATAAATTAAGAGATACTTATTGAAATTGCAACTTCCAGGATAGTCTTTCAGTACCAAATTTATTGCAACTCTACCGGCGTATTCTGACATGAAATCTTTCTTGCGAATAACAAGTCTCGTAACTTTATTCATTGTAAATTTTGCAAAATGGCTGGCTGTTAATAATCAATAATATCTGAGCGTTTCATTGATTTGCAGAGATCAAGAACAGACACGTGTTTCAGAATTCTTGGTCTCCATCAGTGTTCAGCAGTTTTGATAAATTGAACTAAACTGAGCCTATATCAACCTTCGCATGGCCGACGCTTTGCGTATACGTAAACGTTCCCGCTATCTATGCGAGTTGATAAGAAACTAACCTTCCCCTCCTGTTGAAATTCGGATCACGTTAATCCCACTATATTGATAATCCAGAGGGGATTCCTACAGAGCTCAAACAGTATCTTCCTATGACCATGAACGCTGTCTAGCGTCTTCAATATTCTAGTTTGAGTTCACTGTGGACTGATTCTGAACATTTAACTAGTGTAGGATTTCAATTATGGTTGGAATTCTACTTGTATATATAGTTAGAATTAGTGTTATATTTTAAGGGTGCAAGCAACGTGTTATCGTCACATCAGACGTTCTCTGGAACCTCTGTCGCCAGAAATCCATTAGCATACCATTAGAGATACTATGCAGATCCTGAAAACGATGCAACACTAATAGGAGATAAAGAATTAAGGACTAAACCGCGATACTCTGGCGCCTCCAAGGAGGTATGTGTTGTATATTTCCCGAAGAGCGCTTGACGTGCAACATCGACAACGGTTATAGATTCCAGAAATTGCCTCAAAACCGTGAGATATTTCCAAGGGAATCCTATTGGTCTAAGAGGGGGGGGGGGTTCAGCTAGAGAATCATCAATGATGACTACCCTCTAAGATCAAGGGCAAGCCAAGTGCGGGGGGCTTAAAAACGGACGAGGTACCTAGAGTACGAGCAATGAAGGGAAGTGTGTTCTGAGCAGGGAAAGACGGTAGACGTTGAATACGGTTCGGAAGTACGGATTTTATCTCTGAAACTTAGACGATTTTATTGAATTCCGACCGAATTTAGAGTATATTGCGGTAGTTAACGAACTTCAGTAATTGCGGAAGTAAATACTGTCAGAGTTGTAAATATCTCTTCGAGTGAATGGTAATTATAGTGTGTAAATAGCAGAACACAAGGGCGTAGGCAGGAATTAATTTCGGGGGGGGTTTTGGGGGTGTAAGGGTCACTTTCTGCAGCAAAAATATTTTTTTTAAGGGAAAAATAACATTTCGGGGGGGGTTTGAACCCCCAAACCCCCCTCCCCTGGCTACGCCCTTGGCAGAACATGTATTTTGTTGAAAACCAGAGACGTTAAAGACGACTGTTAGGAAAGTAACTCAATTAAACCCTAGGCGATTGATATTAAAATCCTACACTAGTAACTATACTCTTGTTCACTACAAATTTGGTCGTTCGACATATGTTTGTGGAACCGATGTTTCCATTTTCTGAGACGACGCGTTACTGAAGCAGGCTATCAATTACTACACTCAAGTATATAGGTTGACATTATACCCTTTGTCATGAACCAATTAGTGAGAACAATGAGTTGTTAATCGGGCTTGGATCTTTACTGGGTAAGACATCTTTCTCTTATTCATTTAGATACCTTCACCTAATCTGAAATTGAGTGGCTAGTTCCTAAAATGTTATTTGCAACAGCAGATTTATCGATGTTCTTGTTGCGAATGTATCACATATGCTCTTTCAACATCCGATTTAAACATTTCTGGAGTTTTATCGAATGTGTTTTCTAGAAGTTGATTAATTTTTGTGTAAGTTTTGAAAGCCAGTTTTATATTAACCTTTTCAAAAATATTCTGTAATTTTTTTATTGTTTTCGGATAGAACGTGAACGCTTAGAATCCTTTTTCCATTTTTATTTCTCTCTTTAGGGCTATGCTACTAAGGAGGTTTCTCTCTTCGAAAATGTAGTGGAGAAGAGTGTAGTTATTAGTGTAGTGTTGCGTCTTCAAAATATTATTGAAACATGGCTGATACCATGTGAAATATGTGCATATTAAGTGTACATAAATTTACGAATCTGATCCACGAGAGCCTATCGGCAAAACTCTCAGATCTTGTTGAATATTCAAACTCAAGTCAGAATTTTGCCTAATCTGTAATTACTACTTTTGGGCTGATACAATCCTCGATTTCCATCATTGGACCATTGAAACGTGAAATTTAAATCCATAGTTCTATTGACGATGATAAATAGGTCCATGAACTACTATCGACAGAACGACGAAATTCCCTGTAAATCCCGGAGATATTGTCCATGCATTCTACGGTCCGTCCACACCGGAAATTACAATATTGTTTTTCAAGATTGCGCAATAATTGCGCACCCATTTCGTGTCCCCATTCATAATTGAACGGGCGGTTGAAATTTCCAAATTGTACTCGCAATGAGTGCGGGGTGCAGCGAGTCTCGCCCAGAAACGTAATGAATATTTCGATAGCGCTCTTATGCAGCTTTATCCCCCCCAGCCAACGGACCGAAAAACCATTAGATGAAGTACGGATTTGCAGAGATCCAGAATGTTAGATGCACGGAAGTAGCTTTTGGCGAATCTACATCGTGGATATTGAGGGATCCTGATACGAAAATTTGCATGTTTCGGTCAAAGCGATATATGAAAGTGACCCGAATATAAAGGTGTTTTCATTAGAGAGGTTATGTTGAGTTAGTGTGTAAATACTAAATATTTGAGTTTACTTCCAGGATTTTTCACGAATTATTGTCCCTATCGTAGTTGACATTGAATGATTTTTGCAAATGCAGTGCCAGGAAAAAGCAAGGTGCATAGGATAACCAGTTGTCGACAGTCCCCTAATAACTGTTAAAATTTTCGTCCAAAAAATGGAACTAGAATTGTAAAATTTTGTTCTAGTTCACTCTGTAAACGATGATGGCACTAGAGCCAATTTGGCATATTCTGACAAGAGACACAGTTTAGTGTCATTCCACTGTTACTAGTTTGAAAATCGAAATTGAAAAACTTTGGAAACTGCATCATAAAAAAGATTAAATTCAAAAAGCTCCTGTGGACAGGAGCGTTCTTGCTCAATCTTTGACAAATCATATCTTCGAAAAATTTGGTTTCTAAGAGTTGGGAATGATATCAATTGAATATTATGATAGAACTACATCATAAAGGAAATTGAAATCCTTTTGCATCTTATCTTTATATCACGGTCCAATTTTGGCTACAAGTGTTTCAAAACTATCAGGAGTCATTCTGAAAAATTGAGTAAATGAAATAGCCAGTTTTATTTATGAAATAAATCTAATATAATCAGTCCAGAAATACCTCAAACCAGAATACTTATATATACGAATTCTTAAATAGTGTTATTATGGAATAACTACCTGTACATTAGTCGAAAATCCCGTTCTAAATCTTCCATAATTAGAGAATGACTCGTAAATTATGCTCAACTTCGTTGCATCATTCATTTTTGACTCACTAACCAAAACACTCTGCCTTTGAACTTAGCGATCCAAATTTCAAATTGTTACATGCTTACATCAACCAAACTGTCCAGAATAGTATATTCTAAAACAAGTTGCAGAATGGGCTGATATTTAAACACGAATGCGAAATTCGAAAACGAGCGACGAAGGAGCGAGTTTTCGTACGCATGAGTGCCTTCTGCAACGAGTATTAGACGATATTTTCTCTATTTCAGGCAAGTTTTGGGAAATACTGTTGAAATTCAATGAAAAATTAGGATTATACATCCTAGTGACTTTTTTATTGTATCTTGGCAGTTGGTGTGACTGTTACGAAAGTTGACAGATCATGGAATTTGAATTGTACGTAGAGCATGGAGATCAGATTGAACAGTTTCCCAATATCATGAATGATTCAAAATTAGCAAGAAGGAAATCTCTAGTACCTTATTTTTTTATGAAAATAAATCTTTCCTCTCAACAATTATTTCACCTTATCTAGATTATCTTATATTGACAATAATTGACGTGTGTTGAAATTTCATAGGATCGAATGTCAGTGCTGACTACCACAAAACGAAAAATATAACTAGAAACAATGCGGGAATGAGTTCATTCCAGCACTGTTTTTAGTGCTGAAATGAACTCATTACGATACTGAAATAGAGAAATACAATTTCAGTTCCGTTTGATATTAATGACGTTTATCTTTCAAACTGGACCAAACGACAGCTACCGCCTTCTATAGTATAAGGCTACCGCAAACAGATACAGACAGATAGAATTTGCTTTGCTTTGAAATCGATATCTCAACGCAATACTAATTGCTCGAAATGCAGTATATTGGACGAATTCTACTGAATTAGAAGGAATATTCTCGGAATTCAGTATATGGAATATGATAACAGATTAGTTGAATTCCCACGGTTCTATGTTTCAAGGTTGAATTAAATAATAACCAAAGCCCCGCACAGTTTGACAACCGGAAGCATAGACATAAAGTCTATGTTCTCATAGCATTTCTGTGAATGTTGCCTACTAATTATTTCGAATATTCTGTCAGTTGGAATCCCATCTCAACCTCCAGTATTATATTTGAGATTTTCTTGGAAATATTTATATTAATATAGATACATATTAAAATTATGTATAATTTTGTAGTGGAAACAATAGAAGGATACTAAATGAAAATGAAACTAAAATTCAGTATTTCAATAGTGGAATAATTATATTATCAATGCAACATTATAAGAATTGAGAAAGTAAATAAGTTTTCTCGAACAATTTAATTTAATTTCAAGCATCAGATGATTTAGGTATTTGGTAGTTCTACAAAAAATATATCACTAACAATTTTCTATGTTGAACATATTTAACTTTAAACCTGAGCTGAATCTGGAAAAACTGCAGATAAAAAATTATGGAAATGCACTGACGAGAGGTCAGGAGCTTCTGTGCGCATGTTATTTTATCTATTCACGTCTCATGCACCCTCACGAAATATAGCATGAACTTCCAAGCCGTCATATCAGTGTTAACACCTGAAAAAATGCATTAGGCATCAACAGAATTAAAATTTCATATTAAATAAAAATAGTGAACTTAATCAGCTTAGATTCGGACCCGAATATCCTGCACCACAAGCAAGTACGTTACAATCTCGGCCTTCAAGGTATTGTTAGTTAAGTTCTGGGATTTACATGATTTGAAATTTCAGGAGTAGTAAGTACCAGTTGAGTTAAGAAGTATAAAACAGACTTCGTTTAGTGGTATTTCGAGTGGTATTTCAACGGACTACTTCACGAACAAAGTGAAAGGACAAAATCTTATATTCTAGAAAAGCATATTTTCGTTGATGTCTTCGTTTGAAATCTCATCTAAGCGACTTATGTTGACGACTGCAATTTATATTTATCATTTGTCAAACATTCCGTATCCATGGTTGAGTCGTTGAAAACATCAAAGTTGTAAGACCAATCATAATTCAAAGGCAGTAGGTGTTTTCGCGATAATACGAGCTGTCTTTGGCCCGTGGTTGGTAAAATTTTGAAATGAGTGAAATACTCACTAGTAATATCAGAAGTGATTGAATTTTTGCGATAAGTATGTCGACTTATTTCTTAACGAAACTGATTCACCTGAAAACACCACTTATGGCTTATGAGATAAATTCAGTCACGAGTGGTATCTTATTAGACTATTTCACGAAGAAAGTGACTCATGTGTAAGTCTGTGATTTATATTTATCATTTGTCAAACCGTCCGTATCCATGGTTGAGTCGTTGAAAACACCAAAGTTGTAAGACCAATCATAATTCAAAAACAGTTGGCGCGATAATACGAGCCTTTGGCCTGTGGTTAGTAAAATTTTGAAATGAGTGAAATAGTCACTCGTAATATCTCAAGTGATTGAATTTTCGCGAAAAGTATGTCGACTTATTTCTTAACCAAACTGAGTTGCCTGAAAACACCACTTATGGCATATGAGATAAATTCAGTCACGAGTGCTATTTTATAAGACTATTTCACGAACAAAGGGACTCATCTTGAAGTTGTTGTTTTCGCGATAATACGAGCTGTCTTCGGCCTGTTGTTGAGTTGAAAGTTTGCGCAGAATCTTTGCGGAATATTATGGTTTCTGAAGTATAAAATTATAGAAGTCAAATTTTTTAATTATAGTTATACGATCTTCACGAAATTCTACAAAAATTTGGGCATCGGCATTCTACAACTAATTTCCAGGTTTAGACTGGATCTGAATTTTTTGAGTTATTGAGGATGCAATATTTGAGTTCGAAATTTCATTTGCACAATAAATGCGAAAATACGAGGCTCATCAAGCTGAGATCTGGTTCACGATTGCAATGTGATGGCTTGAAGGTTTGTGCGGTATTTTAACAGAATCTGACAGAAAATTTCTGAAATATAGAATTATTGAAGAAAAAAAATGCCTAGTGATGCGATCCTCACGTCAACATTCTTCTACTAATGCAAGTTTCAATTCGATTGGATTTGTATTTTTTGAGTTATCCTGGGAACAATATTTCAGATGGGTAGGTATAGGTCACAAACCGTGTGGCCGACTATAGTCATTAACGAATTTAACTGTTGTTTTTGGATGCGCACCAACACTGAAAATTTCAAGTCGCTACCTCTTTCCGTAAGAAAGTTATCGTGGCAACGGACGGCCTCTGCCCGGACAGAATCGATTAAGATCTCGAATTCTTCATCAGTGGGTCGAACCACATCGTTTCCGATCACTTTCTGAAAAAAATTTAACATTTGGCAAAATGACTATGTTAAAATAACTATGGTTAAAATTATTCTATAACATAAAGACGCACCTTGTATGAGTGCATATTCTCTTGATTTCCGTTTGCGCATATTCAGTGGATTAAACGTAACAATGGCATTCGCATGGAGAAGCGATACATCATTTCTCCCGTTGCTTGAGAACTCCCGGTTTTATTTTCCCACAGGCCTCCCCATCCCCAAGTCCAGTCCTGTCTGAATCGAAAATATATTACCCCAGGCACATCACGCACGAAAGTCAAATTCGTATAACGGTCACGTTATAATGTTGGATGTGAATAACGTAAAACGTAAAAACATTTAACCGATTCTTCATCGTTTTTTTTTAGCCATTTGGGAGGTCGATCTGAAACGGCGCAACTAAATGTAAATGCGACCAACGTATGACGGTAATTTCGTTTAGGGCGCTTAACGTTCAATAGATATTTGACATGAACGGACAGCTCGATATGTGTCACTGTGCTTGTTACCAGACAACGGATTTGTCCCAGATGATTTCAATGCACGTCTGTTCAAATCCACTTGTTAGGTAGACCAGAACAAACGTAGTACCTATATTTCATATAAATCGATCTAGAAACTGAATGACGAGTTTCGAATTCAAATATTTGTATCTGTAAATCTCCAATTTTAAGCCAAAATAGTTTTAAAACTTTACATTCAACTCATTGATAAAAAATTGGTTCAAGCCCTGTGGACAGGAGCTTTTTGGCGCTCTTGTTCAAACAGACAAATTATATCTCCGAAAGTATTGGTTTCTCAGAGTTGAGATTTATATCAATGTATTCTTATGATAAAACTGCATCATAAAGGAAATTCAATTCAAATAATAGTTTATTTAACAAGTTTAAATGAGCAATCTGAGACTGAGAACTGCACCATGGAAGAAATCAATTTCAAATACCTGAAATGAATTTGACTCTCGCTTATAGAACAGGATGACATATACGAGTATGAACACAGATCATATAATAAATCATAGATAGAATAATTATAGCATTCTGCGAAAACATAGAAGTACGATTCATTATTGAAATTTCGAAAAATCATATCTCCGAAAGTATTAGCTCATTGACGTTGAAAATTATATCAATGGATTTATAGGGTGAAACTTCATTAAAAAAAAAAATTATTTTGGAATTAGTGAGTTAAAAAAAAATGTTTTCTCGTTACTCCGAAACCATCTCGCCTTTTTTGGCCAATAGCGAACTTAACTGAGATATTTATCTCCCTATCCTACTCTGAAAATTTCAACTGCCTAGCTCATTCCGTTCAAGAGTTATTATAGAAACAAAATTTGAAAATAAAATTTTTTTTTACACTTTACGGTAACCCGATCAATACAAAACTTCACATGCGTCTAAAAATCATGATTCTACAATTTGATGCTAAATTTCAGATAGATCGAGTGATCGGTTTCGGAAATATTCATAAAAAAACGTTTTAGTGAAAACAGCCATAACTCCGAAACCGCTCGATAGATTTTGCCCGTTAACGAATTCGTCCGAGTTATTTACGCTCCAAATCTACCCTGCGAATTTCAATCCTCTAACTCTTTTCATTCGAGGGTTATCGTGTTAACGGTCGGCCGGCCGGACAGAATAGATTTCGACCACGGATTCTTGATCAGTGAGTCGAACCAAATCGTTTGATACCATTTTCAGCCAAAAATTCCAAAATTACAGACATTTGGGCAAATTGATAAGCACTCTGTTCCGAGGAACAAGAGCTCCAAAAATTCGAGGCCAAGCTCCAAAATGTGGTAATGGGAATATTTGGGTAATAAGAGAACTAGGTAGTAATTACATTATTATTATTACGCAGCAAAATATTGTTATATCAATATGTTGACCCTGACGGTCGTCAACTTACCACTATTTTTATTTTATCATTTTTATCTTAATATAAAAATAATACGTGTGTATGTGTTTGAACTCCTTTTAAACGACGGGACCGATTTTGATGAAATTTTGTGTGTGCCTTTGAGTGGGTTCCTGGATAGTTTAGAGTTGCAATGGGACTCGGTAGGAGTAGCACAATTAGGTTGTAGAATATTTGTTTTGGTTTTAGTACGAAATGAAGGAAGCGCTGAATTAGCTATTAGAACATCTACTCTTCTCAGATCTCAGAGACCTTGAGATGTCACTTTGATTCGTTCTTGATTTATTAGTTTAGTTTAATTAATTTAGTTTTTTAAAAGTTCAGTCAGTATTAGGTATGCTGTTCGTAAAAATGAAGTTAACATATTGTAAAAAAGTGTATTTTATATCTGAAGGGTTTTGAAAGGGTATTGAAAACAACACATCATGGGACTAGTTAGATAGTATTGAAGTATTAAAGTGGGTATTTCACATAGTTAATAACTTAAAGAAATTTCTTATTTACAGAGTGTCCCAAGTTCGAGTGCCTATTAGACGTTTCTGGAGAACTGTGCATATTTGAAATCTGAAAATTGGTATTATGATTTTGCTTGAAATTCTCTACAGCGCTAAAATATTTCCGAAGCCCAAGCACTTGCGGTTATAAAGGGAGTAAAAATAAATTTGATGAAAACATTTTTTTTTCAAGTTTTGCACTCCTGGTATATTTTGAGAACTATTCGAATGAAAACAATGATTTTAACAGAAATGTATTCAGCATTGAATACTTCTGATCATACCAAGAATGCAAAACTTGAAAAAAAAATGTTTTTCATCAAATTTATTTTCACTCCCTGTATAACCGGAAGTGCTTGGGCTTCGAAAATATTCTAGCTATGTAGAGAATTTTAAGCAATATCATAATACCAATTTTCAGATTTCAAATATGTACAGTTCTTCAGAAACGTCTAATAGGCACTCGAACTTGGGACACCCTGTATATGTTATCTGCAACCACATTATCATACTCACCCCCAATCACACGGAAAAAAAGACTCTTCTGCCAAGTGAGCCAATTTCAAGCACCAAATATCGTCCGGATATGACACTAGAATTGATCACCTTATGGGATACCAAGAAATGAAAGTCAGTTTATGATTTTGCTTTGGGAAACAGCAAGTCACGCTATGATGATGTCGAAACGAATATATTAAAATGTTACTTTTATGTAAAACTTCACTTAGAATATAGTATATCTTACATTCAAATATGGAAAAAAACATTTGCTGAACCTGCGGATAGCAGGCAATGCAATGTTCCAGCAGGACAACGTCTGTACGGTCCAAAAGTGTACTATAGAATGCTACCAATTGTTTAACTTCCACCTTGACAATGTATCTTTGATTCTAATTCAATAATTCTTTAATTTACATAATTAGAGAACTAAATTATCCTTTCTAATTTATCAAAAATAAGCACTCACGGTCAGCCTCCTTTGGCACGCTCGTTCAAATTCATAGCCAGAGCGGTCACCCAACTAGGTATTGAATTTGCCAAAAGATGAAAATTTTAGTTAAATCAAAAGCAATACCTACTCACTGTTCTAGAGAATAACCCATTAGTCCCAGCGAAGTATAGCAGGCCAAGGATTTACCAATCAGCGGTGGACACCACCTTGGTAGTACAACCCTAGCCCAAGCAGAAGGTGTGGGAAGAAGGTACCACGGCCAGGAACATGATCGAGAAGTCGAATTAGTGGAGTCGAGTGCGATTGAGGTCAATTCCATTGAGTTCGAGGGAATCCGTTAAACGCTATGAAAGTTGATTTATTCTTAGGTGTATGAAAGAGATATTAAATGGGTCATATAGAAGTTTAAGTATCAAGGACATCATGAGGAACCTCAGAAATCGACGATATTTCATGTTTATTTGAAGATTATAGAGTTTTGTAAATAAACCTGTATATATTAGAATACGGCGTTCTTTTTATCAATCCGAAAATTTAAATATAGAATCAACATAGACAACGATCAAAATCCCACATCAATATTTCGACATCTTTCAAGATAGTCTGGTCGACGGAAGGTTCATTTCTCTAAGCTTTTCCTTCGGTCGGAATAAAAAAAGTCAAAATTCTATGGTGATCGACTGGACAGAATTGGTCCACTGTTTTGGATATGAATTTTCTATACCTACCTATTTCCACAATATCTTCAATAAAATAGATCCGCTCGAATTCCAATCTAGAACTTGGTTAGGAAATATGGTTTTGGGTATATAAGTAGACCGCTGTATCCTAATAGTTCCTGGAACTCGACCGAGTTCCATATAGTCCGGGGAAGGTTGTCGTTCCATGATACGCTAAGTGTCTAATCCAAATATGTCAGCCATTGAATTCACCAATCAGCCTTGAATACCACCTTGGTAGTACAACTCTATGAGAGTGTGAAAAACTGTGGTAGAGAAGGTGGAACAGAGAAACCCTGGCCACGGCGAGTGTGGACATTGAGTGGAAATCAGTTCCGGGATTGGATTCCAGGATTGTACTACCAAGGTGGTATTGAAGTTGAACTCATTGGTGAATTCAATGGCTGACATATTTGGATTAGACACATAGCGTATCATGGAACGACAACCTAAACCGGACTATATTTCCTGGAACTCGGCCCACTGAGAAGATAAGTGTTGCACCAAGATTTATGGAACGCGTGGCATTCTCCTAATATAGCGATCAATTGGCTTCGAGGGCCCCCAAAGTGAATTTTGGTATTCATCTCTCGATCTCCTGTCGAGGGGTACATGTTCTGGGACGGTTTGGGATTTCTTAAGATACGTATAGTTGCCCAAAATTAGCATTCTCTACAGGAAACGTCCGAAGGGTCGTTAAATGAACTTCGGTACGCGTCATTTGCATCTTACTCTACTATTCACAAGTATGGACATATAATTCCTAGACATACAGAAAAAGTGCGTGGATTGCCTCCGCGCGGAAGAAGTGAAACTTCGTAATGTGGAAATGAAAATAGGAAGGGGTAGAAAACTACGCGCATGCGTTCGAGTGAAACGCATTCACTCTCACTCTGTTTCTTTCTATTCCCCCTCCCCAGGAGCGTTGAAAGTTTAACGCAACAGTGCTTTCATACCCCCTCCATGGTAGCGTTAAACATTTAACGCACCTTGGAAGTCGCACTACAAGTTTCACTTCAACAAGTAAATGAAAACATGAATATTATAAATTATAATAGAACGACGTGATGTCAAAATGAACATAGGAAGGGGTAGAAAACTACGCGCGTGCGTTCTAGTGCCACGCTTTTACTCTCGCTCTTTCTCTTTCTATTCCCCCTCCCAGGAGCGGTGAACGTTTAAAGCAACAGTGCATTCATACCCCCTATATGGTAGCATTAAACGTTCAACGCAACCTTGTTTGAAGTCGCATTAGAAGTTTCACTTCAACAAGTAAATGAATTAATGAATATTATAAATTAAAGTAGAACGACGTAATGTGGAAATGAACATAGGAAGGGGGTAGAAATCTACACGCATGCATTCGAGTGCCACGCATTCGCTCTCACTCTGTCTCTTTCTATTCCCCCTCCCAGGAGCGTTGAAAGTTTAACGCAACAGTGCTTTCATACCACCTCCATGGTAGCGTTAAACGATTAACTCAACCTTGCTGGAAGTCTCATGAGAAGTTTCACTTCAATAATAATACTAACAACTTTATCAATCTAGACATTCAACAATAACGTCATAATATGTGGAAATGATATCGAAAAAATAATCATAACTTAACAAATAAACTATCAGAAGAAAATAAACTTATTATATCTAGCAATACAATAGAGACCTCATCAACAATGAGATGTACCGTGGTTGCCTACAAAAGAATGAAAAATATACGAATAATAATATGGAATGGTGCGCCAAAGCTCTAATTATGCCCATTACTGTGAGTATAATGCAAGATGGAAGAATATATCTATCCATCTATCTCACTTCTATCCAGAACTAATGCCGCAATGAAAGCAATTTTGTTTTGCGCTGAAAGACATCGGAATTGCAGCGGGTGGTATCGATAACAACACTTCGGAGTAATGAGACCATTCCACACTTGACCAGGTTCGAATAATCATGTCCAGGGCATTTATATTGTCCCTGCCTTCTGCCGAGGAAATCGGAAACGGCCGATGTCCAATTTAAGGTATGGATGGTTGGCATTTACGGATCCTATAGGAGTTTGAAAGCGCTATATTTCAAAGTACAGCCCTACGTATGGGGGTTGAACGAATATTGTGCTGAGAGTAAGCGAGAGGAATGGCTTGGCGGTGATAGAGTGGTAACAAACTTCTTTCCTGTCGATCTATGGGAATTTCAGAGGTATATTGTGTAATGTGATTTCTAACGCAAAAAGCGCTGCAAATATTGCACAGGGTCTCTATAAATGATTGTAACATCACTCTGGAATTATAATATCACTTTTTTCTTTGCTAAAATTAGAAATAATTAATGATAACGAATTTTTACTCCATTTAAGGAAATTGTTTTTAACAAAATAAGGAGCTAATGAAATCGACGGTAAATTATTTTATTTGGAAATATTCTTTAAGAAATTTAATACTGATAAATGGCATACTGTTGAACTAATTTCTAATTTTTGTATGAATGAATGAGATATACATATTATACAGTATGGTTCATTTATACTCTGGAACTGGAGGGCGAGCTGTAGATGGCGTAATGGTGAGAACAGCTCTGTTGGGGGGCACAATAGATCTCAAGGTCGCGGTGCAACGTAACCCCCTTATCAATAATAATAATAATAATAATGGTGCCAATGAAAGGAATAAATTCGTTATTTCGTAAACCGGCGACTTTAAGGAAAAATCCTGAAACCCGTCGATTTTTATTTTTAAACGGGCTATTCGTAAGGGTACCTTTTTATTTTTGACGTCATCTATGTGAGCGTGATGACGTCATCGCTAAAATTTTCAGATGGAAAGGTGGGTGTTGTAATACATTATTTGAAAGGTCTTTTAAATACCTATTCAGCCATATCAATAATGTACAAAAAATCACTTTTGTATTTGTTTAAAAAATTAATAAAATTTTATTATTATTATTTAATATGACGTCAAAAATAAAATGACGTCAAAAATAAAATGGTTTCCTTACGAATAGCCTGTTTAAGAATAAAAATCGACGGGTTTCGGGATTTTTCCTTAAAGTCGCCGGTTTACGAAATAACGAATTTATTCCTTTCAATTGCACCATACTGTATATAAATGGTATTTTCAATGCTGAGTTTCTTAAAACAGAAGGTAGTACTCATCAAAATGAATCATTTCAACTAAAATCGAATGCATAAAATTTGCATGATAGGGCTGTTATCCACTCCCGAAGTCGCATGCGATTCTCTGAATTTTCGAGTACGGTTCTGTCTCCCCGCGCTTTCAACCATTGTAAACGTGTAATCCCAAGGACACATACAAATTATCAATATTTATCTGTGCAGAAACCTAACGTTTTATGTCCATTTTGTATTTTGGGATGCGTTTACAATGTTTGAAAGCTTGGGGGAGACAGATGCGTACTCGAAAATTCATGGAATCGCATGCGACTTTGGGGGTGGATAGCAGCCCTATCATGATTATTTTATATATGCGATTTTCGTTGGAAAGATTTATTTTGATGAGTTGTATCTTTTGTTAAAAAAAAGACTCACCTTTGAAAATACCCTGGATACAGGGTGCGTCATTAAGTTGTACACTAATTTCAACCATAGATTCCGTTCATCAAGCTAAACACTATTTGCGCGTATGTTCTGGGGAACATCGTGTTATCATTTTGCCCAAATGTCTGTAATTTTCGAATTTTTCGCCGAAAATAGTCTCAAACGATTGGGTTCGACTCCCTGATCAAGAATTCGAGGTCAAATTTAATTCTGTCCAGCCGGCCAGCCGTCCGTTGCCACGATAACTTCAGAACGGAAAGAGATAGCGACTTGAAATTTTCAGGGTGGGTGTCGCATCCCAACGACGGACAAGTTCGTTAATGGGCATAATCGACCTCGAATTTACCATGGTAAATTCGATTAATAGTATCCAATACAGGAGAACGGACAATAGAATTAACCATGGTAAATTCGATTAAGAGTGTCCAATACAGGATAATGGACAATAGAACATACGCGCAAAAGCTCCTGACTTCACGTCAGTGCTTGAACAAATTTTTTCATTTACAATTTTTTCAGATTCAGCACAGGTAAAAAAATACAAGCGTTTAAGAATTTGAAAATACGCTAATACAATCCTGCACTTCACCGTTCTACACAGAAAACTCACAATGATATATATTGTAATATCATCTGATACATGAAATTCGATCAAGTTGGTTGAGAAAACTTGTTTAATCACTCAATTCTTATAATGCAGCATTAAATAATATCCCACTATTGAAACAATTAACATCGACATAATCTGTTTTCATGATCCATCAATTGTTTCCACAATAAGATTACACATAATTTGATCATCGACCATTCCTGAAAATTGTTATCGAATATCCCATAAAAATCCATTAATCCTATTAATTTCCAAGAAAATCTAAAATCGAGTAGTTGAGATATGATTCGAACTGAAAGAATAATCATAATAATTAGTAGGTAACGTTCACAGAAACTCACGTCTCCCTTCGCCGTCCCCATGCGGCATTGTAGTACTGTACCCGGCATTGGCATGTTATTTTATCTAGGAGCATAAATTATCTAGATCTTAAGAAAAAAACAAGTGTGGCAACGTAGAAATACATCGCCACATGGCCATCCTGGGTCAGGATCGGATCAACAAAAATAAGGCAAATACTCAAATTTCTATGTGATTCTATAACATTTAACGTTGAATATCTCCAAAACGATGCATTTTAGGAGGAATGATGGAGAATAATTTAATTCCCTACAAGAATTGAAGATCATTATGACTCAAGATAAACTTCTTTTACTTAACTAATTTCACTTCATTTTATGAATTCGCGTGTCTATAACTAGGAAACCAGGGAAGGTAGGAAAAAACTGTTAATTGGAGAATATGTGTCATAGCTATAGGAAACTTCACACCAAAATTCATTTCATTCTTAATATCCATGCCAAAACTACATGGGAAACACTGATTTTTTTCAGCAATTTCAACATCCTGTATCTTTTTATCTGAGCCGAATCTGGAAAAATGGTGAATGTAAGAAGTGTTTTATTTGATGAGAGGAATATATGGTTAAAATTAATGTACAACTCAAAGAGTCACCCTGTATAATTCACAGGAAAATTCAACACAACACTGAATATATATTAATAACTGAATATATATCAAACTGGGCAAAACTGCGAAAGGGCAATTATACCGTTATAAATTGTTATGTTCCGGTTTGCACGTACCTAATGCTATTAAATGAAATTATATTTCATGAAAAATCTATAAAACTCCAAGCATACCAAGTTATTTTCAATGGTTGGCATTGAATTTTCCTTGTCAATCCATTATTCAACAGCCGAGTAGCGAATTAACCATTTATATTCACACCGGTAAAAAAGCTTCTAATACTAATCCTTTCCTGAATTACAGTACAATTCTCATGCAGTATAAATGAGAGCTTTCCGAAGAACATATAACTCTATATATAACCTGGAACAAATAGCAATGACCATTTCATTATTCTGTGAAATCGGGGCATAACATATTAAATTTCTACGTGGCTTCTCTATTCACCGTCTCCATTGTTGAATCTGGATTAACGCTTTGTTCTATAAATCACACGGCAATTGTGATGCGGAGAACAAATAGAAAGGCTTGAAGGTGCTCCGATTAGAAACTTCATTCTATACAGAGTATCTTGCTTGAAAAGGGACACTTTCAGTTAAACCTGGAAAGAATTGAGGCAATCAAATATCACCGCCATATCAATAGTAAAAGTTTGTTTACCATTTTCGTTCGATAGGGACTATTCATGAATTTGTTGAAGCCCTGTGGACAGGAGCTTTGGCGCTCTTGTTCAAACTTTGACACATCATATCTCCGAAAATATTGGTTTCTCAGTGTTGGGAATGATATAAATGTATTCTTATGATAGAACTGCATCGTAAAGGAAATTCAATTCAAATAATAGTTTATTTATCAAGATTGAATGAGCAATCTGAGAATGAGAACTGCACCATGGAAGATATCAAATTAAAATAGCTGAAATGAATTTGACTCTATCTTATAGAACAGGATAACATGTACGAGTATGACACATATTATATAGTCATTCATAGATATAATAATTATAGCCATCTGTGAAGACATAGGAGTACGATACATTATTGAAATTTCGAAAAAACATATCTCCGAAAGTATGAGCTGTTAGACTTGAGAATTATATCAGTGGATTTTTAAGATTAAACTGCATCTTAAAAAAATTGAAATTGAAATTTGTAAGTTAAAAAAACTGTTTCCTTCGTTACTCCGAAACCATCTGGCTTATTTAGCCCAATAACGAACTCAACCGAGATATTTATCTCTCAAACCTATTCTGAAAATTTCAACTGCCTAGTTCATTCTGTTCAAGAGTTATTGCAGAAACAAAATTAAAAAAAAAATAAAAATTTTACCCTTTACGGCAATCCGATCAATACTACAAACCTACCCGGCAAAACTCAATCCTCTAACTCCTTCCGTTCGAGAGTTATCATGTTAACGGACGGACGGCTGGCCAGACGGCCGGACAGACAAAAATTCCGAAACAACAGACATTTGGGCAAATTGATAAGCACTCTGTTCCGAGGAACAAGAGCGCCAAAAATTATGCAAATAGTCCGCAAACCAGAAACTGATTTTCATGATCAATTCCGTCCCGGGTGATAACTGATCAAATGTTTCAGAGGGTTGGTTGTATCATGAAGCCTCGTGAACGTCAACTCCCGCTCCATTGGTGGGTCGAGGAGCGATAGCCTCCCACGCACGTATGAAAAAAATTATTAACAACTATTTCATCCCGTTCAAAAATTTATCAAATTATAACCAAGCTAATTTCTTAAAGAAAAAAAAAGCGAGCTGGTCATAGAGTGGTGCATTATACGTCAGCTGATCACACGAACATGAAAAAAAAATAAGTTTGTTCCATCACTTTTTTCTCAACTGAAAATTTATCAGGTGCGGTTGATATGATATTATTAAGAAATACAAATTTGAGAAAAGCACTGACGTGAAGTTGGGAGCTTTTGCGCGCATGTTCTATCACTCTATTCACTCCTCATATGAAGTCGATCGAGCCGGAATTCGGTACACGATTGTAAAATGGAAGCTCGAAGTTATGTGCAGAATTTCAGCTGATTCTGACGCATAGTTTCTGAAATATAAAATTTTTTAAGACAAATTTTTTAAAATTTTTTTTATAGTGATATCACATTACTATAAAAAAAAAATTTCTCAAGAAATTCCGCGAATATTAGCTCGCCGGTACTATTCAAGTAATTACCGAGTTTCAAATTGGATCGGATTTCTATATTTTGAGTTATAGAGGAAATAATAACAGAATTTCAGATGGGTATAACTCCAAAACCCTTCTTTGGCTGATTACGCCTATTAACAAATTAAATGTGGCATTCGGGTGCGGTACATATCCTGAATATTGCAAGTCTCTATCTCTATTTATTCTCAAGGTATCATGAGATACATAAAATTGTTTCATAATTTTCTTAAAATTTTCTACTAATACGATCCCCACAAAATTTCACATAGATCTTTGAGTCAGTATTCTACAACTAGATACCAAGTTCCAATTTGATCAGATTTGTATTTTTCGAGTTATCGAGAAAAAATATTCCAGATGGGTAAAATTCCGAAACCGTTTGGCCGATTATGCCTATTAGCGTACTTAAATGTCGTATTCGTATGCCCAACCTAACCTAAATATTGCAAGTCGCTATTTCTTTCTGTTCGAAAGTTATCGTGGCATTGACCTCCCAACCAGCAACAGAATTCACTCAAGGTTGCTCGGATCTCCAACAATATAGATCTGATCGTGCTCAAATTTGGAACTTGGCTGTAGAGTTAGGTTTTGAAGGCGATATAGGACGGATAGTTTATGAGATATAATATTTTATTCAATAATTTTTATGATTTTCTTGTGATACGACTATCACGGAATTTCTCAAAAGTTTGCGCGTTAGCATTGTACAACCAATTACCATAGTCTAATTGGATGGGATTCTTATTTCTTGAGTAATTGAGGAAATCACAACAAAATTTCAGATGGGTATAACTCCAAAACCGTTTGGCCGATTATGCCTATAAGCGAACTCAAATGTCACATTCGTATGCTCAACTAACTACAAATATTGCAAATCGTTTGCTCTCTCCGTTCTCAAGTTATCGTGAGATGAATAATGTTTTTTAATAATTTTTTCTTGAAAAATTTTCTAGTGATATGATCCTCACAAAATTTTACATGCATCTTTGTGTCAATTCAATCGGGTCTGTATTGGATGAAAACAAAATTAGTACTCAGAAACCGTTGGGCTGACTATGCCCATTAACGAACTTGTCTACCGTATTTGGATACACCACCTACCCTGAAAATTTTAAGTCATTATCTCTTTCCGTTCGAAAGTTATCATTGGACAGAACATGCGCGCAAAAACGCCAGCTGGTTATATCTCGGTGGAAAAATTATCAGCTGATGTCCCGAAGTGCGTATCATAGGAGCTATTCTAGAGCATCTGTCACCTATTTAAAGGCGCGAGGTGATGAGTTTTACCTCAGAGTATTGCAGTTGTTTTTTATGATCATAACAACAATCAGCTCATGAATTTTCATCTAGGATGAAATGACGTATCTTAAGTTATTTGACATCTCTTCAAAATCATAGCACGCTGTTGCTGGCAGAACAAGCACAATAAGACTATATTCCATGGAGTGTATAGTCTCTATAAAACCGAGGGTAAAATGGTCAGCTGATGCATTCAAATATCTATAAATTATCTATTTATTTAGCGTATGGCATCAAGATACATAAGAGATAAAAAACAAAAATTAAAATCAGAAGTAAACAACATTACAATTACAGTTGCAAACAAACATTTAAACTATCAAACATTTATAATAGAAGATTTTCTGATTGCGGCTCCAGTATCAATAGCTTCAATAAATTAATTATAAAGTACCTATCTATAAAAATTGTGTTAAAATTGAATAATTACAATAAATGTATATCTTCCAATCAATGTATGAAGTGAAGTATGGAGTCGAATAACTTTAGATACGTCATTTCCTGCCAGATGAAAATGCATCAGCTGATTGTTGGTGTGATCCTGCAAGCTGCAAGTAATAAAAAAAATTTGTTAGCAATAAGCTGATGGAAAACTAGTCAGCTTACGCATTTCAATCAGCCGATAGAATAACCGAACTTAAGTGGTTGAAACTCGGAAGCCTGTTCTCAGCCCCCGTATTTGAGGGATAAATTAATATTTCGTGGCGATGTGCATGATATTCCTGTGAGATATACCGCCGTATTCACAAAGCATTCAATCTCCGTTAAGTCCTAACTGAGGTCCTCAGTTAAGGATAAATAAGAATCGCAACCTCGGTTAACGTATGTAACTGTGCTGAAACAGGCCTGTTTCACGTTAATTTTCACTTAAACTGAGGTTGCGATTCTTATTTATCCTTAACTGAGGACCTCAGTTAGGACTTAACGGAGATGGAATGCTTTGTGAATACGGCGGATAGATATAGAATTATATTGCCTAAGATTAGATCCGCCATGTTTGAGTATTCGTTCAGTTACAATGTGGTTACAATAGTGTTTCAAATATGTCTACTTACAGTTCTCTAAAGAATCTGAAGGGAAACTTCAGTAACCAATAATTGCTTTCGATTCAGCACAGTAGAACTTTTTTTTTCGTTATTTGATGGTTTGGCATTAGTATTGCATGTTTTAGGTTACAATTCTTGTTTTGGATTTGTTATTTAGGTTGTGACTGATTTGTTCATTTGTTGTTGTTTTTACATTGGGACTTTCGTTTGAGTTTAAGTGGAGTGGAGTAGCGTAAGCTAGACTTCGCCTCAAAATTTAGTTGTATTGTATATATGATTTCCTTGGAGCAGATTCCGAATAATGCTTATCAAGCCAATTTTTCGCTTCTTTCTTTCTGACTTATGTATTAAATAAATTTGATATAGTCAGATGATATCATTTGAAACCATTTTGGCCCCAAATTTGGAAATATCATACAGTTGGACAATATTAAATTGACCAGGTACAAACGCTCAGAAATGATCACAAGTTGATGTCAAACAACTTCATTTATTTTCAGTTTCACTAGTGAACAATTTCATTTATTTTCAGTTTCACTAGTGAACAATTTCATTTATTTTCAGTTGCACTAGTCAAGATGTGCTTTTTAGGTCAAAATTTTTGTGTATTCTCTGAAAATTATGGTTGAGGTGTCATTTGATTCGGAATGGTGTGTAGATAGTTTTTGAGAAAATACAAAGGCCACTCGCAAAAATTGCAATAGTTATAAACAATTAGGTGAAAAAAAGAAGGTGATTTGGTTTTTCGCCAATATCTCAAAAACTATTTGAGATAATTCTATTTGGAAAAAGAGATTCACAAGGAGAGGAGGAAATTTCCTAAAAAAATGTCCCAACTCCCGGAACTCGGACCTAAATTTATAATTTTCCCAGAGTGTTGAATATACGCCCGAAAACGGGTACTCCGGCTTACGCAACCCTAGCCTCCTTCGGACCTTTCATGAATAAATATTATTTAAATAAAAAAAAATGTAATTGTCAATTAAGTATTGTGTAACTAATTGAAAAATCGCGATAAACATTTTTGGACCACGTATTATTTTTCACTGATCTATCCTGCAGGCGCCTGAATTTTTTCAATTTTTTATTTCCATATTTAATAAGTTTGAATAATATTTATTCATCAAAGGTACGGAGGGGGCGAGGCTTGCGCAAGCCAGAGTACCCGTTTTCGGGCGTATATTAAACTTTCTAGGAAAATTACAGAGATTGGTCCTACAGCTCCGGCATTTGGATCTTCATTCTAGGAAATTTTCTCCTCTATTTGAATCTTTCTTCAAATTTTAATTATCTCGAATACTTTTTGAGATATTGACAAAAACCTAAACCTCCTTCTTTTTGGCGCTCTAGTTCCTCGGAACTGAGTGCTTATCAATTTGCCCAAATGTCTGTAATTTTCGAATATTTCGATGAAAATGGTCTTAAACGATTTGGTTCGACTCACTGATCAAGAATCCATGGTCGAAATTCATTCTGTCCGGCCTTCCGGCCGGCCGTCCGGCCGTAGGCACGATAACTCTCGAACGGAATGAGCTAGAGAGTTGAAATTTTGAGAGTAGGTTTGGGGGATAAATATCTCGGCTAAGTTCGTTATTGGGCAAAATCGGATAGATGGTTTCGGAGTAACAAAAAAAAATTTTTTTTTTTACGAAACAAATACCAAATTAAATTTTTTTTTAATAAGAAGTTTTATCATAAGAATCCATTCATATCATTTTTAACTCTAACAAGCTAATACTTTCGGAGATATGATTCTTCAAAATTTCCATGTAAATCGTATTTCACACATTGATATAATTATTCTATGTATGAATTCTCATAATGTCAACTTGACAGAAGGGAATATTGTAACTTCAAAAATATTGGGGTTGAAATACTCGTATTTTAGCGATGCAACGGGGACCTCACCCGAAAATGTTTGAAAATATTACGTAAATATTGAAAGCATAATTCTGTAGTTTGGTGAACGTAGATCAGGAAATTTTTGATCGATTACAAGGTAATTTTTTATTATTACTTATCTTCTTTCATATTTGTTTTATAGAAATCCTACTATTTGTAGGTACTTTAAACCTGTTTTGGGCAATTGTCATACGAAACTTGTTTTTTTGGCGCTCTAGTTCATCGGAACAGTGTGCTTATCAATTTGCCCAAGTGTCTGTAATTTTGAAAGTTTTGGCTGAAAATGGTCTCAAACGATTTGGTTCGACTCACTGATCAAGAATCCGAGTGCGAAATCGATTCTGTCCGGCCGGCCGACCGGCCGTAGGCACGATAACTCTCGAACGAAAGGAGTTAGCGGATTGAAAATTGCAAGGTGGTTTTGGAGCGTAAATATCTCGGACAAGTTCGTTCGATCTATCTGAAATTTAGCATCAAATTGTAGAATCATGACCTTTATACGCATGTGAAGTTTTGTATTGACCAGATTACCGCAAAGTGTAAAAAAAAAAATTTGAAAATTTAAAAAAAGTTTTTCCACAATAACTCTCGAACGGAATGAGCTAGGTAGTTGAAATTTTCAGAGTAGGTTAGGGAGATGAATATCTCGGTTAAGTTCGTTATTGGACAAAATTGGCCAGATTTAATTCGATTTCTTCCATGGTGCAGTTCTCATTCTCATGATTGCTCATTTAATCTTGATAAATAAACTATTATTTGAATTGAATTTCCTTTATGATGCAGCTCTATCATATGTATACATTGATATAATTCCCAACTCAGAGAAACCATTACTTTCGGAGATATAATTTGTCTGTTTGAACTAGAGCGCCAGAAAGCTCCTGTCCACAGGGCTTGAACCCATTTTTGCGCGTATGTTCTGGGGAACATCGCGTTATAGTTTTGCCCAAATGTCTGTAACTTTCGAGTTTTTTGACGAAATTGGTCTCAAACGATTCAGTTCGACTCCCCAATGAAGAATTCGAGGTCAAATTTGATTCTGTCCGGCCGGCCGTCCGGCCGTCCGTTGCCACGATAATTTGAGAACGAAAAGAGCTAGCGACTTGAAATTTTCAGGGTGGGTTGCGCATCGCAATACGACGGACAAGTTCGTTAATGGGCATAATCGACCCAGTGGTTTCCGAGTAATAATTTTGTTTTCAACCAATATAAATCCGATCGAACTGAAACTTGGTGAGTAGATGAAGAATATGAATTTTAGCACGTTTGTGAAATTTTGGGCGAATCGTATGGCTAGAAAATTTTAAAAAAATTATTAAAAAATATTTTTGTTGTCACGATAACCTGAGAACGAAAAGAGAGAGCGGCTTGAAAATTTCAGGTTAGGTTGTGCATATGGATGCGACATTTGAGTTTGCTTATAGCATAATCGGCCAAACGGTTTTAGAGTTATAGCGATCTGAAATTTTCTGAAATTTTGTGATTTTTTGTTCCTCATTAACTCGAAAAATACTGAACCGATTGAATTCAAACATGGTTATTAGTTGTAGAATGCCAACGCGAAAATGTTTGCAAAATTTGGTGAGGATAGCATTTATAGAAAATTTTTAATAAATCATTGAAAATAATAAAAAAAAAATTCTATATATCAGTAACTATTTGTTTGAAATTGCTGAAATTTTGCAAGAGCGTTCATAACCTAACTTTTTTGCCAAGTTTCAAGTTTTAACACGATCGGTTGAATATTGTTGGAGATTCGAGCATTCTTGTGTGAGTTCAGTAGATGGGTGACCGTTGCCTCGATAACTTTCGAACGAAAGGAGATAGGGACTTGCAATTTTCAGGTTAGGTTGCGTATCCGAAAGGGAGAGTTGAGTTCGTTTTTGGGCATAATCGGTAAAACGGTTTCCGAGTTATATCCACCTGGAATATTATTTCCTTGATAACTCAAAAAATAAATATTCTATTGAATTGAAGCTTGGTAACTAGTAGTAGAAAATCAACATAAAGACGTGTTTAAAATTTTGTAAGAACCGTACCACTAGAAAATTTGAAAAAAATGAGGAAAAAAAAATTTTTAAGAACCGCACCCCCAAAAAATTTTAAAAAAATCACGAAAAAAAAATTGGTTCAAGCACTGACGTGAAGTCAGAAGCTTTTGCGCGTATGTTCTATTGTCCATTCTTCTGTATTGGACACCCTTAATCGAATTTAACATGGTTAATTATGTTGTCCATTCTCCTGTATTGGACACTTAATTCGAATTTACCATGGTAAATTCAAATTAAGAGTGTCCAATACAGGAGAATGGACAACATAATTTACCATGTTAAATTCGATTAAGGGTGTCCAATACAGAAGAATGGACAATAGAACATACGCGCAAAAGCTTCTGACTTCACGTCAGTGCTTGAACCAATTTTATTTATCACTTAATTGTATATAACTATTGCAATTTTGCGAACGGCCTTAGCATTTCCTCAAGAACTATCTACATGCCATTCCGAATCGAATGACACCTCAATCATAATTTTCGGAGAATACGCAAAAAGTTTTACCTAAAAAGCACTTGTTGACTATACTAAAATGGTGTATCAAATTCAGCATTTTTCTATCAAATTGGAGTGGGTCATACAAAAGATGGACCTATCGAGGCATAAAACCATATCAGATTGTAACTCGATGAAACAAAATGGAGAAAGCAGTGGTGAATTACCTCGATGGAATCCACTCCTCTTGCCATTCTTTCATGGAACCTGATTTCATTGAAAGGAAAAAAAGGTCACCTTTTATAACATTGATTTATCTCGGCGCCCAGTCCTGTCAGCCGGGTTCTTGAGGGTTGAGAACGAAATCTAATTATTGTAAAAGTAGACGAGGCAAGATTCTTAAGACTAATAGAGTGACCTCCTTTTTAGACCGTGATAAATTCCATTCAAATCACCTCAACGGGTTTCAACACATTTTTTCTACATTTACGAAATTGGTTTCTGAAGTGTTATGTTGATTGTTATTTACCGAGGGCGAAAATTACTTTCTCATATAATTTCGCGTTTACAAAATACTCGGAAATGTTCCTATGTTCTAGCTCTTCGCGGGCAATCGCAACAAAGCATTAGTAAATGAAATTTTGTACCAAAAGGAGAATGTCGGAGATTTCACGAACACTGTAATTTATACCGAGAATTGGATTATACTTCCATTGTATTCCACAATTTCCACATGGAAATTAAACTTTATTTTAGCTCCGACATTAATTTCGAGATTTTCCAAAACCAAAAAGATTATGAAAATACGAATTATTAGTTGTTTCAAAAGAGCTACAAAGGAACATGTTCAGTGAAAGGTTACATGATGAGGAATTAATTTTAATAAGTTCGAACAGATAGTTTTCTTTGAAGATTGGACAACAAGGTGGAACAATCTTCAGTTCAGGTATTTCTTAGTCATTTAACAGTGAGACGAGTCAATTTTCATTTTTAATTGTATACATTTCGAAAAAGATTTTGAAGTAATTAAGTCATCAGTCAAGTGCTGAGGTCATCGATGTTTCTTTAAATACAAACGTATGTCATATCGACGGTCTAATTCGTTAACCTGCCAAGTCGATTTCTACATAGTTCACGGGAGAGAGAAAAAACTGAATAATATATTTTCTTTTTTACATCTCAAGATTCTGAAAATCCCAACAATTCCTATGATGATGCTAGACATTTCGTGAGTTTGAATCGTTGAATATCTTGGGCACAGTTCAAAAAGAAAAATAATAACTTAGCAGCTTCTCGTTATGAGGTTTGAATTTGATTGAGGACATAACAGTTTTTTGCGCGTATGTTCTGGGGAACATCGCGTTATAGTTTTGCCCAAATGTGAAATTTAATTCTGTGGTGCCGTCCGGCCGTCCGTTGCCACGATAACTTGAGAACGGAAAGAGCTAGCGACTTGAAATTTTCAGGGTAGGTGGCGCATCCCAATACGACGGACAAGTTCATTAATGGGTATAATCGGCCCAATGGTTTCCGAGTAATAATTTTGTTTTCGACCAAAATAAATCCGATCGAATTTAAACTTGGTGAATAGTTGAAGAATATAGACCTGAGCACGTTTGTGAAATTTTGTGAGAATCGTATCGCTAGAAAATTATTAAAAAATTATTAAAAAATACTTTTGTTGTCACGATAATCTAGGAATGGAAAGAGATAGCGGCTTGAAAATTTCAGGTTAGGTTGTGCACCTGAATGCGACATTTGAGTTTGTTTATGAGCATAATCGTCCAAACGGTTTTAGAGTTATAGCCATCTGAAATTTTCTGAAATTTGGCTGTTTTTGTTCCTCATTAACTCGAAGAATACAAAACCGATTGAATTCAAACATGGTTATTAGTTGTAGAATGCCAACGCGAAAATTCTTGCAGAATTTCGTGAGGATGGTATAACTAGAAAATTTAAAAAATATAATTAAAAATTATTGAAAAAAAATCTATATATCATAAACTATTCGTCCGGCATGGCTGAAATTTTGGAAGAGCCTTCAGAACCTAACTCTACTGCAGAATTCCAAGTTTGAACACGATCGGATCTATATTGTTGGAGAACCGCGCAGCCTTTTGTGAGTTCGGTAGCGAAGCGGTAGCGCCGGTAGCGGATGTGAATCGTCGTATGATATGTTGTCTATGGTCGTATTTTTGCGAGAACCTTCAAAAATAAAAATATGAATGTCATGATGACATATCTTTTACGCGTATGTTATGGGAAAATCGTGTTATTTCATCACAAATCTATGGGAGATGATAGCCCTACATTAGTGGTCAGACCTGGTTTTGAAAGAGATCCTCCTTAGGAGGAGGCAACTAAATATTGAAGGGATTTCTATGAACAAGAATATCTTCGAGAAATAGAGAAGACGATTCTTCTTCAAGAGATCCATGTGCCTTCAGAGGAGTATATTTGTGAGAGGGGACTTTTGAAAGGTTATGTATTATTTTTAATATGATGTCGCTGAAATTTTGTTGAAGGCTTCTGATCTTGTAAGGTGAGAGGCTCATTTGTGGATATTAAATCTCGTGATGGGTAGAGAGGAATTTTAGGCCAGTTTTTCTATCACTAATGAGAATATATCCTTATGTTTCACCTCATCACCTTTAGATCTATAAATGGACATTTATTGGTTAAGAATTAGTAATTGAATATTACTTTAAATTGAAATTCATTCAATATGTTAGTAACTAAACTTATAATTTTCTTTACTTTGATTATTTAAATATGACATTAATTCCAGTAATATTTTTCAAGAATAATTATGTATTCTTCTCCTAAAGAAGAATTGAAGGTAGACAATAATGTGTTAATTTTTTCATCATTGATTTCTATCCTGACTTCACGAAAAACAAATTGGTTCAAGCACTGACGTGAAGTCAGGAGCTTTTGCGCGTATGTTCTATTGTCCATTCTCCTGTATTGAACACTCTTAATCGAATTTTTCACACTCAAATGAGCATGAAAATGACATTTCATTGTATTTTTAATTAAGGTTTATTGCGCTCATGTCCTGGGGAACATCGCGTTATCATTTTCCCCAAATTTTTTGCCGAGAATGGTCTCAAACGACTAGGTTCAAATCACCGATGAAGAATTCGAGGTCAAATTTGATTTTGTCCGGCCGTCTAGCCGTTGCCACGATAACTTGAGTACGGAAAGAGATAGCGACTTGAAATTTCCAGGGTAGGTGGCGCATCCCAATACGACGGACGAGTTCGTTAACGGGCATAATCGGCCCAACGGTTTCCGACTAATAATTTTGTTTTCAACCATTACTAATCTGATCGAATTAAAGCTTGGTGAGTAGTTGTAGAATACGAACATAAGGACGTTTGTGAAATTTTGTGAGAATCGTATGGCTAGAAAATTCTAAAAAAATTATAAAAAATATTATTCATTTCACGATAACCTGAGAAAGGAAAGAGATAGTGACTTGAAATTTCGAGGCTAGGTTGAGCATCTGAATGCGACATTCGAGTTTGTTTATAAGCATAATCGGCCAAACGGTTTTGGAGTTTTAATTATCTGAAATGTGGTTGTTATTTCCTCAAAAATAAACAAAGATTCAAGAAGGAAATGAAGAAATGGCTTATCGAAAACGACCAAACCATAATAGACGAGATATTTAATTCCACATAAAAAACATATTAATAATATTAGAAAAGAAAAAAGCAACCATCTGAAATGTGGTTGTTCTTTCCTCAATAACTCAAAAAATTCAAAACCGATCCAATTCAAACATGGTTATTAGTTGTAGAATACCAGCGCGAAAATTATTGCGAAATTTCGTGAGGGTCGTATCAGCAGAAAATTTTTAAAAAATCATTGAAACAAATTCTATGTATCAGAAACTTTTCGTACCACATCACTGAAATTTTGCGAGAGCCTTCAGAACGTAACTCTACTACCAAGTTCCAAGTTTGAACACGATCGGATCTATATTTTTGGAGATCCGAGCAGCCTTGTGTGAGTTCAGTAGCTGGATGAGTGACCGGTGCCTCGATAAGCAGGTTTCGCATCCGAATGGGAGGGTTGAGTTCGTTTTTGAGTATAATCGGTCTAACAGTTTCGGAGTTATAACCACCTGGAATATTATTTCCTCGATAACTCAAAAAAAAGGACTAGATCGAATTGTAGCTTGCTAACTAGTTGTAGAATATCGACATGAAGACGTGTATAAAATTTTGTGAGGATCGTACCACTAGAAAATCTTTAAAAAATCACAGGAGCTTTTGCACGTATGTTCTATTGTCCATTCTCCTGTATTGGACACTGTTAATCGAATTCACCATGGTGAATTATATTGTCCGTTCTCCTGTATTGGACATTCTTAATCGAATTTACCATGGTGAATTATATTGTCCGTTCTCCTCTATTGGACATTCTTAATCGAATTTACCATGATGAATTCGACCTTAGGATCCAAACAGAGGCCCAAATAGTATTTAGCAGGTTATCGTTAGGTAGATTTGCTATGGGGTACAAAGCAGATTTTCGTGCAAGGTTTGTTACGCAATTGAAAGGTAATATCGACCTTATTTCTTTCGCTATAAGAAAGGTAATCATCTAAACTTTATAACCAGCTCAAAAGTGAAATTGGCCAAAAAATGGACTTAGCAGGTTAACGAATTAGGCCGACGATATGATAACTTATTTTAGTCCTTTATTCATCATACGTACATTTGAAAATTATTTTCTACAAGGTGACCCAAAAAAAAGAGTTGCGAAATAGTTCTTTCCAGAATTCATTCAACACATAGTAAAATATTGACATTGAAGCAAATACTATCTTAAGGAGAATGAATTTGTTGGAAGTGATTGAGTTTTATTGATCCACTGAAGAAAGAAAGCTCGGACACGTTGACTTTATTTCCGAGACGATAATGTTTTAAGAAATTGATAAATAAATCGCAGTTTTGAAGTACCTACACAAATCACCAAGTGTTCAAGTTATGACATCGGTATCATTGTTTGAAATGGCAATGGCTTATAATGTAAGGTTCGTTTAAAATAATGCATTTAGTGTAAAAATGTTAAATTGTTCAATTTATTATTTATTCTTCTATTTTATTGTTATTATTTTTTTATGTATAGCAAAAAATATTTTAAAAATACGAATTAAATATTGGAACAAGCACTGACGTAAACTCGGAAGCTTTTGCGCGCATGTTCTATTGTCTACTCATCTCTATTGGATATTCTACTACGAATTTAGCATCGATATACAGGGTGATTCAAAACAAGAAGCGAAAAATTTAGGAACGTATACAGGCTGATAGTCCTGATAAAAAATGTGAAATAAAATTTTTGGATTTTTGGCTTTGTTTACGAGATAACAGACTTCGAAGATTCTGCATGTCATCAACTTTCTCTGCCCTAGAGTAGCCTAGAGCGCCTTTCCGTGACACGTGAGTGATCACGTGGTGAGCATTTTGCCGCCTATATTTGAAAGGTGTTCATCACAAAAATTGTAGGTAAATGAATTCAAAATTGTTTTAAATGGATAAAATGAAACATAAACTATAAATAAAAGAAATATTTATTAATGTTTCATAGTTAGTTTTAAAAACAAAATGCTTCGTGAAATCTTGGGTAAAATTTCTTGAATTTTGGCAACATCTTCATTTTAACCTACATAAAATGAAAAAAACCTAGATTAAACCACAAAATTGATAATTTTCATCATCTACGGCATGTATGTCAACAAAACAGTGCTGACACATGTACATAGAGTGTTCGTTGCACAGTAACTTTACCCATTTATTGCACCCCTTTTTGTTCCTTCTTGCTCATCCTTGTCAGTCTCTGCCGCTGACTGTTCTGAGCCAGTTATCACTATGTTCGCTTTCTCTGTCACTTTTAGATACATTTTCCATATAATTTTGTGCAATAATTTCTACAAAATCATACTCTCCTTACAACCACGAAACTATTTGTGCTTCTTGGTTGTTAATTTTTGGCGCTCTTGTTCCTCGGAACAGAGTGCTTATTATACCTCACGCGTCCCACACCTAAAAATATACAATACTAATATAATTAATACAATACTAATAATTAACAATACAAATATCAAAATATCCATATTGTTATGATGTTTGTGCAAAAACAACAGCAAACGCAAAGAGAACTAATCATTTTTCAAAATTCTATAAGAGCCAAACACTTGAACTTTACTTACCTAAGTAGTGGCGCAGTGAGCGATTTGCCGCCAAACGAGACACACCGACACCAAAACTTTCGTCCTGCGGTCACCGTCGCACTACATTTCTTCTGGTTTCTAAAACAGAAGGGTGAGGTGTGGGGAGGCAGCTACTGGGACGCTTGATCTTGAAAAATGCATCGTGTACAAAATAATAAGAGTTTCTTGTCGCGGGCGGCAAAATGCTCATAGCGCGAGCACTGTAGGGTTAATTCCTAATGTAAAAATACAAAAATAATTAAATCAAATGTTCAAAAATAGCACTATTAACTGCATGTTTTGCCTATCTTGAGTGGATTTGACTGCATTAATAATTCGTTCCAGTATTGTTCTTGATTATTAATTTCCACTGCGTAAACGAGTAGTTTAAAATGCCCCCATACAAAATAATCCATAGGATTCAAGTCAGGTGATCTCGTAGGTTATAGCACCCGACCACTCCGACCAATCCATCTCCTATTAAAAGTTTGGTTTAACCAAGCGACAACATTTCTTCCACCATGCGGTGGTGCTCCGTCGTGCTGATACCACATACGATTGTATACCAAATCCACAGGAAATTCGTCTTGCAAATTTGCGAGACTTCATTTAATAATGTGCTCGATGAATTCTGAAGAAGGAAAAACTAATATGATATAGCTTTTTGTTGGTTCATTTAGATGAGGAATAACACAACATAATGTTTCTATTAAGAAAATATCTATGACATCACCACACCTACACCAATGCCGTAATCACTTCGAAATTTTCATCAAAATTTTGGCTACTGAAAATAAAAATTATAATATTTCAGGATTTTACTCGACATTGAATGGATTCGAAGAATATAAATATATTCCAACACACAGTGTGGTCCGACGAGAACTAAACACCTCGATTTTCCGGACTTAAAATGAAAATGTGGAAAATCGCTCAGACCCGTCAATTTCTTATTCGAGGGAGAACAACTTTTCCGCTCTTTGCATCCCCGTAACTGCAACCTCCTAACGGGGGTGAGCACAATCCCTTGATTTTGAATATATATAAAGGGCGTTGCGATACCCCATTTTGAAGATCTTTTCGAGTACTATCTGATCCTGAAATTTCGCTTCAAAATTTTCAATGATAACGAAATGAAAGGTACAATAGAAGACGCAAGACATATCAGGTTGGACTGTACACCAACAAACAGAGAACACATACGGACAGAGATAATACAGAAATACGGAGACCTCAACTTGATACTAAGAAAAGACGGTAAAGTTAACGAGACAGACATCCAAAAAGCTAATGAGTGGGCAGAACAAGCAATAACAGACACGTAACGGACTGACGCACTGACGAGGACAAAAAGCTGCAGCATACCATCTCGCTGCAGCTAGGAACATGTAGCTGATGCCGAAAGGCGGGAAGCTGAACAAACAAACAAAGGTACAAAAGTGGAGGAGTACTTACTTTTGTGAGTAGTTCATTGAATGCTGGAAATGGGCACCATTCACTTCCATGCAGTAATATAAGTTTTGCAGAAAACGTTCACGTACATTACTCAAGATTTCTGGTGTAATTTGACGGCAATTATTAATGATCGGAGTTCGCAAACAGTCCAGTGACTAAGCCTGGGTAGGGTAAATCTTGGATTTCAGGTGACCCCATAGAAAAAAGTCCAGTGGAGCCAGATCAGGTGATCTGGGTGGCCACTCAATATGTCCCCTTCTTCCAATCCAGGCGTGAGGAAAATTTTCATCTAAGAACTGACGCACCGGTTGAACTAAATGAGATGGTGCGCCATCTTGTTGGCAAATTATCGTTTGATGGTCTTCTACATTCTCCAATTCTTGCACGAGGGCTGGATACCTGGCGTTCTCCAATAGATCTGAATAAATTTGGCCAGTGAGATTACCGGGTATGAAAAAGAGGCTGACTATGTGATTTCCATAAATACCCGCCCACATATTTAATTTTTGGGGACGCTGAGTATGCACCTCGCGAAATAATCTTGGATTTTTATCTGACCAATACTGACAGTTATGCCGGTTTGCAATGCCGTTAAAGTAAAATGAACACTCATCCGAAAAACAGATATCGAACAAGTAGTTTGGATTACCGTTGATCATTTCACTGACCACTTCACAGAACTGGAGCCGGCAATCGGGATCATCCTCATTCAGTTCCTGAACCAATCGTATCTTATAAGGATGGAATTTATATTGTTTCAGTATTCTCATGATTGTTGTGCGTGAAACACTAGATACATTTCCTAGTACTCTTTGTCAGATCCATTGCTACATGACCTTAGACAGCCACGTCCCTCACTTCGTCTCTTTCATGCATATTTTTTTTTGTTTCTGACTGAACCAGTAGTCGTTCATTTAAATTCGTTAAATAAAGCCGCTGTTTTTCGTGCAGTCGTTATTCCTAAAAAATAATTTTATCATGCCTCCCTTTCTTCTACGGAATACACCATTTTAATTCTACTACAAATTTACAATCGCTTTGACACACTTGTAACGCTCTTAAAAATTCACCATAGACTAAAGTAAATCAAGAACATGGTCCGTCTACTTTTTTGGACAAGAAATTAATGCTTTTTCGGACAAAAACTTAACAACATAACTACTACATACCTTTGAAATATTATGTCGGATACTAATAATATGCCCGAGATAAGTTCCACATTGCCTTTTTCACTGTTTTCGATGTTATTCCAATATCGATAGATATTTTGAAGCGAAATCTTATGGTCAGATAGTACACGATACGATCTTCAAAATTAGTTATCGCAATACCCCTCATCCCTATCCAAAATCAAGGGGTTGTGCTCACCTCTGTTAGGAGGTTGAAGTTACGGGGAAGAAAAATGCGAAAAAATTCTTCACCCTCGAAGCAGGAATTGACGGGTCCGAGCGATTCTCCACATTTTCATCAAGTCGGAAAATCGAGGTGTTAAGTTTTCGTTCGACTACCCTGTATTTTCGTGCTTACTGTATATATCTTCGACAGTTTGAATCGTTTTGTTCGCCAACTTATATTTGTTTTTTTATATTAATTTTCATGTGTGTGTAGTATACTACTTTGTTCTCATTTAGTTAGAAAAAATGGTTTCTTACTCTTGAACTATTGATCATAGAAATCATTAAAGGATTCTGTGGGAGGTATAATCATTATTGAAAGGTTTTTTTGGGTTTTCTCTCCCAAACTCTGAAAAATATCTATAAAATAAAAATTAATTATTTTGTGATTTGCTTCTGCGTAAGAAACACAGGATATTTGTCAGAAGCAATCAATTGAACAATGTTGCCTAACAAACAACAACGAAACAACATCAACGAAGAAACAACTATATCGTAACGTTTCGGAGTCTATATCAGACTCCTTCGTCAGACGCTTAATGAAAATCGTTAGAATTATTTTGTTGATAGTTATTTTGTGAAATTCAAGAATTGTCACATTGACAGTATTTAAAAATTATAGCTAACATAGTTTTACTTCGCATAGAAATTTCCAAGTTCCAACTCCTTTTTCAATAAATTTAGCCAAATATGGACAATACCAATTGAGCAATTTGCAAAATTGCATTCTCTGTTCAATAAAATACAAGTTGACTCCTTAAGTTTCCTTTTCATAAAATCAGGTTCTGTCATTAGAATCTTTGTATTACTCCAATCCATCATGTGATCTTCTTGGATTGTACATACATGTTCTGCTATTTTTGATTTCTGTATGTCTCTATTTCTCAAGTTATTCTTATGCTCTGACTTTCTTACTTCTAGTGGTCTTGATGTTTCTCCTGTGTATGATGTACCATAAATACAAGGAATATTATATACACAGTTTTTTGATTTTTGTTTTTCATTTATGGGTTTTCTTTTCGTTAATAAAGACCTAAGATAATTCTGTGTTTTGAAGACGGTTCTTATATTGAACTTAGAACCGATTCTTCTAATTTTTTTCAGAAAAAATAATAACAAAATAATTCTAACGATTTTCATTAAGCGTCTGACGAAGGAGTCTGATATAGACTCCTAAACGTTACGATATAGTTGTTTCTTCGTTGATGTTATTTCGTTGTTGTTTGTTAGGCAACATTGTTCAATTGATTGCTTCTGACAAATATCCTGTGTTTCTTACGCAGAAGCAAATCACAAAATAATTAATTTTTATTTTATAGATATTTTTCAGAGTTTGGGAGCGAAAACCCAAAAAAACCTTTCAATATTGATCATAGAGATCAAAAATATTACTACACGTTTCGAATATTATTCAAATTTGTTTTCTGTACCTATTTTCAGGTAGCAAATATGAGGTAGTATTTGCAGATAGAAAGGTAGCGCTACATGTGTAGGTTTTTGTTATTGATGATTTTACATGATGATTCTTTTTGGCGCTCTAGTTCCTCGGAACTGAGTGCTTATCAATTTGCCCAAATGTCTGTAATTTTGGAATATTTCGATGAAAATGGTCTTAAACGATTTGGTTCGACTCACTGATCAAGAATCCGTGGTCGGAATTTATTCTGTCCGGCCGGTCCGGCCGGCCGGCCGGCCGGCCGGCCGGCCGGTCCGGCCGGCCGTAGGCACGATAGCTCTCGAACGGAATGAGCTAGAGAGTTGAAATTTTCAGAGTAGGTTTGGGGGATGAATATCTCGGCTAAGTTCGTTATTGGGCAAAATCGGACAGACGGTTTCGGAGTAACAAAAAAAAAAAAATTTTTTTACGAAACAAATTCCAAATCAAATTTTTTTTAATAAGCAGTTTTATCATAAGAATCCATTCATATCATTTTCAACTCTAACAAGCTAATACTTTCGGAGATATGATTTTTTAAAATTTCAATGTAGATCGTATTTCACAGATTGATATAATTATTATTCTATGTATGAATTCTCATAATGTCAACTAAATCGATACAAGTTCTCGAAGTTCCGACCTCGGGAATTTTCCTTGCTAAAAGTCTGTCTGAGAAACGTCAAAATGAATCCGTTAGACGGGGTGCGGGAAATTTTTCGCAACGAAATGGCCGTTCTAGGCAGTTTTCGGGACTGAACGTTGACGAGAAGCGAAGATAAGGGTAAAAAACGGTCAAATAAACCTCCATGTGGCGATTTTATGTCGAAAAGTGAAAATTAAGAATATCTATCCGCGGTTAGTACCGACGTTTTATTCTAATACCGGAGATCGAGAGGATCCTTCGAGGAGTCCAATAGTGTAGATGTATAGATAGTGGATATCTCGGTTTCGGACGAGGGAAGGCGGGTTCGAAGCCCATCAAGGGAATTATACTTTTTCGTGTTTTTTTTCAATTTTTATCGCAATATTAACTTCGAATAACGGTATATCTGCCGACTTTAAGTAAGGGTGTTTTCCTTTTTTTTTTCTGAGCATATATCGCTGAAAATAAACCATTACTATACGGGGTGTTCTTTTTTTCACGGCACAATTTGCCACGATTGAATTGATTCGTGCCACAAACAAACCGTTATCTAAATAGGAACCTTGGATGGATTTTTATAATGTATTTTTCGGAAATCTCTATACAGGGTGTTTTTCTTTTAATGTCAATTGCAGATTGCTGTTTTTAACGCTATGAACATACCATTTCATTCATTCGTGTTGGAAAATATACTTTCGAGGCATACATCGTTGGAAATAAACCATTACTATACAGGGTGTTCATTTCCTCGCGGCATCGATTATTTTCAAATGCAAGCGTTTTAAGTAAAATGTCACTTCGAGATTTCTATCGCGAGGAGAATTCTCAACTTTGTAAAACCGTTGCGAAATGATAACCGCTGCTATACAGGGTGTCTTAAGAAATATGTCAACTCCGAAACTTTACGTGTATGTATTTCAGTGGAACCCAAGGCGGCTCAGATTCACAATTGGACCCTGTAGGGGGCGCTAAAATCGATGTATAGGAACTCGGAAACAGGCGGATCGATTTTGATGAAACTCTGTGATTTTCTTTCGGCGTATCTCTGATTCACAATAGCATCCTGTAGGGGCGCCCCGATCGATCTATAGGAAACGGCTCGAACGATTTCGATTAAACTTTGTGTGCGTATTTGAATGGGCCTCAGAGTCACAATAGGAACTCGGTAGATAGCACTGTGTTCGGTTTATAGACTCTCGAGAACGACCGGACCGATTTCGTTGAAACTTTCTGTGTGTGTGTGTCTGAGGAAGTCTCGGAAAAATGTAGATCTACCGGAAAATGTAGATCTATCGGAAAAATGTAAATCTACCGGAAAAATGTAGATCTGCCGGAAAAATGTAGATCTACCGGAAAAATGTAGGTCTACTGGCTAGGTAGATCTGCGGGCCCACTAGTTATTATTCTATCTATGAATTCTCATAATGTCAACTTGACAGAAGGGAATATTGTAACTTCAAAAATATTGGGGTTGAAATACTCGTATTTTAGCGATGCAACGGGGACCTCAACCGAAAATGTTTGAAAATATTACGTAAATATTGAAAGCATAATTCTGTAGTTTGGTGAACGTAGATCAGGAAATTTTTGATCGATTACAAGGTAATTTATTATTACTTATCTAATAAACCATTATTTGAATTGAATTTCCTTTATGATGCAGTGATATCATATGAATACATTGATATAATTCACAACTCTGAGAAACCAATACCAGATATAATTTGTCTGTTTGAACTAGAGCGCCAGAAAGCTCCTGTCCACAGGGCTTGTTATAGATATTACTGACATATAAACACATTACGTGAGAAAATAATAACGATTTATTTAATGTGATTCATTTTACGGAAAATGGAAGGTAATCTATTGAAAGTATTGACATACATGTTGCGTGTTAACTGATGTAATTTATTTTCGTTCGGTCGGCTATTACTGAAATTTGTTGATCAAATAAGGAAATAACAGTTGGGAATCGATGAAAATTATATAGCATTTCTGACTTAATAGACATTATAATAGATGTTGAGTCGACCCTGAAAAATTCAGGAAACGAACAGCATAAAAGTTTCTTGATTGAAAGAACTGTTGGATTTATGCTTATGACAATGGGATACAAGCTCTTGAAAATTATATCAATTCTTCTTTATGTCATACACTATTTGAAGAAGAAATCATCTTCCGTTAAGAAAATTATGAAAAAATTCATAAAAACCGCATATATTAAAATTCCATTATTAATATTGAGTATTCATCAGTGAATGAAAGCGATTTAGCTCCAGATAATTTCGTATCATTCAGAATGAGACATGCATTATTGGTGCGCTTGTTCTCCTAAACTTTGCCTATAATTTTCTAATTTTTGGCCAAAAATGGCCTCAAATGTTTAGTTTCGACCCACTGATGAAGAATCCGAGGTCAAACATAATTCTTCCCGAATGGCCGTCCGACGCACGACTATTCTCGAACTAATTGAGTTAGAGAGTTGTAATTCGCGGGGTAGGTATGGAGTCCAAATGCACCGGTTCAGTTAATTTGCAGAATCGGCCGAGTGGTTTTGGCGTTATAGCTATCTGAAATTTTGTTTTCTCAATAACTCGAGAAAAAACTGTCGAATGGAAACTTGGTAGTCAGAATAACACTACGAATACTGCAAAATTCCGTGAGAATCGTATGTCTAGAAATTCTTTTAAATATTATTAAAATAAATTCTGTGTTAAATGGTTTCCTTCTGGGTTTTCTGTCCCAAACTCTGAAATATGTTTATAAAATGTAATGATTCTATTTTGCTTCTTACACAAAATGGAGTTATTTTATTTTATAGATATTTTTCAGAGTTTGAGAAGGAAATCCCAGAAAGAAACCATTTAATAATGAATATACTCTCCCCAGTATCCTTCATTGATTACATAAATTCTGTGCCTAAGAAACTATTAACTAGATATCGCTGAAAGCCTTTAAAAACTTATTTTACAGCCAATTCTTTTTAATTAATTTTATGGGTAATTCTCACGAAATACCGAAATTCTTGTCCTTTAAGTTTTATCGAAAATCTAACAACCCTATAACGGATATCAAAATTTTCTTGTAATATATGTAATCGACACTAGAAGTTTCACTTATTATTTCGGAACCAAATACATACATAAGAATAAATACACCAATATTTAGTCCGTAAAATCATTCCCTCACTATGTCCCAAGCTACACGTTCGATTACTTTTATATTATCAAACAAACAAGAAAAAATAATAAAAGTCTACTTTGGAGACTTTTCGATTAAAAATATGATAGATTAATGAAAAAAATTTTAATTTGGATTATATACTAAAAACTGTATGCAAAAATAGAGAATATACACGTGTCCCATAAAAATAAATCATTCCCTCACATTGTTACCGATAATCGAATTTTGATCGCATTGTTAATCCAACAGGAACGCTACTATAAGTTTTTGATAGGTGGCAGTCCTGTCAACTCACCATTATGGTGAATTTAACGACAGCGTGTTAGACCTCACATCCAGGAAAAACAAAAAGTAAAATACTTTATTCGTTATTAATTACATAAAGAAGTAGACTTATGGGAGTTATCATTTTATACAAAACAACTTTTTAATAGTGAGTTTATATCGTGAGTTTTTTTTTATTATTCTTTGTTTCATCATTCCCTCACCGTCATTCCCTCATATAAATTTGTAGTGAGGGAATGATGATTTATGAAGTAGTAATTTTCACCAGAGTCAACTTGCTTTTTCGAACATTTGCTTCAGTTTATTCTTTAATTCACCGCTGTAATATTTTTGTGCCGTCAATTAATGCCAAGAAAAAATAGTATAAGTGAAAATTTGCCTATTTGTTTTTGCCGATAATCTTCGAATATTTGCATTGAATAAACAATGCGTAGTACAACACAAACACGGACCAAGTCACATGTTGGACATTCATCAAATGATGTTATTTGTATGACATATAAAAATCACACTTATAATAAAGGTGATCATGTCCTAATAAATTGCGACGAAAAACTTTTTCCAGGGGGTGCTTTAGTAAAGTGTATGAAAAGAGGAACCAATTCTTGGAGATGGCCAATAATCAAGGATGAACAGTTGTATGCCTGGAGTGGTATTCACCAGAAGATCAGGCCACCAACATTAATCAAAAAGGGATGTTATGCTGTCAAGGAAATATACTAAAATATGTAACTGAGATGAGACTGTTTTATTAACTTTGAGAATGAATAGATAAGAAAAGTACTTTTTGTTGGTAGATTTCTAATTAAGTATAACTAATTTTCATTATTTTATTAATTTTGCATAAAAAAGCTATTATTTTGTTAATGTTGTTAAGATTAAATAGTACAACAGAACTTAGATCCATTGGTAAAGTGACAACTAAGTTAATTTTTAAGTGAATATATTTTGTTTTTTGTTCATTTTTATACTGCCACTTTGATTTAGTGCAATATAATGATTGAAGTTAGGTTAAATGGAAATAATTTAGTTGATCTACAATAACCTTGTGATTTTATGTTCTTTCTAATGTTAAAAACTAATAGTTGATTACTCAATTGAAAGGTAATTTAAATTTGAACAATTTTCTCATTGCCTCACTTAGTCATCATCCCCTCATTTTCAATTTTTTTTTAAATCCTCATATTCCACCTAAAACACGTTTATTCTAGGGACCGCTATATAATTATAATCTTGCAACATCAGTACCACAAAATTTCATAGAATATTAATACAAATCCTTTTCAATATTATTTGTCTATTTTAATGACCAAATTTCGGGATTTCGTGAGAATTACCCTTATACACTCAAATAATACATACAAGTGCATAAGTATATTGATACGAGAAACACACAAGTATGTGGTCAAAACAGCTGCACAGAGAAGATAATTTTAGGTGATTTCAAATGTTCCTTTCCCAATATTCTGTAGTGTGTAAGTCAAAGAAAAAATATTGATTTTATATTTTAATAGTAGATACCTGTGTTTTAAATATCAATGTGTAGTTGAAAGGGAAATATATCTTGCACCAATTTGAAATAGCTTACTCTCGCCTAATTATGATACCTGCATTGTTTTCACAAAGTGAGTAGTGAGTACATTTCATTATTTAAAATAGCGAATAACAGTGTGATCGGCTCAGTGAGTCTTTGACTCAGGAGCCGGTAGCCCCAAGTTCAATCCCAAAGCTAGGAAAGAAATTTTCTAGTTACTATAATCGCCAGCAAAATTAACCTGAAAAAAGTGGGAAAGTCCTGTGGACAGGAGCTTTGGCGCTCTTGTTCAAACTTTGACAAATCATATCTCCGAAAGTACTTATTGGTTTCCCATAGTTGAGAATGACATCAATGGATTCCATGATAGAACTGCATCATGTAAGAAATTAAATTCGAAAAGTGTCATTTAAAAAAAAATTGGTTTCCAAAAATTATTAATCCGAAACCACCAGACCGACTCTATACAATAACGAACTTATCCGAGATATTCATTCCTCAAATATAATCTGAAAATAATATTATATCAATTGAAACTTAGCCAATATTCAGGTTTTGTTTTTAATTGAGGTATTCTGAACCCAATTTGATTAACTTACCAAAGTATATATTTCCATCATCATATGAATTATTGACTGGCATTATATTATCACCTTAAAAGTACAATATCATTTAACCCTCATAATTATACGACAGCTGAGGTTATTTAATTGGTCATTATGCATTCAATCATACTTTGTTTTCTAGAACAGGAGGGGTATTTTATATCATGAGTAACGAACTAGAAATAAATTTGACGTGTCTCTTATAGGAAAAAAAGCATGCACACAGAAAATGTTTTCGTTACTCCGAAACCATTCGGCCAATTTTGCCCACTAACGAAATTAACCGAGATACTTATCTCCCAAACCTCTTCTGAAAATTTCAACTGTCTACCTCATTCCATTCGAGAGTTATAGTGTTAACGGAGGGCCGGCAGGACAGAGTCGAATTTGACCACGGATTCTTGATCAGCGAGTGGAACCACAACGTTTGAGACTATTTGCAGCCAAAAATTCAAAAATTACTGACATTTGGGCAAGTTGATAAGCACTTCGAGGAACAAGAGCGCCAAAACGAGACCTGATCTTCCTTAAAACGGGCGGAGGAAATCTTGGCCCTAATGAGGAAGATAATTTTGAAATTTAGGACGAATATTTTGATCTCCCTTTTTGGTGCTATTGTTCCTCGAAACAAAGCGGTTATCAATTTGCACATATGTCTGTAATTTACGAATTTTTGGCTGAAAATGGTCTCAAATGTTTGGGTTTGACTCACTGATCAATAATCCGTGGTTAAAGTTGATTCTTCCCAGCCGTCCGGCCGTCCATTAACACGATAACTCTCGAACGGAGTGAGCTAGACAGTTGAAATTTTCAGAGTAGGTTTGGGAGATAAATATCTCAGCTGAGTTCGTTATTGGGCAAAATCAATGACGAAAAAAAAAATAATAAGCCATTGATACAATACTTAATTCTAAACAAACTAATACTTTAGGAGATATGATTTTTCAAAATTCCAATAATTAATCATATATGATTTCATAGAATGCTCTTCTCATAATTTGCTGATGTATGTAAATCCAACATATGAGGTGAGTCATAGAATTACGTTTTGAATACTTTCGGAGTTATGATTTGTCAAAGTTTGAATAAGAGCGCAAAAGCTCCTGTTCACAGGGCACAATTTTTTGGAGAAAATTCTCATGAGATATTTAGGTTAAACTGTCTTTTCTTATGTATTTTAATTTGAATGAAATCTAAAGTCGACACTGAGGTGAAGAATTCATGATATGTGGAATGCAGGAAACCACTTCAAGACAGACCCTTTGAGAAAAGTACCTAACTCGATGTCTCTGAATTTTCTTGTAACCCGTTTTAATCTTTTTTCATACGCTGGTACAATTTTCACCCGCCGCTTCAAACACCCCCGAGGTTGCCTCCAAGGTTACATTTTGATAAAAAAACCTTACAATAACTCCATTCCGTTACATTATATAACCAAATTTTTCAAATTCCATTCACAAAGTTCGGGAGGTAGAAACTATATAGAACAATATGAAGCACAGCAAAGGAGGGAGGAATGTTGGACACGTCGAATATCCATTGAAACATTCTATACTCCCTGCTGGGAACCTGTCGAAACTTGATTTTTGTATTCTCTTCTCAGTTCCCGATCAAGTGGATATATCCGGTAAAAGACAATGAAGCTGGAAAATCTGAAAGTAATTTTACGCCCTGTGATTTTACGGAGTACGTTCTCGACTTTACGATTCCTCGTGAAAGTTGAGAGGGGCATATGGATTTTACATGTTTTATTCTTAACAACACGCAGTATTATTTAGGGTGTTATACTGCCTTTTTATGGGCCATCGGAAATCAAGTTAGGCTTATTTCCGAAACGCAAAGGTCTCAATCTGATATAAAAAAGAGGTTTTATTCGCAGTTCATCTTAACTTTCGATAGGCTTCTTCGATGCGTATAGTGGAGGAAATTTATCAGAGCATATAAATCATCTCACATAAAATTATACTTACCAAATGAAGAACATTTTTAATACTTTGACGTATTGGCAGGGCTTCCTTTTTTTTTTCTTCTCGGGAATGTATCGATAAGAAATATCATCATTATTTCATATTACTTTTTTCCCTGAGATACTACGTTGTAGAAATGATATAAACTACAATTATTTCAGTTGAAAATATTTCACGACTGATGATTCATCTGTGCTACAAAAGATCTATGATACAAGATCTGTATTCGCTCCATAGAACTTCTATAATACTCAATGGTATTCTCTGAATTACATAGACAATCGAATTTATAATTCAAATTAAGGCACCACCGAATATGCATTCAGATAAATAAGCAAATTCACTGAACCACGGCAAACGTCAGCTTTCGATGCAAATCTATATGATCCATAGAATAACAAGCACTGGATGTGAGAAAGAGACCATTTATATCAGTAGTATTATTTGTGTTCTGTGATCAGTACGGAAAAATGACAGAACGTGTAAAGGCAAAACATTGGTTTCGTGTATTATTTATTTGTTTTTGAGTGGTATTTTACCGTGTTTCGTGTTTTATAAAATGTCTAACAATTTATCAAGTGTTTTTGTGCCGTTTTGACATTGACAATCTGATTTGAATGTAACATCAATATTGCCATCAATCAATCAATTTTCCGTCGATCTGACATCAATCATGGATTTTGACCACGGATTCTTGATCAGTGAGTAGACCATAATGTTTGAGACCATTTTCAGGCAAAAATTCGAAAGCTACAGACATTTGGGCAAATTTATAAGCTCTCTATTCCGAGGAAGAAGAGCGCCAAAAATGAGGTCTGCCATTTAAAATAATGAAGTTGGTAGCTAATTCCGGTGTAACCGGAAGTCGTATATAACAGTCAATATTTTAAAAAATTGGTTCAAGCACTGACGTGAAGTCAGAAGCTTTTGCGCGTATGTTCTATTGTTCATTCTTCTGTATTGGACACCCTTAATCGAATTTACCATGGTAAATTATGTTGTCCATTCTCCTGTATTGGACACTCTTACTTCGAATTTACCACGGTAAATTCGAATTGAGTGTCCAATACAGGAGAATGGACCACATAATTTACCATGGTAAATTCGATTAAGGGTGTCCAATACAGAAGAATGAACAATAGAACATACGCGCAAAAGCTTCTGACTTCACGTCAGTGCTTGAACCAATTTTTTTTTTTTAGTTATCAAGGAAATAATATTCCAGGTGGATATAACTCGGAAACCGTTAGGCCGATTATGCCCAAAGTCGAACTCAACTCTCCCTTTCGGATACGCAACCTACCCTGAAAACTACAAGTCCCTATCTCCTTTCGTTCGAAAGTTATCGAGGCAACGGTCACCCATCTACTGAACTCACACAAGAATGCTCGAATCTCCAACAATATTTAACCGATCGTATTAAAACTTGAAACTTGGCAGTAGAGTTAGGTTATGAAGACTCTTGCAAAATTTCAGCAATTTCAAGCTATTAGTTACTGATATATAGAATTCTTTTTTTTTTTTTTCAATGATTTATTAAAAATTTTCTACAAATGCTATCCTCACCAAATTTTGCAAACATTTCCGCGTTGGCATTCTACAACTAATAACCATGTTTGAATTCAATCGGTTCAGTATTTTTTGAGTTAAGGAGGTACAAAAAACCACCAAATTTCAGTAAATTTCAGATGGCTATAACTCTAAAACCGTTAGGCTGATTATGCTCATAATCAAACTGAAATGTCGCGTTCTAGTGCACAACCTAACCTGAAAATATCAAGCCGCTATCTCTTTCCGTTCTCAAGTTATCGTGACAACAAAAATATTTTCTAATAATTTTTTTAAATTTTTCTAGCCATATGATTCGCACAAAATTTCACAAACGTTCATAGGTTCATATTCTACAACTACCCACCAAGTTTCGATTCGATCGGATTCATATTGGTTGAAAAAAAAATTATTACTCGGAAACCACTGGGCCGATTATGACCATTAACGAACTTGTCCGTCGTATTGGGATGCGCCACCTACCCTGAAAATTTCAAGTCGCTAGCTCTTTTCGTTCTCAAGTTATCGTGGCAACGGCCGGACGGCCGTACGGCCGGACGGCCGGACGGACAGAATCAAATTTGACCTCGAATTCTTCATTGGGGAGTCGAACTTAATCGTTTGAGACCATTTTCGTCAAAAAATTCGAAAGTTACAGACATTTGGGCAAAACTATAACGCGATGTTCCCCAGAACATACGCGCAAAAAGTAGTTTATAGCCCAGAATCTCTGTCTATGAATTTTTATGAGCGTATCAAGTTTTACTTTCCCATATAAGACTAATTATTGTCGTTTTAAAATGACCCTGTTTGGCATATTTTTTGGAAACTAATCTTCCTTTTATATCTACTAAACTTCAACAGTGTAGTTTAGAGCTTTTCCTGATTTTGGTTTATTTGTCGTTTTCGTCCTATTTTTGGCGCTCTTGTTCCTCGGAACAGAGTGCTAATCAATTTGCCCATATGTCTGTAATTTTCGAATTTTTGGCTAAAAATGGTCTTGAACGATTTGGTTTGACTCACTGATAAAGAATCCGTGGTCGAAATCGATTATGTCCGGCCGGCCGTCCGTCGTTAACACGATAACTCTCGAATGGAATTAGCTAGACAGTTGAAATTTTCAGAGTAGGTTTGAGGGATAAATATCTCGGTTAGATTCGTTATTGGGCAAAATCGGTCTAATAGTTCCGGAGTAACGAAAAAAAATATTTTTTTGGCGCTCTTGTTCCTCGGAACAGAGTGCTTATCGATTTGCCCAAATGTCTGTAATTTTCGAATTTTTGGCTGAAAATGGTCTTGAACGATTTGGTTTGACTCACTGATCAAGAATCCGTGGTCGAAATCTATTCTGTCCGGCCCGCCGTCCAGCCGTTAACACGATAACTCTCGAACGGAATGAGCTAGACAGTTGAAATTTTGGTAGGTTTGAGGGATAAATATCTCGGTTAAGTTCCTTATTGGGCAAAATCGGTCTAATAGTTTCGGAGTAACGAAAAAAACATTTTTTTTACATCACAACTTTTGAATTCAAATATTTTCAAGATGCAGTTTCATCATAAGAATCCATTGTTATTATTTTCATCTCTAACAAGCTAATACATTCGGAGATATGATGTTTCAAAGTTTCAATAATACATCGTAAGTTCTATGTATTCACAGAATGGGATTACAGAATCTGCCTGTGATCACTATTCATAAATGTCATCTTTTCTAGCTATTAGAGATTGTCAATTCATAGTTGTTATTTTCTCTTGGAAAGCAAGTATGTATTCGATTCTTGAATTTGTTTATATATACTAGACTGTTTTGATGTAGTTTATGGAGGCAATAGGAAAGAAGAACATAATGGAATCATCAAAAGAAATTATTGTTCGTTGACCACTGAGGTTAATATTACCTTTTACTTCCTTAAGTAGTGAGACATGTTCCTATATACAGTATTTGCATGATGTTGCTAGCAAAAAAATACTTAAATATGGATCTACATTTGTGTATCAATCATATTTTCTTGAGTTAAGGTTCATAATACACAGAAGAATGTGTTAGTGGTATGAACTATTGAATTTTAAATTATGAAAAGAGGATAGTATTTTATTAATATATTTTGAACTATTAAAATAATTTGTTTGTAATCCACTACCTACTCAAATGTCAGGAAAAAATGGACAATCTGCTATGATTGTCTCCAGCCTTGCGTTAGACATTTCGATGATACTTTCCTTAGGTATTTTGAGTTGTGAAAACTATGCACCGAGTGTAAGTTGCAACAACCCATTCCACGAGGTTGAATCATTGTAGATTGGTCATTTAATCTTGATAAATAAATTTAATGACAATTTTTGAAGCATTAAGGCATTGAAGCATTGTAGATTGCTCTTTTTTAATAAGATAATTTTTGAAGCATCTTTTTTAAACGTTAGTTTTTTTAAATTCAATTACTTTCATCATGCATTTCTATCATTAGAATCCATTGATATAATTCCCAACTCTGAGAAACCAATACTTTCGGAGATATACCGCCGTATTCACAAAGCATTCAATCTCCGTTAAGTCCTAACTGAGGTCCTCAGTTAAGGATAAATTAGGGATAATAAGGGACAATAAGGAATAAATGTGGTAAAACAGGCCTGTTTCACCACCGTTAAATAAATTAACTGAGGTTGCGATTCGAATTTATCCTTAACTGAGGACCTCAGTTAGGACTCATCGGAGATTCAAACACTTAACAATGCTTTGTGAATACGGCGGATAATTTGTCTGTTTGAACAAGAGCGCCAAAAAGCTCTTGTCCACAGGGCTTGAACCAATTTTTTTTGACGAAGATTATACCATTAAATTTTTAAACTTCATTTTTACTTCAACTCGATTGGATCTGTAGTTTTGAAATTGGCAAAGAGTAATTCCAAATCGGTGGATCTCCCAACCAACAGGGCGATTTTTTTTAATTAACGAACTTGAAGGATCCTCGACGTGAAACTCGATTAAATCTAAGTTCTTATTCTTCTCGAATAATTCGGTATAAATCACCATCATCTCTTTCTTTCCTGATTCATAGTTTGTTTTATGCTGTTCCATATTTCATTTCAACGTCTATTTAAACTAACTTCCCTTTCGATCGATCTCCAACGTTTCCATCCCCCATTCCTGCCATAGATAAGTTAATTGCTCCCAATGCAGGAAATCAAACCACTGAAATAATTTTCACGAAGTCAGATAGATGGGAAGAGGTTAAGATAGGGGGCGCTGCAGGTGAATCAGTCGAAAAGGCATTTCCGGATATGAGTTCGGTAACATATTTCACTGTAACACTTCAGAGAACGTTCGATTTAACCGCCACTATCTACGGGGAAGTGGGATATGGACGTGAGCTGTAATTATTATACCGCACTCGGGAATATATTCCGTTCGGAATGGAAGGGAAACAGCATGATCAACTTTAACTACCGCGATATCGGTGACAAAATGAAGCGTGAAGAGATTAGGAGATGCTCAGGCACCTGTGACTAAGCCGTTCTACATTTTAGTGGTGATAATAGTGGTGCCCATTCATCATATGAAATCAGAAATATCCACAATTTCGTCTTATGTGCATTAAAAACGGAAAAAAGTTTGCAGCCCTTCAAATCAGCAGGCATGGACTGTGTTTTTCCGGCCATGCTTCAGAAAGGTGCATAATATATTTTTGTTTATAAATGCCCCATGACTATTTTTGCGCGTATATTCTGGGGAACATCGCGTTATCATTTTGCACAAATTTTCGAATTTTCCGCCGAAAATGGTCTCAAACGATTGGGTTCGACTACCCGATGAAGAATTCGAGGTCAAATTTTATTCTGTCCGGCCGGCTGGCCGTCTGTTGCCACGATAACTGGAGAACGCAAAGAGATACGACGGACAAGTTACTTAAAGGGCATAATCGGCCCAATGGTTTAAGAGTAATGATTTTGTTTTCAACCAATACAAGTTCAATTGAATTGAAACTTGGTGAGTAGTTGAAAAATTCTGTGAAAATCATATCACTAGAAAGTTTTAAAAAAATTATCAAAAAATATTATTTATGTCACGATAGCCTGAGAACGGAAAGAGATAGTGACTTTTTTCAGGTAAGGTTGTGCATCTGAGTGAGACACTTGAGTTCGTTTATAGGCATAATTGGCAAAACGGTTTTGGAGTAATACCTAACTCAAATTTGGTTGTTATTTCCTCAATAACTCGAAAAATAAGCCGATTGAATTCAAACAAGGTTATTAGTTGTAGAATGCCAACGCAAACATTTTTGTGAAATTTCGTGAGGATCGTATCACTAGAACATTTATTAAAAATAATTGAAAAAAATTTCACATATCAGGCACTATTCGTCCGACATCGCTGAAATTTTGCGAGAGCCTTCAAAACATAACTATACTGCCAAGTTTCAAGTTCGAACACGATGGGATCTATATTGTTGGAAATCCAAGCAGCCTTGTGTTAGTTCAGTAGTTGGATGGGTGACCGTTTCCTCGATAACTTTCGAATGAAAGGAGATAGGAACTTGCAATTTTCAGGGTAGGTTGCACATCCCTATGCATATGCTATGCACATGGGAGAGTTGAGTTCATTTTTTGGCATAATCGGACCAACGGTTTCGGAGTTATACCCACCTGGAATATTATTTCCACGTTGACTCAAAAAATATAGACTCGATCGAATTGCTTGGTAACTAGTTGTAGAATATCGACATAAAGGCGTGTATAAAATGTTGTGAGAACCGTACCCCTTTTTTAAAAAAATACGAAATAAAAGCACCAACGTGAAATCAGGAACTTTGTCGCGTATGATCTATTGTCCATTCTCCTGTATTGGAGACACTTAATCGAATTTTTTCTTTGATAATCAGATTACCCATTGAATTCTAAATTGTTTTAATGTGTCACTTACATATTATTCTCAGAAAATTCGTGTGAAATCTGAAAATATCCTTTCAATTTTCTCAAATAGGGCTTCATTCCAAGGTTAATAGCTTGTTAATTTTTGCATGAAAACTCCTAATTTTCAAGCTTCTATCAGAAGATCAATTGAACATACTGGGTGTTTCTATTTCAATGTCAAAGTCAGTCATGACAAAAACCTCAAAACTCATTTCTTTCAAATGAGAACCAATTTTTTTTATTGGTCAGCTGGAATCTACTTTAACCAAATTGGTCCAAGCACTGGTCAGGAGCTTTTGCTCGTATGATCTATTGTCCATTCTCCTTTATTGGACACTCTTAATCGAATTTGCCATCGTTAATTCGAGTTAAGAGTGTCCGTCTGTCATTAAAATGGTACGAAATGTATTCATATTTTATAAAATCTGAGAAAACGGTCTTTACGTATAGTAAATTCGATGAAGAGTGTCCAATAGAGGTGAATAAAACATTATTAACAGTAATTTTGCCGGTTTAAGGTTAAATTTTAATTTTCTCCAGCTGTCTTGAAAAATTTTATATTTCAGAAACTTTGCTCGATCGACTTCGTACAAGGCTTACATAGATAATGGAAAGCACGCAAACGCTCCTGATTTCACGTCAGTGCTTGAACCAATTTCTTCTGAACGCCCAATACAAATTTTTTCGCGAATTACGTCTACGACTTTAAATCAAAATACCAAGATCGTCCCATTTTAAATTCGCATAAATAGATTCCTGTTTAAATCCATAACAAGAAGAGTGCTACAGTATCACAGATTTGTGAACTCAGAAAGCACCCCTGACACACGCTACGTTAATTTGACAATCCGATGAGTCAGCAGAATCTGGTGACAGCGTAGACCTACATCGATATCAGGAGGGCTTCGTCGGCATATCCGTTGACAGATGCTCCGGCAAACTAAGGTAATGATGTCTTTCATTTGTCTTCATTTGCTTAAATCCGCAAATACGACCCGACCACTTTGTTAGCTGAGATATTAGAAAACTGAGTCTGTACTCGACGCGAGACGTGAAGGCATCCATTTTGTGCAAAACCTGGCTGGGAAGAGCCTCCCTCTTTTTATTATCTTTGAAGAGTATGATGTATGACGTTCGATGATGGGGGTAAGCAGACTAACCAACATTGATAAGGGTGGAAGTGAACAAATTGATATACCAGATACAATGAAGAATTGCAAATGCAATCTGGTTTTGGTTTTGAGCCAACAGTGATGCTTAAGACTGGATGAGATGATGCCATTTTCTTTTATATACGAGAGCAATCAATTAAGCGCAATAATTACACGTAGAAAGTTGAATGCAAGTCTGGACAAGAATGTTTGAGAGATTATTGTTTTCTAGTGTTGACTTGTCTGAACGCAGATTTGTACGTCCATATACTATACAGGGTGATCCATAAATAGTTTCATGGTGAATAGATGGTACACAAGGTAGCCAAAAAACGACAATTAAATATGGTGTAAGGCTCTTTGTTTTTGAGACTCAGGACTTAAGAACTCAGATATTTTTGCTTTATGGTCTAATAAAACACCCTGTAAATGAAATATCAATTAGTCGTTATTAATATCTTCTGATTCTTCATAGATTCGAAAAGGCTTTTCATTAGAACAGCACACAAACCTTTAATTTTCTTTTTCTTAAAAAGTAATTAATGCTTTACATTTCAAACGCCATTTCCCCAAATATAGTGATGATACCCTCCTGAAATCAAATTAACAAAACAATAGTTAATTAAAATGATGATTTTGGCGCTCATGTTCCTCGGAACAGAGTGCTTATCAATTTGCCCAAATGTCTGTAATTTTCAAATATTTGACTGAAAACGGTCTCAAACGATTCGGTTCGACTCACTGATCAAGCAATCGTGGTCAAAATCGATTCTGTCCAGCTGGTTCGGCCAGCAGTTCCGGCCGTTAGCACGATAACTCACGAACGGAATGAGCTAGACAATTGACATTTTCACAGTACATACTATATTTCGAGTTATAAATGAAAATTGTATTTATATAGTGAGGATTTATAAACGAAAGTAATCATTAAAGGATACTGTGGGAGGTATACTCATTCTTGAATTACACAAAATAACTATCAACAAAATAATTCTAACGATTTTCACGTCTGACGAAGGAGTCTGATATAGACTCCGAAACGTTACGATATAGTTGTTTCTTCGTTGATGTTGTTTCGTTGTTGTTTGTTAGGCAACATTGTTCAATTGATTGCTTCTGATAAATATCCTGTGTTTCTTACGCAGAAGCAAATCACAAAATAATTAATTTATATTTTATAGATATTTTTCAGAGTTTGGGAGAGAAAACCCAGAAAAAAACCTTTCAATAATTTATAAACGAAGCTGATGTGGAACAGTTTCTGCAATACATTTGATTTTTCGAAATTTGGTATAAATAATGGTAAAAGTAAAAGGAAGAATGAGAAATTCTATGGAATTGTCAAATTTTATATCAATATGCTTGTTCTTTGGTACTGAACGAAGTGATTTATGTAACTAAAATCAGTTGAATCAGTTCGAAACAACATAGAATAACTTGATTCACAATTTTGTCAGTGAATAAGAAATTTCAAAAATGTGTATCTTCTTAAATAGGTATAGGTTACCTAAAGTGGATATCAAAACTAATCAATTTGTTTTGCAAAACTGCATCCTCGAAAAAATTTACGAAAAATTGGAGATCGACTCTAAGGTTAGTAATTACCAAAGTATCGAATATAATAACGTTAATTCTGTCATCGATATGAAGTACCCTGGTAGTTTAATAGATTGGGATTAGAAGGATACTCTCTAGAACAGTGAGTAGGTATCACTTTTAATATAACAAAAAATTGCAGTCTTGGGTGAATTCAGTACCAGGATCGGTGACAGCTCTTTCTATGAATTTGAATAAGCCTGTCAAATCAGACTGACCCGGGGAAACTCCTACCTGGTAACTGAGCAGGATATATGAGGTTATTGGATCAACTGGACTCAAACTTCTTGGCCAAAGCCTAATATGTAATGCCAACCATATTCGATTTCGAAACACCCTTTGCAACGGTCATCAGAGACCGTCTGAGTGCGGTTGGACAAAAAGTCATCCATTTGGTATACGGATAGATCAAAATCAGAAAGGTGTGCAGGTATTGCGGTATATGGTCCGAAACTGTGTTTATGTGCCCATAGGACATGAGCCCTCTATATTATAGTCAATGACACTTGCTGTCCATATTTGAGCTCCAGAGTGTCTGAAACAGAACCTCAAGGGGGCGTACATTTATAATATGCCTGCAATCACCCATTCAAGGTACCCTACTCTCCTGGGAATGCCGGAATACCATAAAGCAACTGGCCAGAGGCTATCAGGTGGCTCTTCTATGGGTGCCAAGACACTGTGGTATGGAGGCTCTGTGGATCGGAAAAAGAAACTGCCGAACACATAGTTTGCAAATGCCCAGAGCTTGCCGGCCTAAGAATTTTACATAATGGTGAGGCAATTCTAAAACCTCGCGACGTGATACTCAAGGCTCCTAAGGGTCTCATCAGACATGTTAACACAATTAACAATGTCCTTATGATTGAATAAGTTGGGTAATATAACAGAAGGTCGTATCGGTTGCCGTTCCGAAGGGCTGGACCAAGCCTCATAACCCGGTTCTAATAATAAGCAGACTGACCTACCTTCAACGCTTTTCCAACTTTTCTAATACTCAATTTTCCTACTTTCCCGAAGATCGCAGAGTTTGATCGATTGGCAGATACGAACGTGAAATGCACATTTTCCGTCATCGATTGAGCGTGGTTCCAACCAAGTGCTCGTTTTACCTATATAATTCAATTTTCTGCTACCCGAAGGAAATAGAATTACCTCACCCAGAATTTGAACTTTTAAAGAGCTACGACGCTTTTTCATTCGAAAGCTTTTATCAATTGGAGGAGGGGGAAAGGATGGAGCCAGAGACCCGTCTCTTGAGCGGCAAACATTATTTGGAATTTGTGTTATTATTTTTTGCCCTGCAATGTCAAGGGAGTAGGTGCTCTTTTGACCATTATTATTAAGAGAATTTCGCTGGATGAATCTTCAGAATGAATTAATCTTTTTGTGCAAGTTCTCTTACAAGATCCCTAAGCACTAGGGTGAATACAGATGAGGGAAGTGGAAATGGACGAGAACGGTATTATTTTTGCGCGCATCTTATACGGAACAGTGTACTATCATTTTGTCCAAATGTCTGTAATTTTCAATTTTTTTGCTGAAAATGATCTCAAGCGATTGAATTCGACCCACTATGAAGAATTCGAGGTCAAATTAGATTCTGTCCGGCCAGCCATCCGTTGTCATGATGACTTTCGAACGGAAAGAGATAACGGTCACAACCGTATACGACGATTCGGTTCCTCGGATTACATAAAAAAACCGAATAATAATTACTAGACGTGGAATTACCAAAACATTCATGTTTGGGCACACGAGTATCCTCGAGATATTCGGCCTAGTTCCATTCAAAATGAGTTTTTCGTTTTGTTTGGTTGGCCGTTATTAACAATTTTGTTTGTGGTACACATCCCCCCCCCCCACCCCTTAGGGGCCCGTCCCCGGTAAAGGTTATTCCGTCCGTACAACTGCCCATTTGCAAGAAACCCAGAACAGAACATCAAAACTTGTTTTCGGAAATTCAGACTTATCTATTATTAAAAAAATGGTTCAAGTACTGACGTGAAATCAGGAGCTTTTGCGCATATGTTCTATTGTCCATTCTCCTGTATTGGACACTTTTAATCGAATTTACCATGGTAAATTCGATTAATCGAATTTCACCTCCCTACCTCATTTCGATCGAAAGTTATCGAGGCAACACAGGCTTTATCGTTTTGGCCAAATGTCTGTAATTTTCGATATTTTTGTCGAGAATGGTCTCAAACGACTAGTTTCAACTCACTGATGAAGAATTCGAGGTCAAATTTGATTCTGTCCGGCCATTGCCTCGATAACTTGAGAACGGAAAGAGATAGCGACTTGAAATTTTCAGTGTAGGTGGTGCATCCCAACATGAGAGATGAGTTCGTTAATGGGCATAATCGGCCCGACGGTTTCCGAGTAACAATTTTGTTTTCAACCATTACTGATTTGATCAAATCGAAACTTGGTGAGTAGTTGTAGTATACAAACCTAAGTACGTTTGTGAAATTTTGTGAGAATCGTATCCCTAGAAAATTTCAAAATAAGTATCAAAAAATATTATTTATGTCACGATAACCTGAGAACGGAAATAGATAGCGACTTGAAAATTTCAGGTTAGGTCTATCTTCGTAACGAATCTTCATGCATGAATCATATTAAAAGCATAATAATCAGTGTAAAAAATTAACAAAAACTTGCTTATACAGGATTGAAAAATTTGCATAAACAAAAAAGTTATAATTGAAAGGTTTTTTTTGGGTTTTCTCTCGCAAACTCTCAAAAATATCTATAAAATAAAAATTAATTATTTTGTGATTTGCTTTTGCGTAAGAAACACAGGATATTTGTCAGAAGCAATCAATTGAAGAATGCTGCCTAACAAACAACAACGAAACAACATCAACGAAGAAACAACTATATCGTAACGTTTCGGAGTCTATATCAGACTCATTGAGCTTCTGACGAAGGAGTCTGATATAGACTCCGAAACGTTACGATATAGTTGTTTCTTCGTTGATGTTGTTTCGTTGTTGTTTGTTAGGCAACATTGTTCAATTGATTGCTTCTGACAAATATCCTGTGTTTCTTACGCAAAAGAAAATCACAAAATAATTAATTTTTATTTTATAGATATTTTTCAGAGTTTGGGAGAGAAAACCCAAAAAAAAACCTTTCAATAATGAGTGTACCTCCCACAGTATCCTTTAATGATTACTTAAAAAAGTTATAGATTGTATTTTTGGAAAAGTTTGAAATCAGCCTGTATCTCGAAAACGATCAGCGATATCGAAATAATTTTTTTGGCATTTGATTCGTCTTCCAAATCGAGATCGAAAAAGTGAACTTCGTTTTCTCCTAACGTTTCTAGATTACGAGAATTCATCAATGGACATCGAATTTGGGACACCCTGTACAAAAGTTTTTCTTACATAATCGAAGTTTTTTCCTTTCTTCTGATGCTATTTATTTCATTATATAACGTTCTTCATTCTTTGATACGTCCCGTATCTCCCTTGCTCCAAACATTCGTGCGCCGACAAAAAATCTCCAAATCCTAGATACGAAAAAGGAAAAGCGCCATGAAATGTTGGATCCGAATTCAATCCCACTCCTCAGATTGTGAATTTCGCATCATGTGGAGTTAACTGGGTCACCCACGAGGCGAATTAGGAAAATCCAGTCGAGTGGAAATCCCTCCAGCCTTCATTTTATTTAAATAATCCATTTATTACGGCGGAAAGTCTACCTCCGTTATATTTTCAATTAGGTGGGGCCCGTCTGAAAGGGATGAACGGATGAGGTTTTTCAGAAATATCATCAGGAATCAACTTTGCCTTAGGAGTCTGTGCGAAATAGTGGACATTTTTTGTCTCGCTCCTCTTTAAGCTATCTGGAATAGATTTCGGTTGCATGTTATGGACTTGTGAACAATTTATACAACGGTGTTGTAGTTTCAAAATAAGAGTTATTTTTCGTAAACAATAGATATTGGTCAGAATCAATATACAGGATGGGCCTCAGTCGATGTTACCCTGGACTTTTAAGGATAACGGGAGGTACAATTTTATTGAAAATTTGGTTCCTTGGCTAGGAACCACTGCTTCATCGATCTAGAATATTTTCAGCGCTGCGGGTTGCCGCTTATATCAAAAATTGGTTCAAGCCCTGTGGACCGGAGCTTTCTGGCGCTCTAGTTCAAACAGACACATTATATCTCCGAAAGTGTATACTATAAGGTAAAATTGGTTCCAGCCCTGTGGATAGGAGCTTTAGAGCTCTTATTCAAACTTTGACACATTATATCTCCGAAAGTATTGGTTTCTCAGAGTTGGGAATTATATCAATGTATTCTTATGATTGAACTGCATCATAACGGAAATTCAATTCAAATAATAGTTTATTTATCAAGATTAAATGAGCAATCTGAGAATGAGAACTGCACCATGGAAGAAATCAAATTAAAATAGCTGAAATGAATTTGACTCTCTCTTATAGAACAAGATGACATGTACGAGTATGAACACAGATCATATAATGAAGCTTAGATAGAATAATGATAACATTCTGTGAAAACATAGAAGTACGATTCATTATTGAAATTTCGAAAAATCATATCTCCGAAAGTATTAGCTTGTTGGGGTTGAAAATTATATCAATGGATTTTTATGGTGAAACTGCATCTTAAGTGAAAATTGAATTTGAAATTTGTTACTAAAAAAAAATGGTTTCGTTACTCCGAAACCATCTGGCCTATTTTGCCCAATAACGGACTCAACTGAGATATTCATCTCCCTAACCTACTCTGAAAATTTCAACTGCCTAGCTCATTCCATTCGAGAGTTATTGTAAAAAAATTTTTTTTAATTTTCAAAAATTTTTTTTTACACTTTGCGGTAAACTGGTTTTTACAAAACTTCACATACGTATGAAGGCCATGATTCTACAATTTGATGCTAAATTTCAGATAGATCGAGTGATCGGTTCGGAAATATTCATAAGAAATGTTTTTACTAAAATCGGCCATAACTCCGAAACCTCTCGATTGATTTTGCCCATTAACGAACTTAACCGAGATATTTACGTTCCAAACACACCTTGCAAATTTCAATCCTCTAACTCCTTTCGTTCGAGAGTAATCGTGCCTACGGCCAGCCGGACAGAATCGATTTCGACCTCGGATTCTTGATCCTGAGTCGAGCCAAATCGTTTGAGACCATTTTCAGCCAAAAATTCGAAAATTACAGACATTTGGGCAAATTGATAAGCACTCAGTTCCGAGGAACTAGAGCGCCAAAAAGTACTAACAACTTTGATATTTCAAATGGAACTCCCTATATATTATTGATTTTTTCGATTTGCCGCGGCATCCAGATTAATTCTGTATCAGCAACTTTATCGTCCCTATCTCTAGCGGTTTTCGAGTAATTAATTGAATCACTTCCTTTTCTGTGCACAACATAGCTTCACTTCAATCTTCATTACTTCGTTACCTGGAATCCTAAAATGCCGAAATTTCGGGTATGGATTAACAATATCCCGTGTATCATTTAAGTCTCATGACATATGTCTTTAATCATACAGGGTTGTTCAAAATCTGAGGCTTTTTCGATACATATTTAAACGATAAAAAAAAAATATTTTTTCAAATAAAATGACCTGTATAAAGTAAGATGTATTGAAAGGGAATCAATCAAACGATATAACATGCTCCTATACCTGAATTGTATAGTTTTCAAATTAAAAGCAAGTTTTCATGCCAATAGGAAGATTATGGTACATTTTGTATTAGGTATCCATGAAATGGCATAGAACATCTAAATTATTATAATTAGACAACCGATTGTAAAGTATTGAATTTGTAAACGGAGATTTTATCAAAAAACGATTCAAATGGAAGGCAATAATTATACAATTTTGATGAAATTGTTTATTCTTCATGCTCAATGCGATCAAATTGTAGCAAGAACATGAGGAATGTTTAAAGAGAAGTATCCTGACTCATGGACAAGAGAAAATTTGTAAGATTGTAGAATAATTCCATTTTTATATAACAGAACTTAAAGTGGGACTAACACTGGCGAAGCTTATAACTTCAAGAGAAGATAACATTTAAAATGAATTAACTTATTTTAGCGCAAATCCTCCTACTTTCACCAGAATATTCTGCATGATCTTGCTTCAATTTGATCGCATTGACCGTGAAGAATAAACAGTTTCATCAGAACTTCATTTGTATTGTAATTATTGCCTTCCATTTGGATGATTTTTCAATAAAATCCCAATTGTTAAATTATCATCATCTAGATGCTCTATGAAATGGCTTTAACCGCCGTATTCACAAAGCATTCAAGTCCTAACTGAGGTCCTCAGCTAAGGTTTAATAAGAATCGCAACCTCAATTAACGTATTCAACGGCGGGGAATGAGGCCTGTTTCACGTTAATTTTCACGTTAACTGAGGTTGCGATTCTTATTTATCCTTAACTGAGGACCTCAGTTAGGACTTAACGGAGATTGAATGCTTTGTGAATACCGCGGTATAACTTGGTTTCAATTCGAAAATCTTTCAATTTACGTATAGGAACATGTTATAGCGTTTCAAAGGAAAGCCATGTTGCTTAAAAAACAACAACCAAACAACATGAACGATAAAACAACTATTCTGTAACTTTGCGGCGACTAAATCACACACTTTCATCAGACACCAAGCGATAATTTTCAGAATTAATTTTTTTTGACAGTTATTCTGAAATTTACCACATTGATAGTCTCTGAAAAAAACATAGCCACACTTTACATAGACATTTCCAAGTTTTAACTCTTTCTTCAACAAATTCAACCAAATATAGTCAATTCCAATTGAGCAACTTGCAAAATTGTTTTCTCTGTTCCCTTTTATGTCATCAGACTCTGTCATCAGAATCATTGTTCCACTCCAATGCATCATGTGATGTCCATTTATTGTACAGGGTGACCAGATTTCGATTGTTTAGCACTAAAATTATTAACATAGTAGATAAACCATAAAATTGATAGGTACTTCCCGATCTCATTTTTTGAGAAAAGAAGAAAGGTGAAAACCGCAGGTCGCTGTGACCTTTAGTTTTTCAGCTACAGGGTGTAGCCAGCTGGTGATTTCACGAAATGCTGTAATCGAAAATTGAAGTTTCATGATCTGTGTTCATACATGTCATCATGGTCATTTCAATTACAGGTAAGAGACATGTGAAACAAAGTATGATTGAATGCAAAATGAACAATGAAATAACATCAGCTATCGTAGGTAGCTCTCGGATAATCCATATGATGATGGAAATAGGTTTATACTTTGGTAAGTTAATCAAATTGGGTTCAGAATATCTTCAGTAAAAGCAAAACTGGATTATTGGCTACGTTTTAATTGATAAGTTCGTTATTGGGTAGAAGCGGTCTGGTGGTTTCGGATTAATAATTTTTGGCACTCTTGTTGAATTTAATTTCTTTTATGATGCAGTTCTATCATAAGAATCCATTGATATCATTCCCAACTCTGAGAAACCAATACTTTCGGAGTCAAAGTTTGACAAAGTCAAAGTTTCAACAAGAGCGCCAAAGCTCCTGGCTACTTTTTCAACTTTTTGAATACTATCCACTGCAGAAGGGATTAGAAGGGTTTTTTCTTGCTGGTTCTGAAAGTATATTTTGTGACAGTATCGTGAAAAATAATATAAGAAATATATCCATCCATCTTTTTTACTCAATGTGAACAAAGTTTGACGAACAATTAATTCAGCAGCACAAATTGAATTCTCCCTAGAAATATTTAGAGAAAGACTTGACGCGGGAGAATTTTCTGCAACCTACTGCATTAATTGACCTGAGATCATAAAATCCGATGAGATGAACTTTTATGCATGAAATTTTCGCCAGCACATTTACATTTATTATACAGTGTTGGAACAGTGGAGATGAGTCCTTGTTTTTTAATCCGTTTAGTTCGCTATGTTCCATGCTGAGTCGGGTATTATAAAATTCAATATCGAAAAGATGTCTCGAAACTTCGGTTCAATCAAACTTATCGCGCCTTGCAACTATAATTTGAAATGTTCGCCGGAAAGTTTTGGGGAAGTAGGGAACAAAATAAATGTAACTTTTCCGAGGCATATTTGTCGATTATTGATTTCTGTATCATGGTAGAAGTTATGAAGAACTATTTTCTTTATGATGCAGTGGGCCATAATTTCTTCCAAAAACATTCACCAAACTCTATTGTCATTTGTCGAATTTAATATGGTTTATTTCGTGATAAGATTGAATGGAAATAATTGGTGAAAGCAACTAAATCATGGAAACAAACGAAATGAAATGTTATGTTAATCAAAAATTTCCCTCTATGCATTAGGTTTCATTAAGGTGTATTAGCATCATACATTAATTTCACTCTTGCCCACTACAAATTCTGTTGTAATTTTCATATATTTTGGAAACGATCTTCCCATCTTCAGAGATGAAACCTTAGTATATAGGCTGTTAGGTTTTCAAACAGAAATAAATGAATACTTGAAGTTAGTCTCACTTTGAATGGAGCGAAATATCAATTATTTTGACTATTAAATTATAAACTTTCATTCGGTAAAGCCATGGGAATTTCTCTAACTTGGAGAAGATGGGGAAATCCATATTCAGGAAAGAAATTCCCATCAATCTTTCAATTTCAGCCAATTTTGTAAACAATTTCAATATTTACTAGAAATAACACTCACGAGAAGACAGGTTTTTTAGCTGAGGTTTTTTCATAAGCTCTTCTATCATGCGTTTGATTATATGGTACCCCATTACATTAATCTCTGCTAACACTTATGAAGCACTGAAACAAATATATATATATATATATATATATGGGTAACACTCTTTTCCCCTTTTTTGGTTAAGTTATTCCTCAGCTGTATATTGTTGTAGGGCGTAACGTTGCACTGCGACCTTAAGGTCTATTGTGCCACCCCGTCAGAGCTGTTGATGTCATCGCCATCTACAGCTCACCTTCCAGTTCCCGAGTTCTCATGAACTTCAGTATCTGGGATGGCTTCAAGGAGGCTACGTCTTCGCTACGGCAGATTTCTTGCCCAAAGCATTCCTTGCGTTGGTTTAAGATGGCGAGACATTCCGTTGATAATCAGGAGTTTCATCCTCCTCCCCACAGAATCTGCACTCGTCAGGTTCAGCTAGCCCTAATCTCATCATATGCTTCCTAAGGCGGCAGTGCCCCGTGACGAAACCAGTGACGAGGTGCAGCGTGTTCTTACTGAGGTCCAAATATTTCTTGGATCTGACAGTATCAAAGTTCCGGAGGAATTTCATTAGTGGTACATTCCGGGGAGAGATCTCTAGATAATACCTCTTTCAGTTTCTTCTCTCATCCGAAATTGACTTTTGTAGGTGTATCTACCAACCCCACAGTAGAGTTCCGGGCCAATAAAGGGGGTTTGTGCTACTTTCTTGGCAAGTGTCTGGGCCTCCTCATTTCCTGTGATTCCTGCATTACCAGGAACCCAGACCAAGGACACCCTGTTGCTCTTGTCTACTTCATTGAGTTTTCTTCGGCACTCCAATATTAGCTTAGACTTGATAACATGGAAGCTCAGAGCTTTAATAGCAGCTCCACTGTCAGAGTGGATTGCTATGCCACATCTCTGATAGTTTCTTTCTAGGTTCATTCCCACGCATCTTTCTATTGCAAGTCCTTCTGCCTGAAAGATGCTTGGATAGGAGCCTAGCGACAGTGAACATTTGGTGCCTGACCCATATACTCCAGCGCCAGCTCCTGTAGTGGTTTTTGAACAGTCTGTGTACCATTTAATGGCATTTCTTTTAAGAAATTGGGTAGTGGATTTCCTGTCCCAGTCTTCTTTCCTACCGAGCATCGTAGTGAAGTTTTTTTCAATGCTTACTTTCTTGATCATTTCGTCACTAGGAAGGTTGGCTGATGAAATGTACCTGGTAAGAGAGAACCAGGCGCTCTGTTTTTTAATACTCTCATTACCTGTTTCTTTCCTAGATATTCTGAGAATGGCTTCATGGGCCATTTTCTCTATCACTAGTTGAATTTGTGTGCGATTTGTGATAATCTCAATCTCCCTGATAGGACAGGTTCTCATAGCTCCAGTGATACACACACATGCCAGCCTTTGTATTTTGTCGAGGGATTTCCTTGTACTATTCTGGCTCATTTTTGAGTACCAGACTACTGCCCCATACGTAATTATGGGTCAATCATGACATACATCTATTGCAGTATCTTAAGGTTGCTGCCCCAAGTCTTACCAGCTAGATTCCTGCACACCATAAAAGCATTTGTTGCTTTGCTAGCAGTGATTTCAACATACCCATTCCACCGAAGTTTACCATTCAGTGTCACCCCTAGATATTTAAAAGAGGGATCTCACAGCTGGAAGAATCACTGTGGTCTTGTTCAGATTTATGCTGAGCCCCACTGACAAGCACTACCGCTCGATAATTCTAAAGCCCTCAGGTAGTAAGTTACACAAGGTGCCCCCGAATATACCTCTGACCATTAGGACTATGTCATCGGCATAGCCGAGATCCGCTTCTAGGAGCTCGTCCACTTCTAGGCTCCACAGAAGGGGATACGTTACTCCCCCCACGAGTGGCTTTGACAGAAGTGTTCTTATTTCCCACCTGTGCCTCAGCTATCCTCGTGGACAATACCTCATACATCCATTTTAAAATGGTTTCATTCACTCCTCGCCTTTCAAGTGCATCTTTAACAGACACATGTGTTGTGTTCTCAGAGGCCCCATGCCATTCTTCTATTTGAAATTTTCTAAGGGTACTTCAAATTTCATCAGCTCTCAGCATCTGTATCACATTGGTGTAGTGAATGCAATTCATTATTTAAACATATTATATTTTTTGAAATCTTACCGAGTCTGATATTTATATCTGATTCAGCTGTTGCCTGGTCACTTAAAACAGCCAGTATACATATTCCTCATCAACAGATTATTTAATAAGAATGGAAACTTCAAGAGATAACAATTTAGTTAGCACCGGGAAAAAATAATATTCCATATATTTCCAAAAATATAAACCCAACTGCAAACACAAATTTCCGAAAAAAAACTGGTTTTTGGCTGAGAATAGCCTCAAACGATTAGTTTCGTCTCAAATACATATCCTTCACTGTTCGGTCAAAAATAAACAGTGCTGTATCTGTGGTGGCCCAAAGACCCACTCAAAAACATACATTTACTGTTGGGTCAAAAATAACAAGTGCTGTGTTTGTGGTGGCATAAGAACCCATTTGAATACATAGATTCACACTTAAGTCGAAAATAAACTGTGCTTTGTTTGTTGTGGTGTAAAGACACAAATCCGCTCAATCGTACAGTTTTGATATGACATCAGAAACACCTGTATGGAAGTGGCTTATTTTCAATAATTTATTCCGACAATTATTCCCATGATATGAATGATTCATATCCAAATCGTACGGTTGTGCCACGAGGAACTATGAATTGACATTTTATTAAAAACACCCTGTATAGCAGCAATTTTTTTACTATCTAATAATATAGGAAAATACTAACGTAATTTTATGAAAATATCGACTTAATTCCGTCCATAACCCTTTTCCCAGAATAATTCTGATCGAATTGGAAAGAAAATTGAAAAAGGTAAATAATTTCGGTGACGGGAATCGATTCCGTTACCTATTTGCTTTACCACTAGGCCAGAGAAGCTGTACATAATTAATGTAAATTCCGTAACTTGAACCTAAGTATGTTATTACACACCTTTGATACCTTGTTCTCTCTCAGAAAAACATCATGTTACATATTATTCGATCAAGTTCAAAACGAAAACTTGGGTGTAAAAAAAGTGTTCAGGTGCTGCGTTGACGGGAAACATTGAAAAACTTGACGAAAATGAAAACATAATTTTATTTCGAGTAGAACGGTACTTTACCAAGTTATGACTGACCACCCTTCCCGGGTGATCCTATTTGATACCTGCTAATGGGTTCATGGACCTGCCCTGCTAAGGTTTATATCTGAGTGAAGGGAAATGTTATTCTCCCTGATTTCGATACCGGGAATTTTTCTGACACTAGAGGAAGTTGATAGGATATCGGGAATTAGAAAGTTGAGGGTCGAATCCATGAATCCATTGTTACAAATGTGCAGATATCTCTGGTCTGAGTCTAGAGATGACAAACCCGGTCCGACCCAGGTACTATGTCGAATGGCTCTTGTCACCAAAGTTACATATCATAGACAATATATATCAATTCTCACTACGCATTGAACGAATGTTATTACTGGCGTATCAAAAACTGTTAACAACTTCGTCGGTCGAGTATAAAATCAGTGGACGATTTCATGAAAAAAACTCACAGAATTGAAATAGAAAATTCAATTATAAATCAGCTGCTTCTGGAAATTTTAAATTCGCTCACTCCATTGCTGAGATATGAATTTTAAACCGAAAAATTCCTTAGCGCCAAATTTCCGCTAAGGCAGTCTAACGCAGGAAATTTCGCCTGAACTCAAGTCATTTTAAATAATTGAGAACGAACCTTAATAACCAAAAAGCCACTCCTGACCAGGTTGCTTATGCTGGAGCGAAATTCACTGCAGCAGTTTACTCAGGCAACATAGGACAATCTCTCAACAAACTGATATTCCAACTCTTCCAGATGGCCCTCTGGAACTAAGCGAACACTTTCAACTAAGCGTCGTTGTTCCCCACTGAACTGCCACAATTCCCTCATGATTGTATGACCCATATGAATAACTACCTGTTAATTGTAAATTGCAAAGACCTTTTTATTAATTATGAATATTTACTTTGATATAATGAGCAACTCCTTAATATTCTTTTCCCTGTTTTATTTTCTGGGATCATCTGGTAAGTCATTAATGATTGATGGTTACCTCGTAATCAGAGCTTGATATAATGATTTCTTGAGTTGTTGACTAAATTCCATGTTTCTTGAAAAACAATGCATGAAAGTGAGGAGTTTTGTGTTCAGACGAAGTTTCCTGCGTTGGACTGCCCTAGCATCTGATTTGCAATTAAATTTCCTACAAGTTTAGTTTCACTACATTTTTCAATCGGTGTAGTCCTGTTCGACCTAAAAGCGTTAGAAGTTGAGGGTCGTCAACTTTTGAGCTAAGTTTGTAAAAATTGCTCATCTTTGTCGGGTGATTGCGGCTGAACTGCTAAACTGATTTCGATGTTTTGAACGCTATTAGACGCTAAATGTAATGTTCTTTTAAAATAAGTGAATCCATTCTTCTGTATTGGACACCCTTAATCGAATTTACCATGGTAAATTATGTTGTCCATTCTCCTGTATTGGACACTCAATTTGAATTAACCATGGTAAATTCGAATTAAGAGTGTCTGTTCTAGGGGTACGGTTCTTAAAATTTATTTTTCTTAATTTTTTTCAAATTTTCTAGGGGTACGGTTCTTACAAAATTTTAAACACGTCTTTATGTTGATTTTCTACTACTAGTTACCAAGCTTCAATTCGATCGAATATTTAATTTTTGAGTTATCAAGGAAATAATATTCCTGGTGGGTATAACTCGGAAACCGTTAGACCGATTATGCCCAAAAACGAACTCAACTCTCCCATTCGGATACGCAACCTATCCTGAAAATTGCAAGTCCCTATCTCCTTTCGTTCGAAAGTTATCGAGGCAACGAATCTCCAACAATATTTAACCGATCATGTTAAAACTTGAAACTTGGCACTAGAGTTAGGTTCTAAAAGCTCTTGCAAAATTTCAGCAATTTCAGACGAATAGTTACTGATATATAGAATTTTTTTTTTATTTTCAATGATTTATTAAAAATTTTCTACAAATGCTATCCTCACCAAATTTTGCAAGAATTTTCGCGTTGGCATTCTACAACTAATAACCATGTTTGAATTCAATCGGTTTAGTATTTTTCGAGTTAATGAGGAACAAAAAACCAACCAAATTTCAGAAAATTTCAGATGGCTATAACTCTAAAACCGTTCGGTCGATTATGCTCATAAAACTCAAATGTCGCATTCAGATGCACAACCTAACCTGAAATTTTCAAGCCTGAGAACGGAAAGAGATAGCTTTCCGTTCTCAGGTTATCGTGACAACAAAAATATCTATTAATAATTTTCTAGCGATACGATTCTCACAAAATTTCACAAACGTGCTTAGGTTTTTATTCTACAACTATTCACCGAGTCTCAATTCGATCGGATCTATATTGGTTGAAAACAAAATTATTACTAGGAAACCACTGGGCCGATTATGCCCATTAACGAACTTGTCCGTCGTATTGAGATGCGCCACCTACCCTGAAAATTTCAAGTCGCTAGCTCTTTCCGTTCTCAAGTTATCGTAGCAAGGGCCGGACGGCCGGACAGAATCAAATTTGAGCTCGAATTCTTCATTGGGGAGTCGAACCAAATCGTTTGAGACCATTTTCGTAAAAAAATTCGAAAGTTACAGATATTTGGGCAAAATGATAACGCGATGTTCCCCATAACATACGCGCAAAAAGTGCGAATATTTCGCGGTTTTTAGGCTCTCTAATCTGAAGCACAACCTAGAAATCGTCGCAAACTCAGATACTTGTTATTCAAGACCCCCAAAAGGAGTTAATACGATTTCCAACTCCAATTTTTAGGGACTAGAGCATTAATCTGCTTGAGCAGTTATACTATTTCTTCAGATTTTCCTGAATCTTCTGCTCTCCTTGAAACAAACTACCAGAGAAACATAACTGATTCCCGATAAGCACCAACCTCTAAAATTTTTCATATTGGATGACGTTGTTCCAAAATGGTATCACTTACTTATCCAAACAACTCGCTCGGAAATTTCCAATTTAAAATCATCGTTTTGTTCCTAGCATAATCTTCCTACAAATTCAATTAACTTTTTTTGCTTCATACATTAAACCGAAAATTTCTCACCTCACGAACCAGAGTACATAACATCCTTGGTTACTTTAATAATAATAACACGAGTTATAATTATAGTGGCGCGGAATAAACCCTTTTTCGATTAATTACAACTTTCCTTAATCCATAAAATGCGTGCGGCAGCGAAACTTTGGGTTTTGCGGTTCTCCAAGTAACCCAGAATAGCATTTTTCACTCGACCACGCTGGCTGAATTGATCGGGCTTACTGGATAAGTTTACCAACTCTGCGAGTTTTTGGAGTTCTTTTCTATACGGGTGAGTCCTTAAGTTGTGCATTAATTTTAACCATAGATTCCTCTCATCAAATAAAACACCTTTTTGCGCGTATGTTCTGGGGAACATCGCGTTATCATTTTGCCCAAATGTCTGTAACTTTCGATTTTTTTGACGAAAATGGTCTCAAACGATTTAGTTCGACTCCCCAATGAAGAATTCGAGGTCAAATTTGATTCCGTCCGGCCGGCCGTCCGGCCGTTGCCACGATAACTTGAGAACGGAACGAGCTAGCGACTTGAAATTTTCAGGGTAGGTGGCGCATCCCAATACGACGGACAAGTTCGTTAATGGGCATAATCGACCCAAAGGTTTCCGTGTAATAATTTTGTTTTCAGCCAATATAAATCCGATCGAATTGAAACTTGGCGATTAGTTGTAGAATATGAACCTAAGCACGTTTGTGAAATTTTGTGCGAATCGTATGGCTAGAAAATCATTAAAAAATTATTAAAAAATATTTCTGTTGTCACGATAACTTAATATATAACATAATCGGCCAAACGGTTTTAGAGTTATAGCGATCTGAAATTTGGTTGTTTTTTCTCCTCAATAACTCGAAAAATACTAAACCGATTGAATTGAAACATTGTTATTAGTTGTAGAATGCCAACGCGAAATTTCTTGCAAAATTTCGTGAGGATAGTATTTTTTGTAGACCATTTTTAAGAAATCATTGAAAATTAAAAAAAAAAATTCTATATATCAGTAACTATTCGTCTGAAATTGCTGAAATTTTCAAGAGCCTTTAGAACCCAACTCTACTGCCAACTTTTAACTTTTAACACGATCGGTTAATTATTGTTGGAGATTCGAGCAGCCTTGTGTGAGTTCAGTAGATGCATGACTGTTGCCTCGATAACTTTCGAACAAAAGGAGATAGGGACTTGCAATTTTCAGGGTTGGTTGCGTATCCAATTGGAGAGTTAAGTTCGTTTTCGGGCATAATCGGTTTAACGGTTTCCGAGTTATACCCACCTGGAATATTATTTCCTTGATAAGTCAAAAAATTAAGATTCGATAGAATTGGTGCTTGGTAACTATTAGTAGGAAATCAACATAAAGACGTGTTTAAAATGTTTCAACAACCGTACCCCTAGAAAATTTGAAAAAAATGACGAAAAAAATTTTTTGTATGAACCGTACCCCAAGAAAATTTCCAAAAATTACGAAAAAAAAAATTCGTTCAAGCACTGACGTGAAGTCAGGAGCATTTGATCGTATGTTCTATTGTCCATTCTCCTGTATTGGATACCCTTAATCGAATTTACCATGGTAAAGTATGTTGTCCATTCTACTGTATTGGACACTTAATTCGAATTTACCATGGTAAATTCGAATTAAGAGTGTCCAATACATACGTGTACAATAACTTGCTGTGGACTTATCGCAAATCAAAGCAAACATGCCTTTTTTGACTTTGATAATAATCAATAAGTCGGGAAATAAAGAATATACAGGAAATCGAAGTAGAGATCTGAAAACATTCGAAACATTCCTTATAAGAAGCTATTAGTAGCTTATGATGAAAACATATTTTCGAAGTGATAATTTTGATTGAAAGATATATAAAAATTGGCATATTTAAGGATATTGGGATAACCTGGTATAACTTTAAATAAAATTGATGAACGAAGGATATCGTCAGTAACTTTTCAAACTTGAATTGTCTCAGAAAAACTCTGGAAATTTCGAGTAACTGGAGTGGGAAATTTTTCGAATATTATTAATTTTTCTTATGATAAGATTTTATTTTTGGAGATAATACTCATTTCATGTATCGAGATCATCAATTGTTAAAAAAAACCAGAACTTTTTTTTTTGGGATAAATTTTTTATATATTTTTTTCTCAACGTCTTGAAAATGCTTCATTATCATTCTTTTGACTGCTGCAAATGCCTTAATTTCATATGGCATTTTAAACATTCATTGAAAAACTGATATAACTTCCCCTCGAAGGATTCCGGATTTCATTGTCACAAAACTTGAATTTCCTATTATTCTTCCAGTCTGAATCCTCGACGTGAGCTTTCCGTACAGTGAATTACAGTTTTTCTCGAAAATTACTTTTTGACATACCCCCGTAGACACCTATCTGCGAAAAAAAAATATATTTTTCTCCAGTCTTCATGAATTATAATGCCAGATTTCATGACAATAAATGAGGGTTTCACCAGAAAAAATTATTGGTTCAAATTGATTTTGTTATTTATATAATTACCAAATAACAGAGTAACAGTCAAAGAATATTTTGTGAAATTTTAAGTGATGAGCCATTGAAAGCAAATCTCCGTAGACATCTAAAAAAAAGTTTCATTGCAGTGCACCTCATAACTTATCATTGGATCATCTGAAATAAAACTAGAGCGCCAAAAAACAAAATCATTTCATTATTTGATAAGTTTCTACTGTTTACAGCACGTAGAAGTACCGATTTTTCCTCAAAAATGTCTCAAATTTTGTTATATTAAAATGCATTGAAATTTAAGAAAATAAAAATCTCAACAGCGTTACCTCATTAGAAGAAAGAGTGTGAAAAATTTTGTAAGTATCGGTCGAGTAGAAATTGAGCTAGAGAGGTAACTGACTCTGAAAAAGCTAAGTGAAAAAATTGGTTCAAGCACTGACGTGAAGTCAGGAGCTTTTGCGTGTATGTTCTTTTGTCCATTCTCCTGTATTGGACACTCTTAATCGAATTTACCAGGGTGAATTCTATTGTCCGTTCTCCTGTATTGGACACTCTTAATCGAATTTACTAAATTTGCTAGTGGTGCGGTCCTCAAAAAATTTAACACAAGTCTTCATGTCGATATCCTACAAGTAGTTAGCAAGCTTCAATTCGATCGAGTCTATATTTTTTGAGTTATCGAGGAAATAATATTCTAGATGGGTATAACTCCGAAACCGCTAGGCCGATTATGGCCAACTTCTCTCTCTCATTCATATGCACAACCTACCCTGAAAATAGCAAGTCCTTATCTCCTTTCGCTAAAGAGTTATCGAGGTAACGGTCACCCATCCAGCTACTGAATTCACACAAGGCTGCTCAGATCTCCAACAATATAGATCCGATCGTGTTCAAACTTGGAACTTGGTAGTAGTGTTAGGTTTTGGAGGCTCTCACAAAATCTCAGCCATGTCGAATGAATAGTTTCTGATATATAGATATATGATATATAGATTTTTTTTCAATGATTTTCAGTGGTTTTTTAAAAATTTTTTAGTGATGTGATCCTCACGAAACTCCGCAAAAATTTTCGCGCTGGCATTTTACAACTAATAACCATGTTTGAATTGAATCCATATTGTATTTTTCGAGTTATTGAGGAAATGACAACAATATTTCAGATGGGTGTAACTCCAAAACCGCTAAGCGGATTATGCTCATAAACATGCTCAAACGTCACACTCAGATTCACAACCTAACCTGAAAATTTCAAGTCGCTATCTCCTTCCGGTCTCCGGTTATCGTGACATAAAAAATATTTTTTAATTTTCTAGTGATACGATTTTCACAAAATTTCACGAACGTGCTTAGGTTTATATCCTACAACTCTTCACCAAGTTTCAATTTGATCGGATTAATATTGGTTGAAAACAAAATTATTACTCGGAAACCATTGGGCCGATTATGCCCATTAACAAACTTGTCCGTCGTATTGGGATACTTCATATATCCTCTTCGCTAGCTCTTCCGTTCTCAAGTTATCGCGGCAACGGCCGGATAGAATCAAATTTGACCTCGATTTCTTCATCGGGGAGTCGAACCCAATCGACCATTTTCGGCAAAAAATTCGTAAATTACAGAAATTTGGGCAAAATGATCACGCGATGTTCCCCAAAACATACGCGCAAAACGCGAAGTTTTACATTTTAACACCACAAAACGAATATTTCTTATAATACTTACACTATGTCATTGATGAAGCGATGGGCTTTCAGCTTTTATCTGATACTAGCTGACCCAGCGAACTCTGTTCCGCCTTAGAGGCAATAAATAAGCAGATTTTAGATTTTATTATACACGTTTGTCATAAAATATAGATAGTTTATATTCACCGTTTCTATACAATCCCTTTATGTCTCAATAATTGAACGTTAATTGGATGTAGTTAAGCATAAAGGATCCAACCCACAAATCGTTGGTTAGGAATTTCAATTTGAAGTACTTATATGAGTAAATACACTATATTTTCATCTAAATTTTATTGGTACAATATATCCAACCCTCAAGAGACGGTTCAACCATTTATTATTAGCCAAAGTATATATTGCATAGAAGTCATACAAATTACTTTAATGTTTTACACAAATAAAAATCCAAGTTAGCTCATATGTGACATAGCATTATAGCAAATATATTCAAATTGGGCAGGGATTTCATTAGGACGTTTGCTGCAAATGGGCAAAGAGTTGATTTTACAACCGATCATATATAATCATATATTTCTGCTTAACTGCGTCCAATTAATCATATATCAATTTGCAACATTCGAAGATAATCGACACCGCTTCTGCGGTCGCATAAGGTCACTATTCAAATACATTATGAGAATCTATCTGAGGTACCTATTAAGTTAATGTTTTGTTTGTGGTACAAATCACTTCAATCGCGTACAATTGTGCAATTAGAAAAAAAACACCCTGTACAGTAATGATTTATTTTCAATGATGTATCCCTCTGAAGTTTATTTTTTAACACAAATGAATGAAATTGTACGATTGTGGCATGGAAAACAGCAAGTTGCAATTGACGTTAAAAGAAGAACACCCTGTATGGAGATTTCGTACGAATACATTATGAGAATCCATCCAAGGTACCTATTTAGTTAATGTTTTGTTTGTGACACAAATCACTTCAATCACGTACAATTGTGCCATGAGAAAAAGGACACCCTGTATAGTAATGCTTTATTTTCAATGGTGTATGCCTCGAAAGTTTATTTTTAAACACACATGACTAAAATTGTACGATTATGACAGGAAAAACAGCAAGTTTTAATTGACGTTAAAAGAAAAACACCCTGTATAACACAAAAAAGTATCCTATGTCCGTCTCCTGGTTCTAAGCTACCTCCCCACCAATTTTGAGCCAAATCGGTATAGCCGTTCTTGAGTTATAAGTGAAGTAACTAACACGACTTTCTTTTATAAATATAGATGTCTACTGCATATTTTTGCTCTTGTCTACGTTGAATTCTGCCTTCTTCGAATTCTTTGGCAGCTTCTTGCTCCTATCGTTTAATTCGAATGCTGTCTAGTGTCCATGCCCATTCATGAGAAGTTGTCCCTGTTTTGATACCCATCTCTTGCATTAATGCCAAAAAAAGTAAAACAGCCTTCATCAAAAATACAGGCTGCTACATTTGTTGCGTTTTTAAGGATATTTGAGGAACCATTCACTAATTTTCCACTGTACGTCTACAACTACTCGGTAAAACGGAAAATTTCAAACTGAACTTTTTTTTTGAAAACACAGAATTTTCAGACATAGGTATAAGCATTTGCATACATAGGCCATTCGACGAAAAGAGGGGTTTGGAGATGAGAAAGAAACAACGGAGTAGCTGTTGGAAATTTCCTTTTCTTCGGGCTGTCAGGTAGCGGGGGAAACCAGACCGGAAAAGAAGAGACTGAAACTCAATATCTCCGTTAGTTTTCCTACAATCAATTTCTTCAGATTTCCACGCAATAATCCTGACCTAATCCTGATCTAATTCTAATAAGAAATGAAAAATACCTTACTCTACCCTCAATCTTTTCACGGTTAAAATGGGAAACCTCTCTGAGCACAAATGTCACTGAACTGTTACTTTGACATATGTCATTCAAAAGTTATCCCATAAATGCATAGAATAAATTACGCGGACACTCTTTGACATTTTCGGCCGAAACGCGGTCCAAATAATGTTAAATACAAATATTGATCTATTTGAGTTTTCGCAGATGGATGCAGGCACTAAATAATATGACTACATGTCAAACTAAATTCGTATCTTTGTTTATACATGTTTTTATTGAAAGTTGTAAACTTGGCTGAAATTTCGTATTAGGAGTATAGTAATTTTTTCTAGTAATTACTGTTTTTTTTGTTTTTTTCTTGATGTGTGCCAACAAGAATGGCAACTAGCTTGAAGACAAAACATGTTCTTACTAAATATATATTGAAGAAGCACTATCCTCTATTTGGTTAGTGTATCAATTTAATGACTTATTTTTGTTATTTCATCAATATACCTAGTTCTAACTGATCAAATAAAATATATTTTGAAATCTATCATCATCTACTTAATCATTGAGAAAATAAAAGGTACCTATTGAACCAGAATTGGGTAATGTCGAAAAAATTTTGTTAACATGAGGTATTGCAGAAAATTCTTTATTATTCAATGTATTTAAAAAAAATCTCTTGTAATATAGAAAAATTATGAATGCAAAAGCTGTTTCATTTACAGTTTCTCTCAAATTGATATTCCCTCCTGTTGCAATGGAGCTCCTTCAACTATAAATCCTTTATTTGACCTCATTATGTCTGGGCAGGATAAAATTGCTGTTCCTAATAAATAGGATTTAGATATTACTGACTAAACAGATTCTGTTCTCAAATTATTAGTGATGCCGAGGGAAAATTCATTATAGAAGGCTATGTAGTTATAAATGCTCACTTTGTTGAAGCAAAGATGAAAAATAAGTCAATTAAGCCTGAGAATATAACCACTCTGGTTGATTTACAACAGCATATAACTGCTCAATTTAAATGAGCCTTATATGATAACGTAATTTATATATTGGAATAATAACATGATATCGAAAGATAATATGCAGAGGTATTACAGAAATTTCCGTATCATTCAATGTATTTGAAAAAATTAATAAATTAAATGCTTCTATCCTTCCAATATTGAATGCGATCTTTTGTAATATAGAAAAATAATAATTTATTCATGTTTTTGGCGCTCTAGTTACTCGGAACTGAGTGCTTATCAATTTGCCCAAATGTCTGTAATTTTGGAATATTTCGATGAAAATGGTCTTAAACGATTTGGTTCGACTCACTGATCAAGAATCCGTGGTCGGAATTCATTATGTCCGGCCAGTCCGGCCGGCCGGCCGTAAGCACGATAACTCTCGAACGGAATGAGCTAGAGAGTTGAAATTTTCAGAGTAGGTTTGGGGGATGAATATCTCGGCTAAGTTCGTTATTGGGCAAAATCGGACAGATGGTTTCGGAGTAACAAAAAAAAAATTTTTTTTTACGAAACAAATTCCAAATCAATTTTTTTTTAATAAGCAGTTTTATCACAAGAATCCATTCAACTCTAACAAGCTAATACTTTCGGAGATATGATTTTTTAAAATTTCAATGTAAATCGTATTTCACAGATTGATATAATTATTATTCTATGTATGAATTCTCATAATGTCAACTTGACAGAAGGGAATATTGTAACTTCAAAAATATTGGGGTTGAAATACTCGTATTTTAGCGATGCAACGGGGACCTCACCCGAAAATGTTTGAAAATATTACGTAAATATTGAAAGCATAATTCTGTAGTTTGGTGAACGTAGATCAGGAAATTTTTGATCGATTACAAGGTAATTTATTATTACTTATCTAATAAACTATTATTTGTTTTTAATTTCCTTTATGATGCAGTGATATCATATGAATACATTGATATAATTCCCAACTCTGAGAAACCAATACCAGATATAATTTGTCTGTTTGAACTAGAGCGCCAGAAAGCTCCTGTCCACAGGGCTTGAACCCATTTTATCAATTATAGTTCTTATCAAATATATATAATTTTTGATTATCATTACATTATCTTGATTTCGATTTTCAAAGATGTTCAAACAGTGGAATGACACTAAACATTGTCGCTTGTCAGAATCTGCCAAATCGACTGCAGCGCCATCATAGTTTACAGAGTGAAGTAAAACAAGATTTGACAATTCTAGTTACGTTCTTCGGACAAAAATTTTAACCGGTATTAGTGAGGAGTGTCGACACCTTTTTATTCTATGCATCTTGTTTATCCCTATCGAAAGATCCCATGCAACTAAAAAAACATAAACGAGATATGAAGCACCAAGAATATTGCTTCCGCGTTAGAAACACAAGATATTTGTTAGAAACCAAAATGTATCAGATGAGCCTATTTTCCGCCGAAATTCGCAGTCTATTCGTATGGATTAATTCCAAAAAAATCCCTAGTGAGTTCTGTTGACCCCAAATTCGAGCGAGCAGGTAACTATATCAAATTCACCGGAGGATGGATTTCAAGCCGGGAAAAATGTTGCCCTAGGACTCATACACTGACGAGCCAGATTTAGACAGAATTCCTTTAGCCACATGAAGAAACCAGTGAACAAACTTAACATTCAATATTTACAGCAAATACCGAAAATATGTACGTCCCAATAGCTAATGCACAATGTATATAAGTAATATCAAACATATAGGATAATTCAGTTCTTATAGCACCTAACTCTAAAGACGGAACAAGGTTGCACAATAAAACAAAGGTAATGTAAGTACAATGAGATGCAATTAAGGAATGAAAGTAATAAGTAATAAGTAACTTATCGATATCATTTTCAACTCGTACAAGCTAATACTTTCGGAGATATGATTTTTCTAAATTTCAATAATGAATCGTACGTACTTCTATGTTTTACAGAATGCTATAATTATTCTATCTAAGCTTTATTATATGATCTGTGTTAATACTCGTACATTTCATCCTGTTCTATAAGAAAGAATCAAATTCATTTCAGCTATTTTAATTTGATTTCTTCCATGGTGCAGTTCTCATTCTCAGATTGCTCATTTAATCTTGATAAATAAACTATTATTTGAATTTAATTTCCTTTATGATGCAGTTCTTTCATAAGAATACATTGATTTAATTCCCAACTCTGAGAAACCAATACTTTCGGAGATATAATTTGCTTGTTTGAACTAGAGCGCCAGAAAGCTCCTGTCCACAGGGCTTGAACCCATTTTATATAAGAAATAATAATATGAGAAATTTAAAAAAGGAATGAGAAGTATCTTATGCCCCCTTAATCTGTTCCCATTTAAAATAGCAAACCACTCTGTCACAGAACTGTCACTTTGACGAACGTCAATCTAAAGTTATGCTTATCGAAAGATCCCATGCATAACCAACATAAGCGAGAATATTAATGTTAAAAATTATTACAAAAAATTGGTTCAAGCCCTGTGGACAGGAGCTATTGGGCGCATGTTCATCTTCCTTGTGGCCCGTACTGACCAGTAAAGAAAAAAAGCAGTATCATGTTGAATACCTTAATATTATTGATTATTATATAATAATCGATGAAAATACTGAGAGAGACCCAGGAAATTTGACATATTTTGTCTTATATCTCCAGAAATTGAAATCGTATAGAGCCAAAATTTTGCACAATGTTACAAAATACTACAATTGACGTTAGTACAAGTTTTTGTTGCAATCTGATGAATAGTTATCGAAAAAAATATTTTTTTTTCGAAAAAATTAAAAGAAATATTTTTTTAAAAATTACCAACATTTCGATCATAACAGAATTTTGCCAAAAGTTGCGCGTTTATATCCTCGAACTGACTACCAAGTTTCGATTCAACATCTTCTTTAGTTCCTGAAATATCAGGGAAATAACCTCAAAATTTTAAATGTCTATAACTCCTAAACCGTCCGGCCGATTTTGCCCGTTAACGAACTTAACCGTCGCATTTTGATCAGAAACCTACCCTGAAAGTTTGAAGTCGATAGGACCTTCGGTGCTCCTGTTATCGTGCCTACGGCCGGAAGGCCGGCCGGCCGGACGGCACCCAAAAATCTGACACCGGATTCGTGATCAGGGAGTCCGAATTAGTCTATTAGCCAATTTTCAGCTCGAAATTCGAAAATTACAGACATTTGGACGAAATGATAGGACGATGTTCCCCTAGAACATGCGCCCAAAAATATTAGATGAGCCAATTTTCTGCCGAAATTCGCAGCCTATTAGTATGAATAAATTCTAACAAAATCGCTCGTGAGTATCTGTTGAACGCTCCCCTCTTCCACCTAATCGCTGACCCCAAATTCGGGCGAGCAGACGCATCAAATTCACCGGAGGACGAAAGTAAACTTATTTCTGGGTTTTCCTCGACGAATTCCCGCGCAAAGTGGCCGAAATTCCGGTGACGACGGGCGCTGATAGACCTGCGGGGGGCTAGGGGTTGACGGCCGCCTTTGATGCCGCCAGACGGGGCAGGAACTTCAGAAATTATTTTCTTCATAAACAATTAGATTGGAGCGACGTAATCGGTTTTCCTACGCAGAGCTCCCCCAATTTTGCGCTGAGGTTTATTTCCAAAATTAAAACTTCAACCGGTCTACGGCGAGGTTTTAAGTTTGTTTGTTCGACCAAGGGCGTTGATGAGAGTTCGTGAGTTTGCATCTGTCTGATGGTTTGGAGGGTTAAACGTTTGTAATGTGATATTTCCTATCTCATTTCTTTTCAACCCACTGTATCCTCAGAATGCCGTTGATGAAATAAAAGACACCGATTATTTGTTGGCCACACTCTATCCTGTCTATAACTGTCTCCGGTAATAATAGCCTTTTTTAAAACAAAGAGATACCATGGCAAATTCGATTAAAAGTGTCCAATACAGGAGAACATGCAATTGAATTGACCATGGTAAATTCGATTAAACGCAAAAGCTTCTAACTTCACGTCAGTGCTTGAACCAATTATTCATCATTATTCTGAAATTAAAAAGAATGTGTTACCCAGTAATAATTTGTTTGATTTTATTTATCGTCAAACAGGTCATATCGATTGAATTAAACGTTATGCTCTGGTTTCTACGAAAGCAAAATTTTGATCATATTTACTATTTTTCCCTTCATTAATGACGTATAAGAAACCAAAATTCAACACTCAGAAGCAAGCACACAAGAATCGTGTTGACCGGTGAAGCGATATAAGAATAGCAAATTAATATTTTCCTTGTACTGATTCCGGTTAAGGATATATCAACCAACTAGTTTATCAAAAGTACTACAATAATTAACAACTATATGTAATCATCAAAGGATACTGTTGGAGGTATATTCATTATTAAATGGATTCTTTCTGTCCAAACTGTGAAAAATATCTATTGAATAAAAATTTATTATTGTGTGAATTGATTCTGCGTAAGAAACAAAATATTTATCAGAAGCAATAAATAGAACAATGGTGCCCAATAAATAATAACGAAACAACATCAACGATGAAACAAATATTTCGTAACATTTCGGAGTCTAAATCAGACTCCATCTTCATACACTAACGGAAATCTTCAGAATTATTTTTTGTTGTTGATATAGCTATTCTGAAATTCGAGAATTGTCACTTTAACAGTATTTGAAAATCATAGTAACATAGTTTTACTTAGCATAGAAATTTCAAATACGGTCAAAATGATAATTCTCGAATTTCAGAAAATAATTCTGAAGATTTTCCTTAGTGTCTGAAGAAGGAGTCTGATTTAGACTCCGAAACGTTACGAAATAGTTGTTTTCCCTTTACCTTTGTTACGAATGGAGATACAAAAAATGTTCTGTACAAAAGTTTTATCAAATCAACTGAAATTTTTTAGGATGTTTTCATGAGCTAAAATATATACAGGGTGAACAAGATATTGAGTGCGACTTAATTTTTATTAATGAAACACTCTATATATTTTTTTGTATTTGCCTAGTTCCTAGGCATATGTTGGTTTACCTCTCTTATTTTGAGAACTACAGAGTCTTAAATTCTGGGAACCACCTGGCAAACTCAGTAGTCAGTTGTCAAGTGGGAGGCTGTGATTAATCAACTAAATGCACTGGTAACCATATGACACACTCCATTGGTAACAATATTCTCACTTTACGTGGAGATCGATGGAAACAAGCATTACCAATGCAGTTAGTTGATTTATCACAGCCTACCACTTGACAACTGACTACTGAGTTTCCAGGTTGTTCCCAGAATTTAAAACTCTATAGTTCTCAAAATAAGAGAGACAAACCAACATATGCATTAATATTAGAAATCGAGAGAAAGACCTAGCCAAATATAAAAAAATATATAGAGTGTTTCATTTGAAAAAATGAAGCCGCTCTCAATTTCTTGTCAACCCTATATATATTTCAATTCGTGTAAACTTCCAGAAAAAATTCAGTTGATTTCGTACAACTTTTGTACGGAACATTCCATTCGTAACAAAGTTGAAGGGGGGGGTCAAATTATAGTGAGAAACCCGGTACAGTGGACACCCGGTAGTCCGACAAACGTTTTCCAAGGCAGTGTCGGACTATCGAATTTGTCAGATTATAGAATACTGCCTAAGACTCCCTCAGTCCGGTTTTATTTGGAATAAATTACCTTGTAATCCGACAAATTACCGATCAAAATACATATTTCAGAAGTGATACGCATGTCGGATTACAAGGGGCGCCAGATAAGAAGGGAGCTGGATTACTGGGGGTCCACTGTACCTGCAATATGACGTTGGAATATGCATCGGATTTGAGGTCAGCAAGAATTATTGTTTATACATCATTCATATTCGCAGGAGATGAGAAGAATGTGAAGAACAGTGCCAGACCTCACTCTTTCTTCCTCAAGCCAGTGCCAGACCTACAACTATCGGGTGGCGCCGGATATGTACAGGGGATGCGCTAATCGCAGTGGTGGTCGATGTCGTTTAACTTTACGAAAAGGAGCCAATTAATTTAAACAAACTATCAGAGAACTAAGCCCTGAGTAACGAAACTCTGTTCCTGCTTCATCAGTGCGGCTGATAAAAATGCAGGAAAACGTTCATGGTATTATAAAACGAATTAATCATTCACACTCTACCGTATTAACAGTCCTGCTTACTGATGCTACAGGGCTTCCAATTACAACACTATTAAGAAGTAATCCTTGTATGTGTACCGGTCCCACCATGAGCGCTCTATAATATCTCCGCAAAGCTCAAAGACACAAAAAGTAATCAAAATAACATGTTAATCCTTACTAACATGAACCTAATAAACTTATGTGTGGCAGGGGTTAACCATAAGTGTAATCTAGAATCATATTTGCTACATAATAATTATACTCAAGCTGAAATACGGAAATGAATTAATAATTCAGTACCAGTAGGTTGATTACACAACGAAAGATACACAAACTGAAACACGAGATACATTCAAAAGGATACAGTAAGCGGCCCAGCACTGAATATGGGAAACATCAGACCAGTTTAATTTCTTACCTTTTGAATAACTTGTAACTGGTTGAACACAGAACACTAATAATATTTGAATTAATGAATTGTTGAATGTTGAACGTACATCAACAAAAAACCCAATGAATACAAGCTTCAAGCTTCTATACTACTTCAACCTTAAGTTGTTCAAGTGGTTTGCTTAGGGTAAAACATCAGCTTACATTTCTGGCTCACTGATCCTCTCTGCCATATTTTCTGTATGCTGTTCCATGGGAAGCGTCACTTCTATGATACGTTAATGACTCTGTGATGCAGTCAGGTCATGATCGGGGTAATTGTTGGAATCGAATTAGAGTGATAATAAATATACTAATCTCTTCAACCGGGAAAATCACTTTATTTCTATTATTTTTGTTGGATAATCTTAGTAATATCGATGAACTATTTAGAAGATCGAGACATGGAGGCTTTTGATTAAATCCGGATACTATATATCGATACAAATAAAAATGGTGAATAATATAGTAAATGCATTTTTTCACATCCTTTTGTGAAAGTGTTAAGTTAGTTATTCACAGACTGTGGACAGGCTAAATAAAACAACTTTGTAATGCCGACGTTTCGTTAGATTTTCTGTTTTGCAAGGCTGAAAAGAGGTGCAATATTCGTAAAAAACAATGTCGCTGAGTGAAAGATGACATCATAAAACGTACCCTTAATAATTATATGTTGTTAAATGTTGCAATTTTAGTTTTAATTTAACATAAATTAATAAAATATCACAAAATAGTCGCAAAAATATAGTTGTTGTAGGTACATAAATATTCTTTATAACTAAGGATTCAACTCAAGAACAAGAATGACGAAAACCTGAATACACATACTGAAATGTCCAATCCACAATATTCACATCGATGCAGTTGTTTCTTATCAGGTACTAGTTCTTTCATCTGCGCAATGACTACGGTAATTAAATTATAACTCAATTCTATTTTTATTTATTTTGTGTGGTGAATTCTCTGTTATATACAAAATGTATATTCGACAACTGTACTTCTGTGACTATTTTGTGATATTTTGTTAATGTATGTTCGACTATGACTTCTAAAATTGCAACATATAACAACATAGAGTGTGGAAAAGCCAAATGGAATGAATTCATCATCTTGGTTTCTATACTTATTCATGGAAAATCCTGAAACACGTCAAATTCAAATTTTAAATTGTTATTCTTCTTTGTAAAAATGAGAACCCTACCTTCAACTCCCTTCCAAAGAGTGGTACAACCCCCAATTTTTCAAATAGGAAATATGGGATTCTGATACATCGTTAGAAAGGTCGCGTCATTCTCTATTCAGAAATGTTATCATTTTCATATTTATTGAAAAACTCAATAGAAAAAAATCATTTGAATAATTCATTACAATATTCCCTAGAATATTACCAACTCTTATTACAATAATACTAAACTTATTTGCCTTCAAGATGTGATAGAAAGAAAATATTAAAAAAACATAACATTGTGTTTCCAGATGGTACCTACTATGAGAAAACTACGTAAAACACTTTCTGTGGCAATGCTAGCTTCTTTAGAACGCCTTCACAAATTGTTTTGTGCTGATAAGTTGTAGTTTATAAATTGTATAATTTATGTTTGAATTTCATTAAATTCAATTTTGAATAATGGTTCGATTAACTGAAATGCACAAATTTACAAATGATTGGATACGGAGATAACACCCGAACACAAAAATAGGTATGTCAGTACTCTTTGGCGCACGTGTTCACGGTGGCTAATTTGAATTGAGTGATAAGTACTACCTTTTGGGTAGATCTTCGGCTCGCTCTATCCACTGAGCTTGAAGTACTCATCATTCAATTCAAATTAGCCACCGTAAACACGCGCGCCAAAGAGTACTGACTTCAGGTCAGTGCTTTTTTTTCAAGTTCCTTTAACAAATATAGCTTTCGATACAGTTTGGCTGTTAGCTTTACCATAGATCGAAAAAAATTGCGGTTATGGGACCTCCGTTAGGAACGCAATTGCCTCTTCTCCAAAGCCGAACGTATTTTAATATAGATCTACCGAATATAGTTATTTATAAATTCGCCTCAGGGTCACCATACAGACATTTCAACTCGGAAACAACGCTATTTCCCCCAAACTGACTTGTGATCGTGCACTGAATTGACATGAATATTCTTTTAAAACGTCACAAAATCAGCTCATTACTCCCAACATAACCAATACAACCCAAAAACAGTCATTTCTCGTCTGCGCATGCGCAATATACTCGTGGCTGCAAGTCCTCCCAAAATTACGCACCTCACAAAAAACTCTAATTCTCCAACACTAGTGGTTCAGGAGATATGGCTTCTTGAATCCACGCATGCGCAGAACCTCACCAGTGGATTATATGGAGGAATAGCATCCGCCATCCCAAAACCCCAATCCTCTTTGACGAAAACACCAGCAGTTAAATCACTGATGCTCTGCTCATGCTTATAACGAAAAATGCCCGTAAGGGGTAACATCGATTTCAAAATTAGTCCCAGGGCTACGGTATGGACACTTTAACTCGGAAACAACGCTACAAACCCCAAACTGACTTATGCGTACACTAAATTGCCATGAATATCCTTTTAAAACCTCACAATATGGGCTCAGCACTCCCGACATAACCCGTACAACCAAAAAACAGTCACTTCTCTTCTGCGCATGCGCAATCTACTCGCGGCTGAAAGTAATTCCAAAATCACACAACTTACAATAAACTCCGATTCTCCAACACTAGTGGTTCAGGAGATATTGTTTCTTTAATCCACGCATGCGCAGACCCTCACCAGGGGATTCTATGGATTAATAGCATCCGGCACCCCAAAACCCGAATCCTCTCTGACGAAAACTACATCAGATAAATGACTTGTCATCTGCGCATGCGCATAACGAAAAATGCCCGGAAAGGGCATCATGAATTTCAAATAAATAGGTTTCGGAATTTCAAGCAAAATATTACACAAAATAGAGTAAATTTTTGAATTTTTTCATATCACGTGATCTTCACGAAATTTTGTAAAAGTGTTTGCTTTGATCTTTTGCATCTAACAAATGAGTTTCTATTCAATCAGATCAGTATTTTACGAGTTATCGTGGAAACAAAATTTTAAAATTTTTGAAATTTTTTTTTGCCACTTTATGGCCCTCCTGTCAGTCACAAAAAACTCCGATTCTCCACCAATAGTGGGTCAGGAGATATCGCATCTTGAATCCACGCATGCGCAGACCAGCACCGGAGGATTCTATGGAGGAATAGCATCCTCTACCCCAAAACACCAATCTTCTCAGAAGAAAACTCGAGCAGTTAAATTATTTCTCGTCTGCTTATGCGAATAACATAAAATGCCCAAAAGAGGCAGTTACACCCCCAGTCGTTCACCGTTCAGACTAATCTTGAAAACCAATTTAAAATTCCACACATCGTTTACTCATTAATTCAATTTCCATGCTAGTAAGTAGTCCATATTTTAATCAGTTGCCCTCGTACATATCGCATTCATTCAGATAAACGCGCAAAAAATACGTCGGAACGAAATAACCAGATGTTGGAGATATTCCATGCAGGAATTCGAAATGAAATATAATTTGTCCAGTTTGGAAGTTCAAAATTAAAAATTTTTTTTTAGGCTCCTAGTAGTATGTTCGCAGTGAAATTTGCACGCACCAAGAGGTCATTATTGGTCACCGAAGTGCCAAAACTGAACTGAATCCGATATTTGGTTTCGGAATTTCCAGCAAAATATTCCGCTAATAGTTAAAAAATTTTTTAATTTTTTGTACTTCTGCTACCTCCACGAAATTTTGCACAAGTAGTGTTTTCGTTGGTACTTCGCATATAACTACCGTGTCTCAATTCAATCGAATCAGTTCTTTTCGAGTTATAGTGAAAACAAAATTTCAATTTCATTTTCAAATATTTAACATTTTTTTTCCTAGTTTACAGCCATCCGATAAATATGAGACTTTGCAGGCATATAAAGGTCATGATTATACAATTTGATGCTGAATTTCAGATAGATCGAGTGATCGGTTTCGGAAATATTCTTGAAAAACGGTTTAACTAAAAATGGCCGTACTCCGAAACGGCTCGATAGGTTTTGCCCATTAACGAACTCGTCCGAGATATTTACGCTCCAACATGTCCTGCAAATTTCAACGCTCTAACTCGTTTCGTTCGAGAGTTATCGTGCTAACGGCCGGACCGGCCGGCCGGCCGGACCGGACGGACAGAATTGAGTTTGACCTCGAATTCTTTATCAGGGAGTCGAACCCAATCGTTTTAGACCATTTTCGCAAAAAAAATCGAAAAATACAGACATTGTGACGAAATGATAGCACGCTGTTCCTTGCGGAACACGCGCGCAAAAAGCAGCTGCTAATACACTGTGTGAGGATGTGAAATTAGATGTGATGCTTGACTTCGAAGAAAATACACATAAATTGAGTAGAGATGCCTCCACAACATACAATGCCATCCATCGATTCTAAAATTATTATTATTGAAACAAAATAAAAGGCATCCCTATTAAATGCTACCTACGAAGGAGCTCTTGGAAGAAGGATTTTGATAGGAAAACTTATTTTTGTGAACAAATGATGGACATGTCGGATAACAACATTATCTAATTAGTAGACGTTTTGTTTTTGATGAGTGTACTTTTTCTCTCAACGGCCATGCTAATCGTCAAAATTGCCACTACTGGTCTACCGAAAATCCTCACTGGATGAGAGAGGACTTCACGCAAATCCCTCAAAAGATTAATGTTTGGGCAGGAAATATTTGCAACCATATCATAGGCCCCTTTTTCATTCAGGGCAATTTGAATGGCGATAAATATTTTGCACTACTTCAAAATAATGTCGTTCCAACTTTGGCAAATTTATATCCTGATCAAGGAAATGCTACAATTCCACGGAATACGATGGGGTTCCAACAGGATGGAGCTCCAAAATATTACCAACGCAATGTCCGACAGTACCTCTACGCAATATTTCCATATCAGTGGATTGGGATTCTCTAGGAACGATCGACTAGCCAGCGTGATCTCCTGATCTTAACCCGTTAGATTTATTTTTATGGGGATATATGAACAGCATTGTGTACAAAACTAAACCAATTGATTTGAAAACCTAAAAGATCGAATAACGCTTGCGATAAGGTCGATCACTCCTGAGATGTTGAACATTCTTGGCAGAAGTTTGTATTTGAGGTTAGGATATTGCCAAGGCGTTTGCAACATCTAATTCGTTTACATTCATAATTTTTTTGCTACATTTTGTATTACATTTTGGTTTTAGATAAGGTACCAAATTTCACTAATCACTTGATTCTAATTTTTCCTAATTTTATTTTTTCAATAAACATTTCTGAATAGATAACATTTCTGAATAGATCATGACAAAACCTTTCAAACAATGTATCACAAGCCCAAACTTCCAATTTGAAAAAATTGGTTCAAGCACTGTGGACAGGAGTTTTTTGGCGCTCTTGTTCAAACAGACAAATTATATCTCCGAAATTATTGGTTTCTCAGAGTTGGGAATTATATCAATGGATACCTATGATATAAATGCATCATGAAAGAAATTAAATTTAAAAAAAGTGTCTATTAAAAAAATTGCTTCAAAAATTATCTTATAACAAACTAGAACAAGAGGTGTACCAGGAATAATTTTGACAGTTATCTCTCCTAGGAAAATAAGATGACATGTAAGAACATAGATCATATAATAATTCATAGATACAATGATAATAATAAGTATTCTATGAAAACATAAGGAGTACAGAAGTACGATTCATTATTGAAATTTCGAAAAATCATATCTCCGAAAGTATTAGCTTGTTAGAGTTGAAAATTATATCGATGGATTTTTATGGTGAAACTGCATCTTAAAAGGAATTAAATTTGAAATTTGTGTTGTAAAAAAAATTTATTTTTTCGTTTCTATGAAACCAGCAGGCCAATTTTGCCCAGTAACGAACTTAACCGAGATAATTATTTCTCAAACCTACTCCGAAAATTTCAACTACCTAGCTTATTCTGTTCGAGAGTTATTGTAGAAATTTAAAAATAAAAAAAAAAAATTTTTATACCTTATTGCAACCCGATCAAAACAGAACTTCGCATGCATATGGAGGTCATTATTCTACAACTTGGTGCTAGATTTCAGATGAATCGAGTGTTCGGTTTCGGAAATATTCATAAAAAATATTTTCACTAAAAAGGGCCATAACTCCGAAAGCGTTCGGTGGATTTCGCCCGTTAACCAACTCTTCCGAGATATTTACGCTACAAACCTACCCTGCAAACTTCAATCCTCCAACTCCTCTCGTTCGAGAGTTATCGTGCCTACGGCCGGCTGGCCGGACCGGCCTGACAGAATTGATTTCGTCCACGGATTCTTGATCGGTGAGTCGAACCAAATCGTTTAAGACCATTTTCAGCCAAAAATTCGAAAATTACAGACATTTGGGCAAATTGATTAGCACTCTGTTCCGAGGAACAAGAGCGCCAAAATGGGTGGTTGTACCTATCTTTCGAAGGGGGTTGAAGGTAGGGTTCGCATTTTCACTAAGAAGAATGACGATTTAAAATTCGAATTTGACGTGTTTCAGGATTTCAAATATGTACAGTAACCAACATAATGAATTTTTTACATTTGGCTTTTCCACACTGTATAATAACTAAGGGTAAGTTTTCTGATATCATTGAGCAACATTGTTCTTTCATGAATATTCTACTTCCTTCCAGCCTTGAAAAAGTTAGAATATCTACCGAAACATCGGCATTATGAAGTTGTTTTATTGAGCCTAAGCCTGTGAAAAGCTAACTTTATAGTTTGATATAGTTTTCATGGGAAATTCCAAGCCTTCCTGAAGTATTGCAACTATTTTTTTGATAGTGACTATTCTCTGCGGATAAAGAAAATGAATAGAGCAGGCCAGACCCGTATACTGTACGTACCATATTCGATATTTTAACCCTATTATTAATTAATCATTAAACGAGGCAGCTAGACCTAGTTTTTTCTAACGACCATGACCATAAATTACAGAGGCTATCCAAACGTCGGCTCCATACTAACTATTCACGAATCGCAAGAATAAAAAGTAGCAACTGACTAAATAACGCATAACAATTTACCCATTATAATAACCCCATTTCCGAAATAATCCTGTGTTCTGAATAAAATTATAGTAGGGAATGGCCCCGCAATCTCATTTCTTCAGAATGATTTAAAATAATTACATCTGGATCCAGGAAAATAACTTAGTCCCTTGTCGTCGGCAACGCGGCCACAGAGTGTGAGAAAATTTTATGGTTTTCGCCAGTGCCACCAACTTTCGGTCAAAAGTTAAGTATCAGCATTTTGGAGTGATTCATGTTCATTATGAGAGCGGCGTTGAACTAAGTTGGTGTCCTATTTGAAAGAAGGGAGAAGTAATGATTAAAACATCAAGTTTTTCATGCGGGAGTAAATTACATCGTTCACGGTCCGGCGGGTTCATCACCAGACGAAGATAAAATCGTGCGGAATGTTGGGGGACGTGGCAAGTGGAGGAGGAAATTGCGTGCGATCGCTCGAACAAAATTCCTTTTTAATCGATATTATCAGAAGTGGGTTCATCCTCGAATTAATGAAACGCATCCATAAGGAAGGCAGATTCGGAATCATTTTGAATCCCGATTATTTCATTGATTTAGTCAATAACGAAACGTGACCAATAAATGTTGAAAATTGGTAAAATTGACGTAGAAACAGAGCGAGCTTTGAGATGTATATTGATTTCAACCATAGATCCGTCTCATCAAATAAAACACTTTTTTCCTTTACAATTTCACAGATTCGGCGCAGACGAAACGATACAAGCTGTGCCCTAAAAAAATCAGTTTTTCTGATGCAGCTTAAACATGGTAATTTAGAATTGAATGAATTTTGGTGTGAAGTTTTCTATAACTATGACACATATTCTCCAATCAAAAGTTTTTCCCCACTCCAATTGGGTTTCTTGATAGAGAGATAGATCGCGGATTTATAAAACTAAATGAAATTATCATAAGGAAGGCAAATTAAGTTTTTCTTGAGTCATGGTAAGAATCTTCAAAAATTTTTGAAAATTAAATTATTCCACATTTCTCCTAAAAAGCATAGTTTTTGAGATATTCAACGTTATAAAATCTGATTGACATTTGTATATTTGCCTTATTTTGGTGGATCCCCTTCTGATCTAGGATGGCGTTGAATCGATGTATTTCTACTTTGCCTTACTTCCCTTTTTTCACAAGATATAAATAATCCATGCTCTTCGATTGAATAATATATCAAAGCCTGGTATACAATTTCACATCGCCGCATGAGACGGGATACATAGATACAAAGTCTATGATACCATGAGTTTCTGCGAATGTTATCTACTAATTATTATGATTTTTCTGTCAGTTGGAATAACATCTCAACTCTTGGATTTGAGATTTTCTTGGAAATGAATGGATTAATGGATATTTATGGAATTTTTAACAATAATAATAACAAAATTTCAAGACTGGGCGATGATCAAATTATGTATAATCTTATAGTGGAAACAATTCATGGATATTGAATGAAAGTTAAGTTGAATTTTATGTGTTAAATAATACGGTGCAGAATTTCGGCGAATTCTGAAATTTACGAGTAGCTATCTCTTTCCATTTGACAGTTCTCGTGGCAATGGTCACCCATTCAGATAAAGAAGTCACGCAAGGCTGCTTAGATCTCCAACAATATAGATCCGATCGTGTTCAAATTTGGAACTGTAAAGTTAGATTTTGAAGGCTCTCGCAAAATTCAGTGCTATTGGACGGATAGTTTCTGATATACATACAAAAAATTACGTATTCTACTATTGATTGACATGTTTGAATTGGATCGAATTCGTATTGTTTGCGGAAATTTCAACTAAATTTCCGATGGTATAACTTCGAAATTGTTCGGCGGATTGTGCCTATTAACGAACTCAAATATCGCATTCGGTTGCCTCACCTACCCTGAAAATTGAAATTCGCAATACAATACATAATATTTTTTAAAGACTTTTTAAAAATTTTCTAGTGATACGATCGTCACGATATTTCACTTTGCGTCTTTGGGTCAGTATTCTATAACTAACATTCAATGAGGTGAACTTTGCTAATTGCCAATAACAAAAAAAAGACACACGGTGAAATATTCATTGATTTTAACCATCAACAAATATTCCGCGTGGTTTGTGTCAGCCCTCGAATGACGCTTTCCTCTTTTGGGGAACACTGAGCGATGACGTGATCTAGCCCGGCCGCGTATTGGCATTGTTTACTATGCTACAACGCATACATGCTGTTGAAACGCGGTAAAGAATGACTGAACCAAAGCTCTCTCTACCCAGACATATCTTACCAGGACTCAGCACAGGCAGGTGTTCAGACGTAGTAACTATTGTATTATTGATATGCTGTCGTTCTCGAGACATTGTTTACCGCGTTGCAGTCCCAACCACGATCAAATTTGCTTTCTTCGGAGAGCGATGATAATTATTTTTTATACTGCATAGGTAGGCAGATATTGCATTTTGCGACTACAGTTTTGGCAGGGTGGAATATATTGTAAGGACCCTTACGCCATACAAAATAAGTTTGAAATAACTTTTAGGACCTGTATGCAAATAAACACCGATAACAGAAAAGTATTAGCACAATTAGCTCTAGGAGAAAACGTATCCCCAGAATTTTATGAAGGCATGTCAACTGATGTGAGTATAGAAAATGACTTGACAACTAGTGCAGAGCAACAAAGCAATTTTTTTATGCAACAGGATAATTCTTCTATCGACAAAATAAACATTGTCGAGAATGCCAATAAAACAAATTTAGGTGAAGAATATTCCCCAGCTGTATCAGAAAATTTTGAACGAATTAGTAAAATAGCAACCAAACATAATACGGTTGATATGGTTAATGTCATGCAACTTTATGAAACTTTAAACAAAATTATAACACTCTCTGACTTATTAAATTTTATTCACGTACCAAAAAATCTCTCGCTAAAAAACGTTTCTGTTCAGCCAACATCAGTGAGCCGAAGAAAAATTAGACGTGGTTTATCATGCGGCGCAAAACCTATTAATAGACCAAATGCAAAATCAAATGGAAATGCACACTAGGATTATTCTTAAGTGGATTTTGCAGTTAATGTAGTTTTTTTTTTGTATTTTAGTGTAGTTTAATAAATTGTTTTTAGCGATACTTACTATATTTCACTATTGTTATTTTTATAAATTATTCTATAATTTTTTTTTGCCTTTTAGAGTATTTTAGAGTGTTTTAGAGGTTTAGTAAACTATTTTTGGCGATAGTATGTTGCTGTTATATTTATTAACGTGAAAGCACATTCGAACGTGGATGGAACTGCAAAGCGGTAAACAATGTCTCGAGAATAACAGCGTATCAATAATACACTAGTTACTACGTCTGAACACCTGCCTGAGCTGAGTCGTGGTAAGATATGTCTGGGTAGAAAGAGCATTGGTTCAGTCATTCTTTACCGCGTTGCAGCAGCATGTATGCGTTGCAGCATAGTAAACAATGTCAATACGCAGCCCGGCCACGCGGACTATTTTGTTGATGGCTGAAATCTTAATAGAATTTACCATGGTAAATTCATTAAGAGTGTCTAATACAGGAGAAGGGACAATAGAACATTCGCGCAAAAGCCCCTTAAAATTTTCTAGGGGTACGGTTTTCTCAAAATGTTACACACGTCTTTATGTCGATATTCTACAAACAGTTACCAGGCTTCAATTCGAACACACGCGCAAAAATGAAAAGATAAGAGGAGAAAAACGAACAATTTAAAAATAATACATAAACTTTCAAAACTCCTCTCTCTCAAATACACTCAATATTTGATTTCAAAAAGGAAAATGTTGTAACTCGAAGGCCAGGAGGATCTCTTTCAAAACCAGGTCTGGCTAATCCAAACGATGAATTGTCACATTGACAATTAACGAATCTAAGAATAACAATCAACAAAATAATTCTGAAGATTTTTTCGTTAAGCGTCTGAAGAAGGAGTCTGATATAGACTTCGAAACGTTACGATATAGTTGTTTCGTTGTTATTTGTTAGGCAACATTTTTCGATTGATTGCTTCTGACAAATATCTTGTGTTTCCTACGCAGAAGCAAATCACAAAATAATCAATTTTTTATTTTATAGATATTTTTCAGAGTTTGGGAGAGAAAACCCAGAAAGAAACCAATCAGATGAATAGTTTTTGATATACCTATATAATTTTTTATGATGTTTCAAACATTTTCTAATGATGCGATCCTCACGAAATTTCGCAAGAATTTTCGCTTCGGCATTCTAGAAATGATAACCATGCTTGAATAGGATAGGCTTTGTATTTTTCGAGTAATCGAGCTAATACCAACCAAATTTCGGATGGGTATAACTCCAGAACCGTTTGGCCAATTATGCTTATAAACAAACGCAAATGTTGCATTCAGATGCACAACATAACCAGTACATTTCAAGTCGCTATCTCTTTCCGTTCTCAGGTTATCGTGACATAAATAATATTTTTTTAATGATTGTTTTTACATTTTCTAGGCATACGATTCTCACAAAATTCCATAGACGTGCTTAGGTTCATATTTTACAACTATTCACCAAGTTTCAATTCGATCGGATTCATATTAGTTCAAAACAAAATTATTACTCAGAAACCATTGGGCCCACTATGCCCATTAACGAACTCGTCCGTCGCATTGCGATGCGCCACCTACCCTGAAAATTTGAAGTAGCTAACTCCTTCCGTTCTCAAGTTATCGTGGCAACGACCCGGCGGCCGGCCGGACAGAACCAAATTTGCCCTTGAATTCTTCATCGGGCAGCCAAACCCAAACGTTTGAGACCTTTTTTGGGAAAAAAATTAAAAAATTACAGACATTTGGGCAAAACGATAACGCGATGTTCCACAGAACATAAGCGCAAAAAAGAGAATTTTACCTAGAAATATGTTATTATGTTGTTACTTTCAATGTTCCACAAAAGCTGAAAAACTATGCAAGTTACCTCAACAAATCTGAAAAAATTGGTTCAAGCACTGAAGTGAAGTCAGGAGCTTTTGCGCGTATGTTCTATTGTCCATTCTCCTGTATTGGACATTCTTGATGGAATTTACCATGGTGAATGCTATTGTCCGTACTCCTGTATTGGACATTCTTAATCGAATTTACCATGGTAAATTCGATTAAGTATCCAATACAGGAGAACGGACAATAGAATGCAGCATGGTAAGCAAATTCGATTAAATATAATACTCCAGATGGGTATAACTCCGAAACCATTTGAACGATTATACCCAAAAACGAACTGAACTCTTCTACTTAGATGCACAAACTATGCAAGTCCCTATGTGCTTTCATTCGAATGTTATCGAGTCAACGGTTACCCATCCAGCCTACTGAACTCACACAAGGCTGCTCGGATCTCCTACAATATGGATCCGATCGTGTTCAAACTTGGAACTTGACAGAAGAGTTAGGTTCTAAAGGCTTTCGCAAAATTTCAGGGATATCAGACGAATAGTTTCTTATATATAGAATTTTTTTCAATGATTTTTTATCCTTTTTCTATAGATACGATCCTCACGAAATTTCGCAGGAGTTTTCGCATAAGCATTCTACAGCTAATATCCAAGTTTGAATTAGATTGGTTTGTATTTTTCAAGTTATTGAGGAAATATGAACCACATTTCAGATGGTTATAACTCCAACAGTGTTAGGCCGATTCTGCCTATAATACTATATTGTCGCATTCACATGCACAACATAACCTGAAAATTTCAAGTTGCTTTCTCTTTCCGTTCTCAGGTTATCGTGGCATAAATAATATTTTTTAATAAATTTTTTAAAATTTTCTAGTGATAAGATTCCCACCAAATTTCACGAGCGTCCTTAGTTTTATATTCCACAACTACTCACCAAGTTTCAATTTGATCGGATTTGTATTGGTTCAAAACAAAATTATCACTCGGAAATCGTTAGGCCGATTATGCCCATTAACGAACTTGTCCGTCGTATTGGAACGCGCCACCTATCCTGAAAATTTCAAGTCACTATCTCTTTCCTTTCTTAAGTTATCGTGACAACAGAAGGACGGCCGGCCAGACAGACAGAATCAAATTTGATCCTGAATTCTTCATCAGGGAGTCGAACCCAATCATTTGAGACCATTTTCGGCAAAAAATTCGAAAATTATAGACAATTGGGCAAAATGATAACGCGATGTTCCCCAGAACACAGGCCCAAAAAGAGAAACATGAAGCTTTGTAAATCATTTGAGACGGTATATTTAAACCGGAAATGTTCAATTCGCCACACATCTCCAGACTAATCACTTTCCTCACAGTATTCGCAATGAACCAATAATGATGACAATCAAACAATTGTATAATATACAATATACAATTGTTTGATTGCTTCGGTCTTTACTTGACGGAAATTATGAAACATTATGAACGATTAAGGTAAACACTTCATTTCCGCTTAAATTTGTTTATTTTCACTACAATTGTTTCGTCAATTACATTTCGACTTCTTCAGGTGAGTATGGTAACTAACTAAATTTTCAACATCATTTTCCTTAAATACAAAATATAGGTACATGAAAAAGGTTCGTGATATTTGGACCATTTTTGTGGGAATTCCAGATTTTTATTGAAAAAGGTTGAGTAAGGGATATCGGTTCAGGTCTGAATGGTCATTTAGCAAAATGTGTTTTTGGCGCGCTGTTTTATGAACAGAGTGCCTATCAATTCTTCCAAATGTCTGTAATTTTCGAATATTTGGCAGAGAATGGTCCTAAACGATTAGTTTCGACTCACTGATCAAGAATCCGAGGTCAGATTTGATTCTGTCCGGACGGTCGTCCGGCCGGCCGTCAGCACGATTACGCTCGAACGCAATGAGGTAGAGAGTTGAAATTTTCAGGGTAGCTTTGTAGTCCGAATGTGCTGGCTAAGTTCGTTAATGGGCATAATTCATCAAGTGGTTTCAGAATTATAGCCATTTGAAATTTTGATTTCCCAATAACTCGAAAAATACTAATCTGATCGCATCAAAGCACTGTCATTAGTTGAAAAATACTGACGCGAAGACTCATTCAAAATTTTGCCGGGATCGCAAGTCTGCAAAATTAAAAAAAAATATTTAAAAAAGTTCTGTAACTCAGAAACTATCTGTCAGATATCGTTGAAATACCACGAGAGCCTTCGAAACCTTATTTTACAGTAATGTCCTAAATTTCAACTCAATCGGAACTATATTGGTGAAGATATTGCCGAAATATCCAAATATTCGAACGATTGGAGTAAACTGGTCCACTGTATTTATATTCGACCATAAACAAGTAGCCAACAGTTTCTGATTTTCGACTTTAATCAATTCAATTCAATTATAATAATTATATCCTCAAGTTGGTAACGTACTTCACAAATCTGTCTCTCAATAATTTCATGTTCCTCTATTATCTTGATATTACACTTGTCAGTTGTCTGTGACAACTGACAATCTGTTATTTTGTAAAATTAATAATGTGGAGCAACAAAACGAAGTTGTTTTTCTATTAATAGAAGGGGATTATAAAGATATTTACTTTTCAGTAATCCCATAAAAACCCCAGTTAAGATAGAAGTTTCAATACCTCAAGCCTATCATATTCAAAGTATCTGTTGACCATGCAACCCCAATTCATGTAGAAAGAAGTATCTAGACAAAATAGTACCATTTCATCCAGTAGAGACCAATTACCAATATGTTTATCAGTTACTGTAGAAAAAGTTCCATAGCCATTCGAAAATACACCACCAGTTTCGTTCAATGTTATTTTCATTTCTATTGTAATAATAACCCCATAGGATAATTTAGGTAAAGCACACAGTATAATCCATGTCGAAACCACATTGGCTAGGACAGGACTACTTCTCATGTTAAATGTTAAGAAAATTCAAGTCCAATGCAAGACTTGATGTGGACGTTTCTTGAATCACGTATGATTCACTATGATTAAAGTATTGAAGATACCTATACAAAACGTTCAGCTCAACGTGTTGATAACAATATTGTTTATTTCAAAATGAGTTACATTCTTAACAAGTCCCTCAAGTGACAGTCTATATATAATATATAAGATGTCATTGAATCGTCTTGGACAACTGTGATATCTTTCTGCTTGGAAGTGGTCAATGTTCCCAAACAAGAACGTCAAGCACTCGTAGATGTAAATGGGATATGGATGTAGTTAAGCAGAAACAATCCAACCCGCAAATTGTAGTTTTGAGGAATTTCAACTTGAAGTATATGAGTAGGTATACGATTTTTCATCAAATTTTATTAGTACAATAATTGATCCTACCCAATTTACACTGTTCAACCATTTATTATTAGCCAACGTATATTTTTCATAGGAGCCATTCAAACTACTTGAACGTTTTACACAAATAAAACTCTTAGTTAGCTCATATGTGGCTTAGCACTACAGCAAATATATTCACAGAGCTACCTGCTCATAAAACTTTTTGTTGAACAAAAAATAGTTTTGTTCGATGCATTCGTTCAGTATATCCATTATCTCTCGTTTTATTATTGGGTTTGTATGGTTCTATATTAATAGTTCGTCTACTAATTTTATGGTTAGTTTGACCGGTACGCTTGGAAATAAGATTTTAACGTCGAAATATATTAGTTTTGCATTGTTCGGAATATGGATATTTTTTATTTTATCTATGAGATCGTATGAGTTTTTAATAGAAAATTTTGCTTTGAAGTTCGTTTGATTTTGGATTATTTTGATCAATTCTTTCGATAGTTTATATGATGGAGCTGTGACGAAGGAAACTACTGGTTGGATCGGGTTGTTTTCGATATATCACAAACCGACACATACATACTGCACAATACACTCTATCCCAAATCACACCTTATCGCACAAATTAGCAGCATAAAATAGCATGATACACAGACTAGTCAACATCCCCATGACACATGAGAATTTTGAAAAAGAGTTTAATACAATCATACAAATTGCCGTCGATAATGGTTACAATCCCTTGATGATAGAAAAACTCTTGATGAGAATTGAACAAAAGCAAACTCTATCATTAATTTACCCACACATCAAACAAAATTATTCAAATTATATTTCTCTTGCTTATATAGGACAAAAATTGACAATAATAGCTAGATATCCAAAGAAAAATTATGATGTTAACATTGCCTTTAGAACTATAAATACAATAGGGCAAATAATTAAAAACAAGAGATCAGGAGTTTATAGGTTGAACTGTGGTCATGCCCATACGTATACATTGGACAAACAGGCAGAGCTTTCGAAAATAGAATCAAAGAACACCAGAATTCATTTATCAAGAACAATCAGAATTCTACCTATGCCAACCATCGGTTGGACAGGACATGAATTCGACCATAATTTCGAAGAAAATATACAAATTTAAGCGGAAATGAAGTAAAACAGGCTATGGACCACATTAGTTAGGTTAGAATCATTCGCTTGGCGGTAGATCCATATTCAAATTTTTTAACAAGGAATTTCAACTTTGAGATGAAACCACCCTATTTAAAAGAGACTGTTAGTACAGAGACAACAAGTATTGGGTACCTTCATCATTAGTGCATGTTTTCATGTTATTTCCACATTAAAATCTACTTCTATTTATTCTTAAATCAAAATTGAAACCGTATCTAGTTCGAATGATTTCCGTATGTCGTAGATGACTTCTGTTGTGCGTCATTATAAGGCCGATTTAGGGTTATGTTATTATTTTTGACTGATTTCGAGTGAGCTAAGACATACGTCAATCGAATTTGGTGAACACTTTTATATTTATTGATTATTTTGGAAATATACAATTTTGTTATGAAAACTTGATTCTAGATGGTTGAGAAAGGTTCACAGAATCTATTTCAACCAAAATGAACCTTAAGAAATTAGCCAAAGTATCTTAAAACAGGCGAGAAATTCGCATAAATTTTAGGTCCATACTAAATGCATGGGGAATTCAGTGCTCGGATCCACGGATGGATCGTAATTCAAATTTCACGCCTAACCTAACTAATGTGGTCTATAGGAGATGGGTTTGTTTCCCACCTAACTCCTTTGGCAGCCATGTTGTGAAGTCAGCTGACAGTGTTCTATTACGAGAAAGGTCTTGAAGAAATGGATACAGAGCTGATAATAGAAAGAGGATAACACCTAGCTGGATTGGACCAGCACAAGTTCCGAATTCTATGCTCGGGAGAGGACACAGAAATCTGTTCGACGATGATGACAATTGTTTGAAAATCGATATCTCTGCCTACACATCGTGTCATAACAACGGAATTCCGGAATACGAACATCAAAGAGATCGTATAATCCCGCCTTTTATCATCGATATATATTTATAGCCCCCGAATGGACACACGTAGGTGAAACGTTATAATTCATTAGAATCGAGTCAGTCCCATCCTGTAACCGGGTCACCGACCAATATATTGAATTCGATTCCGGGAAACCACGCGAAATAAACGGTTTCCTGGATTTGCGTCCAGTGATTTATTTTCGGGAAATCACAGAGTGTTTTTACATTTTATATTGAAACGCAATCCGCCTGATGGAATTCCCACTCTGAAGGGGTTCCGTGATAAGTTCGTCGAGATTACGATTGAAAAAACTGGGGCCTTCACGACAAACATGCAATTAAAAGACAGGGGGAGTTGGAAAAACAACGAAATTGTTCCTGGTTTAGTCCGTGGTCAGTTCAGCTGTCCGATGCGGCTGTCGAATCGGGCGTCGCGCGTCGTCGTGAGAAATGAGCTGAATACCAAATGTGGCGAAACATGCATGAGTTATGAATTTTTCGTGATAATCACCGTCTACCAATAAAGTTCGATTATTCTGTGAGAGGGATAAATAATTTTTCATCCTTTGTACTCCTTCTGAATGAACAACAATGGACAATGAGTTACTGATTTTCTGTCATGAGTTCACATTTTGATTGATGTGGTGACATTCATATTCGTATTAAAAGGATATACTCTAATGAAATCTGAAGAATGGACAACAATTATTTTTCAATTTTTGTAATGTTGATGAGATTTCTCAGGGTCGATTCTACCCGAGAATTTACCTTGATTTAAAAAACATGGGTTCAAGCCCTAAGGACAGGAGCTTTCTGGCGCTCTAGTTCAAACAGACAAATTATATCTCCGAAAGTATTGGTTTCTCAGAGTTGGGAATTATATCAATGTATTCATATGATAGAACTGCATCATAAAGGAAATTCAATTCAAATAATAGTTTATTTATCAAGATTAAATGAGCAATCATGAGAATGAGAACTCCACCATGGAAGAAATCAAATTAAATCTGGCCAATTGAGGAGCAACTTATCGAAACGCAATTAGTCCAAAAACCATTTTATCGGAAATCAACGAAAAACGATTCTTTCTCTCACCCTGGCTTATAATTTGAGTACGTCGAGTTTGTTCGATCAATCAAACAAACTCGACGTCCTCAAATTATAAGCCAGGGTGAAAGAAAAAATCGTTTTTCGTTGATTTCCAATAAAATGGTTTTTGGACTAAATGCGTTTCGATAAGTTGCTCCTCAATTTTGCCCAATAACGAACTTAACCGAGATATTCATCTCCCTAACCTACTCTGAAAATTTCAACTATCTAGCTCATTCCGTTCGAGAGTTATTGTAGAAAAACTCTTTTAAATTTTCAAATTTTTTTTTTGACACTTTGCGGTAATCTTGTCAATACAAAACTTCACATGCCTATAAAGGTCATGATTCTACAATTTGATGTTAAATTTCAGATAGATCGAGTGATTGGTTTCGGAAATATTAATAAAAAATATTTTTACTAAAATCGCAATTGCAAATTTCAATCCGCTAACTCCTTTCGTTCGAGAGTTATCGTGCCTACGGCCGGCTGGCCAGCCGGACAGAACTGATTTCGACCTCGGATTCTTGATCAGTGAGTCGAACCAAATCGTTTGAGACCATTTTCAGCCAAAAATTCCAAAATTACAGACACTTGGGCAAATTGATAAGCACGCTGTTCCGAGGAACTAGAGCGCCAAAAAAACAAGTTTCGTATGACAATTGCCCAAAACAGGTTGAAAGTACCTATACAAATAGTAGATATTCCATAAAACATGTATGAAAGAATGTAATAACTAAAAATTACCTTGTAATAGATCAAAAATTTCCTGATCTAGTTTCACCAAATTTTCTCGTCTCTCGAACTACAGAATTATGCTCTCAATATTTACGTAATATTTTCAAACATTTTTGGGTGAGGTCCCCGTTGCATCGCTAAAATACGAGTATTTCAACATCAATATTTTTGAAGTTATAATATTCCCTTCCGTCAGTCCCGTCATAAATTGAGAGAACTGAGTATTCTATGTCTATGGATAAAAAGCAGTCTCACTACTCTCAGATCTCTTACTTCATGTTCCGTTCCGAAATGTAAGACTTTTCTGAGAAAAACTAATTTCGGAGCAAACAACTGAGATTTTTCTCACTTCGCTGACAATTCTTCGATTGATTAGATAATGTCATGTCTCAGGAAAATAAGTTGACATTATGACAATTCATACATAGAATAATTATATCATTCTTTTACAACGTAGAAATACGATTTATTATTGTAATTTTGAAAAATCATATCTCCGAAAGTATTAGCTTGTTAGAGTTAAAAATGATATCAATGGATTCTTATGGTAAAACTGCTTATTGAAAAAAATTCAATTTGGAATTTGTTTTGTAAAAAAAAAAAAAATTTTTGTTACTACGAAACCATCTGTCCGATTTTGCCCAATAACGAACTTAGCCGAGATATTTATCCCCCAAACCTACTCTGAAAATTTGAACTGTCTAGCTCATTCCGTTCGAGAGTTATCATGCCTACGGCCGGCCGAACAGAATGAATCTCGACCACGGATTCTTGATCAGTGAGTCGAACCAACTCGTTTAAGACTATTTTCCTCGAAAAATTCGAAAATTACAGACATTTGGGCAAATTGATAAGCACTCAGTTCCGAGGAACTAGAGCGCCAAAAAATTGGTTCAAGGTTCAAGCACTCACTTGAAGTCAGGAGCTTTTACGCCCATGTTTTATCGTCTACTGATCTCTATTGGACACTCTTAATCGAATTAGCATCGACATATACCGTTTTCTCAGCATTTGTAATATATGAATATATTTCATACCATTTTAATGATAGACTTCAGTAACGAGAGAATCCTGACATATGTATTCTATTGGAATTGAAATACGGAAAGACTTACGCTAAGTAAGAAATTCCAGGATACGATATTCATGAAATGCCGCGAAAATTAGTGGGTTGGCATTCTACATGTAATCACCGAGTTTTAATTGGACCAGACTTCTATATTTTGAATTATAAAGGAAATAACAACAAAATTTCAGATGAGTAGAACTCCGGAACCATTTGACCATTTATGCCAACAAACAAACTCATATGTCGCATTTGGATGAGCAGCCTATACCCTGAAAATTGTAAGTCGCCATCTCTTTCTGTTCTCAAGTTATCCTGGGATACATAATATTTTTTCGTAATTTTTTTTTATTTTCTAGTCATACGGTCCTCACAAAGTTTCACGCTCGTCTTTATGTCGATATTAAACAAATAGTAACCAAGTCTCAATTCGATCGGCTCTGTATTTTTTGAGTAATCGAGAAAAATATATTCCTGATGGGTATAACTCTAAAACCGTTGAGCCGATTATGCCCAACAACAAACTTAACCCTTCCCTTCGGATGCGCAACCTGACCTGAAAATTGCAAGCCCCTATCTCTTTTCGTTCGCAAGTTATTGAGGCAACGGTCACCCATCCAGCTACTGAAGTCACACAAGGCTGCTCAGATATCCAACAATATAGATCCGATCGTGTTTAAACTTGGAACTTGGCAGATGAGTTAGGTTTTGAAGGCTTTCGCAAAATTTCAGCGATGTAGGACGAATAGTTTCTGATATATGGAATTTTTCAATGATTTTCAATGATTGCTCCCAACTCTGAAAAAGCAAAACTTTCGGAGATATAATTTGTCAATGTTTGAACAAGATTGCGAAAGCTCCTGTCCGCAGGGCTTTCTCACTTTATAAATTGGGTTTCTGTGCGTCGATTTTCAAGAATTTTCGTAATTAAATTCAGAACGTAGGTCTATAGCTCACCTCATGTTGGTTGGCAAATTATAATTAGAGTATTCTATGAAATCATATAGAATAGAGAATAATTATTGATATTTTGAAAAATCATATCTCCGAAAGTATTAGTTTGTTAGAGTTGAAAATGATATCATTGGATTCCTATGATTGAAAATTGAATTTAATATTTGTAATATAAAAAAAAAAATTTACACCGAAACCACCTAGCCGATTTTGCCCAACGAATTTAGCCCAGATATTTATCTCCCAAACCTGCTCTGAAACTTTCTACTGGCTAGCTCTTTCCGATCGAGAATTATCGTGTTAAAGGACGGCTGGACAGAATCGATTTTGACCACGGATTCTTGATCAGTGAAACGAACCGAATCGTTTGAAACCATTTTCAGCCAAAAATTCGAAAATTACAGACATTTGGGCAAATTCATAAGCACTCTGTTCGGAGGAACAAGAGTGAAAAAGTGCATATTTGATGAAGACTTAATTTAAAAATTTTCACATGTTATGCAAATCAAAAATTAATATCTCGAGAATTATTGACCCAAATGGCTTTACATTTGCATTACTGAATTAAGAATTTTCTGATCTATTCATGTAAAAAAAAATAAGCACTTTCAATTTGAAAAAATAACGATTGTGTCACTGCTTGGTAACGAAAAATAAATAAAAGAATGTTCCTTAAAAAATAAATTACTTTTTCCGCAAATCGCCAGGAAATTTTGACATTCCTGTCAAAATTTCTTGAAGAAAAAGTCAGGACTTCCTTACTGTAAGGAAATGTCATTTCCTTACTGTAAGGAAATGATATTTCCGTACAGTTGTTAGTGTTCTACATAAATGATAGAAAACACATTGCTTATAAGGAATTAATTTATATTTTGAAAACATCAAGTCATTGCTGAATACATTTTTAAGATCAATTTGTTATATTTACAGTAATTCGACAGTTAGTACAATTATTGAACATTGGAGGAACACTCTTAGAACTATGAGAAACATTTTGGACAACATGCAGGGTGGAAGGGTCATTTTGTTGAATATTTTGTACTGTGAAAATTTTATTTGCCACCTCAACCTTATTGTTAAGCGATTCTTCGATATATCCTTCAGCAACGTTTGATGACTTCCATCCGCCATGCCTCTTTAAACTAGTTATGTCGGCACCAGAGTCAACCAATATTGTTGCAGAAGACCGACGAAAGCAGTGACCAGTATATTCTGTCGGATTTACCAAGTTCAAATAAGTAGCAACTATTTTGGGCATTTTTCTAAATTGATGAATTCCTACCACTTGTCTACAACCCTTTCCGCTTTGATATTTAAAGAAAATTCGGTCACTGTTCATATTTTCTGGTCTTAACGAAACATACTTTCGATAAACATTCAAGTAGATCTGATTAATTACAAATGATCTTGGTTTGATGGTTTTCGAATCAGGTATGCTGATTAAAAGCTTAGATTCTAAGTCTTCTATATCGTGTACAGTCATTCGGACTAACTCATCCATTCTACAGGCCCCAGAAATACCAAATATTACAGCCACCTAAAAAATAAATAAAGCTATAATCTAAATAGAAATTAAAACCTTGTAAATTACCTTAATCATTAAATTTTCTTTATCTGGAGCCTCCTGGATAAATTTTTCAATTTCTTCCTTCGTTAAAATCTTAGATTTCTTTGCCCTATAACCTTGAGCTTGCCGTTTCAATAAAGAACGAAGTTTTGAGTATGTAGATATATCTACATTGTGTTTAAGTGCAAGGGTTGACTTCAGCATTGAATAATTGGCCCATAATGTTGAAGATTTCATCTTTAAACAAAGGTCTAGGAAGTATGCCATTACAACATTTTCTGAGAAAGAACTCGTATTTTTACTCATGCGATAATCCATAAAACGTCTGTATGCATTTTCGTACTTTTCTCTTGATTTCTTTGGCAATAATTCTAATGGAGCAGTATTCACTGCCTCAACCAGCTCTGGAGGAGTCCCAGGAATGGAAATTTCATCATCACTTATCATTTTACTTTCGAGAACACCAGCAATTAAATTTATAAGCGTCAAGTTTGACAATTCAACCTCAATACGTTTCCATAGTAACCCAAGTAATTTTATTAGGAATTTCAAAGCACCATTTATTTGGGAATAAAATTATCGCGTTTTTTTTTAAATCAATCAATATCTGTCGAATTTTAAACGATTTGCGGAAAAATAGTATGTTTACCTCGTAGGAAAAGCCACATTCCTGGACTCTGTGTTGCTAAGTCTCGGATTGCGCCTCGACTTAGCAATCTTCACAGTCGTCCAGGAATGTTAAGCTTTTCCTACCCGGTAAACAATGTACTATTACCTATCAAATAATTTTTAGATATTCCTGAAACAGGAGAAAAAATCCGTTATTCCAGACTCACGGTATGTGCAATAAATATCAAAAAAGTATCTTGGTTCACTACACGGCCCTTCGTTTGATATACCACCCTTGTATAATTCTAAGTTCCATCTTAAAAATCTATTCCGTTAGAGAGCATATAGATCTTCCCGATGATACTGCGTCTGACACAATCTCGACCTACTTGTGGTAAGGACCATTCGCCCACTCAATAAATCGATCACGACCGAAAAAACTAACCTCAAGAAATTCCTGTCGAAAACTTTTTCCCGATCGCGAATGATTAGTATTCAGGAACTGCCCGAAAAAGATTCACAACTCACCGAAATCTTGGGGAACTATTAACATATCAGGTAGGTAAAAGAGCAAATGCGCAAAGAAATCACCGGCTACGTCTCAACTCTACATAAACTTAATTTGGAAACTTGTTCCAGTTTTTATTACATTGTGGAAAATTAACTGTCTTCCCGCTACCTCGCAGCTTCGGCCCTTAAACTATCCGAGGACGAGAATTTCCAACCTGGGAGATATTTCTATGTGACGCAATAATTTATTTTGCTGTCGTTTGCAGATTTTGCCGTCAAGCTTTTTTAAGTTTCTTATGGTCGCTTGGAATATGAGAATAGTTCAAGCGGATGGATGGTGACGATTTTCTGGAAACGGAGAAGACGAAAACGTTCTTTGGCCATGAATTTTGAATGGAATTGTCCTGACGTTGCTTTTTTCCTCATATTTATTTATTTATTTATTTATTTATTAATAATCAAGAACTTCAACAGGACGAATCCCAACTACTGTAGTACACACAAATTACAAAAACAGTAAAGAAAAATATGACGAACAGCCAATACAAATTATACACAACAACTCAAAATCTTCCCAAAATTTTAAATTGTGATTCTATATACAAATATTACTTCTAATCAAATAAGACATCAATGCTCTCCTAAAGTCACCCATGGAAACATAAAAAAAATCTATATTGTTCATATGCCAGTTATAGAACCGCATTAATCTCAAAAAAACTGAACCATAAAACAGTGACGGAACGAAAAAGAGCACCCTGCGACGGCTGTTAAACGCAGGAATATTAAAAGTAATGTAATTCACAAGAGACGTATTGAAATGATTATTTAGAATACGGTAGAGAAGAAAAGAGTACTCTTCTCCCCTCCAGACTCATCACTCCATGCGCCCTCAGACCCGAAACATAATCCAACCTCTCCGCAATATTAGATCTAAAATTTAAGTATTTAATGAACCTTCTCTGAACTGCCTCCACTCTATCAACATACTTATAATAAAAAGGCGACCAGATTGATGTAGCGTACTCTAAAATACTACGAACTAGACTAAAATAAAGAATCTTCAGAGTTTTATTGTTTTTAAATGGTTTAGTTACTCTCAGGACGAAACCAAGCATGCTAAAAGCTCTGGCAACAATTTGCTCTACATGAGTTGCAAACGTTAGTTTAGTGTCCAAAACTATGCCAAGATCTCTAACCTCCTCCTTTCTGCCAAGGGAGAACCTTTCAATCGAATATGGATGATTAATAAGGGATTTATTTTTAGTGAAGGTTATAAAATGGCACTTTTCCGCATTAAGTGTCAAATATCTACGTGAGCAAAATTTGAACAAGCGGTCGAGATCCTCTTGAAATATTTCACAGTCCTCACGGGGACAAATTCGTCTATACAGTTTCAGATCGTCGGCATATAATTCATAAAAAGTATACAAAAAACAAGACTGAATGTCATTTATATACATAGAAAAAAAGAGTGGACCCAAATGAGAGCCCTATGGTACACCACAGGTTACCCCCACTACACGAGATGAAATCCCATTTACAACAATATACTGAAGTCTCAGGGACAAGTAAGATCCGAACCAGTCCAGAAGCGTTTCCGTTATACCTAAAAAAGAGAGAACTCTCAAAAGCGTTCCGTGGTGTACCTTATCAAATGCTTTTGCCATGTCTGTGTATACGGCATCAACCTGAATTCCTAAGTCAAAACTTTCCGATAAATAGTGCATATATGGCGCCAAATTTGTCAAAACTGACCTTCCCTTGAAAAACCATGCTGGTGTACAGTTTAAGCCCAATGAAACGGAAAAAATGATCGTTTATGAGGTATTCGAATATTTTGCCGAATTGGCAAAGAATTGACACTGGCCTATAATTATCTATTCGATTGATACTACCGCTTTTATGAATAGGAACAACGTTTGCCAGTTTCCATCTATCAGGGAACACCCCCTTACTCAAAGATTCATTAAAAATTACAAAGAAGGGTAAAGTGAGGGTGTCTCCACAAGATTTTATAAAAATAACTGGAATTGAATCTGGTCCCGAACCTTTACTTGTATTCAATTTATCAATTTCTTTAATGACATTTTCGACATAAATATCCCCGACACAAACGGAATCTTCATTTCTGATTTTATACTGATCTTCGACGACTGGTTTATTTGGATCCTCATTTATTTTTCGAGATGTCACCATATGATTCGAAATTAACTCCATCATGAGTCATCATTCGCGGTATGCCGTCCATATTTTTCATTTCAGAGACATATGACCAGAATTGCTTGTTATCTACAATAATATTATTTTCAACCCGTGATAAATACTCCGCCCGATCTTTGTTGATAGAGTGTTTACATTGTTTGCGTAGTTCCGAGAAGATTCCATAATCATGTTGAATCTCTTAAATCTATTATGATATTTATTCTTTTCTTTGATAAGTTGAATTGTACATTTTGAAAACCACGAAGGAAAACTCCTATTTACAATTTTTCTGAGTGGTACATACTTTGAATACTTTGAATATAATCAGCATCAAAGAGTTTATACGTTGACCTAGACTTCACAGAAGCTACATTATCTCTCCTTATATTTATAAATACCTCCAAGGCAGGATGATGACCATCCTCCGGAACAAAGGGCAACAAGGAACGAGAAACACTAACACTTACACTGGGTGCCAAAATAAGATATAATGTTCTATCATTTTTGTTAGTTATTCCATTATATTGGAAAAGCGCATTATAAGCCATTAAATCCGAGTAAGCTTCGTGTGACTCGTTCTGAAACTGGAGATCTGAACGCCCCATCCGCGCGGTTCTTACTCCAGGCGAAAAGGGGCAAATTGAAATCTCCAAGTAAAATAAAAATATCATCAGCATATATCAATAACCGTAACTCTATCGAAGAAATTAATGTAGTACCCCGAACGGGTGTTAGGTGGAATATAACATACACCAATATACAGTTTTTTCCTACCAGAAATAGATATTCTTATCCATATATCCTCAATGTTGGAGGATGCAGAAAGAGGAACCAGTTCAGAATGGATGCTTTTCGCGACAGCAATGAATTCCCCACCTCTATCTTTCTTCACACAATCATTTCTGTCTTTGCGGAAGATCATATAATCACTACAAATTAATTCAGAGTCCTTTATGTCACTTTTTAGCCACGATTCTGTGACACAGATTATATCAGAAACAACTCAAGGAAGACAACAGAAATTCTGATGTTTTAGTTATTAACCCTCTGCTATTTTGATAATATAAAGATAGCGGGAAATCCACAAGCAATACAAAAAACAAATTACCGACGTATTCTCAACCATTATTTAGACAACCTTGTCAAATCGCTCTCCATATCAACATTCAAAATCCTAGAGGAATCATCCTGCCTCAAAAGAACATTTCCATCCTGTACCCAACAATATTTAAAGTTGTAATATTTAGCATGTTGTCTTGCCAGGTAAAATAATCTTCTCTAATATCCTATCAAACTTTCGTTCAAATAGAAATTATTCTTATTGTTTTCAAAACCAATTTCCTCCAATTTGAAATTCTTACCAGAGCGCTTATAGGCCCTTCAGAAATCATTTCTCGTCGTCCTGCTTTTGAAGCCTATCACAATGGGCCTTGGTTTGCCATCATGCCTTGAGAGAGAATGAACCCTGTAGTAGCTCTGAACAAGGCCTTCAGAACACGGTACACCTAGTCTGTTGGAGACACTCTGAAAAATGTTGGCGATATTTTCATCCTTTTTCTCAGGAATTCCCACCAAATCCAGATCACCTTCCTTCAGCTGTTGACGAAGTTTATTCATTCCGATCATCATTTTAGTGTTCATGTTCTTTAGTAGGAGAATCTCCGCATCGTAATTATCGAGTCTTTTACCCAGATTATAACAAGTTTCAGCGTGGACTCAACATCATGAAGCTTGTCTCCATAGAAGTTAAGGGACTCGGCAAAATCAGACTGTTGTTTAACAATAGTGGCCAGTTCACATAATCTTATCCAATTTCCTCTGTATCTCCGAGTTTCCACCGAGTGAACTAACGGTACCATCACAGGTCTTGCATACCCATTTAACACCTCCAAGATCGTTAGTCTTCAAAACATCAGGGGACATTCCCGCACACGTTGCATGTGCATCGCCGCTGCAGCAAAAACAACGTATAAACGTTTCACGTTCCGACCCACTGTCATGTCACAAGATAAGCAATTAGATGGCATGTTTACACTGCATTTTCTGGGTTAAGATTGATGATTTCAACTATTTTGTGAAGAACCAAAGCAACCGTTGAAAGATTCAACAGGCCCAAACTGCACTTCTCACCTCGATGCAAGCACAAAAAGGCTTCCGAAATTGAATTTTCGAGTCTCAAATACTGCAGAAATTAGGCTAAAATTGTGAAATTAATCGAGCTAACACAAGTATATCCTTCACTTGCAGCTGTTCAACACACACTCTAACCTGAGAACGAACGTATCTTTGGCCAACGTCTGATTTATAAATATTTCTTCAACATTTGGATGTCGGGCAAGTAAGAGGATTCTATCTGTGTTGCATTGTTTCAAGATTGGTGGGAGTAAAGGCCCAGACACAATTTCAGCTAAGATGATTGTTCGTTTGTGTTAAACCGATGCCGATTGAGCTAGTAGCTCATGCTGCAGCCTAGAGAGGCTTATTGCACCTCGGTCAGTCTCCTATTAGCTGACAGGGTTGGTTTCATGGTTTATCCTCCCCAACTCCGGTTGCTAGCCTCAATGAAGTCTCTTAGTCGATCCCCTGAAGTTCAGGTTTACTAAACCGAGCTAAGTCCTGCCCCGCTGACATTATATGGGCCTCATGTAAAACCCCCACTACCTTTATTATTATTATTATTATTAACAAACAAAAAAGGTAGGGGTTCACACCAATAAACTCAAATTTATGAAATAAAATGGAATTCATAAACTACTAGATGAAATAATAAAGAAAAACGCACAAAATCACAGTCACTTAATAAGTCAACTCTGGTCTCGAATGAATGAACTGGTCGAGTCGGATTTTGAGATCATTCACCGAATTTGCACCAACAACACCTTGAGGCAGTCCATTCCATCCGTCGAAAACTCTGTTGGAAAGAAACGTTTGACGCTGTGTGGTCCTGAAATTCTCTTTCGCCAGTTTATAGACATGGCTACGGATTTGGGTGTTGCTTCTCGTGCAGAGGTTATCGAGATTCACACAAAAGAACCCATGCAGAGCCTGATAGGTCACAATAAGATCACCTCTATCTCGTCGATCCCCAAAGGTCTGCAGATTCAGTAGTCTCAAACGAGCGTCATAGTCGGGCCTTGTCCTCCCAAAGGGAATCCTTGTATTCCAACGCTGTACGGACTCGAGAAGAAGTTGATCACTCCTGAGAGAAGGGCACCACACGGGTCCAGCATATTCCATTAAAGGAAGCACATAGTTGCAGAAGAGTACCCGACACGTAGCCAAGCTACAGCCCCTAAATGATCTCCGAATCATGTAGGTCATATGTCTGGTCCTAGCAGCGACAGCCGCCACGCGGTGAGACCAGCTCAAATCATGGGACACTGTGATGCCAAGATCATTATAGTAGTCAACGGGAGTCAAGCGGTGACCTCCTACCATATATTGGGACTAAGAATTGTTTCTGCCTAGGTTCAAAACGTGGCATTCGCTGGTATTGAGTGGCAACAACCATTTTCGATACCAATCCTCCACAGCCCACAAATCTTCCTGCAAATTCGATGCTTGGTTATATATTTTCGTGTCATTGGCAAAAAATGCGCATGGAGATCTCAACAGTCGAGGCAGATCAGACGTATACAACAAGAAGATAATGGGACCCAGGACTGATACCTGTGGGATGCCACTGGACACGAAATTATCCGCAGAAGAATGAACGTCTGCTACTCTCACTCAGGAGGTTCTATTAGAGAGGAAAACCCTGATCCACGAAAACAACTCTAATCCTATGCCCAGATGTTGTAACTTAGACCTGGTCAACGGCCTTGGAGAAGTCCAAATACAGGACATCCACAGGAATACTCTGATCCAAAGAGCGAGTCCAATCGTTCCGGCAGCACAGTAGATTAGTCATTGTAGAGCGACCAGGAACAAACCCATGTTGTTCATGAGGCCTTGTCGGTGTATTACCTACATAATCTCCATTTTCCTAGCAAGTAAGATTAGGCCCTTGGATAGGTTCCTCACATGGTTTCTGGCATTCAGTTCATGACGTCATCTCCATCGTGTAAGAGCTATGGACATCCAAATATGACATGTGTGGCAGTTTCGTCTGCCTCCCCACATTTCCTTCAAACAGGGCCTTCTTGGAGAATCCCCATGTTGTTCAGGTGCTTTCTCAGGGTACAGTGTTCGGTTAGTAGGCCAATTACTGCCCTGCGCCTACTCCTACCCAGTAGTGGGACTTCTTCAGTTGGGGAGGGACAGTACTACCCCATCAGCAACTCACTATGCCCGTGGCCCGAAGTTTTGTTCCAGTGGTGAGTGTGCTGTGCAAGGATCCATTTTTCAATGACGCCTTTCACAGCCAATTTGGTCACCCCTACTTGCGGGTTTGACCCGAAGAGGGAGATAGCCTCATCGTTCAAAATGATTTGTTGGTGAAATTCTGGGTTCATTTTAATACGTTCCCAACACCCAATTGGCAAGACACGACGTTGTTGATGGTCGGCAGGCTTGAGGTCTTGTGTTAACTGAACTTCATAAGCCTTCAGAACCAAGTCTTGATGTAAAATCCAGTATAGAGACCTTCGCGAAATGCCACATTGCGATGAACGGTGTGGAATGGACAAACATGGGTTTTCCTCAACGTTGTGAGCTATAGAATCAATATTCGCTGGTGTTCCTGTAAGAACTGTATGAGTTCCTTTAGTCACATCACTAGTTCCAACTTCGCCGTGTGTCTTTTAGTTGGTTTGAAGCTTCATGCAGTATTTCGTGAGGGCGAGGTGTGAATAGTCAAAAGAACCTGTGCGCTGAAGGACCTGACTTCACGTCAATGCTTCTTAAGAATGTTTATCCTTAGTTTCTGGAAATAATAAATTAATTGTATTACCTGTCAAATGGGGTGAAATGGATAGTATTTTTAATTAATCGTTAATTAAACTCAAACTACATACAGGGTGTCCCAAGTTCGAGTACCTATTAGACGTTTCTGGAGAACTGGACATATTTGAAATCTGAAAGTTGGGATTATGATATAGCTTAAAATTCTCTACAAAGCTGAAATATTTTCGAAGCCCAAGCACTTACGGTTATACAGGGAGTGAAAATAGATTTGATGAAAAAAATTCTTTTCAAGTTTGCATTCCTGGTATGATCAAGTATTCAATGCTGAATACATTTATGTTAAAACCATTGTATTCATTTGAATAGTTTTCAAAATATCGAAAAAAAACCGGAAAAAAAGTCAAATATTTTTAGTTATTTTTATTTAAAACATCCTGCACGTAAACCGTTTTTTCAACATCGAAGAGGAAGAATGTGAAAAGGTCATGTATCTTTTGAATTTCAGAAATATTATCACAGGGTGTTTTAAATTTTGTTTCGAAAATTATGATCAAAAATTGGCTATAATTTATGTTTTTTTAAATTAGAACCCTATTTTTTTATGATTGCGTTGGATTCTGCGGTGAAAAATAATGATAGTTTTCTGACATGATCATGCTCCTAAATTCAATAATTTGTAAGTTTTTTTTTCAATTTAGGAGCATAATCATGTTAGAAAACTATCATTATTTTTCACCGCAGAATCCAACGCAATCATAAAAATTAGGGTTCTAATTTGAAACACAGAAGTTATGGCCAATTTTTGATAACAATTTTTGACACAAAATTTGAAACACCCTGTGATGATATTTCTGAAATACAAAAGATGCATGACCCCAAAAGTATTATCAAAGTGACCCCACATGATGTATCCCTTAATAAGTTTCAACCGAATGGTTACTGAGGATAGAAATACTTCATAATTTTGAACAGTGTCACTTTACCGTCAATTTCACGTATTGTTAAAAAATTTAGGTGGTGAGATAATTGGCAATTACTTTTTAGTGGACTGTTACCAAATGATTGAGTTGAAGATGTTTAATAAAATGTTTATTGTATTAGTTCACATTCACATTATAAACAGGTACTCGCATGGAGTTAAAATTATATACAAAATTTAACAACATCTAAACAGAGTTGACCTATTTACATTTATTGAGAGACAATTGAGTGTAATATTTCACAATAGAGAAAGTCTGAACGTTGTGCTTGAATTGAGAGAATGCTTTGAGATCGATAATTGAGATGTATTGAGTATTATGTGTTGCCTGTAACAATTCTAAATCACTAACGTTGATCTGAGAAGCATTATTTGTCAATAGAAACGCAACGTTTACAGGAATAGAGCTGGCATGTATTAAAATGTCCCCTATTAGAAAAACAGAAGGTTCATTGACAAACAGAGATGGTTGAGGGTAAGTGTAATTGACAGGAGATCAGAGAAATGTATAATCAATAATTATGGTTAACGACGTTTACAGTGATAAGCCTGTCCTTATCAGAAAAACAGAAGTAATACAACATAACTATGGTAATGGAGGTGATAATTGAGAGTCATATGAGGTGTATATAAAGGAAGAGCAGTTAAATTTTAGTTAGCGAAATGAATCAATTGACAACACATTTACTTGAGAGGCTAGTTGGTCATAGGTTGAGGAGAGTATAGAGTGCAGGCAATGTAAGTTGCAAGTTATGATAAAGTATAAGAAAATACAAATACAAATTATACTTATGTGAGGTGACATGGGTCTGGAACCATCAAGCGATACATCCAACCAGGTCCTTTAGAGTTTTGAGAGCATTTGCATGAGTAGAACAATTCTGAATACATATCAGGTGAGACAAGGCCTGGTTGTACGATCCATGTGATGACTCCAGCTGGAACGGAGAGGTACCTGAAACTTACAAAAGCCTGGGAAGTCTAATCGTAGAGGTGTTTTTGAGTATGAGAGATTGTGAAATACTATGAGTGAAAATAATGAGAAGTAAGTGCCTGAGATGTAGGTGAAATGTGAACCTGGTGCTCGAGAGAATACGAGGAGTAACTAGGTACGAAGAGTTTACGAGGGGGGGTCGTTTGGAGATTATAAAATTGGAGAGTTCGTACAAAGGGTTAGGTACAGTACACACGTGGTTCGAGAAATAAATATGAAAATACCAAAAATATACCTTAATGAGGGAGGTACAGGTGACGAGGAGGCTATATAAAATACACTTCAACGATATATACTCAAGATGCATGAGATATTTCGTGGAAACGTGAGAGTGCATGATATTTTATAGGAAGCATGTTAGGAACAATTCATATAGTTAAGAAAAATGTACTGTACCTGTATTTGAGGAGATCTAAATAATCACTTAAAGCAATATAATTGTCTTTTAAGGTTTGCTTGGTAAGCATCAAGTTCACAATTCGTAGAGCACAAATTAATCGACTAGCGAGAAAATGGCGTAGGAGAAGCAAAAAAGGCACAAGAGCGTAGAAAATTTGTAACACGAGCGGAAAAGCGAAGTGACAAGAAAAGTGGTAAAAGAGAGGGTTAGGAGAGTTCTTGCCGGTGTTTTATATTAGAGATCACAGATGAGCGCGCATGTCAGATCTCGAGTATGTCAGAAATCACAATACTCTGTGACCAAATAGCGTTGGGCGAGGAGGGCAACCAGGAGCGTAGAGTAGACTGCATCACAGGGTTAAAAACTCATTTAATTTTTAACACGTATAATAATACAATATATACAAAAACATAAGAACAGCTACTTACCTCTATGCTGGCACGGCACAATAATGGCGGAACTCCAATCTTCACTCAATTTAATCGATTTCAGCCCATTTGAGGGTACCAAATAGTTTTTTCTTCAAATTTCTGATTAACTCTGGATCATATCCATTGTTTATTGCTATTTGATTGATAATTCCCAATTATTTACAACAATTTTATTCGGATAAAGGTACATTAATAAGCCGGGATATGAAAAACCGCTGTGAGATAATATGGATTTGCATCATGTAAATGCCACAAGCAGTAAATTTTCCACAAGTAAATAGTTTCCGATTTCAAATGATACTTTCCAAAGTTCCTCATATAAAGATGTCTAATAGCGTAAAGTCTGTTGATTAAGAAGTCCATGGTATCAGTCTAATACCTATCTAATTTTCTCCATCAGTATCATTTAAATGTTGTTGGAACATTCTGAATAGAATTGGTAAGTTTTCCCTCACGAAAATTGTTGCTAATAAGGAAGATACTTGTTTACTTTGGAACACACGATGTGTTCGTAAAAGCCCGCTCCTTCCCTCCCCCTTTCCCAAAATCTAAACAAAATTTTCGAAAACACATCTCATTCAGGTGTAACGAACTATAAGGAAACAACATTTATTGACCTCTTCGTCCTACCTTTGCGTAACTCCTCGTTAGTTCATGCAGCTAACGTTATTTCTATCAATGTCATTATGAATCGATCGAAACAGGGCGTAGTCTGCAAATGTTAACATAACCTATTTGCATTTCCAAAAAAAAATTTAAATATTTCTAAAAAAAAAATTACAAATTCTCTTCAACCTTCAAGCCAAATTTTATTCTTCCAATATTTTCGAAAATACAGATCCGATCGAATTGAAATCTATAGTAGTTACTCAGTTGAAAAAAGAAGGCTTGAAGCTTCATGCAGTATTTCGTGCTCGCAAAAGCTCCTGACTTCACATTAGTGTCTTTTAAGATTTTTCATCCTTAATTTCTGGAAATACTAAACTTATCGTATTTCTAAATTTTTTTTCTCAAATTTCTGATTAACTAATAAACATATCCATTGTTTACCGCTATTTGTTTGATAATTCTCAATTCTTTAAAACAATATTCTTCGGATAAAAGTACGTTAATAAGCCGGCTATGAAATGCCGCGACTCTGAGTTAGTATGGATTTGCATCATGTAAAAGTTAAAGCATTAAATTTTCAATGAGTAAACAGTCGGCGATTTCAAATGAAACTTTCTAATGTTCCCCATATGAAGATGTCTAATGATGTTAAGTCTGGTGATCAAGAAGTTTACGGTATCAGTCTAATACCTATCCCGTTTTAGTCATCAGTATATCATTTGAATATTGTTGAAACATTCTGAATGGAATTGGTAAGTTTCACCAACCGAAAATCGTTCCTAATAAGGAAGAGACTTGTTTACTTTGGAACACACGATGTGTTCGTAAAAGCCCGTTCCTTCCCATCCCCCTCTTCCAAAATCTAAACAAATTTTTCGTAAACACATCTCCTTCCGGTGTAACGAACTATAAGGAAACAACATTGATTGACATCTTCGGCCTGCTTTTGCGTCCCTCAGTCCCTCCTCGTTAGTTCATGCAGCTAACGTTATTTCTATCAATGTCATTATGAATCGATCGAAACTGGGCGTAGTCTGCAAATGTTAACACAACCTATTTGCATTTCCAAGTACCCACTCCGATCCTCTCGCTACCCTTGCTCGTTTGCTGCTGACAATGTGTCAGATACGACGAGCTTGTCCAAGCCACAGATTCAGAAGATAAATATTGTCAGCTTGTGCAATTTAGAGCCGAGCATCGCTAGACGGTCTCCATTTGGGATGTACATAGAAAAACAATGTTCAATATCAAGTCTCAATAATTCCCGAATTTACCTGCACTAACAAAACAATACTGTATATTATGTACACAGGGCGAGTCTTTATGTTGTTCATTAATTCTGGCCATAGATATCTCTCATCTAGCAGAATAATTTTTTCATTTACCATTTTTCCAGATTCTGCACAAGTAAAAAGTTACAAGTTACAAGATTTCACGATGTGCTAATACAGTCCTGCACTACACCGTCTGACATCGAAAGCATTTACTGAAATGTATTGTAGAACAAAAAAAACCTAATCATCTGATGATTCAATGAAATAGTTTAACAACTATTATTTAGTCGCACAATTATTTTAAATCAGCATTAAATAATATACCACTATTGAAATAAAGAACCCAATTATTTCTACTATAAGATTATACATAATTTGATCATCGCCTACTCTTGAAATATTATTATTATTATTGAAAATGCAATAAATATTCAATAATCCATTTATTTCCAAGAAAATCTCAAATCGAATAGTTGAGATGAGATTCCAACTGACTGAATGATCATACAAATTAGAAGGTAAACTCATGGAATCAGTTCGCATGCGGCATTGTCAAACTGTGTATCAGGTTTTCCTATATTATTCAATCGAGAAGCATGGATTATCTATAACTTGTGAAAAAAAACAAGTGTGGCAACATAGAAATACATCGATTCAAGGCCATCCTAGGTCAGGAGCAGATCAACCAGAATAAGGCAAATTTTAAAATTCTTATCAGGTTTTATAACGTTCAACGTTGAATACCTCAAAAGCGATGCGTCTTAGGTGAAATGTAGAATAATTTAATTTCCTAACATGATTGAAGATTCTTGGGATGACTCAGGATAAACTTCATCTGCTTTCCTTATGTTAATTTCATCTAGTTTTAGAGAATCCGAGAAGTAGTGAAAAACTGTTAATTGGAGATTATGTGTCATAGTTATAGAAAACTTCACACCGACATTCATTTCAACCTGAATATCCATGTCAAAGCTACATGAGAAAAACTGATTATTTTCTGCAATTAAGATCCTATATATATATTCCTTTGAATTGAGAGCTTTGTGATGGTAAAAAATCCCGTCACTCTGGGTTCTATTCCATATTACATTACCCTTCGGTTTATTTTAATCATACATTTATGAAATATACAAGAATTATCTCTTATATCTAGCTTTTTAGTTTAACATACTCCTTGTTTCACAAAAACCCTAGGATTTGAAATCGTTAATTTATTTTCAATCTAAATCAGAAATGTTTTGTCTCATGAATCTCTATGGATATTCTATAGTTAATATTTCAATATATTATAGACATAATTTAGGTTTAATTTTGTTCAGTACTTAAGTTTTATCATTAAATGGTTTCTTTTTGGGTTTTCTCTCCCAAACTATGAAAAATATCTGTTAAAATATATTATTTTATGAATTGCTTCTGCTTAATAAACACAAGATATTTGTCAGAAGCAATTAATCGAACAATGTTGCCGAATAAACAATAACGACACAACATTAACGATTAAACAACCAAATTTCGTAACGTTTCGGAGTCTAAATCAAACTCATTCGTCAGACACTTAACGAAAATCTTCAGAATTATTTTTTGTTGATGTAGCTATTCTGAAATTCGAGAATAGCTACATAAACAAGAAATAATTCTGAAGATTTCAAAATCCATATTTTTTGAGGATTGCTAGAAATAATTTGTAAAAATATCAAAAAATATAAATTTTCGATCTATGCAACTGACAATGTTACGAATTCAATGTTAATGTGTGACATTTTTGGGAATTTCACTATCGAATTAATTCATTCGACAAAAATTTTCAGTACTCAAATGTCGTGCGAGGCACTGAGATCTAATGATTCCCATCGAAAATGTTCTGCTTTTTCTGTAAATTCTAATCAAATTCCAATATTCCTTCATACAGGTGTTGAATCTCAGCTTGCGAAAAGTTCTAAATTTTCCTAACACGGACCTGGATTTTTTAATCAGTTTAAAGATTAATCAATCGACCCATGGAATTTTACGTGCCAAATATCAAATGATTCTATTGGGTGGTTCAAAAGTTATAACCAATTGAAAATACTGGCGAATACATAAATCACCCTGTATCTCGGCTATGGAGCTGATTAGACCTACCATATATAGGTTATTTGGACTCATCTTGAGTAGCTCTACCTCAGGTTAACGTATGTTCGTTTACCAATGAAACATCCTGTATAATGTCACAAAATAAATATAAAGAATTTAGGATGATGTAGTACGAAGAAGTCGCTGTGATGATGAAAACCGTCACAATATTCAATAAACAAGTGAGTTCACCATTTTTCATTTCATTTAATATGAATTTGCACGAAGTAAATACCACGAGCATTCACCTAGTAACATATTAATCAGGGCTACGCTTAAGGTGATTTATCCTGATGAAATGTCAGTCACATAATCTGACAGCGATAAAATATATGCCATCATCCAGACTTCGACATCTGTTGAGATTCGTGGAGCAATAATAAAAGTCCATCAAGAAAGTTTCGTCATCCTAATCTTCCTGAAAACCCGCTTCAGCCGTTAAATCGAGAATTTATGAACTATATATCTCAGTTCGTGGAAGTCTGGAGGAAACCATCCAGGAAGAACGACCATGATCGCGAAAATTAATTAAAGCGAATGTCTGTGTGTACCACCGGAGTCCTTTCTTCGGATATCGGCTGTCAATCAGGACAAAAGAAGGATGAAATAGCTGGCCCCTCCCCACGCGACGCTAATGAAACGGGCCGGGCACAATTTCCCTTTAATTACCGAGAAAGTTTACCAAATTTCTCGTTATTTAACGTAATCCTATATTTCCTCCGGAACTGGGAATATCCATGCTTAAAAGCTTCCTGTCACGCTAATTAGGGAGGTATCTTCCTTCAGGATTCCGGACTATGACAGGGGGCGTTTCTCACTTCCGGAGATGTCTCTGTTGGACTTTTTACCCCAGCTGATGACGAACGTAAGGAAGGTTTGATCTAGGGTCCATTATTTATACACGGTGATGAATTCATTCGGAAGGAGATTCGATTTTACCCTTTCTGCTCTGAATACCTTCCTCGGAACAGAGTGCTTATCAAGTTGCCCAAATGTCTGTAGTTTTCGAATTTTTGGCTGAAAATGGTCAAACGATTTGGTTCGACTCACTGATCAAGAATCCGTGGAAAAAATCGATTCCGTCCGGCCGTTAACACGATAACTCTCGAACGAAAGGAGTTAGAGTATTAAAATTTTCAGAGTAGGTTTGGAGCGTAACTATCTTGGACGAGATTGTTAACGGGCGTAATTCACCAAGCGGTTTCGGAGTTATGGCTGTTTTTAGTAAAAATATTTTTTATGAATATTTCCGAAACCGATCACTGGATCTATTTGAAATTTAGCATCAAATTGTAGAATAATGACCTTTAACCCTCGAACAGAATGAGCTAGGCAGTTGAAATTTTCAGAGTAGGTTTGAGAGATACATATCTTGGCTGAGCTCGTTACTAGGCAAAATCGGCCTGATAGTTTCAGAGTAACGAAAAAATTTTTTTTTACATTACAAATTTAAATTTTTGTTAAGATTAAGTTTCACCATGAAAATCCATTGATATCATTTTCAACTCTAACAAGCTAATACTTTCGGAGATATGATTTTTCGAAATTTCATTAATGAATCGTACTTCTACGTTTCCAGAGAATGCTGTACTTAATTTTTTATCTATGAATTATAAATGATCTGTGTTCTTACATGTCATCTTATTTTCCTATGAGAGATAAATGTCAATAATTTCTGGTTCGTTATTCTCCATATAAAATAAACCTCCTGTTCTATAAAACGAAGTATGATTGAATGCAAAATGGCCAATGAAATAACCTCAGATATCGTAGAATTATGATGATGATATTATATTATACCTTTAAGGTGATAATATAATGCCCGTGGATAATCCATATGATGATGGAAATATATTCTTTAGTAAGATACATAATCAAATTTTCAGAGTAGATTTGAGGAATGAATATCTCGAATAATTTCGTAGTTGGGGAGAATCAGTCTGTTTGAATTTAGTTGCTTTCATGATGCAGTTCTTTCGTAAGAATCTATTTATAAAATTCCCAGAGACCAATTATTTCGGAGATATGATTTGTCAAAATTTGAACAAGAGCGCCAAAGCTCCTGTCCACAGGGCTTGAACCAATGTTTATGTTTTTATTCGCGCTTGTATCAGGACGCTATCATTCCTTCCAAGTGTCCGTATTTCGCTAATTTTGAGCCAATTCGGGCTGTCCGGCTGGCCGGCCGTCAGCACGATTACGCTTGAACGCAATGGTTTAGAGAGTTGAAAATTTCAGGTTATGTTTGGAATCTAAATGCACCGGCTAAGTTCGTTAACAGGCAAAATCCACCGAGTAGTTTCAGAGTTATAGATAGACATTTGAAATTTTATTTTCCCTATATATAATCTGATGGAATCAAAGCACGGTAATTAGTTGAAAAATATCGGCACGAAGACTTATGCGAAATTTTTTGAGGTTCGCATGTCTGGAAAATTAAAAAAAAATATTTAACAAAATTCTGTATCTCATAAACCTATCCGTCAGATATATGGTTGATATTCTATGAGAGCCTTCAAAACCTTATTTTACAGTGAAGTTCTAGTTTTGACCTCAATCCGTGGTCGAAATCGATTCTGTCCGGCCAGCCGTTAACACGATAACTCTCGAACGGAATGAGCTAGACAGTTGAAATTTTCAGAGTAGGTTTGAGGGATAAATATCTCGGCTAAGTTCGTTATTGGGCGAAATTGGTCTAATAGTTTCGGACTAACAAAAAAAAAAAATTTTTCTACGATACAACTTTTGAATTCAAATTTTTTTAAGATGCAGTTTCATCATAATAATACATTATTGTCATTTTCAACTCTAACAAGCTAATACTTTCGGAGATATGATGTTTCAAAGTTTCAATAATAAATCGTAAGTTCTATGTATTCACAGAATGTGAACACATAATCTGTCTGTGTGACTGTTCATAAATGTCATCTTTTCTAGCTATTAGAGATTGCCAGTTCGTAAATTTTCTCTTGGATAATCAAGTATTCGATTCTTGAATTTGTGAATATAATATATACAAGACTGTTTTGATGTAGGTTATGGAGGCAATAGAAAAGAAGAACATAATGGAATTATCAAAAGAAATTACTGTTCGTTGAACACAGAGGTTAATATTACCTTTTACTTCCTTAAGTAGTGAGACACGTTCCTATATACAGTATTTTCATAATGTTGCTAGCAAAAAAATACTGAAATATGGATCTACATTTGTGTATCAAACATTTTTTCTTGAGTTAAGGTTCATAATATAGAAAAGAATGTGTTAGTGATATGAAATATAAAATTTTAAATTATGAAAAGAGGATAGTATTTTATTAATATATTTTGAAATATTAAAATAATTTGTTCGTAATCCACTACCCACTCAAATATCATGAATAAATGGACAATCTGCTATGATTGTCACCAGCCTTGCTCTAGACATTTCGATGATACTTTCCTTAGGTATTTCGAGTTGTGAAAACTATGCACCGAGTGTAAGTTGAAACAACCCATTCCACGAGGTTGAATCATTGCAGATTGCTTATTTAATCTTGATAAATAAATTTAATGACAATTTTTTAAGCATTAAGGCGTTGAAGCATTGTAGATTGCTCTTTTTTTTTTAAGATAGTTTTTGAAGCATTTTTTTTAAACGACACTTTTTTTAAATTAAATTTCTTTCATGATGCATTTCTATCATATGAATCCATTGATATAATTCCAAACTCTGAGAAACCAATACTTTCGGAGATGTAATTTATCTGTTTGAACAAGAGCGTCAAAGAGCTCCTGTCCACAGGGCTTGAACCTTTTTTTTTTGATGAAGGAATCTATAATCAAGAAAGGAATGACCATCAATATTTTGAATTTCCACAGACACGGACCTGCTAATCTTTGATCCAACAGGAAATATATTTAGGTCACGACGATCAGTTTTTTTTTGGACGTTTGTTTTTAGAGTCGGATTTATATTCTTGGAAATAGTGGAAAAATTATATAATTCCTGGAGCTAAGCAGCTTTGGGCGAGTTCAGTACCTGGATGGTTGACAGCTCTGCCTATAAATTTGAACAGCACGCCAAAGCTCCTGTCCACAGGGCTTTATCACTTTTTCATTTACCATTTTTCCAGATTCGTCTCAGGTAAAAAGTTATAAGCGTTTAAGTATTTAATAATGTGCTGATCTCGCTGCTGATACACCCCTTCACTTTCTTTACCTGTTGAATATAGAAAATTTAAATGCATTCATTATTCTATAATTATCTGAAAGATTTATCATCTCATGCTCGAAATTCAATGAAATTGTTTGAGAAAACTTACTTAATCACGCATGTCTGACGAAATAGTTTTTAATAATCTCAGTAATCATTAGCAAAAGAAATGTTACACCACTGCTTAATACTAAAACACTGAACTTTATTTATATTAAATATCCACTATAAGATTTTATACAGTTTCATTATCCCCTATTCTCACGTTTTTTAAATATCCTTATTCTCATCATACATAAGATAATGGTTAGTTAAACCTTATTAACCATTAACATTAACAAGCTAGATTAAAGTGCTCAAAATCATTGTGTGAGATAAGGTACAGTGACTATTCTTATAGAATACAGTCATTGGATCTGCTACATATTTACAGCGCCCTCTTTGGTGTCCTCACTTTTCTGAAAACTAATTATGTTTACTCGTTTGCTGTATAGATATATACGTTTCCAGTTCAAACTATGCCTAATTCTTGAACCCAGGCACAGACATAGTTAGTTGTTCTATGAGACCGAATCCATTTAGAAAGTTTGGCAGTGACGTTCTGCAAATGTTTACGCAGTAAAGTGAGGCAAACGAAGCGGATATATGCAGAAAATCCAATCCGTGTAGAAAATGGTAACATCGTTACCCCGGTCCCTAGTTTGTCCCTTAAGAAGTATTTGACTTTGAACATCGTCGTAGATGAGATGATGCATCGAGGACGAATTCAATTCGACGAAGGGCTTATAGGAGTTCGATTCTACGGATCTGAAGAATAGGGTCATCCCGCTTTGTACCCGGATAAGTGGGCCAGACCGAAGCGGAGGTACGCGGACTTTTTTGCTATTATGAGGGATGTATGTGTAGAAGCCGAGTCTATTGTGGAGCCTTTGAAGGAGAGCCTAACACGAATTGGCGAATTTAAACGGCGAAGCCTGGAATTTCGAATTGAACAGCGTAGTTTGTTTTGCGTGGATGGAATCAGTTTATTATATTGACTGATGAGTTATCGGTCTGAAGAACAGAGGGCGCCACAAATACAGGATTAATGTTTTCGTTAATAATTACTAACCTCCCGAAGAAATATTATGACGATTTGACATTTGGCTTGAAAGGAACAGTGGTTTTATTGGCATAACTGTTTTATCTTCGACATAGAATGGAATAAATCTTGTGTTGATTAATAAATGCATTGAGATGGGAAAAACACTGTTGAAATGGAAGCTTCGATTAATAAGTGCTCTCCGGACTCTGCGCCAGTAAGTTAGACTATTGGTGCATGGTTTTCCGAATTTAAACGTGGTCAAGGGATAGTGATGATGCACTACGCTCTGGTTGTACTACTGAATATAAAAAAAATGGTTGAAGCCCTGTGGACAGGAGCATTGGCGCTCTCGTTCAAACTTTGACAAATCATATCTCCGATATAATTGGTCTCTGGGAATGATATGAATGGATTCTCACGATAGAACTGCGTCATGAAAGAAATTAAATTCAAACAGACCGATTCTCCCCAATAACGAACTTATCCAAGATATTCATTCCTCAAATCTACTCTGAAAATTATATTATATCAATTAAAACTTAGACAACATTGAAGTTTTGTTTTTACTGGAGATATTCTGAACCCAATTTGATTATGTATCTTACCAAAAAATATATTTACAACATCATATGGATTATCCACAGGCATCATATTATCACCTCAAAAGTACGATAGCTGAAGTTAATTCATTGGTAATTTTGCCTTCAATCATACTTTGTTTTATAGAACAGGAAGGTTTTTTTGGCGCTCTTGTTCCTCGGAATAGAGTGCTTATCAATTTGCTCAAATGTCTGTAATTTTCGAATTTTTTGCTGAAAATGGTCTTAAACGATTTTGTTCGACTCACTGATCAAGAATCCTTGGTCGGAATCGATTCTGTCCGGCCGGCCGTCCGTCCGGCCGTTAACACGATAACTCTCGAACGGAATGAGCTAGACAGTTGAAATTTTCAGAGTGGGTTTGAGGGATAAATATCTCAATTAAGTTCCTTATTGGGCAAAATTGGTCTGATAGTTTCGAAGTAATGAAAAAAAATTTTTTTCTACAATACAACTTTTGAATCCAAATTTTTTTAAGATGCAATTTCATCATAATAATCCATTATTGTCATTTTCAACTCTATCAAGCTAATACTTTCGGAGATATGATGTTTCAAAATTTCAGTAATACATCGTAAGTTCTATGTATTCACAGAATGTGAACACATAATCTGTCTGTGTGACTATTCATAAATGTTGTCTTTTCTGGCTATTAGAGATTGTTAATTCGTAAATTTTCTCTTGGATAATCAAGTATTCGATTCTTGAATTTGTGAATATATATACAAGACTGTTTTGATGTAGTTTATGGAGGCAATAGGAAAGAAGAACATAATGGAATCATCAAAAGAAATTATGGTTCATTGACCACTGAGGTTAATATTACCTTTTACTTCCTTAAGTAGTGGTAGTGAGAAATGTTCCTATATACAGTATTTTCATAATGTTGCTAGCAAAAAAATACTGGAATATGGATCTACATTTATCAATCATTTTTTCTTGAGTTAAGGTTCATAAATCAGAAAAGAATGTGTTAGTGGTATGAACTATTAAATTTCGAATTATGAAAAGCGCAAAGTATTTTATTAATATATTTTGAACTATTAAAATAACTACCTACTCAAATATCAAGAATAAATGGACAATCTCCTATGATTGTCTCCAGTCTTGTTCTAGACATTTCGATGATACTTTCCGTAGGAATTTCGAGTTGTGAAAACTATATACTGAGTGTGAGTTGCAACAACTCATTCCACGAGGTTGAATCATTGCAGATTGCTCCTTTAATCTTGATTAATAAATGCAAGGACAATTTTTATGCATTGAAGCATTGTAGATTGCTCTTTTTTTTAAAAGATAATTTTTGATGCATTTTTCTTTCATGATGTTGTTCTATCATAGGAATTCATTGATATAATTCCCAACTCTGAGAAACCAATAATTTCGGAGATATAATTTGTCTTGTTTGAACAAGAGCGCCAAAAAGCTCCTTTCCACAGGGCTTGAACCAATTTTTTATATCAAGAATAACGAACCAGAAATAATTTTTACATTTATCTCTCATAGGAAAATAAGATGACATGTAAGAAAACAGATCATATAATAATTCAAAGATAGAAAAATTAAGTACAGCATTCTGTGAAAACATAGTAGTACGATTCATTATTGAAATTTCGAAAAATAACATCTACGAAAGTATTACCTTGTTACGGTTGAAAGTGATATCAATGGATTTTTATGGTGAAACTGCATCTTAAAAAAAAATGAATTTGAAATTTTAATGTAAAAAAAAATTTTTTTTTCGTGTCTCCGACACCATCAGGCATTCAGGATAATTTTGCCCAATAACGAACCTAACCAAGTTATTCATCTCCCAAACCTACTCTGAATATTTCAACTGCCTAGCTCATTCTGTTCGAGAGTTATTGTAGAAACAATATTCAAAAATTTTAAATTTTTTTCTTTACACTTCACGGCTACCCCATCAATACAAAACTTCGCAAGCATATGAAGGTCATTATTCTACAATTTGATGCAAAATTTCAGATAGATGGAGTAATCGGTTTCAGAAATATTCATAAAAAATGTTTTTACTAAAAACGGCCATATCTTCGAAACCGCTCGATGGATTTTGCCTGTTAACGAACTCGTCTGAGATATTAACACTCCAAACCTACCCTGCACATTCCGATCCTCTATATCCTTTTGTTCGAGAGTTATCGTGTTAACGGCCGGACGGACGGCCGGCCGGGCAGAATCGATTTTGACCACGGATTCTTGATCAGTGAGTCGAACCAAATCGTTTGAGACCATTCTCGGCCAAAAATTCGAAAATAGCAGACATTTGGACGAATTGATAGGCACTCTGTTCAACTCAACAGAGCGCCAAAAAGTCCAGAAAATCGTTTTGTTAAACCGTAAATTGAAGTTTTATATCGTGTACATACGTGTTGGTCCGATCTATCTTGGTTGAGTTCAACAGCTGGGTGGGTGACCATTGCCTCGATAACTTTCGAACAGAAAGATATAGGAACTTGCAATTTTCAGGGTATAGGTTGCGCATCCAAATGAGAGAGTTAAGTTTGTTGTTGGGCATAATCGGCCAACCTGTTTCAGAGTTGGCAACTAGTTGTAGAATAACGATATAAAGACGTTTGTCAAATTTTGTGAGGACGGTACCAAAGAACAATTTTATAAAATTAGGAAGAAATATTATGTATCCCACGATAACTTGAAAACAGAAAGAGATTGCGACTTGCAATTTTCAGAGTAGGTTGAGCATCCAAATTCGAAATTTATGTTCGTTAATAGGCATAATCGGCCAAACAGTTTTGTTCTTCTGTTCCAATTAAAACTCAGTGATTACTTATAGAATGCCGACGTGCTAATTCTTCCCGGAAACTAATCCTCGCGAAATTTCGTTGAATATCGTATCCTGGAAATTAGTCGTAAGTTTTTTCGTATATTATTAGATATTCTACGTATTTCAATTCCGATAGAATACATTATTCGGCTTGTTTCATATGCATACGGTTCCAATCGGTTCGGTTCAACCGAAAACGAATGAAACACTTTCACATAATATATAGGTTTAAAATACGCCTCATATTAGGTTTTACGTCAAATTCATTCAAAATTGAAATATAAACATGTAAGCATGCTTACTCCGTCTTCAATTTATCTTTATATCTTTCGGTTTCGGAAGCTTTAACCCACAGCACTGGTTCAGATGTATTGAAGAAATCTGTCGATCCACATCAACATTTGGTAAACCGCTCAATTTATAACAAATACAGAGATCGCAATAAATCCCGAAAATATTTATTTATTTTTATCTATATCTAAACATCGTGGAAAAGGTTGAAGATATCTGCTCGTTTTGAGGTTAAAATGTTAAAACCACAGAACACATAGAAACAATTATTTACTTTATCCTTAAAACCGAAACTAAAACGTGTTTGTGTTGATCTGTATCACCTACACACGAATCCAAACTTAATTGAAACCTATTTGTGTCGAGAGAGTATTCGGTGCTGTACGGTTTTTATTCGGTACCGAATATGAACCGAAGCACCGTTTCACACTTGTCGCCAGCGAGCGAAACGGAACAGAAAACGAACCGAACCGAATGGAGCTGTATGCATGTGAAACAAGCCTTATCCTGATTTCTATATTGGAAATGTGGAAATATGTATACTGATTGCAGAATATCGCAATGGTTAATAGTCTAAGAGCCGGTGGGAGATCGACCTTTACCGATCTTATAAGCAGATGAGACGTATTTTTTATCAAATATAATTTATAAACAAACATGCCTATAACTTGACTTTTAAAGTGCTCATAGCTATTTTTAATTCAATCAATTTTTTTTATTACCTTCACTATTTTGATAACCGAATGAATTTTATGCCAATCGATAGTTTTTAACACACAGAATATGCCTAGGTAGGCTTGCCTACTCATTTATGTGTATAGCTACCTAGCAAGCAGGTGTGAACAGGTAAATCATTATAGGTAACTACACTGATCTGCTAACCAATCGAAATTGACATCAGAGATTAGAATTTTAATTACGAAATCAATTATATAGAAAATTTAATGCTTGTGGCTTTTACTTGATGCAAATCCATATTAACTCAATGAAAAATTATATACGATTTACATTTATTTATTCAATATTGTGACGCGTTTCGTCGACGAAACGCGTCACAATATTGAATAAATAAGTGTAAATCGTATATAATTTTTCATTGATTCAATTATATAGGTTTGCCTGCAAAAAATCGTTGATAAAATATTATTGCCAAGCTACAAAGTTTTAGAGTTTTAACTATTTGATAGGTGCGAGAGAAAAAGTAGAGCGTTCGAGGTCCATGCGGCAGAATAGGACACAACATAGCAGCTGCACGTTACCAAGATAGCAGCTGCATGTATTCGAGTGCGCCTGCTCGTATATAGTAACATATCGTGGGAAGTCAGAAATCATCTATTAGTAACAACGCGTGCTGAATAATATTAATTGTGGTTTTCAAAATGAGTAAAAAGGGTTTTTTTGTATGGTGGAAAAAAGAAACTACCTACTACTACTATTGACTTTAATGAAAATTTAAAAGCAAAGAATCGTTGGATTTTGTTGGTTATCACACTCCACCTGCTATAACAATTTTCTTTTATGTATTTTTTTTATCTGTAATAAACGCAAACAACAAATTTTTCCTTCTATATTGATGACATTTTTTTATTTATTATACTAATATTTTAAAAGTGGCACTTACTCTTGCCCCCTTTACGGCATTTATTCAATTTTAAAAAATAAATAAATTATTTTTTATTTAATTTTAGTTGAAGAATATAGATTTCTTGATGATTTTTATATTTTATAATTTAGCTTCAAAATGAAAAAAAATTTGTTGAATTAATTTTTTTTATTCATTAATACATTAACTTATGAATTTTTCATTTTTGTATAGTCTAAGTGCATATATAGTGCAAAATAATATGAGAATTATGATCGAAATTACAGTTATAATAAATAAGAATTCAAAATTACTATCAAGTGTAAATAAATGCTGCCACTCACAAGTACACGAGCATGCGCACTCGGATACATCGAACGGTCAGGTAGCGTGCAGCTGCTATGTTGTGTCCTATTCTACCGCATGGACCTCGAACGCTCTATTTTCTCTCCCGCAACTATCAAATAGTTAAAACTCTAAAACTTTATAGCTTTGCAATAATATATTATAAACGATTCTTTGCGGGCAAGCCTATATGATTGGTTTCGTAATTAAAATTTTAATCTCTGATGTCAATTTCGATTGGTTAGCAGATCAGTGTAGTTACCTTTATTGATTTACCTGTTCACACCTGCTTGCCAGGCTATACACGGAAATGAGTAGGCAAGCCTGTCTAGGCATATCCTATCCATAAACTATCGATTGACATAAAATTCATTCGTTTATCAAAAGAGCGAAGGTGATAAAAAAAATTATCAAAATTAATTAAATTGAAAATGGCTATGAGTACTTTTTAATAGGCAAGTTCTTATAGGCATGTTTGTTTATAAATTATATTTGATAAAAAATACGTCTCATCTGGTTATCAGATCGGTGAAGGTCGATCTCCCTTGGTCTATAAGGATTCTGGTATGAAATTTCAGAATAGAATGTCGAATGGTTCCGATGAATCGTGTAGTAGGAGGTCTCCGTGACCTGCAAATAATCGAAAACGAATGATCACCATTCGAGATCTTCATCGAATTACGTTGTTCAGAGAAAGTTTAAGAATATTATATTCTCCCCTATATGGTTTCCCAAACGAACTCACAGTCCGACCCTGATCTGCCGGTATTGCCTCACGAAAAAGTTCGATATTATCGAGAAAAACAAGAAGAATACGGTCTTCCGGTGAATTTGAAGGAATATCGTTCCCATTCGGAACTTTATAATGATCGTTATAAGTACATCAGTTCCGAAGAGAAATTGAAATAGGCTTCATTTGGCACAAATTATTCCAGGAAAATCAAGGATTTGCTGGGCAGAATTTCACGACCCCACTGGGGCAACATTCTTTCGATATCCTTGGGTTCGAACGGAATGGTCTGAGTGGATGGCTTCCTGTGAAAGTTTCAGCAGCGACGTGGTTAAGTTGAGCTTGTTAAGTGTTGTGTTGGAACCTGCATTCCAAGTGGTGGTTTTGGGATATTTTTCGATAGCTTGAAGCTGAGGATTGACATGAGTTTCTCCAGTTTTAGAAACTCCGTGAAAATGAAGACTTCAATGATGATGTAAATATTTGTAGAGGTCCATAATTGCGTCCCCCTTTCAGATTCTGAATCGAGATCGAGAACGCTTATTTTCGATGCCTAAATGACAGTTTTAGTAATCAAGACGGCAGCTGTATCTCACAATAATTACTATTAAATATAAAGTGAGCATCAAAACTATGGAATCATGGATTTATTATCTCCCCTTCCAGGAATACCAAAAAATGGTTTGATAGGTCAAATTAATTTATTTTAGGCGCTCTTGTCCCTCGGAACAGAGTGCTAATCAATTTGCCCAAATGGCTGTAATTTTCGAATTTTTTGATGAATATGGCCTTGAACGATTTGGTTTGACTCACTGATCAAGAATTTGTGGTCAAAATTGATTCTGTCCAGCCAACCGTAGGCACGATAACTTTCGAACGAAATGAGCTGGATAGTTGAAATTTTCGAAGTAGGTTTGGGAGGTAAATATCTCGGTTAAGTTCGTTATTGGGCAAGATGGAGATGGTTACAACTTTCAAATTAAATTTTTTTCAAGATACATTTTCACCATAAGAATCTATTGATATAATTTTCAACTCTAACAAGCTAATACTTTCGTAAAAATGATTTATCACAATTTCAATATCAAATCGTGCTTCTATGTTTTCACAGAATGCTATAATTATTCTATCAAAGAATTATTATATGATCTGTGTTCATACATGTCAACCTATTTTCCTATAAAAGACATGTCAAATTTATTGCAGCTATCGTAGAATTTTGAGGATTATAATATGATATCATACTTGATATCAGAGTGGATTTGAGGAATGAGTATCTCGGAAAAGTTCGTGGTTTCGGATTAATAATATTTGGCACTCTTGTGTATTTTTAAATTACACTTTTTTTAATTTGATTTCTTTCATGATGCAGTTGTTTTTTAAATTACACTTTATTGAATTTAATTTCTTTCATGACGCAGTTGTATCAGAATAATCCATTGATGTCATTTCAAATTCTGAGAAATCAATACTTGTGGATATATAATATGTCAAAGTTTGAACAAGAGCGCCAAAGCTCCTGCCACAGGGTTTTCCCCCATTTTTTTAGGAAACAGTAGTTCTTATTGTTCTACTATTTCCTGTTATCAAGAGACGTCATCAATATGTTTTATGAATTGCAATCCACAATTTTTTTCATGCCATGGATAGTTCATAAAATTCTGCATTTAGTAATGCACAGTTAACGCCATTTGGGTCTATAATTCTCGAGATATTAATTTTTTAAATTTGAAAAACTTTTAAATCGAGTCTTCACCAAATAAACACATTTTTATTGCAAAAACGATACTTGAATGTTTCATAACTTACAAAAATCTTAAAAGTACTAAATGTTCAAATTGATGGGCTATTCACTTCTTGACGCCAATCGATCTTGAAATTGTGAACAAATATTTTGGAGAGTTTCAGGCTGTATTGCTCTCATTTAGTCCCGTATCCTCCTCGATGTTGTTGGCTAATTGAGGTAAAGGTAAACTTTGGTTTTGATATAACTCCATAAGAAAAAGTCTACCAGACTCAGATTTGGAGATTGAGCCGGCCATTCAATAAAACTTCGCCGACCTATCCACCTGTTCGGAACATTTCGTTCAGGTGATCCTCTATATCTTGACAATAGTTATATGGAGTACCAACCATAAGTCTTCACCAAAGACAGGGGCGGATCTACGTATGGGCATTATGGGCTCCGGCCCAGGGCCCCGTAGATACAAAGGCCCCACCCTCCACATTGAAAATAATAGAAATTCTAAAGAATATATCTAATATATATCTAAAATTAAAAATAAATTCCAAACACAAGTCTGAAATAAATAAAACCGTGTGCGCGTCTATCAAATAGAACAGGGAATTCCCCGTCGCTTGTTTTCTTGTCTATATGGTCTATTAGTACCTAAGGAGACTTCTCAACGCCAAAGTAAGACGCCGACAGCGTCATTGTTATCATTTTACCCAAATGTCTCTAATTTTCGTTTTTGTCCGAAAATTGTCTCAAATGATTGGGTTCAACTCCCTGATGAAGAATTCGAGATCAAATTTGATTCCATCCGGCTGGCCGGTTGTTGGCATGATAACTTGAGAACGGAAAGGGATAGCGACTTGAAATTTTCAGGGTAGGTGGCGCGCCCCAATGTACGAAGGGCAAGTTCGTTAATGGGCATAATCGGCACAAGGGTTTCCGAGTAATAATTTTGATTTCAACCATTACTAATCTGATTGAATTGAAACTTGGTCTGGTTGAAGAATACAGACTGAAGGATGTTAGTGAAATTTTGTGAGAATTGTATCGCTAGAAAATTAAACAAAAAATATTAAAAAATATTATTTATGTCACGATAACCTGAGAACGGAAAGAGATAGCGACTTGAAACTCTCAGGTAAGGTTGTGCATATGAATGCCACATTTGAGTTTTTTTTATAGGCATAATCTATCAAACGGTTTTGGAGTTATACCCAATATGATATTTGGTTGTTATTGCCTCAATAACTCGAAAAATTCAAAACCGATCCACAAGAAAATTGAAGTGAACAACATACGACACCAATCCGATCAGAAGCTAAAGAAATACGAAAAAAAAGCTACAAAACAGGAATGATATTGGAGGAGACTACATTGGAATGAAAAAAAGACGCATAACTTCAAAATTTACAAATAAAATCTCAGTAGGTATATGGTGCTGAAGGAATTATGAGACACGCTAAACGTTGCGTTAGAAGCTGATTATGGATTTAAATAAAAGAAGCCTAGTCTATGAGGCATATAGCAAAAAAGTCAAATTTTCAATGGATTTGCAAGACAAGAATATAGAAAGCATAGATCTGGAAAGTGTACGTAAAATTATTGATTGATATCCAGATGACGTAGACGAACATTTAGTGAATGAGTGTATTCAGTTGAAATCTTACTTACTACAGTCTGAGCCATAGTCTTACACCTCTTGCTGTGAAATTTTTATGCTAAATTATGAAAAGAAAATTGTAGATAGGAATTATTTCAAGTAAACATTAAAGGATACTGTGGGAGGTATACTCGTATTCATCATCGAATGGTTTCTTTCTGAGTTTTATCTCCCAAACTCTGAAAAATATCTATAAAATAAGAAATTTATTATTTTGTGATTTGCTTCTGCGTAAGAAACACAAGATATTTGTCAGAAGCAATCGAATGAACAATGTAGCCTAACAAATAACAACGAAACAACATCAACGAAGAAACAACTATATCGTAACGTTTTTTATTTTACAGATATTTTTCAGAGTTTGGGAGAGAAAACCCAGAAAGAAACCATTCAATGAGGAGTTATTTCACAAATAGTTATACGACATTAAAGATTTTTTTAACGTTGGCTGTAACTAGATGTGAAGCAGAGCGCTCTTTTTCCAGGATATCTTACGTAGAGAACAAATATAGGACAACAACGTCGAACTATCGACTGAATTATTTAACAGTTTTTTTCATAAATTGTAATTCAACAAAGGAATTACTATGTGATGAGTAGATTTAGGATTATGCAGTACAAAACTGCCGAAAGGTTATTTTATAATTTACATGCGGACACAAGTCATATTAAATAACTAAATTATTTTATTGTGCTATTTTCTTCGTATACAGTACACCTACATCACTCAAGAATACAGTTTTTTTAGGGCCCCTAAGTAGTATTAGCCCAGGGCCCCACAAATTCACGATCAGCCCCTGACCAAAGATACTGTTTTTGCAAAACCCATACTAGAAGGTTTCATAACTTTGAAAAAAGATGAAAGTAAGTCTTTAAATTGATGGTCACTCACTTCTTGAAATTACGCCAATGGAGCTTGAAACTCGGAACAAGAGTTTCAGGCAGTATTGCTCTTATGTCGTCCCCAATCCTCTGTTTTAACTCCTCGATGTTATTTGACCGACAGAGGTAAATTTTGCTTTTGATATAACCCCGTAAGGAAAAGCCTAACGGAGTCAGATCTGGAGACCGAGCCGGCCATTCAATAAAACCTTGCCGACCTTTCGGCCGTGTCGAAAACACTTCTTTCAGGTAATCACGCACATTTTGAAAATAATGGGGTGGAGTTCCATCCTGTTGAAATCATAGCGTCTCGTTTGGAAGATCTGGATCTGTATTGTTCGAAAAAAGAACCGCCAACGTCGGAATCAGGTCATCCCGTAATAAACCCACATATTTTGGACCTGCTAACGGTCCTTCAAAAAAGACAGGCCCTATAACACTCTTCCTAATAGTTCCAATCCATATATTCACTTTTTCATGGCGAATTCCATTGGCAAAACCAGTGGTGCACTGAGTTCACTCAGTGCAATAAATGTTGCACTGGTTTCCCGATGGAGAACTTTAAAATTCTCCAAAGGAATACGATTCGTGCACTCATGAGTTCTACCAATGGAATTCGCTATTAGTGTGTATGTGCCTCCATCATTCAGTTTGGTTTGTGATCTCACCAATAGCGGCAGTTTTGTCTGTTGGCAGTTCCGTTCAAATGAAATGGTGCTTCATTACTGAATTAACCCCCAACTACTATGGCTTATTCACACTAATATAACTACTATCGTGAGGTCACCAATGACCCCAATAACTAATTAGTCCTGAATTAATTAAAGTGCTTGATATTGTTGTTTTTTTTTCACTTCGAATACTTCAATAAGTTCTTAGAACCAAACAGTGTGGTTTGAAAAATTATTTTTCAAATCATTTTGACATGTGTGAAGAAAATAAAAATATCCTTTGATTTTCAACCAAAAATAAATATAACTAATTGATTGATCCATAATATAATGAAAATAAGAAATTGAAATGTTTTTTCTAGTTTGTCTAATTGGAAATAATATGGCCTCCACCTGTGACAGAAAATTTGGAACAAAAAATTCATCACAAAAAAAATAACGACCATGTTTTTGACCTTACATATTTAGTGAGATATGACTTTTGAGGTTGCAAGAAGGTTTTGAGACTAATTATGTTAATCGGTTTGGTCCGTATTTATAGTTCGTAGAAACTTCATGGTCTGTTGCAGAATCAACTTCGTCTTCCAATAATTCCAATAATAGATATCCCTTATATTACTAATTACAGACGCTGTATCATGAGAGTGTTCACTCTCATTGTCAGTGTCAATGCTATTAGGTCAATATGGTCATCGCTAGCCTCAATATTTTCTGGTTCATCCCTTATAGATTATAAATACTCGAAAACTTCTTGGGACCTACCCGTACACCGTCAATTCTCACGAAATCATTATTCATTTTGATGTAATTACCAAAAAAAAATTTACACAACTATTATCGTGGGGTCAAATCCGACCCCAAATTCAAATATCTCCCGATCAATTAGAATGAAACTAAAAGACTAAACGGCCATTGAAACGAAGCACTAAAGTGTGGAAATACATAGAATGCCAACGCTTCAGTTCAAAGCCGCGCAAAATTATGCAGTGAAATTTAGACAGTGGGGTCAAATCTGACCCCATGATAGTAGTTCAGGGTTAATTTTGAGCTCGAAACCCCTCATCGGCATTGGAAAGGTTCATCATTTGTTCGTAAAACAGAGTTCGGTGGTCAAAATTATCTCCATTGAGTTAGCGCACTAAATTAATTCTGAATGCGTTATAATTTTCTCGAAACCCATTTTTGCGATATATTGATATTTGCCGCAATAGATATTGAAGACAAATGAGGATCCTCCAACTATAATAAAATATTCTACCTCTTCTGGAATTGCCGGTCGACCACTTTTTTATGTTCCTTCACGTATCTGAACTCCTCATACTTCCTGATTATTTTGCTAAAAGCACCCTGAGCACAGGTTCAGCATTAGGATATTTTTCATTGAAATAATCACATACTTCATTATGGGTACATGTTCTATCCATAATCCCTAATAATCACAATTTCTATTCTGTCTGATGCCGATAGACGTCGAACCATTTTTAGTTTAGTTTGACACTACAGGAATGAAAATTAACAAACTAATTCGAATTATACAACTACCAATTTCAACGATTTGCAATATTCACTGAAGGCAAGTAGGTACTAGAAGAACACACAAGATATCCAGATGGTCTAATAGTTACCTATGTACTAAGGACGAAAAACGGTCAATTATAGTCAAGTCTACATTTTTTCGTCGACCTCCACATATTTTTATGAATTTCGGACCTCTCAAATAATTTCACAATAGCAAATGACACATACACTTATGTTTATATTGAACCGTATCCATAGTGATCATAGCACTGCCAGTTATTCTTACAGACACTTATATTTGTATTGAACCATATCATGCCGTATTCATAGGGACCACAGCGGACGACAAAGTAATTTTGCGGACGAAAATAGTACATTCTAAAACAAGTTGCGGAATGGGCTGATATTTAAACACGAATGCTAAATTCGAAAACGAGCGACGAAGGAGCGAGTTTTCGTACGCATGATTGTTGGAATTGCCTTCTGCAACGAGTATTAGACGATATTTTCTCTATTTCAGGCAAGTTTTGCAAAATACTATTGAAATTTAATGAAAAATTGGGATTATATATCCTAGTGACTTTTGTATTGTATCTTGGCAGTTGGTGTGACTATTACGAAAGTTGACAGATTAAGGAATTTGAATTTGAAACGTACCTAGGGCATGGAGATCAGATTTAAAACAGTTTCCTAATAGCATGAATGATTCAAACTTAGCAAGAAGGAAATCTCTAGTAGGTACCATATTTTTTAATGAAAATAAAACTTTTCCTCAACAATTATTTCACTATATCCAGATTATATTGTATTGTCAATTGACGTGTGTTGAAATTTGATAGGATCGAATGTCAGTGCTGACTACCACAAAACGAAAAATATAACTAGAAACAATGCGGAAATGAGTTCATTCCAGCACTGTTTTTAGTGTTGGAATGAACTCATTATGATACTGAAATAGAGAATAGTATATTCTAAAACAAGTTGCAGAATGGGCTCCAATTCAAACACGAATGCAAAATTCGAAAACGAGCGACGAAGGAGCGAGTTTTCGAACGCGTGAGTGTTGGAATTGCCTTCTGCAACGAGTAGTAGACGATATTTTCTCTATTTCAGGCAAGTTTTGTAAAATACTGTTGAAATTTAATGAAAAATTTGGATTTTACATCCTAGTGACTTTTGTATTGTATCTTGGCAGTTGGTGTGACTGTTACGAAAGATGACAGATTACGGAATTTGAAGTTGAATCGTACGTAGGGCATGGAGATCAGATTTAAAACAGTTTCCAAATAGCATAAATTATTCAAAATTAGCAAGAAGGAAATATCTAGTACCTTATTTTTTTTTATGAAGATAAAACTTTTCTCTCAACAATTATTTTACTATATCCAGATTATATTATATTGATGATTGACGTCTGTTTAAATTTGATATAGGATCGAATGTCAGTGCTGGCTACCACAAAACGAAAAATATAACTAGAAACAATGCGGGAATGAGTTCATTCCAGCACTGTTTTTAGTGCTGGAATGAGCTCATTATGATACTGAAATAGAGAAAGTACTTTCTCGTCCGCAAAGTACTTGCTTTCAATAATAGTCGATTTTACGGCCGCCAATTAGTACGTAAAATGTCACTTTCCATAGAGGTCGACGAAAAAATATTTGTTGTAGTTTAAGTATCAATACCAGTTTCGTTTTCGAAAAAAAATAGGGACTTGCAAATAAAAAAAAATAACGATGACGACACGGCTTGGTAACTGCAACTGTGTCCGAAAATAAATTACTTTGATTTATCAATCCATTTTCAGATATTCCTGAAAGGGTTGAAACTAAATCTATAAGCCATACTTTTGACGTTCACTGTAAAATACGGAATATAATAATAATATAACATTTTCGATGGAACGTCATTTTGTGCGGGGTGATTATAATAATGAACAAATATCGCATGCAGTATGTTATCTCCCTTTCAGTATGCCCCATTTGAAATATGTATATGGAACATTTCGGAAGCTGAATGGGAAAACATTCTCATTTCCCACTCTTTGTTTGAATAATTATCGTTCTTATCTTTGATGAACCATATAATAATGAATTTTGGACTAGAACTCATTGTTGCTGAATTTTAAATATTTCTTTTTGTTTCAGGTAAGTGCTAAAGTACATCTTGACGCATTGCATCAGTAAGTTAATTCTAAAGTAACTTTTTTTTTATTGGAACGAATAACTGAAACCTAGGTGGAAACTAAGACAATTTTTCCACTAATAATATACCGGAATACTAATTTTAGTCCAATTCAAGATGTAAATTCATGAAGAATATACTCGGTGAATGGAGTATTCGTAGGTTTGTTGACGAAATAAATATTCAATCATGAAGCTGACCTTGCACTGCCGAAAACTGACATTGAATACAAAATCGATAACCCATTATTGGATTTGTAGTAATTCCCAATAAGGTACCAAATGTAAGGTAACCTATTGACATTGTTGAATGAATGGACATATTCAACATTGGAGTAAGCATTGTATTCCTCACCATCAAAATCGAACCAAGTAATTGAATAAAAGGATTCATGCGATGGTCGATACCTATTCAAATAAAAAAATAAATGATTTATCTGCAATTATGGAACATCGTAGATTGAGTTGTTGCAAATTACACTCAGTGTAATGAACAAGTGAAAAAATCCAATGTGATTTCACTTCGTGAGTAGTTAATTGCAAAACATATATACAGTGCGTTTCAAAAAGTACGCGCCAAGAGGAAATTTTCTCACTTGAAATTTTATAAAATTTTTCGGAATGTAATTACAATGAAAGAGACATACTTACAATTGAAATAAAGTTTATATTAATTTAATGTTCCTCATAAATTATTATTTCTATAGTGAAAACCTCACAATCTAGGTGTAAACCGAATTATACTTGATAAATTAAATGCGCAAAGAGCTAATATCTCGCCAATCATTCTTGGTACATCATAAGAAAATAAATTCTTCTATATCACATCTGAAGAATAATTATCCAAACCCCCTACCTGTGAAACTAATAAAATGAAATCGATTTGACAGGGGCATAAAATAATATACTTGCAAATTATTCATTTATTTAATGCGTCTGTCAACTCAATTTAATTTTAACAGGTTAATATGTTTTAGATGAGGTTTGTATTGCGTATTTAGTGGTATTTGAGTTAATAAATTCAAAAAGGATTTCAGAGGATTGGAGAATTATTCTTCAGATGTGAAATAGAATAATTTAATTAATTATGATATTCCAAGAATGATTAGCGAGATACTAGCTCTATGGGCATGTAATTTCTCAACTAAAATTGGGTTTGCACTAAGATTGTGAGGATTTCACTATAGAAATCATAATTTATGACGAACATTAAATTAATATGAACTTTATTTGAATTGTGATAATGTCTCTTTCGTTGGAATTACATTCCGAATAATTTTTCAAATTTCCACAAAGCCCAAAGCTCCCTCTAGCGGGATGTCATCAAAATATTAATATCAAAAAATTTCGTGATTTCACTATGAAATTTGGCAGTTTGCTTTAAAATGAAATTCTGAGCAAAATTTATGTCAGTAACTTTTTGATATTGTTCTGATTTCTATGTCTTTTGGTCATTTTTCTAAAAAAATGTCAAATTTGACAGGTTTGCAGATTAACACGATTAATGACATATATGTCAAAACTCATCGTTTCTTGAGCACCAACTTTTCGGAAAACCAATATTTCAAAAAACTATACAGGCGGGAAAATTTCCTCTTGGTGCTTACTTAAACTTTATTTCTAATGTAATGATGAGCAAATAAAATTCAAATAAAAAAATTGGTTCAAGCCCTGTGGACAGGAGCTATTGGGTGCATGTTCATCTTCCTTGTGGCCCGTACTGACCAGTAAAGAAAAAAATACTGAGAGAGACCCAGGAAATTTGACACATTTTGTCTTATACCTATCTCCAGAAATTGAAATCGTATAGAGCCAAAATTTTGCACAATGTTGCAAAATACTACAATTGACGTTAGTACAAGTTTTTGTTGCAATCTGATGAATAGTTCACGAAAAAAAAATTTTTTTTTCGAGAAAATTAAAAGAAATATTTTTTTAAAAATTACCAACATTTCGATCATAACAGAATTTTGCCAAAAGTTGCGCGTTTATATCCTCGAACTGACTACCAAGTTTCGATTCAACATCTTCTTTAGTTCCTGAAATATCAGGGAAATAACCTCAAAATTTTAAATGTCTATAACTCCTAAACCGTCCGGCCGATTTTGCCCGTTAACGAACTTAACTGTCGCATTTTGATCAGAAACCTACCCTGAAAGTTTGAAGTCGATAGGACCTTCGGTGCTCCTGTTATCGTGCCTACGGCCGGAAAACCGGCCGGCCGGCTGGCCGGACGGCACCCAAAAATCTGACACCGGATTCGTGATCAGGGAGTCCGAATTAGTCTATTATCCAATTTTCAGCTCGAAATTCGAAAATTACAGACATTTGGACGAAATGATAGGACGATGTTCCCCTAGAACATGCGCCCAAAAACGAATTTCTTAGTCCTACACTTCTACATATAAAAGTAACAAAAATACTAAATGAATATCAAAATTCTAACAACAAAACGTTTTTCTCAGTCTTACACTTCCAGTGTTCACAGTAACAAAATATCAAATGAATAAATTACTATCAAATTGAAATCCAGGGTTTTGTAAATCTGTCTACTCTATTGTTCAATAAACACAATCAATTATTTATTTGAAATAGCATTACTAGTCCATTTTGATTTCGGAAAAAGGATCTTAAAAAACAAATGGTGTTTATTGATTCATCTGTCAGTCGACTCACTATGCTGCAAATATAGCCTGCGGCAGAAAATGCTCTTTCAGCTTCCACAGTTGTTGGCTTTATTGTCAAAAAATAATCATGAAAAACGAGCCAAATTAGACACTGGGGCTCGCTTCACATCAACACGACACGGTTTTATGTACGGAAACGACACAGATGCTCGAAATTTCCACATGCTCCCTTCAGAGTCGTGTAAACGACACCGGCATCCGATTCTTGGGTGAAGGCTTGAATGATAGCTTTCACAGCTATCCGGCACGAGTCGTGGTCGTGTGAACGACACACGGCTGCCATGCACGAGTCGAGGGTGTCCGGCAGTCCCCCCGAGCCGTGCACGGCAGCCGTGTGTCGTTCACACGACCACGACTCGTGCCGGAAAGCTGTGAAAGCTATCATTCAATCGTTCATCCAAGAATCGGATGCCGGTGTCGTTTACACGACTGTGAAGAGAGTCTGTGGGAAAGCTCGAGCGTTTGTGTCGTTGCCGTACATAAAACCATGTCGTGTTGATGTGAACCAAGCCTAAACAGGGGCAGAAATGCAGTAGAGTCGGTGAGGCCTACTAAGGAGTGGGGAGAATTTGAAGTTCCATAAGAATGAGCGTTAATATCACGCCTAATATGATAAAAATCTCCAGATCCGGTATAGGCTAAATGATGCCGGAGTTCCGTTCCGCTTTTTCCGGATTGCAATCACTACTTGTAACTTATAAATGACTTGTCCTATACATGATATATGTCTGTCTGAACCAAAATAGTTTTATTTACTTATTTCATTCATTTATATTATATAGGTTTTATATTATTGACGCCAGTTATTGTTGTGTAATCATTGTTTCCAACCTATTTTTGTGTTCCCACCTCATCCGTCAGAAAAAGGGTCAACAGTTCAAAATAATAAAATATTTAGAGGTATACGAAGAATATCCTTTCCAATGGAACTATAAAAAACCATAATAATAAATAATAGTTAAAAAAAAAACTAAAAAACATGCTGTTGTAATAGAACTAAAAATTAGAAAATAATTTTCAATAAATTTAAATAAAGTACAATGCGATTAACAAATGAATGTATTTTATCGTAGAAAAACTTAGAATGCTTGATGCCAATTTTCATAAATATTTTATTGAACGTTATTGATAAAAGTAGATTCATTTTGGAAATATCTCGAAAAACACCCTACATATTTTTACAATAAAATACATTATTTTGTTAAACACACTATTCTCAATTCAAATTTATTGAAAATTATTTTCTATTATTGAACGGTTTTTTTCTGGGTTTTCTCTCCCAAACCCTGAAAAATATCGGAGTCTGATATAGACTCCGAAACGTTACGATATAGTTGTTTCTTCGTTGATGTTGCTTCGTTGTTGTTTGTTAGGCAACATTGTTCAATTGATTGCTTCTGACCAATGTCCTATGTTTCTTACGCAGAAGCAACTCACAAAATAATTAATTTTTATTTTATAGATATTTTTCAGAGTTTGGGATAGAAAACCCAGAAAAAAACCGTTCAATAATGAGTATACCTCCCACAGTATCCTTTAATGATTACTTAATTATTTTCTACCTAATAGTTTTTAGTTTGGTCGTCTAAAAAAGCGTGTTTCTTAGTTTTTTTTTAAACTAACACTCATTATATATTTTCTACTTCGACTTACTATAAAGGCGTGTTTCTTACTTATGTCTTCCTCAATGACCTTTTTTGTGTCGTAGTTTCCTTTCCCACTGTACTTCCTACGAGTAACGGACAATTAAACGGTCAACTCTTCCAGAGGTCAGAAGGGTGAGGATCTTATTCAACAGGGTGAGCCTGGTTCCCTGCGCTTCTCACTGGCAACAAGACATTTTTAGGCACCCTCTTGCCATTCATCCCTCGGCACGTTTCTCACCTATACAGGGTGAGTCTTTGACCACTGTATTAATTTTATCCAAAGATTCCTCTCATCAAATGAAACACTTTTTTCATTTAACATTTTTCCAAATTCAGCTCAGGTAAAAAGATACAGGTTATTGAAATTTTGAAAAAAAAATCAGTCTTTATTTTGTAGCTTTGACATCCTTAATTCGAATAAAATGAATGTTGGCGTAAAGTTTTCCATAACTATGATACATATTTTCCAAATATTAGTTATTTTTTACTTCTACTGGTTTTCTAGTTATGGACTCGTGGATTCATAAAACTAAACGAAATTAGCATAAAGAAAGCATATAAAGTTTTTCTTGAGTAATTTCAAGAATATTCCATCGCTTTAGAACATTATATTATTCTTCATCATTTCTCCTTAAACGCACCGTTTTCGAGATATTCTTCATTGAATGTTTTAAAATGGAAAACTCCAGAAATTTCACTACTTTTATGGATCCGTCCCTGAGCGTTGGAATCCCGAATCAAGCTGTAAACCACGTTACCATGCCTTATTCTCGTCCGCCAACAATGTCATAGATAATTTATATGCGGGAGTGTATTAGCACATTGTGAAATCTTTAAACGCATGTAACTTTTTACCTGAGCCGAATCTGGAAAAATGGTAAATGAAAAAAGCGTTTCATTTGATGAGAGGAATCTTTGGTTAAAATTAATGCAGAGGTTAAAGACTCACCCTGTATATTGGATTGGGAGAATGTTCAGTTCCTTGAAGTGAAACTTAAGTGCTATATACAAGAGACAAAGTTGTACCGTTAGGTGTATATGACTATTACATCCCATCCAATAATTAGTTATTTGTGCTGATACTAGGGGTGGCAATTGCATGCTATCAACTTAATTTGGACGATAATGGCCATACTCCAGTACACAGTGCTCACAGTGATAGTGTATAAGAACTACATGAGTTGCTTTCATGTACTCGGCTGGACGAAACTGCCATAGACGCTGAACGCCTCAACTTTTTCTCTTGCTGATTGTCGAGCCTTAAAGGTTTACACCTCTATACAGGGTGTCCCGGGAAGAATGCGACAAACGAATACCATGAATTAACATCATCAGGCTGGACTCGTATCAAGAGGTTTAAATCGCCTGAGTGGCTTCGTTTGGGATATACTGGTTGATGTCCATCTTATGAGTGAAATTTCACAATTCAATAACTCTTGAATAACGAATGATTTCAAATTTTGAAATTTTATCACCCTTTTCTATCGCCTTCCCTCGATATTTCTGAAATCGAATAAATCAGATCCGGACTAGAATAAATTTAGACTTTTCCTATTTTCGTGAATATTGGATCACCCTGTACATGAATATTATGATTATTTTTCGTTATCGTAGGTAACCATAAAGAATTAGTTCATAATAAAAATTCTAAATCTCTGCTTGGCACCGTTATACAGGGTGCATTCCCTTCAATAAATCTTGAACTTATAGGTAAAATTATTGAAAATTTAATAGTTTTGTCACCCTTTACGACTTCCCTTATTAAATTTTCCTCAAATTGGAAAATTATAGGAGTAGCAAAATTTTAGACTCCCTATATTTCCGGTGATATCCGGTCAGCCTGTGCGTGAACATTATGATTCTTATGTCAAAAAGGAATACTAGTGTGTAAGTAGAGAGTTCAGATTAAGATATCCAATCGTAAAAATGTGTTCATAAACGAATTTATTTGAGAAAACTCTCAATCAACAACTGGATAATGAATAGAACAAAAAACAGCAAATAAATTGAATATATTCGAACTCGAAAACAAATTAAATCGAAACATTTTCATTTCAGGAATTGTTCAAAATGGCATCCTCCATTTCAATACAATTTTGATCACGTTGATATATAGGTAGTTATTCCATAGCTTTTGCCATTGTAATCGGTTGTGATTTAATAATATCGTAAGCATCGATAATTATTTGTAGCAGTTGCTCCCTACTGTATATCTCTTGTTTAAGCACTCCCTATAAAAAGTAATCCAACGGTATCAGATCAGGGGATCGAGTAGGCCATGCCACATGTCCAGCTCTCCCAACCCATCTGTTTTTTAAAGTGTTTGTTAAATATTCGCGCACTTCTCTTGAATAGTGCACAGGAGTTCCATAATTGCAACCACAATGTTTCCATTGAAATGGTTTTTAACAAAACAGGCAAAATATGTTCCAATGGAACATACTTTGCTTCACTTTTTTATGATTTAATATCATAATCTGAACTCTCTACTTTTCAGTCATAAAAATGATAATGTTCAAGCGCAGGCTGATCCGATATCACCGGAAATATAGGAAGTCTAAAATATTGCTAGACCAGTTCTGTTTTTCCAATTTGAGGAAAATTTAAGGAAGGCAGTCATAAAGGGTGACAAAACTATAAAATTTGAAAGAATTTTACCTATAAGTTTGAGATTTATGGAAGGTAATGTTGATAAATCACCCTGTATGACGGTGCCAAGCGGATATTTAGGATTTTTATCATGATCATGACTACGATAACGAAAAAAAATCATAATATTCATGTACAGGGTGATCCAATATTCATGAAAATAGGAAAAGTCCAAAATTTTCCCAGTCCGCATCTGATTTATTCGATTTGAGAAATATCGAAGGAAGAATATCGAAGGCACTCAAGCGATTAAAACCTTTTGATACGAGTCCAGCCTGATGACATTAATTCATGGTATCCGTTTGTCGCATTCTTCCCGGGACACCCTGTATAAATATGAGCAGGCAATTATGAGCAGCTTTAGGTTAACACTATACTTGCCGTCACTTACGTATGGTGAGCCGTAGGTAGATGTCGAAACGAATCGGAAAAGTAATTGATTAATCGTCATTAATATTCCAAAATGTGCGGGTCGAAATTTCTGCAACACCTAATTAATATTTTGTTACAACTCATAAAAAATACTATTAAATATGTTATTTTGTTAAAAAAAAAATAAAATAATTAATAAGAAGAATTTGGATAGGGAAGGCCAAAGCAATTATCTTTTTAGTGCTACGTATGGGCGAGATATTTGACTATGTCGAAGACCATAAAATATTCTTGGTCTACAAGACACAGATATGAAAATTATGTTGTAAAACTGGTTGTTACAAAATGGCGAAGGCAGACTGGTTGTTACAAAACGGCGAAGACAAAATTGTTGTTACAAAATGGCGAAGGCGCATTTGTCACATAGGTGTGCTAAAAGTCGCTAGTCCTGAAGATCCTGGTAAGAATAAGGAGATAATCTATTCAAATACTTTTATGGTTATTAGTCTTTCATACGTGTGCAACGTTTCAATTTAATCTGACGTTTTGAAGGGGCTGAAAATCATGTCAGAAGATGGTCATACATACATACATCGAAGAAATAAATAGAATACAGCGCTAAGAAAAAATGTAGGTATAGGTTACGTCGGATTTTGTGAAAGAGTTCGCCCAAAGCCAAAATACATAGCATGCGAAATGCGTATACCTTGAACATCACAGGAGGGGGGGCGACCCTGTGATGTTCCATCATGCCTCTACAAGATATCTATGCACGCACCCAGCATCGGAGCTTTCTTTTTCTTGCACGCATGTTCTAGGGAACAGCGTGCTACTATTTCGCCCAAATGTCTGTAATTTCCGAATTTACGCATCAGGATTAATGGGAATAATCTGCCGAACGATTTCTGAAATATTGTTTCCTCAATAACATATCTGATTGAATTGAAACTTAGTAATTAGTTAAAGAATGTCAACACGAAAATATTTGCAGAATTTCGAGAGGATCGTATCACTTGAAGCTGATTAGCTGAAGCATATTATGCTGAAATGCTGCATAAACCTTCAAGCCGACATTTTAGCGCATTTCAGCTCGATAGGCTTTGTATTTTAGAAATTATTGTGAAAATAAATTTTCAAACATGTAAATCTGTAATTGTAACAACACCTCAATGGGCGAGATGGTTGCTTGCACGCCTGCCTCACAGGAGCTTCGGGTTCAAATATGTGCTGAGTAAGTTCACAATTTTATTTGTTTTAAAATTTGAATTCAGTTACGCCCATTTTTTTTGCGTGTTTACGCTAAAAAGAAGGCGTAAACTGACAATAGAATGCTCCTGACTTCACGTCAGTACTTTTTAAGAATTTTTTCAATATTTTCAACATTTTTGGCGCTCTTGTTCCTCGGAACAGAGTGCTTTATCGATTTGGCAAATGTCTGTAATATTGGAATTTTTGGCTGAAAATCGTCTTAAATGTTTTGGTTCGACTCACTCATCAAGAATCTGTCAAAGTTTGAACAAGAGCGTCAGAGCTCCTTTTCACAGGGCTTTCCCAAATTTTCAATGCTAGAAGTTTAACTGTAACGTTAATACTATGAACTATGCAAATTGGTGCCATTTTTCTAACTGCCAATCCAGCTAGCATAGATTGTGTGGAAACCAACATTGGCGCCTGTAGAAACTGGCACGCTTGCGGCTCCAATAATCGTTGCACGTGGAAACCTTGCTTGGGGAAAAACTCATTGCGTCTAAAGGGGGTTCCAAAATGATTTGAATGTATCTTATAATCGAATTGATAATTGAACTTTATCTCAGAAATAAGTTTTATCGTATCCAGACTCCTGTACTTTTGCGTCAACTGATATAGTCTAGTCAACAAGTGCATTTAGGTCAAAATTTTTGCGTATTCTCCGAAAATAATGATTGAGGTGATATTCCATTCGGAATGGTATGCAGATAGTTTTTTAGAAAATGCTAAGGCCACTCGCAAAAATTGCAATAGTTAGAAACAATTAAGTGAAAAAAAAAAAAGGAGGTTTAGGATTTCGCCAATATCTCAAAAAATATTTGAGTTAATTCAAATTTGAAAAAAGATTCAAATAGAGCTGGAAATTTCCTAAAAAAAGTCATAATTACTAGAACAGTAATCCAATATTTATAATTTTCCTAGAAAATACGCCCGAAAACGAGGGCTCACGCAAGCGTCGCCCCCTTGGTAGCTTTGATGAATAAATATTATTTAAACTTATTTAACATGAAAATAAACTCAGACGCCTGTAGAATAGATCAATGAACAATAATCCGTGGTCCAAAATGTTTATCGTGATTTTTAAGTTAGTGATCCATTAGTTAATTAATAATTTTTTGTAGAAAGAAATTAACATTGTTATATTAACCGTTAATCTGGGAATTTTTTCTTTTCCAGGAGCTATTTTTCAAAGGTCTACGGATAGATTCCTATTAGAAAATTTTAAAAATTGTTAATTTTCGTTTTGTTATGAACAATTTACTTGAGTGAAAAATTATAAAGCTTCAATTTATAATATTACTATTGATCCATTTTCTTATGATCAGAAACTACTCAAAAATGATTTTTAATAATTATTATATCCTATTGCTCAAAAATTGTTATAAACCAATGCGTTGTTCATGAGATAATTCAATTCTCTTTTGAAACATAATTGAAGCTTTATAATTTTTCACTTAAGTAGGTTGTTAATAACGAAACGAAAATTAAGAATTTTTCAAATTTTCCAACAGGAATCTATTCCAAGACCTTTGAGAAATAGCTCCACGAAAGGAAAAAATTCTTAGATTAATAGTTTAACAATTATCGCACTTGTAATGTTAATGTTCGTGCTACAAAAATTTGTTAATTAACTAATGGATAACTAATTGAAAAGTATCGATAAAATTTTTTGGACCACGGATTATTGTTCATTGATCTATCTTGCAGACGCATGAATTTTTTAAATTTTTATTTCCATATTTAATAAGTTTAAATAATATTTATTCATGAAAGGTCCGAAGGGGGCGAGGCTTACGCAAGCCGGAGTACTCGTTTTCGGGAGTATTTTCAACCCTCTGGGAAAATTATGAATATTGGTCGTAGTTCAGGGAGTTGGGACATTTTTTTAAGAAATTTCCTCCTCTTCATGAATCTTTTTTTCAAATTTGAATTATCTCATATAGTTTAGGGATAGTGGCAAAAAACCAAAGCCCCTTCATTTTTGTCACTTAATTGTTTATAACTATTGCAATTTGTGCGAGCGGCCTTAGCATTTTCTCAAAAACTATCTACATGCCATTCCAAATCGAATGATACCTCAATCATAATTTTCGGAGAGTACGCAAAAATTTTGACCTAAAAAGCACTTGTTGAATAGACTGATATAGGTACCTATTATTATTAAAGGCAATATTCGAAAAATCTCAAGTTACAAAAGTGAGATCTAGATGCCTGTTATCGCATTTTCTGCTCAAGTAAACTTTTTTTTCGTTAGTCAAGGATAGCGTTAGACGAATAAAACAGGGAAGCCTAGCAAAATCCGCTCTGCAGAACAATATAGAGACAACCTTTTCTAAAAATAGGATATCATCAATCACCTGGGGCGTAGGTTTCGATTTCTGTTTGGTAACGGAATTTACATCTCACTTTCTTGATATATTGTTATATTCCTTCAATAATAGATTATTTATGGGCGGGTATAACACGTGAATTTATGTATTTTTTATTCATCTTGCGGATACGGAAGGGCTGTTCTCGATACCGGACGGTATATTAGATTATTTATTTCTGTTTATTCATTTATAGGGTCCGAAATGCTTGTATATTGCTCTATCAAAAGACCGAGAGTTGTGGCCTGTTTCGTTGAGATATATTTATTATCTGTGCGAATGTTATTTACGATGATAGCAGCAGCATTGTTCTTGATATTTTTTAATCCTTGATGTCAAAATGTTTTTTCGATTTTTTTAAGACTATAAAACACGAACGTTCAGTATTTTTACATTTATTCACCACTATTCAGAACATGGAAATATTTGATGAAAAATGTAAACAATATGTACAATTGTACAACAGAACTGTGGAAATGTATTACAAATCTGGATAAATAAAATCAAAATAATATAGGAAATTAGGATATATGCTATGAATTGTCCTAATATCATACATTATTTTTATTAAGTTGGTCCATATTTGTGACAAATTACTTTTTGCGCGTATGTTCTGGGGAATATCGTGCTATCATTTTTCCTAAATATCTGTAATTTTCGAATTTTTCGCAGAAAATGGTCTCAAACGATTGGTTGGGCTTCCTGATCAAGAATTCGAAGTCAAATTTAATTCTGTCCGGTCGGCCGTCCGTTGCCACGATAACTTTAGAACGAAAAGAGATAGCGACTTGAAATTTTCAGGGTAGGTGGCGCATCCCAATACGAAGGACAAGTTCGTTAATAGGCATAATCGGCCCAACGGGTTCCGAGTAATAATTTTGTTTTACACCAATACAAGTCCGATCGAATTGAAACTTGGTGAGTAGTTTTAGAATGCAAAACTAAGCATGCTTGTGAAATTTTCTGTGAATCGGATCACTAAATTATTAAAAAAAAAACATAAATATTATTTGTCACCATAACCTGAGAACGGAAAGAGATAGCGACTTGAAATTTTCGGATAAGGTTGTGCATCTGAATGGTATATTTGAGTTTGTTTATAGATACATATAATCGGCCAAACGATGTTGGAGTTATACCCATCTGTTTGGTTGTTATTTCCACAATAACTCGAAAAATATAAAACCGATCCAATACAAACATGGTTGTCAGTTGTAGAAGGCCAGCGCAAAAATTCCTTCAAAATTTCATGAGGATGGTATAACTCCAAAATTTTTCAAAAATCATTGAAAAAAATTCTATATATCAGAAACTATTCCTCTGACATCGCTGAACTTTTGCGAGAGCCTTAAAAACCTAACTCTACTGCCAAGTTCCAAGTTTGAACACGATCGGATCTATATTGTTGGAGTTCCGAGCAGCCTAATGTTAGTCCAGTAGCTGGATGGGTGACCGTTGGCTTGATAACTTTCGAACGAAATGAAATAGGGACTTGCAGTTTACAGGGTAGGTTGCACATCCCAATGGGAGAGACAAGTTCGTTTTTGGGCATAATCGATCCATCGGTTTCGGAGTTATACCCAACTGGAATATTATTTCCTCGATAATTCAAAAAAATATAGACTTGATCGAATTGAAGCTTGGTAACTAGTAGTAGAATATTGACATAAAGGAGTGTGTAAAATTTTGTGAGAACCGTTCCCCTAGAAAATTTTTCAAAATTACAAAACAAAAAAATTGTAAGAACCATACCCTTAGGAAATTTTTCAAAATTACGAAAAAAAATTGGTTCAAGCACTGACGTGAAGTCAGGAGCTTTTGCGCGTATGTTCTATTGTCCATTCTCCTGTATTGGACACTCTTAATCGAATTTACCATCGTAAATTCGATTGAGAGTGTCCAATACAGGAGAACGGACAATAGAATTCACCATGGTAAATTCGATTAAGAGTGTCCAATACAGGAGAATGGAAAATAGAACATACGCGCAAAAGCTCCTGACTTCACGTCACTGCTTGAACCAATATTTGAATTTTGTATTGTATACAATTTTCATCACCCATTTCTCTGTTTTTACACTGATTATGGGTGATTAAGCACCTGAAACATGTCTTTATGAGTTTCGGAAACCGCGATATATCTCCTAGCTAGACCTGTCAAGACATTTTAAAAAAAATTGGGTCAAGCACTGACGTGAAGCCAGGAGCTTTTGAGCGATATATACCGTTTTCTCAGGTTTTATAAAATAAAAATACATTTCATACCATTTTAATGACAGACTTCAGTAGAGAATCGTCTATGATAACAGAATTTTCAATTCTGACAAAACAACCATCAACAAAATGATTCTAACGATTTTCATAAATCATCTGAAGAAGGAGTCTGATATAGACTCCGAAACGTTACGATATAGTTGTTTCTTCGTTGATGTTGTTCGTTGTTATTTGTAAGGCAACATTAGTCACAAAATAATTGATTTTTATTTAATAGATATTTTTCAGAGTTTGGGAGAGAAAACCCAGAAAATAACCTTTCAATTATTATATTGGAATTGGAATACGAAAAAATTTACGCCTCAAGTAACTCCAGGATACGATATTCATGAAATTCCTTGAAAATTGGTGGGTCGGCATTCTACAAGCAATCACCGAGTTTTAATTGGATCAGATTTACATATTTTGAGTTATAGAGGACATAACAACAACATTTCAGATTAGTATAACTCCAAGACAATTCAGCTAATTATGCCAATTAACGAACTCAAAATGTCGCGTTTGGATGCGCAACATACCCTGAAAATAACAAGCCGCTTCCGTGTTCAAGTTATCGTGAGATACATAATATTTTTTCGTATTTTTTTTTAATTTTCTAGTAGTACGATCCTCACAAAATTTCACAAACGTCCTTAGGTTTGTATTTTTACAAATTCATACACGTCTTTTTTTGAGTTATCGAGGAAATAATATTCCAGATGGGTATAACTCCGAAACCGTACGGCTGATTATGCCCAAGAATGAACTTAACTCTCCCATTTGTATGCTTTCGTTTGAACGTTATCGAGGAAACGGTCACCTATCCAGCTACTGAATTCACACAAGGCTGCTCGTATATCCAACAATAAATATACGATCGTGTTCAAACTTGGAACTTGGCAGTAGAGTTAGATTTCGAAGGCTCTCGCAAAATTTCAACGATGTCAGTCGAAAAGTTTCTGGTATATAGAATATTTTACAATGATTTTTTAAAAGTTTCTAGAAATATGATCCTCACGAAAATTTGCACGAATTTTTGTGTCGGCATTCTAAAACTAATAATCATATTTAAAATGGATCGGTTCCGTATTTTTCGAGTTATTGAGGAAATAACAACCTAATTTCAGATATGCATAACTCCAAAACCGTTTGGCTCATTATTCCTATTAAAAAACTCAAATGTCGCATTCAGATGCACAACCTAACCCAAATATTGCAAGTCGCTATCTGTTTTGGTTCGCTGATGCAGAATTGTGAAAAAATTCGACAAAAAATGGATTGCTCTATTTCTATGAAGATTGCACATTGTTAGGGCATACAAATCTAGTTACTATAATTATTTTCAAAATTTCGAACAAACCACCAGGAAAAACCACTTTATGGATAAATCTGCATATTTACAAGGGGTACATTGAAGTATAGAAATTCCTGAAAACCCTAGCCTTCCCATGAGTGTTTTGCTAATATACGGTCAGTTTCCCAAAACAACTGAAAAAGCCATTTTTGGAAATTTATTTTTTTTCAAATGTCTTGAAAGATCTTGAAAAAACCTTGGTTCCAGTTTCAGACACTGTCATTCAATTTTATGCACGATCATTGGCTGCTGATCTACCGGTGATTGAATATACAGTGAACCGTATGCTGCATTATCCGAAAAAAATTTCCGTGGATCGAGGAAATGAAGGCAATTCCTTGGGATTGTGTGTGAGAGCCGTAGCTCTGAATTCTTGTTTGTTTGAAGTTTCAAAAATTTGGTTCAAGCCCTGTGGACAAGAGCTTTCTGGCACTCTTGTTCAAACGGACAAATTATATCTCCGAAAGTATTGGTTTCTCAGAGTTGAGAATTATATCAATGTATTCTAATGATAGAACTGCATCATAAAGAAAATTCAATTCAAATAATAGTTTATTTATCAAGATTAAATGAGCAATCTGAGAATGAAAACTGCACCATGATCAAAGTAAAATACCTGAAATGAATTTGACTCTCCCTTATAGAACAGGATGACATATACTAGTATGAAAACAGATCATATAATAAATCATGGATAGAATAATTATAGCATTCTGTGAAAACATAGAGGTACGATTCATTATTGAAATTTCGAAAAATCATATCTCCGAAAGTATTAGCTTGTTGGAGTTTAAAATGATATAAATGGATTTTTAGGGTGAACCTGCATCTTAAAAAAAAATATTTTGAAATTTGTAAGATAAAAAAAAATTTTTTTTGGTTACTTCGAAACCATCTCGCCTATTTTGGCCACTAGCGAACTTCAACTGTCTAGCTCATTCCGTTCGAGAGTTATTGTAGAAACAAAATTTCCAACATTTTTTTTTTACATTTTACGGTAATCTGATCAATACAAAACTTCACATGCGTCTAAATGTCATGATTCTACAATTTTATGCTAAATTTCAGATAGATCGACTGATCGGTTTCGGAAATATTCATAAAAAATGTTTTTAGTAAAAACGGCCATAACTCCGAAACCACTTGATGGATTTCGCCCGTTAACGAACTCGTCTGAGATATTTACGCTCCAAACCTACCCTGCAAATTTCAATCCTCTTACTCCTTTCGTTCGAGAGTTATCGTGTTAACGGACGTCCAGACAGAATCGATTTTGACGACGGATTCTTGATCAGTGAATCGAACCAAATCGTTTGATACCATTTTCAGCCAAAATTCGAAAATTACAGACATTTGGGCAAAATGATAAGCACTCTGTTCCGAGGAACAAGAGCGCCAAAAATTACAGATTGAAAGCTTCATAATTTGTTATTAAATCATCAATACGACCATATTTGGCGGTCTAGTTCCTCGGAACAGAGTGCTTATCAATTTGCCCAAATGTCTGTAATTCTCGAATTTTCGACTGAAAATGGTCTTAAACGATTTGGTTCGACTCACCGATCAAGAATACGGGGTCGAAATCAATTCTGTTCGGCCGGCCGTAGGCACGATAACTCTCGAACGAAAGGAGTTACAGTATTGAAATTTGCAGGGAGTTTGTTAACGGGCAAAATCCCCCAAGCGGTTTCGGAGTTATGGCGGTTTTTAGTGAAAATATTTTTTATGAATATTTCCGAAACCGATCTCTACATCTATCTGAAATTCAGCATCAAATTGTACAATATTGACCTTTATATGCATGCGAAGGTTGGTATTGATCGGGTTGCCTTAAGTGTGAAAAAAATATTTTTCAAATTTTTAAATTTTGTTTCTACATTAACTCTCGAACAGAATAAGCTAGGGAGTTAAAATTTTCAGAGTAGGTTTGGCAGATAAATATCTCGGTTAAATTCGTTATTGGGCAATTGGGATGGTTTCGAAGTAAAGAAAAAAAAAATTATTTTTATATTTATTTGGTAAGATACCTAATCAAATTGGGTTCAGAATATCTCCAGTGAAAACAACACTACAATATTTTCTAAGTTTTAACTAATATAATATAATTTTCAGAATAGATTTGAGGAATGAATATCTCGTATAAGTTCATTATTGGGGAGAATTGGTCTGTTTGAATTTAATTTCTTTCATGATGCAGTTCTATCGTAAGAATCCATTTATATAATTCCCAGAGGCCAATAATATCAGAAATATGATTTGTCAAAGTTTGAACAAGAGCGCTAAAGCTCCTGTCCACAAGGCTTTTCCACTTTTCACTGAGTTACAGGTCGTCAAAAATCACTGAAAAAATATTTCAATTTCGTCAAGATTTTTAAAACGAGGTGTGAATATCGTGAGGAACTCTCAATTTCTTCTACCGTCTATGATTTTAATAACCGTCCTGAATGGCTTTCAAACAACAATGCGAAACGTAGGCAAATATTTAATTGGCCCCTTTTTTATTGTCCTAAACCGACGGATACCACTTCCTCATCATCCACTTTGAGACAAGAAAATCCTCAGATTAGAAAAAAAGGAAGAGAAACTCCGGGATCTTAGTAAACATGTTCAATGTTATACCAATTTCTGCAGCAGAAAAAAACTTACTACAAAGTTTGATCTGAAATTAATTAGGGCCCCAAATCACTCGCTGAACGAGAGAGCTTTATTTATTCTCTCATCCACCCAGTAGCTTATAATTAAATTTCAATTATGAAATTGAGAGCGGCTGAAGTCCGAACGAAACACTCATACAACATGGCGAGAGTAGCCTTCAACTACTTCCGTGACTGTTGAGTTTACGGTCCTCGTGGCAGCCGGAATTAAATATAATTTTAGAGCTTGTGGAGTGCCTCCTCCTTCGTCTGGAATTCAGTGCACCGTTTTGCATTTCCTTTACGGAGTACACAAGTAAGTTCACCTCGAGGAAAGAGTTGGAAGGAGGTTTGAAATGAAGAAAGCTTTTAAGCTTTCACATAAATTCCTTGTGTACGATTCCGTGTTTAGAATTAAAACGGCGAATGCGGGGTGGACTCTGAATGTTCAACTGGAAGAACAACATATATATTGCTACCATATATGAGCTACTTTATTCACTAAAATGCTAAAATAAAATAAAACCTTCCAAGACAGCTTCATTTGGCCTTTTTGGGTTGTAAATGTACAAATCTTCCTGCTAGCTTTTGGAGGTTTTTATAAGACCATAATTAAGATTCTTACAGGTCGTTCCTTCAATAGGGGAACATTATCTGAATAACGCTTGTCTGGTTTTAAATAAAATAAAAATCTTAAAATTATTGATATGATGTCAGCAGCACTTACGCGCTCGTTTATTGAATTATTAATATATTATTTCAATGATTTTTAACGCTCTAGATTAGTTCAGTATAATATCTACTTCGCTGGTTTCCTCGAATAAATATATGATTGAAAATTGTAGCTTTTGACTTTTTGTTACTAAATGGTTTGTTTCTGGGTTTTTCTCGCAAACTCTGAAAAATATCTAAAAAAAAATAAAATTATTATCTTGTGATTTACTTCTGCGTAAAAAACACAAAAGATTTGTCAGAAGCAATCAATCGAACAGTGTTGCCTAAAAATTAATAACGAAACACATCCACGATGAAACAACTATATCGTAACGTTTCGGAGTCTATATCAGACTCCTTCGCCATACACTTAACGACAATCTTCAGAATTATTTTTGGGAATTGCTATTCTGAAATTCGAGAATAGCAATCAATAAAAATAATTCTGAAGAGCATTAAAGAACTCATGTTCTAGGGAACAGCATGCTCATTTTGTCCAAATGGCTGCAATTTTCGAATTTTTTGCCAATATTGAATCTATTGTCAGTTTGCAAGTTATCTAAATCTGCAATGACTTATGATTCAAAATATAACACCTGTACTATCATGTCCTATCACCGCAATGGTACACGAATCAATGGTGAATGGATTTACTCTATAAAAATGAATAACTGGCGAAATATCCTCATTGTTCAGATTACAGAATCTTCTCTGAAAGCCCACATCAGTTATACAAGATTCATGCAGACTGGAACTTTAACAAGGGAAAATCGACAACCTCAAGTTTCTTAAGAAGTTGTTGAACAACTGAGAACACGAGTTGAGAAATATCCTTAAATGTCCCTGAATAAATTATCTTTACAGTCTGGTGTCCCCTTGAGTAGGTACTGGCCACAAAGTATTGAAAAAAGAATAATGGTGGAACCATATTTTCAACAAGATGGGGCAACTGTCCACACTACATCTGCCAAAATATTGGCCACAAATTAAAAAAAAATATATTTGACGACAATCGAATAAGAATATATAAATGCCTTGAAAATAAAGGAGCCAGCTTATTTTAAACATTTGATGTGAATTAATTGTTCAAATTCACACAAATGGCAAAACTACCAAACTGGGGGTTATCTTACAGTTCTTCAATGTACTGTGCCCATTTGTATTGATTTATTACCTGCATTCGAACATTAAAATTAGTTCAATAGTATAAATTCAGTTATCAGTTCATACATATCAAAAATTCTGAATAGGATTTCAAGAATTCTTCCATACGAAAACAAGGGAACCGATTATTCATATATGCTCTAATATCCCTTAAAATTAAATATTTTAAAGTACATTAAAAAAAGAACTACTTATTTTCGAATCCTTGGAAAAAAAATGGAAGAAATGGTTCTCTGCCATATTCTAAATGTTGTTTTGTTCTCGGCAATTACTATTATGAGGTTGATGAGATAACAATATGGATATCAAGATTTCTCTAAAAATGATAGATCATATTGCTTAAAATTGATGATCATAATGGAAATATTTCGAATCTTGCTGTGGAAACGATATCTTTTTCTTGGTAATATTGATAATTGCACACAGAATGGGTCTGATTATTTAGGAAGGGCAAAAAGTTTTTTGAAAATCTTTTAGGTCATTGCTTGCTAGTTAAGAGATGTCTGCGTGAATGCTCTGCAAATATTCATGAACTAAAAGACATTACGCCGTATTCAAAAAGCAGTGTTAAGTGTTCCAATCTCCGTTAAGTCCTAACTGAGGTCCTCAGTTAAGGATAAATCTGAATCGCAACCTCACTTAAAGTATTTAACGGTGGTGAAACAGGCTTGTTTCACGTTAATTTTCACGTTAACTGAGGTTGCGATTCTTATTTATGCTTAACTGAGGACCTCAGTTAGGACTTAACGGAGATTGAAAGCTTTGTGAATACGGTGGTATATTAGATCAGTTTTCAACCCTACGAATGGTTTCCCAGAGACAACCAATTATTATACCTCCAATAGACTCAATTCAAATACAGAATTTTCATTTTGATTTGCAACTATGGAGGATATTATATGCGTTGTTTTAGATATTGCTTCGAACGCATTGGGGATTGATAGTATATTTATTTTATTTTACTTCCACACCAACATCACTGGTTATGGTAATTGCAAATGCAGAAATAAAAAACAATTTCGTGACTAAACCTAGAAAAAAAAAATAAATCCCTCAGGATTTTGAAGCTATCAAAAAATATATCTACATAATTTTTCATGAGAAATTCACTATATGAATTCATCATTTTGTTTATAGGAGAACAGCCATCCGGCTTCACAAAGAATAGATATTTATTTCTGAACCTCAAATTCGATTTGGGAATATTTTATTTTTTTTTATTTTTGAATACTGAAATTATCGCTTCTTTATATTCTGTCCATCATGACGTTCATCATTAATGCTGGCATGGAGTCTGGGTATTGTACAGATGTTTGTAATTACTGCACTATGAATCTTCTACCCAAAAACCCTCATCCTGACGGTCTGTCCGATTTTCGCTCGATCAGTATATTATCAGCCAGGTTGAAGGTTCTCGAAAAAATATTATCTCTTCAAGTTTATGACTACGTCTGCACTGACAGCCAAATTCTCACTGCCAGCAGTAAGCAGGAAAGGTTACAGCACTACCACTCTTCAATTGAATATAATAGATGACAATTTGCGATCTTTGGATGGGGGCATGCCTCAATTCTCAACCTCTTAGATTTCCAAAGGCGTTCGAAACCCTGGACCAGAAGGTTCTTTGTGCTAAATTGAGTTATTTTGGTTTTGATGAAACTGCTTTGAGATTTTATATGTCTTATCTTTATGATAGATATCATTGCGTTAAATGGCTTAGTTCATTTTCGAAGAACTGCCTGGTAACTTCAGGTGTGCCGCAAGGTTCCATTCGTGATCCTCTAATATTCCTTATCTGCTGGTATGTGTAGGTTGGTTTCCGTCTATTTTTATTGTTCATTTAATTTATTGTTAAACTTGTTTTCTCTTTTTCTATTTTTTCTTTAGGAGTTGAGTTATTTAGCTCAGACAAGACACACTGTGAAATATTTATTGATTTTAACCATCGTCAAATATTCCGCGTGGCCAGGCTAGATCACTTCATCGCTCATTGTTTTCCAAATAGGAAAGTATAATTCAGGGGCAGACACAAACCCAGGGTTTCATGGTTATTACGAATCATTAGTGTGACTTAGCCGAACACTGAATGAATACTGACGGCGTTCCTAGAAACTTATATCCATCGGTCGAGAACTGGTAGGGAGAGAATCTCACCAGCGAACCAGTGAAAATTCAACGTTCTCTGGTTTGTGGTTTATCTAACCACACTGAACCGGGCGTTTTCAGCCGCAAAGGTCGCTTCACAGGTAGATGGCGTTGCCATTCCTTGACCCCATTACGGCAAAAGAATGAACGTCGTTGAACATCACTCTAGGTTTCTTCATCGCAGAGGGTCGGAGTTTGTAAGGATTCTCCATAGGTGGCACTGGTGGGATTCTTTCCCTACTGGTTCTCGACTGATGGATATAAGTTTCCTAGAAAGACGTCAGTATTCATTCAGTGTTCGGTTAAGTCACACTGATGATTGGTAATAACCATGAAACCCTGGGTTTGCTTCTGCCCCTGAATGATACTTTCCTCTTTGAGAAACACTGAGTGATGAGGTGATCAAGCCTGGCCAAGCAGTATATTTGTTAATGGTTAATATAAATATACATAAATAAACAATAAATATTTCACCGTGTGTCTTGTTTTAGTTATTGGCAATTAGCCACAGTTTACCACATTCAATGATTTAAGCTCAGGCTAAACTCCTCCCAAATATTCGAATATTGCATAAAAAAGGAACTCTTATTATTATATTGTGAAACTTAAGCCAAGTTGTTTTCTTCGCTTCAATAATTGTTTCAAAATGCTTCACCAAGTGACTGTCAAGTGCTCAATGTAAAGTCTGAACGTATTAATTATTTAGAGCTCATCCCTTATGAGGAGAATAGCAGGGTGTGATAGCAGTCTAAGAATCATGGAACTCTTGGAAAAATATTCCTGTTTATCCCCTACTATTGAATCGAAATTTTCATTAAATCGAAGTTCCCTGCGCTTTGCTTCATTTTACTGGTTTTTATTAGAGCTGAACGTGTGACTCTCTAGACAATACAGATCATTAATCATTTTTTGCTGCCGACCACTACGACGGTTCCGCATATACCTGCCTCGAGTTCGAAACGATTTATATTCTGAATGCAAAATAGATTTTAAAATTCACTGAAGCATGAGCACATTATTCATCTATCAGTAACGCATGTAGAATTTTTATTTGGTCATTGGAGTTTCTCGTACTGCCATTGTATTTTCACTTTGGTGTCACGATTAATTCTGTTAAGTTCATGCTTTTGCTTTGCTAGTTACTTACAAATCTTGAAACATCCAGAATACATTGAATATCACTTAACAAATTGTTATTTTGGTATTTTTGTAAAGGTATTTTATTTGACAAATACATAGAAAATACAGGGTGGGCACATTCATTTTAAGTATAGATTTTTATCATGGAATGAAACACGTGTTTCATTTACCATTTTTCCAAATTCAGCTCTGGTGAAAATATACCAGAAGTTTTTATTTGATGAGAAGAATCCATGGTTAAAATTAATGTACAACTTAAAAACTCACCCTGTGTATGCATGTATAGTGCTACGTTCCTGTAGACGATACACAAACAGTATAATTGAATATTTTTGAAAACGAAAAATGCAGTTGAAATGTTCAAGAGTGTCACTATATACCTATATATTCTATTTATTTGTCATATAAAATGTTGTCTTCACAAAAAAGAAAAAGGTTAAAAAAGCATTGGCGAGGGCACAAGGGGTCAATCTGTTTCGGCGCGCGTGCTATAAACATGATTATGATTATACTGACCCTCCCAAGTCTTCCCCAAGGAGATCCCTCAGATGCTCCTAGGAGCTTGTGCGACTGAGAAGAGTCGGTTGTGTTTTTTGTCAACTTTGTTACTCTATTCTTACGGCAGCTTAGACACAGCACCGTTAATTTTTGACCCGACAGTGAATGGTGTCCACTACCCTCTGAGTCGATCTCCTGCTCGTGCCAAACAGTACTGACTTTTCGTATTTTTAATCAACCATATTCATCTAATGTATTATCAAGTGGCTTCCTCAAACTAATAAATTCTCTATTGTAAGACAGAAAATAAGGAAAATATGTGGGGCAGCGTAAAAGTGAACAGTACTGTGGAGAATATCATATGCTCTATTTCAACTATTTTATAGTCCGTAAAATGTAGCCAGTAAGCAATATGCACTACCTACTTCTCGACGAAAACCCAGTTAAGTTGACTGGATGCAACTTAAAAATTTTACGGTTATACTTTTACATGAATATCAATCGACTGCAGGAAAATTCACGCATTTGCAGCATCGTAAAATTGAGTTGATAGTTCTTTTTTCTCGAAATTGTTGAGGTTGCTATAAGGCGGTGAACGTTATCCGCTATAGTTTTATCAGTTATGAGACAACGGAATGAGTATTTTACGTGTTTCGATATAAGTACTCGTATTATCGATCATCAAATTCACCTTGACAGTATTAAACACTCCCGGGGGAAATATGAGTTATCGCCTATGAAATTCTTGGGAGCTTTATGATGTGGAATGACCAGGATATTGGTCCTTTTACATTTCAATTTCATTCGATGGAAGAAATTCATTGGCTATTTTCCGCTACATTTTTCGTAACGTTATCGAATAACACAACATACATACTATCCATCATTTTTTCATTCGATTTTTCCATTTGAAAGCAAAGTTTATATCTTTGGGAGATGATAGCCCTTCATTATTAGGGTTGCTACTGAAAAATCAATTTTGTTATTATATTCCCATGGAAAAGACCCTTCAAATGTTTTTGAAACTACCTAACTTTATTCTTTATTTTGATAAAATTCAACCCGGTAATCCATCAGGCAGTCAGTGTATTCAATACAAAATAGGAAGCAGTTACTTCACAACTTCACAATTGCAACTATTCATACTCCCTCAATATGCTTGAAGATTGTAAAATGTATTTCTACACCCCACCACCCTAAAGATAGGGATTGTGGAGTTGATACTGAATTAATCAGGAGGCTACGGTGGACCAAACAAAGCAAATTTCATCCATTTGATGAAATATTAAAAATTGTTAATACTTTTTGATATAAGTGGCAACACCACAGCGCTGAAAATATTCTAGATCAATGGAGTAATGGTTCCTAGCCAAGGATCCAAATTTTCAATAAAATCGTAGGTCCCGTTCTTCCTAAAAGTCCAGGGAACCATCGACCATGGCCCAACCCATGTTAATAACATGTGAAACAATCAATTCAATACTGCAATACACATTAATTACCATTTAATATAAAATATGTCTTGAACTCAATTATTACAAACAACGTGTTACTGACGGAACTTGAAATTAATAACGAATGTCAAAGTGACATATCCAGGTCTACGAGATCTGGGAAGAGTCGATTTTCTAATACTTACCTGGGTAGCGCAACAGCTGTTTCGTACTAAAAAACAAAACAAATATTCCATTTGTTTGCATTTGCATTTGTTGCGCCGCCTCCTATTGGGCCCAATTGCAACTCTAAGCGATCCAGGGACTCCCCCAAAAACACACAAAATTTCATCAAAATCGGTCTCATCATTTAGGAGGAGTTCAACGACATAAACATTCACAGTAAAATTTTGTACTTATATCAAGATACCAACTGAAAATGTAAGCTTTTATTGAAATGACGTAGGACTGGCAGCTCTCATTTGTCATACAATGAAATGAAATTCTCCAAAAAATCTCTCGCTCAATATCTACAGAGGAAAACTCATCTTCTCAATAAAGACATCAGAAGAACAAATCATTAGTCTCCTACTAGCCAAATCGGACAGCCTTTTTCCGCACTACCAGCCCAAGTTCTCATTCAAATTGAATCTTTTTCTGAACATAATCACTGAAATTAATTGCATCAAATCTCGCAGTATCAAACTCGAAATTGGCAAGGAATCTCGAAAACAGGAAAGTGGGAAAAAGTTAATAATTCATCATTCACGATTTTTCCTCGAGCCAAAGCTGGTCTTTTACTTCTACTCCATTCTTTACCGGCCAATTATCACACTTCTCCTCACGGTGGAGTGACTACAAAGAGCAAGAACTGAAATTAAAAGTTGCGCTCATGAAATTCTAGAAAAAAATTAATTAGACGTCATTGAATTAGAGCTGACAGGGCTGTGGGGATTTCTGCTAATTTTACATGAGAAAGAGATGTATCCAGAATGAAATGTATGATGCTTTTCACGAATTTATGATCCGTTCATTGTATTTCTTTAATCTCCATCGGTACCAGAGAAGTATATCTCATTTCCTGTATAACGAGTGCAATATATGATGAACTTAATGCATTCTGTGAACTAATTACAGCTTCCCATTGTAACTTTAATTAAGCACCCTTAACAACATCCTAATATAATCTCTGATATAATTAGGTATTTAAGATGGATTCCCGCCATATTTTTCTCATTATCATTTATACTATATTGATTGTAGCCTTTTGCGGTAGATCATTTCGTTGCGGATTTTTTTTCTGAATGTTATCATATTAGAGCTCAGTAATACAGATGAAGAACTCAGAGGATGGTCTCTGGTTGTTTCTAGGGAACAACGCATAAGTTTCATTTCTTTGTTAGTGTTAGACCGATACCGTTTGAGCGAGTAGCCCGTGCTTAGCATAAAGAGGCTTATTGCACCACGGATGGTTGATCCCCCTTAGCTCTGGTTGCTGGCCTCCATAGTTGATCCCCTGCAGCTCAGGTATACTTAACCGAGCTAAGTCCTGCACCGCTGACATTATATGGGTCTCATGTAACATCCCCACTGCCTTGTCGATTATTACCTACATAAAGTCCATTTTCTTAACAATTAGGATTAGGCCCATGATTAGGTTTCGTCACCCCCCTAGTCTCCATTGTGTGTGAGCTGGACAGTCAAATAATGACCTTTGAGGCAGTTTCATCTGCCTCCTCACATTTCCTACAAATAGGGTTTCCTCGGAGAATCCCCATGTTTTTGAGGTGCCTTCTCAGGTTACAGTGTCCGGTGGGTAGGCCAGTTACTGCCCTGAGTTTATACCTACTCAATAGTAAGACTTCTTTAGTTAGTGAGGGGCAGGGCTGCCCCATCATTCACTTGCTATGCCGCTGGCCCGGAGCTTTATTCCTGTGCAAGGATCCATTTTTCAATGATGACTTCAACAGCCGTCTTGGCTCTGGCACGAGGGGGATAGTTAAGCCCTCTCTAGCAAGTGCGTCAGCTCTTTCATTCCCTACAATCCCTGTGGGCCTCAGCACCCACCTGAGCTCAACTGTGTTTCTGGCAGCTAAGGTTTCCAAGTGCTGGTGGCATTCCAACACAAGCCTGGAGTTAATTCTCCAGCTGGCTATTGCTTTAAGTGCTGCCAGACTGTCCGAGAGAATTCGTATGTTCCTTTTGGAATAGCCCATAAAAATATTTTCCACGACACATGTTGTGATGGTAACCTCTTCCGCCTTGAATATAGTGGTGCATTGCTAAAGAGACATCAAAATGCTTCCATGGGTGCAGCCCCCACATTTCAGTCCCAGTGCGCCCGTCCATCACTGAACCGTGCGTGAACCATGTTAGTCCACTGCGTGGTCTTTTCTCCCCCTCCGCGGGGGTCTTTAGCCACAGCTTGAAGGAAGGATCAAATTTGTGAGTAACTGAACTCCAGTCACTCACCATGTTTATGATCGGGTGACTAATAAGTCACCCAATCCCAGCGTGTCCATTGCACTATTAACGTAAAATGATTTTGCCCAAATGTCGGTAATTTTCATTTTTGTATTGCCAAAAATGGTCTAAAACGATTGGGTTCGAGTGATTGAGGAATATTTTGAGGGTAGATTACATATGCAAAAGTGACAGTTAAGTGCGTAAATGGGCATAATCAGACAAACAGTTTCGGAGCTATACCATCTGAAATATTGTTTTCTCAATAACTCAAGAATTACAGATCCCATCGAATTGAAACTTGATCATCAGCTGTAGAATGCCAAGAAGCAAATTTTTGAGAATTTTTAATGGGATGGTATCAATAGAAAAAAAATTCACTTCAAAAATTTTATATTTCAGAAACAACCTGTCAGATGTAGCTGAAATTCCTCAGAAACCTTCAATCTGCCACTTAACAATCGAATACCCGTTTTCAGTTCGATCAGTTTTGTATTTCAGCCACTTTTGTGGGCAATTCAACTAAGTAATTAAAGTAAAGGATATGTATCGATATGCTAACATTATTTTCGTGAAACACAAGACTTTAATTTAATCCTACAATAATTTTAAAGTAACACGTTTGTTCTCTTTAAAAACAAAATTGGTATATTGAGGTGATTTTCTTTGGTAAAATTAACCTTTTTGTGCGTATGTACTGAGGAACATCGCGTTATAATTTTACCCAAATGTCTGTAATTTTCGAATTTTTTGCCGAAAATGGTCTCAAACGATTGGGTTCGACTCCCCAAAGACGAATTCGAGGTAAATTTGATTCTGTCCGACCGACCGTCCGAATTTGAAATTTTTAATGTGAAAAATTTTTGAAATTTTTTTCGCCCCTTTACGGCAATCTCATTGATACAAAACTTCGCATGCATGTAAAGGTTATGATTCTACAATGTAATGATAAATTTCAGATAGATCGAGTGATTGGTTCCGGAAATATTCATACAAAATGTTTTTTCGCGTTTCTGGCTTCTTGGCCTTCATCAGAACCCTGCCAGAATCGCGTCTGCTCTTGCTTCTCGAAAAATCGATGAATCTCCTGGGGTTTGGTTGACTTGTGAAATATATGCATAGGTATATTAATTATACGAAGCCATTATGAAGATCCTATAGGCAGGAACGCTCTAGGCTTGTTGATTTATCAACAACGTTATCGGCATTTTTCATTATTATTTTTGAAAACACTAAACAGCGTTCATGGCGATTGGAAGATATTGTCTGAGCTCTGCGGGACTCGGTTCTCGATTAAAATCGAGCGAATGGTGGCATATGATTTCACGCTTCAAATTTCACTGGTGGGGAAAGGCTGAATTCCGTGTTTTGTCTCATAGGTGGCGTGGTCTATTAGGTATGATCGACCAAGCTGCCTCTGAGGGGCTTAACCCGGTTCAGTTTAGTTGAATTTGTTGAGAAGCTACAGGGTACTGATGAAGGCCAAGAAGCCAGAAACGCGTCTGCTCTTGCTTCTCAACAAATCGATGAATCTCCTGGGGTTTGTTTGACCTGTGAAATATATGCATAAGTATATTAATTTTACGAAGCCATTATGAATATCATATTGGCAAGAACGCTCTAGACTTGTTGATTTAAAGAACATGTTGTTGGACTTTCCGGCACGTGTTTCTACTTATTGGTTTCTTTAGAGCAAGGCAACCAAGAAACCCAGGGAAAGATTGGAAGAAAACTGAAATCATAGGTATCACCTATGTTTGTTCAGTTTAAATCTCTATCTCCTTATTATTCGATATTTATTATAGCGATTTCCATTGACACGCTCGGATCACTCGAAGTCATATTTGACAGATATTTTTGGTTTAATTGGACATGTGAGATCGATTTCCAGTGCTCCGAGCGTGTCACTTGGAAATCGCTATAAGTTTTTAGTTGTCATCTGTCAAAAAATGACATTTCTCAACATGATAACTTCCAAAATAGCAGAATATTCATAATGGAATCTCTAAATTCGAGGACGCTGCATAGTCTGTTAAAATATTGAATACTTGTCGAGACGTGTTGACGTTAATAACCCCTTAGAAAGAGAATAATTTGATATGGCACAACTAGGAGTCCTCAGTTGTCATAACTCATATGATTCCTGAACAATTTTCATCATACTTCTTCGAACCGTCCTGGCACGTCATTTGGAACAATAATGCCGCTTCACACGTTCCGTCAAATACTTTATTACGAATTTTGATGTGGAACCACTGGCGTTGGCGTGGAGTCACGCACCAAAGTAAGAAAGTTTGATAACAACATGGTCGCGAGATATATCTCGAAGTTGGAGATGGTGACGCGGGGGAATTAGCAGTTGATGGCGCCCGTAATGAGTTTCCTTGAAGTCCTCCTTGACCTTCCCCAGAGTATGGGGGGAAAAACACATTTCTGCCTAAGAATATCGACGTCTTACTTGAGGCGATCTGCATCCTCCACTGGGAACTCCTTGTGCTGATTCCGCATGTAAATTGTGGGATGTGTAACGAAATAAATATTCTATTTTATTTTCCGATATATTCTCGTATTCCTCGGATCTGGACGGCAATGGGATATTTATTTTTTCTCGTCTGATTTCAGCGATAAAACCATTTAGTTCTATAGGTTTTTCTTCCCGTCTATCCACAAATCTTAAAATATCTGTGTCATTAGAATTATGCAAACTTTGCATTGAACTTGTTTGCGTGTCTGTCCCGGTCTCACCAATTTCCACATCCAATGTTTACATCGATATGATCAATAATTCCAACCTTCGCCGGATTGTTGGCAAGCCTACTCAGTACAAAGTAGACAAGGACCATTACTGATTTGATCTTGATTAATCACACGTTATGGTCGCCGGTATTGAGTATTGTCCACCTCATGGAAAATTCGATCATCATCTTCAGTACCAGGTTGCAATTCACTTCCATTGATGCTGCTAACTGTGTTACTAGGGTGAATAAAAGCATGGATTATAGGGCCGTTCAAGAGGATCTCAAGGTGGCGGACAAGTTAATGGGTTGGCCCCCTGCCCCTTACTAACTAAAGAGGTCTTAAATTTTGAATGCATGCGTCTTTTACTTGATGCAAATCCATATCAATTCAATGAAAAATTATATACGATTTACACCAACTTTTTCAATATTGTGACGCGTTACGTCGACACAGCGACTTCATCAGACTACATCATACTAAAAACTTTGTGTCCATGTCATCTAGGTATAGGGAGATCATTACTACTGAGTAGGCGTAAGCTCAGGGCAGTAACTGGACTACTAACCGGACACTGTACCCTGAGAAAGCACCTGCACAACATGGAAATTCTCCAGGAAAACCCTGTTTGAAGGAAATATGAGGGGGGGGGGGCGATGAAACCTATTCAGGGGCCTAGTCCTACTATCTAGGAAAATGAACCTTGTGTAGGTAATACACCGATAAGGCAGTGGGGATATTACATGATACCCACGTAATGTCGGCGGTGCAGAACTTGGGTTTCATTCTTGGAGATGGTGACATCGAAAGTATGAAGACTCGATTCTCCTGTACTATACATAATCTGGTTGATCAGCAGATATCCATAAGATTCGTCAACACCAATCCGTCCAAACCATGGATCAACGGCGAAACACTCAGTTATAAGATCTTTCTGGCAAATATATATGTGTAGCTGGCTGGAAAGTGACTATGGGTAGCATCGCGAGTTTTCGAATCGTTTATCTATCACTTTGAAAGATTCACAAAAGGAATTCATGCAGAAGCTGGCCCAATCCAAGGAAAATAAGAGATTTTTCAAGTTCACCCGACATTGCTTGAATAGTAAGGTATCTCCAACTTAGGTTCGCAATCATCAAACATCTTCTGATACACTGGCAGAAAATTTATCCTTGTCTCTTAAATCCAAGCCAGATAGACCTCTCGCAAACTTGACCAATTCTAAGATTGTCGCCAAACACTCTCGATGTTTCCACGTCAACAGGCTCCGATAAAAATCTGCATGCATACTGAAGGAATGTGCTGCTGATTTGAGCTCTCCTCTGGCGAAACTATTTAATTCTGTATTAACTCCGGAAATCTTCTTCACTCCTGGCATGAAGCAGTCTAATACTTAGAAGTGGGCCCAGGTAGGATCCTGCCAATTTGAGACCTATCAGTCATCTCGAAAGGTCTTGAGAGAATAATATCAGAAAAAAATGTAGAATTTTGCTCAACATGGCTTCATCCTAGGAAGGTCCACAATAACAAATCTTCTTACCTGCTTGGGAGTGTGGACATCCATGTTGGATAGAAGGATCCTGTTGTTCTCTAGCTGGGTTTTTCACGGGATTTATAGGATTTCTCTGAGATGACTTATTCTCAAGCTGGAACACTGTGGCATGTGCGGAAGCTTATTACACTGGATTCAAGAATTCCTTAAGGATTGCACTTTTGAGTTTAGGGGAGGTGACATCCAGTCAGTCTCAAGAGGCGTCATTGGTGGCTGGCCTCAGGTAACTATACTCGGTACCATAATTTTTCTCCTTTATGTGAGCAATCTGTCGTCAATACTAGTATCCAATAGCGCCTCGTACGCCTACAGAGACATGAACAAAAACGCGAAAATGTGCGAGCGTACATGTACGCGCGTTGCTGTTCGCCAGTGTGTAGGCAAAATTTCATTGAAAATACCGACGCACATGTTCGCTGGTCTTGCAAATTTGTTGACAGGATGTACGCGCGTACATGTACTCGCGTACATGTTCGCGTTCTTGTTCGTGTGTCTGTAGGCGCCTTTACAAGGGATAAAACTCCCATCGACGCTAATCGATCATTTGCCGTATGAAAATTCCGTGTCAACAATTGTACCGAATTCCCTCCGTCTAACCTCTTCCTACTGGTATCCAAATCCGAATTCTATCTGTAAAATCACGTCTTACTCATATCTAAATCAGAACTGGCTTTCAACCTGACTGCCCATACCCTGTTGGGACTAAGGATAACTTCCCTCTTCACCCCTTCCGCGACGGCTCTTCCCCGCCGATTGGTGAATTTCCTGGATCTTTCCTGGTCTAAGGCAATTTCAATAACTTGGGCATTCTTAACGTTGCACTAAAATAGATGAGAGTCCTGACATGTTCGATCTTCATGTTTTCTCCCTTAGCTCTAGTATCATATCACATTTTATGGTACCCCGTTACCTTAACTAACCTCTGTTAACACTTTTTTTCATACATATTCCTTAAAGTAAGATAGAAAAATGTAATGCTCGAAGTTCAAAAGAATATAATATGAATATACTCGTATTTACTCCAGATATAGATATTCTGTTTACCCAGACAGCATAATCGGCTGCGAACATCTATACCACCATCAGATTTCTTGCCCAAAGTATTCCCTGCGTTGTTATGAGATGGCGAGGCAATCCGTAATCAGGTGATCAGGAGTTTAATCCTTCTCCCTACAGAATCTGCACTCATCAGTTTCTGCTAGCCCAAATCTCATCATATGCTTCCTAAGACATCAGTGCCCTGGAGGAAATCAGTGAGGAGGTGTAGCCTGTTTTTCCTAAAATCTATATACTTCTTGGATCTGACAGGAACTTTTTGGAGTATTACATTCCTGGGAGACATATCCAAAGTATACCTCCTTTAGTTTCTTCTTTCATCTGAAATTCACTTTTGTAGGTGTACTTATCTACCCACCTCACAGTAGGGAACTGGGCCAATAAAAGGGGTTCTTGCTCCTTTCTTGGCAAGTGTGTTGGCTCCTCATTTCCTTTAATTCTCGAGTGGCCAGGTACCCAGACCAAGGAGACCCTGTTGTTCTTGCCTACTTCATTGAGTTTCACACCTCCCATATTAGCTTGGTCTCATTAACGGAGCTCAGAGCTATAATAGCAGTTTTGACTTCAGAATGGATTGCTATATCCCACCTCTGAGTTTCTTTCTAGGTTATTTTCCACGCATCCTTTAATTGCAGGTATTTCTGCCTGGAAGACGCTTGGATGGGAGCCTAGTGATAGTAAGCATTTGGTGCCTGTCCGATATACTGCAGCTCTAGTCCTGTACGTATGTGTACCATTTAACGGCATTTTTTTAAGAGCTTGTGTGGTCGATTCCCTGTCTCAGTCTTTCTTCCTACCTACCATCGTAGTGAAGTTCTTCTCGATGCTTTATTTCTAAATCATTTCGTCACTTGGAAGATTGGCTGATGAAATGTACCTGGTACGAGAGGACGAGGCTTTCTGTATTATATTTGAATGGAGGAAAGTGAGTAAACATGTAGATATATACATCCTTTAGCCACCCAGGGCATTATGAAATAAATTGTTGTAACTCATCGGTAGGATTCACCATTTTGGATACATAATAGAAACTCCAGATTTGATGTTGGTAAGGTTAATTTCGGGAAATTATAACATAACTTCGGAATGTTGAAGAACTCCGATCAAATAATTTGCATTTATATGAAATCGTCTAAATCAAATATTTACTTTCCACTGTTCGTTTGTATACCGCAATAAAAATATCGACATCAATGAAATCTCACTAGGGAATTGTGTCTGGATCCCTTTGTAATCGTTTCCGTAGGGATACAATATCCCAAAGCTGAAACTACGAGTTTGAAGTGTCTCCCCATTTGGCGAAACTACGGTGCCATATTCCTATTCGCGGTGAAATAGAGAATGGAGATATTTAGTACGGTAAAGGATTGTTAGAAATTGAAATGAATACCTACTGGGTGAGAAGGTGATAAAGTTTCATGTCGTCAGTTATTGTTCTATCGCTCATTTAGTACATAACACATTATCCTGTGTTAAATTTATAGTCCCTACGACGACATGCATTTGCATATCTGTGAGGAATATATGGATTTCGATGCAAATCTATCATAAAGATATGCAGACAACATTTCTGAAACATCAAATTTAGAATAGGGATTAAATAACTAAATGGGTCTCAAACTACAAAAAAAAAATTCTGAACGAATGTAATGGAATCTCAGTAGAGTGGTCTTTTTTATGGAGATTCAAGAAAAAACTTGAAAATAGTATCCCCCGTAAGATTCCTATTGTCTATAACCGCCTCAGGCACCCTCACGAAATACTGTAACTGACGTTAACACGTGAAAAAATGCATAGGGCATCAAGTGAAGTAAAATTTTCAAATAAATAAACTTACTCAGCGTGCACGGCAAGCGAGTATGCTAGCAGCTCGGTCATCGAGGTGTTATACTGTAAGTGTGCATATCGTTGAACCCTTCCGACGACGACGTGACTTATTTTGAAGAAACTTTATGTTTTTGAGTGGGTTTCTGGATTATTTAGAGTCGCAATCGGACCTAGTAGGAGGCCGGGCTGGCATTTTGAACTAAAAAACAAAACAAATATTATATAACAATCAGGTTATATAATATTTGTTTTGTTTTTTAGTTCGAAATGATGGATGCACTGGCCCAGTTATTAGAATATCGATTTTTCTTTTATTACAGGACATACCTGGATATGTCCCTTCGACATTCGTCATCAACTATAATTTCAGTCAGTATTACGCTTTTTGTAAAAATGAAGTCCAAGAAATATTATATTAAAGTGTAATTAATATGTGAAGGGTTATGAAATGTAATTAACAACTATACGTTCTGGGATTCCTTAGCTGGAGAAATGAACTGAGTTTTTCACATAGTTATCAACTGGATGGAGTTACTTATATTTATGTGATCTGCAAACCAAATTATTAAAATCACCACCAATCCCATGGAAAATACAAATGAGCCAATTTCAAGTACAAATATCATTCGAACAAGGCACTAGAAATTATCGGCTTAGGAATCTTAGAAATGGGTATCAGTTTTTGACGTGCTGTTCTGGTGAACAGAGTGCCTATCAATTCTTCCAACTGTCTGTATTTTTCGAATATTTGTTAGGAAATGGCCTCAAACGATTAGTTTCGACTCACTGATGAAGAATCCGAGGTCAAAATTGATTCTGGCCGTCAGCAAGATAACGCTCGAACGCATTGAATTAGAAAGTTGAATTTTTTAGAGTTGGTTTGGAATACAAATGCGCTGGCTAAGTTCGTTAATGGTCAAAATCCATCTAGTAGTTTCGGAATCATAGCCATCTGAAATATTTTGTTTTTCCAATAAATTGAAAAATCACAGATTACCAGATAGTGCAATCGACAGTTGGTGGGAAGCACGTAGGTTTGACCTTCAGATTTACTACCCATGAAGACGTAGTAAAATGACAGAGAGAAATGAACTACGTTCTCGCTCTTTAAACAAATTCTAACCTCAACTTCACAAATCACTAATAATCATATTCCTTTTATTTCTTGCACATACGCCACAAACTACATCTTAAACGTCTTCATTACACTTTATAAAATTCATTAAATTAATCCCACTTGAGTTACAAATTTTCGTACGTAAGCTGAGTATTTTAGCTTACCTTTCCGTTTGTTGTTATAAATTTATGAATGAACGTCGTTCTGCCTCTACCATAGTTGCGATTGGCCAAGAGGTCACGTGATCATATATCTGCGATTTTATTGGCACCCCCAAATAGTTAGGAGCTAGGAACTATTTGGGGGTGCCGAGAATTCCATGGTCAACATTACGCGTCAGCAGAGTTCCTTCATAAATACTGGGAGTGGCGTATCTGTCTGTGGAAAAATACTGATCTGATCGAATTAAAGCACGGTATTTTTGAAAAATACCGACACGAAGACTTTGTGGGGATCATATGACTAGAGAATTAAGAATAAAATATTTAAAAAAAATCTCACAAATTATCCGGCAGATATCGTTGAAATTCCGAACCTTATTTTTGGCTCGCTGCTCTATGAACAGAGTGCCTATCAATTCGTCCAAATGTCTGTCATTTTCGAATATTTTGCAGAGAATGGTCTTGAACGATTAGTTTCGACTACCTGATCAAGAATCCGAGTTCAGAGTTGATTCTGTCCGGCCGGCCGTTTGGCCAGCTGGCCGTCAGCACGATTAGGCTAGAACGCAATGAGCTAGAGCGTTGAAATTTTCAGGGTACGTTTGGAATCCAAATGCGCCGACTAAGTTCCTTAATGGGCAAGAGCCAACTAATGGTTTCAGAATTAGAGCCATTGGAAATTTTGTTTTTCCAATAACTCGAAAAATACTAATCTGTTCGAATTGAAGCACGGCAATTAGTTGAGAAAAACTGACACGAAGACTCAAGCAAAATTTTGTTAGGATCGTAAGGCTGCAAACATTTTTAAAAAATATAAAAAAAATCTGTATCTCAGAAACTATCCGTCAGATATCGTTGAAATTCTATGAGAGCCTTAAAAACCTTATTATACAGCAAAGTTTTAAATTTGAGCTAGATCGAATGTATATTGGTGAAGATATTGCATCTGATTTACAGTCAACCAAACAAATTGTCAACAGTTTTTGATATTTGAGAGGAATTTAAGTATTATTGCATAGATCATTATTATTAGATGAATTATAACGAGAATTTTTTTCATTCTTTTATACAATACAAAGTAAACGACATATCTATGGGAAATGATAGCCCTACATAAGGGCCCTATAGCGGTATTCGAACATCTGAAGTTCTGAATAATCATCGCTTGGACTGGTCAGACCTGGTTTTGAAAGAGACCCTCCTGGCATTACGAGCAATTTTATCCTATTTGAATCTACAAGTCCAGAGCGTCCCTGCCAATAGGGTCCTTAATAAATGGCTTCGTATAATTAATATACTTATGCATATATTTCACAAGTCAAATAGACACCAGGGGGCTCATTGATCTGCCGAGAAAGCAAGAGCAGACGCGTTTCTGGCTTCTTGGCCTTCATCAGTACTCTGTAGCTTCTCAACAAATTCAACTGATTAGATTAGGCATGATTAGGTATGATCGACCAAGCCGGCTCTGAGAGGCTTAACCCGGGACAGTTTAGTTGAATTTGTTGAGAAGCTACAGAGTACTGATGAAGGCCAAGAAGCCAGAAACGCGTCTGCTCTTGCTTTCTCGGCAGATCAATGAACCTCCTGGGGTCTATTTGACTTGTGAAATATATGCATAAGTATATTAATTATACGAAGCCATTTATGAAGGACCCTATAGGCAGGAACACTCTGGACTTGTTGATTTATTAACAACGGTATCGCCATTTTTCATTATTATTTTTGAAAACGCTAAACAGCGTTCATGGCCATTGTCTGAGCTCTGCGGGACTCGTTTCTCGATTAATATCGAGTGAATGGTGGCATATGATTTCACGCTTCAAATATTCACTGGTGCGGAGAGGCTGATTTCCGTGTTTTGTCTCATAGGTGGCGTGGGCGATTAGGTATGATCGACCAAGCCGGCTCTGAGAGGCTTAACCCGGGTCAGTTTAGTTGAATTTGTTGAGAAGCTACAGAGTACTGATGAAGGCCAAGAAGCCAGAAACGCATCTGCTCTTGCTTTCTCGTTAGATGAATTAACTCCCTGGGGTCTATTTGACTCGTGAAATATATGCATAAGTATATTAATTATACGAAGCCATTTATGAAGGACCCTATTGGCAGGAACGCTCTGGACTTGTTGAATTATTAACAACGGTATCGCCATTTTTTATTATTATATCCTATTTGAATACAAATATTGAAGGGATTTCTAAGAACAAAAGGGAATATCTTTGAAAACTAGCGAAGGCGATTCTTCTCCAAGAGATCCCATGCGCCTACAGAGAAGTATATTTGTGAGAGGAGACTTTTGAAAGGTTATGTATTATTTTTGATATGTTCGTTCTTCTCCTCTTGTATTTTCATTTTTCAGGTTGAGTTTCGGGTACCTTGGAGAAACCTCTCCGTTTCTTGACGAAGGAATCCATATTGAAGAAATTAATGCCCATCAATATTTTTAAATTTCAGCAAATTTTGTAAACAAGAGTTACAAATCACTACACTCACGGGGAGACAGGGTTTTTTTTACTGAGGTTTTTCCCTAAACTCTTGTATCATACGTCGAATTGTATGGTACCCCGTTACACCAACCTCTGCTAATACATATAAAGCTCTCAGTCAAAAGAATATATATTAGATGGCTGGGTGACCGTTGCCTCGATAACTTTAGTACGAAAGGAGATAGGGACTTGCAATTTTCAGGGTATGTTGCGTATCCGAGTGGGAGTGTTAGGTTTGATTACGGGCATAATCGGTCGAACGGTTTCAGAGTTATACCCACCTGGAATATTATTTCCTCGATAACTCAAAAAATATAGACTCGATCGAATTGAAGCCTGATATATAGTTGTAGAATATCGACATAAAGACGTGTTTAAAATTTTATAGGAACCGTACCCCTAAAAAAATGGAGAATGGACAATATAATTTACCATGGTAAATTCGATTAAGAGTTGAATTATCTCAGATATTTTTTGAGATATTGGCAAAAAACCAAAGCCCCTCCTTTTTTTTCACTTAATTGTTTATAACTATCTATTGCAATTTTTGCGAGTGGCCCAAGCATTTTATCAAAAACTATCTACTTGCCATTCCAAATCGAATGACACCTCAATCATAATTTTCGGAGAATTCGCAAACATTTTGTCCTAAAAAGCACTTGTTGACTAGACTAATAGGAAAAGAAAAGTATCTCCACAACCTGGCTTGGCCCCCCTTAAAATTATCCCTTCTATGTTTCATCTGAATGTGCTCGTTCATATCATGCATCTATTTATAGTCTCTGCTATGAAACAATAACTTTTACAACCCAGTGGACGCCGACACGTGAAAGGACGAAACACGTCGTAACAAGTTAGGCGAAAGGTATACTTTCCACGTTTACGTGTCCTAATTGGTATGCACTATAACTGTTATTGAATAGAAAGTTCTAGGCGGAGAGCAAAGTTGGGCACCAAATTCGTCAAACTCCGCCAAATGTTTAAATTCCGAATTAGGCAAAGCGTCTCGGACGAGGGCGTCGGAGTCATCATCGCGCCATTCAGGAACAGGCCACCCTAATCAAATTCAGGGAATATCGACGAATTTTCGAGAACCCTGCACGGGGTGATGTCGTATATTTAACTTTCGTCACATCATTTGCAATTTGACTTTTGTGGTTGTAGGATTCTGGAAGTTTAATTTAGACAGCGGAAATTGGCCGGAAGATTGCAAACGTTTTGAAATGACACAGCATATCTTGGGTAGAACGGTGTATGTGTAATGATGAAGAAACATATTATATTTTTCACACATGTTTACTGAACCATTGATTCAATATAATTATAAGGTATATCGTGATATTGTGATATCAGGTCTATACTTGAAGTTGTGCAATGAGGTATTTAAATATCTTCTTTAGGCTTATTTCTTGAGAATCTCAAAAAGTGGGGAATTCTATAGATACGTTCTGCTCGTTTGGAAGTTTTCCTGCCGGGTTACTCAGGTACTTGATTCTTTTTTCAATTGAACTATCACGAAATAACGGACTACTGTATGCTTTATTTTTCATTAAAATTTCAACTCATGATTCTTGATTTCAGTACAAGAAAATAGCATAACTGTTTATTTACGTGAAATAGTTCCAGTAATAACAGAGGAAAATTTTTCTTCAACAGTTGCGAGGTGTTTGGAATTGTTGAATTCACATGTCTTCCCAAATTCAATATTCTTCCAAAGTAAATTCACATTGTGAAAAATACGTAACTACTACGACCTCTATGTAGAGAGGACAACGTTGCGTATCTGACAGGAAAATAACTATAAACTAACATTTTCAAAATATACACGGTGAAATGTGTCAAACCTTCATGGCCAACCGGGAGACTTTATCTACGTGAATGGAGTATAGAAACCTGACGATTTTAATACTTATGGAGGTATTTGTTAGAGATTCACATACGATCCTCTAGAAGAAAGAACATTTGAGAACATCTACTGCGGAGAAGACAGTTTGCTCATTTCGATGATTGTGAATCTGGAATTGGATGTTGTGTTTCAGGGTTCTATTCTGGTCCCTCCATTGTCCGTCCTTCCTATGAACGGACTTAGCTACCATATGTAGAATCGACCGACTGCAACGGTTATCTCTTTTTCCTGTTTTCTTATATCGTTTTCATGTTTTGAAGGATATTGAATATTACGGTATATTCGACATACCGTCAGTTGCAAAATAGTTATTCATGTACAAGGTATGAAAAACTGTCTCTTAAAGTTGAGTCTGCAGATTGCTATACGAAGTGGAGCAGAGGATATCAAGCAGAAGAGACAATAGACAGTTTTTCGCCGAGGTGCATACCACATTTTTTCGTCGACCTCTATATATTTGTATGAGTTTCAGACCTCTTAAATAATTTCACAATAGCAAGTGACAGATACAAAGCAAATGACACATATACTTATGTTTGTATTGAACCGTATCATGCCATATCCATAGTGACCACAGCACTGACAGTTATTCTTACAGGCACTTACGTTGGTATTGAACCGTACCATGCCGTATTCATAATGGCCACAGCAGACGATGAAGTAATTTTGCGGACGAAAAAGTAATTTCACGGAAGAAAATGTAGTTTTGCGGATGAAAAAGTACTTTCTCATCCGCAAAGTACTTGCCCTCAATAATAGTCGATTTTACGGTCGCAAATTAGTACCTATACAGGGTGAGTCTTTGACCACTGCATTAATTTTAACCAAAGATTCCTCTCATCGAATGAAACACCTTTTTCCTTTAACATTTTTCCAGATTCAGCTCAGGTAAAAAGATACAGGCTGTTGAAATTTTGAAAAAAAATCAGTTTTTATTTTGTAGCTTTGACATCCTTTTTTCGAATAAAATGAATCTTGGCGTAAAGTTTCCTATAACTATGATACATATTTTCCAAATATTAGTTATTTTCTACTTCTAGTGGTTTTCTAGTTATGGACTCGTGGATTCATAAAACTAAACGAAAATAGCATAAAGAAAGCATATAAAGTTTTTCTTGAGTCATTTCAAGAATATTCCATCGTTTTGGAACATTATATTGTTCTTCATCATTTCTCCTTAAACGCACCGTTTTCGAGATATTCTTCATTGAATGTTTTAAAATGGAAAACTCCAGAAATTTCACTACTTTTATGGATCCGTCCCTGAGCGTTGGAATCCCGAATCAAGCTGTAAACCACGTTACCATGCCTTATTCTCGTCCGCCAACAATTTCATAGATAATTTAAATGCGGGAGTGTATTAGCACATTGTGAAATCTTTAAAGGCTTGTAACTTTTTACCTGAGCCGAATCTGGAAAAATGGTAAATGAAAAAAGTGTTTGATTTGATGAGAGGAATCTTTGGTTAAAATTAATGCACTGGTCAAAGACTCACCCTGTATATGTAAAATGTCACTTTTCATAGAGGTCGACAAAAAAGGTACATTATATTTTAATGCAGTCAATAAAATTATAATCCTCCACTGTACGTGGTTTTCCGTTGCAGGTAGCCATATTCAATGAGAACCTTAAGTTTTCATTTAATTTAATGTTTAACCTTCATTATCTCCCATGACTGATATTTCGTGTCGCAAGAAACTATTTTTACTTTATTGGAGGATGATTTTGACATTTCACCAATTACAATTTAATGAGCCAGCATAGCCCTATTAAATCACTATTTCATTGAGAGAAGTCATACCTTTATCGGTTTTCTGAGTGTTCGATAGTGAAAGGTAGTAAAACAATTGCTTCTTTTTAATTGTATTTAAATTTACATTATTTTCTGTGAGAGATTTCCTAATTTCCATTTGCTTTTTATTGTTACACTAATTACACTAGACTTTTACCTGTTCCACAATTCGTATACCACTCGTAGCCATAGCGTTATTTATGCAAATCATATATTCTCCCAGACATCTCTTTTGCAGGCTAGAAATACAGTGCCTGTGCTCTATTAAAGATTGAGACATGGGAAGCAAAAGAAATTGGAGGATGTCTTCAAATATAATCCGTTAAATGGTAATAAATCAAAATTGGATATTCACCTCGTATTTTAAAACATGATCGAATTAGGTAATAAATGCCATGAATGATTAAGATATGATTGTATGGTGATAGGTTAAACGAGGTCCAACAATTCATATATCTCCGGTGCTGTATGAATGGACCCTGTTTTTTTCTCTGTAGAGATAATATCATGGACATTATTTAACGTTAAAGCAAACTTCTATTTATAAGCAAAGCGCTCAAAATTCACGTTTCAACATCGGTTCAAAATCAAAAATGATTAACTATTACACAGAGTCAATGGTTTTCACCACAAACAGGTTATTTAGTCTATGGTTTCCTCGATAATATTATATTATCTCATCCTGCTTTTAATGATCTCATTACCAGCTCATTAGTTAATGGAGAGAAAACATTGAACAAATAACTTGCAGCAGGCATTACATTAATGATTCCATTAATGCACAATTAGGTAATAATGATTTAATGGACACCTTGCAATTTAATGATAGATGATGGATAAAAGTACTGACGTCGTGTCAGGAGCTTTCGCACGCTCATTCACGTGGTGATATAACACTGTTTTTTTAAATCGTACAATACTAAAATTTATGGTTAGTAAAGATCCGTTGTACTAAGAGAACACATTTTTAAATTGACCATTGAACATTGAATAAATGCCATTCTACGATGAGAATGTCGAGAAATATTAAAACAACTCTAAATCATTCGAATTCTCGCAAAAATCCAAATTTTCCTGATCTGTTCAGAAAAAGGAAAAGGATTTGCAAAGTACCTAACGCATAATTTGATATTTTGTTTTTCACATCGTATCAATATTAATCCTGAGCTCATCCAGACACTACCATTTGATACGTTTTTTTTCTTCCGCAATAGACATTACTATTACAATTACAATACAATTACAATTACAATATACATTAACACGAAAAAAGTTAAACTACCAGAAAATTCAATATTTATGTTTTCTTCCAGAATGTTTTCATTCCTCTTATCTTGCACCCAAAACATCTAATTAAATCTATTTCACAGTATACCTATACACTACTGAAATGATATAGTTCAAAAGAAAAACATTTCAAATGGGTTATTGAAAATTCAAAGAGCGTCACGTTTAATTTCTGCCATATCTAGAAGGAAAATATCTCTATGAACGCTTCTTGACGTTTCACTCTTATTCTCATTTGGAGGCCTATATAACACAACCAACATTCAATAAATAAATCAATCTTTAAACTTTAGAAAACCAGATATCTGCATTTATCTAAATACTGGCAGTAATATATGTGTCAATTTTAGGGAAAATATAGGATCAAGAAAACTTCCATTTCTTGTCACCTAGGAAAAGTAAAGGGTTGATATTTCAGATAATTCATCTCATTATTGTCCCCTATGCACATAAAATATCTTTGAGAATTCTGGAGATTGATTTCCGAGAGATTGAAGTTTTCAAAAAAAAATCCGCTTCTAGTATTACGATTGTAACCTTGAAACCTTTATTCTACACATCATTTCCATCAGATCTATTATTTTGGAAATATTCGGAAAATAAAATTTCAAATGAATATATCTCTGTCAACAAAATTAATTCTGAAGATTTTCACTTAATGTCGATGACTGAGTCTGATTTAGTTTCCGAAACGTTACAACGCAGTTGTTTATAGTTGATGTTATTTCGTTACAGTTCATGAGGCAACATTGATCTATACTATATTACTTCAGACAAATATCCAGGGTTTCTAACGCAGAAGCAATTTAAAAACAATTAAATATTTTATTTCATAGATATTTTTCAGAGTAAGGGGGAGAAAATCCAAAAAGGAACATGTAGACAATGTTGTCACAAAATTATTTGTTAAATCTTTAAAAAATTAAGTGTTTCCGCCCGGGATCGAACCGGGGACCTTCCGCGTGTTAGGCGGATGTGATAACCACTACACCACGGAAACAATATACTCTATTTTAGAATTGGCCATCTTATGAATACATAAGATGTTTATTATTGTGCAAATTACATTGATGCATGACCATATTGAGTGAAAAAGTTATTTAAATTCATCTCTAAGGGCCGGTTTCTCAATTGCGAGTTAACCCGAGGTTGCGGGTAACCCTAGTGTTACGCATTCATGAATATCGCTAAATACATGCGTCAACTCGCAACCTCGAGTTAACTCGCAATTGAGAAACCGGCCCTGAAAGAGAAACCCCTCCAACACCTCATAAATCAGCCATTGGCTATGTAGCGGGGTACATTCGAATAGTCGAATACTCCAATAATCGATTATCTATTATTTATTAGTAGAATATTCAAACCTATTTAGTACCTATCTAAGAACTAGAAGTTGAATTCGTCTGAAATTTCTCATATCTTTACTGCTTCGCAGATAACTGATAACTATTCATATATTTGAATAGACATAATAGACGAATGTCTTTTTGGGCGCATGTTCTAGGGAACATCGTCCTATCATTTCGTTCAAATGTCTGTAATTTTCGAATTTCGAGCTGAAAATTGACTAATAGACTAATTCGGACTCCCTGATCACGAATCCGGTGTCAGATTTTTGGGTGCCGTCCGGCCGGCCGGCACGATAACAGGAGCACCGAAGGTCCTATCGACTTCAAACTTTCAGGGTAGGTTTCTGATCAAAATGCGACGGTTAAGTTCGTTAACGGGCAAAATCGGCCGGACGGTTTAGAAGTTATAGACATTTAAAATTTTGAGGTTATTTCCCTGATATTTCAGGAACTAAAGAAGATGTTGAATCGAAACTTGGTAGTCAGTTCGAGGATATAAACGCGCAACTTTTGGCAAAATTTTGTTATGATCGAAATGTTGGTAATTTTTAAAAAAATATTTCTTTTAATTTTTTCGAAAAAAAAATTATAACTATTCATCAGATTGCAACAAAAACTTGTACTAACGTCAATTGTAGTATTTTGCAACATTGTGCAAAATTTTGGCTCTATACGATTTCAATTTCTGGAGATATAAGACAAAATGTGTCAAATTTCCTGGGTCTCTCTCAGTATTTTCATCGATTATTATATAATAATCAATAATATTAAGGTATTCAACATGATACTGCTTTTTTTCTATACTGGTCAGTACGGGCCACAAGGAAGATGAACATGCGCCCAATAGCTCCTGTCCACAGGGCTTGAACCAATTTTTTTATACTATCACAACATTCTGATTTAGAATAGTCGAATATTCGAATACAATTCCGAGCCATACGTCAAAGTAAATCTCATTTTAAATTGAAAGTTTAAGTTAAAGCAAGGGCGTAGCCAGGAATTAATTTCGGGGGGGGGTTTTGAAATAGGAATTAATTTCGGGGGGGGGTTTTGGGGGTGTAAGGGTCACTTTCTGCAGCAAAAAAAAAATTTTTTAAGGGAAAAATAACATTTCGGGGGGGGGGGGGGTTTGAACCCCCAAAACCCCCCCCTTGGCTTCCCCCTTGAGTTAAAGTATTAGGTACTATTCGAATAATTGTCATGAATTTCATCCGAATACTCGAATATTCTAATAATCGATTAATTATAATTTATTATTCGAATAGTCGAATGTTTGAATGTGAGTTTTTTTAATTCGAATTTAGAATATTCGGATACAATTCGTAGTCCTTGTATGAAGGGGTAACTACATATTAATAATATTTCTAGTAGTCATGAAAGTGCGTTCAATCGTAATTGACGTAATTTTATAGTGTTTTCAGCAATAACAAATCTAATGCAGGCCGTCAGATTTGGATCGGATGTTTGTTTCCAAAGAGCTGAAGAAGTGGAAGAAATCAACACAAACAGATATACGAATATAAGTTGCAATTTTCTTGCTCGAGCTGGGCTTAACGGTATCGTGATGGTCGGCATGCCATTGTTAGTAGATACTTGTAGGCCATAAACAAAACATTCGGAGGACATTCAGAATGGCCATCCGGATAGAAAGGGTCTCCAGGGCTCCAATTAAAGGATGTTGACTCCGCGACACTATGGCCCCAATCAGCGGAAAGATATTAAGTTTAGGTCGATATTTATTCATAAGGTAGGGGGATAATATGATCGGATTCGATTTTCTTTGTGGCATCGATAGCGTACTATACCTTCCACCGACCGTCAAAAAAATCCGGCCACCAAAATTTGAAACATCTTCAAATATTTAGATTTCGATGGTTTTTGGCGCTCTAGTTCCTCAGAACTGAGTGCTTATCAATTTGCCCAAATGTCTGTAATTTTCGAATATTTCGATGAAAATGGTCTTAAAGGATTTGGTTCCACTCACTGATCAATAATCCGTGGTCGAAATTCATTCTGTCCGGCCGTCCGGCCGGCCGGCCGTAGGCACGATAACTCTCGAACGGAATGAGATAGACAGTTGAAATTTTCAGAGTAGGTTTGGGAGATAAATATCTCGGCTCAGTTCGTTACTGGGCAAAATCGGACAGATGGTTTCGGAGTAACAAAAAAAAATTTTTTGTTTGCAGAACAAATTCCAAATTAATTTTTTTTCAATAAGCAGTTTTACCATAAGAATCCAATGATATCATTTTTAACTCTAACAAGCTAATACTTTCGGAGATATGATTTTTCAAAATTTCAATGATAAATCGTATTTCACAGAGTGATATAATTATTCTATGAATGAATTGTCATAATGTCAACTTATTTCCCTGAGACATGACATTATCTAATCAATCGAAGAATTATGAGAATAAAGTGTATTCCGAAATGTGAGCGAAGTGAGAAAAATCTCAGATGTTTGCTCCGAAATTAGTTTTTCTCAGAAAAGTCTTACATTCCGGAACGGAACATGAAGTAAGAGATCTGAGAGTAGTGGTGGACTGCTTTTCATCCATAGACATAGAATGCAAATAGAATGTAAATATTGAAAGCATAATTCTGCATTTCGAGAGAGGAGAAAATTTGGTGAACGTAGATGAGGAAATTTTTGATCGATTACAAGGTAATTTTTCATTATTACTCTTCTTTGATACATGTTTTATGAAAAATCTACTATTTGTAGGTACTTTAAACCTGTTTTGGGCAATTGTCATACGAAACTTTATGGCGCTCTAGTTCCTCGGAACTGAGTGCTTATCAATTTGCCCAAATGTCTGTAATTTTCGAATTTATCGATGAAAATGGTCTTAAACGATTTGGTTCGACTCACTGATCAAGAATCCGAGGTCGAAATCGATTCTGTCTGGCCGGCCGGCCGTAGGCACGATAACTCTCGAACGAAAGGAGTTAGAGGATTGAAATTTGCAAGGTGGGTTTGGAGCGTAAATATCTCAGACGAGTTCGTTAATGGGCAAAATCCATCAAGCGGTCTCGGAGTTATGGCCGATTTTAGTAAAAACATTTTTTATGAATATTTCCGAAACCGATCACTAGATCTATCTCAAATTTAGCATCAAATTGTAGAATCATGGCATTTATACGCATGTGAAGTTTTGTATTGACCAGATTACCGCAAAGTGTCAAAAAAAAATTTGAAAATTTAAAAAAAGTTTTTCTACAATAACTCTCGAACGGAATGAGCTAGGTAGTTGAAATTTTCAGAGTAGGTTGGGGAGATGTGAATATCTCGGTTAAGTTCGTTATTGGGCAGAATTGGCCAGATTTAATTCGATTTCTTCCATGGTGCAGTTCTCATCCTCAGATTGCTCATTTAATCTTCATAAATAAACTATTATTTGAATTGAATTTCCTTTATGACGCAGTTCTATCATAAGAATACATTGATATAATTCCCAACTCTGAGAAACCAATACTTTCGGAGATATAATTTGTCTGTTTGAACTAGAGCGCCAGAAAGCTCCTGTCCACAGGGCTTGAACCCATTTTATTTATTTTGAACTATAGGTCAATTCTTCTGTAAAAACTCTGGGCTTACAATTTCGATTTAGAGTTAAATTTGAGAATATATGATGGGGTGCATAAATATTAAGATGATCAACAGGGGTGTTTACTGTTCTCAACATTTAGCCCACACTTGGGATTTCATTCCGCCCAAATGTAATGAATCTTCGATATTTTTACTCTCGAACGATTAGCTTTGACTCACTGATGGATATTTCGAGGTGAAATTCAATTCTTTGAGGCCAGGCGTTGGCACCATAACTTTCCAACGAAAAAAGATAGCAATTTTCAAGGTGAGTTGCGCATCCGAATCCGACAGTTAAATTCGTTAATGTACATAATCGACCAAACGGTTTCCGAGTTATACCCATCTGAAATATTGTTTCCTCAATAACTCAAAAAATGCTAATCCGATCGAAGTAAAACTTGTTAATTAGTTGTAGGATACCAACGCGAAAATTCCGTGAAGATCATATCACTAGAAAAAAAATGTTTTCATTGAACATTTTATATTTAAGAAACTATCTGTCAACTTCCGCACAGACCTCTTACAATGGAGTACCCGATTTCAGCTCGATAGGCTGTTTAGTTCAACAAGTATTGTGTGTTTGAATTTTTGAATTCTGCTTCTAAAATTTTAAATGATGTAAATCTCAGTTTACTAAGAAGGCTGCGAATCCTCGCTGAGCAAGTTCACTGCCTTGCACCAAAGATCGATTTTTTTGAGCGCATCTTCTAGGGAAAAGCGTGCTATCATTTTGTCTAAATGTCTGTAATTTTCGAATTTTCGAATAGTCTCAAACGATTTGGTTCGACTCATTGATGAAGAATTCAACGTGTAATTTAATTCTGTCTGGCCAGCCGTTTGTTCCTATGATATCTTTCGAACCGAAAGAGACTGTGACTTGCAATTTTCAGGTTAGGTTGCGCATCCGGATGCAACAGTTATGTTAGTTGATTGGCATAACCGGCTAAACGATTTCGGAGTTATACCCATTCGAAATATTGTTTCCTTAATAACTTGAAAAATATATATCCGAGCAACTAAATCTTGTTAATTAGTTGTAGAATGCCAACGTGCAAATATTGTAAGGACCATATCACAAGAAAAAAAAATTGTTCAAAAATGTTATATTTCAGAAACCATCTGTTCGATTCCACTGGAATTCCACTCAAAGCTTCAAGCCACCCTTTTACAATCGAGTACCTGACTTCAGCTCGATCAGCTTTGTATTGTAGCAATTAATGTGTAAATGTTTTGCGAGTTCTAACAACCATTAAAATTTTATCGCTGCCTTGACAACACAAAAAATTAACTACAGAGTGTCAGAAAATGTCGCGCTTCTGTGAGTGCTCAATACAGTTGAATTTGTTTAATAGCATGATTTTATTCATAGTTCTCATCAGTAGGTACTATGCTATTTCTCAGACAATAATTTTATTCGTGAAATATTCCAATGAATTACACTCGTGCATAAAAATTACCAGATAATTAAACATTCAAGCCTGTTATCTTATAAAAATTGAATTCGGTTATTTTCATATCTTGGCGAAGGAGCCCTCGTCCTTTGGACTCGGGTTCTTTCTCCAAAATATGAAAATAAACCCATGCAATCCTTAGATAACTCGCTTTCTCACAAAATTATCGGTAATTTTTATGCACTTGTGCAATTCTAACCGATAAATTGCATTCAGTGCAATTATTAATATCACTATGACAACGGTTTGACAAAATAATTCCGAATAAATTTCAAAATGTTTTGGCTATGCGAATTTTCAACAGTTAAATGCACTTATCAGAGAAAATCATCCAAGAAATACAACCTACAGTCACAAATATATTTGCGACTATTTTTATGTGAGCGAGAATATTAATTAAATGAACATAGAAGCTTAGAAGAATTGGTGTTGACTCTAAGCGGTTAAAATTAGAAAGAAAGACGGGACCGAATTTAAAGAAGCAACGATGAGGACAATGTGGAAAGTTTCGTGCAAACTCTTGCAAGAAAAGTACTATAATGACTTTTTTTTATCCGCTCGAGAGGAAAAACCTTTTATAGGCCCGCCCTGAGAGGGTCCGCTTCTCTCAGGAGTGTGAGACTCCAGATGTTGATTGGTTACTCACTAAAAAACCTCTCGCACATTCCTTGGAGTAGTTCTTCGTCGTGCCCTTACAGTGTCCCTTAACATAAGAGATGAGCTACAAGCGGCCTCCATAGTTGATGGGACCTGATGAGTCGAAGTGATCCGAGCAACACCGCTTTCTGTATTCTGTGCGCTAATTCCTCGGCCAGAGATTTGCAAGCCGGAATAAACTTCAATTCGGTCACGTAGTTCGCTCTCATTCCGCCTAGGCATCCTTTGATTAGTACGACCATTCTAACCTTATGCCCTGGATACAGGATCCCCAGTTCGAACATTAAATCCTTGTATGTTTCCCTCTTCTGTTCTACTTTCACCACATTATTTTCTGTGGGGGAGGAAAATTCGACGACAAACAATCCCTTCAGTTCTTTGTCGAGCAGAAGTATATCTGGCTTTATGAAGTGGATCTGCCGAGTTGTTGAAATCGCATAGTTCCAGTAGATGCGAGCTTTGTCATTTTCAACAACTGCTTCAATCTCCAGAGGCACATATGGTAGCACTGGTTGCTTGTCTATACCATAAACCTCTCTCAGATAGAAGTAGAGAATTCGAAGTGCTGAATTGTGTCTGTCCACATATCCTGTTGGAGCATGGACTCTCCAAGCAGACAGAATGTGCAGTTTCCTGCTGGCTGTGGCATGCTCTGCACGTTGTTGGGTTATCCACTTTCATGATGTTCTTTTTATAACATCTTGTATTTATCACCCCATCTTGACAGGCCATAACGAATCCCTCCGTTTCCGACTTGAGCCCGCCGGACTTCAAGAAGGCGAAGGATAGTTCTTCCGACAGGCCCTGATCTTTCAAACTCCTGAAAAATATAGAGTGCAGGTGTTTACTAATATGATCTTCGAGTAGTGTCTTCAGTTGTGCCTGTCTTATCTCTCTGCCAACTCTTCTTTGGTCTGTTGGCGTGATAGGTGTTCCTGCCAGCTCATGATCGATGAATATGCCAGTTATACTGAGCTTCTCCAAAGCTCTCTGACCAGCCCTAAATAGGAAAGCTCCTTGCTTCATTATTTCATGATTAGCCACCATTTTCAGAAGCGGGTCTTCGCTTCTCAATATCCTTATTGCTATTTCCAGCATTTGTTGATGGTGTTTGTATTCCAAACTTTGCAAACCTCTGGCTCCTTGCGTCCGTGGAAAGTATATCCTTTGAATCGAGCAGTTAGGATGCAGGCTACCATTCATGTTCATGACTTTATGAGTGGTTCTGTCTAGATCGAGATAATCGAGATCGAAATAATGACTATAATATTATCATTATGATGATGAAGAAACTACAAGCAGATCCATTTACACGAAAATCCATTTCAGTTTCGCTATATTTGTCTAACGTTAACGAAATAATATTGTTATGGGATGAAAATACTCCTAGGTCTTCTGCGTAAATGTTACCATAATGCTGTGCTGTAGAATTAACGCGGCGAGGAGGAGAGTTAGTTGCTTGTCTAGTGTATTTTTTTCAAATCGGGAAAAATAACTATGACTCTTCAAGAAATCGTATTGAATACAATACAGTGTTCAGTAAAACGTGCCAAGATGGTTCTTAAAGCTGTACGATTAGTAAATGGTTGGTTAGCAGTAGTGAAAGACAAAGCTGCACGGTACGTCTTTTTCATAAACTGATATCAAAACGAGGCAAAAATATTACCTCAACATGACTGTTCTTAAAACCAAATCGCCACTGGAAAAATTAAACTGACAAATGGTACTATAAAGGACAAAAAGGTAACAAATCACTCTAATAGATCAACTGCTGCTAGCGAATTGACAAAAAGTGGTGTAGGAGAACAAAAATTGCTGAAAATTACTGTTCATAGTAACCAAAATTATATAAAACCATACATAAATCTCGATCAAGAACACCACAACAAGATCATAAATATTATGCAAGGTAATAGATCGTCTATAGTAGAGAACAGCAACGAATCTACTATTACTGTACCACTGTACAATGAATATATGTTGCGTTGTATATCCCTCGGACATTTACAAATGCCTCATAATTTTATGACAAATTTTTCAAGTTCAGTGCGTGGTAACTGTTACCAAAGAACGAGCTATCGATTGTCATACAATTATCTTGTCTATTATCAATATCCTAGGGATATTGCTACTGAAAATATAATTTCGAACTGATATCCTGAAATTTCAAATAATGAGAATCTCAGAACTCCAATAAGTACGAGATTTTATTTATTCTAAAAGCTTGGTGAGGGTGTGTGAACAGAAAATAGAACATGCGCGCAAAAGCAGCTGACTTCACGTCAGTGCCCTTTGGTGGACACCAAACGATGTGGTGGATGTGTGTTTCTTGTGCTTTTCTGAGCGTTTACAGAGTGTTTTGTTACAGAACTGTGTTACACATAATGGTAGGATGTGCAGCTTACGGCTGTAAAAGCCACAGCAGGAAAAAGGAGTCTTATTCTGTTGTCATGTAGTGCCCATTTGGTTTCAATGTCAGGCAATATGTTATCCGCCCTCTCTCTTCTATAGTCTGAGATTCACCCAGTTCGAGATATCATCTCTGTCTGTAATTCTCATTCAAATTTTGGCGAAGAATATCATAAATTTTAATAAGAACTGACGATAAAAGACTATAACTCAATCACATCTTCTTCCATCTCCATGAAATAACTGAACAGGCAAATGGATGTAATTCTGATCCACAAAGACACGCCAATGTTCATAGAAAGGATTCACTCTCATTGTTCTGTATAGATAAAAAAGTTTTCTTTCATCTAATGACGTTAACTGCAGATTTCTATTGATAAAATGATACTGAATAATTGATCATGAACTGAAACTTGCATTAAACTTTTGGATAATTTCCCCGATCACAGAACTTGGAGGCCTATAGTTTTCTCACCTGCAAAAGCTATAAGGGTAAATGTCCTCGTCCATATTTTTTAATTTTGTTCCGGTCATACCCCCTGGAGGTGGCAATTTTTTACCTACATCGACTGAATATCCAGACGTGGAGAACGGTTGTCAATGATACGAACGTGACTGACGAGATCTTGATATATTGAATCTACAGGGAGTAATTTTCGTTGGACACATGTTGACTTGGATGAATTGGTTCAACAAATACGGAAATATCAAGCTTGTACGTTTTCGGGGCTGGTATTTGACGTGTCAATTGATCGATCGAGTGCTTTGGGAATTCCAGTTTCTATGTTGAAAAATGGGGGAATCGACGTCATTTAGGAAACTATTCGTAGTGTTCGAGAGTTGAGAGAAACAGTCTGAAGTTGAAACTAGTTATAATCTTAATATATATATAAATCTCCTGTCACGATGTTTGTCCGCGATGGATTCCTAAACTACTTAACCGATTTTAAATTAAATTGGCACACCGTGAGCAGTCTGGTCCAACTTGAGAGATAGGATAGCTTAGATCTTTAATTATAGTCGCAATTTTATTTTATTGCAAATTATTTGTCTACAATTAATTGACAGTCACAATTATCTGTTAACTCCAAAAGATTCTAACATATGTCGATACTTTTCGACTGGATTGAGTAATCAATAGATGACACTGCTATGGTAAACCGACAAACGTGTCATATAAGCTACAATTAAATAGCATGATTACCACGTACCACGTGTTATTGAGGCTAAAGTATGAATTAAATTTATTTTGTAGTAAACGAAATACCGTGAAATTCAATTATTTCTACTTTTTTAATTTTTGGTGTGGCATAGCCAACCACGTGTTACTTAGACCGAAGTGTAAATCAAATTAAAATTATAGTGACGATAATACAGTCTTTTCGACTGGATTGAGTAAGTAATCAATAGATGGCACTGCTATGGTAAACCGACAAACGTGTCATATAACATATAACCTACAATTCAATAGCATGATTACCACGTGTTACTGAGGCTAAAGTAATTAAAGTATAAATTAAATTTATTTTGTTGTAAACGAAATACCGATTGAACATCGTTTTTGTCCTTAATTTTCACACAGGGTGTTTTTCTTTTAACGTCAATTGCAACTTGCTGTTTTTCAAGCCAATCGTACAGTTTCATTCATTTGTGTTAAAAAATATACTTTAGAGGCATCCTCTATAGCAATGGTTGTAATGATGTATATTACAACCATTGCTATAGAGGATGTTCTTTTTATCACTGCACAATTGTACGCGATTGAAGTGATTTGTGCCACAATCAAAGCATTAACTAAATAGGTACCTTGGATGGAATCTCATAATGTATTTGTCCGAAATTTCCATACAGGGTGTTTTTCTTTCAACGTCAATTGCAACTTGCTGTTTTTCACGCCAGTCGTATAATTTCATTCAATTGAGTTAAAAAATATACTACCGAGGCATACATCATTGAAAATAAACCATTACTATACAGGGTGTTCTTTTTCTCAGGGCACAATTCTACGCGATTGAAGTGGTTTGTGCCACAAACAAAGCATTACCTAAATAGGCACCTTGGATGGATTCTCATGATGTATTTGTCCGAAATTGTCATACAGAGTGTTTTTCTCTTTTAACGTCAATTGCAACTTGCTGTTTTTCACGCCAATCGTACAATTTCATTCAATTGTGTTAAAAAATATACTTTCGAGGCATACAACAATGAAAATAAACACAATTGAAGTGATTGAAGTGATTTGTGCCACAAACAAAGCATTAACTAAATAGGTACCTTGGATGAATTCTCATATTGTATTTGTCCGAAATTTTCATACAGGGTATTTTTCTTTTAACGTCAATTGCAACTTGCTGTTTTTCACGCCAATCATACAATTTCATTCAATGGGGTAAAAAAGAGGCTTTCGAGGAATACATAATTGAAAATAAACCATTAGTATACAGTGTGCTCTTTTTCTCACGGCACAATTGTACGCGATTGAAGTGATTTGTGCCACAACCAAACAAAACAAAAAATATAGTTTATCAGAAAGCTTTAAATTGATTATGAGACTGCATCATAACTGTGTGTGTCTGTCAATATCAAATTGAAACTTTAAAAATAGCCAGTATTTCAGGAAAACTCTGTTATGTAAGTAAGCAGCATCATGTGCATTTAATCGAAAATAATAATAAAACTTCATTCATACCGAGAATTTTTTTTTATTAAGTTAGGCGGTACGAAGTTCGCCGGGTCAGCTAGTATTAGATATAATCCTGCAAACCACACCCGAGGAGTGAAATTTGAAGAACAGATTTTAAAGGAAATCATTCCAAAATTGATCAATGCACACTAATACACTGAGTTGTTGTTAGAACCTTTAGCATCTGATCAATAGAGGACACTGATTTGGAGCACCATACGCTACTGAAATTTATACTACAAAAGGAATTACACTCTTTTCCATTATAGTTTTTGTCGTCTGACATATACTTATGTAGTGTTCATAAGAAGTCCACAGTGAACTCAAACTAGAATATACTGAAATTTATGATTATCAGAAATCTGCTATGTTGAGAAAAAGATATAGGTATATTCAAGAATCGGTTTCAATATATGATATGTAAATGTAATGTGTGATGTGACGTAAGGCGGTGGCGTAAGGTTCCATTCAAATACATACATTAACTGTTGGTTCGAAAATGAACATTGCTGTGTTTGTGGTGGTTCAAGGTCTCTGTTCAAATATATGCATTCACTGTTGGTTCGAAAATAAAAAGTGCTGTGTTTATGGTGGCGTAAGCACCCATTTGAATACATACACTTACTGTGGGTCAAATGTAAAGAGTGCTTTTTTTGTGGCGATGTAAGGACACAAATCAGTTCGATCGTACTATTGTGCCATGAGATGAAAAACATCTATGTAGCAGGGTTTCATTTTCAATGGTCGGTACCGAAAATTACTTATATTGCAGAATTCAGTAGAATCGTACGGTTGTGCAATGAACTATGAATTGACATTTTATATAAAAACTCTTGCATAGCATTAATTTTTCACGTGATTTTAAGTAATATCGGTTTAATTCCTTCCATAACCTTTTTCTCAGAGTTACTATTTCGCTAGGTATGGAAAAAAAGAAAAATATCACAATTTCGACTACGGGAATCGATCCGGGTACCTACAATATGAGCTCCCAGCTTTACCACCTGAGCTATTCGTCCAGTGCGGATCTACGGGGAAAGCCGAAACCTGAACGAATGTTATTACTGACCTTTGTTTTCAAATTTCTAAATTCCAGAAAAATATCATCTTGTCATATATATTATTCATTCAAGTTTAAATCTAGACCTTGGCTGTAAAATGAGGTACATATCCAATTCTCACTAGGTCTGGAACGAAAGGTTATTAGTGCCTATCAATTCGTCCAAATATCTGTAATTTTCGAATATTTGGCCGAGACTGGTCTTAAACGATTAGTTTTGACTCACTAATCAAGAATCCGAGGTCAAAATTGATTCTGTCCGGCCGGCTGTCACCACGATTACGCTCGAACACAATGAGTTAGATGATTAAATTTTCAGGATAGGTTTGGAGTCCTTATACACTGGCTGAGTTCGTTAATGGGAAAAATCTACCTACTGGTTTCAGAGTTATAGACATTCGAAATTTTGTTCCAATAACTCGAAAAACACTAATGTGATCGAAGCAAAGCACGGTAAGTAGTTGAAAAATACCCACTTGTGCAAATTTTGTGAGGATATCATGATTGGAAAATTAAAAATAAATCTTTGTCACAGAAACTATCCGTCAGATATCGTTGAAATTTTACGAGAGGCGCTTGGATTGGTCATACCTGGTACCCAGTACCCAGTACCTAGATGGGTGACTGTTCGGGTTATAAATTGGAACAGCGCGCCGAAGCCCCTGTCCACAGAGCTTTCCCTACTTGTTTTATTTTCCAGTTATGCGATCCTCACAAAATTTTGTATAAGTTTTCATGTCGGTATTTTTCAATTTAATAAAATGCTTTTATTCGATCAGATTAGCATTTTTAGAGTTATTCGGAAAACAATATACAGGGTGAGTCTTTGACCAGTGCATTAATTTTAACCAAAGATTCCTCTCATCAAATGTTACACTTTTTTCATTTAACATTTTTCCAAATTCAGCTCAGGTAAAAAGATACAGGCTGTTGAAATTTTGATAAAAAATCAGTTTTTATTTTGTAGCTTTGACATCCTTTTTTCGAATAAAATCAATGTTGGCGTAAAGTTTCCTATAACTATGATACATATTTTCCAAATATTAGTTATTTTCTACTTCTATTGGTTTTCTAGTTATGGACTCGTGGATTCATAAAACTAAATGAAATTAGCATAAAGAAAGCATATACATTTTTTCTTGAGTCATTTCAAGAATATTCCATCGTCTTAGAACATTATTTTATTCTTCATCATTTCTCCTTAAACGCACCGTTTTCGAGATATCCTTCATTGAATGTTTTAAAATGGAAAACTCCAGAAATTTCACTACTTTTATGGATCCGTTCCTGATCGTTGGAATCCCGAATCAAGCTGTAAACCACGTTACCATGCCTTATTCTCGTCCGCCAACAATATCATAGATAATTTATATGCGGGAGTGTATTAGCACATTGTGAAATTTTTAAACGCTTGTAACTTTTTACCTGAGCCGAATCTGGAAAAATGGTAAATGAAAAAAGTGTTTCATTTGATGGGAGGAATCTTTGGTTAAAATTAATGCAGTGGTTAAAGACTCACCCTGTATATGTAGAAAAAATGTTAATAAAATATTAAATAAATATATATTTTTTAATTTTTAAAATTCAAGTTCTTGCTGAGACATCCTTTAATTACTCTTCATTTGATTCGTCTGATGCTTGTTGGGATCCTAGAAATATCAAGATTAAATTCAATTCGAATCATGATTTCGAAGATTTAATATTTGAGAAAATACTACCCCAAAATACACCTACCCCGTTCTCAATATATCACCCGAATTTTATCGGATGATTAAATATGATTCCTGTCGATGGCTCTGATCCTCTTCCGAAAATCTATTTAAAATTACATGGCAAGAACTAACTAAATTATTAACTCAAACTTTGGAAGATCTTGTTTACGTTAGCAGTATTTCGGAAAGTTTGAATTCTTTTCTATCTGACAAGCAGCCTTGTTTGTTTTCCAAAGTTTTTCTCGTGGAAAGATAGAGTTCATTTTATTCAAGTGAAAAATCCATAAACTTGTGAACTTTATAATAAGAGGGTCTCGTTGAACAAATCGAAAGATTTGGCCCACGTGAAAAAAAAAGATTATGTCATTACGTCTGTAGAACCGTGTTGACAGTGGAGATTGTTAGCGAATTCACCTGAATATTTCTAGATAACTTGGTATTTATTACAGAACCTTTCAGACTGCTCTCGAAAAAACCAATTATAATAAGAGAATTAGTCTGTATTTTTCACAGCATGAACAGAAAAGCACCACAAGATATGATGCATTCCTCGAAATATTCGGATTTCACAATCTTAATAATATAGGGTGTCCAGTGAGTGAGTGTACATGGTTTTAAGCTGAATGGAACAAGCCAAGTTGTTTTCGAGCCCAGTAATATAATTGGGCTCTTCGTATTTGATATAGAAGGTGTCTCATGAGTAGTGTCAAAAATTTTCTAACCCAGAGTTCGAAAATTACCGATTCGATTTGATTCAAACTAAGTCTATATTTTTTGAGTTATCGAGGAAATAATATTCTAGGTGGGTATAACTCTGAAACCGACGGACCGATTATGTCCAAAAACGAACTCATCTCTCCAATTGGGAAGTGCAACCTACCCTGAAAATTGCAAGTTCCTATCTCCTTTCCTTCGCAAGTTATCGAGGCAACGGTCTCCCATCCAGCTACTGAACTCACACAAGGCTGCTTGGATCTCCAACAATATGGATCCGATCCTGTTAAAACTTGGACTTGGCAGTAGAGTTAGGTTTTGTAGGCTCTCGCAAAATTTCAGCGATATCGGACGAATAGTTTCTGATATATAGAATTTTTTCAATGATTTTTTTAAAATTTTCGAGTTAAGCGATCCCCATGAAATTTCGCAAGAATTTTTGCGTTGGCATTCTACAAGTGACAACCATGTTTGAATTGGATCAGTTTCATATTTTTCGAGTTATTGAGGAAATAATAACCAAATTTCAGATGGGTATAACTCCAAAACCCTTTGGCCGATTATAGCTATAAACGAACTCAAACATCCCATTCAGATGCACTTCTTTACCCGAAAATTTCAAGTCGCTATCTCTTTCCGTTCTCACGTTATCGTGACATTAATAATATTTTTTGATAATTCTTTTTTAAGTGTCTAGTTATACAATTCTCACAATATTTCACGAGCGTCCGTAGTATTGCATTCTACAACTACTCATCAAGTTTCAATTCGATCGGACTTGTATTGTTTAAAACAAAATTGTTACTTCGAAACCGTTGGGCCAATTGTGCCCATTAACGAACTTGTCCGTCGTATTTGGATACGCCACCTACCCTGAGAATTTCGCTATCTCTTTCCGTTCTAAAGTTATCGTGGCAACAGACGGCCGGCCGACCGGACAGATTAAAATTTGACATTTGGGCAAAACGATAACGCGCAAAATTTTGAATATCAAGACCGTACTGGAAAAATAAAAATTTTCCGATTTGGGTCTGGTGAACACACTTTACATGATTCTCGAAAGAACTGATTATCATGTTCGAAGCAGGAAAACCGAAGCTTTGTTTCTTGAAATTCCTGATATTGTCGCATGTTTTCCTTAACACAGGGTGATTCAGAATTCGTAGAAAAATCTTCTTCAACTCGTATCTCGAAAATTATTGTATTTATTCACTTTACACTAAGTACCAAAGAATCCTATATTTAGTCAGAATAATGGCTTAACAAAAATTGTACAGTATCAGGACCGTACTGAGGAAGAATTGTTCCTCCGGTAGAAGGTCTACTGAACACCCCGTACATATTTTTCCGTAAAAATGATTCTTAGCTTTGAAGCAGGAAACTGATGTTCATTTCTGTAATTTTGTAAAATTGTCGAATTTGTTTTTTCTCCACAGGGTGTTCTTGAAATTTCTATTAGAATTCAAACTCATAACTGAAAGCTGTTTGCATCAATTTACTTTGAATTTAATAATGTTTTCCTGATAACATGTTCCGATTATATTTTGTAGGATTATTCGAAGGAGAAGGTTCATAAAGTGGAAATTATCAATAGGCATCTTAAAGAAAGAATAAGTGGCTCAGATTAATTTTTTACAATACTTATGTAGGATTATTATATCAATCGCTTAGGGTTTGATTGAGTTACTCTCATAACATTCGTCTTTAACGTCTTTGGTTTTCAAAAAACACTTGTTCTTCTATTTAAACACTTTATTCACAATTCAACTAGAATAAATATTTACAACATTGATAGTATTTACTTGCGCAATCACTGAAGTTCGTCAACTACCGCAATATAATCTAAATTCGTCTAAGTCAGATCTCAATAAAACCGTCTAAGTCTCAGGGATAAAAACTCGTACTCGCAAACCATTTTAAGTGTGCCGTCTTCGCTTCCCCGCTCAGAACTCACTCTCTCGCCCTCGCTTCTTCATACCCCAGATACCTACTCTGTTTACCCCCCCACACTTGGCTTGCCCTCGATCTCACAGAGTAGTGCAATAATTGGTGATTCTCTTGCTACACTACCCCGCCTTAGACCAATAGGATTCTCTGCTAACGATCCCACGGTCTTAAGGCAATTCTTGGAATCTAGTCGTTGTTAATGTTGTACATCAAGAGTTCTTCGGGTTATAAAATCCAGATACAGACATCCTGTTAACCCCGATCTCTTTGAAGACGCCAGAGAGTCGGGGTTTGGTCTTAAATTCCTTATCTCTGTCAGTGGTACATTGTTTTCTGAATCTGTATAGTATCGCTAACGGTATCTTAATGGATTTTAGTCGACTTGTTCTATTCAGTGTTAAACCATGTACACTCACTCACCGATTTTGATAAGATTGTGTGTGTATTTGAGAGGGTCCCTGAATAATTTGGATTTGTGATCGATCCCAGTGGAAGACGACGCAAGCAGGTTATAAAATATTTGTTTTGTTTTTATTGCGAAATGGCGGATTACCTTGGGATTAGGTTTTGAAGGTTCACGCGACCAAGCAATATCGGATGAATAGCTTCTGAGATACATAATATATTTTACAAATTTTTTTAAGAGTTTCTCGTGATGCGATACTCACGAAATTTCTCAAAGTCTTTGTATCGGCACTCTACAACTAGCCAGTCTCAATTTGATCGGATCTGTGCTGTTTGAAAACAAAATTTGTACTTGGAAATCATTGGGCAGATTATGCCCATTAGTAAAATTAACCGTCGCATTCAGATGCGCAACATATCCTGAAAATTTGAAGACACTATTTTTTTTTGTTCGAAAGTTATCGTGGCGAAGGCCGGCCGAAGAGAATCACAAATAACGCGATGTTCCCCAGAACATACGCGCAAAAAAACGGTATGACCACGCAGAATTTACTCTCATGTTTTGATCACAATGATATGATGTTATTGTAATTTGCTAACCTCCAAAAATTAATTAGTGACCTTTCATCATACATTCAATTTACTTAGTTGAGAACGAGAACAACATCAATTCCTTCTGCAGGCTGTAACATGGTTGTTCAGTGTGTTGCCTAATTCATCAATAATGCAACATTCAATTGAAACATATGCAGATGTGTATGTATGTGGTTAGCTATTGTGAATCACATTTTGACCCGCATTGGATATCAATAATGAATTGTTGTAGTGGCCTGTTTATGACGGACGTGGAGTTCAACCTCTGGACCACCATATTCATGGAGTCCGGAGACAGGACAGTGACAAAGGATATGGAAATCAGTGAAATATGCACCATGTCTCTTCAACAAATATGAATTTATCAGAGAAACTGTCCGCTACAAATTTCCACAGTGCCGAATTTAATTTAAAAAAAAATAGCTAGCGACTTGAAATTTTCAGGGTGAGTGGCGCATCTCAATACGACTGACAAGTTCGTTAATGGGCATAATCGGCCCAGTGGTTTCCGAGTAATAATTTTGTTTTCAACCAATATGAATCCGATCGAATTGAAACTTGGTGAGTAGTTGTAGAATATGAACCAAAGCACGTTTTGTGTGCGAATCGTATGGCTAGAAAATTAAAAAAAAATTAAAAAAATATTTTTGTTGTCACGATAACTTGAGAACAGAAAGAGATAGCGGCTTGAAGTTTTCAGGTTCGGATGTGCACCCGAACGCGACATTTCAGTTTGTTTATGAGCATAATCGGCCAAACGGTGTTAGAGTTATAGCCATCTGAAATTTGGTTGTTTTTTGTTCCTCATTAACTCGAAAAATACTGAAGCGATTGAATTCAAACATGGTAGTTAGTTGTAGAATGCCAACGCGAAAATTCTTGCAAAATTTCGTGAAGATAGTATTTTTAAAATTTTTTTAAAAAATCATTGAATATTGAAAAAAAAATTCTATATATCAGTAACTATTCGTTTGAAATTGCTGAAATTTTGCAAGAGCCTTCATAGCCTAACTCTACTGCCAAGTTTCAAGTTTAAACACGATCGGTTGAATATTGTTGGAGATTCGAGCATTCTTGTGTGAGTTCAGTAGATGGCTGACCGTTGCCTCGATAACTTTCGAACGAAAGGAGATAGGGACTTGCAATTTTCAGGGTAGGTTGCGCATCCGAAAGGGAGAGTTGAGTTCGTTTTTGGGCATAATCGGTCGAACGGTTTCCGAGTTATACCCACTTGGAATATTATCTCCTTGATAACTCAAAAAATAAATATTCGATCGAATTGAAGCTTGGTAACTTTTAGTAGAAAATCATCATAAAGACGTGTTTAAAATTTTGTAAGAACCGTACCCCTAGAAAATTTGAACAAAATGACGAAAAAAAAATTTTTAAGAACCGCACCCCTAGAAAATTTCAAAAAAATCACGAAAAAAAAAATTGCTTCAAGCACTGACGTGAAGTCAGAAGCTTTTGCGCGTATGTTCTATTGTCCATTCTTCTGTATTGGACACCCTTAATCGAATTTACCATGGTAAATTATGTTGTCCATTCTCCAGTATTGGACACTCTTAATTCGAATTTACCATGGTAAATTCGAATTAAATGTCCAAAACAGGAGAATGGACAACATAATTTACCATGGTAAATTCGATTAAGGGTGTCCAATACAGAAGAATGGACAATAGAACATACGCGCAAAAGCTTCTGACTTCACGTCAGTGCTTGAACCAATTTTTTTATTTTGTGAATTGCTGATATATTTGTCAGAAGCAATGTGTCGAACAACATTACCTCATATAATAACGAAACAACATAAACGATAACACAACTATTTAGTATTTTGAAGACTCCTTTCGTCAGACACCAAACGAGAATCTTCATAATTATTTTTGGTTGTCACATTGACAGTCTTTGAAGATCGCAGTTGCATAGTTTCATTTTACATAGAAATTCCAAGTTCCAACTCCCTTTCCAACAAATTCAACCACATATATTATGGTTATTTCCAATTGAACAATTTGCAAAATTGCTTAATCCTTAATTCCTTAAGTTTCCTTTTAATGTAATCAGACTCTGCCATCAGAATTTTTGTTTTCCTCCAATCCACCATGTGATCTTCATGGATAGTACATACATGCTCTGCTCTTTTTGCGCGTATGTTCTGGGGAACATCGCGTTATCATTTTGCCCAAATGTCTGTAACTTTCGAATTTTTGGCCGAAAATGGTCTCAAACGATTGGGTTCGACTCCTTGATGAAGAATTCGAGGTCAAATTTGATTCTGTCCGGCCGGCCGTTGCCACGATAACTTGAGAACGGAAAAAGCTAGTGACTTGAAATTTTCACGGTATAGGTGGCGCATCCGAATATGACGGACAAGTTCGTTAATGGGAATAATCGGCCCAATGGTTTCCGAGTAATAATTTTGTTTTTAACCAATATGAATCCGACCGAATTGAAACTTGGTGAATAGTTGTAGAATATGAATCTAAGCATGTTTGTGGAATTTAGTGAGAATCTATATCGCTAGAAAATTAAAAAAAAATTATAAAAAAATATTTTTCATGTCTCGATAACCTGAGAACGGAGAGATAAAGCGATTTGAAATTTTCACGTTAGGTTGCACATCAGAATGCGACATTTGAGTTTGTTTATAAGCATAATCGGCCAAACGTTTTTGGAGTTATACCCATTTGAAATTTGGTTGTTATTTCCTCAATAACTCGAAAAATGTAGAACCGATCTAATTCCAACATGATTGTTAGATGTAGAATGCCAACGCAAAAGTTCTTGCAAAATTTTGAGAGGATCGTATCCCTAGAAAATTTTTAAAAAATCATTTAAAATTATTGAAAAAAATTCTATATATCAGTAAATATTCACCCGACATGGCTGAAATTTTGCGAGAACTAACTTTTCTACCAAGTTTCAAGTTTGAACGCAATCGGATCTATATTGTTGGAGATCTGAGCAGATTTGGGTGAATTCAGTATCTGGATGGGTGACCGTTGCCTCGATAACTCTTTGAAGAAACGAGATACGGGCTTGCAATTTTCAGGGTAGGTTGCGCATCTGAATGGGACAGTTAATTTCGTTGTTGGCTTTAATCGGCCAAACGGTTTCGAAGTTATACCCATCTAGAATATTATTTCCTAGATAAATAAAAAAATATAGACTCCATCGAATTCACCACGGTAAATTCGATTAAGAGAGTGTCCAATATAGGAGAACGGACAATAGAATTCACCATGGTAAATTCGATTAAGAGTGTCCAATACAGGACAATATAGAACATATAATAATGATAAGATAATGGAGCATGAGCGCAAAAGCTCCTGACTTCACGTCGGTGCTTGAACCAATTTTTGATTTCTGTATGTCTCTATTTCTTAAGTTATTCCTATGTTCAGACTTTCTTACTTCTAGTGGTCTTGATGTTTCTCCTGTATAAGATTTACCACAAATAAAAGGAATATTATATACGCAGTTTTTGGATTTTTGTTGTTCATTAATGAGTTTTATTTTTGTTAATGAAGACATAAGATCATTCTGTGTTTTGAAAACGGTTTTGGCACAGTTTGAATAGGTCTGTTAAGTAGGTAAACTACCGGGGTCCTAGGACATTTCAAGGCCACCAAAACCATGGTAGTTCCTGGTACACTTCAAGGTCACCCAAATGGAACCTAACCCAAGTGGGTAGGCAACCAAAAATTAATGTAGTAAACGTGTGACGTCATTGCAGGTGACCTTGGGCTGGTAGATCAGGCCTAGCCAGGCTTGCGCAGGTTAATTTTGCGAGAGAAGTGAAAAAAATTTTTTTTCGGACTTAGAAAAATTTCGAGAATTTCGGACTTAGAAAAATTTCGTAAAGTTCGGACTTAGAAAAATTTCGTAGGTTAATTTTGCGAGAGAAGTGAAAAAAATTTTTTTTCGGACTAAAAAAAATTTCGAAAATTTCGGACTTTGAAAAATTTCGTAAAGTTCGGACTTACAAAAATTTCAACAAGTTCGGATTTCAAATCGAATAAAACGATGATTAATTTTGTGAGAATTGTGAAAAAAAAATATATTTTTGAAAATTCTTTATGTTGGACTTGGAAAAACTTTGAAAGGAACAATTTTAGCTACTATAAACCTTAGATATCCTTATGGGAAATTACATGTTAAAATAAGTGAAATTGAACTAGAATTCTGGGAGGAAATAAAACAAGACAATTATAATATTTGTTTTTTATTGACAAGCCAATCGTATAGTAAATTAACATTTTCGAGTGCACATATGAGTTCATTCTTTACATGTAACCTACAATGATAACTTGTTGTGGATGCTTCTTTTAAGAGTTTTAGCTTGGGGCAGTCAGACATCTCTAGGATGATACATCGATCGGAGTCTTTATGTAATAGTGTTCTTAGAATCCTTACTTTCGGCAATCCTTTTACGTAAATTAAGCTTTGTGCATCAGGTAGTAGGTGGCTCTTCAAAACAGAAATTAGCATTTCTACAGGTATATAGTAATCATAGTTGGTCGTCCAATCCAAACCATGGATGTTGTTTGTTGTGTAATCTATCTGCCATTTGAAATGCTCAGATAGTAGATGAAATTGCACTGGTGTTCTTATAAAATAATGTTTCCTTTCACAAGTGTTAATATTTAGAATTGAAAGTTCCCTGATGTAAAATTCACTATCTTTGTAGTGGAACCCTTGGAAATCCACAATAAATGCCATTTTGTGCCGTCGTATGAGCTCTAGATAATCCTTACAGTCCCACTTAATGGATTATATATCACGTTTCGGTCGTGAAGAATTAAACAATAAGCACTTGTTTTGTTTGGTACCGGTTTTGCTGTTTCAATTTCAAGTCTGATATCGACTGCACCGTTCTTTATTGTCTCACTCTGATGAGTACAATCTATGACAGCTATTGGTGCTGTATGTTTGAATGAACTGGGTGTAAACGCTGGTTCAGCTTCGTTTTTATAATAGTACGCTCTTTGAAAATGCGCATACATTTCATATAATAACGACCATTGATTCTTGTCCCAATCAAGGTTAAGGTTATCATACGGATATGCGTCTGCATTCAGGAATAATTTAATATTCCTTAGATTGCAATGATCAAATAATGCCGAATCTCTGTTTAAGCTATTTTTACGATCCGTTTGGAAGGCAAAAATAACAATTCGGGGTTTTTCCATCAAGCTGCTTGATTTAACAGTCCAGGTGTGATGGGTAGTCTCTTGAAGAGTGGGTAATTGTTGAATTTCCCAATTTCTAAATGAAATGGATAAATCTCTGCTCTCCTCAACATATTTCAATAATCTTAATTTTTGCACATCGGCCACTTTAAGATGTGGCACTTTCCAATAAATTTTGTTGATTTCCACAAAGGGTTTTTCAGTTCCTGTTACTGGTTGATTAATAATCGCGTTCAAATCATTGCTGCTCCTAATCAATACCAATTCTTGACGAACATTCATAATAACCTTTTGGAAATCCTCTGCAAATCCCAGCCACAATTTAAGAGGTATACAAACGGTAAAATTACCTTTTTGATCAAGGATATCAGGTAGTCCATCTAATGCCAATCCAGCATTTTGCAAACGATCAAATTGATTCTTCGTGTAGGATAAGTAACTCTTCAATGTGCTAGTTATTCCCAAATTCCGTGTTTGATCAATCACAGTGCCTCCTATTTCATAACGAATTTCATCGAAAAGAAATGAAATTCCATTTTTTATAAATTTTATATGTGTAGTTTCAGTAGGTGGATGTTTAACATCATCACTATTTTTTAATAATTTCCCCTCAATATAAATGTAACTATATGATGGTAAAGTGTATAGATCTTGCGTTTGGATGGGTATTCTTATTTCATCACTGCACTTATATGTCGTTGAAGCATACGGTTGATGAGTATGATATTCAAAATTCGCAATAGATTCATCAATTAGAACATTTTCAGCTACATTTAAATTTAGGAAACTCATTTTGTCTTCACTTTAAAACCCAAGGACCTTAAAAATAATTTATTTGTCGCTGTTAACGGTACACTGGTTTTTGTAGTACTGAACAATATATTTCTTTCAGCCCCTTTTTTATTATTTTTCATACCATTAGATTGTTGTTGTTGTTGTTGGTTGCTTGAGAAAACGTTATAATATCTCATGATCGCTCTTAGTTCACTTGTTGTAGATTTTTTTCACATGTAATCTTACTGTTACCACTTCTCCGTTGAAATTGACCAAGTTACCCTCTTGGTCTGTTAGTTTTATAGCAATTTCATTGATAAATTTCGTATTTATCGGTAAATAGATAACATTAGAGGGGTTTTCAACTATCTTGGTGCCTGGTGCATTTTTTGGATAGAAGACGTGCAAAATATGTTTTTTTTCATCATTAGAATATGAGTTTTGCACTAAATTACATTCAATATTGATCGCATTCACTCTGAAAATATTGATAGGCTTGTTGGAAATATGTTTTTTATTAGCAGCTAATATTTGCGGTGTAAACCCCAAAACTTGTGCTATACTACAATTCTGTTGAAAATCAATAGGTTCCGTGCATTTCACTTCCGATCTCAGGGTGGTTCGATTCAACGAAATATTTATGGCTGGTCTATCTGTTTGACCTTTCAATGGATTATTTTCATAGTTATCAATTATATATTTTTGTAGATAGTGATTTATATCACTTATTTCATAGCAACCAGGTGGAAGAATGATTATGTTGTTTACACCAAAATGGAAACGATTATTTGTTTCATCGACATTGGGAATGCTATTGTAACTGACAAAGTTTATTAATCCGATAACATAGTCATGAGATTCACTTAACACAATTGGTGGATATATAGTGGCTTTCAATTCTGACGACTTGTCGTTTAACGTGAACGTGTAGGACATGATGATGATGCTTGCATAACACTGACCATATTTTTCATTTGAATGATAATTTATTTAATAAAAATTTTATACATAAGTGTCCACAATTATACGATGTTTTTTTTTTGATATGTTTTATAATTATAGAAAATATTCAATTGTTTCTTATGCGTACAATGATGTTTACAACCAGATTTAAAATATTTACAAACTTCAAGAGGTGGAGGTAGATTTCCATAACTATCAAAATATGAAATGTTATCCCCCTTTTTGCGATAGCTGACCCAATGTGTGCCCGGCCCATCAGAGTTGTCTAAATTACAATTCCGCATTCATTTTTTCGAATACGTTTAGGCATCTCATCTTTCATAAAGCATCCACGAAAATTAGCAATTTTTAATTCTGTAACCAAATTGCTAATATCCCGATCTGTTAGTGCTCGCTTTGGAAGTTTCATCTCTCTCTCTCTCTTTTTTTGTTAATTGTAACGATCTGCTTCACTGTCTCGTAGAAAAAGTCCAAATCCTTTTTTGTATTTTCTCAAGCACATTCCTTTTCCCATAGCAATAGCTTCCATAGTTTTATTGTGTCGATTTGCCTCTTGGAATTGTTGTTTGGCCTGTTTAGCAGCATTAATTGAATCAATAATTTTTGCAGTTCCCCCACCTAGTGCACCTAAAGCACTCAATCCCGCAAAAATCGGAATTAATGGTAAAATACCTCCTTTTTTAGGTAACCTTATCACTTTTGTTGACTTTATTTTGGATTTGAATTTATTGGCTAATTTCTTTGCCAAAAATACCCGTGAAAATAGATCCTTAGGTTTTTTTCTTATTATATGTTTTTTTATTTCTTTCACCACTTTATTGAAAGAAACACGTTTAATCTTCTTTTTCTTCATGCTCATTCTTTTTACACCATATATACACACTCAAAGTTGAGCAGGACTGCACCCCAATTATGTAAAGCTCACATATTTATAGGTAAAATTCTTGTTCGTTTAGCACCCCCATTCTCGTCCTGATCTTCATCTGTGGTTCTTTTTCATTTTATATAAGGTATTTCTTCATAATCTATCTTGTCATTGTCAGTATTTATTTTCAATCTTTTACTTTCAATCTCATCGTTGCTATAGACGCTTTTACGCTTTTTCACCCTCAAAATTGGTTTTCGATTTTTCTTTTTATTGATGGTATCAGCGACAGCAGGAGCAGCATCAGCAGCAGCAGTCCTATTTGATGTCATAATTTTAATCATCGCAGGAGTAGGAATTTGATTTTGTTGTTGTTGTGAAGGTTGAGTAGGTTTGGATTTTAAAATTCTTGGTTTTAACAGTTTTATTGCCTTTTCCCCTGAATTTTCTTCTTCTACACTTAGAATGATTTCATTGCACTTTTTTCTGATGAGCAACAAATTCTTTAGGAGTTTTCGTAAAACATTTCTTTGTTGTCTCTTATTACCAATTCCCATCCCTAATTTAACTTTGCTTCGCATTATACCGCTAACACCTAATGCAGCCATCTTTTCAGTAAGCGAAGCATCAGAAGAATGATATCTTTCCATAGCTTTAGTAGCTAAAATTTCATCTGCTTTATGGCGGTGTTTTAAATCCTTCTCTTTCGAATATTTAATATCATGTTCCATGCATGCCTCACCCAATTTATTTATAGGTTTGGATCCTGACATTAAACGTTTCGATAGACGTGTTCCAGGACCACAATAATTGTACCCAGGTATATGTAATTCAAATGGCAGGGAATTTATAAGGTTGTTAACAAGTCCACCACCCGTATAAAATTTCATATTTTAACCAAAATATATATATATATATACACACACACATACACAACCTTTGCTTTATAAAGAAAAGCTATAAATGATATAGTTTTAGTTATGTTAGTCATTTTTATTTGAAATATTGTTCAATATGAAAGTTCATCAACAAAAAGTTCATCTAAAAGTTCAGAATAATGATGTGTTGCAGACTGCAGGTGCTTATCATCAACATTCGAAACATGGTGATTTATTTCCCGCTACTATTAGATGTCTTATAGTAGGACCTTCAAATTGTGGGAAAACTAATGTTATGATTACACTCATTGAACATCCACATGGATTGAAATTTGAGAATATTAACTTATACTCAAAATCGGTACATCAACCGAAATACCAGTACCTCGAGCAATTATTAAAACCAATAAAAGGAATAACTTTCAACACTTTCACGACAGCTGAAAATATAGATCCACCTAATAGAGCCAAACCTAATTCTCTATTCATTTTCGATGATGTCATCTGCAACAAACAAGATGTAATGCGTGAGTTCTTCAGTATGGGAAGACATAATCATGTGGATTGTTTCTATTTAGCACAAAGTTACGCTAGAATACCAAAAAATCTATTACGAGAAAATGCTAATGTTATTATTCTTTTCAAACAAGATGAAATGAATCTAAAACATGTCTATACAGATCATATTGGTTCGATGGATTTTTCCTTTGATACATTTAAAAATATATGTTCAATGTGCTGGTCGGGGGAACCATTTAGTTTCGTTTCAATCTTTAAGGATAATGAACTAAATGGAGGTCGATATAGAAAAGGTTTTGACGAATTCATCAATATAAATACCTAAACTCTATTACTGCTTATGTTAGTTTGCCAGTTCAACAACAGGTGTTGACAAGCAGAACGTTGATAACGATGACCGAAATGAACACTTACAATAAGAGATTGAAACGACTTTTGATTCAAAAACGTAAAAATATTAAAGATAAATTACAATTACTCAAGTATGGAGAGAGAGTCAAAGAAAATGCATTTTCTCCAATAACGAAACAATTGAAGGAAATAAAAAAAAATTTGAAACATGAGGAAGACGAAAAGAATGGCAATCATGAAGAAGAATTAGAAGAAGAAGACTTAAAATGGGTGATGCCTCAATCGTCTTTATCACCGCTCACACCCATTGGGGAAACGACAGCAGGCAGCAGTAAGGACAGGACCAAGGAGACCGCTAATAATACTTCGTTTATCGATTACCTAGATCAATATCCACCCATTGCGAGGAAATATATTATGAGTCTGAATGAAAATCCTTCAAAATTCGATCGAAAATATGGTGTTCGTTTTGATCCAGAAACGGAAAAATTCTCGATTGGTAATTCACGAATGCAAATAATTGATAATGGAGATGTTATGGTAAAAAATAAAAGGTATCGAGGTACTAGAGGTTTATACGAATTAATATTTAAACGAAAACCTAAGAAATATTCTGAGGAAGACTTGCAAAATTACCATGATATAATTACTAAAACAAACGCATATAAATGTTATTATCACCCAAGCAATCAGATAGATGGTAACAATACTGTTAAATATAAAAAAATTGTTGCACCGTTAATAAAAAAAAAGGGGGGTTCTATCAATTTGAGATTACATAAAAACACAGCCTATATGTTTTGGAATGATCCTAATGAATTAGTTGAACGATTGAAATTATTATTGGCATCACATGAAGCTGGAAACAGTGGTGTTATAAATGAAATCACTTCAATTGTTGAAGAATTGTACGAGGCTGGTTTGATAGTATAACGATGACATCGAGAACCGAGAAGAAGTGGCAAATTGTCACCGAGCTGTATAAGCAGGCCCGAATAAATTTTAAACGTCGTAAAACAATTGTACGTGGCTTGTGGGACTTATGCCAAGCTGATCTGATAGATATGCAACCATATGCCAAAGAAAATAACGGTTTCAAGTATATTCTAATTGTCATCAATTGTTTCTCTAAATACGTTTGGACTGAACCGCTCAAGGATAAATCAGGGAAAAATGTGTCAACTGCTATGGAAACTATTTTGTTGAAGATGTTGAAATCGAAAAAAAACAACAGTTTGAAAAATTTACAAACAGACAAGGGTACAGAATTTTATAATGTTACTTTCAAAAAGCTAATGGAAAAATATTCTATTAATCATTATTCCACCTACAGTGATAAAAAAGCAGCAATTGTTGAACGTGTAATTCGAACAATTAAAGGAAAAATGTATCCTCAATTTTCCTTTCAAAATACCCACAAATGGATAGGTGGTATTTTAGCTGAAGTGGTTAAAAACTATAATAATTCTGTGCACCGCACAATCGGAATGAAACCGATCGATGTAAAAGAAACAAATGAAGATTCTCTACGTGGAATTTATAGTAATCCAAAGTCACCAATACGAAAATGTAAATTCATAAAAGGTGATCATGTAAGAATTTCCACAGCGCGGGGTGTCTTTGATAAAAAATATAATATGAATTGGTCACCTGAAATCTTTATTATTAAAAAAAAAGTATTGAGCACACCCACAACATATATTTTGAAGGATATCAATGATAAAGAAATCAAGGGAGGATTTTATGAGGAGCAAATGCAAAAAGTGAAATATCCAGATATTTATTTGGTTGAAAAAGTTTTGAAACGTAAAGGTGGAAAAAGCCTAGTTAAATGGGTTGGATTTGACGATACACATAATCAATGGATATCAAATGACAATGTATCTTAAAGGTTACAATAAAACACCAATAATTTAATAATGATTCTTTTATTACTTCAAAGTCCCAAATGGTTAACGTTTTTTTCAAATGAAATCATGATCATCAATCTCGATTCTTGGCATTTCCCTTCTTCTTCTTTTCGACGGTTGTGATGAGGGTGGTTGTTGTGATAGGGGTGGTATTGTTTCCTCCTTCCCCGCTAATAATTGTGAATTAATTTCAAAAAGTTGTCTTTTGGCTGCTCTTCTTTGTCTCGAATCCTCCTCATTATGCCCATTATTCACATGAGGTGTACTTTGGGTAATGGGAACTCCTGCTTCCCTCAAGGCTCTCTTCAATATCACCCCATCTGATTGTAATGGGGGTGTTTGTGAAGGTGGTGGTGGTGTTGATATACATGCTTGTGTTACTTGAGCACTCTCGATATCCTCTTCGTCGACAATATTGTACTTGTATCTTCTTATGACATCTTCCAATAACCCCAGATCTTTGTCATCCTCCAATCGTGTTTTCAGGTATTTCACAGGTAAATTTCCAAATTTTTTTTCATCGTTTTTACTTTTGGACTATATGATAGTTTTATTGTTACCTTATCATCATAAAGAGTGACTTTGGGGGCTCCATATCTTTGAACAAATGAAGGTAGTTTAAAAAAAAATAAAAATGATTAGGGAGGAAAAAAACTTACTGAAAAATCTGCTTGCACACCACCTCTAACATTCGGGGAGTAAAATTGTCCCGATCAGTAGAGAAAACAACAATAGTACAAGGAATATTCATGTTAAAGTTTTTTTCTTATTCACGTGCACGTTCGTAGCTGGTAACTCCAATAATTATACTAGTTTTTCAAGATGAATTGAACGGAATTTATACTCTGAAATCGCTGATTGTCAAGGACAAAATGTTTAAATTTTGGGACAGAATATTTTACTGTCAATCCTTCTTCCCCTTTATTTTATATGAAAATGTAAATACATATAATTCATGTGAAATATCAATTGAAATTTGTTTGAAGTTATTCATTTTCACCAAACGAATATCCATATTAAGAATTACATATATCAATTAATTGGTGTGAATCAATTACATATTTAATAGATAGGTTTATTTCCAAAGGTCCATACTGTATTCATATTACTTTGTTAGATATTGCTTATTTAGCATTTTGCATCCTAGCGCGTGGACCTGCATCGCACATTCCTTAGATAAGATAATCTTATAAAAAGAACCCTATTAGATTTTCTCGAGGAGAATTGAATAGATAATTATTTATTAGGCGTACTCTCTAAGTAAACGCTTATCGGTATGCTAATTGAGTCGGTATGCTAATTGAGCTTCGTCGGCGTTTATTTATCTCCGCGGATACATTGACCAACTTGACCATTTATTCGTCCTCTTAATTTTATCGAATGATACATTGTTTTAATATTAATGATGTACATGCAAAAATCTAGATTGTTAGGATGCAACTTTGTCTACTATTATAATCTGAATTGAATTATTGCAAATTAACAAAAATTTTGGGGCACGTGTAATTGCGATCCGAATTGGTATATAAGAAATAGATTGCGTAGGTATTCTACTTGAGGTTGTGTTTGTGGATAGAGCAGAATCGAGGTAAGCAGATTTTATTTTCTACCTGTTTAAAAAAAAAAATGTTTGGGCTGATTTTTGAGTTTCCAATTTTTCAAATGAAAATATATTTTTCAGACATAAAAGAAAAAAAACCATAAAAAAACAGCAAAAATCCGTGAAAAAGGCAGAGAAAAAAAATGAGCGGTACAGCAACCACCCGTTTAGATACTTTGTCGGCTGAAGCCGTTAAGACTATGGAAAGGGTGAGTAGATTAATCAAAACTAAAGAGGAATTTTTAAAATATATTACTTATTTGAAAAATATTATTTGCGTTTTGAATAGATCGATTAAAAATAAATATAATGATGCTATTGGGAATTTTGCTAGAGTTGAATCTAATCTTAGTATTTTAAAGTATTATCAACGAACATTTAGGAAAAAGTTATCAAAATTAATGGAAAAACGATGCGAAGCAAATTTAGAATGGCATGAAATTAAATCGGCATTTAATGGGCGTATATCTAGTGGTATTATTACAAATCTTGGATTCAAAGATCCTCAATTATTTTTGGAGAAAGCATTTAGAAGTTTTGCAATACAAATTCGTAAGTCGTTGAAAAAATCTGTACTAAAAGTTAACACTATTTTGGCTGGTTTATTTGTGAAACCCTCTGATTTAGAGACTAACTTTAAATTTTTTTCCACAAAAAATGAAGTTATTGACGTTAGTGTAAATTTAAAAGATTGGTATAAAAACAATGTATCGTCTGTTATTTTGAATCGAATGGGTGAGTTCCAAGAACGCGATTCGGGCTGGAGTCTATATGAAATTTTGTATTTGAAATTGAACATTAATCATTTCAGTCCAATAAATGTTGGTATGTCCACTTATGTAGATTTACCAGCATTTGTGAAAAGCACGCATAGTGTAATCAATATAAAAAATAATGATCAGTACTGTTTCCTGTGGTCTATAATGGCTGCTCTTTTTCCCGTTTACGATGAATCCAAAAATAAATGTAGAGTATATTCTTACCCCGATTTTGAAGGCTTTCTTAAGTATGAAAACATTAATTTCCCAATAGAATTGAAGGATATTCCAAAATTTGAATTATTGAACGGTTTAGGAATAAATATTTTTACTATTTCGAATAACAAGGAGATTGTTCCTCTTTGTCTTACCAAGAGTCCATTTTACAAAATAATAATAAATCTCTTGATGGTGCCTTGTGAAAATTTGACAAATGAAATAGCTGAAAATAATCCTGGAACGAGTTCAATGAATTTGAAAACTAAAACATATTACCATTTTGCTCTAATAAAAAATTTATCCCGTCTTTTGAGTCGTCAACTTAAAGATTCGAAAAATAGGAAATATTTCTGTGAAAGATGTTTGAATCATTTCGCTACAAATGAATCTTTGGAAAGGCATCTGGAATTATGTAGAGATTTGAATCACTGTAAAATAGTTTTACCTAAAGAAACTCATAAGATTTTAAAATTCAAAAATTTTACACATCAAATACCTATGCCTTTCGTTATTTATGCGGACATTGAAAGTCTTTTGGTTGATTATGATCTGTCCTCTTCCTCCTTTGCTCTCGATAATAAAACTATAAAGCGCAAAAAACATGAAGCCTTTAGTATAGCTTATTATTTCAAATGTGATTATGATGATTCTTTATCTAAATTCAATTTATATACAGGTTCTGATTGTATAAAATGGTTCATAAATGAATTGGAAAATCTTTCAGCATATGTTGGAGGAATTATATCGAACCCTCTTCCAATTGTAATGAACGATGAGGAGAAACAGAATTTTTATGAAGCGAAGCAATGTTATGTGTGCGATAATGAATTTTCTGTTAGTGATGGTAGAGTTCGTGATCATTGTCATTTTTCAGGAAAATATCGTGGTGCAGCTCATGAAACTTGCAATTTAAAATTGCAGATATCTAATACTATACCTGTGGTTTTCCATAACTTTTCCAATTATGATAGTCATTTTCTAATTAGAAGTCTTGCGAAAGATATTGAGGGTCCCTTGAATATTTTGCCTGTTAATAAGGAAAAATTCATTTCGTTCACAAAATACATCACTAAATATAAAATAAATTTGAGATTTATAGATTCCTTTAGATTTTTAGCCGGTAGCTTGGAAAAATTATCCTCGTATTTGGATGATGAACAAAGAACTATTGTTTCAAAATTCTTTCCTGATAAAACTCACTTTGAGTTAGTGACAAGAAAAGGTGTATTTCCATATGAGTATCTTGATAATTTTAAAAGACTAGACGATCAGGAACTTCCATCGAAGGAAAATTTTTATAATACGCTCACTGAGGAGGCAATATCGGATGATGACTTTAATCATGCAAATAATGTATGGAAAACTTTCAAAATTCAAAATTTAAAACAATATGCTGAATTGTATCTTAAAACTGATGTTTTACTTTTGAGCGATATTTTCGAGAATTTTCGAATTAATTGCATGAAATATTATAATTTAGATGCACTCCATTATTTTACAACACCAGGATTGGCCTTTGATGCGATGTTAAAACTTACAAAAATTGAATTGGAATTACTCACTGACATTGAAATGATTAATTTTATTGAAAAAGGCATTAGAGGAGGAGTGTCGCAATGTTCGAGGCGTTATGCGAAATCCAACAATAAATACATGTGTGTTGATGAATACAAGTCTGATGAGCCTATTTCGTATTTAATGTATTTTGATGTGGTGAATTTATATGGAGCTGCCATGACAAAGGCATTACCATTTTCTGATTTTCAATGGGTGCAGATAGGGTCTAATGAAATAGGCACTATCTTAAACACACCAGATGATGCTGAATTTGGTTATGTTTTAGAAGTGGACTTGGAATATCCGAAATCATTATATGAAAAACATAAAGATCTTCCGTTATGTCCGCATCATCTGCCACCACCTGTATCTGATAATGATACAACTAAATTATTATTGACTTTATACAATAAAAAAAAATATATTATTCATTACCAAAATTTGAAACAGGCTATTAAATTGGGGTTGAAGCTAGAGAAAGTTCATCGGTGTTTGAAATTTGCTCAAAAACCTTGGATGAAATCGTACATCGATTTTAACACAGAGTTGCGTAAAGCCAGTAAAAACGAATTTGAACGTAACCACTTCAAATTGATGAACAATGCGCCATTTGGAAAAACAATAGAAAATGTTAGAAGATATAGAGATATAAAGCTAGTAACACATTATGAAGGAAGATATGGTGCTAATTAATACATATCACAAGGGAACTTTAGTAGCATTACTATTATCGATGAAGATATTGTACTAATAGAAATGAAAAGGTTAACCATAAATATGAATAAACCAATTTTCATCGGTATGTGTATTTTAGATATTTCGAAAACATTTTTGTATGATTTTCATTATGAATACATTAAAGCTAAATTTAACGACAATGCAAAATTATTGTACACAGATACTGATAGCCTTATTTATCAGATTTTCACAGATGACATTTACCAACATATAAGGCAGGATATTGATAAATTTGATACCTCCGATTATCCTGAGAATAATATTTTTAATATTCCTAGGCGGAATAAAAAAGTAGTTGGTTTAATGAAGGATGAAAATAATGGTTGCATCATGAGTGAATTTATCGGGTTGAGGTCGAAGATGTACACGTATAAAGTTTGCGAAATTGAAAAAAAAAAGAACAGAATATTAATTATGCTGATAACCATGAACTTATTGAGCTTTTGAAAACAATTAAAAAAGTAAAAGGAGTAAAGTATGCTGCTATAAAAAATTATATAACCTTTCAGGATTTTTATAAAACACTTTTCGAACAATCAACATTTTCAATAATTCAGAACAGTATAATTGCGAAAAATCATGAGATTTTCTCAATTCAACAAGAAAAGGTTGGTTTAAGTTTTGATGATGATAAAAGAATTGTATTGGAGGATAAAATATCAACGGTACCATGGGGGTATTTTGATTAATTCCTATCTTTATATATTTTGATTGATCTACACAGCCTCTCTCGGTGAAAATGCTGTATCGTTGTTTCTCAAAAAAAAAAAAAAAAACTAAAACAAAATATAAAATTTCATTACCAGAATGAATAATCTACCTACTGGAGCAGAGCTGCGGCGGTGCCCAATAGCCGCGTGGGAGCTTGAGGTACTTTTCCATGTACTGGAAAAACCTGGAGACTTAACACTCCAGGACCTGAGACGGCTGGTGGCACTGGCCAATATTCCAGGTCATTGGAAAGCCTGGCTTATTCAGCAGTATTATCTAACGCATTGTGCTGTAATGTGTCAGGACAACTAGATTAGGTTTTATATTTATCTTTAGGTTAATATTATATCTATTTAATAAGTTAAGAAATTGATGTTTAACCCGAAGTAGTAGTAGTGCCATTAGGCGGTATTTCATTTAAGAAAAAGTAATCGATGAACTACCAGTTTCATTTCGGTCTCTCCACTGTTTCATTTGATACAGAATTTCTCAAAGATCAACATGCCTGTGCCCGTTAAATACGTCTGTCCTATATGTAAAGGTGAATCTGAACAATACTATGCACCTTGTATTCGTTGTTTTTTTCAATTACTAGACAAAAAAAACTGTATGGAGTAAAACATAGATGTAGTTGTTGTCGATTAATGTGGCAAGAGCAGTGAAGATGTGTCTTGAAAGTATGGATCACATGGACTTTGAACAACGACTTCTCACGTTTAAGAAGAAATTTTGGACCGGTGCTGCAAATCCTATCGATTTGGCTAGAGCTGGTCTGTATTTCACCGGTGAAGGAGACATTTGCCGTTGTGTTTATTGTTCAGTGCAAATTCATAATTGGAAGAAGGAGGATAGTGCTTTGGAGGATCATTATAAGTATTCCAAAGATTGTGCATTTGGTCAGATGTTGTGGAAATATTCCAGGACTACGCATAACGAAGATCATCACCCCCACAAAATACTACTACTACTACTACTACTACTACTACTACTACTACTACCACTTCTACTACTACAAAAAAATGAATTTAGTAATCCTTTACTCGCTTATTGGAAATATCTTATATGTTCATTTCCAACCTAAAGTGATAAAGGCTCAAATATGTACTAATAAAAATAAACTATGTGATAATATGGTTGTATGCAGGCTAAACAATGATCTACCTGTATTTAAATATTACTTTAAAAATGATGATGATTATGATGTCTACAACATACATACTTTCAAAATAATTTATACTTTTTCAAATCGAAGTTGTAAAGAATCTGATTGGCTAAACGTGCCTCCTTCTGAACCAAAAGAACATCACTCTTCTATAAAGATACTTATAATTTTGTTATTTTGCTTAATATGTATGCTCGTATCCATACTTACCTTTTTATTAAGAAATACTTTATTTCCTAAAATAACTACTTGTATATAACATAATACTTATCGATAATCTTCCTAATACATATATATTTTTTTTTTAACATGAATGCAGCCTCAGAATCTTCCCTATGTACTCTGTTACGAGCTGTTTCCTTTCTTCCTTTATAGGCAGAACCTTTTTTTTCCCTGAAATCTTCAATCGGGATCTTAAACTCTTCATAGTATCATTACTGTGCCTCCCTTTTGTACTCTTATTCTTGTGTCGTTGGTCGCTGTCACTTATACTGGCACATTTCTACCTCCTGTCAAGTACGTTACCTGAACTAACTACTTGCGTATAATATAATTCTGTGAATGCAGCCTCAGAATCTCCCCTATTTAATATATGCATTAATCATTTGTTCTAGCACATTTCTACCTCAGGTCAAGTACGTTACCTAAACTAACTGCTTGTGTATAATATATACAATTTGTAATCTTTTTTTTTGTTGATATATTTACATACAACCCATTTGTACTTATAAACCAGTTTGTTGTAATACCATTTGTAATTTAAGAATTCTTATTACCTGACAAGTTCGTACTTGTATATTACACAATATCCATGGTTTGGATTGGACCACCAACTATGATTACTATATACCTGTAGAAATCATGTAAAGAATGAGCTCACATATGCACTCGAAAATGTAAATATACTATACGATTGGCTTGTCAATAAAAAACAAATATTATAATTGTCTTGGTTTATTTCCTCCCAGAATTCTAGTTCAAGTTCACTTATTTCAACATGTAATTTCCCATAAGGATATCTAAGGTTTATAGTAGCTAAAATTGTTCCTTTCAAAGTTTTTCCAAGTCCAACATAAAGAATTTTCAAAAATATATTTTTTTTTCACAATTCTCACAAAATTAATCATCGTTTTATTCGATTTGAAATCCGAACTTGTCGAAATTTTTCCAAGTCCGAACTTAACGAAATTTTTCTAAGTCTGGAATTTTTTTAAGTTCGAAAAAAATTTTTTTTCACTTCTCTCGCAAAATTAACCTACGAAATTTTTTTAAGTCCGAACTTGTTGAAATTTTTTTAAGTCCGAACTTGTCGAAATTTTTCTAAGTCCGAACTTTATGAAATTTTACAAGTCCGAAATTCTCGAAATTTTTCTAAGTCCGAAAAAAAATTTTTTTCACTTCTCTCGCAAAATTAACCTGCGCAAGCCTGGCTAGGCCTGATCTACCAGCCCAAGGTCACCTGCAATGACGTCACACGTTTACTACATTAATTTTTGGTTGCCTACCCACTTGGGTTAGGTTCCATTTGGGTGACCTTGAAGTGTACCAGGAACTACCATGGTTTTGGTGGCCTTGAAATGTCCTAGGACCCCGGTAGTTTACCTACTCTGTTATAAAGCCTCTGCATTGCAACCAATCTTCTGTACCGCTTTTATAATCTTCAAAACATGCAATACGAAAGTTGTCATCGACTCCATCATATTTTTTTCAACAGCATCATAATTTTTGTCAGATTTTTTCTTGCTTACAACTGCACCAACTTGTTTTGTGTCTTATAATGTTTCATTTTATAATAATAAGAAAAATAGTACCCTTAAACGCATTTCGCTTTTTGTTGGTTATGCAGAATGACGGTTTTAAACAAAGCAAGCACATTTTGTCAAAGCTGTCAGTTTGGTCTGTAGAACATTATCCCATGAAGCTTTGATTGCAACCCAGAGCTACTACAACTCGTCAATAGAAGTCGCGTAGAATAAAATGTTAGAACTGTTTCGTAATATGATTGGTGAATCGTGTTATTTTTGTGAACTAATGCTGGAAATGATTCTGTTGTAATCAATAACTGGAGAGACAACTGTTGATTGATCGATGTGAAGGCCTTGCACCGATCTGAACTGACGTTTGCTATTTTGTTGTTTATCTTTATTCGGATAAACCACCGAAGAGTAAATAGGTTTATACTTGAAACACCATTTAACGAAACCAGTCACGTAGTTTCTTGTTACCTCGAATAGCTAACAAGACATTTGCCATTGACTATTACTTGAATGATAATTGTTACGGATAGCTAGATTCCATAGGTTTAGACAAAAATGGGACGTTTCATACAATCCTTGGGTTGAAGAGGGATAACTTCTCGTATCATTGGCTCCATGAATCCTGAGGGTGGAACCTATGTTTTTTAGGTATAATTATTAGAAGAATGGTTTGTCATGATCCAATTGCAGTTAAAATTTAGGATACAATGTACCGAATTAGATCTGTTAATTGTGTACAGATGTATTCCACCCACAGATCGTATTGCCCAAGATAATAATAGAACCAAGATTTCATTATCGACGGAGCACAACAACAACTGCCTCACTATTACAATTGACATACCTCTCTCTTACCTTGCACACTTTGTTTGCAAAACACTCATATTTGTGCACGAAACTGTCCTCCACTATGATTTTCGATTGGTTCTTTCCTAACAATGTCAAAATTCTGTTATATTTCAAGTTGGCTAAGTTCCACAGCAACCGTACTGGCTCTATTATTTTAAGGATGTGATAGAACTCCCAAGAATTTTTGTTTTCAAAGTTTGTTGAAGAAAATTTTGGTTTCTATTTTGCAAATAGCAAATTTCTCAAGAGCCTCATAAGTTGCAAATTATTGCCAACAAAAGCATGAAGCGGAGTCGAAACGATTAATGGGATGAAGGCTGGCCAATGATGCCGAGATCTTCTCAGAAAGTGCAGTGGTATATTTTGAAGAATATTCAATGAAATATATATCCTCGACATTGTGGAGGACTTATGCCATACTCAAAACAACCTTAAGCGCAAATTAGAACTTAGAGCTTGGAAACTGAAGATTGATTTTGAAAAATCATGACTTAGGTTTCATTACATTCAGATGCAGCTTATTCCATTTGAATCGATCAGCTAATCGAGTTCAATGTAACAAGTTTCCTCCACTGAAGTATGTTCCCCAACAATAAAGGACGAGAAGTGTGACTCCAATCCATTAGCGATATCATTGATATAGGTGTAGGATTTAAAATATTTCCACCCTTGTAAATAATAGACATAAGATTATTTTTACTGGTGCAGAAGAAGTTAAACGACGTTCGAACAGATATCATAGACGTATTACTGGATAATATCCCTATCTGATCATTCCCATGATGTCTGATGTCTGATGTCTCGATGTTCGATATCGAGTCTGAAGGCGCGTCGACGGCACTTAAGTTGTCTAGACTGGCAGACTACTTTTCAGCGAACAGGGAACTGATAAAACCATGTCCATGCTTAGCTGTCACCTAAATCTTGAAATTTCCTTCATGGGCGACCAGTTCTTAGAAGTCAATAACACTCCCCATATCGTTCCCATGGAACCCGATTGGTTGTAGCAAGGTATCGCAAGGTAGAGGATCTACTACTCAGCGATAATAACCACCGTGGTAGTACAGCCGTTAGCTCAGGGAGAGAGGGGCAGAAAGGCACAAGGAGTTAATCAGGTATAGAATCGAAGGTAGTTCGAAGGGTGTAGCCATGCATGAGAGACGTGAGACTTGTTAAGGAAGTTGATTCCTACTCAGACGAAAAACTGAACTGAAAAAGACTTAAATGTACAAGTATAGATTATCGAGACTGTTGGGAACCTCAGTAATCAACGGTATTTGATGTGACGGCGAAGTTGGAGTTTGTAGAAGTTGTGTAAATAAACCTGCACATATTAGCATACAGTGCTCTATTTATTCCAAAGTGTGAACGTAGAATCATTATCCCCTAGACAATGATAAAAATCCTACATACGTAATGAAGAAGAAACGTCCAATAATGGACCCCTGCGGAACCCCAATATTAAACTCGACCAAGCTCGAACATGCCTCTGCAACCTTCTACCTTTCGATAAATGCGCAACGATGTATAATAACCATAAATGTCAGTTGTGTACGGTGTGTCAAATAAAAAAAAAAAATCAAATGAAAGAACGAAATAAATCTCCTGACGTTATGTGAATTTTTATTCATAACCGGGCAAGCCCATATTGTATATGGTATATTGTTGTAGGGGGTAACGTTGCACTGCGACCTTAAGGTCTATTGTGCCCCCCCTTCAGAGCTGGCAAGCCCATAACCTATAGTAAGTATTTCCTTCCAGGTTCCCCGTTGTTTGTTCATCTGCAATTTCTGTGTTTATCTATACCGGTTGTACCGGCTGTAAACACAACTCGAAGGAATCTGCTTATAGTTAGAGGCGATGATAATTAAGTAAATTGGGCCCGGAGTAAGCTGCCCGAGTACGTTCATAGATAAACAATATTACGAAAGGAGATTTCCCGGCAAAGCTTATGCTTTCGTTCGGAATACGAGCAGAACTGTTCAGATCTGCAGCGGGAAAATAGGATGAGGTAAATAAGACGTAAGACGAGAAAGATAATGAGTATAATATGGTGAACAATCTTGGAACAACTAACCGGGAAAATTCGTGCTAGATGATATCTGTGAGGAATTCCATTGGGAAGTAATAATAATACTAATTTCGAGGAGTAGAGCACATTCTAATGCAGCTTTGCAGGCAGTAGGAGTGACAGAGTATTCTGTTCGGAACTTGCGCAGATTTGATTAATCTGGATTTCCCTCCACACTGTGAGCTACAGAAGCAATAACGCAGGTGTTCTTGCAGAAAGGGGCCGATTCGATTCTTCACTTCACTAACTTTGTTCCAACGGCTCGAATTTTTTCCACAAATTCACAATAACTGGCCGTAGAGTTGCTTCACAGCGTCCAGGAAAACTTTTAACTTTTCGAACTGTTTCAGCAAAATTTTACATTTTGGATTTTAAGGATTTTGGTGCGTTGTTGAAATATGGTTACATTCATATTAATGGCATAGTTTTTAGTTGTCATATGTCAAAAAATGACAGCTCTTAATATGACATCTGCCAAAATTGTAGGCTATTCAAAATTAAATCTCTAATTGGAAATCCCTCTAGTTTCAAATCTATGTAGGAATTATATGTCTACCCTTGTAAATAGTAGGCTTAAGATTACATTCAATTGTGTAGACGACGACGTATTTCTGACGCCTATCGCTATCTCAAGAAGCGAATGTAAAACCATATCCACAACATGTGAAGATTAATTTTGGAGAAGCACGAAGACGATCAATCCATCTAAGAGACACCGAATACTTTTTCTCAACAAGAAATGCTAAGAACAGGAAAATATCACACGTCTCATAAACTTTGGAGTAACACTTATCTCACTTAGTCGGAGTCCCAAGGTCTCGGAATTAGTATCACAGCTAGGGAATTCACCAATCAGCGTTGAACTCCACCTTGAGAGTACAACCCTATGACAGTGGTGAAAAGCTCAGGAAGAAGGGGTGGAAGGTACCCCGGGTCGCAGTTAGTGCATCAGAGTGGAAGTCAGTTCGTAGATTAGACCCCTTTTTAAGTCGTTGATATAGACTGTGTGAGTTCGGGAAAATTCTTCAGATGTGAGAAACTTGAGAACGCGTGTTTTAAAACATTCGACGTTGAAGTTGAATTGATCGAGACATTAGGAATCTCAGTAATCGACTGTATTTTATGTATTTTTCATTGCGATGGCAATAATTTTGATATTGTTGATTTCTGTAATAAATCAGTAGATATTAGCATACAGCGTTCTATTTTTCAACCCAAGATGCAAGCAAGGATCGTTATTTCTCTAGAAAACGTTAAAAAAATGTGATATTAGCATATTCTGGAGTTTTTTGTTTATTTTCCGATGGAACGCGAAATCTTGAAAACCATTTTTCGATGTTTATTTCTTATAATAACTTCTACCGAATCAATTTGTTTGTTCTCGTGGTATACAAGAGTGTTTGTCTGTTTGGTTGTGTAAGGCCGCTCGTATACAAGCACCACGCGACGGCTACGATACCGCGATCTTTGTTGAGGGAGTTTCTATCACAAATCTCGTACCGCGACTTCTAAGCAACAAAAAGCATGAGCAGCCTTATACCCTTATTACACTATGCCTTTTTCGTGCCTATTTGTTAGCCTGACTGACTGCGCCTGAAATTTTAAAGGAATGCGCATGCGCCCGGGACTATTTTGTAGACTGTTTCAGGCTTGAAAATAAATAGAACTGGTTGTATTTGTTCCCCCTGAATCGTGGGGATTTCAAGCCTTTTTTACGAAATGTCATGTCTACCAACACAATATTTATCTGTCTGACTTGACGTCTTAATATAACCTAGTTTATTCTATCCTTAGAATCGCGGCCTTCGTAAATTCAATAATAAATTTGAGTTGCGGTCAGATAATCAGTGATGGCTATCCCCGAGTGATATGAAGTTTTCACTAGTAGTCTAGTATCGCAAAGTAATTATAAATTTTGTCTTTGGAGAAATGCTTTCTGGAATTACTGTGTCTTTTTTCTGTATGTGAATTTGCACTCTATGTAGTAGCATATTAAACGTTTCTAAGGATATTCTTAAAACACTATGGTATTGTTTTAAAAATATACGAACAAAACAAGAACTTGAGGTAGATATGTCAATATCTTCAATGTTTGCAGCTCTGAAATTACTGCCTGAAACAAGTGCGGTGTAATAGTGCCACTCATTTGGGGGTAAATTCAACCAACAAATAGCTATGAAAATAGGCGCAAATATAGACATGAAAAAAGGAGAGTGTAATAAGGGTATTAGGCTGGTTTTCCTCTCATGCTGACGGTCGGCGCTGACGGTCAGCGCTGATCGGTGAGCTCGGATCGTTTCAGTATCGCGCTGATCACATAGAGAAATAGAAGGATGCTATTGTCTCTGGCTCACTGAATTTGGAGGCGCGTCGGCGCCAGCTAGTCAGCGGCGCCCACGCGCCGGCGCATACGGGCGCGTATAGCTCAGCGCTGATGACCGTCAGCTCTGAGGGATCTGCGTGACTCGAAAACGCTACCTATAGCTACATACATATTGACCCATCAGCGCCGACCGTCAGCGTGATAGGAAAACCAGCCTTAGACTGATACCGTTTGAGCGAGTAGCCCGTACTGCATCCTAAAGAGGCTTATTGCACCTTAGTCGGTCTCGTATTAGCTGGCAGGGTCTCATGGTTGATCCCCCTCAGCTCTGCTTGTTAGCCTTCATAGGGTCTCTTAGTCGATCCCCTGCAGCTCAGGTATACTTAACAGAGCTAAGTCCTGCACCGCTGACATTATATGGGTCTCATGTAACATCCCCACTGCCTTGTCGGTGTATTACCTACATGTGGTCTATTTTCTTCGCAAGTGGGATTAGGCCCTTGATTAGGTTCCATGCATGTTTTATGGCACTCGGGGTCGTGTCGTCGCCCCAATAGTGAAGTTTCCATTATGTGTGGGCTGGACAGTCAAATATGTCATGTGAGGCCGTTTAGTCTTCCTCCCCACATTTCCTACAAACAGGGTTTCCTCGGAAAATCCCCATGTTGTTCAGGTGCTTTCTCAGGGTACACTGTCCGGTTAGTAGGACAGTTACTGCCCTGAGCTTACTCCTACTCACTAGTAGACATCTTTAGTTAGTGGGGGGCAGGGCTGCTCCATCATTAACTTAATATGCCGCTGGCCCGAATTTTTGATCTAGTGCCGAGTGTGCTGTGCAAGGATCCATTTTTCAATGACGCCATTCACAGCCGATTTGGTCACCCCTACTCCCGGTCTAGGCCCGAAGAGGGAGATAGTTGAGCCCCCTGTAGCAAGTGCGTCAGCTCTTTCATTACCTCCAACCCCTGTGCACCCCGGCACCCAGCCAAGCTCAACTCATTTTCTGGCAGCCAAGGTTTCCAGGTGCTGTCGGCATTCCAGCACAAGCCTGGAGTTAACACTCCAGCTGGCTATTGCCTTAATTGCTTCTACAAGAGTGTAGTTACTCGTCGAGTGTTTAAAATCATTCCACAGAGAACTCGAAATAGGATAAGAGCTCCCTTTGATGAACAGTGTGGAGAAATTTTGCTCTCTGCAAATCATATCTATCCCAGAATTCTTATTATTGTTACACTATCCAAAAACTATAATTGGATGAGGAAAACACAATTAGGAACCCGGTCTCGGCTTATTCTAGATTATTCCTCCTTGTCCGTTGATTCTTAAGTTTGCCACGAAGACAAAATATCGTTCGACAGAGAAACGGATAAAATAAATATTTGTATGATGCGCTTTGGTTTCAATTGATATTGTTTTCCTCTGGGGATCCGACTCGGCAGTTTTATTGTTTATTTTTTCGTATACTAGCCTGGGTTATTTGGATCAATACCCATTCCAACTGCCACGATTCCGATTTGTACAGCGGAAGATACTGCTGACATATGCATACTGCATCCCAACATACATCAGTTGAAAGAATTTTATAAAATGTTGGAAAGCCCTGTGGACAGGAGCTTTGTTCAAACTTTGACAAATCATATTTCCGAAAGTATTGGTTTCTCGGAGTTGGGAATGATATCAATGGATTTTTATGATAGAACTGCATCATAAAAAAAAATTAAATTCAAACCTCAAAAAATAAATTAAATTAAGCTAGAGTACCGAAAACCATTAATCCGAAACCACCAGACCGATCCTAGCCAATAACGAACCGAGATATTGATTCCTCCAATCTATTATAAAAATTATGATATTATATCAATTGAAACTTAGCCAATATTCCAGTTTTGTTTTTACTGAAGATATTTTCAACCCAATTTGATTAACTTACCAAACTATATATTTCCCGCATTCTATGGATTATCCAAGAGGCGATACCTGAGGATATTTTATTTTGCATTAAATCATACTTTGCTTGACATGTCTCTTGTCTGTTGAACAGATGACAATGATGACATGTATGAACACAAATCATAAAATTCATAGATACGGACGTTAATTTTCGATTTCGGCATTCGGTGAAATCATAGAATTACGAATTAATATTGAAATTTTGAAAAGTCATATCTCCGAAAGTATTAATTTGTTGGAGTAGAAAACGATATCAATGGATTCCAATAATGAAACTGTATCTTAGAAATTTTTTTTTTCTTTACTCTGAAACCTTCAGTCCAATTTTACCAAATAACGAACCTAACTGAGATATTTATCACGCAAGCGCACTCTGAAAATTTCAACTATCTAGTTCATTCCGTTCGAGTGTTATCGTGTCTACAGCCGGCCGGACGGACAGAATGGATTTTGAATACGGATTCTTGATCAGTGAGTGGAACCAAATTGTTTGAGACCATAATCATCCAAAAATTCGAAAATTACAGACAAATGTCTGCAATTTGATGACACTCTGTTCCGAGGAAGAAGATCACCGACAAGCACTGACATGAAGTCGTTTACGTTAAGGTATTTGAGCGCATGTTATATTGTCTATTCACGCCTCAGACATTAAAAAAATACTGCATGCCGTTTATTTAGCATTAATACGTGAAAAAATGCATTGGGCATCAGCTGAATGCAAATTTTAAAATAAATAAAATAGTGAACTTAGCGGGGATTTGAACTTGAATCTCTTGGGCGGCAGGCCAACACGCTAACATCTCGGCTATCAAGGGCTTGTAATTTCCCTGAAATCTGACACACAGTTCCTGAATTTTTTTTTAACATTTTTTTCCTAGTGATACGATGCTTACTAAACTCTGCGGAAATTTGAGCGTGGACAATTCGATCGGATGAGTATTTTTGAGGTATTAAGGAAACGATAATTCAAACGGGTATAACTCCGAAACTATTTGGCTGACTATGCCCATTAACGAATTTAACTCTCATATTCGGATGCGCAACCCACCCTGTAAATTTCAAGGCGCTATCCTTTCCGTTTGAAAGTATCGTGGCAGCGAACGGCTGTCCGGACAGAAAATTGATTTTGAATTCTTCATCAGTCGGCTGAACCTAATCGTTTGAGACCATTTTCAGCAGAAATCCGGAAATTAGAAACATTTGGTCGAAATGATAGTAGCTACGCTCTTACCTAGAAAATGCGCGCAAAAAGCTTTGATAATTCTGAATGATAGTATTAGCAATAGAAATAGTAATAATATTTATTAATTCCAAAAAATTACAAAAAGGTGTAAAAATAGAACATGTCATCATCAAATATACAAAAATCATTACTGTTTACAAAATTCTTTGAACTCACAAATATCATGGTTCACAATTAATAATAAGAGCAAATAAAAATTTTCTGAATTTGATAAAGCAGGAAACTTTTCTAACATGAGAGGGCAATATATTGAATAGGGTTATTGTCATACATTCAACACTTTTTGGCGCTCTTGTTCCTCGGAACAGAGTGCTTATCAATTTGCCCAAATGTCTGTAATTTTCGAATTTTTGGCTGAAAATGGTCTTGAACGATTTGGTTTGACTCACTGATCAAGAATCCGTGGTCGAAATCGATTCTGTCAGGCCGTCCGTCCGGCCGTTAATACGATAACTCTCGAAAGGAATGAGCAAGACAGTTGAAATTTTCAGAGTAGGTTTGATGGATAAATATCTCGTTTAAGTTCGTTACTGGGTAAAATCGGTCTAATAGTCTCGGAGTAACGAAAAAAAATATTTTTTTTTACATAAGAACTTTTGAATTCAATTTTTTTTTAATATGCAGTTTCATCTTGAGAATCCGATGTTATCATTTTTAACTCTAACAAGCTAATAATTTCGGAGAAATGATGTTTCAAAGTTTAAATAATGCATCGTAAGTTCTATGTATTCACAGAATGTGAACACAGAATCTGTCTATGATCACTATTCATAAATGTCATATTAAATATTGGCAATTCATAGTTGTTCTTGGAAAGCAAGTATTCGATTCTTGAATTTGTGAATATTCACAAATTCACAAACAGTCTTGTATATATATACAAGACTGTTTTGAAGTAGTTTATGCAGGCAATAGGAAAGAAGAATATAATGGAATCATCAAAAGAAATTACTGTTCGTTGACCACTGAGGTTAATAATACCTTTTACTTCCTTAAGTAATGAGACATGTTCCTATAAACAGTATTTTCATAATGTTTTTAGCAAAAAATACTAAAATATGGATCTACATTTGTGTATCAATCATTTTTTCTTGAGTTAAGGTTCATAATACAGAAAAGAATGTGTTAGTGGTACGAACTATTCAATTTTAAATTATGAAAAGAGGTAGTATTTTATTAATATAATTTGAACTATTAAAATAATTTGTTCGTAATCCACTACCTACTCAAATATCAGGAATAAATGGACAATCTGCTGTGATTGTCTAGAGCCTTGCTCTAGATATTTCGATGATACTTTCCTTAGGTATTTCGAGTTTTGAAAACTATGCACCGATTGTAAGTTGCAACAACGCATTCCACGAGGTTGACTCATTGCAGATTGCTCATTTAATCTTGATAAATGAATTAAATGACAATTTTTGAAGCATTATGGCATTGAAGCATTGTAGATTGCTCTTTTTTGGCGCTCTAGTTCCTCGGAACTGAGTGCTTATCAATTTGCCCAAATGTCTGCACTTTTCGAATTTTTCGATGAAAATGGTTTTAAACGATTTGGTTCGACTCACTGATCAAGAATCCGTGGTCCAAATTCATTCTGTCCGGCCGGCCGTAGGCACGCTAACTCTCGATCGGAATGAGCTAGACAGTTGAAATTTTCAGAGTAGGTTTGGGAGATAAATATCTCGGCTGAGTTTGTTATTGGGCAAAATCGGATGGTTTCGGAGTAACAAAAAAAAAAGATTTTTTTTTGAAAACAAATTCCAAATTAAATTTTTTTCAATAAGAAGTTTTACCATAAGAATCCAATGATATCATTTTCAACTCTAACAAGCTAATACTTTCGGAGATATGATTTTTCAAAATTTCAATAATAAATCGTATTTCTACGTTTTCACAGAATGATATAATTATTCTATGTATGAATTGTCATAATGTCAACTTATTTTCCGGAGACATGACATTATCTAATCAATCGAAGAATTATGAGAATAAAGTGTATTCCGAAATGTGAGCGAAGCGAGACAAATCTCAGTTGTTTGATCCGAAATTAGTTTTTCTCAGAAAAGTCTTACATTTCGGAACGGAACATGAAGTAAGAGATCTGGGAGAAGTGAGACTGCTTTTCATCCATAGACATAGAATGCTCAGTTCTCTCACTTAATGACGGGACTGACGGAAGGGAATATTATAACTACGAAAATATTATGTTGGTGTTGAAATACTCGTATTTTGGCGATGCAACGGAGACCTCACCCAAAAATGTTTGAAAATATTACGTAAATATTGAAAGCATAATTCTATAGTTCGAGAGAGGAGAAAATTTGGTTAACGTAGATCAGGAAATTTTTGATCGATTACAAGGTAATTTTTCATTATTTCTTCTCTTCTTTCATACATGTTTTATGGAATATCTACTATTTGTAGGTACTTTAAACCTGTTTTGGGCAATTGTCATACGAAACTTGTTTTTTTGGCGCTCTAGTTCCTCGGAACAGAGTGCTTATCAATTTGCCCAAGTGTATGTAATTTTCGAATTTTTGGCTGAAAATGATCTCAAACGATTTGGTTCGACACACTGATCAAAAATCCGAGGTCGAAATCGATTATGTCCGGCCGGCCGGCCGGTCGTAGGCACGATAACTCTCGAACGAAAGGAGTTAGAGGATTGAAATTTGCAAGGTGGGTGTGCAGCGTAAATATCTCGGACTAGTTCGTTATTGGGCGAAATCCATCAAGCGGTTTCGGAGTTACGGCTGATTTCAGTAGAGAAAATGTTTATGAATATTTCCGAAACCGATCCCTCGATCTATCTGAAATTTAGCATCAAATTGTAGAATCATGACTTTAATACGCATGTGAAGTTTTGTATGGACCAGGTTACCGTAAAGTGTCAAAAAAAATCTTGAAAATTTAAAAAAGTTTTTTTCAATAACTCTCGAACGGAATGAGCTAGGTAGTTGAAATTTTCAGAGTAGGTTAGGGAGATGAATATCTCGGTTAAGTTCGTTATTGGGCAAAATTGGCCAGATTTAATTTGATTTCTTCCATGGTGCAGTTCTCATTCTCAGATTGCTCATTTAATCTTGATAAATAAACTATTATTTGAATTGAATTTCCTTTATGATGCAGTTCTATCATATGAATACATTGATATAATTCCCAACTCTGAGAAATCAATACTTGCGGAGATATAATTTGTCTGTTTGAACTAGAGCGCCAGAAAGCCCCTGTCCACAGAACTTGAACCCATTTTTTTATAAGATAATTTTTTAAGAATTTTTTTTAAAAGACACTTTTTTTAAATTTAATTTCTTTCATGATGCTTTTGTATCATAGGAATCCATTGATATAATTCCCAACTCTGAGAAACCAATACTTTCGGAGATATAATTTGTCTGTTTGAACAAGAGCGCCAAAAAGCTCCTGTCCACAGGGCTTGAACCAATGTTTTCTCTTAATGTGGTCTTGTGTGATGGCACAGAATATAGAAACATTCTTTTAATAGCATTAACATTTCTATGGGACTCAAAATAGTAAAATATTTTGAGTCCCATGTTTCCATATTCTGTATAGTCCATAAATGGTGAGTATGTTGTTGCGTTTAAAGAAACCCCTACACGATTCTCGATAGCCTAAACGTAGCATAGTTCTCAAAGCTTGCTTCTGAATTACAAATAAATTACCAACATAAGAAGAATTACCCTAAAATATTATCCCATAGGACAGAATTGACTGGAAATTAGCATAATATACATCAGCTTTAAGCGTTCTGTGCTCTAACACCCACTACATACGCCATTTTTTTTCGGCACGGTTGTTCCCCTATCATTTCGCACAGATATTTGTTATTGTCGAATTTTTGCCCGAAACCAGTCCTAAACGTGTAGTAATTTCACTTCAATTCAATTCAATCAGATCATTATTTTTCGAGTTATTGGAAAAACACAATTTCAGATAGTTTTAACTCCCAAACCACTCAGCGGATTTTTCCAATTAACGAACTCAACTGAGATATTTAAGCTCCAAAGCTACTGTCTAAATTCCAACTAAATATCGACACAAAGACTTATGCAAAATTTCATGGGGATCGAACATTATCAGTTAGATCAGTCAGATATCGTATACAATCCGTGGGAGCCCTCCAAACCATATATATCACAGCCAAGTTCAAGATTTAAACTCGATCGGACTGATATCGTTGGAAATAATGGGAAAATTTCAGTTATTTTCCTGGAAGCCGATCAACTTCGGGCGAGTTCAGTATGTGGATAGGTGGCCACTCTGGAGATGAATTTGAACAATCGCGCCAAAGCAGATTGATCTCACGTCAGCAACTTTCTAATATATATTTCTCAGACCACAGAATTCGAGGGTTAAATTTTTTTTGCATAAACTCAAAAAGGATTGAAACATTGAATATATCGAGCTTGAATTTATTCTGATTTTTTTTCGATAAATGAAGAAGGGGGTTACTGTATAGTTTTCTATCCATCGACCTACCAGTACGGTCATAACTCCTAATAAATTCATGTATTTGCATTAAATCAAGCATTTTCTACCTTTCCATTCCACTCTGCAAATAACCCACAATAAATCACTCAACAATACCAGGAATAAAAGAAATCAGGAACGTTCTGGTTAGAGGAAAATGTGACATATTTCAATTTTTCTCAATCCAGTCGGAGAACACTCGGCTCCTTCGAAGTTTTAATTACCTTTTACCGGGGAGGATATCCAATTAAAACTAAAATCGTAAACACAACGGAACGCGAGGCCGATTCAGCTGATTTCGGACCGAATTTGAATAAAATCCTTTATCTTGGGTATTAATTCAAAGTCTAATTCTGTATTCCGGAATGATTAAATTCGGGATTGCTGCTAAGAAGTTTGATTGTTCAATAACACCGGAGGGTGGAAACTTTCTGCGTGGAAGAATATTTTTAGAAATAAAATAAAAGAGGATGAGAAAGTACTAACCAGATCATATGTATATCACAAAAAAAAATTCAACATGTTTGGTCAAGACCAATATAATTTTGCACTTCCATTATCTCCAATGAACAGTGAGCGTCAAAAGTATGAAACAATGGATTTATTTTCTCACCTTTCAGGAAAATCGAAAAATTGTTGATAGGTCAAGTTAATTTGATTCAAGGAACATTTTCCCGTAATTCATTTTTTTTAATTGTAAGTCCCTATTTTTGGCGATCTTGTTTCTCAGAACAGAGTGCTTATCAATTTGCCCAAATGTCTGTAATTTTCGGATTTTTGGCTGAAAATGGTCTCAAACGATTTGGTTCGACTCACTGATCAAGAATCCGTGGTCGAAATCGATTCTGTCCGGCCGTTCGGCCGGCCGTCCGTCCGCTAACACGATAACTCTCGAACGAAAGGAGTTAGAGGATTTGAATTTGCAGGTTAGGTTTGGAGCGTAAATATCTCAGACGAGTTCGTTAACGGGCAAAATCTACCTAGCGGTTTCGGTGTTATGGCCGTTTTTAGTAAAAATATTCTTTATCAATATTTCCGAAACCGATAACTCGATCTATCTGAAATGTAGCATCAAACTGTAGAATAATGACCTTCATACGCATGCGAAGTTTTGTATTGATCGGGTTGCCATAAAGTGTCAGAAAGAATTTTAAAAAAATTCAAATTTTCTTTCTACAATAACTCTCGAATATAATGAGTTAGGCTTGTTTCACATGCATACGGTTCCATTCGGTTCGGTTCGTTTTCGGTTTCAACCGAAAACGAATGAAGGCCTTTCACACATATAAGGTTCATATTAGGTTTTGTGTTATCTTCCGATACGGGCTCACAATTCCAATTTTTCCGCGTCGTCAGATTCATCAAAGCCATTCAAAATTGAACACATACATCTTTGAATGCATCCTACGTCTTTAATTGATCTTTATATATTTTTCGGAAGTTTTGTCCGCAGAACTGGTTTATATTTATAGCAGAAATCAGTCGATCCACATTTGGTGAACCATCATTTTCTCATGAACACTGAGATAGCAACAATATCCCGAAAATATGTTTATATTTCTATATTGGAACAATTCGGGAAATATTGAAAGATATCTGCTCGATTTGAGGTTAAAACCATAGAACGAGACAGAAAAAATATGTAAATATTTATTATTTTATGGTTAAAACCGAAACTAAACCGTATTTGTGTGAACGCCCCGGTTGATCTGTATTCCCTACACACGAATCCAAACCTGATAGAAACCTATTCGTGTCGAGGGAGTATTCGGTGCTGTACGGTTTCTATTCGGTACCGAATCTAAACTGGAGCACCGTTTCACACTTGTCGCCAGCGACCGAATTGAAACCGAAAACGAAACGAACCGAATGGAACCGTATGCATGTGGAACAAGCCTTAGGCAGTTGAAATTTGGGAGATAAGTATCTTGGTTGAGTTGTTTAGTGGGCAAAATCGGCCAAATCCCAAATTGTTTGAATAAATATAGAAATATATCAACTGTGGATCGACTGATTTCTGCAGTAAATATAAACCAGTGCTGTGGGACAAAACTCCCGAAAAATATAAAGATAAATTGAAGACGCAGGAAGCATGCAAAGATTTTTGTGTTCAAATTTTGAATGACTTTGATGAATCTGACGTCGCGAAAATTGGAAATATGGTTGAGCCTGTGTTTCGGAAGAAAACCGAGGACCTAATATGAATCATAAATGTGTGAAAGGGCTTCAATCGTTTTCGTTTAAAACTGAAAACAAGCAGAACCGAATGGAACCGTATGGATTTGAAACAAGCCTTATGCGGTCAAAATCATCTCCATTCAGTTAGTGCTCTAAATTAATCTTGAATTCTCAAAACCTATTGTAGCGATATATTGTCATTTGCTACTATAGTTCTTGAAGACAAATGATGACTACTTCCTGTGGAATTGCCGGCCGACCACCTTTGGGATGATCCATCACTTATCCGAACTCCCTGTATGATAGTCCCAACCAATATTTTTGAAGGCGGACAAATGTTCAATGTTTACCTATATGGTGAACTAATTTTAACAAAGAAGGCCAATATTTTACTACTCCCGCCCTGATTTCTTTGATTTCGGAAATGGTGAACGAAAGCTGTCGAAAGGGGTGATACTTTGAAATCTTTCAGTTGATTGGTTCAAGATTTATTGCACTTTGACCTCAAGCAATTGAAATCCTTTGATACGATGACCTCAGTTTAAGGATTCCGTTTGTCGCTTTCTTTCCGGGACACCTGTATATCTGGCAAATTTGTTGATGTATAAAATACGAAAACGTTTGCTTTGTATGAGGAAGACTCGTCTGGACATTATTTATAGGGATTTAGTATTCTAATAACGAAACCCTCCTCCGAGAAAATGTGAAAACGATGGACGCAGACCTGAGATTTCCGCAACATTGGAATTTACGACGAGTACACGTCCACGCGAAATGTAAATATAACGCCAATTCGGTGCACCTGCTGCCTAGTTGTCTGCGTCTTTGGCCCGAATTGGATCAACATAATATTCGTCTATAAAAGGACGACGGACGCCCATGAGTGTAAAATGACAGTGTTGAATTTATCCGAGAGAAAACTTTATGCCACTCAGTTTTGCCTTTGAATTCGTTGTGCTGAGGAATTGATCGATATTGATATGATTAAGTAATCATTAAGGGATACTGTGGGAAGTATATTCGTTAAGGTTTCTTTCTGGGTTTTCTCTCCCAAAAAATTTCGATAAAATAAAAAAATTTATAATTTTTTGTGATTTGCTTCTGCAAGTTGCTCAATTGGTATTGACCATATTTGGCTGAATTTATTAAAAATGGAGTTGGAACTTGGAAAGTTCTATGCAAAGTAAAACCATTTTACTATGATTTTCGGTAATTTTGCAGTTTACCGCCCCCTCGTAAATTTCGTCTTTTTCGTGTTTTTCGAAGAAAATATGCATTGTACAGTGATTTTTGATCATTTTCAATAGTGGCAAATCAGTTATTTTGGAGCAATCTATAACGGTATGGGGAGGGAATTGGGGTACTGGGTGGGGTAATAAATTCAATAGGATAGCTTAGAAATTTCAAATTTTTGGCTAATAAAATGAGAAAAATGGTAAAATTTATGACGAAAATTGAAATTTGGAGTAAATTTTTGAAATAAAAAATTCATCGTATCGAATATATTACCCCTCCCAGCACTCTCGTTCACTTCCCCTCCCGTTTAGATTCCAGCAAATGGACTATTTTGCCACTATTTAAAATCATCAAAATTCACTTCACGATACAATTTTTTTTCGAAATAATGAAAAGCGAAATGCGTCTCTAAAGCCGGGCCTGGAAACAGTTAAAACTAACATGGCTGCCAGTTTGGGCTTACGTTTCTGAGTGTCTATCATAATACAGATGAATGGACAAAACCGGTTGCCACAAAAACACATTTGGATAGATTTAGCATGCATATATATATATATATTGAACCTAATATGATTCTAGTATCTTTAACTAACCTAAAATAATCCATGAATCCACCTTAAATTTCTTTCTTGCGTCTTCTCTCTTATTATCTCCCTTTAATCTAATGAAATCCTTGTATCCTCCTTCGATTTCTGTCTTAAAATCTTCTCCCTTTCAAAAAACTGAGATATCTCTATATAACTTGTTTCTTCTTGTATTGTTTTGTCTGGAATAATATCCTCTTTAACTTGATACCAATTTCAACTCTATAGGTATTTCTTTAGGAGCCTTTAATATTCTCTCTTGGACACTTTGACTTCTTTCAAACTGGATAATTTCATTTATTTTTCCGTTACCTCGGTTTCTCTCCCATAAACTACTTCATAATTTTATATTTTCAATAAATCTATCAACATGACAATTATAATTTTGATATTTCTAAGCTGTTCCTAGATATTTTACAATTCTAATTTTCAATTTTCATTTTGAATTTTCTCGAAAAATACTCATTTGCCAGTGCTAAAATTGAAACTGTGGTATATCAACATCATGCAGATACTATATACAGAATATTTTGAAAATCGGTGAGGGGGCGTTAAACTGCAAATTAACCATTAATTTTGTATTTTATAGATATTTTTCAGAGTTTGGGAGAGAAAACCCAGAAAGAAACCATTTCATATTGATATGATTACACTGAAATTCCTAGGCATTACGAGGAGACTCATCGTGAACTCTTAACAGCTTCTGCGAATCAGTTGTGTTCTGTGTAGGCTTTGTTACTGTATCCTGATATTGAACTCGGGACCTCACGGTTTCTATCCCAACGGACTACATAATAACGTGTAAACCCCACTTGATATATCCCCGGCCAGCAAAGGATTCACACGCTGATACTTGTCTCTCCCTAAGTTAGGCAGTGAACGTCAATTTAAACTTAGGTGTTTAATGAACTCCTCTGATTACAATTGCAATAATAATAATTAGTTCAAGCACTGACGTGAGGTCAGGAATTTTTGCGCGTATGTAGAACATATATCTCAATCGAATTTTCCTTGGTAAATTCGTAAACGAACTTGCACCTACAGGTAGAGGAAGGCCTGGTCGATCAGATAAACACCATTTATGCTTAATGAAAGTCTCACGGTTTTCGAGTATTTGACATTTTGAAAATTTTGGGAAAAACACACCCTTCATCACAATTTTCGATTATTTTGCATTCAACTACACATCAAGGTCCTGATTTAATCCTCCTCAAAACCTCCTCCTCTTTGCGGCAGAAAACATAAGATATTAATTTCATCAACCAAAAACCAACAATTTCGTTGATTTCGCAGGTGATGTTGACCTGTGCGCGGTTGAACATAATAACATGTTTCATAGTAATTTTAAAGTAACTAAATTATCACGAAATGCTTGAAAATTATGCAAATTCATTTTATAAGAGGACGGATATCATTTTAGTGCCACATTTCATGAAGAAATTTCATTTGCATTGAGAATTTAGTTGTGTGTATCGAAAAATATGCCTGTAAGTGCAGAAGCATTCAGGGTGAGCCTTTAAGTTGTACATTAAATTCAACCATAAATTCCACTCATCAGACAAAACAATTTTTTTGTTCACCATTTTCCAGATTCGGCACAACAAAAAAGATACAGGCTGTTGAAATTTGAAAAACAATCAGTTTTTCTTTTTGCGCGCGTGTTCCGCAAGGAACAGCGTGCTATCATTTCGTCACAATGTCTGTATTTTTCGAATTTTTTTTCGAAAATGGTCTCAAACGATTGGGTTCGACTCCCTGATGAAGAATTCGAGGTCAAATTCAATTCTGTCCGTCCGGTCCGGCCGGCCGGTCCGGCCGTTAGCACGATAACTCTCGAACGGAACGACTTAGAGCGTTGAAATTTGCAGGGTAGTTTCGTAGCGTAAATATCTCGGACAAGTTCGTTAACGGGCGAAATCGACCGAGCGGTTTCGGAGTTAAGGCCGTTTTTAATAAAAACGTTTTTTATGAATATTTCCGGAACCGATCACTCGATCTTTTTGAAATTTGGCATCAGATTGTAGAATCATGACTTTTATATGCCTGCGAAGTTTTGTGTTAAACGGACGGCCCTAAAGTGGCAAAAAAAATTTTTGAAAATTTGAAAATTTTGTTTTCACGATAACTCGAAAAATACTGATCTGATTAAATTGAAACTCAGTAGTTAGATGCAAAAGACCAAAGCAAACACTTTTTTCGTGAAGATCACGTGACATGAAAAAAATAAAAAAATTACTACTATTTTGCGGAATACTTTGCTTTTAATGCCGAAACATATGTTTTTGAGGTTCATGCTGCCCTTTCTGGGCATTTTCCGTATTGCGCATGCGCAGATGAGAAGTCCTTTAACTGCTGTAGTTTTCGTCAGAGAGGATTGGGGTTTTGGGGTGGCGGATGCTATTCCTCCATAGAATTCAGATCCCTGATGAGGGTCTGCGCATGCGTAGATTAAAGATGCGATATCTTCCGAACCACTAGTGTTCGAGAATCGGAGTTTTTTGTAAGGTGTGTTATTTTGAGAGGACTTTTAGCCGCCAGTAGATTGCGCATGCGCAGAAGAGAAGTGACTGTTTTTGGGTTGGATGGGTTATGTTGGGAGTGCTGAGTAGATATTATGAGGTTTTAAAAGAATATTCATAGCAATTCAGTGCAAGGACAAGTCAGTTTGGGGGATGTAGCGTTGTTTCCGAGTTAAAGTGTCCGTACCGTGGCCCTGGGGCTAATTTTGAAATTGATGTTACCCCTTACAGGCATTTTTCGTTATGCGCATGAGCAGACCATCAGTAATTTAACTGGTGGTGTTTTCGTCAGAGGGGATTAGGGCTTTGTGTTGGCGGATGCTATTCCTCTATAGAATCCCCTGTTCCCAGTAAACATTGATGCATCTCAGTAATATAGCTGAAACTTTTCACGTGTAACATGAAACATTTCATTCATAGGGGTAGAGATGTTTCAGAAACATCTACGAGATCGTTAATGTCCAAGGACATTTATGCTTCAGTGGAAACATATCTCAGAAAACGTCTCAGTAACATATCATTGAAACATATAATATATGTTTCAATGATATGTTACTGAGACGTTTTCTGAGAAATTTTTCCACTGAAGCATAAATGTCCTTGGACATTAACGATCTCGTAGATGTTTCTGAAACATATCTACCCCTATGAATGAAATGTAACGTAGATATTATCTACGTTACTTTTAACGTTAATTTGGTCTCATTGCAATATACCAAGGATATGTTACAGACCAATTTTTCACTGGAACAAAAACATTCTTGATTCTACTTCAATCTTCAGGTGTTTCATTAGGTTTGTACCAAATCAAGAAATTATCGGAGAATGCATCGTCAGGATTCGGAGCAGTATAAAAAATGTGACTTTTCTACCTACTGCTCCGAATCATGACGCTGCATTGTACGATAATCTCTTGATTTGGAACAAACCTATCGTAAAGAGTAAATAATAAACAACATTACACTTAAATCCTTGGTGTCAAAAAGAATACTATCGAAGGTTCTAGTCAATATATTAAACAAATGTTATCAAATCGAGATTTTATTCTTCATTTATGCAAAGGTGTACAACAAAACCTGGAATCGAAATATTAAATAAAAATATATTATATAGCACAAAAAATTTAATAAAATGAAAACAACTTATTCTTTCCTCGTTGCTCCATGATATAATATAAATATATTATTAGAAAAGTTACAAAAAAAAAATCAAGTAAGTATGATATTATAAAGAATTCACCTCCTTATCACCGCTGGATGAAACCATATTATTAATCACTTATTAGTTTCAAAGAGTATGAACTAATTTATCCTATCGCACAATGATGAATGAAACTTAAAAACTGCCAAAACTTCTACTTTCCACCAAATTAAATGATCATCAACAGACATAACCTCCACTCCTAACCACGCGTAACCTGTGATCCATGGGTCTGTCGCACAGACCCATATACCACCAATATGGCTGCCCGCATCCGTCTACCGCCAACCAATCAGAATCAGCAATCAGCATTCATTATTTGACATTAGGCTTATTAAATCTTTCAGACAAGATTTATTCTTGAATATATATTCTTGAAGAGATAATGATATATATTTATACGTATAATTGTCGTTTGACGGAAAACTGAAAAAAAAAAATGTTGGAAAGGCTAATGTACCTATACTTTAATAAATAATTTAATATACATATTTCACCGATATTGCTTTTTTTTAGAGGCCGTGTTACATTCAAACATTTCCGTTAGATTACTGGAATGTTTTCTAATGCCCACATAATATACCTATATTATATGTCTCATATTTCATGTCACTGTGATATATCACTGATGATGCGAAGCGATGTTCCATATAAACATTTGCGAGATGTTCATGAAACATAACTTTGCAATGTTTCAAAATGCTTCACCCATATCTCATATGAAATGTTTCTGTAATATATCATGTTTACTGGGTTGAGGGTCTGCGCATGCGTGGATTAAAGATGTGATATCTCCTGAACCACTAGTGTTGGAGAATCGGAGTTTTTTGTGAGGTGTGATATTTTGGGAGGACTTCAGCCACGAGTATACTGCGCTTGCGCAGACGAGAAGTAAATGGTTTTGGGTTGTTTGGGTTATGTTGGGAGTAATGAGCCGATATTGTGAGGTTTTAAAAGAATATTCATGTCAATTCAGTGCACGGACACGAGTCAGTTTGGGGGAAATAGCGTTGTTCCGAGTTTAAATGTCTGTATGGTGGCCCTGAAGCGAATTTATAAATAACTATATTCGGTAGATCTATATTAAAATACGTTCGGATTTGGAGAAGATGCAATTGCGTCCCAAACGGAGGACCCACAACCGCATTTTTTTCCGATCTACGGTAAAGTTAACAGCCAAACTGTATTGATAGCTATATTTGTTAAAGGTCCTTGAAAAAAAAAAAGCACTGACGTGAAGTCAGTACTCTTTGGCGCGCGTGTTCACGGTGGCTAATTTGAATTGAATGATGAGTACTTCAAGCTCAGTGGATAGAGCGAGCCGAAGATCTACCCAAAGGATAGTGGACACCATTCACTGTCGGTTCAAAAATTAACAGTGCTGTATCTAAGCTGCCATCAGGATAGAGTAACAAAGTTGGAAAAGAACACAAGTGGCTCTTCTTAGTCGCACAAGCTCCTAGAAGATATGGGAGGGTCAGTATAATCCTAATCATGTTTATAGCACGCGCGCAAAAGCAGATTGACTTAACAATGAAAGAAAAAGTGTAAAAAGTCAATCTGCTTTGGTGCGCGTGCTATAAACATGATTAGGATTATACTGACCCTCCCAAATCTTCTAGGAGCTTGTGCGACTAAGAAGAGTCACTTGTGTTCTTTTCCAACTTTGTTACTCTATCCTGATGGCAGCTTAGATACAGCACTGTTAATTTTTGAACCGGCAGTGAATGGTGTCCACTATCCTTTGGGTAGATCTTCGGCTCGCTCTATCCACTGAGCTTGAAGTACTCATCATTCAATTCAAATTAGCCACCGTGAACACGCGCGCCAAAGAGTACTGACTTCACGTCAGTGCTTTTTTTTTTAATTTTAAACACTGACAATTTCAACTTTTAAATTACTCGATTACCAAGAATTCAAACATAATCACGCTTGCATCACATAATTTTTCAATGATGTACGTGTTTTTGCCATGATCATATCTGCTGTGGAAAATAATCTTTCAACAGGTACAGATGTAGCCATTAATAAATCATCGGTCATCTTGGAAAGTGTAGGAAGAACTTTTTCATCACTATCCACCACTGTAAAATATGTTTACTCCTATTTGCTCTTTCTAACATCAAATATTCTTCAAATTCAGCTTTCCAATATTTCGAAAGTTTTGTTGATGTAATAACAATAATAAATAGGCTATCTATGTCGATACATTCTTTAATAGAATTGAACAATTTGGTATAGTTTTCAAAGAATACCTGATGATTGAGGGTGTTCTTGGCGTATTCCTCATAACACTTTTCGAAACATTGAAGAGCTTCATTTCTTTACCAGTTTTATTATAGGTAGTTCCACAGATGTGTACAATGATTGTTCACATCTTCACTACAAGGAGCAAAAGAGAATACATTTCTCCAGATGCTCAGATAGAGACGAAATTTTCAAAGCATTGGGATTTAGGAGCAATAGAGGTTGTCCGTTAAGTATTGAATTCATAATGGCATCCGTTCTTATGGTTGTGAATTCTATTTTTTCTCGAAAAATAATCTCAGTTATGGCAATTTCATAACTAATTAATAATCTTCTAAAAAATCGTGTATTTCTAGAACGATCGATGCATAATATAGACAAAATATATTGGTAATTATAGTGGAAACTCTTCATATTCAATTGTTTTCTGTGGGTGTTGAAAAAGGTCGAGTCGTATTTAAAACTTCATACAGAAGATTTAACGAGATCAAAAACGAAACTCTCGTGTTGCGCTGTATGTGGACTCGGTATCGCCTATAATATTTTTGAAAACGTCCCGTCTCGTCTCGCTTTTACGAGACGAGACGAGAAAAATCTCGCTCTCGCGTGAAGCCCTACTTGTTTCCAAATTGATTGGCTATAATTACCATCTTAAAACGGGATAAGTTAATATCAACTTATTCAAACCGTTCACAGAGTAGTTACCTTTTGGGAAATTGACGAATAGGCTTACCAAGATCTGTATTCGTCTATACGCCCCCAATAGTGAATATGAAACTTTTAAATTATCTGTTATCCATGTCATCTAACCATTTATTGTCATACTGCTTCGATTCTTCACAATCATTCTGAGGATTTCTCTAATATATGAAACATAATTTCATCCACTCAATTTTCAACAGATATAACCTACGTTACTTCTAATTATTTTATTACTACATAGTTGAATCTTATAAGTTTGTAGTATATTAGTATGCATAAGGAAAATATCAATTATAAGAATCATTCCACCTATTCATCCCAATTATTATTGAAGCGAAATTCTCAATCTGGAATCTACGGAATTATGTAAATAAAAAAAATAAACATGAGGAACCACCGGCTTGATATTCTAATGTTAGACGAACGATATATTCTGTGGCTAACCTAATATTCTAATAATTATTCAAGTTCGAGTCAGTGTTTTAATATTCAGGAAGAGCTTCCTTCAAAAATGCAGCTTAAACATTATTTAAAACCATTTTATAAGACTTCAGAGAGTAAATAAGATTTCTCAGACAATTTCGTTGAATTTCGACCATCAGATGATCAGGCTGTCATATAATTATGCGTTATTGAATCCAGTGAGTATTTCTGTGTTCAACACTTCAAGACAGTTCAGGGGTGGCTTTGCACATTGTAAAATCTTAAAACGGTTATAACTTTTTACCTGAGCCGAATCTGGAAAAATGGTAAATGAAAAAGTTGTTCCATTCGATGAGAGGAATGGTTAAAATTAATGAACAATATAAAGACCCACCCTGTATATAGATTGGCTTCATGTAAATAATAATGACACACGACATCTATATTTTCTCTTTGTTCGTATTTTTTCAAGGTTTCCGCAACTTAAGGTCAATTGATTCAATAGATATCATTTTATGTAATTTTTTTTTCAGAACTTTCCTATGAAAAACCTCAAGTGTTGCAAAACAGTTTTTTAGCTGGTGCTAGCTAGACTACCCAGATAGCACAGGTTCGTCCTATGGATGTCCGATGGATATCCGTAGCGGATATTCCGGACATCCATAGGATATCCTGGAAGGTTATTGGATATCCTATGGAAGTCCTAAAGATATCTGTTGGCCACCAAATCGGACATCCATAGGATATCCGTTACCGACGTCCATAAGATATCTGTTACAGACATCCATAAGACATCTGTTATGGATATCCATGAGATGTCCGTTACCGATATATATGCTCATGAGATATCCTTTGTAAATTAAACTAGATTACATATTCTCCAACTGATAAGATTCAAACCTTTTTATCAAAAGAAACGCCAAAAATGACTTTACTTTTGATAACAATATTTGAATCTTATCAGTTGAAGAATATCGAATTTAGTTCAATAATTAAAGTGACAAGATTTTTTTACTTTAATCGTTACTATAATAGATTGAAAGTGCAATGAAAACCACTTGAAATGAAAAAATATATCTTTCTTTTGATTACGAGATCTATCTTTAAAATGGAACGTATATGTCTTAGAAACAATTTGTTAAATAATCAAAACAAATTTAGTTTAATTCACAGAAGAATTCCTTGAATATAATTACTTGGAAAGAAAACTGAGTGTACTTGAAAATAATTTATAACTGAAAAATAACATTCTAACCAATGAACACAACACAAAAAAGTATACTTTGAAAATATTAAAGAATCCACTTCAGAGTTCTGCGTTCTTTTCGCTGTACAAGCTCCTCTCCTTAGCCCTTCTGCGCCAATCCTATGTTGATACTTCAGTAGCCTTTTTTTCCGAAGGTGGGTGGTTTTTATCTGCTGTCACTAAAGAATACAAAAAATCAGGAAACTTTGAAACCTTTTTGAGTAAAATTTGTGAAAAATGATTACTAAAAATGTCAGAAGAATGGAGCTTTTACCATTCTTTTGTATAATGCACTGGTATAAATTATATACTGCACACCTCTTTTATAGTAACATTAATGTATCATGCAGATTCTAATAACAATGAGATTTTTCTATCTAATTGTTCCCGAAACATATTTGAAAGATTCCTTCATGTAGTCAGGTACCTACAAGTGAATAATCTAATGTAGGAATTTTGAATACACAAGCAGAGCGGTTAAGACCAATCTCTTGCTAAACATAACCGATCGGTTATAATAGCAAAGGATTGGTCTTAACCGTTCTGTTCCAGCTACTCGTTTAAATTCGTTAAATTATTTAATGGTTACAAATGACTTTCACTGATAAGAATTTACAAAACTACAACACATATTATTTCACTATACAAAGTCAAGATTTTAAACACAAATATAAGTGGTGTAGTTTTTTGCGCTAGGTACTTGAATTGTATGTTGAAAAACTCACCCATCAATAGTTCAGCCAGTTTTGTCGAAACCAAACATTTTTTTCTTCTTGGCTCCCAACCAGCTATAATAACTCATAAGTCATATAAGAAATTCCTTCCCATCTTGTAAAATTCCTTAACCTAAAATATTCATGATTCAGTTCGGCAAATAAGTAACTACATTTTATACTTACAATAGAAAATTTGTTTGTCATTCATTAGTGTTTTGAACTCCTTCATTTGTTAATCAGGAAATTATCAACTAATAGGAAGATTGAATCAATTTCTCATTCGTCCTTATTTGAGACAGGCCTCACATTAATTTCTTTCATTTCCTCCAAAACATTGGTGAGTATATTCCACAGAACCATAATCTGAAATAAACAAATATAATAGCGAGCTTCAACAAGTTGCTATTTATGAAATTTATCTCAACTTTTCAGTACTTACACAAGAAAAACACTGAATAGCACCGATTGTCGAATATCGGAGGCGTACGGTGAACGTTTCATGTCGAACATAACCCTAATAATGATATGATATATCATATATTTGATTCCGATTTCCGAATCCACAACAGGAACGTAAAAAATCAATTAATTTTAACTATTGAAATATCTATTGGGCACATTGTTCATTTTGTATTGATTTTCAACCTTATTTGAGAGATCTACCTTTAACAGATAAATTGACAATGACAACTGACAACCAATTATTTTATGGACCTCCATAGGAGATCCGTCATTGTGAGAAAAGGATATCCATTTACTGTCGCCAATGGATATTCTATGGACATCCATAGGATATCCAGTATTGAATATCCATTTAATATCTGCTGAAGGATATCTTATGGATATCCATTCTATGTACGAAGATATCCCGACCTGAAATGGACATGAAACGGATATCCATAGGATATCGTGTGCTATCTGGGTATTTATGAAATAGTCTTATAATGTTTACGAAGAGCTTTTTAAAATATTGAGAGTGACAAAGTTATTTTATAAAATGTGCCAATTTCAGGTTTATATCTGTTGTATAAAAGTATTGAAAACACTTCTGAGCCTACTGTTTTGTGAGATCTCGATTGAAAACGTTTCCACAGCTGTAATAAAATATAAAATTGCTAGTTGGGTGTGATCGCTAAATCATTGTGTTATATACAGGAGTCGAAATCAGAGCTAAAATTATTCTCTCTAAAGAACCGATTTCTTCGACAGACCACGAATCATGCAACCTCCAGTCATGAAACCATAATTCCGTCTTATTTCTCGCCCACTCAGACAAAATGAATGGAAACAAATTGAGAGCAAATTGCTCGAAAGTCGCACAATATTTCACGAACATCTCTCGCTTCTCTTCCGCGAAATATCCTCCGATATCCTTCAAAAGAAGCGTGTCGTCGATCGAAAATTTAATTTCCCTCTCAAAGGCAGCCAGGTCCCCCCAATTTATCAAAACATCCATTAAGACGGGGAAATATCCCGACCTGCCGATTAAAAACTTGTGAAGGAGATGGAAACCCACAGATACCCCCAGGAAATAATTGCTCGCTATAAGTAAACAGACTGCGAACGCCCGGTCGTTCGATCGATTTTAGAAATTGTGGTCGGGGTACCTTTGGAGCCCGGAGCATCGAGAGCCACGGAAAATATGGGAAATACGGACGGGTTGTCGTGGCCCTTATTTGCTCTCGTTCTCGATATTTGTTGCTACCTTGAGTCTATACGGTCAGGAGTGGATCTGGAAAAAGTTATAAGACCAGTCTTCGACGTGGGCATCGTGCGAAAGGGACAACGAGAGAGATCGGTCGCTATAGGTATTGTGAGTATTGCCACTTATTCCGCGTATCGATCTAATTTCTAACTACCAGTAATCAAAACAGCATTGGTGGTACAGAAACCTACACTAGCCACCAAATTTACCCAACTATTCTTTTTATACAGTGCTTGCCAGTAAATCCGCACCAAGAGGGAATTTTATTTTCTATGATATTTTTGAATTATATTTTTGTCGCTCTTGTCCCTCGGAATAGAGAGAATTTGCCCAATTGTCTGTAATCCTAGAATTTTTGGATGAAAATGGTCTAAAACGATTTGCTTCGACTCACTGATCAAGAATCCGTGGTCAAAATCGATGCTGTCCGGCCGTAAACACGATAACTCTCGAACGGAATGAGCTGGACAGTTGGCATTTATATATATATATATATATATATATATATATATATATAGGTCTAAGGAGATAAATATCTCGGTTAAGTTCATTATTGTGCAAAATCGGCCAAATGGTTTTGGATTAACGAAGAAACAATTTTTTTTTATATTAAAACTTTCGAATTAAATTTTTTTTCAAGATGCAGTAGTTTAATCATAAGAATCCATAGATATCATCTGCAACTCCAATGAATTAATACTTTCGGAGAATTGATTTTTCAAAATTTCAATATTGAATCGAAACTCTATGATTTCACAGAATGCTGTATCGAAAATAACGTTCGTATCTATGTTCATCTGTGTTCATACATTTCATCATTGTCATCTCACCTACAGAGCTATAAGTTCTGTCGATAAGAGACACAAGTCGAATTTGGGCGAGTAACCGGAACAGAGCGGTTATGACCCATCTCTTGTTATACATAACCGATCGGTTATGATAGCAAGGGATTGGTCTTAACCACTATGTTTCGGTTACTCGCTTAAATTTGGCTAAGGTATGATTGAATGCAGAATGACCAACGGAATAACCTCAGCTATCATAGATTGCTCTTGTATAATCCATATGATGATGATAATTCATATTTTGATGATGATGGAAATATATACCTACTTTGGTAGGTAAATTGGGTTCAGAATATCTCCAGTATAAACGAAACTGGAATATTAGGCTACGTCTCAATTCATGTACCTAATATAATTTTCATAGTAGATTCGAGGAATGAATATCTCGGTATATTTCGTTAGTGGGTAAAATTGTTCTGTTGGTTTTGGATTAATGATTTTTTGCACTCTTTTTGAATTTAAATTCTTTAATGATGTTTGAATTTAATTTATTCTATGATGGAGTTCCATCATAAGAATCAATTGATATCATTCCCAACTCTGAGGAACCAATACTTCCGGAGATATAATTTGTTAAAGTTTGAACAAGAGCGCCAAAGCTCCTGTTCACAGGACTTTCCCACTTTCTTTACAGAAAAATCGTGCTTAAAAAATTATATAAAACTCGGTCAACTGTGACTTTCAGTTTGAGCGGAAAACGCAATTTTCAAACAAGAATGTCGATTATCTCGGAAAATTCGAACTTTTTGTATAAAACGCTCTAAGCAAACTTGTTTGAAATTACAATTTAAGTGAATGTGCAAAAGCTCAGGATAGAAACATCATGAAAAATATTAGTTATTTTGCACTTTTAAAACTGAATAATTGCCTAACGTTCTTTTTTTTTGGTGACTTGACAATATATTAATATGTAAGCTGATCCCGTACATTCCTCAAAGGAAACATATTGCAATATTGCATAGTTGCGAGCGGTAGCGTTGACCGCCAGAATGCTTATTCAGCATAGTTAGTAGTTCACGTAAGGTAGATACCTCGTAGGATAAGGCAAGTCTGTAGATAACCATCGTATCGATTAGATCGTTGTATTTTTTCATTAGAATAAACTGCTTTCAATAGTTCTCCATATTTTTTAAAAAAGTGTTTTCAAGTTGTTAATATATTTCTGGCGACGAGGATGGGATGCTGTTAGTTTTTTTTGAGAAAAAAATACGTGAAAATCATTTCTTAGAACAGTATCCAGAAAAAAAGTTGTGAGAAAATTGTGACGTCAATCCCATACCGGTGAAACTGATCAAGAACCTACAACCAACCCACGAGTGAGCAAGAGATCAAGAAGAAAGGCTGAATCCCTGACGAACAGAAAGGTGAACCCTCTCCGACCTGCTTGCGAACTTTTCAACATTCGAAGACACCCTTAGACTGATCGAGTAGCGCCTATCAGCGAGGATTGGAAGAACTGAAAGTAAGTTGATCTATGACTTCCTAGTTTTCCTATTCCCTAGACCAAAGGAATATTAGATTAATTTTTTTTATTATTTTGTAAGAAACAAACTGAGTATATCTCATATTCCAAAATTGAGAATTTATTAGAGCAATTTAAAAATTTAAAAATGACTCAACCAACAATTAGTCACGCAAATACTGATATTAATGATTTAAAATTATTCGGAGATCTCTTACCAAAATTTAGTGGAAATTCTCACGAATTACAATCATTTATTGTAGAGATAGAAAATTATATAGAACAGTTTGGTTCAACAGGAAACTCTAGAATAAATCAATATTGTTTTGCCGTAATAAAATCTAGAATCATTGATGAAGCTCGAATAATTATAAATTCAGGACCTATTCCAAACTCCTGGGTAGAATTGAAACAAGCATTAATCAATAAATTTGGATTTAGAATCAATTTTGATGTATTGCAAGATCAATATCAAAATTTGCGTAGAACACATAAAGAATCCCTTTTAGATTTCCTTGAAAGAATTAAACATACGAAATTACAATTTGACTACCAATTACAAATGCAAGGCTTTAATATGAATGAACTCGTAATTTATAGAAATATATCGGAAAAAATTGGACACAGAGTTATTTACAACAACGTAGATGAAAATGTCAGGAATCTTTTAGATAGTAATGTTAAGAATTTCGATGATACCTGCAAAATGTTGGAAAATCGAGAAATTAAGCGACAACAGTTAAATTTCATTCCAAATTTTAAGTCATTTTCACATAGTCCTCCAATGAAGAATGAAAGAATTAATTTCCCAAATCATAATATACTTCAACAAACAAATTATAATCAAAATAGAAATTTTTCAATGCAACCCAATCGAAATTTAGCTCAATCAAAATTTTTCACAAATAACGAAGGGTAGAGTAACTTTCCAAGTCAACCCTTACAAATGCAATCACGTAGAGATATAACCCAACCAAAATTTTTCACGAATGATCAAGTGTTTGGCAAACCACCCGATGTATTCAAACCTAATCCCAATTATAGACCTAATAACAGACCGGAACCAATGTCCGTAAGAACAAGAATTTTGCCAACTAAACGACCAAATGAGTCAACAAGCATAAGACAGAAAAAACCGAATTATGAACCTAGAGAAAATCATTTTTGACCCAATGCACCACCAAATTTCATTTCAGAAGAATTGTATAACACGGAACAACAAAATGAATCATTTGAAAACGAACAATATGACGTAGATTTCGATCAAAACCACGATACGGATTATCAAAATTCGGAACAAGTTCAATCATTTAATGTAGATGTAGATCAAAATTTTCAAGAAACTGCCTACCAGTCACACATGACCTTTATTTCAACCATGAAAGAATCGCTAGTCTCCCATATATAAGGTTAGAAAACCCCCCTTGTAAATTGTTAGTAGATTCAGGTAGCTCCATTTCCATTATTGATCCAATGATTGCGTATAATTATTTTCCTAACTCAATCTATGAAGAAATGACGAATTTCACAACAGCTACAGGAAAAGACTTCTGTAAAAATAAACTTCTATTTCCTCTTGATATGTTTGGTTGTGACACAACGTACCCATTCGTAGTTTATAAATTTCATCCCCAATATGACGGCGTTATAGGATATAATTTGATGAAAGATTTGCAACTCAATTTAGACCTTAAAAATAAAATACTGACTAATGGAACGTTTCCCATGAACTCCATTTACAACAAGTAAAACCTCGAGAGAAATTATCAGTAGATTTAGATCACTTAGATGAAAATATGAAAAACCAAGTCACCAAGATTTTACAGAGTAATGAATCGGATTTGAATTATAGTCTCCCTGTTAAGAAAACTGAAAACGAGAAAGTATCAAACTATATTGAACAATATAATCAAAATTTGAAAAACATTTCTGAAGTTCTAACGAATAACAATAAGAAAAACGAAATCAGAAGGCAGAAGGAAAATCAGCACCGAACAGAAAATGTTGTTCTGGACGAAAAAAGAAAAATTACCAGCAGATGCAAAATTGAAACCTCGATTTAAAGAATCAAAAATAAAAATTTTGGATAATATTCTGATAAAAGAGCCTGATAAAGGCCATATCTATCATAAAAATAGAATCAAACAACGAAAGAAATAAACATCATTTGTTTCAGGATGATTACTACCCTCATAGTAACTCTCCTACCATTTCTGAAAATCTCCATTTGCCTTAAAACGGAGGAAATCCACAATAATATTATCTCTTTCAATGGCCCCAAAACATATATCGTAGAAAAGGATCATATTTTAATGTATCACTATAATCTCTCCCAATTAAAATTAATTTTGAGCAAACATGAAGAAATCATCAACGAGATAACTAATAAGAATGAAACCAAAGAAATTATGGTTCAGTACTTACTAGATTCTTCATTAAACCAACTCATTCCAAACAAGCAAACTCTAGAGGAATTAATTCCAGCAAGGCATAAAAGAGGATTAATAAATATAGGAGGAAGAATATCAAAATTTCTCTTTGGCACATTAGATGACGAAGATGAATCTTTATATCAAGAGTATTTTCAAAAATTACAAAACAATGTAGGTACCATAGAAACAAGTCAAAATCAAGTTATAAGTGTAATTAATTCTATATCCAATAGATTCCAAAATCAAACGAATATCATGGTACAACAAATGAATAAGTTCATGAAACTTCAACAGATTCTAGACAAAATTATTCTTTTACAATTCGAACAAATTAAAATATCTAGGATATTCGCAGAAATCAATACAGCCGTTAGTTTTGCTAGACTACATTTGTTGCATGAATCAATATTACCTTTAAATTATTTCAGAAACTATGTCCAAAATAATGATTTACTTAGGCATTTGATATACTTGAAAGATTTCTACTCAGTATGTTTCACATCAGTTAAAATTCAAAACGAACAAATATTATTTGTGATTAGAGTACCTTTGGTAAATCCCATTCCTTTCGAAACCTATGAACTTAAATTTATTCCCTTCCTAAATACCTACCCTATAGATCAACCGAAGTATCTATTGATCCAACAAGAAGAAATCAAGTGGTCCGTATATGAAGATTGTCAACATGTAGAAGAATGGATGTTGTGCCCACCGAATAAACTAGTGAAACCACCCTTAAGTTATAGTGAGTTTGTGAAAGAAAAAAGAGAAAACTGTTCCAGACAAAGTGCTCAGGAAATGAACGACTTGATATTATTACCTGATGGAAATTATCTATCTGTATTTAATGATTTGTTGAAAGAAAATTGTTCAGGACATTTATCATATGAACATGAACCAAGAAAAATTCTTTTAGTAGAGAGTAAATGTCACATATCCAATGGTCACAAGACATTTCATCCATCAACAACTAATCATATGTACCATCAATTGCAATTGAATAATATGAATTTCTCACATATTCAGGATTTAATCATAGAACCTTTGAATGTATCATATTTTGCAGAATCCAACTTGTATAAGTGGAATTTACACCCTAATTATATTTCCTCTCTTTATTTCATTTTCCTAATAATCTGTTTAATTGGAATTTTCATTATATTATATAGGTAAGGTATTCATAATTAAATTTTCAAAACTGATTGAAAAACAGAGTTCAACCATTGAGATTGAACTCAGTTCTTTAAAAGGGGGAGGTAATATGTAAGCTGATCCCGTACATTCCTCAAAGGAAACATATTGCAATATTGCATAGTTGCGAGCGGTAGCGTTGACCGCCAGAATGCTTATTCAGCATAGTAGTTCACGTAAGGTAGATACCTCGTAGGATAAGGCAAGTCTGTAGATAACCATCGTATCGATTAGATCGTTGTATTTTTTCATTAGAATAAACTGCTTTCAATAGTTCTCCATATTTTTAAAAAAAGTGTTTTCAAGTTGTTATTATATTTCTATATATATAACTATATAATATTGTTCGACGTTTTGAATTTGCAAAATCTGTGATCATAGAATCTTATTAACTGGTGGATATTCATGTCAAAATACGATTTCAATCAAAATTTTAGCTATAAATTGGCATTTTCCATCAAGATCTGCACTCTGCACCAAGTTCAAACCAAAATTTCTAGTTACAATCATATTCTTGCTGACACTTATGTTAAGAATTCACCAAAACAAAATCTGTTAGGTAATTATTGAATTTAAAAAGAATTATGAGCAAAAAAAGGAAAAATATTTCTCAAGATCTTCTGGCCTGAATTTTTGCACATTGACCTAAATTGTAATTTCAAACAAGTTTACATAGTTGGAATTCTCTGAGTCAATCGACAACTTTGTTTTGAAATGGCGAAAAGTCACATTTGGCCGAGTTTTATCACTTTTTTGTAAATTTGAAGCACCCACGTTTTGCAAGAAATAGAATTTGGAATTTCGGAGTTGCTGGGAAGCCCTGTAGATTCACGTAACTTCATAAATCTGTCAGCAAGGTTAAGAGATAAGACATTTTAAAAATACTAGTATTTTAGATGCAGAAGACAAGTTGGAAAAGCATTGTGGCCAGGAATTTTGGCGTGCTGTTCAAATTTATTGCCAGAGCAGTCACTCTTCCATGTACTGAACTTGCCCAAGGCTGCTTAGCTCCAGGAAGAAAATAATATTACCAATATTTCCAAGAATATTAATCCGACTGTAAAAATAAGTGTCCGAAAAAATTGGTCCAAAATAAACAGTGCTGTGCTTATGGTGGCGTAAAGACCCATTTGAATATATACATTTACTATTCGAAAATAAACAGTTTGTGGTAGCGTAAGGATACAAATCAGTTCAATCATACAATTGTGCCATGAGATGAAAAACATGTGAAATTAAAATCCTTGAAATAACTTATAATATACGGTATTATCCACGCTTTATCTAGAACTTTAATGTAAAATAGGGTTTTGAAGGTTCTCGCAGAGTTTCGACGATATTCGACGGATAGTTTCTGTTGTACAGAAACTATTTGTCAGATTCTGCTGAAATTACGAACAAAACTCCAGGCCAAATTTTATTTTCCATAATTTTCAAAAATACAGATCCGATCGAATTAAAATCTAGAACTCGGTTGAAAATAGACGACTTGAATAATCATGCAGTATGTTGTATGGGGTGTGAATAGAAAGAAGAACATGTGATACAAAGTTTTTTAAGAATATATTTAAAGAAGCATTTGGTTTTTATCCGTAAAACATTTTAGTACATATCTTGTATTTGCAAAATGTAAATTCTGTTTCAAAAGCTTTGTAAACATCAATAAATTAATCAATATATTTTTTAATAGTCTGGGTCTTATAAGTGGATTATGCAAATATAAGTCATGGTCATTCAAATGAACACTGTATCATGCAATCACATAATGAATAATAAAAGCATATATTTAAGTAATTTATTATACTTATATTGTTCTCCAGACCTCTACCAATAGAACAAAATAATGAATGAACTATAGAAATGCGTTCATGTCAAAAAAAACTTGACATGAACATGAACTTGAATAAAAAGGTCAGTTTAAAGAAAAAGCTTTCGACCTCAGTTTGCCGATTTTTTTCGTATTTTCGCATAACCATTTTCCAAAGACTCATATCAAGAAATTGGAGCAGCCAATTAGGATTGCCTCTTCTGAAAGTCAACAAAGAATTAAAACCCTTGCGTTCAAGCATGTTATTATGGAAGATCCTGTATAAATGTTCATTTAGTCGAACGATATAATCAGAAGTCTAATATTGTCCTCAGAATCTACCAAGCCAGACCTGGTAATCCACTTCGTCACTGCCAATACACCAACCTCTTCTACCAAAAATTCTGCAAGGTGTTCTGAACGAATTTTAATGTAACGAGATGATGGATTATACCGACTCGAATTCTAATCAATTGCATTTCACGTCAGGTCCGGACAAAAATGATGCGAATAATTGCTTGTGGCAAAAACGATCAGACCGGCAATATTTTACAGATACCCGATTAATCATAATTCATGGAGTGACGCGGGGCTTGATACTCTCCGGATTCATTACGAATAGAGTATAAAATGGCGGACTTAAACAGTTTCAGTTGATAATTTGTTTTGCGCGCTCTTACCCGGGCGCCATCAATTCATTCAAACCACTGTAGTTTGGAAATTTCTTGTAGATAATGATCTCGATTAGAAAAAAGACAATTGCCAAAATAAGTATGACCAGGAGCTTTGGCGCACTTGCTCGAATTTATAGCCAGAGCGGTCACCCATCCAGGTACTGAATACGCCCAAAGTTGCTTAGCTCCAGGAAAAAAAATAATATCACCAATTTGTCCAAGAATATAAATCCGACTGTGAAAACAAGCTTCCAAAAAAACTGGACCACTTTTTGGCCGAGAATGGTCTCCAACAATTAGTTTCGACTCAACTACATACATACACTGTTGGGTCGATAATGAACATTGCTGTGTTTGTGGTGGCGTAAGGTCTCTTTTCAAATGAATACATTCACAGTTGGATCGAAAAAAAGTGCTGTGTTTATGGTGGCGTAAGGACCCCTTCGAATACAAACATTTGCTTTTGGGTCGAAAATAAGCAGTGTTTCGTTTTTGGCGGCGTAAAGATACAAATCAGTCCAATTGTACAATCGTGCCATGAGATGAAGAACACCTGTATAGCAGTGGTCTATTTTCAATAGTTTATTCCGAGTATTATTCGTCTGACACAGTTTGTGCCATGAGAAACAATGAATTGACATTTTATAAAAAACGCTCTGTAAAGCAATAATGTTTTAATATCTAATAATATACGAAAAGACATACGTTTCACGCAATTTTATGAAAATATCGACTTAATTCCGTCCATAATCATTTATTGAAAGTTATAATTCGACAGAATTGGGAAAACATTATGGAAAAGATCAATAATTTCGGCTACGGGAATCGATCCCGGTACCTACGATATGAGCTTCTAGCTTCACCACCTGAACTATTCGGCCAGTACAGATCTGCGTTGAAAGCCGGAAATCGAACGAATGTTATTACTGACCTTTGATACCTTGTTTTAAAATTTATAATTTCAGAAAAATATCATCATGTCAAATATTATTCGATTCAAGTTTAAATCTAGAACTTGGCTATCAAATAAGCTACAATATCAAATTCTCACCAGGTATTAAACGAATGTTATAACAGACGTATAGATAATATATACCAATTCTCACTAGGTATTTAACGAATGACTTTGGCCGATCTATTCACATGAGAATTCAGTAAATTCTCTCCAGGCAACTTCATTGGTCAAGTGTAAAACCAGTGGACCACCCAACTAGCAATTTTATATTTCATAATAGTTGTGGAAACGTTTTCAACCAAAATCTTATAAAACATTCTTAGTCGCTGAATTGTTTTCAATACGTTTATACAACAGATATAAACCCAAAATTGGCACATTTTATAAAATAATTTTGTCATTCGAAACATTTCATAAAGCTCTTCATAACCATTACAAGACTATTTCATACACATTCTGGCGCCATCTAAAAAACTGTTTTGTAATAGCTTTATAAAGTTTTTCATATAAGCGTTCTGAAATAAAAATGTTACATAGAATAATATCTATAAAATTAATTGATTTTAAGTTGGCAAATGGCAATCCTCAATTATAACAACATCGAGAAAATATAGATGTCATGTGTCATTGTTTACACGAAGCCATTTTATTTATATATACTTCTACACTTACATTACAGACACATGTTTGGATACACACAACGAAATTCTCAATGCAAATGAAATTTCTTCGTGAAATGTAGCACTAAAAAGACATATTTTAAACGCGCCCCCTTGTTTCGAATGTTTTACTTAAAAAAATTGAACAAAACAAAAATGTGGCTTGTCAGTCTAACGATCCTTTGCATGAAAATGTATTCCAATTTGTTCTACAGATTATTTTTGAGTAATTTCATGTTCTGGATGGTTGAAATATCTACACATTGGCGATTTTTAGTGTGTTTAAAACACTCCCCACTCTGAGTCATCACAAATGCCGCCATGTTTAATGGAGTTCTCTTATAAAATTATTTTGTATCAGTCAAGCTTTTCGTTGTAATTTAGCTACTTTACAACTATTATAAAACATATTATTATGTTCTACCGCGTGAACGTCAACATAACCTGCAAAATCAGTGAAACAGTTAACGTTTTCTTGTGGAATATCTGATAAATACGTATTTTTGCAAGGAAATTCAAAAGAAGAAATAACAGGTAATCTGATGAAGGTATCTTATTAATAAGTCGATATCTCAAAAACAAACATGATTATGGTGATAATTTTGCACCTACAGAAAATTGTCTTCAGCAGTAGCATAATGCTTCCTGAACCTGTATAGGTATATAATTCCAAATTAAAAATCAACGATATGTTATTATTGTACCTTCAAATCTCGATTAACTGCGAAGTAATAAAGTTATGCATAGGTAAGACATTTGTGCTTTTAGCTAGAAAACTAATATGCATTTGCTTCATCTGATTCATGGTAATGAAACTGTTTTAGAAACGTTCAAGATCGTGCAGACAGTTGAGAAAGGTATTAAACACTTTCAGTGTGGGAACAGAATGATCAGCTGCTTTTGGATGATATTGTCATGGAAATTGAATACTACAAAATAGTTATGATGTGGTTACCGAAACGACAATTTACTTCTGGAAGCAAAATTGTAACTAGAAGCACTTCTATATAACTGTTTCATGAGGTTATACAGAACATCTTTGAAATAGTTCTGTAATATATTTAAAATAAAATTATAAATATACCCAGATTTAGTAAAGAAACCATTAAAAAGCAATTCAGTTTTATAAGCAGAATTGTTTTATAAGTTAGTTATAAACCTCTTAACAAATGGCTAAGTAACAGTTTTATAACATATTTCATAATTCTGCTGTATAGACGTTTTCACGATAAATTTATAAAGTATTTCGATTATCCACAACAGAATGACGTTTATGTAGCTTTAAAATAATGAATTGATATTTTGGAAGCACTAATATGATACTCATGAAATATATTAGTCGCGAATCATTGGAGTTATAAGACAACTTTGCTGGTTGGGCAGTACATCTCGATCGTTGGAATATAAAGATATTTCAGCAATATCTACACCACTATAACTCCGATCTGGTTCAAATCTAGAACTTCACTATAAAAGAGGGTTAACGATATCTGACGAATAGTTTCTGAGATACAGAATTTTTTAAAATTTTTTTTTGTTTTCCAGTCATGTGGGTATTTTTTAACTAAATACCGTGCTTTAATTCGATCACATTAGTATTTTTCGGGTTAGTGGGAAAACAATATTTCAGATGATTATATTTCCAAAAGTACCTATTCGTCGGATTTTGGCCATTAATGAACTAAGCCGGAGCATTTGCTCTTCAAGTGTACTCTCGAACTCTCGAACTCATTGCGTTCGAGAGTAATCTTGCTGACGGTCGGACGGTGGGGCAGATTCAAGTTTGACCTTGGATTCTTCAGTGATTCGAAACTAATCGTTTGAGACCATTCTTGGCCAAAAATTTGAAGATTACAAACATTTGGATGAATTGATAGGCAGTGTTCACCTCAACAGTGCACAAAAAAAAATTGAACCAATTTTGTTTAGAGAGTTAAAGTGTTGACATTTGCAGGGTAGGTTTGGAGTCCACATGCTCCGGTTAAGTTCAGGCAAAATTGGCCGAGTAGTTTCAGATTTACATCTATCTGAAACTTTCTTTTTATAATAACTCGAACAATACTGATCTCATCAAATTAAAGATTGGTATTTAGTTTGCAAAATACCAACGCAAAGACTTTCGCCAAGTTCCGAGAGGATTGTCTGACTTGGAAATGAAAAAATGATCAAAAAAATTTCGTATCTCAGAAACTGTCTGTCAGATGTCGCTGAAGTTTCGAAACAATCTTCAAAACCGAATTTTACAACAAAGTTCTAGATTTGAACTTGAATGGAAAAGTTATTCAATCCAATTTGAATGAATTCCAGGATTGTTATTTTTTAACTTATATCAGAGCTCAGATAGAAAGAAAAATTTTGCAATAGCCCTCAAAACTTTATTTTACAGCCAAGTTCTAAATTTTAACTCGATCAGATCAATAATGTTGTTATTATTGCGATGATATTATTTTTCTTACTCGAAGCCAAGCTGCCTTGGATGCTCTGGCTATAAATTTGAACAAGAACGCAAAAGCTCCTGCCCTCAGTGCTTTTCCAACTAATTGTAGTAAATTAAAACAATTTCGAGGTGTTCTTGAAGCGTGAATGGTTCCATTCTTATTGGGATAATAATTTTTAGTTCTCATCTGACAGAAAATAAATGCACTTAATAAGTACGACAGCTTACAAAATAGCAGACTGTTCAGAATGATACCTCTAATTGGAAAACTCTGAATAAACAAACCAACGGAACGTTACTTCTCACAACATTCCAATACAGAGATGACTTCACAGTGACCCTTAATCCCAAATTATATTTGGTGACTGAAAAATACACAAATTACATAACTAGAATTCGAAAAGCACGAGGAGAATTTTTAAATGCACGAATATTCTAGTTGACGAGAAAGATTTCTGTCTCATGAATATTCCGGAGTATCTAGTTGGGAAATACCATCCTAGACACCAAAATTTCGCTCAAGAACATCGATTCGAAGCCGCAGAGTCAGACTAAATTGCGAAGTAACTGCGGAATGCATAACTAAGGCAACTTTTTACACATTTCGTGAATAGCTCCTCCTACAAACGAATGCCAGACATTCCCCGAAGAGTTCACGAATACTTAATGGGAATCAGTATCTGCAACGGTATGCCGAATTACTGGAAAACTTTCCGTTGATTCGGTAACTGGGAGCCGACCTAACCTGACTTCTTACCAGGTAAATTCGCGGAAGGCTTTGATGATCGACAGACCCTCGAATCTCGTTTTAGCCGTCTCTTTATACGCCTGGCTGCGGCTAATTAACGAAATTTTCATACACTGTATCTGGGAAGAGAGCCTTTGATGCAGGAAAGTTTCATATGAAATATATGGCAATGATCGAAGGCGGTTTCGAATGGAGGAATTGAGAAAATTTAACTCTTTCAGTGGTTAAAGACTGGGACCTGAAATATATCTGCCGCATTCATATGATCAAGTTATTGATATGAATATATATTTATTTATATACAGGGTGTCTTTAAGTTGTACAATTATTTTAATCATATATTCCTCACTTCAAATTGAAAACCTCTTAAATTTACCATTTTTCCAGATTCAGCTTAAGTAAAAAGTTTTAAGGGTTCAAAGATGTTATAATATGGTATTATAGCCCTGCACTTTCCCTACCTGTTGAATAATTACCCCTTTACCTAATTCGTTATTTGTATAATTATCTTAAACCTTTATCATCTAACGCTCGAAATTCAATGAAATTGTCTGAGAAAACCTATTTACTCACCCAATTCTTATAAAATGGTTTTTATGTTCTTTATGCAGCATGTATAAAATAATGTTCCACTATTCCTGAATAACAAAACATATTATTATGATTAGCCCGTTAATTAATATAGTATTTAAACCAGCCTGAGAAGCACGCGATGTAATCAGGAAGAAACTACAAGCAGATCCATGTTAACGTAAATCCATTTCAGTTTCGTTAAATTTGTCTGAAGTTAACGAAATAAAACTGCTATTGAATGAAAATACTCCTGAAGGTCTAATGCGTAAATTCCACCATATTGCTGCTGTGGATTAGCCTTGCAAAAAGGAGAAGCCTTTGCTTGTTTAGTAGATTTTTTCAAATCGAGAAAAATAACGATGACTCTCCAACAAATCGCATTGAATTCAATCCGGTGTTCAGTAAAACGTGCCAAGGTGGTTCTAAAAGCTGTACAAGTAGTAAATCGTTGGTTTCCAATAGTGAAAGACAAAACTGCCCTGTACGTCTTTTTCTTAAACTGATATCAAAACGAGGTGACAATTATACCTCATAACCACTGTTCAAAACTTAATCGACACTGGAAAAATCAAACTGAAACATGGTACGATATATATACCGGGTGGCCCACCACAGACGCGGATCTCGGTTTGAGGGAGTAAATGAAGATAATTTTGATTTTCTTTTGTGATGTGTGTAGGGTGTTCAAGAGCAAAATTTAAAATTATTTTCATATATACAGGGTGTTCGAAAAAAAAGATATAGTTCAAAGTTAATTTTTTTTTAATTGTAACACCCTGTATTTGACCTCAAAAATGGGATGGAAAGCTCCAATTATGATGAGTTTTTTCAGATCACTTTATGCCTTAGAAGAACCATTTACGAGAAAATGACGAAAAATGGAAAATATGGATTTTTTTAAATAGGAATTAATGAAGAAACTAGTTACGCACGCGATTACAGTACAGAAAATAACAAATTAGCTCTGGAATATACAGAGTGATGACCATTGCTGAGAAAACTATCAGGTTTAGGTGTAGGAAAACCTTGTGAAGATAGTTTCAAAATTATTTTTTACGTTCAACGAGATGCGAGATGTTTCTAGAGTTCATGGCGTTATCGTTTCGAGCTATTCTAATCATTTCAAGGAAGGTTCTTCTTCTTGTTTTATTTTCAACGTCTAGAATGGTGGCATTATTTAAGTATGGAACATGTCCTTCAGATGTAGTATCTCTAGCAAGGGCACATGAATCTTTCTTTGTTTTTATATTGCTTTTATGTAGCGTGAGGCGCTATTTTAATCTGGTTGCAGTCTGTCCTATATAACATAGATTGCAATTATTACACTGTATCTTGTAAACTACGTTTGATCTATTTGTTCTGTCTTGTTCCTGCTCTTTTAGCTTGGTAAAAAGAGAACGAATTGGCATAACATTCGAGTAAAGAATAAAGAGTCTTTCTTAATTTGCCTAACTGATATACCACGAAACCACTCTATATATATATATATATATATATATATATATATATATGTTCCTAAAGCCAAGCAGCCTAGGGCGTGTTCAGTACCTGGATAGGTGGCCGCTCTACCTATAAATCTGAAAAAGCACGTCAAAGGATTCCCTTTATTCTTTGTTGGACTGAGTGTTTCACCCTTCTCTTCAAAGCGCCTATTTTCGAGTAGACAATTTTTGATTGTATCGTCATCATGAACTTTTGTCATATAAAAAGGTACTAAAATTAAGGAAATGTCCCAACGGATTCGATTTGTATTGGAACCCGTGACTTCAATACAATATAAACTGAAAACGTGGATATTTCGTTTCCTGTTTCCTGTAGCCCAACGTGACTAGGGTCCCGGAAATATCGATATAAACGAATTACTTTCTCCTTCATGGCCAAACGACGGCCTGAAAATCATCGAAAGTATTACTGCTCCAAAATCCTAATTTGATACACCGTCATCACAGAGCAGCAGAAGATTTACACAGTGTGAAATGACGCATAAAATTACCCGAGACGGAACATCGAGGAATACGAATCTCATTTCTGGCGGGATTATCTGGTTCTGTTTAGGTTCGGTGGTGAGTGTGAGTCCCCGAGGACCCCCTGCGACAAAATCGGTTTTCTATGCCAGTCGGTGATATATTAGATTCCTTATAGGTATAGAGTTTTCATCAATAGCTGAAACATTTTGAAAAAGTATTCAATCATAGAAGAAGAACTTGGCTTAAGTTTCACATATTAATATAGAGCATGCCAAAAAAGTAACGTAACTCGTCCATAATTCTTGTTTGAAGAATTATTGAGGAAAATCCTCACAACGGTGTAATTTTAATTTCGAAAGCAATTTATCGTATGCTTTTTGGCGCTCTAGTTCCTCGGAACTGAGTGCTTATCAATTTGCCCAAATGTCTGTAATTTTCGAAGTTTTCGATGAAAATGGTCTTAAACGATTTGGTTCGGCTCACTGATCAAGAATCCGTAGTCGAAATTCATTCTGTCCGGCCAACCGGCCGTAGGCACGATATCTCTCGAACGGAATGAGCTAGAGAGTGGAAATTTTCAGAATAGGTTTGGCAGATAAATATCTCGGCTGAGTTCGTTATTGGACAGAATCGGACAGATGGTTTCGGAGTAACAAAAAAAAATTTTTTTTTACAGAACAAATTCCGAATTAAATTTTTTTCAATGAGTAGTTTTATCATAAGAATCTAATGATATCATTTTTAACTCTAACAAGCTAATACTTTCGGAGATATGATTTTTCAAAATTTCAATAAAAAATCGTATTTTTACGTTTTCACAGAATTATATAATTATTCTATGTATGAATTGTCATAATGTCATCTTATTTTCCTGAGATATAACATTTCTAATTCCTTGCTAATAGTTGGTTCCGGAAACGTCAAAATCGACTTAGAGAGACAAGGGTAAAAAACCGACAAATAAACCCCCATGTGGCGATTTTATGTCGAGAAGTGAAAATTAATAATATATATCCCAGGTAGGTACCGACGTTTTATTCTAATACCGGAGATCGACAAGATCGTACGAGGAGCCCGATAGCCGGTGTGTCTACGCTGTCGGGTTTTCGGTTTCGGAACGAGAGAAGGCGGGACTTTTTGGCGCTCTAGTTCCTCGGAACTGACTTATCAATTTGCCCAAATGTCTGTAATTTTATTTAAGATGCAGTTTCATCATTAAATCCATCGATATCATTTTCAACTCCAACAAGATAATACTTTAAGAAATATGATTTTTCTAAATTTCAATAATGAATCATACGTAATTCTATGTTTTCACAGAATGCTATAATTATTCTATCTAAGCTTTATTATATGATCTGTGTTCATACTCGTACATTTCATCCTGTTCTATAAGAAGGAGTCAAATTCATTTCAGCTATTTCAATTTGATTTCTTCCATGGTGCAGTTCTCATTCTCAGATTGCTCATTTAATCTTGATAAATAAACTGTTATTTGAATTTAATTTCCTTTATGATGCAGTTCTTTCATAAGAATACATTGATTTAATTCCCAACTCTGAGAAACCAATACTTTCGGAGATATAATTTGTCTGTTTGAACTAGAGTGCCAGAAAGCTCCTGTCCACAGGGCTTGAACCAATTTTTTTTTATTGAAACATAAGAAAATAATCAATTGGGTATGGTTACTACTCGCTTTTTGAAATCGACGAGTTTCCTATTTAAGGATGGAAAAAAAATTAATGTATTAAATGCTCGAATTGAGCACCGTTGACTGCATGACAATGAGTAAGCCTTTCTTCGAAACTCCTCAAAGAATTATTCAACGATTTTGGTACTCTTGAAATGGCCGCACAGAAAATAGTCGAGAGGGTTCAAATCTGGAGATTGGGCTGGCCATTAACTGATCCTCTCCTACCACTCCATTTCTCAGGAAATGTGCCTTCGAGATACCTCCTTACTTCAATTCCATAATGCGGAGGCGCACCATCTTGTTGGAACCAAATATTGTCAGCTACTTGTCGACTATTCACATCGGGAAAGAGATTAATGACTGCAGATAATATTTGATTCCTCAGTAACTCTAGATAAGAGTCACTAGTCAAATTTCCTTCCATAAAAAAAAGGTCCAATAATATGCCCAACCACACATTCAATTTTTTGGGATGTTAGGTGTGAACTGTCTACACCCAATGAGGATAAGCTGTGGACCAGAAGCGACAATTATGTCGATAGACAGACCCATTCAAGTAAAACGTAGCTTCATCCGTAAAAAGAATTCTCGATGAAAAGGTATCATCCTCATTGCATTACTTCACAAAACTGCGCTCGTCGGTCGAAATCGTCATCAGATAATTCTTGTGTGCTTTAAATCCTGTATGGGTGAAACTTAGTTTTTCTAAGAAGATTAACAACTGACTGCTTACTCACATCGAATTCATCGACCAGTTTTCATGTAGATTTTTTCGGATTCTCTTCTATGGAAATTAATATATCGAGGGCCCTATCGCCACATGTCTACTTGATTTTGGAGAGTTTTTAACATTTCCAGTTTGTTTGAAATGTTTAACCACCTGAAAAACAGTAGTTTTACTTATGAGATTTCTGTCTTGATAATGCTCATTAAAAATTTCGCACACTTGTTCATAGGTCCGCTTGCAATCCCCATGTCCCAGAAATATCAAGATTTCTATTCGCTACTTTTCACTCAATTGATTCATAACGGATGGAAAATTCTCGAGAAATATGATATTATTCACCTTAGAGAGATCAGTTAGCAACTAAAACGATACCATACATTTTGCCATCTAGATTGACGAAAGAATATGTTTTCAACAAAAACCAAAGTTTTTCTTGACCTCCTCACTTTGTTTAGAGAACACCTTCATATGTGTGGAAGCGACACCACCATCCTTGTCTGTTTATTGTTATTATTATTTATTAATTCACAGCTGCTTTCCACTTGTGTATACATTTTTCATACATCGTACTTTTTTATCGCAAGAATTTTAAGGTAAAATTTTATTTTCGTTCATCGAATGACATTTGATGCGATATATCACATGCAATATTTGTTCAATAGAAAAACATTGTTGAGGGTTAAGGGTATAAACCACCAACTTCAAAACTGCATGCATTTCTGAAACTTCGAAAATAGAAATCAGCGGGTAGGAGGATATTTCTCAATATTCATTATTTCAAGAATAAGAACCTGACACCAATCACAAATTGTTAATTTTGTAATAAAAAAAATATCTCGACAAATTATTTTTTCAGTCACACCGCTCAATGTGCAATCGAATGTCCTTTCATTTGATATATCAAAATCCGTATATTCCTATTTGAAAAAAACAGTAGAGCGTAAAGGGTGAGAGATTTCAAATTCAAAAAAGCATAGGGAGACCTGCTTTCAAAATTACAAATCCATGGATTCATGGATTTCCCTTCATAATAATTAGTAAAAGAATTATATTCTGATTGCAGTACTCTCCAATTACAAATTGTAAATTATTTACTAATTTTTCAATAAAAAAAACCGGCACAACCAATTCCACTATTAGCCACATCGCTGAATAGGTAATCAAATTACCTTTCATTTGATGTATCACAATCCATATATTCCCATTTAAAAAAAATAAAGTAGTAGGAGGTGAGAAATATCAAATTCAAACACGCACAGGATAAATGGCTTTTGAAATTAAAAATCGACGGGTGCGAGGATTTTTCTTAATAATTCATCGTACAAGAATTATTGACGAGTTACGTTATTTTTTTGGCACGCTGTATTTATACAGTGAGCGTCAAATGTATGGAATAATGAAAAATCCAATGATATAATTAATACTTTCGCTCATATGATTTTTCAAAATTTCAATAATAAATCTTACTTCCATGTTTTCACAGAATGCTCTAATTATTCTATCAATGAATTCTTATAGAATCTGTGTTCATACATGTCATCTTATTTTCTTATAAGAGACAAGTCAATTTTATTTCTGGTTCGTTACTCATAAGCCTTCCTTTCGTTCAACTAACTGGTTACTGTTTTCGTTAGCTATCTTTTGGTCCAGTTGGAGACATGAACGACATTAATGTCAAGCGGAATTGTGTGTGTGCTTATTTCTGAACAGTTTGGTTGATGTAAACCATTTGAAATTTGGATTCGCTAATTTCATAGGCAGAGTTCTTTGGTTAGTGAGTCGAGAGTGAATAGATCAAGGGAGTCGAGCATAATTTACGAGTCATTCTCTTATTATGGTAGATGAACTCATATTATTTTGGACAATCCATATGAACCTCCAGCGAAAAAAGCATGTTCACTTCTGGTGTGGAGCGGAGAAAGGTAGGCCCATTTTAGGCCTCCGTTCATTGAAGAATGGTTATCCAATTATTTATGACAGGATTAATCAAGTTATTCCTTAGTAACACTATTTAAGGTTTCCTACATAAATAAGTATTCTGGTTTGAGTTCTCTTTGGACTTATTACATTAGATTTGTTTCATAAATAAAACTGAATATTTCATTTACTCAGAATGCCTCCTGATAGTTTTGAAACACCTGTAGCCAAAATTGGGCCGTCATTTAAAGATAAGGTGCACACCAAACTCATAAATTAGTAACATGACCCAATTCTCTCACAAGTCACAACGTACAAATGACAGCAAACAAATATCCGAGAATGATTGCTTGTTCTACGTAAACAGATAGCAACAAGATTGTTTCTGGTAGCAAACAACCACAAATCAAAGTAATGCAAAATGCTAACAAACGGAAACAGTTAACTAGTTTTTGTAATCGAAAGTGAGGCTACAATATGAAATACCCCTTCTGTTCTAGAAAGCAAAGTATGATTGAAACTAAACGACCAATGAAATAACCTTAGCTATCGTAGCCTTATGAGGATTATATATGATTATATACTGTTTGGGTGATAATATAATGCCCTCGGATAATCCATATGATGATGGAAATATATACTTTGGTTAGTTAATCAATTTGTATTCAGAATATCTCCAGTAAAAATGAAACTGGAATATTGGCTTAGTTTAAATTGATATAATATAATTTCCAGAGTAGACTTGAGGAATGACTATCTCGGTTCGTTATTGAGAGGAATCGGTCTGGTGGTTCCAGATTAATAATTTCTGCACTTGTTTTTTTATAAATGATACTTTTTTTAAGTAACTTTCTTCCATTCTTTAATACCTTCGGAGATATGATTCGTCAAAGTTTGAACAAGAGCGCCAAAGCTCTGGTCCACAGGGCTTTCCCACTTTCTGTCATGAAACAGATAGATCATAAAATTCTGAATTAAGTAATGTACATGTAACGCTATTTGGGTCAATAATTCTCGACATATTAATTTTTGATATTCTGAAAAAAGTTGCAGAAAGGGCTTCTATTGAAACACGAATGCGAAATTCGAAAACGAGCGAGTTTTCGAACGAATGAGTGTTGTATTGCCTTCTGCGACGAGTAATAGACGATATTTTCTCTATTTCAGGCCAGTTTTGTAGAATACTATTGAAATTTAATGAAAAATTCGGATTATACATCTTAGTGACTTTGGTATTGTATCTTGGCAGTTGGTGTGACTGTTACAAAAGTTGACAGATTACGGAATTTGAATCGTACGTAGGAAATGGAGGTCAGATTTGAAACAGTTTCCTGTTAATATAAGTAATAGCATGTATGCTTCAAAATAAGCAAGAAGGAAATCTGTATAGTACCTTATCTTTTAATGAAAATAAAACTTTTCCTCTCAACTATAATTATTACACTATATCCAGATTATATTATTGTCAATTGACGTATGTTGAAATTTGATAGGATCGAATGTCAGTGCTGACTACCACAAAATGAAAAATATTACTAGAAACAATGCCGGAATGAGTTCATTCCAGCACTGTTTTAGTGCTGGAATGTACTCATTACAATAATGAAATAGAGAAGCACATTTTCACAGCAAAAACGATACATGAAGGTGTCATAATTTACAAAAATGATCGAAGTAGGAGATCAAATTGATGGTCCTTCGACGAAATTAAATTGAATTAAGTCTTCATCAAATGAACACTTCTTTACTGAAACAAGTTGGAGAAGCACTGTGGCCAAGAGCGTTGGAGCACTTTTTCAAATGTATAGTCAGGCTGGTCACCTATGTATCTAGGTAGGACTGAACTCACCCAAATCTGCTCAGCTCCAGAAAAAAAAATTCCTAATATTTCCAAGAATATAAATCCAACTGTAAACACAGGCGTCTAAAATAACTGGTCCACCTTTTGGCCGAGAATGGTCTCAAACGATTATTTTCGATTAAAATACATATATTCACTAATGAGTCGAGAATATACAGTGCTGTGATTGTGGTAGCGTGAGGTCCCATTCGAATACATACATTTACTGTTGGTCCAAAAATGAATAGTGATGTGTTTTGGTGGCGAAAGGCCTCTTTTCAACTACATACTTTTACTGTTGGGTCAAAAATAAACAGTGCTATGTCTGTGATGGCGTAAGGACCCATTCAAATACATAAATCCATTGTTGGTTCGAAAATGAACAGTGCTATGTTTGTGGTGGCGGAAAGTCCAATTTGAATACATACATTCACTGTTGGTTCGAAATTGAACAGTGCTGTGTTTGTGGTGGCACAAGGTCCCATTCGAATACATATTTCCACTGTTGGGTCTAAAATAAAGAGTGCTTTGGTTAGGGTGGCATAGGGCCACATATCAGTTCAATCAATTGTGCCATGAGAAAAAAAACTATGCACTGGGGATTATTTTCAATAGTGTATTCTGAGACTAATTTCCATGAAACGAATTAGTTCAATTGTGCCATGAGAAACTATGAGTTGACAATTCCCAAGGAACGTCTGTATAGCAGAATTTTAATATATACGAAAATATTCACCTTTCACGTAATATTAAGAGAAAAATCAACATAAATTCGTTCGACAACCGTTTCCTCGAAGTTATTATTTCAATAGATATGAAAAAAAAAGCAGCCCAATGCTTCAGCCGATAGAGCTATGGTAAGTCTATACGGATCTGCGGTCAAAGGCTTCTGTGATTTTTCTGTATTTTACTAATATCTTCTACAATACAGATACGATTGAGTTCAACGCATTAGAATGCGTCCAATATACCCTATTTTAAGCATTTCAAGCCAGTGTTGCGTTCATATATCGATTTCAAATCAATTTAACAAATAATGTAACCTTAAGTAGAGAGTAAAAACATTTACTTACCGATTTCTGATCTGAAAGTATCTGTTTCTATTCATCAAAATAGGTCCAATATACTATATTTCATTCTCTTTGACCAACGTTTTAAATATCGATTTAAATATGGATCTATATAACTGTTATCCAACTGCCTCTGAAACTGACTGAAAATCTTTCGTATTGAAAAATTCGATTTTAGTATTCACCGAATTCATAATTATAAATTTCTTTAGGAATTAAATTGCTCTGGATAACAAAAATATCTGCTAATATGTTTGTCAACCAATATGTAATCGAATTTTGACATGCTCATGTAGCATCAAATTTAACTTCGGTCAAAAAGATCAGATTTGGGCAAAATGTTAGCGCACGCTTTTCCCTAGAACATGTGCGCAGAAGAATATACAAAACACTTCAAAAATTATCATAAATTTGTTGTATCTGTTGCTGTTTTGCATAAACCTTTTGAGGATTCACGATAAACATAAATAGTCAATAAATGAAAAATATAACATTCACACTTGAACGTGGGGCATATTCAATACGATGCGCATTGAGCAATATCCACCTAAGTGATTTTTCGTGGAAAGTTTACACTGATAGAACGCTGACGCAGCCCAAACAAGATTGAGATGGAATAAGTTGTGAAATAACAAACGTTAATGAAGAGAGTCCGCCACATCCCAAATGAAATAACAGCCACCTCATCGAAAAAGTGATGAAATTTGACCTAGACGTGGTGGAGATAAAGTGATTACCATTCCATCCACGAACAACGTTTTCAGTTTACTTTCGACAAAGTTATTGTAACTAAAAAGTTGAACAAGAACAAACTTGCTTTCCATCAGCTCTTTTTCGTCAAATTAGAAGTCCTGCATTACATCCAGAATTTGGGGGTTTTCTGTATCGATTGACTGGGATCGCTGAGCTCTGGTAAATTGTTGCTTCTCGATTTTGAACAAACAAATTATTAATGATTTGATAGTGCCAGTTTGTATGATCAAACATATGAAAACTTTCCGGGTGTTCCATTCAAAATAGATATTCAATCTCCACCATAGAAATCTAACTTGGATCAAACAAGATGAACGTAAAAATTTGACGGCTTCTCTGAATAAATTTCGCTATAGATCACCTTGCCAGTGAGCCACAGGACATAGGCAAAATAATATACATTTGATATACAGAATTTTTTTCAATAATTCTCAATGATTCTTTTAAAAGTTTCTAGTGATACGATCTTCACGGAAATTCGCAGGAATTTGCGCGTCGGCATTCTTCAACTAATTACCATGTTTTATCAGGATCGGTTTAGTATTGTTTGAGTAATTGAGGCAATAATAACAAAATTATATATAAATATATATATATATATATATATATATATATATATATATATATATATATATATATATATATATATATATATATATATATTTATAGCCCTCCTGTAATTCTGCGTCCATACATTATGTTTTTTACATGTAATTCTGCGTCCACCGCATTGCTGCGTCTGTATACGGACGCAGAAATGCAAGTCAATGCTAAACGCTTTATTTTAACGTCCTCGTTCGTTTCGTTGTAATACGGCGATGACGTTCCAATGACGGTATCGTGTACTTTTTTTGTATACTGTAGTTCGTGTTGTCTCCACTCGTGGCGCTGCAGTCAGGAAGTGTATATTCGAAATGTATATTACTATTACACCATCCCGACATTCATGCGTCAATAAAACCGGCAACACTGTTCCGTATGTCGATTACCATCAAACCGATATTTCTGCGTCCTTCAATGATTTCCAGATGTGTGTTGTTTACGTTTTTCATGTTAAAGCATTATTCGAAGCTTCAAGGTCACAAAAATTCGACTTTCTACGATTCAGGTCCCTTAGCATTTAGAATGGGGCTTAATGATAATTTCAAATTCTCACATAACGTAGCTTCAGTACACTTTAAGATCGAATAATTATTTTCAGATTCATCATGTTATGTTCTGAATCATCAAACACCATTAATTATGTTGAGGATTTTTATAAACTAGTTAGCTTAATTGTGAAAAATTCACTGGAATACTTGTTTCAACATGACTGAATAAATTAAAACCAAGCAAAATTGATAATCATGAATTATTACAATGTGAATTAGTCAGTAAGCTGCATAATAGCACTCTTAGTCAGTCAAAACCGTCACAAAAATTACTAATTCAGCAAAAGTGCAAGTAAATCTGAATTTTTGTAAGTGGCACTTGAAGAGCAATAACTAAATTTTTTGTGCTTTTCGTGGAATTAACGAAAAAAGTTTTGCACCCCATTCAATATACATAAACAATGGTCATTTGAAAAAAACCTGATTCTTTGTGAATTTATCGTTCATTAAATTCGCAACAATTTGGGTGCAAATAAATTTCTATAAGTCCAAATGATAATAACAGAAGATATTTGCTATTTGGCTGATTTCTTCCAAAAGCTTTAGCTTTTATCGTCATGATTCACTTTCGAATATCAACGAAATCGGCTCCAATAAGAGTACTAATTCAGGCAGAAAGCACTTGAGGTTTCTCAAAAATACCAACTTTATGCAAAACTGCTTTTTTTATTTTTAGGAACCAACCCAAACTATTCTCTCATATTTTTCCTTATAAGTTAAGCCTTCTTACGATCATGAGAGAACCAAAAGTACTATCTGCTTAAATTGGTACTCCCAATGAAGCTGAATGAATATGGAACAATAAAAAAAAAGCACTGACGTGAAGTCAGTACTCTTTGGTGCGGATGTTCACAGTGGCTAATTTGAATTGAGTGATGAGAACTTCAAGCTCAGTGAATTGAGCGTGCCGGAGATCTACCCAAGGGATAGTGGACACCATTTACTGTCGATTCGAAAATTAGCAGTGCTGTATCTAAGCTTCCGTAAGGATAGAGTAACACTGTTGAAAAAGAACACAACTGACTCTACTTAGTCGCACAAGCTTCTAGAAGATTCTGAGGGATCTCCTTGGGAAAGACTTAGCAGGGTCAGTATGATCATAATCATGTATATAGCAGGCGCGCCCAAGCAGATTGACCCCACGTCAATGCTTTTTTACACTTTTACTTTCATTGCTAAGTCAATCTGCATTTGGCGCGCGTGCTATATACATGATTATGATTATACTGACCCTGCTGAGTCTTTCCCAAGGAGATCCCTCAGAATCTTCTAGAAGCTTGTGCGACTAAGGAGAGTCGGTTGTGTTCTTTTTCAACAGTGTTACTCCATCCTTACGGAAGCTTAGATACAGCACTGCTAATTTTCGAATCGACAGTGAATAGTGTCCACTATCCCTTGGGTAGATCTCCGGCACGCTCAATTCACTAAGCTTGAAGTACTCATCACTCAATTCAAATTAGCCACCGTGAACACGCGCGCCAAAGAGTACTGTCTTCACTTCAGTGTTCCTTTAGCATATATAGCTATTAGTACAGTTTGGCTGTTAGCTTTACCGAAAATCAAAAAAAAATGCGTTTATGGGACCTCCTTTAGGAACGCAATTGCCTCTTCTCCAAATCTGAACGTAATTAAATATAGATCTACCGAATATAGTTATTACTAAATTCGCCCCAGGGCCACGTTACATACATTTGCAGTGACTTGCCATGAATATTTTTTTAAAACCTCACAATACTGGCTCAGCATTCCCAACATAACCCATACAACCCAAAAACAGTGACTTCTATTCTGCACATGCGCAATCTACATGCGGCTGAAAGTCCTCCCAAAATCACACACCTTACAAAAAACTCCGATTTTCCAACACTAGTGGTTCAGGAGATATTGCATCTTGAATCCACGTATGCGCAGACCCTCACCAGGGGATTCTATAGAGGACTAAAATCAGCCATTCCAAAACCCCAATCCTCTCTGACGAAAACACCAGCAGTTAAATCACTGATGGTCTACTCATGCGCATAACGAAAAATGCCCGTTAGGGGTAATATCAATTTCAAAATGGGCCGCAGGGCCACGGTAAGCACACTTCAACTCGGAAACAATGCTATTTCCCCCAAACTGACTTGTGTCCGTGCACTGAATTGACATGAATATTCTATTAAAACCTCACAATATCGGCTTATTACTCCAAACATAACCCATAGAACCTAAAAACAGTCGCTTCTCTTCTGTGCATGCGCAATCCACTCGCGGCTGCAAGTCCTCCCTAAATCACACACCTTACAAAAAACTCCGATTATCCAACACCAGTGGTTCAGGAGATATCGCATCTTTAATCCACGCATGCGCAGAACCTTACCAGGGGAATCTATGGAGGAATAGCATCCGCCAACCCAAAACCCCAATCCTCTCTGACGAAAACACCAGCAGTTAAATCACTGATGGTCTGCTCATGCGCATAACGAAAAATGCCCGTAAGGGGTCACATCAATTTCAAAATTAGACCCAGGGCCACGGTACGGACACTTCAAGTCGGAAACAACGCTACATCCCCCAAACTGACTTGTCCTTGCACTGAAATGCCATGAATATTCTTTTAAAACCTCACAATATCGGCTCAGCACTCCCAACATAACCCATCCAACCCAAAAACAGTCACTTCTCTTCTGCGCATGTGCAATCCACTCGCGGCTGCAAGTCCTCCCTAAATCACACACCTTACAAAAAACTCCGATTATCCAACACCAGTGGTTCAGGAGATATCGCATCTTTAATCCACGCATGCGCAGAACCTTACCAGGGGAATCTATGGAGGAATAGCATCCGCCAACCCAAAACCCCAATCCTCTCTGACGAAAACGCCAGCAGTTAAATCACTGATGGTCTGCTCATGCGCATAACGAAAAATGCCCGTAAGGGGACACATCAATTTCAAAATTAGACCCAGAGCCACGGTACGGACACTTCAAATCGGAAACAACGCTACATCCTCCAAACTGACTTGTCCTTGCACTGAAATGCCATGAATATTCTTTTAAAACCTCACAATATCGGCTCAGCACTCCCAACATAACCCATCCAACCCAAAAACAGTCACTTCTCTTCTGCGCATGTGCAATCCAGTCGCGGCTGCAAGTCCTCCCTAAATCACACACCTTACAAAAAACTCCGATTATCCAACACCAGTGGTTCAGGAGATATCGCATCTTTAATCCACGCATGCGCAGAACCTTACCAGGGGAATCTATGGAGGAATAGTATCCGCCACCCCAAAACCCCAATCCTCTCTAACGAAAACACCACCAGTTAAATCACTGATGGTCTGCTCATGCGCATAACGAAAAATGCCTGTAAGGGGTATCATCAATTTCAAAATTAGCCCCAGGGCCACAGTACGGACACTTCAACTCGGAAACAACGCTACATCCGCCAAACGGACTTGTCCTTGCACTGAATAGCCATGAATATTCTTTTAAAACCTCACAATATCGACTCAGCACTCCCAACATAACCCATCCAACACAAAAACAGTCACTTCTCTTCTGCGCATGCGCAATCTACTCGCGGCTAAAAGTGCTCTCAAAATCACACACCTTACAAAAAACTCCGATTCTCCAACACTAGTGGTTCGGGAGATATCGCATCGTTAATCCACGCATGCGCACACCCTCACCAGGGGATTCTATGGAGGAATAGCATCCGCCATCCCAAAACCCCAATCCTCTCTGACGAAAACACCACCAGTTAAATCACTCTTGGTCTGCTCATGCGCATAACGAAAAATGCCTCTGAGAGGAGAAAGTCAATTCGCACGCTGTAGTTATAGATTTTCTCGGAATATTTTCTGCCAATGTACATCGATATAGTCCCATAAGTCTACATGAATCTGTTTAGTTCTTTAGTCCCTTGTTATACTTCGAACCAAAATATCTTTGGCAAATTAAATCAAAGTCTTCGATCCGTTTTACCATACAATAGAAACTAGCAAGTAGAGCAATCCCAGAAGGGCTGACTGATGAGCATTTTTGAGAAAAATGTTTCAAACCCTAGTTTCCATAGAGGCGATCAATTCAATATTCACCTTGATATCGGGCTCGAAGATAAGGTGAAATATGTTTGTTTACATTGCATGCCATATTTTTCATACCAGAAATGAATAGAGCGAAAAATTTAAGTTGATGTTGGGACCTGCAAGGCAACTCCTAGAAAGAGCACCTGGCACTTGTTATACAAAATTTCTCCATTGCATAAATTACAATTATTCACCTCTTGCAACCATCCCTGATCAGTGTTTGTTCATAAAGAATACACGAATATCCTGTCATTTGTCACCATACTGACTATCTACTCAAGGTATGGTGTGATTTATGGAGGTGAAATATTGCAATTTTTTCTGAGGGTTTTAGTTCAATAAATAATACGATTTCAGTTTCAAATCTTCTTGCATTGCTCTAAAAATTCGGAAATAACATTACTTCGTAATTCTTGTTATGTATTATCTTGCCATCTACAAGCTTTGTAGTTGCAGGATCTTGTTCTTCAAAATTGCCAAGGCGGTTTCGGGAAAAATTGAAATAACAAGTTCTCAGTTTTAAAATCTTTATCAAATCAGATTTAAACAAGAAATTGATAATAGATATAATTTTTATAGAATAATCTTCTGCGGTGTAGAAAGATGGTTAAGCACCTAAACTGTATACGCTTTTGAAGTGTGGAAAGATGATTCGTCTTTCAAAGAATATTTTGCCGGATAGAAGACATCGTGTTTTTGTTGATGATGATAATAATTATAACTTCAGAATTTCGAATAATGAACCTCATCCCACAAGGATCTGTTTTAGCACGCCTTCATTTCATACTCTTGTGTGAATAACTCATAGTTACTCTTCCGTTCCAGTAATTTACTAGAACCTCTTTCAACTCAATACTAACACTCCACTGAATCAGAATTTATATTTCCACTAATATGCAGTGTTTCATACATAAATAATATGTGGTTAGAAACGAGGGCATTTTCATAAGTAGCTTGATTCGAACATAAAATAAATATTGGGAATAATGAATTTAATTTCAACGAAATTTAAATTATGGCTATGCATTATAAACACTTTAAAATCAACCGTTTTTTACCTAATTGAAAAAGTTGCATAACTTAGAGTGATGTTTGAAAGTGAAACTAATTGTAAATTCCATTTTTGGCATTCATAAAATATAGGGTGCCATTTAAAAAAATCATATCTGTTATTGAAATCTTAAGTTAAAAAGTCGAATTAAAAGTCACCAACTGCTAAACAGAAAATTTTTATGCAATCTCATTCAAATAATTAGTCATTCTGCTGATTCGGTCTTTTGCTAGAGAATAATAATATTACGAATAATAGGCAATGCATTATTATGTATTGATTATGGCTATTCATTATCAACTCTCTGCAATCAACTACTTCTCAGAACAACAGAATAATCCATCTAAAATTGGTCGAAGAAAACTAAGTATTTTAACACAAAGGGAAGACGTTACATTTAATTCTTGTGCTATCACAAGATTAAAAAATCATATTACAATTTGTTCAACTGAATTTTTTTTAGGTCTCATCTTATTCTATTAATTCATCTATTCTATATAATTAAGGCAACGAACACGCAGAAGAAATTCCTATCGAAAATTCCCGTCCTCAATATGTTTTCTTCCTTATCAAGAGGGGCGAAAATCCGTTGAATGTAACATCTGTGTAGGTCAGGCCTGCGTTCACATCGAATGGAATGTCAAGGCCAATCAGTCTATTCCTTCATAAAAAACCCTCATACATTTGGCAACACAGCCTATGCAGCAATGTCCGAATGGTTGACGTGTATATAAAACGAATGACGCAGAAATGATCGAAATATCGGCAAATAAGTATACGGACGCAGAAACTACGATATTTTGTAAGGACGCAAGGTTCATTGTACCGTTGACATGAAAATTTTCTCCCCCAGTTTTCAAGTATATTGAGATCTGAGACTCGCTAAATGATCGTGAGGTGTATACGGAGATAGTCTACCCAACATACGTCGATATACACTTCGATTTCAAGGGGACGCAAAGATGTCGGTATCATGTAATGACGCTGAAATGATGTCGGGATATATATATATATATATATATATATATATATATATATATATATATATATATATATATATATATATATATATATATAGATCATTGAATTTGTGGGTACTCGGCAGAATTGGGCTGATATTATAAATAACACAACATGCGCTGTCACAAATTCAATGATCTATATGTTACGGCAATACTCCTGGTTCGTTAAATATATATATACAGTGAACTCTTGATAAGTCGAACATCGATAAGTCGAACTCATAGATAAGTCGAACATTTTTTCCGGTCCCAATTCATGGGTATCTAAACCTGTATACTTTCACCTCAATGAGTCGAACAGAGTTCTTGAGAGTAAAGAGTCTAGTAAATGAGTCGAACTGCTGGAAGGGTCCACGACAGAACCTCCACCTCTATCAGTCGTACTCCTAACCATCATCTCCTCTATGAGTCGAACTGTTTGATCTAACGAATGAAACCGAAAAGAATTCGGTATGCAAACGAATCACCACATTCGGTAGCCACCATATGTAATTTCAATCGGTTAGTACATTGTTCAATTTATTTTTTATTTGTTTATTGAGCCGTTGTGCGCTGAGAGCGTTTTAGTCATGGATCCGCGAAAACTGAAAATTTCATCAGTAGCAGATGAACTCGAACCCATTCGGGAAGTAGAGAAAGGAGAAGAAAGTAAAACCCTTATCGCTTACAAGTTCGGAATTCCTAAATCCGAATTGTCATCTATCATGAAAAATAAAATTAATATCCTCGCTTCCATCAGAGTTAAAGGAAAATCAGTCCACCGGTACCGTCAGAAATTGCCTCGGCATTCAGATGTTCGCATCTTCCCTAGGCCACGAATTTATAGCGAGTAGTGGTTGGCTACGTAATTTCAAAAAAGATACGGAATTTCTGGAAGAACCTCCTTAGGTGAAAGTGCTAGGGTTAATGAAGACACTTGTCATCAACCCTTGTTTCTCATTAACTACTGTTGATGTGAATACGCGAGTTTTTCCCTCAATGAGTCGAACTCTCACCTCAATAACTCGAACGTTTGGTGAGACGAACCATAGATAAGTCGAACAGTTTTTTATGGTCCCTGGGAGTTCAACTTATCGAGAGTCCACTGTATATATATATATATAACTCCTTAACCTAATGGCCGATTATGATGTAAGAGCATTCTTGCCTTGCTCTTTCTGCTTTCACAAATATTCTATGGAATATTCTTAGATTGCTTCATATACACGGCACAAGAGCGTGTGAACGGTTGATTAGAGCGTTCTTGCAGCGTTCTTCCAGAGAGAGCTCGCTCCCAGGGGCGGTCTCTTCAAAGCGTTCTTGTGCTCTAGTTCTTAGTTCTCGTTCTTGCTCGTTGATATTTTTGTGTAAACTACTAAAAATTGGTTCAAGCGTCCATTCTCCTGTATTGGACACTCTTAATCAAATATACCATGGTGAATTCTATTGTCTGCTATCCTGTATTGGACACTCTTAATCAAATTTACCATGGTAAGTTCGATAAAGAGAGTGTCCAATACAGGAGAATTTACCATGGTAAATTCGATTAAGAGAGTGTCCAATACAGGAGAATGGACAATAGAACATACGCGCCAAAGCTCCTGACTTCACGTCAGTGCTTGAACAAATTTTTGTTTTCGTGATTTTTTTTTAAATTTTCTAGCGGTACGGTTCTCACAAAATTTTACAAACGTCTTTATGTCGATATTCTACAACTAGTTAGCAAGCTACAATTTCATCGGGTCTATATTTTTTGAGCCATCGAGGAAATAATATTCCAGATGGGTATAACTCCGAAACTGTTGGGCCGATTATGGCCAACAGTGAACTTCACTATCCCACTAAGATGCGCAACCTACCCTGAAAATTGCAAGTCCCTATCTCTTTTCGTTCGGGAGTTATCGAGGCAACGGTCACCCATCCAGCTACTGAACTCATACAAGGCTGCTCAGATCTCCAACAATATTGAACAGATCGTGTTCAAACTTGGAACATGGTAGTAGAGTTAGGTTCTGAAGGCTCTCGCAAAATATCTGCCATGTTGGATGAATAGTTTCGGATAAATAGAATTTTTTTCAATGATTTTCAATGATTTAAAAAAAAATTTCTAGTGATACAATCCCCACAAAATTTTGTAAGAATTTCCGTGTTGGCATTCTTCAACTAATCATATTTAAATTGGATTGGTTTAGTATTTTTCGAGTTATTAAGGAAATAAGAACCAAATTTCAGATGGCGATAACTCCAAAACCGTTTGGCCCATTATGCTTATAAACAAACTCAAATGTCACATTCAGATGCACAACCTAACCTGAAAATTTCAAGTCGCTATCTCTTTTCATTCTCAGGTTATCGAAACATAAAAAATATTTTTTAATAATTATTTTAAAATTTTCTAGTAATACGATTCACACAAAATTTCACAAACGTGCTCAGGTTTATATTCTACAAGTATTCACCAAGTTTCAATTCGATCGGATTTATATTGGTTTAAAACAAAATTATTACTCCGAAATCATTGTGCCGATTATGCCCATTAACGAACTTGTCCGTCGTATTGCGATGCTCCACCTACCCTGAAAATTTCAAGTCGCTAGCTCTCTCCATTCTCAATCAGGGAGTCGATCCCAATCGTTTGAGACCATTTTCGGCGAAAAATTCGAAAATTACAGACATTTAGGCCAAATGATAAGGCGATGTTCCCCAGAACAAACGCGCAAAAATCAAGAATGAATGTTCTTGTTTTAGCTCTTGCTCTTTGTTCCTTTACTTCAAACCCACCTTTACTCGTGGAATGGCGTATGGTTATCTCCTCCACCTTCTCACGGCGATCTGGATCGGCAGGTCATAATGTCATAATGCGTTGCATACGTTGCGTATGTGGGATCAGTCTGTCACTGTCTTAGTCCTTCAATGTACGTAGATAGTGAAATAGCCGGCAAGTTACCTTTAGTGCTGGCAACAGAACTCACAATTCGAAGACGAAATATCCAGCTTAAAATTTCTATAGAGGGTTTGAACATCGAATATAGGTCCTATCGACCTAGGATAGGTATTCTACCCGTGGATCCCAACAAAAAGGAAGAACCTAAACAAAAACACTGTAACAAATATCATTGTCTGACGATACGTCCATTCTCCTCCAGAAAAAAAAAACTGAGCAGTTTTTTGCACAAAGAAATATCCACTTTCGTATATTCTACTAATCTGATCTCTACAAAATCTACCATCCACCAAATACTGATTAGTTTTTACTCTGACTTGGATTATATCGATTCCAATTCCTCGATTAGACGATTTACTATACATATTTCAAATTAGTCCTCAAAAAGAAATGTGAGAGCGCCCAACCGAAAATCTGAGCCGTAATTAAATCTGAAAACGACACCTGAATCTGTCATCTGAGATAAACAACGATCAAGACTTTATCGACGCTCGATCGATACCAGAGACGGTGCCGGAGCTCCCCCTCCATAGATGGATAGCCCTACCAATATTGATATTCATTATGCTCGGCAAAGTTGGGAAAACGATAATTGCTTCCATTGAACCGTTTGTTTCTTCACCAATAGATCATGTACTCCAATATCGAACCATTACCGGATAGATCCACGAAATCTACAGTTCCGACATTCTCCATCCTACCTGTCATTTCGATCAAATCCTTCGCGCATAAACTAAAAATGAACCGCCTGCGGAAATTTCAAGCATCCCTTTTATAAGCAACCTCAAGTGTTATAAGCCTGAAGTGTCTTACGGAAACCCCATTTCATCAAGTGAGCGGCCCCGAACGCAGGACGAAGGACAAAGTGAAGCGGCCAACTCCGATCAATAGCCACTCTTCTACGTGATGCTCATCTGTCCTGTCTGAATACGGCTCACTTCATTTGTGCGGTCCGTTGCCAATATCGGCTTGTTGGCTTGACAAATTATCAAAACCTAGGCCCCGGTGATGATTACGGAAGATTTGATGCGCATACATTACGTGAAAGCCGCTCTGATGGGATTCGGTGTCCATTTATTCGTTGTTGGCGAAGAGGTTATGAATGGGACAGCATCCTCAGAGGATAGTTCATTCTGCAGCCTTATCTGTTTGAAATGTCACGGATAGGGATATCTCGCAAGGGTATGAGATAAGAGATTAACTATTGGTGAATCGGATGGAGAAGAAGAAATGAAAGATCTCTGTTCGGGACAAAATAAGTAGAATGTCACGATTCACATAGGAATATTAAAATACGAAATAAGGACGATTAAATTATTTTTTCTGACTTTGAAATTGAACGAAACGCAAACATTATAGCCAAAATGATTCAACTATATTAGAAGGCCAAACTATAATCTCATCTGGGGTGCTTGCCCACCTGAACAGAGTGCCTATAAATTTACTCAAATGTCTGTAATTTTCGCATTTTTAACCGCATGGTCTCAATCTTAATTCTAAATCTCAGAAATTATCGGTCAGATATAACTGAAATGTCGCAAGATCCAATTGGATCGGATCTATATTGTGAAGATATTGGAAAAATATCGAAAAATTATAAAGATTTGAGTGTACTGGTCCACGGTAATACATTCGAACAACAAAATTATTAACGGTTCTCGATATTTGACGAGAAGTTGAACGAATTGCATAATGCAGTTCATAGAATGAAGAATGTCATGTCTGTGGTCATGTCATTCTTATAAGTGAAAACCAATTTGTTCAATATATCGCGGGTCTAGACGAGTTGAATGTGGTACTTCTGGACTTATTTAAAGGAACTGGGACCCTTATATTTAGGACTGATTGAATGTTAAGCGATATTTTTATCCAGATATAACATAGAGCACCCAAGATTCGGAGCACTTGCCGACAACAAACAATGGAAAAGCGTTTGTAACTTATATTCTAATCTACCGGGAGTCCCAGTACATATGTAATCATTAAAGGATACTGTGGGAGGTATACTCATTATCGAAAAGTTTTTTTCTGGGTTTTCTCTCCCAAACTTTGAAAAATATCTATAAAATAAAAATTAATTATTTTGTGATTTGCTTCTGCGTAAGAAACACTTCAAAAGATAAAAATCTGAAATTTGGTGATTTTCAATTCGTTCAAGCAAACTACAACTCAGAAAAACAAAAATTCAAAGTCACTTTCGGTTTCACCGGAAGTGACTCTGACTTTTCTATCTAAAATAGCACCCTATATTATTTTGCAATTTTTTATTTCTAATCAAAATTACCTTTCCAACGATGTATCACACTTTGTATTTTACATTTGATTTGATGGAGAAAACGTCAATTGACATATCAAATTTAAAGAATTGCAGTAGGCTACAATATTTTTGTGTAATCAAAATAAGGAATGCATGTAGAGCCCTTAATGCTGAGGTGTTGAGAAGTATTACTCCAAGTGAACAAGTCCACTGAGCTGAAAGATGTGTAGAAGCAGATGGTCCACATTTAGAGCCTATAGGCTTTAGCTATTATAGGTATTTTTTGCCCCCTTTTTCGTAATTCTTTGTTTCTTTTACATTCATTCTTTGTTTAACGTTCGGAAAAATACATGGATGATTTCTGCGTAAGGTTTTTTTATTGATGAAGATTATTGAAGTCAAAATGAAGATTGCACAAAATATCGTAGCCTACTGCAATTCTTTCAATTTGAAATTTCATATGACGTTTTCTCCATCAAATCAAATGTAAAATACAAAAAGTGATACATCGCTGGAACGAAAATTTTGAGAAGAAAGATAAAATTGTAAAAAGTATATAGGGTGCTATTTGATATAAAAAGGTCAGAGTCACTTTCGGTCAAACCGAAAGTGAATTTCAATTTTGTTTTTTCTCACTTGAAGATTCCTTGAGCGAATTTAAAATAAAAAAAAATTTCATCTTTTGAAATGGCTGAGATAATCCATTGGAACATGTATACTGGGACACCCAGTATATGAATTTTCCAGATTATTACAATATTTTCAATAAGAAAAAATCATTTCGAAATCTCACAAATGTCAGATTCAGATGCATTTATTTATTCGATATTTGAAACCATTCGTTGGTCAAAGAGAATGTAACATAATATAATGGACGTATTTTGATGAACTGGAACAGAACTTTCTTTAGATCAGAGATGCTGAATTAGAATTGTTTGTTCTCTACTGAATGAAGATTTAATTTTGGTAAATTGATTCGAAATCGATATCTAAATGCAATACCGGAATTCAGTATACCGATTGGCACACCACAGACGCAGAGCTCATGTTAGGGAGTAAATGGAGATATTTTGAGAATGTATCTTAGTGATGTGTGTACGTTTTTCAAAAGCACAATTTAAAATTATGTTCATATATACAGGGTGTTCGAAAACAAAGATATAGAGACAAATTACATTTTTCTAAATGTAAAACTCTGTATTTGAACTAAAAAATGAAATTACATCAAATTATGATGAGTTTCTTCAGATCACTTTATACCTTAGAAGGGAGAAAATGTTGAAAAATTTAAAAAATGGAGTTTTTTAATAGCAATTAATGAAGAAACCTGTTACGCCAGCGAGACAGGCAGTATTTTTTCGACTAGACATATTGGCTACTCCTATACAGAAGAAAACAATTTAACTCTAGATTATACAGAGTGATCATAATCAATTTTCAAACATCAACTACAAATAATGGTCAAAAACATTCTTATTTCAAAAGGCACACCCAGTATTTCTATATATTGTTGGATTCATAAGGTTTTCCTACACATAAAACTGATAGTTTCTCAGCAATTTTCGACCATTATTTGTTATTGATGTTTGAAAATTGATTATGATCAATCTGTATATTCCAGGCCCAGAGTTAAATTTCTTCTTCTGTATAAGAGTAGTTAATACGTCTACTGAAAAAAAAATACTGTCTGAATTACTGGCGTAACCGAGGGGTAAACCGCTAGGAATTCTGGTGTACAAGAAAATATAATTCCATGGAATTCCTATTGAATTCCTGGAATTCCTATTGAATTCCTTGAATTTCTATTGAATTCCTGGAATTCCTGGAATTCCTATTGAATTTCGTGGAATTCCTAATGAATTCCGTGGAATTCCTATTGAATTATTGAGAATTCCTATTGACGTTAGAGTGCGGCACTCGGAAAATCATGTATATACAGCTTCAAATAGTTGGTTTTAACCGACGGGTAAATCACTAGGAATTCTGGTGTACAAGAATATAGAATTTCAATAGAATTTCTAAAGAATTCCTATTGAATTTCTAATGAATTCCTTTTGAATTCCAATGAAATTCCGGTTGAGTTGGAATTCTGGTGTACAAATTTTTGTCAGCGGTATCCACCTCGGGCGTAACTGGTTTCTTCATTAATTGCTATTTGAAAAAAAACTCCATATTTTCAATTTTCGCCATTTTCTCGTAAATGGTGTTTCTAAGGTATAGAGTGATCTGTAGAAACACATCTTAATTTGAGCTAGCCATTTCATTTTTAGGTCAAATACAGGGTGTTACATGTGAAAAGATGTAACTTTGGTCTATATCTTCGTTATAGAACACCCTGTACATGTGAAAATAATTTTAAATTATGCTTTCGAACACCCTACACATATCACAAAAGAGTATTCTCAAAATAAATTCATTTTACTGGCTCAAAACGAGCTCCGCGTCTGTGGTGGGCCACCCGGTATAGAAAATAATAACTGATTACTTGAATTCCTGAAACAGTTCTATGTTCTAAGGTTGAATTAAATAATAACCTGCACTATGCATAGAAGATTTCCGATTTTAATCATTTTAAAGAATTTTTCCGATATTTTATGACTTACGTCACAGTTCAGATATCGCTGAAAATTTGGATTGGACTCCTAGTTCGTCAAATCTAATCCTGTCATCAGCGGGGTAGTCACAAATGAGTCCTTAACCAACCCCAATCTACTTAGTTCTTTTCTGAGGCCACAGTGACCCGTCTACACAGCTACACATTTAAGACTAAAGTCTCACCTGGAGAATTTGTGACATCGTCTTAATTTTTCTCAGCTGAAGGAACAATAATTGTAAAGCGAGCATCTCTCAGAACAGATATATTGTTCCATAATTCCTGGAACATTTTAGTCCAACCCTACAGATGATTCCCCACCCAGCTGCCTTGAGACAGATGCTACAGGCTGGTTCAGACCTATGGCACCCGCCTGCGACGGCAATTAGTCTACCACCTCATTGAACCCAGATGAGGTGCACCTACAGTGCTCTCCCATTTCAGAAAGTAGTCCCATGGTCCTGCACAAGCCGGTGTGGCCCGTGGAACCCCCTTGCGCCGGCAATGAGTCCACCACCTCATTACCTTCTATGCCCGAGTAGCCCAGAACGCAGATGAGGTGCAGGCCTGCACAAGCAGGGAGTGCAGTTTTATAAATCCAATGCCTTCACGGAGGCTATCCAACAGGATTTTTATTGATTTGCGAAACCACCCTTTCTCAAGGATCACCAGGGTAACACAGAAAGTCTCAAAGCCTTCAAGGTTGTGAGTGCAAGTCCACCCATCATAGTGACACTAACAATCCACAATCATCTTATTCTACATTTAGCGGGAAAACAACTAATAAATAAATTTTTGGCAACTTCCCATCAGATGTAGGAAAAAGCTTCCTTTATGATGCCTCTAAAGCGACTATGTTCCAATAGGTACTTCCGTATTTGCCTCAGCTCATGCAGACCCACATTCATAAATCAATCCAGAGCGAGGAATTATTGTATCATAAATAAAATAGAGTAAAATTTATGCCCAGAAATGAAGGGTTACGGCCACTTCATCGGATCTGAGGTGTAGCTGGAATTCGAGAACCAATATGGACCGAAAGCCTGCTCCTCCCTGATAAATGATCGACCCGAGAGAAATAGCTGGTGATTTTTCCCACGAGGTGGCTATGCAATATACATTCTATTCGTTTTCCTTTATTACTTCCCTTCGTCTAACTGTCGGCCGTTGCAGTCATGGCTACGCCCGTCTACAAGATACTGTATAAATCCCGAAAATATTTAACGTCACAATATCCTTTCAGCGAAAACAGTCGAATCGAAGCCGCAAATGTGCTATAAATTATAGGGAGGGCTCTGGGATGTGAAGTTCCTTCCCATGCTACTCTATTATTCAATTTATACTTTCTTTATATCTGCAGGAACCAATTGGTGGAAGAAACGAATTGTCGAAAGTGCCAATCTGGATATGTTTGTTAAGATTTCAGCACCTACTCAGAGTGGTTAGAAATTCGACGTGATCCTTCGGGGGGGTTATACTGGAGGTCATTCCCAAGAAATTAAGTCTAGTTAAACAGGTGTCAAAAAAAAAGTTACTGAGCTACGACTCTTTAAAAATGTTCTGCTTTTTATCAAAAAAATCAATTATGTAGAAACTAGAATACTGTAGCATTTAATTGATACTTTTTGACAGTTGAAAAATTAGTGATCACTTTTGGAAAAAATGTTGATTTAACAATTTCTCGAAAAAATGTAGTGAACTTGGCTTTCAAATCGAAGACATTAGTTTACAACGTATAAAGCAAGGGATTCACACGTCTCTACTGAAGTCGTTAGGTAGTGAAAGTCAATTCAAAATCAAATATTCAACGAATTCCTCTACTAAAACGTTGTGCTCAAATTTGTGAAAGCAAGTTTCCCAAAAAACTATTGCTTTGTCAGTCAAAACAATCGATACGACATAACCCCAAATATAATGATCAGAAGGTTTCATTCACTCTTGGATTTTTGGGAACGAAAATATCCATTATACCATGGAGAAAAATATTAACCTAAATGAGCAAGATGCTGAGCACTGACTCGGACTGCGGAACACCTCTGGTTATCTGCAGACCACCTGAGATTTTCTCCTTGCTCAGCACACGCTGTCTCGTTTCTATATATATACATATACACTTCTCGTAAAAATTAAAGGAACAAAAAAATTTTCGAAATTTTTTGGCAATTTTCAACAGGCTGTATTTCAGTGAAAAATGGCCGCACAGAAAATAAAAAAACATAGCTTTTCAAGCTTGTAGACTCTAGCTTACGAATTTATTGGTTAAAAATTTTTTGGAGCCCCGGTAATCATGCGATTCTTGGATAAAGCACAAAGAAAAAAATTTCAAAATTTTTTACATTTTTTTTTCACTCTACGGACATGGAAAAATTTTTTCGACCTAGATCAATGCATAGGTCGTATAGCCTGTTCATTCAGCTTCAATTTGCTTTTTACAAGAGTCAAATACGACCATTTGTCTTCGAGATATCGAATTTTGAATGCAAAAGGATCCTTTTTCACTCAACTGCCGATATCTCTGAAACTACTGGTCGCCCAGCAAGCGGACAGGGAGTTTCGTTTTCTGCAGAAAATTTCCGATAAAAAAGTTTGTCATGGTTGATTGGAAAAAAAATTTTCCACTTGAAACGTTAACGTGAAAAAAGAGCAAAAAAATGCCATTTTCCCTTTTTTTGGTTAATCGACTGTATTTTCGACAATATTAGGGCAAATGCTTAGGTTAGAAGAAAATTTTACTGTCTAATGTACCCAAAAGGCCCCCCTAAATCGGTAGATCGATCAGTTCAGCGGTTTCCTTGGACCGATTGATTGAAATTTTGAAAAAATTTGGGAACAAGATTTTTGTTCCTTAAACATGACCTAATCTTTTCAAAAATCAATAATTTAATTTTTTTTTACAATTTACTCAATTTTGAGTCTTCTAAAGATTGATTAGCAAAAAAAAAATCCAAAAAAATTTTTTCAAAAATTTCGAAAATTTCCAAAAAATTTTTTTTAAATTTAAAAAAAGTTTTTATTTTCATTTTTAACAAAATCAAAGTTTCTGGCAAAAATTTTCATTGATAACTGATTCACCGCCGGAATTAGCGTTATCCAAAGCATACCACGTGGAGGTTGCACGGTCGGATTTACGCTTCTTTTGTGCTTACGCACATGTGTTATGATTCTTCGGAAAAAATGAGACCCTGTGGTTCGTCAGCTGCACAAAATGAAATTATTGATTTTTGAAAAGATTAGGTCAACTTTAAGGAACAAACATCTTGTTCCCTTAATTTTTTCAAAATTTCAATCAATCGGTCCAAGGAAACCGCTGAACCGATCGATCTACCGATTTAGGGGGGCCTTTGAGGTACATTAGACAATAAAATTTTCTTCTAACCTAAGCATTTCCCCTTATATTGTCGAAAATACAGTCGATTAACCAAAAAAAAGGAAAATGGCATTTTTTTGCTCTTTTTTCACGTTAACGTTTCAAGTGGAAAATTTTTTTTTCCAATCAACCATGACGAAGTTTTTTATCGGAAATTTTCTGCAGAAAACGAAACTCCCTGTAAGCTTGCTGGGCGATCAGTAGTTTCAGAGATATCGGCAGTTGAGTGAAAAAGGATCCTTTTGCATTCAAAATTCGATATCTCGAAGACAAATGGTCGTATTTGACTCTTGCAAAAAGCAAATTGAAGCTGAATGAACAGGCTATACGACCTATGCATTGGTCTTGGTCGAAAAATTTTTTCCATGTCCGTAGAGCGAAAAAAGAATGTAAAAAATTTAGAATTTTTTTTCTTTGTGCTTTATCCAAGAATCGCGTGATTACCGGGGCTCCAAAATATTTTTAACCAAGAAATTCGTAAACTAGAGTCTTCAAGCTTGAAAAGCTATGTTTTTTTTATTTTCTGTACGGCCATTTTTCACTGAAATACAGCCTGTTGAAAATTGCCAAAAAATTTCGAAAATTTTTTTGTTCCTTTAATTTTTGCGAGAAGTATATTGTCTTTCGAACTTTGAGCATTACATTCTTTCACCTAACAATAAAGCATGTGTATGAAAAAAGTGTTAGCAGAGGTCAGTGTAAGGGGGTACCATACAATCTTATATATGATACAAGAGCTTACGGAAAAACCTCAGCAAAAAAAAACATGTCTCCCCGTTAGTGTTGTGATTTATGACCATAGAAATTGTTAACAAAATATAACGAAATATTAAATTTTGAAGGGCAACATTTACATCACTATTTATTCTTAAGCTGAAAGGTTTCTCCAAGGTACCCGGAACTCAATGTGGGAAAGGAAAAGACAAAAGGAGCAAAAGAAAAATTCAAAATGGAATATTCCATGGTTTCTTTAATAGATTTGAAATTCACCAACCATTCCAAAAAAGACATTATGAATAGCCCTAAAAACATCCTGGAATCTATATATGAGACAATTATCAACTAAATGATCTATGGTCTCCTCTGGTTCCCCGCATTCACATCTAAGGCTCTCAACTGAGTTCCATCTGAACTGCATGCTGTTACAACGTCCATGACCAGTTCTTGAACGATTAGGAATAGACCAAATTTTCTTTGGAAGATCAAACCCCGGAACTCTATTTGAAGAATCAGAAATTAAATCTTTGTTGAATAGATAGCAAGAAATCCTTTCAGACTGCTAAACTTTCTTGTCGCTATTATTCGAATTGAAAATACAGTTGGATCATAAAACACTTCAATTTGGGAATCTTATTGGCTGGAATATAGGAGAGAATCGGAAAAGAATTCGGAAAGAATAAAATTAATTCCAAGAATTCAAAACAGCAGTCTGTAATGATGAGAGTGAGTGCAACGATAACCAGTGAATTAAAAAACAGGTTTAATAATGATTAGGCCCATGGTTGAGCAGATTTGAGAAGAAGCCGGCATGAATGGAAACTACAGATCATCATTACAAAGAAGAATTTATAATACACGATATTCTGGTTAGAACGGAATTCACATCTTTGCTATAAAACGGGATGTCATTTTCGTTCGAACTGGAAAATCTTGTGTTGCCCAGCGTTTGGATCATGGTCAACTACTTATTCAAGAAGCCATGGAGAATTTTGCATCTCACAGGAAAATATCCACATTATTAAAAATATTTCTTATTATATAGCACGTAAACAGTGAAATGTTAATAAGGGATCGATTTGACACTTTCGACTAGTGCATCTAAAATAACCCCTGCATCAGTTTGGACATTTTATGTGTTTCTAATCCTTTCAACTTATAATTCGATGTTGATTAACCTCAGTCTCACGTAATAATTTGACATTCGATTATTTATGATTGTTATTCAGTTTGTACAATATCTTTACTGCACACTAATGTTTGAATCAAGGCCGTATTCATGGAGATGGATAATAATTACATAGATTGCTCTCCACCCATGAAGTCACCTGCATCTGCACTTGATCAATACCCAGTAGAGTCAGCGGGCACAGTCCCTGCTGAATATGAACTGTAGTATAGTTATACATTGTATGAATTATAATATTTTCACCCTTGTAAATAATAGACTTAAGATTAGCTTTACTGGTGCAGATGAAGTTGAACGATTTTCGAACAGATAGCTTAGACGCATTTCTGGATTATATCCCTGTCTGAAGAAATCCTAAAACATCCCCATGATATAGAATGTTGGCTCTAGAGACGCTTCGATGGCACTTAAGTCGTAACGACTAGCAGTCTACTTTTCTCTGAAGGGGAAGTGCCTTATACCATTTCAATGTTTAGATGTCACCTGAATCTTGGAACTACCGTGGTGGGCAAGCAGTTCTTAGAAGTCAATAACGCTCCCGATATCGTTCCCCTGAAACACCATTGGTTTCAGCGAAGTATCGCAAGTTAGAGGTTCTACCTATCAGCTTTGACCACTACTGTGGTAGTACAGCCCTTAGCTCGTGGAGGTGGTTAAGGGAGTACCAGGGTTAACATACGGGAGAATGGTGAGAGTTTGAAGGGTGCAGCCAAGCACGAGAGACGTGAGACTTTTTAAGGATTTTGATTCCTGCCTAGAAGAAAGAAAAGAGGGACAGCCATCTTTCCATTATTTCCAGTAATATAGATCCGGTCGAGTTTAAATTCAGAACCTTAAATAAGCTGCAATATTGAATATTAAGGGGCATTTTTATTTTTAATATCGATTCTTTCTTCAAATTATATACTCGTTGTTTTGAAACTGAAATCATGTATGAATAAAACAAGTGATCTCCATTAAAAACATATTTTTCTTTTTTTGAAACTTTGAATGATAATTAATATTAAAACCCATATTGTAGTCATCGCTTCTACAGTTTGTGTTGATCCTACCCAAAACATGCCTGGTTATATGTTATATGCCACAATTCTAACCCTTAGATGGAGGTTACACCGTCAATCTGGTATCAGTCACATCAATCATGGGTTGATATCCAATTGCCGGGAAACTGATGGATTAATGGAATATTAATGCATATTAATGTGCTTCGTCAGACCATCAATCTACACAAGTCTCATCGTGATCAAGTTTACGGACTGAACTGATGCGAGAATGACCGTCTAAGACGGAGGTATATTTAAATGGTTAGCTCAGTAGCATATAGACGTGTGCTGGATCAAAATAGGTTATAATGACAATCCGAGATTTCTGATCCAGCAGGTATGATTTTTGGATATCATCATGGATCCATCACTCATCCAAAGATGATATTCATCGCAACATGTAAAATGGTTAACTCAAAAGCAAATTATAGATGTATGCTGGATCTAAAAAGGTAATAATGACAATATGAGATTTCTGTTGTTCCAGTTGGTACGTTTTTGGCGCTCTAGTTCCTCGGAACTGAGTGCTTATCAATTTGCCCAAATGTCTGTAATTTTCGATTTTTGGCTGAAAATGGTCTCAAACGATTTGGTTCGACCCACTGATCAAGAATCCGAGGTCGAAAACGATTCTGTCCGACCGACCCGGCCGGACAGCCGTAGGCACAATAACTGTCGAACGAAAGGAGTTAGAGGATTGAAATTTGCAAGGTGGGTTTGGAGCGTAAATATCTCGGACAGGTTCGCTAATGGACGAAATCCATCAAGCGGTTTCGGAGTTATGGCCGATTTTATTAAAACACATTTTTTATGAATATTTCCGAAACCGATCACTCGATCTATCTGAAATTCAGCGTCAAATTGTAGAATCATAACCTTTATACGCATGTGAAGCTTTGTATTGACCAGATTACCGCAAATTGTAAAAAAAATTTCTAAATTTAAAAAATTTTTTTCTACAATAACTCTCGAACGGAATGAGCTAAGCAGTTGAAATTTTCAGAGTAGGTTAGGAAAATAAATATCTCGGTTGAGTTCGTTACTGGGCAAAATAGGCCAGATGGTTTCGGAGTAACGGAACAAAAAATTTTTTTTTAAGCAACAAATTTCAAATTCAATTTTTATTTAAGATGCAGTTTCACCATTAAAATCCATCGAAATCATTTTCAACTCCAACAAGCTAATACTTTCGGAGATATGATTTTTCTAAACATTTCATCCTGTTCTATAAGAGAGAGTCAAATTCATTTCAGCTATTTTAATTTGATTTCTTCCATGGTGCAGTTCTCATTCTCAGATTGCTCATTTTATCTTGATAAATAAACTATTATTTGAATTGAATTTCCTTTATGATGCAGTTCTATCATAAGAATACATTGATATAATTCCCAACTCTGAGAATCCAATACTTTCGGGGATATAATTTGTCTGTTTGAACTAGAGCACCAGAAAGCTCCTGTCCACAGAGCTTGAACCCATTTTTGGATATGATCCTGGATACAATACTCATCTGTGGTAATTACACTGGCTATCTTTCAGCATTATTATTCAGGTGTCAAATGCTATTCCGCAACTGGCTCTTTATAAGCCAATGTGACAAAGATAAGAGATTTTCCGTCCCATGGATCATGAGTCAGCTATTTTGTAGAGTTACGAAAGTCAACTCGGAATCGAATACTCTGACATTTTCGCAAGAAAAGACATAGAGTAAAATATACAAAACTACGGTATTCGAACGTAATTTAGTAAATAACACTCTACGGAGTTTATATTCGAACGCAACACAGATCCAACCAAGTTGGCCAGTCAAAAATCATACCATATCGTTGTGCCAAGTAAAAAAACATGAAATACAGGGTGAGTCTTTGACCACTGCATTAATTTTAACCAAAGATTCCTCTCATCAAATGAAACACTATTTTCATTTAACATTTTTCCAAATTCAGCTCAGGTAAAAAGATACAGGCTGTTGAAATTTTGAAAAAAAATCAGTTTTTATTTTGTAGCTTTGACATCCTTTTTTCGAATGAAATGAATGTTGGCGTAAAGTTTCCTATAACTATGATACATATTTTCCAAATATTAGTTATTTTCTACTTCTACTGGTTTTCTAGTTATGGACTCGTGGATTCATAAAGCTAAACGAAATTAGCATAAAGAAAGCATATAAAGTTTTTCTTGAGTCATTTCAAGAATATTACATCGTTTAAAAACATTATATTATTCTTCATCATTTCTCCTTAAACGCACCGTTTTCGAGATATTCTTCATTGAATGTTTTAAAATGGAAAACTCCAGAAATTTCACCACTTTTATGGATCCCTCCCTGAGCGTTGGAATCCCGAATCAAGCTGTAAACCACGTTACCACATTGTGAAATCTTCAAACCCTTGTAACTTTTTACCTGAGCCGAATCTGGAAAATGGTAAATGAAAAAAGTGTTTCATTTGATGAGATGAATCTTTGGTTAAAATTAATGCAGTGGTCAAAGACTCACCCTGTATAGTGGCGATTGCAGATTTTCATTTAAGAGCGAGGGTATCTTCACTCTGCTAGGCATATTTGTTGGGTGCTTGAAAATCTTCAGATGACAAATATTGACTCTGACACGAAAGTGATAAACATTTTCTCTATTAAGTCACTATACTTATTTTCATTGATAAGTAAGTTTATTTATTACCGCTGAAAAGAAAATATAATACAATCCATTTCTATTGACTGCAAAACCTGATCACAACTTACTTTCACATTTCTGGGTCAAACTATTTTACTGGAATACAGCCAAAGTAAATATCTATTCTTCAAAATATATCCATTTGTACCATATTTAACTCATCTCGATCAACGATAGGCATTCAGTTTAGATTAAAATAATTTTCTAAGCAGAACAGAATTAAATTGGATCTTCTCAGGTTAACTTCGCAGATTGTCAGATACATGTCATATTGTCATATGTTTATGTAAAGATCATAGAGAAACATGAAATCCATGAACGACAGATATACGATCTATGGAGAGCACAAAATATAATATGAAATAATTTAGAGCCACATCAAAAACTGTTGACAACTAGTCTGGTAGAATTTATAATAGTGTACCAGTACGCCCCCATCGTTGCAATATTTTGGTAATGTCTTCACCAATATAGATCCGATCGAGTTCAAATCTAGAACTTTGCTGTAAAATAAGGTTTTGTAGGCTCTCGTAGAATATCAACGATATCTGAAGGATAATTTCTGAGATACAGAATTTTTTTTTTTAATTTTCCAGTCGTGCAATCCTTACAAAATTTTGCATAAGACTTAGTGTTGGTATTTTTCAACTAATAACAGTGCTTTGATTTGATCAGATTAGTATTTTTCGAGTTATTGGGAAAACAAAATTTCAAATGGCTATTATTCTGAAACCACAAGGTGAATTTTGCCCATTAACGAACTTAGCAGGCAGATCTGGACTACAGAACTACCCTGAAAATTTAAACTCTCTAACTCATTACGTTCGAGCGTAATCGTCCTGCCAGCATTTGGACGAATTGAAAGGCACTCTGTTCATAGAACAGCGAGCCAAAAGAGTGACTGTTGCAAAGGTTATTAGACATGAGAGAAAATACTATTAAACGTACAAGAATAAAGTATCGAGACTGATAGCCCTTCTTAAGGGCCCTGTAGTGGGCTTCGAACATCTGAAGTTCTGAATAATCATCGCTTGGACTTGGACCGGTCAGACCTGGTTTTGAAAGAGACCCTCCTGACTCAAGAATTCTAGCTCAGGGGCGGGTCCATAAAAAAAATGAAATTCCTGGAATTTCTATCAGATTGTATAACATTAATTGACGAATTTCTCGGAAACGATACTTTTCAGGAGCAATGATCAAGAACTATTTAATTTTATAAATATATAACTGTATACTGAAAAATTCAAGTTCACATCTCATTGGAAACATCAACTTTCATCAATCACGTGTGGTATACATAGGAATATTGCAGAATTATTTTATACCAGGGAATTATGCGAATGGTTCCGTCCTCCATTCCTTGATTTTCAACTCCCTCCTTCCTCCGCCAAATTCAGCTGATGGCGGTGACTTGGCAATCTCAGAAGGAAACCAATTATTCCTTCCATTTTATCCCATCAGAATTGACGACCAAATTAATGATTCCAGTTTTTGTTCGGGTCCATTAGGAGCGTCATGGAATTAAGAATTTGGATGAAGCGATTTATATAAAAGGAGGCTGTGGGCTTGAAAAAATTTTGGCTTCCTATAATATATCAGTCACGGTTGGTGGGCTTTCAACAGTTTGGCGGCCGATGTGGTAGTGGCTGAGAAAAGTCACGAAAGTTTTCAGCCCTTAGTTCACAGTTCGTTGGTGGAAATTCGATCCGTATGTCTCTTCTGAAGTGGATCTCTAACACTGCTTCAGCTCCTGTCTACTTTCGCTCTCTTAGAAGAGTGATATTATTACTTCTATATCCATTGGCGTTATACAGGGTGATTCACCGAGAAACGTCGCTATAGAATATTTCAAAGAAAGACTCGAGATAAGCGATTGAAATTTTATAGTTAAGCTTTGTTAGGAGAGACGAATTCTTGGAAAAAAATTCAGATTCGTTCGAATTCCAGTTTCAGCGGAACTGATACCAACTTCCGTTTTTCAAATGTAATACACTTTCATATTCTTCTCATAAAATTCGTGTGAAATCTGAAAAAACCCTTTGAAATTTCTCAAATAGGGCTTCATTCCAATGATAATAACTTGTAGATTTTTGCATGAAAATGACAAAAATCTCAAAACTCATATTTTTCAAATGAGAACCCAATATTATATTCGTCAGGTGAAATCTACGTTAAATAATTTGGTTCAAGTCCTGTGAACAGGAGCTTTGGTGCTCTTGTTCAAACTTTGACAATTCATATCTTCGAAAGTATTGGTAATAGTTGGGAATTATATCAAAGGATTCTTATGGTATATATATTCTTTTGACTGAGAGCTGTATATGTGTTAGCAGAGGTTGGTGTAACGGGGTACCATACAATTCGACGTATGATACAAGAGGTTAGGGAAAAACCTCAGCAAAAAACCCTTTCTCCCCGTGAGTGTGGTGATTTGTAACTATTGTTTACAAAATTTGCTGAAATTTAAAAATATTGATGGGGATATATTTCTTCAATGTGGATTCCCTCGTCGAAAAACGGATAGGTTTCTCCAAGGTAGCCGAAACTCAACCTGAAAAATGAAAAGACAAGAGGAGGAAACGAACAAATTAAAAATAATACATAACCTTTCAAAAGTCTCCTCTCACAAAAATACTTCTCTGTAGGCGAATGAGATCTCGTGGAGAAGAATCGCCTCCGCTAGTTTTCGAAGATATTCACTCTTGAAATCCCTTCAATATTTGAATTCAAAAATGAAAATGTTGCTCGTAAGGCCAGGAGGGTCTCTTTCAAAACCAGGTCTGACCGGTCCAAGTCCAAGCGATGATTATTCAGAACTTCAGATGTTCGAAGCCCGCTACAGAGGGCCCTTCATAAGGGCTATCATCTCCCATAGATATATATTTTACTTTATATTGTATAAAATAATGAAAAAATTTAATTCTTATGGTAGAACTGCATAATAGGAGAATTTAAATTCAAACATCATAAAAGAATTCACATTCAACAAGAGTGCCAAAAATGATTAATCCAAAACCAATAGACCAAATCTACCCAACAACGAACTCATCCGAGCTATTCGTTCGTCAATTCTATGATGAACGATATATTTTTTCGTCAAATCTACTCTGAAAATTATATTATAACTTTAGCCAATATTTCAGTTTTGTTTTTATTGGAGATATTCTGAACACAATATTATTAACTCACCATTACCATTCCCATCATCATATGTATTAACCATGGGCATTTAATATCAAAATTGTAAATATCATATCTCAGAAAAATGAGTTGACATGTATCAACACAGATCATATTATAATAATTCATAGATAGAATAATTATCATATTCTGTGAACACGCAGAAGTACGATTTATTATTGAAATGTTGATAAATCATATCTCCGAAAGTATTAGCTTGTTAGAGTTGAAAATTACGTCAATGGATTGCTACATCTTGAGAAAAACTTATTTTGAAATTTGTAATGTAAAAAAAAAATATTTTTTGTTACTCCGAAACCATCAGAACCGATTTTGCCCTCTAACGAACTTAGCCGAGATATTTATGTCCCAAACCTATTCTGAAAATTTCAACTGTCTAGCTCATTCCGTTCGCGAGTTATCGTGTTAAAGGCCGACCGGACGGCCGGACAGAATCGATTTCGACCACGTATTCTTGATCACCGAGTCGAACTGAATCGTTTAAGACCATTTTAAGCCAAAAATTCGAAAATTACTAACATTTAGGCAAATTGATAAGCACCCTGTTCCGAGGAACAAGAGCGCCAAAAATAGTGTATTTCTTATAATACATACTACTGATTTACTTACCGAATATCTCAGGAGATAAGCAATTTTGAGCAGTAGTATGACTGACTTTGACATTGAAATAGAAACACCCTGGATATTCAATTGAATTTTTAATTAACAAAGGAGAAGCATTGATATGTTTTCTAATAGAAAATTAGGAATTTTCATTCAAAAATCTATTGATTAGGTTATTAATATTGGAATGAAGCCCTATTTTAGAAAATTTAAAGGGTTTTTTAGATTTAAGTAACCATTAAAGGATATTGTGGGACGTATATTCATCATTGAATGGTTTCTTTCTGGGGTTTCTCTCCCAAACTCTGAAAAATATCTATAAAATAAAAAAATAATCATTTTGTGATTTGTTTCTGCGTAAGAAACACAAGATATTTGTCAGAAGCAATCAATCAAACAATGTTGCCTAACAAATAACAACGAAACAACATCAACGAAGAACAACTATATCGTAACGTTTCGGAGTCTATATCAGACTCCTTCGTCAGACGCTTAACGAAAAAATCTTCAGAATTATTTTGCTGTTATACTGAGATTCGAGAATTGTCAATGTGACAATTCTCGAATCTCTTAAGTATATACAACTAATTGAACAAATCTCAATGTTTCAAATAGAAAATAATTTGAACATTGAAAGACTTTGGACATTCGTCCAATTATTAAATCAGGGAATAAACAGGATGTAAAGAACTACCGTGGTATAAGTGTCCAGGCTTCCCTACCTAAGCTAATGGATATTTTGGTAGCCCATCAGTTGAAGGTTTTTTCTAAAGGGCGCTTCATAAATAAACAACATGGATTTTCTCTGAATAAGGGTTACCAATACAAAAATGCATAGCAGAGTCAAGATACCCTCTTTCTTATATGAAAATCTGCATTCGTCTCTACATTTCAAGTTATCAAGATCCTAAATGCTTTACCTTGGAATCGATTAAGGCTGTCCAACCCTGGTGGTCCATGACAGAATATAATAGTTAATAGTTAATACTTTCAATATAATAGAGAAATACTCTTTACTGATAATACCTACCTTGTGAAAAAATATCATGTGACAACTGAATAATTATACTGGAAGATAGCCAGTGTAATTACCACAGATGAGTATTGTATCCATGGTCATATCCAAAAAATTGGTTCAAGCCCTGTGGACCGGAGATTTGGCGCTCTTGTTCAAACTTCGACAAATCATATCTTCGAAAGTATTGGTAAGAGTTGGGAATTATATCAATGGATTTTATGATAGAACTTCAGAATAGCAGAAATTAAATTCATACATCATAAAAGAATTTAAATTCAACAAGAGTGCCAAAAATGATTAATCCAAAACCAATAGACCAATTCTACCCAACAACGAACTCATGCGAGATATTCGTTCCTCGATTCTATGATGAACGATATATTTTTGCCTCATCCACTCTGAAAATTATGTTATATCAATTGAAACTTTATCCAATATTTCAGTTTTGTTTTTACTGGAGATATTCTGAACTCAATATTATTAACTTACCATTACCACTCCCATCTTCATATGGATTAACCATGGATATTAAATAATGGGTTGGGGAAAAAGTTCGTGGCGTTTGAGCGTGTATGTGCAGCGTTACGTCATCTATTATAACCTAATTCCTGCCTGTATCGAAGTTTACATTAGTGTATTCAAAACGTGGGATTTCGGTCTACATAAGAACATAAAACTCTTTAAAATCAGTGAGAAGTAATAGCATTTACAAGTCTTCGAAAATGGAACAAAATAACGAGAAAATTCGCTACATTTTACAATATCACTTTGATCAAGGTGAAAATGCATCACAGGCTTGTGATAAAATTTGTGCTGTATATGGTCAAGATGTTCTTTCAAAATCGGCGGCTCGCAAATGGTTCGCTCGTTTTCGTTTTGGAAATTTCGATGTCAAAGATGCACCTCGTTGTGGTCGCCCAATCACTGAAAAAGTAGATGAGATTTTGGAAAAAATTGAAGGAGACCGGCATATAAGTAGTCATGACATCGCTAGAGACCTAAACATTGACCATAAAAATGTTTTAAACCATTTGCATAAGTTTGGATACAAAAAGAAGCTCGATGTATGGATACCGCATGAGCTGTCTGAGAAAAATCTACTGGACAGAATTTCCATTTAGTAACTCGACAAAAATTGAAAGAGCATGGATGGGAAATTTTGTTGCATCCTCCCTATAGTCCGGACTTAGCACCTTCCGATTTTCATCTGTTTCGGTCGCTTCAAAACTCTATTAATGGAGTTAAGCTGAACTCACCAGAGGCATGTGAAAATCACCTCATTCAGTTTTTCGACCAAAAAACTACCAAATTCTACAGCGATGGAATTCTTGCTCTTCCAGAGAAGTGGCAGAAGGTCGTCGATCAAAATGGACAATATTTAATTTGAGGGAGATTATAAAAAATATGAAACAACTCGATATCAAATATACCTTAATATCGCCACGAACTTTTTCCCCAACCCATTATCAAAATTTGACATATCATGTCTCAGGAAAATAAGTTGACGAGTATCAACACAGATCATATTATAATAAGTCATAGATAGAATAATTATCGCATTCTGTGAAAACACAGAAGTACGATTTATTATGGAAATTTCGGAAAATCATATCTCCGAAAGTATTAGCTTGTTAGAGTTAAAGATGACATCAATTAATTCCTATGGTGAAACTGTATCTTGAGAAAAACTTATTTTGAAATTTGTAATGTAAAAATTTTTATTTTCTCACTCCGAAACCATCTGATTGATTCTGCCCAATAACGAACAGATCCGAGATATTCATGCCCCAAACCTACTCTCAAAATTTCAATTGTCTACCTCATTCTGTTCGAGAGTTATCGTGTTAAAGGCCGGACGGACGGACGGCCGGACAGAATCGATTCCGACCAAGGATTCTTGATCAGTGAGTCGAACCAAATCGTTTAAGACCATTTTCAGCCAAAATTCGAAAATTACAGACATTTGGACAAATTGATGAGCACTCTGTTCCGAGGAACAAGAGCGCCAAAAACGTACCGACTGGATCAGAAATTTCAAATTGTCATGATTTCCTTTTTTGATCTAGCATACATCTTCATTCTATTGGGTTAACCATTTTACATGTTCCATGAATATCATCTTTTAATGATATAATATACGGAAAGAGGGGAGTTTTTCTTCTACGTTCTTTTACCCAATGTAAGTTAAATTAGGCTGAACGTAGATTAATCTCTTCACGTTATATTATGGTGTTATTGTATTCCCTCCTGAACTCCCCAACAATCTCTTTTACTATAGGTAACTAAAATTATCTTAGATTACATACACAACGAAGAGTCCTTTGTTTATAATACAATCAGAATGACAACAACTAATGGTAAGAATTGTGACATAGAGTTCAATAGCAATATTATATAATTTTGCGAGCGCTAGGGGCGTATGAATGAAGGACTTTTTCCCGAAAAAACTTTCACTCAATGTTAATTGTAGGAAAAAAAAAATTCTAAATGTAATTTAAATAAATGAAATCCTTTTCACATCATCCAGAATGCTTCCGATGGTTGAAAACGTCACAAAAATATTTACCTAAAGCACACGTGCAAATACCGGGAATTTTCACGCTCCATTGATATTCAAAAATATTGGATTGTTGTATCATATGCGTTAATATGATTGGTTGAATTTGTTTGGGGGGAATAGTCGTATATATTAGAGATCCGTTATATTAGGAAAACAGAATTCCAAATTTGCAACTGAGTATTTTCGAAGAACGTCACTCTCCATTAAAATTTATATCCGAAAATCTATTCATTCAAGTTTAATTTCTAGAAGGATAATATAATGGAACAAAAACTTCATGTATATTCAGGAATGTGGGCAATGTGAGAATAATCTCAGAAGCTTATCCCGAAATTGGTTTATCTCCCCAATTTCTCAGAAGATTCTATAAAGTCATAAAAATCTTGGACCTAAGATGTCCCCACAAGAAGAAGTCCAGAGGGTGGTCAGGAGATCGGGCAGGCCACGCCATAGGACCTCTTCTTCCAATCTAACGACCAGGGTATTGAAAATTGAGGTATTGGCGAACTGGTGCGGCGTAGTGTGGAGGAGCTCCGTCTTGTTGGAAACGCAATTGCTGTTCAAGTAGTAGAGGATCGTAGGTCCGTTAACACGATAACTCTCGAACGAATGGAGTTAGAGGATTGAAATTTGCAGGGTACTTTTGGAGTAAATTTCTCGGACAAGTTCGTTAACGGGCAAAATCCACCAAGCGGTTCCGGAGATACGGCCGTTTTTATTAAACATATTTTTTATGAATATTTCCGAAACCGATCATTTGATCTATCTGAAATTTAGCACCAAATTGTAGAATGATAACCTTCATATGCATGCGAAGTTTTGTATTGATCGGGTTGCCGTAAAGTGTAAAGTTAAAATAAAAAAATTGTAAATTCTGTTTCTACCATAACTATCGAACAGAATGAGCTAGGCAGTTGAAATTTTCAGAGTAGGTTTGGGAGATGAATATCTCGGCTAAGTTCGTTATTGGGCAAAATTGGATGGTTTCGGAGTAATGGAAACATTTTTTTTTACATTACAAATTTCAAATTAATGTTTTTAAAAGATGCAGTTTCACCATAAAAATCCATTGATATCATTTCCAACTCTAAAAAGTTAATACTTTCGGAGATAGGAGATAAGTTTGAACAAGAGCGCCTAAGCTCCTGTTCACAGGGCTTGAACCAATTTTTTTTACCCATGACTGAACCATTCTCAACCAATTTTGAAATCAATTCCATTACTTACTTATGGTGAATGCTACGTTCAGGATAGTTTTGGTTAAATATCCTTGCAGCCGCTCGGGCACAATTTCGATTTTGGTAATACAGTCTAACCATCTCAACATATTCTTGCAATGTGTACAAAATAATTATTTTCTAAATTTCAAACCAATCAGCAAAGTAGTAACTCAACAGATTGATTTATAATACTGATTAATAATAATGATCGAAGAAACATATTATAACCAGATAAACACCTTCTAAGAATAAAAAATGAAGGAACCATAAGGAAATGTTTTGACTCTGTTTGTTTATGGTTTGAAAGAATTTTCCCCATTTCTTGAGAAAATATTGCAATTCAATTTTTTTTTAATTTTTTAAGTTTGTAAAAAGGGCTTAATAAAAATGGGCTTGTACATTGCAAAACTAACCAAAATATTCTAGGTGGCTCATTTGAGCCTAGAAACTGATTTTTGCCAAAAACGGTTCCTCAAAATGACGTTGTTCATACGTTGTTGGAAAGAGGCTTTCAGGACCTTTTGAATGCAGTATCACTCAACCCCTCTTACCTATTTAATTTTGAGGGGTTGATGCACCCCCTCTTAGGTGGTCGCTCGTTCAAGCCTCAAATATACGTCAAAAGATGTCCCCCAAACAAAATCATTCGATGTGTTTCGGGAAGTTTTTTCAATCACTATGGGATAAGAAATATACGGGGTAGCTCGTCTGAGACGGAACAGCCTGTATATCACATGAACAGCTTGTTAACAGAATTTGTTGAGAAATATATGACATTGCTTGATCCATCCATCAGCAAGCAAAGACTTTTGACAAAACAATAACATGTAACCTCAAAATGTAGTGAGCAGAATGTAAAATGAACGTGTTCTTTTTTATAAGTGAGCGGCGAACCGAGTATACAATTTCTCACTTCGTGAAGTTGATCATATTTCGGAAAATATATTCATTAAAATGTGAAAGCAATTTAATGAATCTTCGAATTGCCTCAAAAATGTAACTTTTCTTGATCCTTTGCTAGAGAAAAGGAACTTCTTTCCGGGTTCGACGGTTGTCTGAAGCACAATTCGAAGTTTTGTCTTTCAGATTAAATCAAAATTTATATTTGTATTTATAATTCAGAAAGATTTCAGAAGACACTCGGGCAAAATGATAATGCGCTGGTGGTAGTGCGCAATAACGATATCACGGGACTATGGAAACGATATCTTAATCAAACAACGCTTATAGCAGACGAAATATGCTCTCCATATAAACCCTCTCTCTGAAAAACTTCTCAATAACCCCCATATATTATTGTCGCTTCAAACCTAGGTGCAAAATTACCATGATAAGGTAAAATATATCATCAATAAATTCTTATATCGCTTAGTTGGGGATTTATGGGCGGTATTTGGCATGTTTATGTAGATACATCAGGAAAATGAGGCTTTTTGTAGTAGAACGTTCATTTCCGTTTGTATCCTCAATATTGAGTGGGTACTCGTTTAGCATATTGTATCTTAACTGCTTGGTGTATATTATTATTTATACAGGGTGGTTTTATTGTTATTATTATAAGTACACTAAAAATGTTATATGGTTCCTTTATGGGTTTTCCCTCCCTAACTCTGAAATATATCAATAACACATTGGTCCAAGCACTGACGTGCAATCAGGAGGTTTTCCGCGCATGTATGTTCTATTGTCTATTCACCTCTATTGGACACCCTTAATCCAATTTAGCATCGATATATACCGTTTTCTCGGCTCTTATAGGATATGAATAAATTTCATACAATTTTACTGAAAGACTTGAGTAAGCAGACAGATGTCTATGATCACAGAATTCTTAATTCTGTCATCTCTTTCCGTTCTCAAGTTATCGTGAGATGAATTTTCTTGTAGTACGGTCCTCACAAAATTTCACATAAGTCTTTATCTCGATATTCTACCAAGTTACCAAGTTTCAATTCGTTCAGGGCTGTATTTTTTGAGTTATCGAGAAAATAATATTCCTGATGGGTCAAACTCCGAAACCGTTGGATCGATTATGACCAAAAACGAACTAAACTCTTCCATTCGGATGCGCAACCTGCCCTGAAAATTTACAAGGTTCCTATCTCTTTCCGTTCGAGAGTTATCAAGGCAATGGTCACCCATCCAGTTACTGAACTCACCCAAGGCTGCTCGGATCTCCAACAATACAGATCCGATCGAGTTTTAACTTGGCTGTAAAGTTAGGTTTTGAAGGCTCGTCGTCGGACGAATAGTTTATGATATATAGAATATTTTCAATGACTTTTTTTTTAATTTTCTAGTTATACTATCCTCACGAAATTTTTTGAGTTATTGAGGAAATAACCAAATTTCAGATGGGTATAATTCCAACTCCGCTTGGCCGATTATGCTTATTAGCAAACTCAAATGTCGCATTTGGATGCGCAGTATACTTTTCAATGATTTTTTAAAAATTATCTTCTAGCGATGAGATTCTCATGAAATTTCACAATCGTCAGTATTCTACAAATAGCCACCAAGTTTCAATATGATCGGTTCTATATGGGTTGATGACAAAATTATTACTTGGAAACTGTTGGGCCGATTATGTCCATTAACGAACTTGTCCGTCGTATTCGGATGGTTCAGCTACCCTAAAATTTTCAAGTGACTATCTCTTTTCGTTCTCAAGTTATCGTGGCAACGGCTGGCCGGACGGCCGGCTGGACAGAATCCAATTTGAACTAATATTCTTCATCAGTGAGTTGAACCTAGTGGTTTGAGACAATTTTCATTTATGCCCATTAACGAACTTGTCCGCCGTAGTTGGACGATTATTCTGCTCAACTCAGGACCATCCATTAATTACCGCTATTTGTTCGAATATTCCCCTCATCCATCGAACTTCTCATGACAAGAATGCAATTATGGAAAAACAAAAACGGTAATTGCATCCGAAAACATTCCGTTGCCTTGACAACACAAACAATACCAATACAAACAGATAAAGTTTTAAAAAATTTGGCGTTGCGGTGACTGCTCATTAGAGATGAATTTATTTAAGAGAATGATTATATTCATAGTCTTCGTCAGTACTTTGATATTTCTCAGACAATATTTCCTTATTCGTGAAATATTCCAATGAACTACATAAAAATAACCAGATAATTTTACATTCAAGCTTGTTATCTTATGAAAATTGAATTCGGTCCGAAGAACGATGGCTCTTTCGCCAAAATATGAAAATAAACTCATGCAATTTATAGACAACACGCTTCCTTGGAAAATTATCGGTGATTTTCATGCACTTGTGCATTAATTATAATCGATAATTTCTATAATTCCTTACAATTATTATCGTTGCGTCGAAATATTAAATAAATGAGTGTATATCGTATTTAATTTCTCACTGAGATAACTAAAAGTAACTACAGCAGTCAGTTCTCGAAAAATTCAAGAGATAATTTTTGTTTTCTTCATTTTTACCATATCTTACTTCAAATATATATATAGTATATATATATAGTATATGTATAGTTGTTCTGTTGCCAAAAAATGAAGGGGAAGAAATTATTCCTTGTCGCTGTAGCACTTTACCTACGGATGGGAGGAGTTGGAAAATGTGAAAGTTAATGAATTTGATCATTAGTAACAGGTAAATTCTGTGTTTGAGTAAATGTGATTTCTGTAGGTTTTAACAACTCTAACCTTTCTAATCTGACATCTATGAAATGATTTGCTTCCATCCAATGTTTCTGAAAAATAAAAATTAGCAACTGGCTCTGCAGAACATTCTATGAAAGAAAATCTTCGAATATGCCTATATTTTTTTTTTCAAATGAGGATAATGATTTATTCAGTCTATCTGAATAATTTCTTCAAAAATTTGATTCAGTATCTGTACATAGTATGGGTACTAATTGTTCGTTAATTTCGGAGATCTCTAAGTGTGTTATCGTGTGGCAATTTCTTCAATTTTTTATTTCATTCGGATTACAATATTTTTCCTAGGATTTATTTCCGAAATTACGTACAACTCCATCTACGATACCTCCAATTTATTTTAACACACTAACAATTATGTTCACGGAATAGACGAAATATTTCTGTCCGTTTTCATCCGATGACATTGCATGGATAAATCCGAAAATGTGGAAAAATGAGAATTGTTTGTTCATGCCCCAATGACAGTATGTACACCTCACCCCCAGGACCCAATCACACTATCTATACATATGTAGGTTCGTTCATAGGTAGAAAAAATCAAATTGAAAACGTTCTGAATGGCTTTGTGATGCAAATATAAAGTTTTTTTCTGCTCTGTTATGAATGAATGAGTACGGTTGACGGATGCCGATTTGAATTAATCCCAAAATAACTGCGCAAATGATTTCCACAATGCTCGATATAATTGGAGAGGAAATTTTCAGTATTATTGAAAATATTTTAATGGAACTATGGAAATGAATATACGGGGATCAAAATAATTTCCCAATGAGTTACAATTATTATTATTTATTTGTAGCATATATCATAGATGAACAATTTCTATCATTTTCTGATATTTATTAAAAAAAAAGAAATTATTGTAATTGTCATGATACAATATTATAATGGTTGAGTCTTCAAGCTGTCATTAATTATAACTCAAGATTTCTCTGATCAGATGAAACACTTTTTGCATTTTTCCAGATTCGGCACAGGTGAAAAGATACAGGCTGTTGAATTTGCAAAAATAACCGTTATTTATTTGGTGCTTTGACATTGTTACTCAGAATGAAATGAATTTTGGTGTGAAGTTCTCCATAATTATGACACATATTTTTATATTATAATAATTATAAGTGCTTTCCTACTTCCAATGGTTTACTATTCTCCGATTTATAAACTCGAGAAATTCTAAGAATCTCCAATGATTGTATAAAATTAAAGTATTTTCTCAACTCCTTGATTACTTTGCATAAAAAAATCACCAAAGAACGCTTTGATCACAGAAAAAAAGTGGGACAGGAGCTTTGACGTTCTTGTTCAAACTTTGACAAATCATATCTCCGAACGTATTGGGTTTTCACAGTTGGGAATGACATCATTATAACAAGTGTCATAAAAGAAATAGAACTGCATCATGGAAGAAATTAAATTCAAAAAAGTGTAAATCAAAAAAAACATGAGTGCCTAAGATTATTAATCCGAAACCATCAGACCGATTTTTCTAACTAACGAACCTATCCGAGATATTCACTCCTCAGATCTACTCTGAAAATTATACTATGTAGGATTTTCATCTTTGTCTAGGGGATAATGATTCTAAATTTACACTTTGGAATAAATATAATACTGTATGCTAATATGTACAGGATTATTAACACAACTCCTCAAGCTTCAACTTCACCGTCACATCATATAGGTACCATCGATGCCAAAATCAATGTCGATGATAAACTCTCTGATGAAATCAAGATTATGAAGGGTATGAGGCAGGGATGTCTGTTATCTCTATTGTTGACCACCATCTAAAGTGAAGCAATATTTGAACAAGCAATGCGTCATGCCCACATGGGAAACAATCAATGAAAAATTCATCAACAATTTTTGTTACGCAGATGAAGATCTTTAGAGCACCATGGAAAAAGTATACCGAATATGTAGTCGATAATGGCTGGAAATGAACATCAAAAATTCAAAAGAAACACTGACGTATGAAGTCTTGTTCACATGTTCTATTTTCTATTCACTCCTCAGACACCCTTACGAAATACTGCATCAACCTTTAAGCCGTCTTTTGAGCGTTGGCACATGAAATAATGAATTGGGCATCAACTGAAATAAAATTTTGAAATAAATAAAATAGTGAACTCACACACATCATATTGCCAAGCTGATTTCCAACCTTCGATAGAGGAGGAACTGAAAGAAGAAGGTGAAACTATTCCTCATCATTTCTCCTAAAATGCCCGAACCTTAGAATAATAAATTCAACGGTGAATGATACAAAATCTGAAAATTTTGCATCATTTTTGTGGATTCGTCCGAACTAGAATAGTCCTTGAAGCGAGCTATACAGGGTGAGGTTTTGACCACTGCATTAATTTTAACCAAAGATTCCTCTCATCAAATGAAACACTTTTTTCATTTAACATTTTTCCAAATTCAGCTCAGGTAAAAAGATACAGGCTGTTGAAATTTTGAAAAAAAATCAGTTTTTATTTTGTAGCTTTGACATCCTTTTTTCGAATAAAATGAATGTTGGTGTAAAGTTTCCTATAACTATGGTACATATTTTCCAACTATTAGTTATTTTCTACTTCTACTGGTTTTCAAGTTATGGACTCGTGGATTCATAAAACTAAACGAAATTAGCATAAAGAAAGCATATAAAGTTTTTCTTGAGTCATTTCAAGAATATTCCATCGTTTTAGAACATTATATTATTCTTCATCATTTCTCCTTAAACGCACCGTTTTCGAGAAAATCTTCATTGAATGTTTTAAAATGGAAAACTCCAGAAATTTCACTACTTTTATGGATCCGTCCCTGAGCGTTGGAATCCCGAATCAAGCTGTAAACCACGTTACCATGCCTTATTCTCGTCCGCCAACAATGTCATAGATAATTTATATGCGGGAGTGTATTAGCACATTGTGAAATCTTTGAACGCTTGTAACTTTTTACCTGAGCCGAATCTAGAAAAATGGTAAATGAAAAAAGTGTTTCATTTGATGGGAGGAATCTTTGGTTAAAATTAATGCAGTGGTCAAAGACTCACCCTGTATAGTGTTATTGGAAATTCCATGTTATCCTTTAGAGGGGTTATGCCAGAGATGATTAAAATAAATTAAGTCGAATTAGCAAGGGTTCAAAAAAATGGATGGTTACTGAGCAGTGGCGGCATTTCAACTTCTTAGAAATTTTCTCTGAAAACTACTACACTGTAAACATCGGATTTATACTTTTTACGTGCATGTTCTGGGAACCAGTGTGCTATCATTTTATCCAAATGTTTGTAATCTTAAAATTTTTCGCCGGGAATGGTCTCAAATGATTAGGTTCACTCACTTATGAAGAATTAGATTCTTTTCGTCACGATAAGTTTCGAACGGAAAGAGATAGAGACTTGAAATTTGCAGGATAGGTGGCGCGTATAAATGAGACGCACAATTCGTTAATGGATAAAATCCGCCCTTTGGTTTCGGAGTTATATATATCAGGAATATTATTTACTTCATAATTCAAAATGTACAACTGATCGAATTGAAACTTGGTGACTAGTTGTATAATATCGACATAAAGACGTATGTGAAAATTTGTGAGGATCATACCACTAAAAAATTCTAAAAAAAATATGAAAAAATGATATGCATCTCACGATAACTTGAGAAAGGAAATATATGGCGAATTGGAATTTTCAGGGTAGGTTGCGCATCTGAATGCGACATTTAAATTCGTTAATAGGCATAATAGGCCAAAACGGATATTATCACATATTTAACGAATTTCAATTGTGATAGAATACATATGTCAGAATTTAAAATTTCTCTGAACATAGACGATTCTCTCATTACTCAAGTCTGCCATTAAAATATTACGAAATGTATTCATATCTTACAAAAGCTGAGAAATGATCTATATTGATGAAAAGTGTCCATTAGAGAAGAATATAACATTGCTAACAGTAATTTTGCCAGCTGAAATTCCGCACATAACTTCCAGCTGCAATTTTACAATCGAGTACCGAATTGACTTCGTATGAGGCGTGAATAGACAATGTAGCATGCGCACGAATGCTCCTGACTTCATGTCAGTGCTTTTCTCGAATTCTTTTGTAACTTAACCCAACGTTTTCTCTAGACCGTTCGAGATATAGTAAATGTAATCTTCAGCCACGTTTTTTAGACTTTGATCACATCTGTGATGTGGATTTTTCAAACTTATAGCATTGAACCATAACTTTCACTTCTACGAACGATATTTTCTGTGTAGTGCACAGTTCGACAACGCCGCATAGAAACGATGCCCTGAGGCTTGGACATAAAGACGTGGAATGCGCATTGATTCCATAGAATATGACCTCACATTGACATTCGGTGAACGTTACCCCCTAATTATGATTATTGTGTCAGATGGACGTGTAGGTCAAAAATACCAAATGTCGAAAACCCATGAACAAACCATCTACAAATTACCATGGAGCAAAAATCTCGGATCTCATTTCAGAAAGGTGGCCTTATCCTCCCCCTACAAAATTCATTTTATGCAGGAACTTCTCGCGTAAAAACTTTCAGGGACGAAGAGTTATTATTGTATATGACTGCGACGCAGAGGGGAACGAAGGCGAATTAACTAATGTTTCAGCTTCAGGCCGATATACCGACACAGAGTTCGTAAAAAATATAATTTTTTAGATGCAGGGAAGAAATCTTTCTGTTCTTAAATCTCCTTCCACTATCACTTTTATTACTGCCTTGAGTTCTTTGTACTACCTTATTTTTTATATCCCCAAGTTACGCCTGTCACGCGTTTTACTGTTAGCTGTCCATCAAAATACATCGCTGCAGTGATTGTGAAGAGGGACACTAGATGTTTACAAGCAAGGAAATGGCCCGATTCGTTTGATTTCCGATGACTGTTACTGTGACTTCCACCATGATCAACAGGAAGAGAAAGTCGTGTTTTACTGCCGAGATTTTATGATTTTCGGGTCCATTTATTTTCACAAGATTTTCTTCCCTTGGTCTCGGTCTCAGAGCTAGGGAGAAAGACGATATAGATATGGCTGGATATACAGGGTGAATCTACTAGTTGCACATTAATTTTGAACATTGATTTCAAATCAAATGAAAGACTTTTTCCAGATTCGGCTCCGGTAAAAAGCATTTGAAGATTTCACAATGTGATAATATCCTCCAGCATTGTGTTTACCCATTCAACATAGAAAAAACTGCTGAAATCTCAATTGTAGAGCAACAAAAAAACTAAATTATCCGATACTCAAATTCCATGGAATTAATTTAGACAATTATATTATTACTCATTCTATTCTTTGTAACGACTACACTGTACAGTGCTTCCAAGCAACTCCGCACCACGAAGGACTTTTCTTTTCTATTAATATTTCCGGATTTTATTTTTCACAAAAAGTTGGTTCATCATAAAAATGATTTAAAAAGTAATGATAAGAAACTTGGCCAACTGTGACTTCCGGTTTGAGAGGAAATCACCTTTTTTAAACAAAAACGTTGTTAACTTATTTGAAACGACAATTTAGATCAATGTGCAGAAATTCAGAACGTAAAACCATGAATTTTTTTCCTCTGAGTAACTCTTGAAAATTGTATAATCACCTGAAGGATTTTTTTGTTAACTTGACAATATTAGAGTCAGCATGAATATGTAATTGAACAAACGATGGATATTCATGAAAAAAGTCTACTTCAATCCAAAATTTTGCTATATCTTGGCACTATGCAGCATGATTTGCATTCTTGGTAGTTTCAGAAGTGAATTGAATTGATTTTAATGGCGAAAATACGAATAGGAGTAACTTGGCACTAAAATGAAACTACAGATCGAAACACATTTCGAGTACATTGTGGACTGATTATGAATACTACACTAGTAACTACACTCTTGCCCACTACAAATTTTGTTGTCTGACATGTTTTGGAAACGATGTCTCCATCTTCTAAGACGAAGCGTTACTAGGCTATCAGTTACTACAATCAATTATGGGTTCACATTACATCCTTAGTCATAAACCGATTAGTGAGAACAATATAAATGAAATGTGTGAGATAGTAATATTCCATCGGATACACATGAAATACATTTTTTTATCGAACTTTAAAGGATTCAATAACATTTTCAAGATGATAGGCCTACCACGAAACATTTAAATATTCATATTAAAAGGTGTGTGCTTTTTAATCTGGACAAGACGTCCAGATACGTGTGGTATACAGACCGAACCAAGTCCGAAAGATGCGTGGGGATTGTGATTTATGAACCAAAACTGCGCCTCACTATACTTATACGGATGCAACCCTCTGTCATACAGACATAGATACTGGCGGAGTACATTTCTGCCCAGAAGTATCTTGAAAGAAACCTCAAAGGAATGCACATATACATTGCCACATACAACCAGGCCATCCTGAGGGTATTGGAAGCTAGAGTTTCCTCTTAACCTGGGAATTAAGAAGTTGGAAGGGGCAACAAGGTGATTCTTTTATGGGTACCAGGTCATTATAGTGTTGAAGGAATTAAATTTGCAGACAAACTTGCCAAGCTATAAACTAGACAGCCACTTGTTGGACCAGAATCTTCCTACGGTTTGAGCAAACACCACCAAACAATAGGATCACAGGAGAAGGAAAGCTTACTGGAAACACAGACCCGGACAGCTCATATAATTATCACGCAAACAACTCCGTGTTATTGGTGGACTGCTAACGGAACACTGCCGGTACAAATATTAGGTATCTGTAACGGCAAATGGAATATGCAGACTCTGTACATTTAGCCAATGAAACAGCTGAACCCATTCTATGCATATATCCAGAACTGGCATGTCTCAAAACCGCGCACATGGACGAGCTAGTTCTTGATTCTCCCAAAGTGATGGCCACGGCTACCAGGGATGTTGTCGGGTTTGCAGAAGCCGTGGGATTAACTGAGTAGATAAATAAAACAAAATATCAACTTATGGTTCACAATCTAATCTAATCCAATTTAGAAGGTAATAGCGGATATCTTGGAAACTTATATCAGAATTCGGTAAAACTTCGCATGAATCTTAAAAATGTTACCAACTTGTTCTGTCCTAAGAGGGACTACTTGTACCCCTTAACTCATGTTGCATTTCTTCTTAAGTCGATTAGGATTGTTTCGTAATGCCTTGATCTCAAAATATCTCTTAACTATTATTACTACCTATCATGAATAATCTATTATCTATCTATTGTTACCACTTATCAATAATAACTATTAATTCCTATCTACTATCACTACCTATGAATAATACCTATACCTATTAAAATTAGATAAACCCACCTAACTAGCATAACGTAAACACCCAGTAAATCAAAATATTCTTTAGCTTACCTTACGAAAAAAAAATCCTAATTAACTAACCTAAATTACGAATTCCATACGCTAAATTTCCTTGAACTATCTAATTATATACCAAAACTCATAAGAATCCCAACTACCAACTGAACGTTTGAAGTGACTTATGAACCACATCTTCTATTTCATCCTAGCCCTGTGACCAACTGAATTTGCGCAGAACGATATATTGCCAAAGAATGTATTAGGCCAAAATAAAATTATCGAGTCCCAGGTTATGGGTGCCAAATGAATTTCATCAATTTGTTCAGTCCTAAAAGGGGCTACTTGTACTCTGGCTAGCTATAGAGCTTGATACTATTTTATTATGGCGGATGTTATGCCGAGTGGTACTGATCTCAGGTGGGGATTTTTCGAAAATATTTTTTGTTCTGAGACGCTTCCTCTACAAACTACTTCCCTTTTGGAATTGGGGAAAAATTATATATTTTTTATTACCTTCGATGTGAAACATTTTGGACGAATGGCATTTTGCAGTCAGCTAACGCTAATTAAATGGCACATTTTGACAGTTTTTTCCATTCGAAAATTTTATCATAAAGGGGTGAAAACAAACTATATTTCACATCAGAACTTTTTAATGTTCCAACATTTTGAAATTAAAATAATATTATTTCAGAAGACGAATTCAATGTCATGCCACTTTTTTGTATCTAGAATTTTTCTCTCAAAAAATCTTTAGTTTGATACCAAAAAGTGGAAGTTTTCTCAAAATATTTTCACATAAATTCAGATGATCACAATGTTACATACCTAACTCTCATACTCTAGAACGAACTGTATCGCATTTATTAGTTGAGACAGTGGTAGGTATGCAGTAAAGCAGAAATATTCCATATAATTTCTACAAACAGTCTTTCTACAATAATGGGATATGAGTACAAAGTTTCTTGTGTGACGAATACCTGATTTTCTATCTATGCTTTACTATCTATGGAACTCAAAGTGGTACATGGAGTGAAGCTCCCAAAACGGTGTAAACTGATCAATTATACAACATACATTCTTGGAGAAAGAATAAATAGGACCGTAGGTCACTGACCGTATGACCCTGATGGGGTAGTTATCAACAGTTACGATACTCAGGTTTCAATGTAATGTGCACCAACTTAAATATATAAAATATTTGAGATATATATACATAGTGCGTTCCAAAGTAAACAGGACTTTTTGAATCTAGCGCCCCCTTGTGGCGTCATCTATATGTGGACTGGTGCGTTAGTATCTGCTATCCTTTATCAACTTTCAGTGAAAATTTCATGACAGTTCAGCTATTGAAAGTGAAGTTATTGCGTTGTAAGTGTCAGTATATTTTTGTCATCGGTGCAAAAATGAGCTTCGAACAAAGAGCCAACATTAAATTTTGTTTTAAAATTGGTAAAACTTTTACTGAAACGTTTCAATTGATGAAACAAGTTTATGGCGATGATTGCCTATCCCGTAGCAGAGTGCACGAGTGGTTTCAACGTTTTCAAAGTGGTCGTGAGGATCTGAATGACGATCAACATGTTGGCCAACCAAAATCCGTGATCACCGAAAATTCCATTGAAACTGTGCGTGAATTCATCAAAAAACAGCCGAAATCATCATTGAAATTCATGGAAATGGAATGTAACATCTCCAGAACATCGATTCATCGCATTTTGACCGAAAATTTGGGCTTAAAAAAAGTGTGTGCACGATTTGTTCCGCACAAATTGACTGACGACCAAAAACGGCTCAGAATTCAACATTCGAAAGACATCATTAAAGAGGCGAAAAAATATCCGAACTTCCTGTACGAGATTGTGACTGGTGACGAAACGTGGTGTTTTCAATATGATCCCGAAACGAAACGCCAGAGTGCTGAATGGAAGGCGCCGGACGAGCCGAAACCCAAAAAATCGCGCATGGAGAAGTCAAAAGTGAAGACAATGCTAATTTGTTTTTATGATTCCAAGGGTATTGTCCACAAAGAATTTGTTCCACCCGGCCAAAACGTTAGTGCGGTATTCTACCTAGGAGTTTTGAAGCGTTTGGTGCGCCGTATTCGACGTGTTAGGCCCGAATATCGCAATGTTGGAAGTTGGCGTTTGTTGCACGATAATGCGCCGTCTCATCGATCGACGCTTGTGACCGATTATTTGACCAAAAATCACATATTAACCATCAACCACTCCCCGTATTCACCTGATATGGCACCGTGCGACTTCTACCTTTTCGGAAAAATGCATTTGCCGATGAAAGGAAAGCGTTATGCAGACGTAGAGGCCATTCAAAAGGCTTGCACCGGCATACTGGCAGCCATACCAGCCAACAAGCTAAAACACTCGTTCGACATGCTTTTGGACCGTGCAAAACGCTGTATTGAAGCTGAAGGAGACTATTTTGAATAAAATAAATTGATTTTGCCGAAAAAACCATTTGTTCTGTTTTTTTTTACAAGTCCTGTTTACTTGGGAACGCACCTTGTATATATATGTATATATATTCTTTTGACTGAGAGCTGTATATGTGTTAGCAGAGGTTGGTGTAACGGGGTACCATACAATTCGACGTATGATACAAGAGCTTAGGGAAAAACCTCAGCAAAAAACCCTTTCTCCCCGTGAGTATGGTGATTTGTAACTATTGTTTACAAAATTTGCTGTAATTTAAAAATATTGATGGGGATATATTTCTTCAATGTGGATTCCCTCGTCATAAATCTGAAACTTACATAGAAAATCGTATAGAAAATATACCTGGGTACTGCCGGCTCAATGAAATATACTGATTTTTAAGTATACATAGGTTTTCTGTGTTCCTGCTTGACTCTATTCAGGTGGTGAAATCTATCTCCAAGGGAAAATGCTCCCAAGATTCGCTGATCAATATTTTATATCCAAAATATTATGCCTAGATAGATAAGCACTCGGGTGTATTGGTCCCTAATTCGTCCCACGTGCTATAGACGTTAACCACCCAATTTCAGGATAAAATATCTAGCCTACAAGTTCTAGAAACATCAACTCTAGGTCCTTCCGACCAATGACTCTAACAAATGGAGAAATCGAATAAAGAAAGTTATTCCAACTAATTAGATCTCAACAAAATTGACGATCCAACAAATACCGATTAGTTTTCACCTCAACATGGATTAAATTGATTAGACGATATACTATATTTCGATGTTTATCGTTACAAGAGAAGGTGATCCACCAGCCAGTTGAACAGAAAGAATTAGACGTGAATTAACTCTGCCCAAAGACCAAGAATCTGTCATTTGGAGATGAACACCGATCGCTTATCATCGACCCTTGATCCATATGAGATACCAAGCAGAAGCTTCCCATCCATAGATGGCGCTACCAGTATCGAATTTTAGTAGGTTTGAATTAGTGAGCAATCCTGTATAGGTGAAGCCGATGTCTGCACCTGGTTCCAAGCATTTTGAATATCGTAACTTTGCTAGTGTGGAGGATGGAGCAAATTGTACAGTCTTATCCCACTCAACTTCGATGGGATTTGAATCCAAGGAATGGGGTCGCCACCAAAAATGATTGACGCCTGCTTCTTGTAGAATGTCCATTATTCGACGAACAATATGGAACGTGCATTATTGAGAAAGGACCTGTGGATAGCCAACTAGATAAGGCATTAAGGTGGTTTGGGGGACAAGATAACGCACAGCATTCATGCTGCCTCGATTGAATTGAAGTGATGATCGGCTAGTATAACCAATAGCCCCTGAGCCATTACACCAATCCTCTCGATAGCAAACGTAATATCACGTCGCTGCTCGCGGCGGCATCTCACCCTTATATTGTCATCGTATATACCTGGACATAATAGAAAGTCGTTGCTGAAGAGGAAATTATGTAATTCTGCCTGCCAATATGCCGAACTCTGCAGTGGTCTGCAGTCAAAGGAAGCATTAATGGTGGGTGGTATGAAGAATGTACAAGGGACCGAATGCGATGATATAGTGGACGAATGGAATAGATTTTTTCGCCTCAAATTTAACATTGACATAAACGGTCAGAAAGAAAGCAATGGATTATGAACAGTTGAAGATATTTGATGTTCAGGTTTCAGAATTTGCATTCCTCCACTGAACAAAATCCTCCTCTTGACTATTCGTTTTATTTAATAATAACACACTTTATGAGTTAAACAAGTAGTTACAACAATAATGAATATAATTATGATAAACAAATTAATGAATTCTCCTTTACATAATAATTTAACAATTTTCTGAACGTTTTATAATTATTACAGTTAGTTATTTCACAAGGTAAACTATTGAATGAAGTTAAACCTCTAATCAGAGTGGACCGATGCAAGGCTTGTACGGAATGCATCAACAATTTATTCAAAATCTTATAAATTAATTCTAATGTTTTGTTTACTATTCTCTTATTCACGGACATTGACTTTGAGTCTAATCGGTGTTCTTCTACTACAGCTCAATACAATTTTCATACCTCTATTTAACACCTGAATCTTATATACACTGTTCGCCTTGAGATTGAATGATAATTGCCTTACTTTCGTTCAAATAACTGGTTGCTGTTTGCATTAGCTGTGCTTTGGTCCAGTTTGAAAGATAAACTTCATTAATGTCAAATGGAACTGAGAGTGTATTTCTGAACAGTTTGGTGGATATACGCATGTAAACAATTTGTAATTTCGATTCGCTAAGTTCATAGGCGGAGTTTTTTGTTACTGAGTCGAAAATGAATAGTGCAAGCAAGTTGAGCATAATTTATGAGTCATTTATTGATTATGAAAGATGAACTTATATTATTAAATAATATTTTGGAAAATAATTATGAACCTCCAGCGAAAAAAAGATGTTCACAGATTTCCTATATAAGTATTCTGGTTTGAGTTCTCTCTGGACTGATTACATTAGATTTTTTTCATAAATGAAACTGGCTATTTAATTTACTTAATTTTTCAGAATGACTCTTGATAGTTTTGAAACACTTGTAGCCAAAATTGCGCCGTCATATAAAGATAAGATGCAAAGGGTGAAAATCCGCTCGCTAGTTAGTAAATTAGTAACATAACCCAATTCCCACACAATTCACAACGTACAAATTACAGCAAACATATATCCGAGAATGTATGCTTTTTTGACGTAAACAGATAGCAACCAGGTTTCAGGTAGCAAACAAGTGAGGCTAATGATGTACAAAAATCTAAGTGGGGCATCTGTGAATTTTTTTCAGTGCTCCAGACAGAACTCAAACTCGAGTAATGTTCGAATATGAGTGCAGTAGACTTTAGCACTCACTTTGCAGACGCCTACTCTGCCTAAAGGTTAATCTGGCTCTGGGCATTGCCGAAGAGCTCTTTGCATGCATGAGATAGGTGGTTTTATTTGCCTCCGATACAATGTAATCAGTGGGATTTGACCAAGACAGATCCTACGAAATAAAAACTCCCAAGTCGTTATGACACCTTGTGGTATCCAGAACAGATTCCGTATTCTAGTCGGGAATTATTCTTTTCAACGAGCAGAACAACGCATTGGTTAATGTTCAATTGAATCAACCATTCAGTATACCATCGTGACACAGTTATGATATCCTTCTGGAGTGGTCAGCATGAGGATCAGCATACAATTTCAGATCATCATCGAACTGGAAACATCTAGATTTTATGAGTTAGGGCGATCGGAAATAAAAGAAGATTAGCGGTCCCAATACAGATTCATGTGGAACCCCATATTGAACTGGCCTAGGAGAAGACAGAATGTCTTGTTGTTGTAGTTTAGAATATTGTTTTGATTTTATCTCACATTGAATATAGTACAAACTAGATTTAACATTTTGCCTATAATAGAGTTCATGTGTTGTTTCGTTTGAGATTTGAGAAAATTTTGAAATTATTTAGTTCTTTGATGAACCTACATAGATGTAAACGAAAGCTAAGGAAAAACAATAAAGAGTAGAAAGTTTCTGGTTTTACCCGATAACTTTAAGTGTTCACAAATTGATTTCATTTTTGAAATTTCAACAGCCTGTTTCTTTTTCCTGAACCAAATTCGTAAAACGTAAATAAAAATGGGTTCAAGCCCTGTGGACAGGAGCTTTCTGGCGCTCTAGTTCAAACAGACAAATTATATCTCCGAAAGTATTGGTTTTCAGAGTTGGGAATTATATCAATGGATTCATATGATATAACCGCATCATAAAGGAAATTCAATTCAAATAATAGTTTATTTATCAAGATTAAATGAGCAATCATGAGAATGAGAACAGCACCATGGAAGAAATCAAATTAAATCTGGCCAATTTTGCCCAATAACGAACTTAACCGAGATATTCATCTCCCTAATCTACTCTGAAAATTTCAACTACCTACCTCATTCCGTTCGAGAGTTATATCTATATCTATGGATGAAAAACAGTCTCACTACTCTCAGATCTCTTACTAACTTCATGTTTCGTTCCGAAATGTAAGACTTTTCTGAGAAAAACTAATTTCGGAGCAAACAACTGAGATTCTTCTCACTTCGCTCACAATTCTTCGATTGATTAGATAATGTAATGTCACAGGAACATAAGTTGACATTAGGACAATTCATAAATAGAATTATATCATTCTGTGACAACGTTGAAAAACGATTTATTATTGAAATTTTGAAAAATCATATCTCCGAAAGTATTAGCTTGTTAGAGTTCAAAGTGATATGAATGGATTCTTGTGATGAAACTGCTTATTAAAAAAATTTAATTTGGAATTTGTTTTGTAAAAAAAAATTTTTTTTTTTACTTCGAAACCATCTGTCCGATTTTGCCCAATAACGAACTTAGCCGAGATATTTATCACCCAAATCTACTCTGAAAATTTCAACTCTCTAGCTCATTCCGTTAGAGAGTTATCGTACCTACGGCCGGACAGAATGAATTTCGACCACGGATTCTTGATCAGTGAGTCGAACCAAATCGTTTAAGACCATTTTCATTGAAAAAATCGAAAATTACAGACATTTGGGCAAATTGATAAGCACTCAGTTCCGAGGAACTAGATCACCAAAAAGAAGGGGGAAAGCCCTGTGACAGGAGCTTTGGCATTCTTGTCCGATCTTTGACAAATCATATATCCGTTAAGGTAGAAACAGACTATGCCCACGTACGCAACGTACGCGACGAAACGTGGGAGAGCATGTGTGCACACTTGTCCCACGTATGCAACGCATATTGACATCAGACGTTGTCATTTATCAGTGTGGGTACTATGTTTGTTGATTATTGGGTGAGGACGATATATTAAGTTTGTTGCTTTTACCTGAATATGTCCGTCGTATGCAACGCATATTGACATCAGACGTTGCGGTCAATTCTCAGGGTTGTGTTCGAATATTAACTCCGTAGAGTAATATTTACTCCATTGCGTTCGAAAACTGAAAGGTTGAGTAAATTTTACTCTGTGACTGCCGCCCGAAAAGTCGGAGTATTCGACTCGGAGTTCATTTTACTCCTGTCAAAATTGACATAACTCATGGGAAGGAAAATCTAGTATCTTTGTCTAACTGTTTTATGAGGTAATTTAATAGTTTTTATACTGCTCACAATATAAATTTATGATTAGAGTTACATATATGTGAAGAAAACAATAATAATAGGATCTTTCTTAAACCAACATAACCTGTTTTCCGATATTGGCACCTTCTGTCACTGTCAGTGTCAGAGTAACTGAGTAAATCTGTCAAACCTTCAAAAACTCTACTCTACTCCGTGGAGTTAATTTTCGAACACAACTCAGCTGCATTGTAGTGTACTACGAGTATGCTTTTGGATTCCGAGAGTGAATTCGAGGAAGATATATTATGTTTGTTATTTATTTTTACTTCGATATGTCCATGCCACAAGAACAAAAATAAGAGAAGATATTGGATACACGGTATAAATAAAGGAACAGATACCCACACATATTAATTTATTCAGTATTAAACGTACCTACATAGTGGATAAATATAAATACTAACAACACCTACCTAATTCATATAGTACTAATATGTTAAAGGAAAATATAGTAGCAGGTAGGTACTTGGCAGGCTTGCACTGTTGTTATGCTATATCTTCCCATGCTGCATTGCGTAATGTTGTGTCACGAAATTCAGTGCATTTAATACTATCAATGACATATTATCGTCTAACCAAATCAATGAATTGTTCACCTCCCATTTTTCAAAATTCAAATTGACGCATTGCGAATGTAAGTTTCTATAGAAACACACTAGCAATCCCCTTCACCCTCCCACGTCGATCTGGATCGGCAGATACCGCGTTGCGTGTGCCGCGTGGGATAGCGTTGCGTATGTAGGAAATCTTAAATGGTGTTGCTAAGGAATAACTACCTGTACATAAGATGGAAATCCCGTTCTAAATCTTCCATAATTAGAGAATGACTCGTAAAGTATGCTCGACTTTCTTGCATCATCCATTTTGGACTCACTAAACAAAAAACTCTGCCTATGAATTTATCGAACCCAAAAAATTCAAGTTGTTTACATGCTTACATCAACTAAACTCTTCAGAATTACACTTTAAGATTCGTTTGACATTAATGACGTTTATCTTTCGAACTAGATCTACTTCAAAGAGAACACAGACATAAAGAATTCGCATTCTGTGAAAACTGTGAAGTACGATGTATTATTGAAATTTTGAACATTATCCGCCGTATTCACAAAGCATTCAATCTCCGTTAAGTCCTAACTGAGGTCCTCAGTTAAGGATAAATTGTGGATAATAAGGGACAATAAGGGATAAAGGTGGTGACACAGGCCTGTTTCACCACCGTTAAATACGTTAACTGAGGTTGCGATTCAAATTTATCCTTAACTGAGGACCTCAGTTAGGACTTAACGGAGATTTAAACACTTAACAATGCTTTGTGAATATTGCGGCATATCTGTTAAGGTTTAAAATAATATCAATGGATTCTTATGATGAATCTGCATCTAAAAAAAATTTTATTCGAAATTTGTAATGTAAAAAAATTGGTTCAAGCACTGACGAGAAGTCAGGAGCTGTTCTATTGTCCATTCTCCTTTATTGCACACTCTTAATTGAATTTACCATGGTGAATTCTATTGTCTGTTCTCCTGTACTGGGCACTCTTAATCGAATTTGCCATGGTATATTTGGAGTGTCCAATAGAATTCACCATGGTAAATTCGATTAAGAGTGTGCAATAAAGGAGAATGGACAATAGAACATACGCGAAAAAGCTCCTGACTTCACATCAGTGCTTGAACCAATTTTTTTTTCCGTGAAGTCAGGAGCTTTTGCGCGTATGTTCTATTGTTCATTCTCCTGTATTGGACATTCTTAATTGAATTTACCATGGTGAATTATATTGTCTGTTCCCCTGTATTGGACACTTCATCGAATTTACCATGGTAAATTCGGAGTGTCCAATACAGGACAACAAACAATAGAATTCACCATGCTAAATTCGATTGAGAGTGTCCAATAAAGGAAAATGGACAAGAGAACATACGCGTAAAGGCTTCTGACTTCACGTCATTGCTTGAACCATTTTTTTTAAACATTTTTTTAAAATTTTGTACTGCTACGATCCTCAAGAAATTTTGCAAGAATTTTCGCGGTATTCTAAAACTAATAACCGTAATTGAAATGGATCGGATTTTTATTTTTTGAGTTATTGAGGAAATAACAACCAAATTTCAGATTGATATAACTCCAAAACCATTTGGCCGATTATGCTAGTTAACGAACTTAAATGTCGTATTTAGATGCGTAAGCTAACCTGAAAACTGCAAGTCGCTATTTTTTTGCGTTCTCAAGGAATCATGAGATACATAATATTTTTTCGTAATTTCTTAAAAAATTTCTAGTGGTACTGTCCTCACAAAATTTTACACACCCCTTCATGTCGGTATTCTACAAATATTTACCAAGCTTCAATTCTATCGAGTCTATATTTTTTGAGTTATCGAGGAAATAATATTCCAGATGGGTATAACTCCGAAACCGTTGGGCCGATTATGGCCAACAGCGAACTTAACTCTTCCATTAAGATGTGCAACCTATCCTAAAAATTGCAATTCCCAATCTCCTTTCGTTCGAGAGTTGTCGAGGCAACGCTCACCCATACAGCTACTGAACTCACACAAGGCTGTTCGGATCTCCAACAATATAGATCCGATCATGTTCAAATTTGGTGGTAGAGTTGAAGGCTCTCGCAAAATTTCAGCTATATCGGACGAATAATTTCAGATATATAGAATTTTTTTGATAATTTTCTATCATTTTTTAAAACTTTTCTAATTATATGATCCTCACAAAATTTCGCAAGAATTTTCGTGTTGCATTCTACAACTAATAAACATGTTTGAATTCGATCAGTTTTGTATTTCCGAGTTATAGAGGAAATAACAACGAAATTCAGATTGGTATAACTCCAAAACCGTTTTGCCGATTATGCCTATAAACAAGCTCAAATGGCGCATTCAGATTCTCAACTTCACCTGAAAATTTCAAGTCGCTATCTCTTTCCGTTCTTAGGTTATCGTGACGTAAATAGAATTTTTTCGATGGGATTAATATTGGTTGTAGCCAAAATGATTACTTGAAAACCATTGGGCCGATTATGCCAATTAACGAACTTGTCCGTCCCATTGGGATGCGCCATCTACCCTGACAATTTCATGTCACTATCTCTTCCCGTTCTCAAGTTATCGTGGCAACGGCCGGCCGGATGGCGCACCGGACGGCCCAATTGGCCCAATTTTTCGGCGAAAAATTCGAAAATTACAGACATTTGGTCCAAATGATAACGCGATGTTCCCCAGAACATACGCGCAGAAAAATTCTTTTTTTTACTCCGAAACCATTCGGCCAATTTTGGCCAATAACGAACTCAACCGAGAATGTCAGGTCCCAAACCTACTCTGAAAGTTTCAACTGTCTAGCTCGTTCCATTCGAGAGTTATTGTTAACGGACGGCCGGACCATTTCGACCACGGATTCTTGATCAGTGAGTCGAACCAAATCGTTTAAGATCATTTTCAGCCAAAAATTCGAAAATTACAGATATTTGGGCAAATTGATAATCACTCTGTTCCTAGGAACAAGAGCTCCAAAAAGTGCTTCATTTGGAGAAACGCTTATATGGTTAAAATTAATTAACAATACAAAGACTCACTTTAATTTCAACCATAGATTCCTTTCATCAAATAAAACACTTTTGTCATTTACACTTTTTTCAAAATTGTGCTCAGGTAAAAGTGTACAGGCTCACAAATTAATAAAATATGAGAAATTAGCTTAAAGGAAGCAGATGAAGGTGATGCCGAGTGATTTCAAGAATACACACTCATTTTAGGAAATTGAATTATTTCTCTTCATTTCTCATAAACGCATTGTTTTCGAGATATTCTGATATACATTACAGAGATTTAACTGCTTTCATCAATCCGGACCTGAACTAGAATCACAGATGATCTGTTCTCGAATAAAGGCATAAATTGCGCATTGCGTAATTATCTCCAAGTGGACACTTCTAGGAAGCAGTAGTGCTAGTAACCTCCTTATCTCATATAATATTTTAATGCATTCCAATCTCGCTATTTCCCAATTGATTGGTTATATTATCACTTAAGATTTTATTTTATATTATTATTATATTGATATCAGGAGTATTGCCGTATCGTATATATTCCTAAAACTTATTCTTTGGGTACTCGGCAGTGAGGGGCGAACATTAAGAACACACAATCTTCATTCAATCATCTATATTTCGGACTAAAGTGCGGCACTTCATCAGGATGCTAAAAAATCCTAAATTAGGGCCGCACTTTGGTCCGAAATATAGATGATTGAATGAAGATTGTGTATTCTTAATTTTCGCCCCTCATTGCCGAGTACCCAAAGAATAAGTTTTAGGAATATTATTATATATATATATTTATATATTATATATCTTGAGGCTGTCGGATCGGGTTGGGCTGCTCGGCTGCATTCTCGACGAAAACTTGTGCTGGACATCCGAAATTGATAACGTTTGTGCTAGGTTGAATAAATGTTACTATACCTTATGTCATCTTCGAAGACTCGCTGGCTTCCGTTGTGCGATGACTTATTATCACTCTAACGTTGCCTCAGTGCTTAAATATAGTCTTTTGGTGTGGGGGCGAGCCACGGGAGCCCTCCGAGCATTTGTTCTGCAGAAGCGTATTATTCGCGTGCTGTTTGGTCTCGACCCACGAGTCTCTTGCATGGAGAGCTTTCGTTCCCATGGTCTCCTAACACTTCCATCCTTGTATATTTATCACCTTATGATTTGTATTCATGATAGGAAATTCGGCATTCCTAGACTTTGTGACCACCATTCATACAATACTCGCGGTTATCGAAAGCTTTACCACTCAGGGTTGAGGCACACATTTCCTGAGAGATCACCGCTAATATCGGGTACACACCTTTATAATGTTCTGCCAGAGTACTTGGTCGGTTATAAGTATTATTCCACCTATTCTTCCCAATTATTATATGACGAGAAATTCCTTATAACTACGGAATGTAGGTACGCATAAACAAACGGACGTTTCGATATAGAAATACTAGATAAATATTCATAACCTAAGATCCTAATAATAATTGCATTTTTCTGCCAACCTCTGTCACAGTATAAGAATATTATTAGACTGCGCCTGGGTTGAGTAAATGCGAGATTGCCAGATTGTTTTCCTCGATTGAGTAATCGACGGTTTTGATCAATATTTTTGTTATGTAAGAACTTTGATTTTTGATATCATCGAAAAGCTTTGTGAAATCTGAATTCTATTAATCGGCATGTAATATTTGACACATAATTATTTGTTAATTGTGGAATAAACGTAAGTTTCCTTAAACAATTTCATTGATTCTTCAAGCATCAGATGATGAAGCTTATCTATAATTATACGATATTGAATCTAGTGAGTGTGTCTGGGTTCAACAGTTGAAGAAATTGCAGGGGTCAATTAGCACAATTTTTTACCTGAGCCGAATCTCGAAAAGTGGTGAATGAAAAAGGTATTTCATTTGAAGAGAAGAATCTATGGTTGAAATGAATGTACAACATAAAGACTCACCCTGTATAGAACGGAGAATATAACACGGACCGATGCAGCATCAATTATCTCCGTATTCGAAATTCCTGTACTCCTCTCCAGCAAAAGGTCAGATTCATTGCATCGATTATTATATTAATCAATCACTTCCATACACATCAACATTCACAAAGCGTCAAACCCGTTCGTACATTTCCAATTACAAGGAATGAAGATATTAGTGACACATAAAGCAGTGCTTACACCTATCTGCCGTTTGATCAGCACCCGTCGAGAAGTGATGGGGACACATATGACGGATTAATCCGCGCATTCGTTGCTTTACAACCTACCGAAGAGGGTTTCACTCAGTATAACATGGAACGGAAGATATTATCTAGGCAAATTACTTTGAGGACCACATATACAGCATGTTATCGGAAGCGAGGCATTTCTGACAGTATATTCTAATCATCCACTCATCATGAAGCATTCCACAAAAACTTCTTAAAACACTAGCTCGCGGTAATGCATTGGACATCAACTGAATTCAAGTTTTAAAATGAATAAAATATTGAACTTACTCAGCGTGGATTCGAACTCGAATCTCCTGTGTGGCGGGCGACCACGCTACCATCTCGGCTATCGAGGTGTTATTACAATTCTGAGTTTTATATGATTTGATATTTTCTCGGAAATTTCAGAAGAACTACCATTTCAAAATTTTATTTGCACAATAATTTCCAAAAAAAATCCAGTTGTGCTGAAATCCGGTACTGTATTTTAAGATAACGGCTTGAAGATTTGCGCAGTATTTCAGCAGAATCTGACAGTTTCTGAAAAATATTTTTGTTCTTCAAAAGTGGTACGATGCTCACGAATCCTTTCAAGAATATCATCTTCATCATATAATTAATTACCAAGTTTCAATTCCATCGGATTTGTATTTCTTCCGTTATTGAAGAAATAATATTTCAGTTCGAAAGAATGTGGAATTTCAGCCGAATCTCACAGATAGTTTGTGGAGTATAACATTTTAGAAGAAACATTCTTTGGTCGGATGTTCTAGGCACAGTTTCCAAGTACAATTTTTATTTGTGAACAGTACACAACCGATCGAATTGAAACTTCGAAATTACTTGTAGAATACCGACACAGTTACTACCCACCAGAAAATTAAACAAATATATTGAATATGCCCCTAGATACAATAACTCTCGAGCGGAATGAGCTAGACAGTTGAAATTTTCAGAGTAGGTTTAGGGGATAAATATATCGGTTAATTTCGTTCTTCGGCAGAATTGGCCTAATAGTTTTGGAGTAACTAACAAAAAATGTTTACATTTCAAATTTAAAATTCTATTTTCTTTAAGATGCAGTTTCATCATAAGAATCCATTGATATAATTTTCAACAAATTAATACTAATCTATAAATTTCATGATCTGTGTTCATACAAGTCATCATTGTCATCTCATCTATAGATAAGATACATGTCAAACACTGTATGATTGAATGCAAAATGAACACTGAAATAACCTCAGCTATCTTATACAGTGTGGGTCACGACGACCGTTCGTTAGAATATTTCAAAGAAAGACTCGAGATAAACACTTAAAATTTTATAGTTAAGCTTTGTTAGGAGGGATTTATTCTTGGAAAAAATTTCAGATTCGTTCGACCGGAAATGATACCAACTTTCGTTGTTCGAATGTAATACCCAGTTTTTCATTGATAGTTAAATTACCTATTGAATTATACATTGTTTCAATGTGTCACTTACATATTATTCTCAGAAAATTCGTATAAAATCTGAGAAAACCCTTTGAATTTTCTCAAATAGTGCTTCATTCCAATGTTAATATCTTATAGATTTGTGCATGTTTCGATTTCAATGTCAATACAACAGTCATGACAAAAACGTATAGACTCATTTATTGTAAATGAGTACCTACGAATTTCAGCTGGAATCTACGTCAAAAAATAGTGTAGGTATTTTTTATAATACATACTACTGCTCTAAAATGCCTATTCTTCGACATATTCGGTAAGTAAAGCAGTAGTATGAATTATAGAAAATACACTATTTTTTAACGCAGACTCCAGCTGACCTATAAGAAAAATGTGTTCTCATTTGAAAAAAAAATGAGTTTTGAGGTTTTTGCCACTACTGACTTAGGCATCGAATTGTGAACACTCTGTAAGTTCAATTGAATTATTAATTAACGAAGGAGAATCATTGGTATGTCTTCTGATAGAACCTAGAAAATTAGCAATTTCCATGCATAAATCTACAAATTATTAACATTGGAATAATATGTAAATGACACATTAAAACAATGTAGAACTCAATGAGTAATCTGATTATCAATGAAAAAACTGGGTATAACTGGCAAATTGGTGTGGCCGCGGCCGCGGTGACGTTTGCGATAAGTCGGCGATCAGAGACGCGATAAAAATCAACACACACTCACGCCACAATTTTGGCCGCATCTCAGGCCCCGCCAGTTATGCACCCGCATGAATATACATGTGTTTGTTTTGATCGCGGTATCTATCGCTCCCTGATCGCCGACGCAACTGAGTGGTGTTGATTTTGATCGCATCTCTGGACGCCGACTTATTGCAAACGCACCGCGGCCGCGGTCGCGCCAATTTGGGGAGTCCTTAACTGTAAAATTTCAAATGTTTATCTCGAGTCTTTCTTTGGAATATTCTAACCAACGGTCTTCGTGAATCCCCCTGTATAGCTCTTGGATAATCCATATGATGATGGAAATATATATTTTGGTAAGTATATCAAATTGGGTTCAGAATATCTCCAATAAAAACAAAACTGGAATATTGGCTAAGCTTCAATTTATAAAATATAATTATTTTCATAGTAGATTGGGGGAATGAATATCTCGAATAAGTTCGTTATTGGGTAGAATCGGGCTAGTGGTTTCAGATTAATAATTTTTGGTGCTTAATTTCTTTTATGTAGCAGTTTTATCATAAGAATATATTTCCCAACCCTGAGAAACGAATACTTTCTGATATATGATTTGTCAAAGTTTGAACAAGAGCGCCGAAGCTCCTGTCCAGAGGATTTCCCCACTTCTTTTTATGAAAAATCAAAGAATTAAAATGCTTGGGGCCAATTTTCTACAAAATGCTGAGTTTTAGAGTTTTCAACCAATAGCAATCTTCAAGAATTTTGATTTTGTCGAATACTTTGAGAAAATCTCAGTGGCTTTCAACTTGTAGACCTTGCAATATGAAATAACCTCCTACTTCTGAAGACTATTTCTATGTAGTTTCGTTTTCTTTGGATATGTCATACAGAGGTATCCCATTTCCTCAAATTCCAAACACAATAGCGCTACCGTCTTATGAATTGGTTCATAGGAAATGGAACAAGTAAAAGAAGTTATTAATCAACCTCATTGTCATCCCCAGTTCATAACGCACCTCCCGTAGTAGAAGTTCATATACATAAAGCGCATAAACATTACTCGTATAAATAATGACACCTCCCAGAGGAGCAGGTTTCATCCACATTTGCCAGAACGCGAATGTGTATTCATAACAAACCTCCTTTCTCCCTATTCTCGGTTTGATTCGACTTGAAACAAGCGTAGCATACACAAAAAAGGTCCACATACGCAATAACTTGCGTGTTGGTTCAACTAATTTAGGTTTTGACAAAAGGAATACAGGAGTAAAGTGTACGTAGTGAGCGTCCGAATGAGCCATCAGGATTGGCCGAATAAAAGGATGAAAATATTCGGTAGTTCCCATTTCAGCTTGTGGAGAGTTGATATTCACATTTACGAATTTCGGACGGTAGATGATAATGAGGAAACCTTATCACAACGATGTGTAAAAGCACCTATGTTATGTGGGTATTATAAAATCCAATCTATTTTCAGAAAGCTATTATATAAATCTTTATGTATTCGTTAGTGAGTGAAAACTTATGAAGGGAAATTAATCGGAGTTAAAATGGCCCTACATGAATGCTATTCGTATATGATATTATTAATGAAATATAAATAAAGTATAATAGGTGAAAATTTTTTTTTAGTTAAACAGTTTTATGAATGGTTCCTTTCTGGGTTTCCTATCCAAAACTCATAAGCAGTGTATAGATCAATGTTGCCTAACAAACAATAGCGGAACAACATCAACGATAAAACAACTATTTCGTAATGTTTCGGTGACTACTGTATATTGTTGTAGGGGGTAACGTTGCCTTAAGGTCTATTGTGCACCCTCTTCAGAACTGTCGATGTCATCACCATCTACAGCTCGCCTTCCAGTTGAAGGAGGCTACGTCTTCACTTCTGCAGATCTCTTCCCCAAATCATTCCTTGTATTGGTTTGAGTTAGCGAGGCCTTCCGTAATCAGGGAGGGGATCAGGAGTTTCATCCTCCTCCCCACAGAATCTACACTCACAGAATATACCCTAGAAGAAGTGATAACTATGACCAAAATCTGGAAGCAATCTAGTAGTTCTGCACCCGAACACCAGAGGCGCGACTCTGACAGCAAGTAGATGCAAATATAATCCTTATAAGAGGGACAATAAGGTGATAAATAGTGTGAAAGATTTGCTCTTGTGGTTTCGTTTGACAGGATACTGGATAATTGACAATTTTCATTTGTCAATTCGACCGCCAGCTATATTTATCGATTTCCGAATTATTTATTGATATAAGTATAAATTTGCACTAAAAATGCCGATTCATACATTCATTATAAGCTACAAACCATCATACATCTTCACAGCTGTTTAGAAATCGTGTCCAGGCCAGGGAAGCCGAGAAATGGAGGCGACACTTCAAGTGCTCGGTGCATTTACTGATTTTTGAAGAAAAGTATTCATGTAAGTATAAATTTGCACTGAAATGGTCCGCACATTCATTTTAAACATCATACATCTTTACAGAAATTGTTGCCAGGGAAGAGAGGAATCGAAGCAACAAATAACATAGACGTTGGGGTTGCAGCATTCTAGTTGAACAGCTAAGCTTTTTTCATAATCATCTTTAATTATTGAAATTAATATGTCGACTCCGAGACAGGTTTATTCTTGTAAGTATCCAGAATGGATATTTTGTAGGATGAGGAAAACAGTTTTTCAAATTGCTGCAGGAAGAAATTTAGCTTTCTAAAAGGAGGAACATTTGTTAGATTAAAGATTCCATCATTTGCTCAAATTTCATCATTTATGTGAGGATCATTTCAATGATACTCATTTTGTTAATAGCAGAACAAGTAAACTCGTTAAGCATGCATCACCTCATACATTTTTTACTTCAGTTTGCAATAAATCATTCTCGGAACCACGATGTAGCTCCTTGAATGTTCAATAACTTTCTGAAGAACTCTCAATCAATTCACATTCAAATTCAATTATTAAAGAATACAATTATTTCTTACCACATTATTCAATAACCAATGGATTCTTGGTTGCTTATTTATCTTTTATTTCATAATAAAACATACAGTTTGTGTCTGTAATCATTTTTGAATTGGTTATATGTATTATTCATTTCGAAACTTGATAGCTATGAACATTTATAATTTGTGTATTTCTTGATATCTGGTTTTCGTTTATAAAGTACCTATTATACATTAGGGAAAATCTATTTAAATTTATAATTTGTTAGAGCATTGTTATTTAAATTTTTAAGTAATACACTATTAATTTGTAAAAGAAAATGTAAATTATTTTGTTTATTTATGTTCAATTTTGCAATAAAGCATAATTAGAATTTGTGTTTGTATTCATTTTTTTTCAATCAATGGTATTAATGAAAGTTATCAATTGAATTTTACCATTCAAAATAATGAGCTTTGAATGGTAAAATTTAAATTGATACGAATAGTTCAAATTCATAAAGAATAATCTAGAAACATGGAAGAGTGGTTCAAATTTCCCGCCTATTTTAGTGTTCAAATTTCGCGCCAAACAAATAATACAGCACCCGGACACCAGGGTGCGCTATTTTTTGTTGCCATACAATTTGTTTGGAGCTTGCACTTCTTCTAAGGTATATTCTGTGTCTACACTCGTCAGTTTCTGCTAGGCCTAATATCATCATGTTTCCTAAGACTGCAGTGCCCTGTGAGGAAACCAGTAAGGATGTGCAGCGTGTTTTTACTGAGGTCCATATATTTCTTGAATCTGACAGTGTCAAAGATCCGGAGGAAATTTTTGAAGTGAAACATTCCTGGGATAGATCTCTAGAGTATACTTATTTCAGTTTCTTCTTTCATTCGAAATTCACTTTTGCGAGTGTATCTACCTACCCCACAGTAGGATTCCGGGTCAATAAAGGGGGTTTGGGCTCCTTTCTTGGCAAGTGTGTTGGCCTCCTCATTTCCTTGAGTTCCAGGAGTGACCAGGACCTCAGACCAAGGAAACCCTGTACCTGTTGTTCATACCTATTTCATTAAGTTTTCTTCGGCACTCCCATACTAGCTATCGATAATATGGGAGCTCAGAGCTTTAATAGCAGCTTAACTCTCAGAATTGATTGCTATATAACACCTCTGATAGTTTCTTTCTAGGTTTATTTTCACGCATCTTTCGATTGCAAGTATTGCTATCTGAAAGACGCGTGGATAGGAGTCTAGAGATAGTGAGCATTTGGTGCCTGTTCCATATACTCCAGCATCAGCTCCTTTAATACTAGATCAGACTCTTTCGTCAGACACCAATCAAATAATAGCCTGCACCATTCATAGAAGATTTCGATATCAATGATTTCATAGAATTTTCATGTTATTTTTACTTGTACCTACCACAGTTCATATTTTGCTGAAATTTTGCGAGAGCCTTAAAACAAATATATTTTACAGCCAAGTTCTAGATTTAAGCTCGATCAGATACTATAATGTTGTATAAGTATTGTGAAGATATTATTTTCTTGAAAGCCAAGGTGCCTCGATCGAGCTCAGCACCTGGATCGGCGACGTCGGAGCTTTACCAAATTTTTGGCGCTCTTGCTCGAAAAATACGAATCTGATGCAATTCCAACATTGTGATTAGTTGTAGAACTATTCATTCGACGTAGCTGAAATTTTGCGGCAGTCTTCAAAACCAAACTCTACAGCCAAGTTCCAAGTTTGAACACGATCACATCTATATTGTTGGAGATCCGAGCAGCCTTGGGTGAGTTCAGCAGTTGAATGGATGACCGTTGCCTCAATAAATTTCGAACGAAAAGAGATAAAGACTTGCCATTTTCAGGGTAGGGTGCGCATCCGAATGGGAGAGTTCACTTCCTTGTTGGGCATAATATGTCCAACAGTTTCGGAGTTATACCCATCTGGAATATTATTTTCTCGATAACTCAAAAAATATAGACCCGATTGAATTGAAACTTGGTAAAAGATTGTAGAATATCGACATAAAGACGTGTGTGAAATTTTGTGAGGACACTAGAAAATTTAAAAAAGATTATGAAAATTATTATGTACCTATCTCACGATAACTTGAGAACGGAAAGAGATAGTGACCTGGTTATAACTTGTAGAATGGCGACCCACTAATTTTCGTGTAAATTCGTGAATATCGTATCAAGTTACTTGAGGCAGTTTTTTCGTATATTATTGGATATTCAACGCATTTCAATTCCAATAGTATACATATATCAGAATTGAAAATTCTGACATCATAGACGGTTCCCTCATATTACACAAGTCTGTTATTAAAATGGTATGAAATGTATTCATATTTTATAGGAGCTGAGAAAACAGTATATATCGATGCTAAATTCGATTGAGATTGCCCAATAGAGGTCAATAGACAAGAACATGCACGAAAAGGCTCCTGACGTCAGAACTTGAATCTTTTTTTTAATGGGACAATTTACCGGTGTTTCAGAAACGTCATTCGTCTCGTTTTTGAGTATTTTTACTTCGTTCTTGGATTATTTAAAACAGTTATTTTTCAGAAATGCCCTGTAAGCAAAAAAAAATAGTAGGTAATCTATGATCTGCTTTCTGATATCTTATTATTTCAAAAAGATAGTTCGGTACTCCATTTTTGCTCTAACTCGTTTAGTCCTTGAGATGCTTCCAGTGATCGTCGAATTCGGGACACCCTGTACTCTCAGTCCGGAATTTGTAACAGAATAAAACGTCCACTTAGGTCTGAACAAAGTGAATTTAATGTTTTATATTCCACTTTTTGATGGTATTATCACTCAGATTCATATATTCCGCTATGAACTGCTGAAAGTTGACTGAAATCTGATCAAAATTTCATGGGAAAAATGAAGAACTGTTACCAAATGATTACGAATTTTGCGGAATTTGCGTTGAATTTGCACAGTACATTAAATATTCAGGGTGCCTGCAGTATTTCACGTTCTCTCTTAGGCTTTCGCATAATTTTCGACGGCATTGTTATTGTATTCCCTTATTTGAGCAATAATTCCGAGAAGTTTTAACTTCTTGATTCCATTGTGTGTTGATACTTTACTATACACCGGGATGAAAATTTTGCGTCGTAGGAACACGAGGGGAATTTGGTAATACTTGTCGAGAACATGGCAAAATGTTCGTTGAAATTTATGAATAATGCCCAGAAACAGAAGGATTCGTGGAAATTCATCCTTTTCATTTTTGTTGGAAGATGAACTCTTTTCTGCAGGATCAAAGTTGTCCTCATATTTCGTTGGAAATATTAAAAAATTCCGGAGTTGACGTTGTATTGAATCCATTCGCTTTAATATGTAGTAGGAAATAAACTTTTGAAATCATTGACAGGAATAGTATATTATTTCATAAGGAGGAGAAGTGTCACTTTGCATGGCGAGCTTGAGTTTACCCACCGAACGGAGTGAGGCGGGTAATTGAAAGCAAGCCATGATAAGTCACTCCGAATGAAATATGTTTTTTTATTTTCAAACGTTTTGAAATTCATGAAAATCTGAATATCCACTTTTGGATTGATTCACATAAATTTTTGTTATTTTTGCTGTATTGGTTTTTTATTATTATGGTTGTGTTTCTTTTTTTTTCTTTTGTAAATGGGGATGATCCCGTAAAATGTTGTATTACTTATGTAATAGCAACTAGATAAATAAATAAATAAATAATTCTATCCATTTACGATCGTTTTATAATTGAATGAATTATGCAACATTTGCCTAGTTACGGTTGCCACGTAAAATTCATTCTGATAGATATAAAGTAGAATAATTAATAGTTATCATTTGCAAGCTGGTGAGAAGTGGTTGAAAGTGTAAATGTCTTCAGAAATTGAGGTTTTGGTGAATGAAGCAGTCTCTTCCCTTGGACCATCGAAGTCTATTGAAAAATATTCTGCAGCTTATGATCACTTCGTGAATTGGCACAATTTGACAAATACACATTCATTGAGGTGAACTTCTGCTACACTACTTATAGATGGAGGAGCCAACATTGAGTCTATGAAACGACTCGGAGGTTGGAAGTCAAGAGGTGTAGCAGAAGGGTACATCGAGTATTCGTTGCGAAATAAGAATGAGATTGCTGGTAGGATATTGAGCGTCAACGAATTCCCTGGTACCAGCAACTCAGATGACTCTATTGAGGCATCAGCTTTTGAACAGAATCCGAGGCAGCATCCTACCAGTTCATTGTTACATGGTTTTAAGTTTCAAAATGCAACATTGACCAATTGTACATTCAATGTAACTTCAACGAATAAAATAGGTTCAAGCCCTGTGGACAGGAGCTTTCTGGCGCTCTAGTTCAAACAGACAAATTATATCTCCGAAAGTATTGGTTTCTTAGAGTTGGGAATTAAATCAATGTATTCTTATGAAAGAACTGCATCATAAAGGAAATTAAATTCAAATAATAGTTCATTTTTTTTTACCTTGATATCGATCAAAAATTTCCTGATCTACGTTCACCAAATTTTCTCCTCTCTCGAACTACAGAATTATGCTTTCAATATTTACGTAATATTTTCAAATATTTTCGGGTGAGGTCCCCGTTGCATCGCTAAAATACGAGTATTTCAACCCCAATATTCTTGAAGTTACAATATTCCCTTCTGTCAAGTTGACTTTATGACAATTCATACATAGAATATACATAGAATAATTATAGCAATCTGTGAAATACGATTTACATTGAAATTTTGAAAAATCATATCTCCGAAAGTATTAGCTTGTTAGAGTTAAAAATGATATGAATGGATTCTTATGATAAAACTGCTTATTAAAAAAAATTTAATTTGGAATTTGTTTTGTAAAAAAAAATTTTTTTTTAATTACTCCGAAACCTTCTGTCCGATTTTGCCCAGTAACGAAATTAGCCGAGATATTCATCCCCCAAACCTACCCTGAAAATTTCAACTCTCTAGCTCATTCCGTTCGAGAGTTATCGTGCCTACGGCCGGACGGCCGGACCGGCCGGACAGAATGAATTTCGACCACTGATTCTTGATCAGTGAGTCGAACCAAATCGCAATATTCATTCTGGCAGATATAAAGTAAAATGAAAATGTCTTCAGGAATTGAGGTTTTGGCGAATGAAGCAGTCTCTTCCCTTGGACCATCGTCTTTTGAAAATAATCTGCAGCTTATGATCACTTCGTGAATTGGCGCATTTGAAAAATATGACAGTTTACCAAGAGAATGTTCTTCTAGCATATTTCAACTTCAAATTTACCATGGTGAATTCGATTGAGAGTGTCCAATACAGGAGAATAGACCATATAATTCACCATGGTAAATCCGATTAAGAGTGTCCAATACAGGAGAATGGAAAATAGAACATACGGGCAAAAGCTCCTGACTTCACGTCAGTGCTTGAACCAAATTTTATTCGTTAAAGTAACATTGAATGCACAATTAGTCACTATTGCATTTTGAAAATTAAAACCATGTAATAATGAACTGGTAGGATTCTGTCTTGGATTCTGTTCAAAAGCTGATGCCTTAATAGAGTAATCTGAGTTGATGGTTCCATGGAATTCGTTGACGCTCAATATCCTACCAGCAATCTCATTCTTATTTCACAGCGAATCCTCGATGTGGCCTTCTGCTACACTACTTGACTTCCAACCGTTTCAAAGACTCAATGTTGTCTCCTCCATCTATAAGTAGTTTAGCAGAAAATAACCTAAATGAATGACCTGAGTATTCGTTTGGATGATTCATTTGCAGAAAAGTGGCAACTTTTCTTGGAACACTTCCTATACTATGTATTCCCATCACAGCTCTGTAGCATTTTCCAGATTGATATTTAAAAAAAAAATTATTTCTACGAAATCATTCGGTCTTAAAGCAGTGAATCTCCGATAAATATTTAGATTATTCCCCCTAAGAACTGTGAATGTTCGAACTTTTCTCGTTTTACTATAAGGAATATTGACTATTATAATATTTCCATTGTCCTCGATATCTGTAGTTTTCATTTTCACAATTTCGTCACATCTGCAGGCACCTGCTACTCCGAATAATAAAACAATCTGAAACAACTACGTGATCAAAATACGAAATTAAAATTATTTGAAATATGATAGTTACCTTTAATCCTAAATATAAATCATCCGGTGCTTTGAAGAGAAAACGTTCGAACTCTTCCTTACAAAAAACTCTCGATTTTGTTTGCAAGATACCCTTCATTGGACCTGGTAAACTCAAGCTCTCCGTGAAAAGTGACAATTCTCCTCCTTATGGATGTTGAATTAAAAATTCTTTAAAAGCACTGAAGTTAGTCAGGTGCTTTTGCGCGCATGTTCTTCTATCCATTCACGCCTTACACAACCTCACGAATTAATGCGACCTTCAATTCGCCTTTTTTCAACCGAGTACTAGATTTCAGTAAGATCAGATTTGCATTTTCAAAAATATTGGGAAAATAAAATTCCGCTAGAAAGTTTGTGCTCTATTTCATTGAATTCTGAAATATACAATTACAATTTAATAATGAAAAATGGCGATACCGTTATTAATAAATCAACAAGTCCAGAGCGTTCCTGCCAATCGGGTACTTCATAAATGGCTTCGTATAATTATTATACTTATGCATATATTTCCCAAATCAAATAGACCCCAGGGGGTTCATTGATCTGCCGAGAAAGCAAGAGCAGACGCGTTTCTGGCTTCTTGGACTTCATCAGTAGATACTCTGTAGCTTTCTCAACAAATTCAACTAAACTGACCCGGGTTCATGGCCATTGGGAAGATACTGTCTGAGCTCTGCGGGCCTCGTTCTTGATTAAATATCGAGTGAATGGTGGCATATGATTTCACGCTTCAAATATTCACTGGTAGGGAGAGGCTGATTTCCGTGTTTCGTCTCATAGGTGGCGTGGGCGATTATAATGATCGACCAAGCCAGCTCTGAGAGGCTTAACCCGGGTCAGTTTAGTTGAATTTGTTGAGAAAGCTACAGAGTACTGATGAAGGCCAAGAAGCCAGAAACGCGTCTGCTCTTGCTTTCTCGGCAGATCAATGAACCCCCTGGGATCTATTTGATTTGTGAAATATATGCATAAGTATAATAATTATACGAAGCCATTTATGAAGGACCCGATTGGCAGGAACGCTCTGGACTTGTTGATTAATTACAATTTAATAAAAGTTTTTAATTTTTTTTAATAATTATTTATTTGTTTTTGGCGCGCCATTCCGGTGAACAGAGTGCCTATCAATTCGTCCGAATGTCCGTAATTTTCGAATATTTGGCCGAAAATGGTCTAAAACGATTTTTTTGGACTTCTGATTAAGAATCTAAGGTCAAATTTGATTATGTCCGGCCGTCATCACAATTACTCTCAAACACAATGAGTTAGATAGTTGAAATTTCCAGAGTAGGTTTGGAGTCCAAATGCGCCGAATATTTGTTAATGGGCAAAATCCACCAAGTAGTTTAAGATTTATAGCCGTCTGAAATTTTGTTTTCCCAATAACTCAAAAAATGCGGATCTGATCCATTTAAAGTTGAAAAATAGCGACATGAAGACTTATGCATAAATTTGTGTGGAAAATAAAAAAAAATATTTAAAAAAATTCTCTACCTCCGAAACTGTCTGTCAGATAACGTTTAAATTCTGCGAGAGGCTCGAAAAGCTTATATTACTGTTAAGTTCTAGACTTGAACTTGATCGGATCTATATTGGTGAAGATATTGTCTAAATTTCGAAATATTCGAACGATCGAGATATACTGGTCTTACACTCGACCAGCGAAGTTGTCAACAGCGTTTGATTTTTGACGTGATTGAGAGATTTCAATGAATTAGATCTGCCGAAGTCATATTTGACATGTCGACAAGTCAGAAATAATATTCGTTCAATATATATTGCGAATTAGCATATTCTTGTCTATGATATTATTATTATTATTTCCTATTCTACTGATCCTCCTAGTTCTTCCCCAAGGAGACCCCTCATAAGCTCTCGAGAGAATCAGTTGTGTTTTGTGTAGGCTTTTTAACAGTGTCATTACACCACCTTAGGCACAGCTCTGTTAATTTTTGACCCAACAGTGAATGGTATTGATAACCGTGACCAGAAAATTACTTTCATTGCCTCGGGATTGAACTTGGGGCTTCCGCTCCCAAGTCAAACGCTCTACCACTGAGCCAACCTCACTACAACTTATTTTACAACCAAGTTCTCGAATTAAACTTGATCGAATAATACGTAACATGATAATATTCTTCTGAAATTAGAAATTCGAGAACAAGGTATCCAATACGACGGACAAGCTCGTTAATAATAATAAGTAATAATTTTGTTTTCAACCAATATAGATCCGATCAAATTGAAACTTGGTGAATAGTTGTAGAATATAAAACCTAAGCCCGTTTGTGAAATTTTGTGAGAATCGTATCGCTAGAAAATTATTAAAAAATTATTAAAAAATATTTTTGTTGTCACGATAACCTGAGAACGGAAAGAGATAGCGGCTTGAAGATTTCAGGTTAGGTTGTGCATCTGAATGCGACATTTGAGTTTGTTTATGAGAATAATCGGCCAAACGGTTTTAGAGTTATAGCCATCTGAAATTTGGTTGTTTTTTGTTCCTCATTAACTCGAAAAATGCTAAATCGATTGAATTCAAACATGGTTATTAGTTGTAGAATGCCAACGCGAAAAATCTTGCAAAATTTCGTGAGGATAGTATTTGTAGAAAATTCTTAAAAAAAACATTGAAAATTGAAAAAAAAAATTCTTTATATCAGTAACTATCCTTTTGAAATTACTGAAATTTTGCAAGAGCCTTTAGAACCTAACCCTACTGCAAAGTTTCAAGTTTTAACACGATCGGTTACATATTGTTGGAGATTCGAGCAGCCTTGTGTGACTTCAGTAGATGGGTGACCGTTGCCTCGATAACTTTTGAACGACAGGAGATAGGGACTTGCAATTTTCAGGGTAGGTTGCGTATCTGAATGGGAGAGTTGACTTCGTTTTTGGGCATAATCGGTCTAACGGTTTCCGAGTTATACCCACCTGGAATATTATTTCCTTGATAACTCAAAAAATAAATATTCTATCGAATTGAAGCTTGGTAACTAGTAGTAGAAAATCAACATAAAGACGTGTTTGAAATTTTGTAAGAACCGTACCCCTAGAAAATTTCAAAAAAATCACGAAAAAAAAAATTGGTTCAAGCACTGACGTGAAGTCGTGAAGTTCGAATTTACCATGGTAAATTCGAATTAGGAGTGTCCAATACAGGAGAATGGACAACATAATTTACCATGGGTAAATTCGAATTAAGAGTGTCCAATACAGGAGAATGGACAATATAATTTACCATGGTAAATTCGATTAAGGGTGTCCAATACAGAAGAATGGGCAATAGAACATACGCGCAAAAGCTTCTGACTTCACGTCAGTGCTTGAACCAATTTTTAATTTTTGTTTCCAATTCTATCGAAATAATAACTTTGTGAAAAGGGTTATGGACGGAATTAAGTCGATATGTTCATAAAATTACGAGAGTGTTTTCGTCTATTATTAGATATTACAAAAATGTCTGCTATACAGGGTGATTTTTATAGAATGTCAATTCATTGTTCCTCATAAGTCCTTATGGAACAGCCGCATGATTGGACTGATTTGTATCATAGGAATAATTCTCGGAATAAATTATTCAAAATAAAACAACTGCTATACTTTACGCATACACAAACGAAGCACTGTTTATTTTCGACACAAAAGTAAATGTTCATATTTTAATGGTTCCTTACGCCACCACAAACACAGAACTTTATATTTTCATCCCAACAGTGAATGTATGTAATGTAGTGGGTCCTTGCGCCACCACAGACACATCACTGATTATTTTCAGCCCAACAGTGAATGGTATGCATCATATCTACACAAGTTTTAGTTTGTTGGAGTTTAGAATGATATTAATGGATTCTTATGATGAAACTGCATCCTAAAGAAAATTGAATTTGAAATTTGTAATGTAAAAATATTTTTTTTTGTTACTCTGAACTTAACAGTGATATTTATTTCCGAAATCTACACTGAAAATTCATTTTGACCCTGTAGCTACTAAACTAGGAGATATATCAAATTTCTGTTTCCAGAATTATTCGTTTCATACAAAATTAACACAGGACTGTCAAAACCACATCATCATATCTCTTAAGATCCTTAAGATGGTATGTGCATGTCCTAGAGATTAATTTCAAATTGTGGGACAATAATTTCGGAAATAATTAATAATCTTTTGAATTTTCGAATACCTTCGTTTGACACTTTCAGATGTGATGAACTTTTCGCAATCTTGCATAAATAGAACTGCATCATAAATATAATTGCAGAGTTAGAGGAAGGAATATTGTTCGCGGCCATACTACACTAAATTTACTAGATATCATCCGAACACTGAGATCAAGCAGCGTGCCGTAACTGTTTTTCAATCTGGCTTGTGTGCGTCAATTTTCAAGAATTTTCCTAATTAAATTCAAAACGTAGGTCTATTACTCACCTCATGTTGGATTTACATATATCAGCAAATTATAATTAGAGTAGTCCATGAATTCATAGAATAATTAATTGGAATTGGAATAATTATTGAAATTTCGAAAAATCATATCTCCGAAAGTATTGGTTTGTTAGAGTGGAGAATGATATCAATAGAATCATTACTGTTACACATTTCGCCACATATCCTCCAATAAGGAGAGCTAAAAATGAGAACCTACATAAAAAAAATAAAATGACCAATGACCCTTAAGAAGAACAAAAACTCACACCATCGACAAGTTTTCCGCGTCACAATATACAGTGCGCGTCAAAATTATGGAACAAATTCATTTTCTCAGAAGAAAAATATTTGGCAAGAAAATCCTGAAACAGGTCAATTTTTGTTTCACTCTTACCAAATTTTTATGCATTTTGAAGGATTTTTGTTGCACCCTGTGCCATCCCCATCATCCCTCTGAATTTTTTGAATAGGGAAAGTGGGTCATGTGGTACTTTTTTGGCAAGGTCTTTGTATCTTCTTTACAGGCGTACAGAAATTTTCAAGAAAAATTTTTCTTTTTTGAAAAATAGTTACTTCAAAGAGGTTTTCAGTATGTGCACTTTGTCATGGCTCATTTACTTTGAGACGATACGTATCTGATGAAATTTCTCACCGAATGAAAGTCGACCATTAGAGTTTGGTTCATGCACAACTTTCAACCCTCTCACATTTTTTTTCTCCATTAAAGGGTTCGTAAGGGTTGAAAGTTGTGCATGAACAAAACTGTAATGGTCGATTTTCATTCGGTGACAAATTTCATCTGGTACGTAACGTCTCAAAGCAAGCAAAGAGAACAACACAACAGTTCACCAATACAATACTAACAATTCTCGATTTCGACTGGAGTGAATAATCGAACTGAAAGTTGGGAAAAAAATGAGCCACGCACAAATTTTAGGCTAGAAGTTTTCTTTTAAATTCTTGAATTTTGTGTAGAGAATAGTTGCTTCACCTCTGAAGGTGATTACTTCCGACAAATGTTTGACATGTAATGGGTAATTGCTTGGCCCCCGTGGTGTTGTTATAATAATTTCAGATCTGCCAATTTTTTCATTGAAAACTTACGGTTCCTCTACTAATATTCAAGCCATATGTGAATAACTGAAAATTGCTCTTCTTGATGGTTATTTTATTTCTTTTATGTAGGTTACCATTTTTGGCTCTCCATATTGGAGTTTGGAAGGTGTGGAGAAATGTGTAACAGTATTGTTATATTGTTAGCTTCAATTATTCGTTTTTTTTAATTCCAACCTCTTTCAATATTTATCGAAAAATTTATATAGCGTTATTTTGTTTGTTGATAAAAATTTCGATTTGGTCAATTTTGGCTCATAATTAGTACTTTTCCATTTCAGAGCCCTGGGGTTGGTCTAAATATAGATCGAGACGTTCGGCGTTTCATTAATGTAGTTTTTTTCAAACAAGGACCTTTAATCCCATCATCCCTTCAACTTAAAATTATGAATATCCACACGGATACAACTGCACTGGGAGGTTGGACAATATTTCCTACTATACCGGAGGTATAGTTAATGTATATAGGTAATGATCCAAAAGCTAGTTAGTCCTAATGGTATGATACGAAACGATTGAAGTGTCATACGTTATTTTAAAAGAATGAACCCACCGCAGATTCATGTAATTATCTTATCTCGCGAACTCAAATCTTATTTTTGACGTGGAAGGACGCATCTCAATCTCTTCCACGGGCTAACCCAACCCTAACAAGCGCGCCAAAAGTAATTGGGTTCGGATGTTCGGCGATAGAATCTGGTCTGTACTTGGCATTTTGCCCCCTTCTGAATTTCTTGGACATATCTCAAATCTCTATAGGGGATATAAAAGATATTCATATTGCAAAAGCTTCCCCTTTCAACAGTGATTTTTTTGACGTTTTATGGTTTCTTTATGGTCGCAGAACGATAACATTAATTGAAACCGGAAAAAGGCGCGAACGGCTGCACGTAACCTCGAAAATACCTACATATAGACGTGTGAGTTATGAAGAAATTTATGTCATAGCCCAGCATCTGCTGTGCCTATAAACTTTGTCGTTCAAGATCCCAATAAAACCTTCATTTCATGAATAATGAGCCTATTTTAATGCTGAAATGTCTCAACAACGATAAAATTCTGCCAGCTGTCCTGAAATTGCCCAGATGAATAATAATAAGTAGTAAACTATATTCCGAAGTACCTACTCATCGTTTCGATGAGTTTTTCTTTTTTCCAGTTCTGTATGTTACAGTACGCAGTTCTTGAGATAATTCCCAGCCGTATTCTCCTGTTGCTCGCACACTATGAGGTTTGATTCCAGAAAAAAGTTTGTTTCTTATAAATTTAAAGGAACGAAATTTTCATCTTTACGATATAAAATGTGTATTATTTCCTCACGAAAATTCTACAACTCTCTCATCTCTCACCTATTTGCATCTCCAATTGGCCCAAATGTGTTAAAGATTTATTCGTAATTGAGGGGTTTTTGAGTGGACCAAAACTGACGAAACCACCACACGCAGTCGGTTGCATAAATTGCAAATGCTTGTGGTGGTGTCACAGGATCTAGCTATTAATTCTTCTCCAACAGCAGCGCTTGAGGTCATACTTAATCTACCTCCCTTGCACTTACATGAAAAGAAATGTAGCCTACAGGATGCAATAAGAATTTTTAGTCATCTTGTTTCCAAATTGAGGTTTAACAATTCTGCTGAAACCAGTGTTAAGCTTATAGACTCTTTCTTAACTGGAAGAACTGAGTTTGTATCGATGAATAATAAAAATTCAAATATTAAAAGAATTACATGTGGTGTTCCTCAGGGGTCGGTGCTGAGACCCATAGTCTTTTTGATTTACATGAGCAGTATCACTGTGGGCCCCAATTATGACATGATACTTTTTGCAGATGACACCACAATTCTCGTTAAGGACACTGATATCAAAATGGTAAATGAAAAAATGAATACTGCTAACCTGTCGTCATCAACATGGTTAGGTAGAAATGGTCTTAGTCTAAACGGCAAACAGCAGGAAATTACTAAATTCTTGGGTTTTTGTGTTGATCCCATACTGTCATGGGAGCACCACGTGAATTTTCTAGCTACGAAGCTTAAAAGAAACATTTTTGTCATAAGATCACTGAGGCGTGAGCTTCCGAGGCAGTCAATCTTGACAGGTTACCAAACCTTATTTATTTCCTACTGTAACTATGGAATACTAGCATGGGGTCACTCTCCTCATGCTGATAGGATTTTTGGATTTCAGCACAGGGTGCTACGTGTCATGTACAGGATGGGGTATAGGAAAGATGTTGCGGGGGTGTTCGGTGAAAATTAACTGTTCACTTTGCCATCTTTGTATGTCTAGACATGCCTGAGGCATGTCATAGAGAATCTCGGCTCTTATGACGAAATCCATGATCAAAATATCAGGCAAAATTTGCATATAAATATACAGAGGTTACGACTCAGCCATAGCAGATTTGGAGTGAACTATTATGGACCTCTATTTCATAATATACTGGCTAGAAGTGTGAAAGTCCTGGACAACAAACACTTTTTCGTAGCTGTTAAGGATCACCTGCTCAATAGCCATGTATTCTAAAGTACGAATATTTAAATACTACATTTCTTGTGAGTGAGACAGTTTAGTAAGAGATACAGTTTTATAGGGAATTTTGTGTGATATTTAAGAATGTGATTTAATCTAATATGTGTTGTGGATTGCGATGTGTCTGTGATTGTAGGTAATATTATATCTTTGTATTAATTTGTACGGGTTATTTTACCTGATATGTGTACATTGCTGTGGAAATTGTTCTTGCTGATGAAATTTGTGTTAGTTTACTACTATTGTATATATATTTTACGACTCGTGCAAACGAATGTAAGTTTTGTAAAGCATGTAATAAATGAATAGTAATGGGAAACTCCTACCTCATTATAACTGGGTAGGATATGTTAGGATACTGGAGCAACTGGACTCAAATATCTTGACCAAACCCTCAGATGTAATGCCAACCATCTTCGATTTGGATACACCCTTTGCAGCAGTCATAAGTGACAGACTGAATGCGGTAAACTTCATTAATCGATTGGACAAAGATTCATCCATTTGGTATACGGATGGATCAAAATCACATGAGGGTGGATGTATTGGGATATATTGGCTGAAACTAAGGATCTATCTTATAGGCAGAGAAATTAACTTTCCAAATTTGTGCTCAAGAGTGTAGGAGAAAGTACCACAAGGGGCGCACATCTACATTATATGGAAGAGTCAGGCCACATTGATGGCATCACCCATCCAGCATTCCCTGCTATAATGTGAATAACGGAGTACCATATAGCAAGTGGCTAGAGGCAATAAGATGACTCTCTTATGGGTTCCAGCGTAGCCTTTTGTAGGCTTCGAAAAGTCCAGCACAGGGCAGTGGTATAACAGTGAGAACTAAATTAAAGGACAGCTTGCTGCAGAACTACTTCAAGACTTGCACAGGCAAATATATTTGTTGATTTTTCTCCATCCAATAGAAGAAAGTTTCTATAGCTGCCACGAGCTGAGATTCGTGTAATCATGGCACTAGAGACAGGGCACTGCCGATATACAGGGTTTTTGGCAGAACGTTGAACATACGGAAATGATGGATAGGTGGGGTCATCTGCTACTTACTCAGCCCTAATTTATTTGGCCCTGGCCCCTGAATATTTAAAAACAATTTTTTAGTTCTTTCTTCTGGTTTCACCACTTTCTCAACTTCAAAGTGTAATTTTTATTAAAAATGGGTTTAACAGGCAATATTTTTGTTTTTTTTTCTAATCTCTAATGTTGGCAGATTCCTATCAAATTATTGCTTTATTCAGGTGTTTGCTAGAAAAGAAGTTATGAGTCCTCAAACTTACAGAAAGATGTAAAAAATCAAACCAAAACTTTGACACATCATATCTCCGAAAGTATTGGTTTTTCAGAGTTGGGAATGATATCAATATATTCTTGTGATAGATTATCATCATAAGGGAAATGCAAATCAAATAATAGTTTATTTGTCAAAATTGTATGAGCAATCTAAGAAAGAGGACTGCACCAAGGAAGAAATCAAATTAAAATAGCTGGAATGAATTTGACTCTCTCTTATAGAACAGGATGACATGTGAGAGTATGAACATAGATCATATAATAATACATAGATATAATAATTATAGCATTCTGTGAAAACATAGAAGTACGATTCAGTATTGAATTTTCGAAAAATCATATCTCCGAAAGTATTAGCATGTTAGAGTTGAAAATGATATCAATGTATTTTTATGGTGGAACTGCATCTTAAAGAAAATTGAATTTGAAATATGTAAGTTAACAAAAATTCTTTTTTTCGTTACGCCAAAACCATCCGCCCTATTTTACCCACTAACGAACTCAACCGAGATATTTATCTCTCAAATCTACTCTGAGAATTTCAACTGCCTAGTTCATTCTGTTCGAGAGCGATTGTAGAAACAAAATTTAAAAAAATTTTTTTGACACTTTACGCCTACCCGATCAATATGAAACTATTTCTACAATCTGATGATAAATTTCAGATAGATCAAGTGATCGGTTTCGGAAATATTCATAAAATTTTTTTCACTAAAAACGGCCATAACTCCGAAACCGCTTGGTGGATTTCGCCCCTTAACAAACTCGTCCGAGATATTTACGCTCCAAATCTACCCTGGAAATTTCAATCTTCTAACTCCCTTCGTTCGAGAGTTATCGTGTTAACGGACGGTCAGACAGAATCGATTTCGACCACGGATTCTTGATTAGTGAGTCGAACCAAATCGTTTGAGACCATGTTCGGCCAAAAATTCGAAAATTACAGGCATTTGGGAAAATTGATAAGCGCTCTTGTTCCGAGGAACAAGAGCGCCAAAAACGAACCTTCAAGTGTTATTTCATAATTTTATCAAGTAGGAAGTTTTCGACGAAACTCTACCTTTACGAAAAGTGAAATGTTTTGTGAAATGTAATAGTGCAAGGTTGGTAAAAATTAAATGATCGATGGAAATTATGTATGTTCTTGAATTGAGTGCGAAGAAAATAGCTGTAACAGTTAGGTGCTTTAATGAAACAATTCAATAATTTTAAATAATTCATTTAATTAATAATTTCTACCTACTATATGTAACCATCCCAAGAAAGAATGTCCATTTGCACCTCTGCTACTGGCAAGCCCAAGATCATTTAATTTTTACCAACCTTGCAGTAGGCACTGCGGCCTCAGAAAACATTTGGTGAGATTGAGGCTAGCAGAAACTGACGAGTGCAGATTCTGTTGGGAGGACGATGAAACTCCAGATCACCTGATAACGGAATGCCTCGCCAACTCAAACCAAAGCAAGGAATGCTTTGGGCGAGAAATCTGCAGGAGCGAAGACGTAGCCTCCTTGAAGCCATCCCAGATACTGGAGTTCATCAGAACTCTGGAACTGGAAGGCGAGCTGTAGATGGTAAAGACATCGACAGCTCTGAAGGGGAGGCACAATAGACCTTAAGGTCGCAGTGCAACGTTACCGCCTTACAACAATATATAACCTTGCAGTATTAAATTTCGCAATACATTTATTTCACTTTCCGTAAAGGTAGAGTTTCGTCGAAAATTTCCTACGTACTTGATAAAATTATGAAATAACTCTTGAAGTTTTTTTTCATAAAAACAAATTACATACCATTAGAAAGTTTACACACTAGGGATGTTTTGCTAGAATTGGAACTCCTCAATCAATTTTTGTTTTTTGGCGCTCTTGTTCCTCGGAACAGAGTGCTTATCAATTTGCCAAAATGTTTGTTATTTTCGAATTTTTGGCTGAAAATGGTCTCAAACGATCTGGTTTGACTCACTGATCAAGAATCCGTGGTCGAAATCGATTCAGTCTGGCTGGCCGGCCAGCCGTCCGTTAAGACGATAACTCCCGAGCGAAAGGTTTGGAGCGTAAATATCTCGGACGAGTTCGTCAACAGAAGAAATCCACCGAGCGGTTTCAGAGTTATGGCCCTTTTTAGTAAAAATATTTTTTGTGCATATTTCCTAAACCGATCGCTCGATCTATCTGAAATTTAGCATCAAATTGTAGAATAATGACCTTTACACGCATGTGAAGTTTTGTATCGATCATATTGCCGTAAACTGTCAAAAAAATGTTTTTAGATTTAGAAATTTTTTTTTGCATCAACTCTCGAACACAATGAGCTGGGCAGTTGAAATTTTCAGAGTAGGTTTGGGAGATATCTCGGTTGAATTCGTTATTGGGCAAATCAGACCAAATGATTTCGGAGTGAGGAAAAAATTTTTTTTTTTAACATTTTCAAACTAATTTTTTCAAGATACAGTTTCTCCATAAAAATTCATTGATATCATTTTCAACTCTCACAAGCTAATACTTTCGGAGATATGATTTTTCGAAATTTCAATAATGAATCGTATTTCTATGTTTTCACAGAACGCTATAATTATTCTATCTATGAATTATTGAATGATGATCTGTGTTCATACTCGTACATGTCATCCTGTTCTATTAGAGAGAGAGGGTCAAATTCATTTCAGCAATTTTATTTTGATTTCTTCCATGGTGCAGTTCTCATTCTTAGATTGCTTATTTAATCTGGATATATAACAACAAATGTTATCAAAGTTTGAACAAGAGCCCAAAGCTCCTGTCCACAGGGCTTGAACCAATTTTGTTAATGCAAGTTGAAGTGAAGATTTGATTATTCTCTACATCTTTCTAGAGTTTGAGGAGTCATAACTTCTTTTGTAGCTAACATCTGAATAAATCAATCATTTTACCAGAATCTGCCATCATTAAAAAACAAAAATATTGCCTGTTTTATCCATTTTTAATAAAAATTACACTTTAAAGTTAAGAAAGAGGTGAAGCTACAAGAAAGCAAAAAAAATTGTTTTTAAATATCCAGGGGCCAGGGCTAAATAAATTAGGGCTGAGTTAGTAGCATATGTCTCTACCTATCCATTCGTATGTCATCATGACATAAGTCGTAATTTGTCCGGCGCATTTTTTCATTCTTTTATACAATATAAAGTGAAATATGTATCTATGGGAGATGATAGCCCTTGTTAAGGGCCCTGTATCGGTCTTCGAATATCTGAAGTTCTGAATAATCATCGCTTGGACCGGTTAGACCTGGTTTTGAAAGAGACCCTCCTGGCCTTACGAGCAACATTTTCATTTTTGAATTCAAATATTGAAGGGATTTCAAGAGTGAATATCTTTGAAAACTAGCGGAGGCGATTCTTCTCCAAGAGATCCCATGCGCCTACAGAGAAGTATATTTGTCAGAGGAGACTTTTGTAAGGTTATGTATTATTTTCAATTTGTTCGTTTCCTCCTCTTGTCTTTTCATTTTTCAGGTTGAGTTTCGGGTACCTTGGAGAAGCCTATCCGTTTTTTGACGAGGGAATCCATATTGAAGAAATATATGCCCATCAATATTTTTAAATTTCAGCAAATTTTGTAAACAATAGTTACAAATCACCACACTCACGGGGAGAAAGGGTTTTTTGCTGAGGTTTTTCCCTAAGCTCTTGTATCATACGTCGAATTGTATGGTACCCCGCTACACCAACCTCTGCTAACACATAAACAGCTCTCAGTCAAAAGAATATATATATATATATATATATATATATATATATATATATATATATATATAGTTGGAAGGAAGGAGTAGTCGTCGTTGGGATGTAATATTCGTGTGTAGGTTAAGGGCGTTCGACGAGTGAAGTTGGGCACTCAAATGATAGTCATTTAATCCAAGACTCGATGTATTTCGCTCATTATCATGAACATCATCAGGAGTAACTACAAAATTAAAAAACAAAGTTGCAGACCAAAAAAGAAATGTGGCAGGTGGAACTTACGATATTGACATTAAAAAACTGGCGACATGTTAAACTCCATCAACCAATGGGATTCTCCCTCACAATTTCTGTTAATTACGTCAAACAACAACAATTAAAATCAAAATCCAGCAAATTACCGAAAATTTTTATCAGGAAAAGAGCTGCAAAGAACATATTCAAGAACAAATCTCACATACGTCACCGGACGTCAAAGTCTAAAACAATATTATTTCTTCTTCTTTTCAGGTTGATCTGAGTTCAGCCGTGCACCCGATCCCAGGTCGCACCCAACAATCAACATCGGCCAGGATGACATTGTATACATAAAATAAAAACCAAACTACATGCGAAAAGATAGAAAACACAGAACAAACAAAAAATTATAAATTTACATCTGAAATCATTACGAGAATCTCCTCCACACTCAAATAAACTGCGGTTCTACCGTTATTGACGAACGGTGAACCGCAACATAACAGACCAAGGGCTGCACTAGACCACAGGATTGCCCCCCACAGGACCAACTCCATTTTTTCTTCTCTTGTCCACAGTGATTAAAAAACTGTAGATGTTACTTAAATTATTGGTGTCAGACTTTGTGTTCATAGTGAGATTCTTATTTATGTGACACATTTCTAAGAAAAGTCTCTTTTGTAGGTTCTGTTCTTTTTCCAATATTTTAGGGTTTCCAAAATCAATTGTATGACCTGAATCTCTAATGTGTTGTGCAAGGGCGCACCTATCAGGTCTAAGGATGGAGTCGCTCCTGTGGAGTGCCAACCTACGACACAAAGCCTGGGATGTTTGGCCCACATAGACCAGATCGCAATGCTTACAACAACGAAGAATGTCATATATGAACTTTGTTGTAAGCATTGCGATCTGGTCTATGTGGGCCAAACATCCCAGGCTTTGTGTCGTAGGTTGGCACTCCACAGGAGCGACTCCATCCTTAGACCTGATAGGTGCGCCCTTGCACAACACATTAGAGATTCAGGTCATACAATTGATTTTGGAAACCCTAAAATATTGGAAAAAGAACAGAACCTACAAAAGAGACTTTTCTTAGAAATGTGTCACATAAATAAGAATCTCACTATGAACACAAAGTCTGACACCAATAATTTAAGTAACATCTACAGTTTTTTAATCACTGTGGACAAGAGAAGAAAAAATGGAGTTGGTCCTGTGGGGGGCAATCCTGTGGTCTAGTGCAGCCCTTGGTCTGTTATGTTGCGGTTCACCGTTCGTCAATAACGGTAGAACCGCAGTTTATTTGAGTGTGGAGGAGATTCTCGTAATGATTTCAGATGTAAATTTATAATTTTTTGTTTGTTCTGTGTTTTCTATCTTTTCGCATGTAGTTTGGTTTTTATTTTATGTATACAATGTCATCCTGGCCGATGTTGATTGTTGGGTGCGACCTGGGATCGGGTGCACGGCTGAACTCAGATCAACCTGAAAAGAAGAAGAAATAATATTGTTTTAGACTTTGACGTCCGGTGACGTATGTGAGATTTGTTCTTGAATATGTTCTTTGCAGCTCTTTTCCTGATAAAAATTTTCGGTAATTTGCTGGATTTTGATTTTAATTGTTGTTGTTTGACGTAATTAACAGAAATTGTGAGGGAGAATCCCATTGGTTGATGGAGTTTAACATGTCGCCAGTTTTTTAATGTCAATATCGTAAGTTCCACCTGCCACATTTCTTTTTTGGTCTGCAACTTTGTTTTTTAATTTTGTAGTTACTCCTGATGATGTTCATGATAATGAGCGAAATATATCGAGTCTTGGATTAAATGACTATCATTTGAGTGCCCAACTTCACTCGTCGAACGCCCTTAACCTACACACGTATATATATATATATATATATATATATATATATATATATATATATATATATATATATATATATATATATATATATATATATATATATATATATATATATATATATATATATATATATATATATATATATATATATATATATATATATATATATATATATATATATATATATATATATATATATATATATATATATATATATATATATATATATATATATATATATATATATATATATATATATATATGAAGTAAGTAAGGGGAGTAGGAAAATGATCAGAGTAAATACTAACTCTCTTCTTTATTTCATATTGTCGACGTTTCGACCCCGATTGGGATCTTCTTCAGGACACTGAAACAGAAAACATAACATTGGCAAGACGTTACAAACAAACTGATGTTTACAACATACCGAAATACAGAGGTGTATAGATTATATTGATTATATTATAATAAACAATGATCCAGTTCTCAAAAGAGAGCGTGCAGAACATCCAAAAGGTGGAAACAACCGAAGCAGACTAAATGTTACAACAGAAAGAAAATATCAATATTATTGCAGCTGATAAGCAATCAATTTTTCGATATAGAACGATGACAGGAGACGACCGAACATTGTGAGGTTAGGTGAACCGGGACCACAGAAAAAGATCTTAACTTATTAAGCATTAACGTTCATAGAATTATCGTTCTTATTGTTATTGCGACATTCACTCTCACTGAATTGTTTTTTATTTTTATTAAATGGAGTAAGATTTTTCCTAATTCACTTTCACTGAATCATTAATCGATGATCTATGTTCACTATTTAATTCACTCTCACTGAATTTTAATTTGGAAACAGAGTAACCAAAAACATCCAACACAGCCATCAACTGCTGAGGTCACAAAATCAGTCTCAACCCGACACGTCATGCAATTCACCCTCACTGAACTTGTCATAGTGTATTAAAAAGGAGTAAATGTTACTGATATTGTCAACATCTTTTTTATAATTCATAGCACTCATCTGCCGCCCGATGTGAACCATCTCCAAGAAGCATCTCTTTCGGGTGTTAGACTCACACTCTAAAACCCTGGTGGAGTCATAATTCATCACGTGATCTTGATTACGGACGTGATCAGCCAAAGCACATACCTTACTAACATTCTTCACATCACTCTTGTGCTGGGAGATTCTCTTCTTCAGTTGTTGAGAGGTTTGGCCAATATATACTTGGTCGCACATAGAGCATGGGATACTGTATACAACGCCACTCATCTTTCCACTCTCGACACGGTCCTTGGTGCGGCTATACAATCTGTCAACTGTAAACTCAGATCTCGGAACAATTCTAAGGGTGGAACTGCGCAGTAGATTAACCAACGCAGTCGTCATTCCTTGGATAAGAGGGATAGAGGAATAGACCATTCGCAACTGTTCAACATTGGTGGAGGTTCTCCTTTCAACAGCATCTGGATGTTCAGAAGGAGTGGAACCGTAGACTAGTCTCTTCAATAGGCCCTTGGGATAACCGTTTTCAAGCATTAACTGAAACAATAAGCTAAGATTTTTAAGCCTTAGGGTGGGATGGACAATCCTTTGAATACGATTCTTCAAATCCAGTATCATGTTTATCTTCTGCCTATGTGGATGGTTAGAATAGTAATGTAAGTACCTTCCAGAGTTACTGGGTTTCCTGTACCAATCCAGCATCAACACATTCTTATCTGTCCTGATCACTCTAGTATCTAGGAAGGGGACACTCCTCTCAGTTTCCTCCTCCAGGGTGAACCTTATGTATTCATGCTGTCTGTTAAACCTTTCCAGGGTGTATGCTACTTTATCCCTGGGGACGGAAAGTAATAGATCATCAACATACTTCTTAATGAACGGGATGGAAAAAGGTATATCAGCGAGGACAAGATCTAGAAAAAAGTCCATCACCACTTCAGCCATGGAAGGACTGAATTTTGAACCCATGGGGGATCCGAGGATCTGCTTATAAAACCTTCCCTCGAGGACAAAATAGTTAGAAGAAAAAAGGAATTTTATCAGAGCAATAAACTTGCCCCTCGGTATGGTCGTGTGGTCCTTAATTAAATCCCATCTACTTTCAACCGCCAAAACTGCCAACTCCACAGGTATATTACTGAATAAGGATACAACATCCAGACTGATAAGGACATAGTCCTCAGGTAATTGAAAACCATCAATGAAATTCGCAAAAGCGAAGGAGTCCTCCACATAATATCTACTCCTTCTCGCTGAAAGATAGCTAGAGAGAATGTCAGACACAAAACCTGACAGATTAGAAGTGGGGGTGTTAATCGAAGATATAATGGGTCTCATTGAAAGTGTGGGTTTGTGTACCTTCGGTAACCCATAAAACCTGGCTGGAATTGAGTTGTAATTGAACAGCTTTTTTCCCATCTCCGCTGTAATATAACCTCCCGTGACCAGACTCTTGATGAGGGCGTTACAATTCGTCTCTCAACAACTGAAGAAGAGAATCTCCCAGCACAAGAGTGATGTGAAGAATGTTAGTAAGGTATGTGCTTTGGCTGATCACGTCCGTAATCAAGATCACGTGATGAATTATGACTCCACCAGGGTTTTAGAGTGTGAGTCTAACACCCGAAAGAGATGCTTCTTGGAGATGGTTCACATCGGGCGGCAGATGAGTGCTATGAATTATAAAAAAGATGTTGACAATATCAGTAACATTTACTCCTTTTTAATACACTATGACAAGTTCAGTGAGGGTGAATTGCATGACGTGTCGGGTTGAGACTGATTTTGTGACCTCAGCAGTTGATGGCTGTGTTGGATGTTTTTGGTTACTCTGTTTCCAAATTAAAATTCAGTGAGAGTGAATTAAATAGTGAACATAGATCATCGATTAATGATTCAGTGAAAGTGAATTAGGAAAAATCTTACTCCATTTAATAAAAATAAAAAACAATTCAGTGAGAGTGAATGTCGCAATAACAATAAGAACGATAATTCTATGAACGTTAATGCTTAATAAGTTAAGATCTTTTTCTGTGGTCCCGGTTCACCTAACCTCACAATGTTCGGTCGTCTCCTGTCATCGTTCTATATCGAAAAATTGATTGCTTATCAGCTGCAATAATATTGATATTTTCTTTCTGTTGTAACATTTAGTCTGCTTCGGTTGTTTCCACCTTTTGGATGTTCTGCACGCTCTCTTTTGAGAACTGGATCATTGTTTATTATAATTTTTTATCTATACACCTCTGTATTTCGGTATGTTGTAAACATCAGTTTGTTTGTAACGTCTTGCCAATGTTATGTTTTCTGTTTCAGTGTCCTGAAGAAGATCCCAATCGGGGTCGAAACGTCGACAATATGAAATAAAGAAGAGAGTTAGTATTTACTCTGATCATTTTCCTACTCCCCTTACTTACTTCATATATATCATAAATATTTTGGGAAATTATCCTTCTTTGTATATATATATATATATATGCGTATGTTCTACGTTCTACCAAACACCATGTATATACCACCTATAACGCATAGACAAGTCAGCAGACGGAACATGCAGGCGAAAAGAGAAACAGCTGAAGGCTGGCTATCCTCAGAAGTAGATGAAGTTTATCTCAAATTATTCTTCGTCATTTCTCTTAAAAGGCATCTTTTTTGAGATACTCAACGTTGCCTTATTTTGGTGGATCCGCTCCTGACCTAGGACGTCCTTCAATCGACGTATTTCCACGTTGTCACACTTGCTATAATATATCCACAAGGTATAGATAATCCATGCTCTTCGATTGAATAATATACCAAAGGCTGGTACACAGTCTGACAATTCCGCATGTGAACGACAAACGGAGACATAAAGTCTATGATCCCAGGAGTTTCTGTCAACGTTACCCAATAATCATTATTCTGCCACTTGGAATTACATCTCAACTATTCGATTTGAGATTTTCTTTGAAATGAATGGATTAATTTTTGTTGAATTTTCAATAATAATGATATTTCAAGAATGGGCGATGATCAGATCAAGTATGATCTTATAGTGGAAACAATTGACGGGTTTTGTATGAAAGTTGAGCTGGTCGAATAGTGGGATATTATATAATATTGCATTATAAGAATTAAGATAATAAGTTTTCACAAAAAAGTTCATTGAGTTTCAAGTAAGTACCAGATTTTAAGTTCATTTGCTGATCTACAATATATTTCAGTAATTGTTTTCTATGTTGAACGCTGCAGTGCAGTAGTCTGTTAGCTCATTGTGAAATCTTTAAACACTTGTAACTTCTTACCTGAGCTGAAGAAATCTATGGATAAAATTAATGTAGAACTTAAAGATCCACCCTGTATTCTAGTACATGGTGACAAATTCAATGCCCACTTGGATTATCTCGAGTTAGCCCTCGAGTTAGATCAAAAATGTTCGAGGACTCCCGCACTCTTTTTGCGCGCATGGAACTGCATGATATCATATTGACCAAATATGTGTAAATGAGAATCTTTTGCCGAAAATGGTCTCCAATGATAAGGTTCCACTCGCTGACGAAGATCGAGGTCAAATTCGATTATGTCTGGCTGGCCGACCGTTGCCACTAAAACTTTCCAAAAAAAGAGACAGTGACTTGAAATTTTCAGGTTAGGTTGCGCATCCGAATGTAACGGCTAAATACGTTTATGGGTATCATCGGCCAAATGGTCTCGGAGTTGCACCCATTTAAAATTTTATTGTTATTTATAAAATGCCTCAAAAAAATACATATCCGATTGAATTGAAACTCAATAATTAGTTGTAGAATGTCAACGTGCAAATATTAGAGGAATTTCGTTAGAAAAAAAAAATAAAAATATTTTCAAAAAAAAAATGTAAATTTTTCTTCAAAAGTTTTATATTTCAGTAATTATACATCAGATTCTGCTCAGATGACGCACAAACCTTCAAGCAGAACAATATTCGCAGAAATACAGATGGAAATATGTACTTTCGTGCGTTTAAAAAATTGTTTAGTTTGCGACGACCATGTGAATATAGATATTAATATTTCATACTAGTATATTATAGGTCGCGAACACAGAATGATCAAATTATACCACTGTAACATTAGTCATCATGAGATATTGGCAGTGACCACAAAAGCTGTTCATATTGCGAATTATCGAATTATCTGAAAGATTCGTCCATAGAAATTGATATTTTTAACTCTAGTACCGTAAAGCTCGCGCTCATTTTGCCCAAATGTCGGCAATTTTCGAATTTTTTGCCGAAAATGATCTCAAATGATTGGGTTAGACTCCCTGATGAAGAATTCGAGGTCAAATTTAATTCTGTGCGACGATCGGCCGTTGCCACTATAACTTGAGAACGGAAAGAGATAGCGACTTGAAATTTTCAGGGTAGGTGGCGCGTCCTAATAAGATTGTCCATCTTATTAGGACGCGCCACCTACCCTGAAAATTTCAAAATGAACAATTATAGGATATTATAATTACTTCTACCCTATATTCCCTTGGATAATCCATATGATGATGGAAATATATTCGGAATATCTTCAGTGAAAACAAAACCAGAATATTGCCTAAGTTTCAATTGATATAATATAATTTTCAGAGGAGATTTGAGGAACGAATATCTCGGATAAGTTCGTTATTTAATTTTAATTTATTTTCGTTTATGATGCAGTTCTATTATAAAAATCCATTGATATCATTCCCAGCTCTGAGGAACCAATAATTTCGGAGATGAATTGTCAAAGTTTGAACAAGATCGCCAAAGCTCCTGTCCACAGGGCTTTCCCACATTTTATGTAAAACATGTGGGAAAGCTCAGCTCTGCCACTCTTGTTAAACTACCAGCGAGTATTTATTCAAACTTTGACGAATCATATCTCCGAAAGTATTAGTTTATCAGAGTTGAGATTGATATCAACGGATTCTTATGATAGAACTGCATCATAAAACATTAAATTCAAAACATAAGTCTATGACTCACCTCATATGTTGGATTCTATAAAATCGTAAATTACGATTAATTATTGAAATTTCGACAAATCATCTCCGAAAGTATTAGTTTTTCAGAGTTGCGATTGATAGCAATGGATTCCCATGATGAAACTGCAACTTGAAAAAAATTTAATTAGAAATGTATTATGTGAAAAAAAAATTCGTTACTCCGAAACCACTGGGCCGATTTAACTCAATAACGAACATAGCCGAGATCTTTATCTCCCAAACCTACTCTGAAAATTCAAACTCTCTAGCTCTTTCCGTTCGAGAGTTATCGTGTTTATGTTCATCGGTGTGCCGGACAGAATCGATTTTGACCACGGATTCTTGATCAGTGGGTCGAACCAAAATGTTTGAGACCATTTTCAGCCAAAAATTCGAAAATTACAGTCATTGGACATATTGATAAGCGCTTTGTTCCAAGGAACAAGATCGCCAAAAAAGAAAAAATACACCTGTATCGTACTTATAACGTACAATTTTTCTAACAAAAATAAGAGATTATTTATTTTCTACAAAATGCTTTGTGTGATGTCCGGTTAGTATGACGTGCTTGTCATTTTCCTCCGATGTCATTATAAACGGATTCTAGTGTATTTTATTATTTATATTTATTTTTACTTATATATGTTTATATAACTGTATACAATTGTAGAACAATTGTTTTCCCTTTACATAACGTAGATATTGTATATTATTGTATACAGGTGCTCCATCTTAATATATATATTTCTTGTGTGCGTGTGTATGTGACTGAACTCCTCCTAAACGACTGGACCGATTTTGATGAAATTTTTTGTGTGTGTTCGTGGAGATTCGAGAATGGTTTAGATTTACAATTTGGTCTACTGGAAAATGTTTTTGGCGTTGGAGTTTGAGTTGGCGTTGAAGTTGGGGTTGGAGTTGAAGTTGGAGTAGGTATTGTGGTTGGCATTGGTTATGGAGTTGGCGTTGTAGTTGGAGATGGAGGTGGAAATGGAGATGGAGGTGGAAATGGAGATGGAGGTGGAAATGGAGTCGGAGTCGGAGTCGGAGTCGGTGTCGGAGTCGGAGTCGGAGTCGGAGTCGGAGTCGGAGTCGGAGTCGGAGTCGGAGTCGGAGTCGGAGTCGGAGTCGGAGTCGGAGTCGGAGTCGGAGTCGGAGTCGGAGTCGGAGTCGGAGTCGGAGTCGGATTCGGAGTCGTCGGAGTCGGAGTCGGAGTCGGAGTCGTCGGAGTCGGAGTCGGAGTCCGAGTCGGAGTCGGAGTTGGAGTCGGAGTCGGAGTCGGAGTCGGAGTCGGAGTCGGAGTCGGAGTCGGAGTCGGAGTCGGAGTCGGAGTCGGAGTCGGAGTCGGAGTCGGAGTCGGAGTCGGAGTCGGAGTCGGAGTCGGAGTCGGAGTCGGAGTCGGAGTCGGAGTCGGAGTCGGAGTCGGAGTCGGAGTCGGAGTCGGAGTCGGAGTCGGAGTCGGAGTCGGAGTCGGAGTCGGAGTCGGAGTCGGAGTCGGAGTCGTAGTCGGAGTTGGAGTAGGAGTCGGAGTCGTAGTCGTAGTTGGAGATGGAGTTGGAGTTAGAGTTGGATTTGGATTTGGAGTTGGCGTTGGCGTTGGCGTTGGGCAGGCGTTGAGGAGGCAGTACGAAGTCTGCCGGGCAAGCTAGTAAACTCATATTTTATATTACTGATGGCCGAGAAGTCGATACCGAATATTAAAAAAATGCACAACCAGAATATTTTTTGGTCGCCTTCACAATATTTTGCAGAGTCCTGCTACTTCTACGATGATTGATCGTTGTCACCCTAGGTCTCGAAATTTCAACTAATGTTGTGAACTTAAAATCCCGCTGATGGAACTTGAGAACGGAAAGTGATAGCGACTTGAAATTTTCAGGGTAGGTGGCGCGTCCTAATAAGATTGTCCATCTTATTAGGACGCGCCACCTACCCTGAAAATTTCAAGTCGCTATCACTTTCCGTTCTCAAGTTATAGTGGCAACGGCCGATCGTCGCACAGAATTAAATTTGTTCGTTAATGGTCACAATCTGTCCTAAAGCTTCCGAGTGATACTTTTGTTTTCAACCAATACACATCCGATAGAATTCAAACTTGGTTAATAGTTGTAGAATACTAAATTAGGGCTGCTTGTGAAATTTTGTGACCATCTTATCACTAGAAAATTAAAACAAAATTAGTGAAAAATATTATTTATGTCATGGTAACCTGCGAACGGAAAGAGATAGCGACTTGAAATTTCCGGATTAGGTTGTGCATCTGAATACAACAATTGAGTTTGTTTATAGTTATAATCAACCAAATGGTTGTGGAGTCATACTCATCTGAAATTTGCTTATTATTTCCTCAATGAGTCAAAAAATACAGAACCCATCCAATATTAACATGGTTATTAGTTGTAGAATCGCAACACAAAAATTCTTGCGAAACATTGTGAGGATCATATCACTAGAAAATTTTAAAAAAATCATTGAAAATGATTGAAAAAAATTCTATATAACAGAAACTATTCGTCCGACATTGCTGAAATTTAGCGAGAGCTTTCAGAACCTTACTCTAATGCCAAGTTTCAACGCGATCGGATCCTTATTGATGGAGATCCGAGCAGCCTTGTCAGAGTTCAGTAGCTGGATGGGTGACCGTTAATTCGATAACTTTCGAACAAATGGAGGTAGGTACTTTTCAGAGTAGGTTGCGCATCCGAATGGGAGGGTTATGTTCGTTTTTGGACATAATCGGTCCAAAGGTTTCGGAGTTATACCCACCTGGAATATTATTTTCTCGATGCAAGAAATATGGACTCAATCGAATTGAAGCTGGTTGTAGAATATTGACATAGAGACGTGTGTCAAATTTTGTGAGAACCGTAGGTATCCCTAAAAAATTTTAAAAAAAATTTCAAAAAAAAATAGGTTCAAGCACTGACGCGAAGTCAGCAGCTTTTGAGCGCATTTTCTATTATCCATTCTCATCTATTGGACAATAGAACATGCGCGCAAAATCTCCTGACTTCACGTCAGTGCTTTGACCAATTTTTTTTTAAATCTCCGAGAAAGATTGCTCAGACTATAAGAATAGATAATCTGCTAGTACGGTATCCACATTCGATAAAACCTAGTGAAGTGGATCAGCCAATATAACATTGTATACGTTTCAACTTGAATATCTCTTTGTTGAACTGATTTCTTCTTGAATTACACACATAGTCTCCACATATACGAGAACTATAACTAATTTTTCAATAGATCTCTTCAAAAGTAAAATATATTGACTCAAACTTTCGAAACTTACCGAATAGAATGACAACATAACTCTTCGGGGTAGAAACCAATAAAATATAAATCTCTCCTTTCTACCTTTATATCATCCAATTCCATTATGAGCTGAATGGGATAGCATCACAGAAGTTTCTAATAAACCTGCATATCTCGATTCTCAGATAGAAATCCTTCTAACTGAGAAAGTTATCGAGGGGTGGATACACTAAGGGACGTTATCAAAAACATGAATACATTTAATCTACTAATGTAGAGTTTGAGAAGATTATAGGAATTGAGCTCCGGTCTTAAATCGAGGATTTTAATATCTAGAATTTCTGTACAGGGCGCATATTTGTTCAACGATGAAGTTTAGAAAATGATGGGCTTCGGACGGAAGCCTTTAGTAGGCCACATTCTGATGAAGGAAAGCCCGATATTGATCTATTGGAACAATAATTCTCGCAATAATCTTTCGATTCGAAGCTTTCCTTTCGACGTCTTCTCCAAAACAATAGCTGTTTCGAAGATATTGCCTATTATCTGAATGAACTTACTTCTCAACACATCAGTTTATACTGAAACAACAAGAACTTCACTTATGGACGTCTATTTCCAAGGGTATACTTGAGGCTTCATTATTCACGGTGAAAATGGATTTTTGGCGTGGAATGATCATAATTTCTGGGTCAAAATAGTTATATCGAGTGTTTTTTGAGGAAGAAATTAGTCAGATATTTTGGGATAATGGCATTTATTACGAGTAAAACATTTAATTTTGTAAAAATCAGCTAGAGTGATATACAGGTTGCTTCGGGAGGAATGCGGCAAATGGAAACCATAAACATCTAGGTGGACTCCTATCGAGAGATTTTATTCTCCTGAGGACCTGTATATACAGGGTGATAATCAGAGGTTGAGTGAATTTGCAGAGTTCAATACGATTATCTCTGCCACGATTTCCAATTCGTTCAATAACCTTCAAACTAGAAAAACAAAAATTGAAAGTCACTTTCGGTTTGACCTGAAGTAACTTTTTATCTCAAAAAGCATCCTATATATTTTTTGCAATTTCTTATTTCTACTCAAAATTGACTTTCAACGATGTATCACACTGTGTATTTATATATATTCCTTTGAACTTCGAGCATTACAATTTGTTTTATTGTTATAAAGCAAATTGTGTTATTCTCAGTTGATGGTTCCTTGAACGAATTGTATATCATAAAACTTTCAAATTTGCATCTTTTGAAATGGTGGAGATAATCCATTGGAACACTGGGACATCCGGTCTAACACCCTTTTCGACCACTTTCGTTTACCATTTCCGAATTAAAAAAAATAAGGAACGAAGTAAGAAAATTCTGAACATTTTCTATATTTGGTAACATTCGTTAACCCTGTACGTGAACTGAATATTTATTTTTCCAGATTTATGAGTACAGAAAAGTAGTTCAACAAAAAAAAAGAAATATCATGGAACAGGGTTAATTTTATGGTTCAATGAATAGATTTTTCAACAAGTTAGATTGCTATTTTGCCTTGTATGGCCACGATATACCAATTCTCATTCTCGTAGTAAAAGAAATCTTGACATAAAGACCGACCACCGAAGCACATCAGCTTCGGAAACTTTTCTCGAAAAAGGCTTATTTTCACGTTTACGTTCAGGAAAATGAGTTAAAAATGGAGGTATTCAAGCTCCTGTCCACAGAGCTCTCCCACTTCTTTGTACCATATTTTCTGACACCGCGATGGCGCTTTTTCAGATTTTCGTGGCATTCTCCACCTTAAAATGAAAATTCAAAGTTACCAAATTCAAACTGTGAGTAATATTGAACGATTCAATGCTGCCTTATATTCATACGTTTCCCAAGTAGTTCAGAAATTAAGAATTTTAACAAATATTTAATGTTTACGAATGAATATTTTGAATTGAAACAGGAGACGACCACATAAAAGGCAAGGAAAATCAATAACTCACCTGTTCAAAACCGCCTTTGTATATTTAACTTTGAATTATTAGGAACCAACGAACACCCGCTGAAAAACGCACTCAGAAATGGCTTTTAAAACGTAAAAGAATATTTGACAGATGAGTAGTTCTCTTCAATGTGACAAAGTTCATATTGGTATGTTCCGTTTTAAACAGATCTTGGATGAGTTGGACGCAAGTCCAAGATGACATGGGGGAACACAGATCTTACGATAATTCATAGATAAAATAATTAGAGCATTCTGTGAAATCATAGAAGTACGATTTATTATAGATATTTTGAAGAATCATATCTCCGAAAGTATTAGCTTGTTAGATTTGAAATTGATATCGATATCGACTGATTCTGCCCAATAACGAACTTTATCGAGATATTTATCACCCAAACCTAATCTGAAAATTTCAACTGCCTAGCTCTATCTGTTCGAGATTTATTGTAGAAACAAAATTTTGTAATTTGAAAAAAAATTTTTTTTTTGACACTTTAAGGCAACCCGATCAATGAAAGACTTCGCATGCATATAAAGGTCATTACTCTACAATTTAATGCTTAATTTCAGCTAGATCGAGTGATCGGTTTCGGAAATATTCATAAAAATCAATTTGACTATTTCGTAATCCTTATTATTAAATATATGGATAAATGTTCGTGTGAGTGAATAAATTTGAAAAAAGACGTTAAGTCATTCCTTCAAGTAACCTGAAATACGCACGCTTACCTCCGAATTACAGATTAATCTCGTTAGATGAGATCTCATTGTTTACGAACATACCTAAACAACTAGTTCGAACTATACTGAACAAGAGATGGAAATTTATTTCGGCGTACACTAACATTCCGCGAAAACTGTTCATGGAGATGGTTGACTTTTGTCTTGAATCAAGCTACTTTCAGTTTAAGGGGAGTATTTACCTAGAATTGGATGGCAGTGCTATGGGGAATCCTTTGAGCGCAGCTTTGGCAGAAATTATAATGGACGAATTGGTTTCTTCCGTCATGACTGAGTTAACGTTCATGGTTCCGTTTTTCTGGATATATGTTGACGACTCAATAACAGCAATACCCGAAGGATACCACGATAATATACTTGAGGTTTTCAATGCCTTCCACCCTAAGATACAGTTTACCATCGAAAAAGAAGAGAACAAGAAAATAGCGTTCTTGGATGTGGAAGTTCAGAGGACTGAGAGCGGAGAACTGATGATAAACTGGTATTGCAAACCGACAAGTTCGGGTAGAATATTAAATTTTCATTCCAACAACCCATAACCATAAGAAAAGTATAATAAAAGCTTTTGCGCGAATGTTCTATTGTCCATTCTTCTGTATTGGACACGCTTAATCGCACTATGGTAAATTATGTTGTCCATTCTCCTTTATTGGACACTCTTAATTCGAATTTACCATGTTAAATTCGAATTAAGTGTTCAATACAGGAGAATGGACAACATAATTTACCATGGTAAATTAGATTAAGGGTGTCCAATACAGAAGAATGAACAATAGAACATACGAACAAAAGCTTCTGACTTCACGTCAGTGCTTGAACCAATTTTTTTTTCGTGATTCTTTTAAAATTTTTATTTTTCGTCATTTTTTTCAAATTTTCTAGGGGTACGGTTCTTACAAAATTTTCTACTACTAGTTACCAAGCTTCAATTCGATCGAATATTTATTTTTTGAGTTATCAAGGAAATAATATTCCAGGTGGGTATAACTCGGAAACCGTTCGACCGATTATGCCCAAATACGAACTCAACTCTTCCTTTCGGATACGTAACCTACCCTGAAAATTGCAAGTCCCATCTCCTTTCGTTCGAAAGTTATCGAGGGAACGGTCACCCATCTACTGAACTCACACAAGAATGCTCGAATCTCCAACAATATTCAACCGATCGTGTTAAAACTTAAAACTTGGCAGTAGAGTTAGGTTATGAAGGCTCTTGCAAAATTTCAGCAATTTCAAACGAATAGTTACTGATATATAGAATTTTTGTTTTCAATTTCCAATGATTTTTTAAAAATTTGTTACAAATACTATCCTCACGAAATTTTGCAAGAATTTTAGCGTTGGCATTCTACAACTAACTACTATGTTTGAATTCAATCGGTTTAGTATTTTTCGAGTTAATGAGGAACAAAATACAACCAAATTTCAGATGACTATAACTCTAAAATCGTTTGGCCGATTATGCTCATAAACAAACTGAAATGTCGCGTACTAGTGCACATCCTAACCTGAATACTTCAAGCCGCTATCTCTTTCCGTTCTCAAGTTATCGTGACAACAAAAATATTTTTTAATAATTTTTTTTAAATTTTCTAGCCATACGATTCGAACAAAATCTCACAAACGTGCTTAGGTTCATATTCTACAACTACTCACCAAGTTTCAATTCGATCGGATTTATATTGGTTGAAAACCAAATTATTACTCGGAAACCACTGGGCTGATTATGCCCATTAACGAACTTGTCCGTCGTATTGAGATGCGCCACCCACCCTGAAAATTTCAAGTCGCTAGCTCTTTTCGTTCTCAAGTTATCGTGGCAACGGCCGGCCGGACGGACAGAATCAAATTTGACCTCGAATTCTTCATTGGGGAGTCGAACTAAATCGTTTGAGACCATTTTCGTCAAAAAATTCGAAAGTTACAGACATTTGGGCAAAACTATAACGCGATGTACCCCAGAACATACGCGCAAAAACTACCTCAGATGGTCGCTACTTCAGGTTTCCTTTTGTACAGGGTCTTTCACAAGCAATCAATGGTGCTCTCAATCACAACACCCATTTAGCATACTATAGAGTACAAAATACAAATTATCTGTTCACACGGGTGAAAGACCCAACACTGTTAAACAACCTATAAAACGTCATCTATAAAATACCTTGTTCGTGTGGAAAATCATATATAGGACAGGCGAAACAGTATTTTAAAACGAGAATAGGACAGCACAAAAACGATTGCAAAAATCACAATTAGGCCAAGACGAACAAAACAGCGTTAGCTTTACATCACTTCAGTACTGGTCACGATAAAGTTTGAGGAAACAACAATTTTGGATAGGGACTCCAATTGGTTCAAGCGAAATATGGGGGAAATGATACAGATTCACTTAACCGCTAATGTCAATCTAAGAACTGACTGTTTGGGCTTAAGTTCTATCTACACATCTTGAATTTGTTTTCCCGGGGCGGGATTCATTGTTTGTGATTTGAGTTGATTTTATTTATATTATTTGTTTTAGGGTGTATTGCCCATTTGTATTATTTTGTTTGTTTCATTTGTGTATCTCAGCGGTATGGTTAATTATTTGTGGGGGTGGTAGCGTCCAGTCATTTCAGTACATTCGCCAATCAAGAAACTAGTTTGCATACATCTGTACGCCAGCGAAGCACGTAAATGTTTATTTATTTTATCAAATGACAGAGTAACCAGCTGACTTGTGCGATCATTTATTCAATGAATTTTCAGTTCGCTAATCTTGAATGGAAAATTGATGGACGTTTGCCGCTTCCAAGGTATTATAATATTACAATCTTCACTGTTGTTGTATATTATATATGTAGCAACAATAAAGTTGCGAAACGTCGCTTGAAGGAATGACTTAACGTCTTTTTTCCAAATTTATTCCACTCCCACGAACATTTATACATATATATATATTCATAAAAATGTTTTTACTAAAAACGGCCATAACTCTGAAACTGCTTGGTGGATTGTGCCCGTGAACGAACTCGTCCGAGATATTTAGGCTCCCAACCTACCCTGCAAATTTCAATCCTCTCACTCCTTCCGTTCGAGAGTTATCGTGTTAACGGATGGCCGGCCGGACAGAACCGATTTCGACCACGGATTCTTGATCAGTGAGTCGAACCAAATCGTTTAAGACCATTTTCATCCAAAAATTCGAAAATTACAGACATTTGGGCAAATTCATAAGCACTCTGTTCCGAGGAACAAGAGCGACAAAAAAGCACTGTTCATAAAGAGATTGCGAACCAAAACTAAACATATGTTTTAGCAGCAAACATCTAAAGTATTTATGCCGAAAAACCCATATTTCTCCAAAGGTATTCATGGATACCCTATCTCACTTCCCACTATCAGGTATTTCATAGTATACATAGGTGTACGTACCCATTGACTATCTGATAGTTTTTGCTTTTTTGGCGCTCTTGTTCCTCGGAACAGAGTACTTATCAATTTGCCCAAATGTCTGTAATTTTCGAATTGAAATCTGCAGGGTAGGTTTGGAGCGTAAATACCTCAGAGAAGTTCGTTAACCAGCAAAATCCATCCGAAACCGATCACTCGATCTATCTGAAATTTAGCATCTAGACGCATGTGAAGTTTTGTATTGATTGGGTTATCGTAAAGTGTCAAAAAAAAATTGAAAACTTTTAAATTTTGTTTCTAAAATAACTCTCGAACGGAATGAGCTAGGCAGTTGAAATTTTCAGAGTAGCTTAGATGGATAAATATCTCGGTTAAGCTCGCTATTGGGCAAAATATGCCAGATGGTTTCGGAGTAACGAAAACAATTTTTTTTGGCACTCTTGTTTTAACTTACAAATTTCAAAATCAATTTTTTTTAAGATGCAGTTTCACCATAAACATCCATTAATATCATTTTCATTTCCAAGAAGCTAATACTCTCGGAGATATGACTTTTCGAAATTTTAATAATGAATCGTACTTCTATGTTTTCACAGAATGCTATAATTATTCTATCTATGATTTATTATATGATCTGTATTCATACTCGTACATGTTATCCTGTTCTATAAGAGAGAGTCAAATTCATTTTGGCTATTTTAATTTGATTTCTTCCATGGTGCAGTTCACATTCTCAGATTGCTCATTTAATCTTGATAAATAAACTACTATTTGAATCGAATTTCCTTTATGATGCAGTTGTCAATTGATATAATTTTCAACTCTGAGAAACCAATACTTTCGGAGATATAATTTGTCTGTTTGAACAAGAGCGCCAGAAAGCTCCTGTATACAGGGCTTGTTAATTTTTAAATTAATCAATACGTTGTATTGAATTGTTTCACTTGAAATTGAAGTACATCTTTTCACAAGCTGAACAGTTTGTGATAGAATTCTTGTAGAAATGTATCACTGATCATTATTTCACGATATTCATAGCATAAAATTGTGATATTAATTTAAGAAATTAAATCGATGCATAAAACCAGTATGTTTCGTTGTTGAAAAATCTGTAGATTTTGCGTGGTGTATAGATTCCGATAAGTTTCTCGAAATATACTACCAGTCTTAAAATTGGATTACTGCTGAGGGCTCAGTTGAAATCGTGGTATAATATCCAAATATTTTTAATGCAAGGAGAGTTGATAATAAGTTAATTAATGAATTTAGTATTGATATGGAACATTAGAAATAAAATTGATAATTTGAATGGTCATTTGTGGGTGGCCTGGCTACCTATACATATTTACCTTTATCGGGCGGATAGATATACAAGCTATATAAATTCATCTTCTATGCAGATCTACCGGTTACGGAGATCTGCTAAGCAATGTGGATCTGCTGGCTATGTAGATCTACCGTTTCATTAATATGCTGGCTATGTAGATCTAACTATTACGCAGATTATCTGGCTATCTGGCTTTTCTATCTTTTCTATCCACATCATAGATTAACGCTGAGTGAGAAGGGACCATACTATATGTGTATCAGAGCCTTTAATAAATTGCCGCAGCATATTAGATATGTTGAAAATGAATATAAATTTAAGAAATTAATTAAGAAATATTTGATACAACTAGAACCACATAGTCTAGACGATTTTTTTGGTTCTGACAATATGTACTGAATTGTGTTTATTTTTGACGTCATTTCATCTTTCTTGTAATTTTTATATGAAACTTGAAATAAAGAAGATTTATCTATCTATCTATCTATCTATCTATCTATTTAGATCAACCAGTTACGTAGATGTGCCGGTTATGTAGATCTACCAGTTCATTGATCTGGTGGCTATGTAGATCTACCGGTTAATTGATCTGCTGGCTAGGTGGATCTACTGGCTCACTGGCTCACTAGTTCTTATAACTATTGAGACAAAGAATGACACAACTTTGAGCAATTTTTCAACTGGAAATGATTCTGATATACCACATGTTTTTACATTTGAGATGATCATCGTTATTTGTTGATGAGGAAATTGAATTTCTGAGTAATTAATCGATTTTAGTAGTGTGTGAAAATCTTCTGACATTTCAATACTCTCAAAACAGGTTCGGACAAGTAAAGCTCAATTCTGGATGAAATGTGATACTCACATTTAGATAAATTGTGGAGAAAAATAATGTTATATAATATTGAATCAATACAATTTTCAATCATTGATGTGATATGTAGAATGCTGAAGGAAAACATTGTTAAATTTTTGATGTCTTATCCTTTGTCTGAGTAGGTATAGGATACAAGAATTGGTTTATTGAGATTAACATGTCCATTCGATTTGAAATTATTGAAATGTCAGACAAATTTCACGGAATTAATAAAAATGAGTCATTCGACAAACATTGTATTTTCTCATTGAAGAATAACTTTTATTAGTTACAATGTAATAACATGAATAAAATGAACGCAAAATAATCTGAATAAGGAAAATCGAAAAAATTGATAAAAGTTGTGTCATCCTTTGTCGGAATAGTTATAGGATATAAAATTGGTATATCATTGGCATACAGGGTGATCCATCAACTAGTTGAAAAAGTGGATCAAAATCAATTCTTCTAACAATAAAATATGTTCATTACCCACAATGACAATGCCAAGCAAAATCCTATATATTGTTGAACTACTCTACTAAACTCATATAATAAATTTTCAGTATTCACGTACAGAGTGAACTAATATCATGAAAAGATAGCAAACGTCCAAAATTTTCATACTCTGGTCATAATTTTAGAAATGCTAAACGAAAGCAGTCTAGAAGGGTTTTATAATTGCAACCTTGATTGGGCTCTATACTTAATGAACCTGAAAAACTCACTGAATATCTAACACCAAGGCCACCAGGTGATCCCTTGATATGGGTCCATCTAGATGACTTCCGTTTGTGGTTTCCGTTTGTCGCATTCCTCACGGGACATCCTGTATAATCCGCCCATTTCACAAGTAGCTTAGTTGTAGCTATTGTTATTTTTTATTTCCAGTTGAGAAGTCTCGTGGGTATCGTAACATAATAATATATCGGGCAGATTTGAGAAGAAATACAACTCACCACCTGACGTCAAGAACATTAGCGCGCTCGTTCATTCAATGATCAATATACAGGAGTCTTTGAGTTGTATATTAATTTCAACCCTAGATTTCTACCATCAGATAAAACACTTTTTTCATTTACTATTTTTCCAGATTCGGTTCAGGAAAAAAAGATACAAGCATTTAAAGATTTAAGAATGTGCCAATTAATACACACCTGAATTTAAATTATCTACGACTGTAATGGTAAACGACGAATAGGTACGGCAACGTGCATAGATATAACATATAGCTGTTCAACTGGACCAAAAATGATCTATTATATTAGTTTTATTGTTTCGATATTTTTTCAATTACCCTGAAAATGGTAATCCAATAAAGATTAAATCTATAATTGGGAATAAAATTAAGTTTTCAAGGATTCCCCAAAATTTAAGCGATATCTGATAGTTTCTGAGATACAAATTCCAAGTGTTCAATATGTTGTGTTTTTTTCCAGTAAATAAGCCAAAGACAGGAATTTGTATATTTCTTTCCTTTATAAGAACTATAATGGCGATTTCCATTGACACGCTCGGATCACTCGGAGTCATATTTGACAGATATTTTCAGTTCAATTGGACAGATGCATGACATATGAGATCGATTTCGAGTGTTCCGAGCGGGTCAATGGAAATCGCCATAAGTGACTACTACGTGTGCACAAATTTTGAAGTTTCTATACAGTAAAGAAGAAATTATACATATTACCAAATTAAGTTAGTGGCTTCTTTTTCGATTCTGTCATTATACAACTCTGTTTAGAAGTTGCTGTGATATCTATTTGAGTTTTAAATTCTGAATTTACTTCAAATTCGAACCTCTGATAATACCAGAGACGGTCGATGAGATTTTTTTTCTTCTACACAATTTCAAAGATTTATATTTCAGACAATAACAAATCATAAACTCAAATACAATAATATAAAGCTACGTAGAATTGCAATGATGTGATATGTGATGAACACAACACTCTTTCACTTGTAGTATATTCAATTCCACCATATAATCTCTTCTTCCAGCGTTCATAGATCATTAAACTTTTATATTTCCCTGAGCGTGATTCTGAAATTTTTCCCTTCATGCAAATTCCCGTTCGCGCTGCCATGGAAGTATCTGCTTCTAAAATTCAAATTGATTGCGATGTGAATAGAAAATGAACCCATTCCATAATCCTCATAAAATATTAATGGAACTTTGTTGTTACAGGTAAGACGCAGCATAACGTTCGATTGGAAATGGAAATCCTGCAGGGTAAGGCGAGACCCATTTTTCTCACTGACTGCTGAATAAATTCGTGCCATGTGATTCATTTTCCGAAGGGAGAAAAGTGTAAGAGGGCTAATGAGGAATGTTGAACTTCCTTCCCAGCTGACTCAACAGAATTAATGAGGTTTTAATAAAATTTTGGTTTATTATTCTCGTGATAAATCGACCAGCGAAAAATTCGGATACTTCATCCTGGAACTCGTAGTGTTGAGGTACACACGGTGGCGGAATCATGATTTCAATACCAAATTCCGCTCTTATTATTCCCCCAAATTTGGAATCTTTGGAATCCTAAAAATTTGCATGACCCGTTCTAAAATTATCGCAGTTTTCTTCATCGAATGAACAATTTTCTGCCAGGGATTTCGGTAATAGTAACAGAAGAGCTTTAAAATTTGTTAATGAGTTAAGAATTATTTATGAATTTGAATCTCGAATGTTAATTTGGAATACAAATTTATTCAACAATTTGAACCTAACACAACAAAACTCATTTCTGAATTAAACTATTATTTATTTATTATTTATTGTGCGATAGAAATTACTACCGTGATAATTATTGGTAACATTTTGATGTCATTGTGTACAAGCGGGCATTCACCGCAGTATCAGCTATTGATTGATCATTTTTGCGCACATTTTCCACCAGATGCAGCATACCATCATTTTGCCGAAATGTCTGTGTTCTTGTAATGGTTTCAAACGATTGGGCTCGACTCACTGATAAATAATACGGGGTCAAATCTATTGCTGTCCGTCCGGGCAGCCGTAAGCACGATAACTGTCGAAATAAATAGGTCCGAGAGTTGAAATTTACATGATAGGGTTGAGGCGTAAATATCTTGGCTAAATTCGTTAATGGACAAAATCGATCGAGTGGTTTCGCAGTTAAGGTCATTTCAATTTTTTTCCTGAATATTTCTGAAACTGCTCATTTGATGCAATCGAAATTTAGCCTCAAGTTGTAGAATTACGACTCCTATATTTGTCCAGAGTTTTGTATTGATCGGTTTACTGTGAACAGAATTTTCAGTACTTCCTTATGCTGAAATCCTATTTAGCAAATCGACATTTTGCTTTCAAAATCGATGAAGTGAGATCAAACCCCCATCAAATTAGATCAGGAGTTCCACAAGGGAGCATACTTGGACCAGTCCTATACCTCATTTATACATCTGACTTACCAACACATCCAAACACTACGATAGCTACTTATGCAGATGATACAGCAGCTTTGGCCACACACGAGAATGCTGAGACAGCATCGGAATATCTACAACAACACCTGAACGACTTAGAAGAGTGGTATAGAAAATGGCGTCTGGAAATAAAGGATGCCAAATCAGTATATGAACATTCACCAACAAAAGAAGCCTATGTCATCCGGTCAAAATAAACAACCAACAAATACCAGACAGTCTTGATGCAAAATATCTGGGCATCTAGACCAACGTCTCACCTGGAAAAAGCATATTCAAGCAAAGAAACAACAGATCAATCTCAAAATTCGCAGCATGTACTGGCTCATAGGTAGGAAGTCGAAAATTATCCCTTAAAAATAAGGTACTGATATATAAGGCAATAATCAAACCCATATGGACCTATGGCATTCAATTTTGGGGATGCGAAAAGTGTTGTGACAAATCTTCATAATTCTTCGAAGAAATGAAGAATCGAATTATGAAGATTTGTCACAACACTTTTCAAAAAGAAGGAATAAAAAATCTACATGAAATTTTACTACAAAATTCATATCCGAATAGTATGATAAAAAAACTATTGTATTCGGCAAATGCAGTAAATGAAGAAAACCAAAACGAAAAATCTACATCAAAACAACTTTATGCATCCCTACCAAACATAAAAAACTTAACAAGAAAAATCAAAAATATATTCAAAGAAGAAAAAGTACAAATAGCGACATATAATCAAAAGACAGTTAAAAACCTATATAGTAAGATCAAAGATCCAATTCCAATACCGAAAAAAAGCAACGTGATTTACCAGATAGACTGCCGGGATTGCGAACGAATATATATTGGCCAAACATCACAGTGGGTGAAAAATAGAATATCTCTTCATAGATCTGATATAAATACAGGTAAAGATAGATGTGCCCTTGCAGCACATGCGCATACCATGGACCATAAAATAGACCTGAACAACATAAAAATACTGAAAACAGAAAAAAACTACCAAAAACGGCTGATTCATGAAATGATAGAGATAAAAAAAAGTAATAATTCAATAAATAAAAAAAGTGACACACAAAATTTAAGTAACATATTCAGCTATTTTTTGGATGCAGTGACGTGAAAGAAGACGAGAAGAAGAAAAGTGACATTGAGAGGTGACAATCTTTGGGAAAAACGCAATAAGACAACTGTGATAGACAAATCAAAATAAAAATAAAAAAAATTTATTATAGAACGTAGATAGATGAAATTTGAGAATTTTGAGAATGTACAAATTGATATCCATGAAGTTCGAATTAGTGTCTTGCAATTTATGTAGAATATTTAAGTTTTAAAAACGTATTGTGTCATGATTGTTGTTGCTGGTTTCATGTTTAACCTCACTTTCGGTAGGAACCATGTAATATTGTGAATGATTTTAATTTATTGATAGATGTTCTGTATTATAGAAACCCTGAAGAAGCAATAAACAAATTGCGAAAGCTTGGTTTAGAAAAAAGAGTACTTCCTTTTACTCCAACAACGAGAGTCGTTATACCCTGAAAACAATACATTATATATATATATATATATATATATATTCTTTTGAACTTGAGCATTACAATTAATTTTTCATCTAACAATAAAGCATGTGTATGAAAAATGTGTTAGCAGAGGTTAGTGTAACGGGGTACCATATAATTTTATATATGATACTAGAGCTTAGGGAAAAAACCTCAGCAAAAAAACCCTATCTCCCCGTTAGTGTTGTGATTTATGAAAATTGAAATTGTTAACAAAATATGCTGAAATATTAAATATTGAAGGGCATCTTTTTCTTCATTATCGCTTCTTCCTTCAACAAGCAGAGAAGTTTCTCCAAGGTACCCGAAACCCAATCTGGAAAAGGAAAAGGCAAAGGGAGAAAACGAACAAATTAAAAATGGAATATTCTATATTTTATTAAATAGATTTAAAACTCGCTACCCATTCTAAAAAAGATTCAGAAACATTATGAATAGCCCTAAAACCATCTTTGAATCTATATATGCGACAATTATTAACTAAATGATCTATGGTTTCCTCTGCTTCCCCGCATTCACAACTAGGGCTCTCAACTGAGTTCCACCTGAAACGCATGCTGTTGCAACGACCATGAAAGAAATTAAATTCAAACAGACCGATTCTCCCCAATAACGAACTTATCCGAGATATTCATTCCTCAAATCTACTCTGAAAATGGTATTATATCAATTATAACTTAGATAATATTGCAGTTTTGTTTTCACTGGATATATTCTGAACCCAGTTTGAATATGTATTTTACCAAAGAATATATTTCCAACATCATAATATGATGATGGAATAATCCATACTATGGATTATCCACGGGCATTATATTATCACCTCAAAAGTATAATATCATATTATCCTCATAATTCTACGATACCTGAGGTTATTTCATTGGTCATTTTGAATTCAATCATACTTAGTAATCTTGAACAAGAGGTGTACCAGAAATAATTTTGACATTCATGTCTCATAGGAAAATAAGATGACATGTAAGAACACAGATTATATAATAAATCATAGATACAATAATTAATTACAGCATTCTGTGAAAACATAGAAGTACGATTCCTTACTGAAATTTCGAAAAATCATATCTCCGAAAATATTAGCTTGTTAGAGTTGAAAATGATATGAATGGATTTTTATGGTGAAATTGCATCTTAAAAAAAATTAAATTTGAAATTTGTGATGTAAAAATTTTTTTTTTCTTTGAAACCGTCGGGCCAATTTTGCCCAGTAACGAACTTAACCGAGATAATTATCTCTCAAACCTACTCTGAATATTTCAACTGCCTAGCTCATTCTGTTCGAGAGTTATTGTAGAAACGAAATTTGAAAATAAAAAAAAAAATTTTTTTGATCGAAACAAAACTTCGCACGCTTTTTGAAGTCATTTTTCTACAATTTGATGCTAAATTTCAGATAGATCGAGTGATTGGTTTCGGAAATATTCATAAAAAATGTTTTGACTAAAAAGGACCATAACTCCTAAACCGCTTGGTGGATTTCGCCCGTTAACAAACTCGTCCGAGATATTTACGCTACAAATCTAACCTGGTCGAAATCGATTCTGTCCGGACCGGCCGGCAAGAATTGATTTCGACCACGGATTCTTGATCGGTGAGTCGAACCAAATCGTTTGAGACCATTTTCAGCCAAAAATTCGAAAATTACAGACATTTGGGCAAATTGATAAGCACTCTATTCCGAGGAACAAGAGTGCCAAAAAGCACTGATGTGTGGTCAATCTCCTTTGGCACGCTTCCTAATGACATGATTATGATTTTACTAACCCTTCTAGGTCTTCCCCACGGAGACCCCTCAGAATCTCCTAGCCGAAATGTTGACACAAACTACTACTTAATAATGTGTCATGTCGAAGGTTGCTAACAGCTACGAAACATGTATATCAATTGCAAGCCATTTGTTTGTGGAAAAAACTGAAAAGGTGATTTTTGCGCGTATGTTCTGGGGAACATCGCGTTATAGTTTTGCCCAAATGTCTGTAACTTTCGAATTTTTTGAAAAAAATGGTCTCAAACGATTAAGTTCGACTCCCCAATGAAGAATTCAAGGTCAAGTTTGATTCTGTCCGGCCGGAACGAAAAGAGCTAACGACTTAAAAATTTCAGGGTGGGTGGCGCATCCCAATACGACGGACTAGTTCTTTAATGGGCATAATCGGCCCAGTGGTTTCCGAGTAATAATTTTGTTTTCAACCAATATAAATCCGATCGAATTGAAACTTGGTGGGTAGTTGTAGAATATGAACCTAAGCACGTTTATGAAATTTTGTGCAAATTGTATGGCTAGAAAATTTAAAAAAAATTATTAAAAAATATTTTTGTTGTCACGATAACTTGAGGACGGAATGAGATAGCGGCTTGAAGTTTTCAGGTTAGGATGTGCACCAGAATACGACATTTCAGTTTGTTTATGAGCATAATCGGCCAAACGGTTTTAGAGTTATAGCCATCTGAAGTTTTCTGAAATTTGGTGGTTTTTTGTTCCTCATTAACTCGAAAAATACTGAACCGAAGGAATTCAAACTTGGTTATTACTTGTAGAATGCCAACGCGAAAATGTTTGCAAAATTTGGTGAGGATAGCATTTGTAGAAAATTTTTAATAAATCATTGAAAATAAAAAAAAAATTCTATATATCAGTAACTGTTCGGTTGAAATTGCTGAAATTTTGCAAGAGCGTTCATAACCTAACTCTACTGCCAAGTTTCAAGTTTAAACACGATCGGTTGAATATTGTTGGAGATTCGAGCATTCTTGTGTGAGTTCAGTAGATGGGTGACCGTTGCCTCGATAACTTTCGAACGAAAGAAGATAGGGACATGCAAATTTCAGGGTAGGTTGCGTATCCGAAAGGGAGAGTTGAGTTCGTTTTTGGGCATAATCGGTTTAACGGTTTCCGAGTTATATCCACCTGGAATATTATTTCCTTGATAACTCAAAAAATAAAGATTCGATTGTATTGAAGCTTGGTAACTAGTAGTAGAAAATCAGCATAAAGACGTGTTTAAAATTTTGTAAGAACCGTACCCCTAGAAAATTTGAAAAAAATGACGAAAAAAAAAATTTTAAGAACCGCACCCCTAGAAAATTAAAAAAAAATCACGACGTGAAGTCAGAAGCTTTTGCGCGTATGTTCTATTGTCCATTCTTCTGAATTGGACACCCTTAATCGAATTCACCATGGTTAATTATGTTGTCCATTCTCCTGTATTGGACATTTAATTCGAATTTACCATGGTATTTTTATATTTTCTCGTCATAAGATCCTCACAATGTTACACAAAAAATGCGCATAGGCATTCTACAACTAATTACCAAGTATAAATTGGATCGTTGTATTCTTCGAGTTATATAGGAAATATAACAACAAAATTTCAGATGAGTATAACTCCAAAACCGTCTGGCTGATTATGCCTATCAACGAAATTAACTGTCACCTGTCGCATACCCTGAAAATTGCGAGTCGGTATCTCTTTCCGTTCGAAAGTTATTGTGGTAACGGTCATCTATCCAGTTACTGAAGTTTTCCAACGCTGCACGATTTCTAATATTTTTTCGATATCTCAACCAATATAGATCCGATTATGGAACTTGGCTGCAGAGTTTTGGAGGTTCTCTCAAAATATCAGCAATATCAGGCGGATAGTTCCTAAGATGCAGAATATTTTTGCACGTATGTTTTGGGGAACATCGCGTTATCATTTTTCCCAAATGTCTGTAATTTTCGAATATTTTTGCCGAGAATGATCCCAAACGACTAAGTTCAACTCACTGATGAAGAATTCGAGGTCAAATTCGATTCTGTCCGGCCGTTGCCACGATAACTCGAGAACAAAGAAAGATAGTGACTTGAAATTTTCAGGGTAGGTGGTGTATCCAAATACGACGGACAGGTTCGTTAATGGGCATAATCGGCCCAATGGTTTCTGAGTAATAATTTTGTCATCAACCAATAAAGATCCGATCGAATTTAAACTTGGTGAGTAGTTGTAGAATACAAACCAAAGTACGTTTATTGAAATTTTGTGAGAATCGTATCACTAATAAAAAATTGGTTCAAGCCCTGTGGACAGGAGCTATTGGGCGCATGTTCATCTTCCTTGTGGCCCGTACTGACCAGTAAAGAAAATAAAGAAAAAAAGCAGTATCATGTTGAATACCTTAATATTATTGATTATTATATAATAATCGATGAAAATACTGAGAGAGACCCAGGAAATTTGACACATTTTGTCTTATATCTCCAGAAATTGAAATCGTATAGAGCCAAAATTTTGCACAATGTTGCAAAATACTACAATTGACGTTAGTACAAGTTTTTGTTGCAATCTGATGAATAGTTCACGAAAAAAAATTTTTTTTTTCGAAAAAATCAAAAGAAATATTTTTTTAAAAATTACCAACATTTCGATCATAACAGAATTTTGCCAAAAGTTGCGCGTTTATATCCTCGAACAGACTACCAAGTTTCGATTCAACATCTTCTTTAGTTCCTGAAATATCAGGGAAATAACCTCAAAATTTGAAATGTCTATAACTTCTAAACCGTCCGGCCGATTTCGCCCGTTAACGAACTTAACCGTCGCATTTTGATCAGAAACCTACCCTGAAAGTTTGAAGTCGATAGGACCTTCGGTGCTCCTGTTATCGTGCCTACGGCCGGAAGGCCGGCCGGCCGGCCGGCCGGACGGCACCCAAAAATCTGACACCGGATTCGTGATCAGGGAGTCCGAATTAGTCTATTAGCCAATTTTCAGCTCGAAATTCGAAAATTACAGACATTTGGACGAAATGATAGGACGATGTTCCCCTAGAACATGCGCCCAAAAATCACTAAAAAATATTATTTATGTCACCATAACCTGAAAAGGGAAAGGGATAGCGACTTCAAAATTTCTTGTTAAGTTGTGCATCTGAATGCGACATCTGAGTTTGTTTATACCCATAATCGGCTAAACGGTTTTGGAGTTATACCCATCTGAAATTTGGTTCTTCAATTCCTCAATTTTCTAAATAACTCGAAAATCACAGAACCCCAATTCTAGCAAGGTTACCAATTGTAGAATGCCGACGCAAAAATTCTTGCAATTTTTTTTTCGTGAGGATCGTATTACTAGAAAATTTTTGAAAAATCATTGAAAAAAATTCTATATATTTATCAGAAACTATTCCTCCGACATCAGAGAAAATTTGCGAGAGCTTTCAGAATCTAACTCTTCTGCTAAGTTCTAAGTTTGAACATGATCAGATGTATATTGTTGAAGATGTCAGCAGCCTTGTGCGAGTTCAATAGCTGGATATGTTACAGTTGCTTCGATAACTTTCGAACGAAAGGAGATAGAAACTTGCAAATTTCAGGGTAGGTTGCGCATCCGAATGGGAGAGTAACTTTCGTTTTTGGCCATAATCGACCCAACGTTATATCCACCTGGTATATGATTTCCTCAATAACACACAAAATATAGACTCAATTGAATTAGAGCTTGGTAACTTGTTGTAGAATATCGACATAAAGACGTGTGTAAAAAAATACTGTCTCTGCATCTGCACATGAACGTTAGACTGTTTTCTATGTGTGACACTTTCTTGTATAATTCTTCCAATTTTCTGAAAAGGATGATTGGAAAAGGCCCATACATACAATTCTCGAATTCCAGAATAACTATCTACAAAATAGTTTTGAAGATTTTCGTTAAGTGTCTGACGAAGGAGTCTGATATAGACTCCGAAACGTTACGATATAGTTGTTTCTTCGTTGATGTTGTTTCGTTGTTATTTGTTAGGCAATATTGTTCGATTGATTGCGTCTGATAAATATCTTGTGTTTCTTACGCAGAAGCAAATCACAAAATAATTCATTTTCATTTTATAGATATTTTTCAGAGTTTGAGAGAGTAAACCCAGAAATAATCCTTTTAATACCGTGTGTAAAATTGAGAACTATACCCCTACCCATAACTCGCAATTTTAAAAAAATTACAAAAAAAAATGGTTCAAGCAAGTATTGGACAATCTTAATCGAATTTACCATGTTAAATCGATTAAGACTGTCCAATACAGGAGAATGGCCAATATAACATGCGCGCAAAAGCTCAATAAGTTCAATGTCATCGTTCAACACCATTATCTGCTGAAAATTCTCAATGTACAGAAATGATAGAGTACTGGCCGATTGCGCAATATACAACGTTTCCTCTTGACATATTTCTCCATGCTGATTCATAACTAAAAGTCTCCAGGTAAAGTTAGAGCCGACACTAATGAAGAAAAAGTTTCTGCGAATGGCGACGTTCACTCCACTCTTCAAATTCCCCGAGTCTCCATCCATATCCCTCGCATCCACGATTTCAAACTGTAAAACATGAAGTGTACAAGGTAGCCTGGGCTTTTCCTTCGGGAGTTTTTCACTCCGTGCGATGGTTTTTCGTTTTAACATTCATCCTCTGCGAATGATCAATGCGAAGATCGTGACGGAAACCTTGTAATGTGCTGAACAACAACTGCTGCAAAACGCCTCCTCTGGGGGGGAAAATGGACTGAAAAGAGGCGAAAAAGATTTGGAACATAAACATTGGTAAAAGGACATTTTTGACGCGAATGAGTCTGGAATTTTAGGCCGTGTTACTCCGAAAATCTCGATCGTTCCGAGCATACGGCTCCGTTTCCCTAGAAACATTGGGCCTATCCGGAGTTGATGAAAAAGGCTAGAATAGTATATTCTAGAACAAGTTGCAGAATGGGCTCCTATTCAATCACGACTGCGAAATTCAAAATCGAGCGACAAAGGATCGAGTTTTCGAACGCATGAGTGTTGGAATTGCCTTCTGCAACGAGTATTAGACGATATTTTCTGTATTTCAGGCAATTTTCGTAAAACTGTTGAATTTTTATGAAAAATTCGGATTATACATCCTAGCGACTTTTGTATTGTATCTTGGCAGTTGATGTGACTGTTACGAAAGTTGACAGATTACGGAATTTTAATTTCAATCGTACGTAGGTCGAATGTTGTGTTCGAAAATTAACTCCATGGAGTAGAGTAGAGTTTTTGAAGGTTTGACAGATTTACTCTAGAGTTAGTCTGACACTGACAGTAACAGATGGTGCCAATATCGGAAAATAGGTTATGTTGGTTTAAGAAAGATCCTATTATTATTGTTTTCTTCACATATATGTAACTCTAATCATAAATATATATTGTGAGCAGTATAAAAACTATTAAATTAACTCATAAAACATTCATAAAACAGTTACACAAAGATACTAGATTTTCCGTCCCATGAGTTATGTCAATTTTGACAGGAGTAAAATGAACTCGGAGTCGAATACTCCGACTTTTCGGACGACTGTCACAGAGTAAAATTTACTCAACCTTTCAGTTTTCGAACGCAATGGAGTAAATATTACTCTACGGAGTTAATTTTCGAACGCAACTATGGAGATCAGATTTAAAACCATTTCCTAATAGCATGAATGATTCAGAATTAACAAGAAGGAAATAAAACTTTTCCTCTCCACAATTATTTCACTATATCCAGACTATGTCAAGTGACGTGTGTTGAAATTTGATAGGATCGAATGTCGGTGCTGACTACCACAAAATGAAAAATATAACTAGAAACAATGAGGGAATGAGTTCATTACAGCACTGTTTTAGTGCTGTAATGAACTCATTACGATATTGAAAGAGAGAAAAATATTATTGTGACATGTTTCAACAGCGAAATGTTGGATTGGGCATAACTGAATGATTTCAGTAATCGATATGAACGTTCTCGAGAGATATCAAAGCATACGATTCTAAAATTTTTCGGAGGAGCATGATACTGAGGCCAAATATAATCTAATTAGTGCCTGCGTTACAACCAGGTTCAGTAATAACGGAAATATATCTGTTAATTTAATGCACTTGAACATACAGAGTATAAAAAAGTGGACAGGGGCTTCGACGCTCTTGTTCAAACTTTGAAAAATCATATATCCGAAAGTATTGGTTTCTCAGAGTTGGGAATTATATCAATGGATTCTTATGATAAAACTGCATCATAAAAAAATTAAATTCAGAAAAAGTGTAATTTGAAGGAAAAACAACAGTGCCAAAAACTATCAATCCGATATTCATTCCTCAAATCAACTCTGAATATTATATTACATCAATTCAAACTTAGCCAATATTCCAGTTCTGTTTTTACTGGAGATATTCTGAACCCAATTTGATTAACTTACTGAACTTAATATTTCCATGATCATATGGACATCCAAGGGCATTATATTATCACCCGAAAATTATAATTTCCTATAATTCTACGACATTCTATTCCATTGGTCATTTTGCATTCAATCAGAGTTTGTTATCTAGAACAGGAGGTATTTTATATCATGAGTAACGAATTTTGAATAGGACCAGAAATAAATATGACAAGTCCCTTATTATTACAGCATTATGTGAAATCATAGAATTACGATTTATTATTGAAAATTTGGAGATTCATATATCCCAAAGTATTAGCTTGTTAGAGTTGTAAATGACACCAATGGATTCCTATTATAAAATTGCATCAAAAAAAATGTATTCGTTACTCCGAAATCATCACAGATTTTGACCAATAACGAACTTGGCCGAGATGTTTATCTCCCAAACCAACTCTGAAAATTTCAACTTTCTAGCTCATAGGATTCTATAGGACATAATCGATTTTGACCACGTATTCTTGATCAGTGAGTTGAACCAAATCGTTTAAGACCATTTTTGGAGCTCTTGTTCCTCGGAACAGAGTGCTTATCAATTTGTCCAAATGTCTGTAATTTTCGAATTTTTGGCTGTAAATGGTCTTAAACATTTTGGTTCAACCCACTGATCAAGAGTCCATGGTCAAAATCGATAATGTCCGGCCGGCCGTCCGTGCGTCCGTAACCACGATATCTCTCGAAAGGAGTGAGCTATATAGTTGAAATTTTTAGGGTAGGTTTGAAAAATAAACTTCTCGATTAGGTTTGTTATTGGGCAAAATCGGCCAGGTGGTTCCGGAGTAACGAAAAACACAATTGGATTAGATTTTGGGACCAAATTTATTTTCTGTTGTTTGAAATGAAGTATGAACCCAAAATTCTCAAGAATAAAATCGGGAATGACAATAATACGGAATACTTACGTTTCACTTTTTAGTATATTCATACAATGCCTATTTATATTATTAATATTTCTCGATTTCTGTATTAATAGCAAGAGCGGTCACCCACGCAGGTACTGAACTCTCCCAAGGCTGTAAATTTACTTAATTTCACTTTAATAATGTTATAGAGTTCTGACAATCAATTGGAGAATTAACCTTATTCTATTCGATTATTTTGTTCAACATTCTTCATCTTATTGTTTCATGTATTTAAGTAACTGATACATGTAGTCGTTGTTGGGCATTTATCTCAACTAGAAATCGGTGATTTTTCTATGAAATATGTATAATGATTACTTCCAAGCTACGTATACCTTAGGTTCTTGTTTCTAAGAACCAGAATATTCAATAATTTTGTTGGATTTTTCCAGGCATACGATCGTTGCTAAATTCTGCAGAAGTCTTTGTGTCTGTACTTTGAATCGGTGAATTTTCTATGAGATATGTATAATTTTTACTTTCAAGCCTCGTATACCTTAGGTGTCTGTTCCTAAGATCCAGAATATTGAAAATTTTTTTTAGAATTTTCTAAGCATGCGATTCTCACTAAATTCTGCAGAAGTCTCTGTGTCGGTATTTCTGTACTAACTACCGAAATTTAATACGATCAGATCAATATTTCCTAGTTATTGGAAAAACAAAATTTCAAATAGCTATAACTCTGAAACCACTTCGCGGTCCATTAATGAATTGAGCAGGCGCATTTGTACCCCAAACCTACCCTGCAAATAACAACTGACTACCCCATTTCGTTTGAGAGTTATCGCGCTCACGACCAGCTGGACGGACATAATTAAGTTTTACCTCGGATTCTTCATGAGTGAGTTGAAACTAATCGTTTGAGGTTATTTTGGAAAAAAATTCGAAAATTACAGACATTTTGGTGAATTGATAGGCACTGATCAGGTGAGCCAGCGCGCCAAAAAATGAGAATCTCCGCAACCTTATTCGGCCAATTTTTCGACTGTTCATCTCGAGTTATTCGCGTCAATATCAACGTCTGCAAAACGACACATCCAGAGGAGAAAGAAATGCAAAAACATTTTCGAACATTATCATTGGCAATATTTTTTCGGCATTCTTTCCGTCCGGTGTTTCGTGGATGTATGGAACCCGAACGAGAGAATTCGAATGCGTAGGAACTTTATGCTATGAAAACGGAAAAACTGAAAATGCCGCCGACTTTCAGATTGCGGAAATGTCTCGTTTGTTTTTAGATGCAAGGACGAGGTTTTCACGTTTTCTATTCCAGGTCGGGACGTAGACGGAATTCGGTTTTACCCTTTTTCGGTTAGCTCACTCGTGATCTCTGGAAGAGTAATGAAATTTATGGAGTACCGTGGCACTTAGTCAGTGATTCATTATCTGGAAATACGAAAAATTGGTTCAAGCCCTGTAGACAGGAGCTTTGGCGCTCTTGTTCAAACTTTGGCACATAATATCTACGAAAGAATTGGTTTCTCAGAGTTGGGAATGATATCAATATATCATGATAGAACTGCATCGTAAAGGAAATTCAATTCAAATATTAGTTTATTTATCAAGATAAAATGAGCAATCTGGGAATGAGAACCATGAGAACCGTGGAAGAAATCAAATTAAAATAGCTGAAACTAGCTGGCCTGGCAGACTTCGTACTGCCCTCCAACTCCAACTCCAACTCCAACTCCAACTCCAACTCCAACTCCAACTCCAACTCCAACTCCAACTCCAACTCCAACTCCAACTCCAACTCCAACTCCAACTCCAACTCCAACTCCAACTCCAACTCCAACTCCAACTCCAACTCCAACTCCAACTCCAACTCCAACTCCAACTCCAACTCCAACTCCAACTCCAACTCCAACTCCAACTCCAACCCCAACCCCATGGTCATGATGGCGCCATTAGTCCAACACATCAAGGAAGCATAGGTTAGAATAGGCCTCACTCAGTCTACAACCAGCGCATAATGTGCGAAGCCCCATCCATTGCCAAACATTCTACGAGTGGTCAAGAAAACTACATTGGACTTTTTCGTTTCGATCTCGATGTGATTTTGCCACAGTCATTTGTGATCCAATATTACAAGGAGTTATCAAACCTGCTCGGATAAAGTGAGCCCTACTTCAAACAAAGTAGGAAGTGTGATGTAAAAAGAGGCCCTTCTGCTGGAGAAGAAAACCATCCCAGTTTTCCCCAGATTGAAAAAAAGATTGTTTTCTGTAAACCATCGTTTGATCATGCGCGGAGAATTCTGCATCAGATCGACAATGACGCTGATCATCCTACCTCTGATCAGTAAAACTAAGTCACCCACATATGCCACGACAATGAACCCGGCCTTCAATAACTCGACGATGAGCCCATTCCGGACAATATTTCTCAATAGAGTTGATAGGACACTTCCCTGCACACGTCCTCTTCCTAGAGTTCCCCTGTGGTCAATGAGGAGATAGTGGGAGAAGTAGGTACTAGAAACTGAACTGTTCTCTATTTTGAGTTTATCAATCATAGTTCTGGGAGAATTGGAAATATGAGTAAAAGTTCTCTGGTGACTATCTACAAAGTTTCTGGGGAGCGAGAGACCCGGGAGGTTGAAGTCAAAACCAAAAAAACAGGTTTCCATATCCTGGTTTCTTCCTTCAGAATCTTCAGGGATCTACCAAAATAAACTTGATCATCTGGCCGGTTTTTCGCAGTAAATAAAAGTGGATTTTACATATTTGTACATGTACATTGTACATATTATTGTTAATTTTAAACACTGATAATTTCAACTTTTAAATTACTCGATGACCAAGAATTCAAACATAATCCTGCTTGCATCACATCGTTTTTCAATGATATACGTGTTTTTGCCATGATCATACCTGCTGTGGAAAATAATCTCTATTTGCTCTTTCTAACAGCAAATATTCTTCAAACTCAGCTTTCCAATACTTCGAAAGTTTTGTTGATGTTTTCAATAGGCTATCGATGTCGATACATTTTTTAATAGAACTGAACAATTTGGTATAGTTTTCAAAGAATACCTTCGCAGTGGCAAATTTTCAAATCATTGGGATTGGTATTCAATTCATAATGGCATCTGTTTTTATGGTTTTGAATTCAATTTTTTCTTGAAAATAATCTCAATTATCTCAAGGTCATAATGAATTAATAATCTTCTAAAAAATCGTGTATTTCTAGAACGATCGATGCATAATATAGACAAAATATATTGGTAATTATAGTGGAAACTCTCCATATTCAATTGTTCTCTGTGGGTGTTAAAGGAAATCGAGTCGTAAATAAAACTACATACAAAAAATTTAAGGAGACCAAGAACGAGACTCTCGTATTGCGCTGTATGTGGTCTCGGTATCGCCTATAATATTTTTGAAAACGTTTCGTCTCGTCTCGCTTTTACGAGACAAGAACGAGACGAGACGAGAAAAGTCTCACTCTCACGTGAAGCCCTATCCTGGAACTTTCTGATTTTCTCTCAAATGCAACTTAGTTAACACGAAAGGAGTGGTTGCTTCTTCTCGTTCAAAAATATCAAAATGGGAGAGACACAAAGAATCAACTATTCTTAAAAAAAATATGTCGTCGCTTACACGAGTTCTCAAACGAAATTCACAAGCATAATAACTCTGAAGTCGTCAAATTCTACTTCGGACACACGGAAAAATGAGAAATAATAATTACTCTCATTTATCTTACCGTTTTTCTAGACCATAAAAACAAATTAATCTTCTACACAAAGCACCAGTAAAAACAGTTTCCAACAGAAATATTTTGAAGAATCTCATTGGACTCATTTATAACCTTTGTAACATCAAACCGACTTCTCAGAACCATATAATTGACTAAAAAATCATAGATTCGAATGAAAATATTAAACTGACTCTACATTTCAAAACTGAATCAATATATTATTGAACAAATATTAATTGAATGGGTTGTAATGGCAACACTGGGATCGAGAAACTATCCCATTACATACTAAATATATTCAAAGACGTTCAAAATGATCTCATCTTCCACCAACTTTCGAATATGTCCGGTAAACCAAACACATTGTGTGTGCGTATCAAGTCTCATTATAATAAGACCCGAATGAGATTCAACTGAAGTTTAGGAGAGAGGTAAATTATGTGTAACATCATGGGAATTGTCAGTTTTGGCGAAGGGTCAGTTATGATCTGCGATCTGGGTAGTTATCAATTAGGAGGCACGTACATAGTTGGTAGTTTATGATCATCAGAGCTTCATAGCAAACAGACACAGAACCGTCATTGTTAAGCTTCATGTTGTTTCATGTGCCGCGATTAGTTGGCATTATGATAACTTGATATCAATGCATAATTAAGTCCTGACATAAACCCCGTTGAGCATCTAAGGGTCAATGTGGAAAGACAGATAAGAGCTTCCCAACCAGCAGTAGCTGTTAATTCAGAAAAATAGAGAGGGTGGTCAAATTAGAAAGTCTAATATCTGATAAATAATAATACCAAATGAGAATTGTCATGATGATTGATGATCTTTAGAATTTTCAAATATAAATGCGATTCATCAACATCTTTTTGGCGCTCTTTTTTATCGGAACAGAGTGCTTATAAATTTGCCTAAATGTCTGCAATTTTCGAATTTTGGCTGAAATTGATCTTAAATGTTTTGGTTCGACTCACTGATCCGTGGTCAAAATCGATTTTGTTAATACAATAACTCTCGAACGGAACGAGCTAGACAGTTAAAATTTTCAGAGTAGGTGTGGAAAATAAATATCTCGTTCAAGTCCGTTATTGGCAAAATCGCAAAATGAGTTCCGGAATAACAAAAAAAATTTTTTTTTACATTACAAATTTCAAATCAAATTTTTTCAAAATGCAGATTCATCATATGAATCCGTTCATATCATTCTCAATTCTAACAAACTAATACTTTCGGAGATATGATTTTTCAAACTTTCAATAACTCGTTCAATAATTAATCGTAATTTCATGATTTAATCGAATGCTCTACGACGTAGGTTACGCGGTCAATCTGGTTCAGTTTCACATCAATCATGGATATCTGAGTGTAGAAATTGATAGTAGTGGACAAAAGTGTAGTTACTTTTGTAGGGTTCATAAGGTGAACTCAAGCTAAAATAAAAGAAAAATATCTACCTGTATCATTTTATTCTACAAGAATAAATGAGCAATCTACAATGACAAAAACTCAGATTTGATTGTTGCAATTTACAATCAGTGCATAGTTTTAAGAACTCGAAATATCTACAAAAAGTATCGTCGAACAGACAAAAAAATAGTTATTCTGATTAACTAAATTGCAGAATAATTATCAACAAAAAATGATTCTGAAGATTTTCGCGTCTGACGAAGGAGTCTGATCTAGTCTCCGAAATGTTACGAAATACTAGTTGAATCGTTGATGTTATTTCGTTATTGTTTGTTAAGTAACATTATTCTTTACATTGCTTCTGACAAATATCTTGTGTTTTCTCATCGCAAAAGCTATTTACAAAATACTAATTGTTATATTTCATGGATATTTTTGGGAGTTTGGGGGCGAAAACCCAGAAAGGAACCGATCTTATATTTCCCCTCTGGCCTTTATACAAATATTTAATGCCCAAACTATGAGAATTTTCTTTCTTAATATACTCTAATGATAAGGGCCAGATCAAACACATTTTTGAAAAATATTGGACATGAATCAAATCATAATATTGTGGGTTTCGAGGCGTGATGCGTTATGAAGACGCACAACCTCTTGGCTGTGACGTTTCGTTTCAGCTCTCACTGTTGAACTTATTAATACGGCTTGTTACTTGAGAGCCTGCCGTAGACGCTTTTGACTTCAGCACGAAAGTGCTGAAGTAATGTCTCCAGTGCGGTGCTCCGGTTTAATGTTTCCCGCACAGTAATGACAGGTGTTCGTCAAGACAAGGCAGGAGGATCGGAGGGTAGAATGTAGTTCCCTACAATGTTATCTAAGGTGATTGAATTCCTTGCGATAACAAGTGAAATAGACAAATTATAAGATGATGCAAATGCATCTTTTTGAAGCACCTTGAACAATTTCCTATTATTCTCCATATTCAGGATGATTCAAATGTACTGAAATATACAGCTAAAACTGAAAATTACGGAGAAGGTCTTTTGGTTTTCAGAATATACGTGTCCAATATAACATTGATTGAATTAAAATGAAATTATAATATTATCATATGATGATTTATGATTTAAATGATATTCGACTTTTGTTAAGCAAATTTTTGACGATTACAAGCCACCAAGTTAGCATAGTAGGAGGCAAATCAAATTCTATCGATTATTAACTCATATTCGAACAGTCAAAACAGTTTAAATTACACTTGACATGAGATTCCACTTATTGATATTCGATTTGTTCGTTGATCACAATTTCAGAAACCGAACACTGTCCTACTTAAATTAAGTCATTCATCAAAATTTATAACCTTTCCCGATTAATGTTGATGATGTCATGGAAACGTACTCTAAACTTTGATTGAATCCATCACAATCTTATCATTGCGGTTTTCATTCAAGTACATCGAAACCCTGTACATTTGAATCATCCTGTGTACGAGCTCTATTTTCTTTTCTTCCCAAACTTCTTAATCGTCAGTTATACGTAGCTTCACAAACAATGAGCGAGAAGCTAAGTAGATCACGTGATATTTACATGTCTCCCCGCAATATTTGATGCCTAATAAGCTTATGTTTAATATGTGTTGCGTGCTATTATTCATGTCTCAGGAGGTTAGGTTAGGTGAAGCGCTAATTATGGAGCCCTAGAGGATGATTTGATAACGGTGAGGATTGGAGGAATATTAGGGAGACATGTCAGGAGTCGCGAAGATTGGGAGTGACAGTGTATTGAGATATACCGCTTAGAATATTGAGCTCCAGGGAATTTGTCAAGTTTAGGCAGCTCGCGCATAAGATTGAACGGTTGGAAACAATGGACATTGATTATCTGGCAAGTCGGTTGAGATTATTGGTTATCTGGAGTGGTATTCTGTATTGTCTCTTAGTTTGGAAGGATTATGAATGAATTATCTGTGTATTGTAGATTCGACAAATAGTTCTGCTGTCGAATTCACTATATTCAGAGTTTTCTAGCTAGATTATTCTTCACATACTCAAAATCGAGAAAAGAACTGAAGTAAATCCAGGTGCTTCGCGCCCATATTATATTGTATATTCACGCCACGCATGCCCTCACGAAATACAACATGATCCACCAAGTCATCTTTTAAGCTTTGACACATATTAAGGCCATTCCATACGCTACGTTTTGCACAACCTTTTACCTGCGTTGTTCAACACGTTGCAGGTAAAACGTTGCGTGTAGACAGCAAAATTGCGCAGTTTTGAAAACGACGCGGAGACGTTGCAGTTGCAGCGAAAACTGAGCTAGACATCAGCATAGATATCTGTGATCTGTGGTAACAGCATGCCAAAATTGACAAGAGTAGTACCTCCTCCATGACGATATCGCTAAAACTGTGCGAAACATACAGATATTTCTGCATCGTGCGGACGCACTAAAAATTGCTACGTTTTCATTCCGTCTTGAGACTACGCAGACAAAAGGTTGTGCCAAACGTAGCGTATGGACCGGCCTTTAGGCATTAACTGTATTCAAATTTTCAAATAAATCAAATAGTGAACTTAATCAGCAGAGATTTAAAGCCGCGCGCGGTAGGCGAGCACGGTTACATGTCGGCCATCGGAGTGTTGTTACAATTTTGAGCTTTACATGATTTGATATTTCAGAAGGAAAATATATCATTTCGAAATTTTATTTTCTCAATTATTTGGCTTGACGGTTTTTGCGGAATTTCAGGGGAACCTGACTTACATTTTTCAAAATAAATATAAAATTTTTGAAGAAACCTTTCACATTTTTTTTCGCAGTAATATGATCCTCACAAAATTTCAAGAAATTTGCGCGTTGGTATTAAACAACTAATTGACAAGTTTCAATTCGATTGTATCGGTAATTTTTGAGTTATTGAGGAACCAATATTTCAGATGCGTATAACTCCAAAATAATAACGCTGTTCTCTAGAACATGCGGGAAAAAATTGGAAGTAAACTGATGTGAGTCTGTCAGCTTGCGGGCTCTTGTGTATGTTTGGGTCCTACTTTGTATTCTATCGAAACATTGAAATCAATCCATCTGAAGGCATCCGCTTGTTTTGAAAGGTAGTCCAAATAAAAATACAAAATGGTTTTCAATCAAAATTTTTATATGCAAAATAAAAAAAAGTATTTTACAAATAGGCTTTTCAAATGAAATATCTTCTTTCACCTTATTTTAACACTAGTAATAATTGATTCAACTGATCTGGTATGGACACGTACAAAGAATGGACGACCAGAGGCTTCCAAGGAAAGTGTTGGAGTGGATCCCCCCACAACGCAGAAAGAGAGGACGACCAAAGAAAACTTGGAAGGAGGGTGTTGTGAAAGCCATGAGTTCCAGGGATTTAAGGGAGGGACAATGGAATGACAGAAAGAGGTGGCGAAGAGGCATCGGACAACGTCGATCGACGTTATGATCCCGATTCGATGATGATGAATAATTGATTCAAAGAGTGGATCTTTCAAGTTCCGTCTATGTGGCCTCGTAATCATTCCACCAAAAAAAAATAGTCGTTCAACAGCAGCATAGCCTGATGAGCCTGTGAATTTTTTTTTGGCAGTTTTTTTAGACTTCGATATTTGTTCAGGGATTCTAAAGTATAATAATAATAATAATAATAGTTTATTTAATCCTTTCAGACAATACATATTGTATAGGACAGGTCAAGTAACAAGTATTTTTTAATATACAAATCATATAACTAAGGAGTCAGAAAAATACTCCTTTACAGAATAGAAACATTTTTTTAGCAATATTTTCTTTACTTCTCTTTTAAACATATTAAAATTCAAGGTCTTCACAAAAGATGGTAGATGATTAAAAATCTTTATACTCTGGTATAGAGGAGAGCATTCAAATTTGTGAGTTCTGTGCCTGGGCACCCGGAGAATCCGCGAATTTCGAGTTTCATATTCATGACAATCAGATAATCTTGTCCACTCAGTTTCATTTTCCTTGGCATAAAGTAAACATTTGAGAATATAAATACACGATAGTGACAAAATTTTATTTTGAATGAACACTGGTCTACATCATGTTTGTGGACTTAGATTAAAAATAGCTCGAATTCTCTTCTGTGCGACACAAACCCTGGAAATATCAGAGCAGTTTCCCCATAGCAATATATTATAGGACGAGTGACTGTGCACGATACTATAGTACACGTTTATTACACAACTGATAGGTAGTGTTTTCCTTACTCGATTTATCGCAAAAAAAGATCGGTTCAGTTTTGTACATATCACTTCGACGTGTGTGTTCCATTTTAAGTTTCTATCTATATGAATTCCAAGAAATTTGGTGCAGTCAGATGGTGTTATAGCGTTTTCCATGTAATTTATACGCAAAGTATCACTGTCATCATTTCTCAAACCGAAATAAATATTGTCTTAGTCTATAGAATGCTTTAGTGTTGCCAGATCTGTAATTATTGTAGTATTGAGATTATTATTACTGGCTGCTGAAGAATCAGAGCCTTCAAAAAAATAATAATATGTTAGAATTTGTATTATTGTCACCAACACTTAAAACATGTACGTTCATAAATTAGGAAATAATGAATTTAAAAAAGAAAAATTTGAAATATGAGTTGAAAATTTCAACAAAGCCATTTTGGATTACGAGATCCCAATAATATATACTGTATGTGTGATTACTAAAACCCAATATTATATACTGTAAGTGTGTATACAGGGTCTTTAAGTTGCACATTAATTAACTATTCAAGTTTCAATTCGATCGGATCTATATTGGTTGAAAACAAAATTATTACTCGGAAACCATTGGGCCGATTATGCTCATTAACGAACTTGTTCGTTGTCCCTAGCTCTTTAAGTTCTCAAGTTATCGTGACAACGGCCGGACCGCTGGCCGGACAGAATCAAATTTGACCTCGAATTCTTCATTGGAAAGTCGAACCGAATCGTTTGAGACCAATTTCGTAAAAAAATTCGAAAGTTACAGACATTTGGGCAAAATGATAACGCGATGTTTCCCAGAACATACGCGCAAAAATATTAGGTGTCTCACGATAAATGCAGAACGAAAAAAGACTTTTCAGGGTAGGTTGCGCATCTGAGTGCGACATTTGAGTTTGTTAATAGGCATAATCAGCCAAATGATTTTCGAGTTATACACATCGGTAATTACTTGTAGAATGCCGACGCGCAAACTTTCTCGGAAGTTTTTTCATAAATAATTAGATATTTAAAAAATTTCAACTCCGCTAAAATACATACTCGTATGTCGGAATTCAAAATCTGTAATAGTATACGATTCTCTCATTACTAAAGTCTGTCATTTAAATGGTACGAAATGTATTCATATCGTATATAAGCTGAGAAAACGGTTTATATCGGTGGTAAATTTGATTAAGAGTGTCCAATAGAGGTCAATAGAAAATGTGTCAGCGCTTGAACCAATTTTTAATTTATGTATTTTGAATAATTCACGTCACGTTGGTAGTACAGATATTTTCAGATATTTCACCTCCGTTAATTAGTGTTAAGCGGATCAAAAGTTGATACGTTAAAACTTTATGTATACATTATTAAGTGGTTCCTTTATAGTTTTTATATTATTCTATTAAATTTCTATAAAATAAAAAAATTATCATTTTGTGTATTGTTTCAGCATAAGAAACACAAGATATTTGTCAGAAGCATCATTGCAACAGGCTGCACGGCACACAATCCAAAAAACTTGGTTCAAGCACTGACGTGAAGTCAGGAGCTTTTGCGCGTATGTCCTATTGTCGATTCTCCTGTATTGGACACTCCAATACAGGAGAATGGACAATAGAACATACGCGCAAAAGCTTCTGACTTCACGTCAGTGATTGAACCAATTTTTAATTTGGAACTTTGCTGTACATTTAAGTTTTGCAAAATTTCAGCGATATCATATTAAAAATAATACATAATTTTTCAAAAGTCCCCTCTCACAAATATACTCTACTATAGGAGCATGGATCTCTTGAAGAAGAATCGCCTTCGCTATTTTTCAAAGATATTCACTCTTGTTCATAGAAATCCCTTCAATATTCAGTTGCCTCCTCCTAAAGAGGATCTCTTTCAAAACTCTCCTGTATTGGACACTTTTGATCGAATATACCATGGTGAATTCAAATAAGACACAAAAGCTCCTGACTTCACGTCAGGGCTTGAACCAATTTTTATAATCGTGAAGTCAGGATAGAATGCAATGATGAAAAAATTAACACATTGTCTATCTTCAATTCTTCTTTGGGAGAAGAATACATAATTATTTTACAAAAATATTGCCAGAATTAATGTCATATTCAAATAATCAAAGTAAAGAAAATTAAAATTTAAGATATTAACATATTGAATGAGATTCGATTGAATTCCAGTAATATTCAATTACTTATTCTTATTGAAAGGTTTTTTTCTGGGTTTTCTCTCCCAAACTCTGAAAAATATCTTTAAAATAAAAATTAATTATTTTGTGACAATTCTTGAATTTCACAAAATAACTATCAACAAAATAGTTCTAACGATTTTCATCGGGCGTCTGACGAAGGTGTCTGATATAGACTCCGAAACGTTACGATATAGTTGTTTCTTCGTTGATGTTGTTCCGTTGTTGTTTGTTAGGCAACATTGTTCAATTGATTGCTTCTGACAAATATCGTGTGTTTCTTACGCAGAAGCAAATCACAAAATAATTAATTTTTATTTTATAGATATTTTTCAGAGTTTGGGAGAGAAAACCCAGAAAAAAACCTTTCAATAATGAGTATACCTCCCACAGTATCCTTTAATGATTACTTACTTATTCTTAACCAATAAATAACATAAAGATATATATTCTCATTAGTGATAGAAAAACTGGCCTAAAATACCTCTCTACCCATCACGAGTTTTAATATCGACAAATGAGCCTCTTACCTCACAAGATAAGAAAGTGTGGTTAATTTAAAGTGAAGCTTTGAAGCCTTCAGCAAAAATTCAGCGATATCATATTAAAATATTTGTGTCCAATACAGGAGAATGGACAATAGACCATGCGCGCAAAATCTCCTGACTTCACGTCATTGCTTGAACCAATTTTTCTTTTTTCGTTTTTTTTTATTTTCTAGGGGTACGGTTCTCCCATAATTTTACACACGTCTTTATTTTGTTATTCTACAACTAATTAGCAAGCTACAATTTGATCGGGTCTATATTTTTTGAGTCATCGAGGAAATAATATTCCAGATGGGTGTAACACCGAAACAGTTGGGCCGATTATGGCCAACAGCGAACTTAACTCACCCATTTAGTTGCGCAACCTACTCTGAAAATTGCAAGTCCCTATATCCTTTCGTTCGGGAGTTATCGAGGCAATGGTCACCCATCCAGCTACTGAATTCACACAAGGCTGCTCAGATCTCCAACAATATAGATCCGATCATGTTCAAACTTGAAACTTGGTAGTAGAGATAGGTTCTGAAGGCTCTCGCAAAATATCTGCAATGTCGGATGAATAGTTTCTGATTTATAGAATTTTTTATGATGATTTTCAATGATTTATAAACTAAATTTTAGTGATACGATCCTCACAAAATATTGCAAGAATTTGCATGTTGGCATTCTTCAACTAATATTTGGTATTTTTCCAGTTATTAAGGAAATAACAACCAAATTTCAGATGGGGATAACTCCAAAGCCGTTTGGCCGATTATGCTTATAAACAAACTCAAATGTTACATTTAGATGCACGAGATAACCTGAAAATTTCAAGTCGCTATCTGTTTCCGTTCTCAGGTTATCGAGACATAAAATATATTTTTTAATAATTTTTTTTTTTTAATTTTCTATTGAAACGATTCTCACAAAATTTCACAAACGTGCTTAGGATTATATTCTACAACTATTCACCAAGTTTCAATTCGATCGGATTTATATTGGTTGAAAACAAAATTATTACTCGGAAGCCATCAGTCCGATTATGCCCATTAACGAACCTGTCCGTCCTATTGGGATGTGCCACCTACCCTGAAAATTTCAAGTCACTAGCTCTTTCCATTCTCAAGTTATCGTAGCAACGGCCGGACGAACAGAGTCAAATTTGACCTCGAATTCTTCATCAGGGAGTCGAAGCCAATCGTTTGAGACCATTTTCGGCGAAAAATAGAAAAAACAGACATTTGGGCAAAATGATAACGCGATGTTCCCCAGAACATACGCCTAAAAATATACACATTTCAATGATGAAAGGTGATTCGTTTAGTTCTAGTTTTTAGTTCATCCAGAGTAATTAACCAACCTACACAAACATAAGAGAACTGAACATTCTCTCACGAGAAGCGGTTCTCAAGTTCTCATATCTATTGAGTTTTCACTGGTCCAGAATGATGCTTCTTTTGTACTCTACTAAAAGATCCCCTTTCATCCCAACGCAACATATGATAAAATTCCCAGTCTATATCTAGATCAATCCGGAACCAGAGAATATTGCCCCGGAACTATTTCGCGAATGTATCCGGATTGCGATGAAAAACATTTTCCAGGAATCGTTATCTAGATGAAATTCGTATTGATGAATGAATGGTCACGACCAGTCTGTGAGTAATTAACTCGTCAATTTGTTTCAATTTTAAGGTTCCTAATTGAATAGACCGGCCGCAGATTGGAAACCCGGAGGAATCCGGGGCTGGCATACAAAAACGCACGTCGTCAGAGCCTGCGACGTGATTGGTTTTGGGCAATGATCTAATTTGCTAACCGAATTCCGGAACGTTGGTCCGTGACTAGTCGTGACTTTTATTGCGAACGGCCGAATGTTTTGTGTTTCATAATAATTAATGTCGCGATTTAACGACTGGCCACGAGGAAATCTGGAATTCATCGGATTAACTCAGAGTTCGAAAAATTTAGTGATGGTCTGCGTCCAATTATCACTTCAACAGAAAACGTGGCATCGTGAATCAAGAATGGTAACTGGATTACCAATAACGACCTAACGAAATTGTATTCAAATAACACTAAAATTTACACATCGGCTCTTGAGTTCCTAGTATACCTAATGGAAAACACAACTATTTAGGAAAATCCTGACGTGAGGTCAGTGCTTTTGCGCAACATGTTGTCCTATATATTCACGCCTTAAGGCCTGGTTTCGCTAGTGCGTCGGCTGCATGCAGTGACTGCAGAAAGTGGCTGCACCGTCTTTCGAGTAGACTGCTACTTCGGAACTACGAAGATGAGGTTTCGCTTCTGCGTCCGACGCAACAGCACTGCAACAGCCAAACGGCTGACGGCTTGGGCTACCAGTCTGTGCGAAGTAGCTGCAGCGTAAACAAGAGGAAATGAGTGTCGATAAATTCAAAAGGGACGAAGAGATGAATCTCATTGAGTTAGTTTCGCAAAATAGATGCATATATGATGCATCTCATGATAATTATAAAACTAATAATGTTAAAGATCTTCTTTTTTTAATGCCGTACAGATACCTGCGTAGGCGTTCATCCTCATCTATTCCCATCATATGTTTCAATTTAATGCAGCATTCTGCAATGTTTGGAAGTCCTTTATCCCCGTCCATTGACGGATATTTCTAACCCATGATAACTTTCTTCTGCCCATTCCTCTTCTTCCTCCCTCAATTTTAACCTGGAGAATGAGGCGTTGAAAGTGGTAGCGTTCTCCACGCAGTATGTGTCCGAGGTAACCGAAGTATGTTAAAGATAACATATGGAAAATGATCGCGACAGACATGGAGGGAAAAACAGGTGAAGTGAAGTTATATTTTAAAAATTTTTTATTTCGTATGCTAATATGAACAATTCTGTAAAATTTTATATTCATAATTTCGAGCTCTACGTTCTTGTTGGAATTTTTCTTCATTATCTAGAAGAAGTCTCATTATGAGGTTATTGAAGATACCTTCCTCATCCCTGTTCTTCTACATTGAATGAACAGGTCACCCTTTTTAATTTTTTTGCCCCAGCTATTTCAAAATCAATTCATCCTGCTCTTCTTCTAATATTTGAAGCGCATGTACATACTCCATTGCTAACGAATTATCACTGACGACTGACAGAACACAAATAATAATGCCGGCTGCAGTAGTTCCGCTGCACCTAATGAAACCACTCCGACGACGTAGCGGACGCAAGCATTCGCTGCACGCAGTCACTGCATGCATCCGACGCACTAGCGAAACCTGGCCTTTACACCACCTCACGAAATACTACATGAACCTTCAAGCCCTCTTTTTCAACAGACTACTCGATTTCAATTCGACCAGATCGCATGCGCATATTCTGAGGAACATCGCGTTATCATTATGCACAAATGTCTGTAATTTTAGAATTTTTTTGCACATAATGGTCTCAAAAGATTGAATTCAACTGCCTGATGAAGAATTCAAGGTCAAGTTTGATTCCGACCGTTGCCACGATAGGAAAGATATAGCGCGTTGAAATTTTCAGGGCAGGTGGCACGTCCCAATACGACGGACAAGTTCGTTAATGGGCATAATGGTCCCGATGGTTTCTGAGTAATAATTTTATTTCAACCAATACATATCCAAACGAATTGAAACTTGGTAAGTTGTTGAAGAATACAGACTTGAAGACGTACGTTCAATTTTGTGAGAATCTTGAGAACGGAAAGAGATAGCAACTTAAATTTTTCAGGGTAGGCTGAACATCCAAATGCAACATTCGGGTTCGTAAATAGGTATAATTATAATCCGCCAAATAGTTCTGGAGTTATACCTATTTGAAATTTTGTTTTTATTTGCTCCGTAACCCAAAAAACATAAAATGAATCCTATTCGAACATGGTAATTCGTTGAGCAATGCCGACACGAAAATTTGTACGAAATTTATTGAAGATCGTATCACTAGAAAATCAGAAAAAAAAAATCTATTAACCTATTAACGAACTCGAATGTCGAATTCGGATGCACAACCTACCCTGAAAATTTCATAATCTTTCCGTTCGAAATTTATCGTGGTAACAGTCGCCCATCCAGCTTCCGAACTCGCGCAAGGCTGCTCTTATCTCCAACAATGTGAATCCGATCGTTTTTGAACTTGGAACTCGTCTGTACAATTAGGTTTGGAAAGCTCTAGCGAAACTTCAGCGATTTCTGATAGATAGTTTTGGAGATATAGACGTTTTTTCAACGAAATTCAATAATATTTAAAAATTTTCTTAGTAAACTATCATTACCAAATTACTCAATAATTTGTACGTCAGCATTCCTCAACTAATTACTCTGGTTGAATTACATACGATTAGTATTTTTTGAGTTATTGAGGAAATAACAACAAAATTCAAATAGTTAACTCCGGGACCGTATGGCCGATTATGCCTTTTAACGAAAACAAATGTCGTATTCCGTTGCACAACTTGACTCAAAAATTGTAAGTCACTTTATCTTCCCGTTTTCAAGTTTTCATGAGATAAATAACACAAAATTTCATATACGTCCCTATGGCGGTATATTCTACGATTAGTTACCAAGTTTCAATTTGATCTTATCTGTATTGGTTGAAAACAAAAATTTGTACTCGGAAACCGTTGGTCTGATTATGCTCATAACGAACTTGTTCGTCGCATTCGGACGCGCCACCAATCCCTAAAATTTCCAAGTCGCTATCTATTTTCGTTCTCTAGTAATCGTAGCAACAACCGGGTGGCCAGCCGGCGGAATCAAATTTGATCTTAAATTCTTCAATAGAGAGTCAAACGTAATCGTTTGAGATCATTTTCGAACATTACTGATATTTGGGAAAAATGATAACATGCTGTTCCCTAGAACATGCACGCAAAAAAGCTTTATTTAAAAATGGTCATGACTCTGAAACCCTCTTCGCCTATTAACGAACTTAACCGAGATATTTGCGGTCCAAACTTAACAGTGTGCGCAAAAACGAGTACATCAGCCAACAAGACGAATCATACATACAATTAAACATACGACACGATTACAAACCGAAATCAATTTGAATGCAGCTTAAGCGGCCGCGTCTTAACCCCAATAAAATAATCTGATAATTCTCAATTGTGATTGGTCGGCTGAAGGTCCAATACTCCGCGATGAGAAGCTATACAGATGTAGGAATCTATTAAATTTTCACCCTTGTAAATAGTAGGATTAAGATTAGTTTTACTGGTGCAGATGAAGCTGAACGACGTTCGAACAGATATTTTAGATGCATTTCTGGATTATATCTCTGTCTGAAGAAATCCTAAAAGATCCCCATGATATCGAATTTTGAGTCTGGAGGTGCTTCGAAGGCACTTAAGTCGTCTAGACAGGCAGACTGCGTTTCGTCAAACTGAAAACTGATAATAACATTTCTATGTTCATGTGCCACCTAAATCTTGAAATTGCTATTGTGGGCGACCAGTTCTTAGGAGTCAATATCGCTCCCAATATCGTTCCCAGGGAAACCAATTGGTTGTAGCAAAGTATCGCAAGGTAGAGAATCTACCAATCAGCTTTGACCACTACTGTGGTAGTACAGCCCTCAGCTCATCGAAAGGACTTAAGAAAGTACCGCGGTTGATCGGCCGAGGTTCGAGTGAAGGTCGACGGTGGACAGCCGAGTCCGATTGACGTGTGACGGTGTTTGAGGTACGTTATAATTGTGAACGAAGTTGATTTCCTGCTTAGACGGAAGAACGCATTAGACGTTCCAGTGTTGTAAAAGCTCATTACATGTAGGAGACTTACAACGTACAATTATAGAGTATCAAGACTGTTAGGAAGCTCAGCAATCGACGGTATCTTATGTGACGGCCAAGTCGAAGTTTGTAAAAGTTGTGTAAATAAAACTGTAAATATTAGCTTACGGTGTTCTATTTATTCTAAAGTGTGAATGTAGAATCATTATCCTCTAGACAATGATATAAAAATCCTACACAGATATGCTCACGTTAAAAGTGAAATATTTCTATTGTTACCCTCACTCCAAAACTGGTTCTACAGCTGTGCAGCTCTTATTCACCAGCCTCAAAATCAAACAGCAATCAAGCTGCACAATAACGGTGAATGCGGCTGAACTAGGTTAACAACATTTTGTGCCTCCATAAGGCTCTGATCGCCCTATTGCTGCAGCTCCATTATAACCAGAGCCTCAAAGCAATTTATTTTAAAGTCATGCAAATGCCCTGTTAGATACACGGTCAGCGGCAGTACAAAAGCCTGCAGCACATTCTTCTTCCTATTTCCGAACTCCACACGCGAAAGCGCGTTACAAAATTTGCTTCGGCAGAAGTGGGTGCCGACATTCGCGCTCTCCAACCTAACGACCATGCAATCCCTGTTTTTTCATGCGGCGCAAATGGCCGCTAAATTGCCGCAAACTAGCGGCTCGTGAACGGTCCGATAAATATATGAATAAAGGGTATTCGGTGATCATACGTTTCGTTCGGAAATTCTGTACAATGTACGGGCCGAATAAAATATCTCGATGAGGTTTCATTTCGAACGTGTTTCATCATTATTTCGTTAATTCGCAACAATTTATCGGGCTACCTACGCCTTTGAACGTATTGGATCGTTTGATGCGCAAATTTTCGATTGTTCCTAAATCATAAATTGCGGGCTGCTAAATTGGATTCTTTCCACGATATTATTCACAGTAGAGTGGCAATTTCCATAGTTTTTAGACTGTTGATATAAAGAGCTTTCTGTTATACTTGGGTCCTTTATTGTTTGTTCGTTTCTATTTTCGAATTCTGAATAGGAAATTACCTTAATATTTCAGTTGGAGCACTTTGTGGACTTATTATGAACACTACTAGAGTAACTGCACTCTTATCCACTCCAGACTTTGTCGTCTGACATATGTTTCGAAAACAAAGTTTCCATCTTCAAAGACGAAGCGTTACTAAAGCATTCTATCTATTTCTTTACTTAAGTATGGGTTAACATTAAACCCTTAGTATAAACCGATTAGTGAGAATAATGAGCTGTTAATATGGGTTATATCATTGAGTTAACTATCTTTTCTCTTATACATTTCCATCCCTTTGAGTGACCAGTTGTTAAAATCTGATTTACTACAGCAGATTTATCGGTGTTGTTGTTCCAAATATGTCCCGTATGCTCTTCATACCTTGTGAGAATATTTCTGCTTGTTTGCCCGACGTAGCACTTGTAACAATTTTACATTTAATTTCATAGATACCGGATAACGAGAAAATATAAGCTAGTTGTTTTGTGTGACCAGGGAGCTATCAAATCGGACGAAATGAAAATATCAGAATGGCAGGTTTTCCAAAGTGGTCAAAACTAATCACATTTGAGTTATCTCTTGATAATTTCAAATCTAAGAATGGCAAGTACCCGTCCTTTTCCATTTCGAAGGTGAACTTAATAGATGGGTATTTACTGTTTAAGACACTGGAAACTCCTTAATATCAAAATTTTCATCAACAATTGCAAAGAAGTCATCTACGTATCTAGCCAAAAATTTGAACTGGAAATAAAAGAAAATTGGTTCAAGCACTGACGTGAAGTCAGTAGCTTTTGCGCGTATGTTCTATTGTCCATTCTCCTGTATTGGACATTTACCATGGAAAATTCGAATTAAAAGTCCAATACAGGAGAATGGAAAATATAATTTATCATGGTTAAATCGATTAAGAGTGTCCAGTACAGGATAATGGACAATAGAACATACGCGCAAAAGCTCCTGACTTCACGTCAGCGCTTGAAACAATTTTTTTCATAATTTCTTTTAAATTTTCTAGGGGTACGGTTCTTATAAAATTTAAACACGTCTTTTTGTCGATATCCTATAACTAGATACCAAGCTCCAATTCGATCGAGTAAATATTTTTTGAGTTATCGAGGAAATAATATTCCAGGTGGGTATAACTCTGAAACCGTTGGACCGATTATACCCGTAATCGAACTTAACACTCCTATTCGGATACGCAAAACACCCTGAGAATTGCAAGTGCCTATCTCCTTTCATTCGAAAATTATCGGGGCAACGGTCACCCATCCATCTACTAAACTCACACAAGGCTGCTCGAATCTTCAACAATATATATCCGATCGTGTTCAAACTTGGAACTTGGCAGTAGAGCAAAATTTAAGCGATATCGGACGAATAGTTACTGATAGTTAGAATTTTCTTCAATAATTTTGAATGATTTTCAAAAATTTTTCTAGTAATATGATCCTCACGAAATTTTGTAAGAATTTTTCACGATGGCCTTATAGAACGAATAATCATGTTTGAATTTAATCGGGGCTGTATTTTTCGACTTATTGAGGAAGTAACAATCAAATTTCAGATGGTTATAACTCCAAAACCATTTGGCCGATTACGCCTATAAACGAACTCAAATGTTGCATTCAATGTCCTGTATTGATTGTTCTCATAGGTCATTAATTAATAATCAATTCATGAAATTTTTGTGCTTATTGGAAAATTATGAACATATTTCAACATTATTTTCATATAATATAACTTGCCACCTACAGAAAACTTACAATTTATCACTTAAATGTCAGTACCATGTCCATTTCTAGAATTTATTTATTAAATGTCAGTACCGTGTCATGTCTATTTCTAGAATTTATTTATAAATTGTTAGTTTTTTCTGTCGTAATAAATGATTTAAACTAATTACCTCATAATTTATGATCAAACTGAACAAAATTGACACATTTTTTATTTAATGTATTAAGTAAAGCTTTCAAGCTTTAAAGACAAAAGTTATTGAACCGGAATTCAATGTTAACTTAATACATTAAACAAAAAATGTGTCAATTTTGTTCAGTTTGATCATAAACATTAGAATTTATGAGGTAATTAGTTTAAATCATTTATTATGACAAAAAAAACTAACAATTTATAAATAAATTATAGAAATGGACATGACACGGTACTGACATTTAAAAAAAATTCTAGAAATGGACATGGTACTGACATTTAAGTGATAAATTTTAAGTTTTCTGTAAGTGGCAAGTTATATTATATGAAAATAATGTTGAAATATGTTCATAATTTTCCAATAAGCACAAAAATTTCATAAATTGATTATTAATTAATGACCTATGAGAACAAACAATACAGGACATTGAATATCACAGTTAGAACGGAATCACCCATATACCCATACCTATATTAAATTCACTTTCGAAATGGAAAAGCACGGCTACTTGCCATTCTTGGATTTGAAATTATCTAGGGAAAACTCAAATCTAATTAGTTCTGACATTCTTAGAAAATCTACCAATTCTGATATTTCCAACTTAAATGTCGCATTCGGATGCGCAACCGACTCTGAAAATTGCAAGTCGCTATCTGTTTCCGTTCGCATGTTATCGTGGGATACATAATATTATTTTATAAATTATTTAAAAATTTCTGGTGATACGATTCTCTCAAAACTTCACAAACTTCTTTATTTCAACAACTAGTTATCAAGTTTCAATTCGATTGGATCTGTATTTTTAGAGTTATCGAGAAAATAATATTCCATTGGATATAACTCGAAACTATTTGGCCGATAATGCCCAACAATGAACTTAACTGTCTAACTCGGATGCGCAACCCACCCTGAAAATTGCAAGTCGCTATCTCTTTCAGTTCGAATGTTATCGTGAAAGCGGTCAACCATCCATCTACTGAACTCACACAAGACTGTTCGGATCTCCAACAATATAGATCCGCAAGTTTTGAAGGCTGTTGCAAAATTTGTGTCGGGCGAATAAATTTTGATACATATATTTTTTTTCAATGATTTTTTATAGAATTTCTACTGATATGATCCTCACGAAATTCTGCAAAAATTTGCGCGCCTACAGTCTACAACTAATGACCATGCTTAAATTGGATCATTTTCGTATTTTTAGAGTTAATAACAACAGAATTACAGGTAGGTATAACTTCAAAACTGTTTGGCGGATTATTTTTATAATCAAACCTAATGTCGCGAAACCTATCCTAAAAATTGCCATTTCCAAGCTATCTTGATATAAATAATATTTTTCAATGATTTTTTTGAAATTTCTTGTAATACGATCCCCACAAAATTTCAAATACGTATTTATGACGGTAATTTACAACTAATTACCAAGTTTCAATTTGATTAGATCTGTATTGGTAAGAAATAAATTTTGTACTCAGAAACCGTTGAGCTGATTATGCCTATTAACGAACTTGTCCGTCGCATTTGAACGTGTCACGCACTTTGAAAATTGCATGTCGCTATCTCTTTATGTGCTCAAGTCATCGTGGCAACGGACAAAATCAAAACTGACTTCGAATTCTTCATCAGTTAGTCAAGCCTCATCGTTTGAGATAATTTGCGGCAAAATGACAGTATGCTGTTCCCCAGAACAATCGTGCAAAAATTAAGCTCAAACACGCTATTCACAACACTATTCACTCTGGAGTGAACAGTGTAAAGAACCTCGAGAAGCTGGCAAACTTGTCTGTATACCAGCAGACGGGTCCAAAACAGCCTGAGGTTCCAGAGTTGGAATATAATGTGAGTCTCCCAAGTATGCTTACATACCCCTGGAACTAGAGAATGCAATCTCGCGAGATTGGGGTTCAGGTGAGATCTCGCGAGATTGTGAATATGAATACCGCGAGATTTCGCCAATTTCGAGATCTCGCGAGACAAATTAAGAGTATATTGCTGTAGTTGGCGAACTTCAGTAATTGCGGAAATGAATACTTCAAAGTAGTGAATATGTATTCGAGTTGAATTGTGAATGAAGTGTGTAAATAGCAGAACAAGTTTTTTGAGAACCAAAGACGTTAAACACGAATGTTAGGAGCGTAATTCAATCAACCCCTATAGGCGATTGATAATAAAAATCCTACATAAATATTGAACTTACTCCGGGGGGATTCGAACCCCAATCTCCTGCACGGCATATGAGAATGCTAACATCTCGGCCATCGAGTGGTTGTTACAATTCTGAGATTTACTCGATTGTAAAATAGCGGCTGAAAGATTTGAGTGGAATTTCAACGGAATCTGATATATGGATTAAGAACGAAAAAATTTTGGGTAATCATGTCATCTTGTGTGCATGTTCTGGGAAACATTATCCTATCATTTTGCCCAAATGTCACTCAAGTTCTTCTAGAGCTTATGAGACGTCTCCTTGTGGAAGACCTACGAGGATCAGTATAATAATATACAATAAAAATCATTTTGCCCAAATGTCTGTAATTTTCTTATTTGTTGACGAAAATGGGCTCATGATGAAGCATTCTAGGTCAAATTCAATTCTGTCCGGCTGGCTGGTCGTCCGATGCCACGATAACTTTCGAACGAAAAGAGATAGCGACTTGAAATTCTGAGGGTACGTTGGGCATAATTGGCCAAACAGTTTCGCATCTACCATACCCATCTGAAATATTTCATCAATAACTCAAAAATAAAAAAAGTGATTAGTTGTAGAATGCGACACAAATACTTATGAGATCTCAGAAACTTTTCGTCCGATTTTGCTGAAATTTTGGGAAAACAAACAAATCCTAATTCTACTTCCAAGTTCCAAATTTTAACCAATACTGGCAACCAAGCAGCGTTGGGTGAGTTAAGTAGGTATCTGGATGGGTGACCGCTACGACTATAACTTGCAAACGGAAATAGATATCCACTTGCAATTTTCAGGGTAGGTTGTGTATCCGAATGCGACATTTGTGTTCGTTAATAGGGTGACCATTGCCACGATAACTTGAGAACGGAAAGAAATAGCGACTTGCAATTTTCAGGGTAGGTTGCGCATTCGAATGGGACAGTTAAGTTCGTCTTATATATACTTTTTTTCTTCTATAACTCAAAATTTAAAAATCCAATCCAATTTAAACTTGGTAATTACCTTTAGAATGTCGACACGCTAAATTTTGCGAAATTTTGTGAATATCATATAACTAGAAAAAAAAATTATAGTTCAGGAACTATCCGTCAGAATGCGCTCAAATTCCTAACATACTTTCAAACCACCTTTTTACGATCGAGTACTAAATTTCAGCTGGATTGAATTTATATGGACCGTGAATTAATAGACAACGGAAAATGCGAGCAAAAGCTTCACGTCAGCGCTTTGTAAGAATTTGTTTGGACCATTTTTAGCAGAACATTCGTAAAATGCTAACTTTTGGACGGGACGAAAACGAAAAAAAAATTGTTAGGAAATAAGTTGACCCTCTATTCTGCTTCAGAGTGGCAACTCAATACTGAAACGAAGTAGATCATCGGTCTATGTTTCCGCACTTTTACTCTCTCACATTCCAGAATCACATCCATAACTTCGTCATAACTTTTTCTTCGCATTATAGTTTCATTACGATAATAAAAGACGAACAACAATAGTTCCTTGCTTTCTTTCGATCTCGAATGATGGTATGAATATTCCAACAAGACAAATATTACGACTCGATTCGGGACACAATTCATTTCCATATCGGAAATATGAATGGACTTGGGAATAGAAGAATAGACCTTGATTAGTACCAGGAAAAACGAAAATATTTTCCTATCGCTCCCGAGCCTTCCATAGTTGAATATATGCAGTGAATACGAATCCCCTCATCTCCTTGGATATTTCACTTTAGGCATTAGTGCCCGAATTCTTTCTGGGAAAATGACCTCCGGAAATGGCGTCCTTACAATACCCCCTATTCTAGCTAGCGAGAGACGGGGGAAATAAGGTAGCACTTTGATAATAATGAACACCAAACTCGGGTTCATCATTTCATTTCAGGCAGAACAATAACCGAAAATGACATCCGTATACAAGTTTACAATGGGAAGACCTTTGCCTTCTCCAGTGTTTTCGATTTCGGGGACAACGAATCTGCACGGAGTTCTATTATCGCGACATCCTGGCTGGAACCAATAATGGATGGGAGGACCCAACACTTTGGATCTCCATTCGACAACAATAGACAGAATTTACACATCTACTGCATAAAACAAATAAAAGGGGAATAATGGTCGTTGGAATGAGGAGCCGGAGCTATTGACGCAGATTTAGGATTTGCTGGAGATGAAGGTTTTTGCGCGTATGTTCTGGGGAACATCGCGTTATCATTTTGCCCAAATGTCTGTAACTTTCGAATTTTTCGACGAAAATGGTCTCAAACGATTAAGTTCGACTCCCCAATGAAGAATTCGATGTCAAATTTGATTCTGTCCGTCCGGCCGTCCGGCCGTTGCCACGATAACTTGAGAACGAAAAGAGCTAGCGACTCGAAATTTTCAGGGTGGATGGCGCATCCCAATACGACGGACAAGTTCGTTAATGGGCATAATCGGCCCAGCGGTTTCCGAGTAATAATTTTGTTTTCAACCAATATGAATCTGATCGAATTGAAACTTGGTGAGTAGTTGTAGAATATGAACCTAAGCACGTTCGTGAAATTTTGTGCGAATCGTATGGCTAGGAAATTATTATAAAATTATTAAAAAATATTTTTGTTGTCACGATAACTTGAGAACGGAAAGAGATAGCGGCTTCAAGTTTTCAGGTTAGGATGTGCACCAGAACGCGACATTTCAGTTTAATTATGAGCATAATCGACCAAACGGTTTTAGAGTTATAGCCATCTGAAATTTTCTGAAATTTTGTGGTTTTTTGTTCCTCATTAACACGAAAAATACTGAGCCGATTGAATTCAAATATGGTTCTTAGTTGTAGAATACCAGCGCGGAAATGTTTGCAAAATTTGGTGTGGATAGCATTTGTAGAAAATTTCTAATAAATCATAGAAAATAAAAAAAAAAAATTCTATATATCAGTAACTAATCGTTTGAAATTGCTGAAATTTTGCAAGAGCCTTCATAACCTACCTCTACTGCCAATTTTCAAGTTTTAATACGATCGGTTAAATATTGTTGGAGATTCGAGCATTCTTGTGTGAGTTCAGTAGATGGGTAACCGTTGCCTCGATACCTTTCGAACAAAAGGAGATAGAAACTTGCAATTTTCAGGGTAGGTTGCGTATCCGAAAGGGAGAGTTGGGTTCGATTTTGGGCATAATCGGTCTAACGGTTTCCGAGTTATACCCTCCTGGAATATTATTTCCTTGATAACTCAAAAAATAAATATTCGATCGAATTGAAGCTTGGTAACTAGTAGTAGAAAATTAGCATAAAGACGTGTTTAAAATTTTTTTATTAAATATTCAAAACTGTAATTAGTTCTTTGAAATACCATTGAATAAAGAAATTCTTGTAAGTTAACAAAATATCTTTATTTGAACAATAAAAAAATATCATTTTATTAAAATGATAGTTTGACTATCCAATTGCTTTTTTTCTTTATAATATTTTTGCTGTAAGTCATTATAGCTTAGAACTTTCAAAGTTTCAATGTTTCTTGAATTATAGACTTTACAGAATAAAATAGGTAGGTATACTTCTAATAGCTTAGAACTTTCAAAGTAACTTCCAACAATATTAATTTAAATGATATTTTAAATAAATAAGTGTCCAATATATATGAAGATTAAAAGAATATCGATTTAAAAAAAAATTAGTACAATAAAGTAGGTACTCTCTTTGGTTCTCTAGCATTAAATTTGTCAATTTTACTCAATATTAGTAATTTTCAAATTTTTTGCTGAAATTGGTGTCGAACCAATAGGTCCAACTCACTGATGAAGAATTCAGGATCAACATCGATTCTACCCACGATTTATATATTATATACCATACAATTCGACGTATCATACAAGAGCTTAGGGAAAAAACCTCAGCAAAAAAACCCTGTCTCCCCGTGAGTGTTGTGATTTGTAACTATTGTTTATAAAATTTGCTGAAATTCAAAAATATTGATAGGCATTTCTTTCTTCAATATGGATTCCTTCGTCAAAAAACGGAGAGCTTTCTACAAGGTACCCGAAACTCAACCTGAAAAATGAAATGACAAGAGGAGAAAAACGAACAAATTAAAAATAATACATAACCTTTCAAAATTCCCCTCTTATAAATATACTTCTCTGTAGCCACATGGGATTTCTTGAAGAAGAATCGCCTCCGCTAGTTTTCAAAGATATTCACTCTTGTTCTTAGAAATCCCTTCAATATTTGAATTCAAACAGGCAAATGTTGTTCGTAAGGACAGGAAGTGTCTTTCAAAACCAGGTCTGGCCAATCCATGCGATGATTATTCAGAACTTCAGATGTGCGAAGTAAGCTACAGGATCCTAACGTAGGGCCATTCTCCCATAGATGCATGTTTTGCTCTGTATTGTATGAAAGAATGAAAAAATGAGCCAAGATAAGTCTCGAAGGGAAATATATAGCGACTTGAAATTTTCAGGGTAGTTTGCGCTTCCAAATGAGACGGTTAGGTGGGAATAATGGGAAAAATGGTTTCGGAGTTATACCCATCTGTATTTTCGTTGATATTTCCTGAATAACTAAAGAAACACAAAACCGATGGAAATGAAACTTGGTAATGCTGACCCTAAAAAAAGTGTAAAATTTCGTGACGATCTCGTGACTACAAAAAAAAAATGGTTCAAGCACTGACGTGAAGTCAGGAGCTTTTGCGCGTTCGTTCTATTGTCCATTCTCCTGTATTGGACACTTTTAATCGAATTTACCATCGTGAATTCTAGTGTCTATTCTCCTGTATTGAACAGCCTTAATCGAATTCTCCATGATAAATTCGATTAAGAGCGTCCAATACAGAAGAACAGACAATAGAATTCACCATGGTAAATTCGATTAAGAGTGTTCAATACAGGGGATTGGACAAAAGAACATACGCGCAAAAGCACCTGAATTCACGTCAGTGCTTGAACCAATTTTTTTTTCGTGAAGTCAGGAGCTTTTGCGCGTATGTTCTATTGTCCATTCTCCTGTATTGAACACTCTTAATCGAATTTACCATGGTGAATTCTATTGTCTGTTCTCCTGTATTGGACACTCTTAATCGAATTTACCATGGTGAATTCGATTAAGGCTGTCCAATACAGGAGAATAGACAATAGAATTCACCATGGTAAATTCGATTAAAAGTGTCCAATACAGGAGAATGGACAATAGAACATACGCGCAAAAGCTCCTGACTTCACGTCAGTGCTTTAACCATTTTTTTTTGTGAAGTCAGGATAGAAAGCAATGATGAAAAAATTAACACATTATTGTCTACCTTTAATTCTTCTTTAGGAGAAGAATACATAATTATTCTTGAAAAATATTACTGGAATTAATGTCATATTTAAATAATCAAAGTAAAGTAAATTATAAGTTTAGTTACTAACATATTGAATGAAATTCAATTGAATTCCATTAATATTCAATTACTTATTCTTAAAAAATTGGTTCAAGCACTGACGTGAAGTCAGAAGCTTTTGCGCGTATGTTCTATTGTCCATACTTCTGTATTGGACACCCTTAATCGAATTTACCATGGTAAATTATGTTGTCCATTCTCCTGTATTGGACACTCTCAATTCGAATTTACCATGGTAAATTCGAATTAAGTGTCCAATACAGGAGAATGGACAACATAATTTACCATGGTAAATTCGATTAAGGGTGCCCAATACAGAAGTATGGACAATAGAACATACGCGCAAAAGCTTCTGACTTCACGTCAGTGCTTGAACCAATTTTTTTTTTCGTGACTTTTTAAAAATTTTCTAGGGGTACGGTTCTTGAAATTTTTTTTTTCGTCATTTTTTTCAAATTTTCTAGGGATACGATTCTTACAAAATTTTAAACACGTCTTTATGTTGATTTTCTACTACTAGTTACCAAGCACCAATTCGATCGAATATTTATTTTTTGAGTTATCAAGGAAATAATATTCCAGGTGGGTATAACTCGGAAACCGTTAGACCGATTATGCCCAAAAACGAACTCAACACTCTCTTTCGGATACGCAACCTACCCTGAAAATTGCAAGTCCCTATCTCCTTTCGTTCGAAAGTTATCGAGGCAACGGTCACCCATCTACTGAACTCACACAAGAATGCTCGAATCTCCAACAATATTTAACTGATCGTATTAAAACTTGAAACTTGGCAGTAGAGTTAGGTTATGAAGGCTCTTGCAAAATTTCAGCAATTTCAAACGAATAGTTACTGATATATAGAATTTTTTTTTTTATTTTCAATGATTTATTAAAAATGTTCTACAGATGCTATCCTCACCAAATTTTGCAAACATTTCCGCGTTGGCATTCTACAACTAATAACCATGTTTGAATTCAATCGGTTCAGTACTTTTTGAGTTAATGAGGAACAAAAACCACGAAATTTCAGAAAATTTCAGATGGCTATAACTCTGAAACCGTTTGGCCGATTATGCTCATAAACAAACTGAAATGTCGCGTTCTGGTGTTCATCCTAACCTGAAAATTTCAAGCCGCTATCTCATTCCGTTCTCAAGTTATCGTGACAACAAAAATATTTTTTAATAATTTTTTAAAAATTTTCTAGCCATACGATTCGCGAAAAATTCCACAAACGTGCTTAAGATCATATTCTACAACTACCCACCAAGTTTCAATTTGATCGGATTTATATTGGTTGAAAACAAAATTATTACTCGGAAACCACTGGGCCGATTATGCCCATTAACGAACTTGTCCGTCGTATTGAGATGCGCCACCTAGCCTGAAAATTTCAAGTTTCTAGCTCTTCTCGTTCTCAAGTTATCGTGGCAACGGCCGGACGGCCGGACGGCCGGACGGCCGGACGGACAGAATCAAATTTGACCTCGAATTCTTCATTGGGGAGTCGAACTTAATCGTTTGAGACCATTTTCGTCAAAAAATTCGAAAGTTACAGACATTTGGGCAAAACTATAACGCGATGTTCCCCAGAACATACGCGCAAATAAATGTCCATTGATAGATCTAAAGGTGATGAGGTGAATCATAAAGATTTATTCTCATTAGTGATAGAAAAACTGGCCTAAAATTCCTCTCTACCCATCACGAGATTTATTATCCACAAATGAGCCTCTCACCTTACAAGATCAGAAAGTGTGGTTAATTTAAAGTTAAGTTTTGAAGCCTTCAGCAAAATTTCAGCGATATCATATTAAAAATAATAAATAGTCTTTCAAAAGTCCCCTCTCACAAATAAACTCCTCTGAAGGAACATGGATCTCTTGAAGAAGAATCGCCTTCTCTATTTCTCAAAGATATTCACTCTTGTTCATAGAAATCCCTTCAATATTCAGTTGCCTCATCCTAAGGAGGATCTCTTTCAAAACCAGGTCTGACCGCTAATGTAGGGCTATCATCTCCCATAGATTTGTGATGAAATAACACGATTTTCCCAAGAACATACGCGCAAAAATATGTCATAATGACATTCATGTTTTTGAAGGTTCTCGCAAAAATACGACCATAGACAACATATCATACGACGATTCGCATCCAGCTATCGAACTCACAAAAGGCTGCTCGGTTCTCCAACAATATGGATCCGATCGTGCTCAAACTTGGAGCTCTGCAGTAGAGTTAGGTTCTGAAGGCTCTTCCAAAATTTCAGCTATGCCGGACGAATAGTTTATAATATATAGAATTTTTTCAATTATTTTCAATAATTTTTTTGAAATTTTCTAATAAAATTATACCACCCTCACGAAATTCTGCAAGAATTTTCGCGTTGGTATTATACATCTAATAACCATGTTCAAATTCAATCGGTTTTGTATTTTTCGACTTAATGAGGAACAAAAAACAACGAAATTTCAGATGGCTATAACTCTAAAACCGTTTGGCCGATTATGCTTAAAAACGAATTCAAATGTCGCATTCAGATGCACAACCTAACCTGCAAATTTCAAGCCGCTATCTCCTTCCATTCTCAGGTTATCGTGTCATAAATAATATTTTTTAGTAATTTTTTTAAAATTTTCTAGTGACACGATTCTCACGAAATTTCACAAACGTGCTTAGGTTTATATTCTACAATTATTCGCCAAGTTTAATTTCGATCGAATTTATTTTGGTTGAAAACAAAATTATTACTCGGAAACCATTGGGCCGATTATACCCATTAACGAACTTGTTCGTCGTATTGGGATGCGCCACCTACCCTGAAAATTTCAAGTCGCTAGCTCTTTCCGTTCTCAAGTTATCGTGGCAACGGCCGGACGGCACCAGAGAATTAAATTTCACATTTGGGCAAAATGATAACGCGATGTTCCCCAGAACATACGCGCAAAAATTAAAATATCTGTCAAAAATTTTCTGTCAGATTCCGCTGAAAATCCGCAAAAACCTTCAAACGGCCATTTTATAACAGATTACTGGATTTCAGCTCGATAGGCGTCGTAGTTTTGGAATCATCTCATTTTGAAATTTGAATTCAGTTGATGCTCAACGATTTTTTTCACGTTTTGGTGCTTCCTTTATCCATACTCAAACTTCATGCAGTATTTCATGAGGGTCTGTGTGGCGTGAACAATAGAACATGCGCGCAAAGGCTCCTGATGTCACGTCAGTGCTATTCACCAATTTTTTAAGTCGTGAAGGTTACAAAACTGCTTTTTCAGCATTATTACAAGAATTCATTGTTTCTGATAATAAAAATTGGTTCAAGCCCTGTGGACAGGAGCTTTGGCGCTCTTGTTCAAACTTTGACAAATCATATCATCGAAAGTATTGGTAAGAGTTGCGAATTATATCAATGGATTCTTATGATTTAAATTCACCAAGGGTGCCGAAAATTATTACTCCAAATCCAATAGTCCAATTCTACCCAACAACGAACTTATCCGAGCTATTCGTTCCTCCATTTTATGATGAGCGATATATTTTTTCGTCAAATCCACTCTAAAAATTATATTATATCAATTGAAACTTTAGCCAATATTTCAGTTTTGTTTTTACTGGAGATATTCTGAACTCAATATTATTAACTTACCATTACCATTCCCATCATCATATGGATTAACCATGGGCATTAAATATCAAAATGTTACATATCATGTCTCAGGAAAATAAGTTGACATGTATCAACACAGATCATATTATAATAATTCATAGATAGAATAATTATCGTATTCTGTGAAAACACAGAAGTACGATTTATTATTGAAAAATCATATCTTCGAAATTATTAGCTTGTTAGAGTTAAAAATGTCATCAATGGATTCCTATGGTGAAACTGCAACTTGAAAATAATTATTTCGAAATTTGAAATGTGAAAAAAATGTTTTTTTTTGTTACTCCGAAACCATCTGACAGATTTTGCCCAATAACGAACTCAGCCGCGATATTTATCTCCCGAACGTATTCCGAATATTTCAACTGTTTAGCTCATTCCGTTCAAGCGTTATCGTTTTAACGGCCGGCCGGAACGGCTATTTTCCTCCGAAAATCCAAAAATTACAGACATTTGGACAAATTGATAAGAACCCTATTTCGAGGAACAAGAGCGCCAAAAATCAATATACAACTTTCTTTGTATCTTTGCTAATTTTTTTAACAAGTAGGATGTTCCAATGGTAGCTTGATGGGTGAGGTACTTAGAACTGAAAATCATGCGGAAAACCCCTCTCGATATTTTTCACATGAATTTAAAAACAACATTTATATCTCGACGATATTCTTCTGAGTTATACCTTGTGTATCTTCTTGTTCACATTTAGGTCAACTAATATCTACAATTTATATCAATAAGATGAGTTTCACGTTGAGTGCTACGTTTTCCTGCTATTTGCGGATGATGTGAAGGTGTTTCTCAAGATAGTGTGTACATGAATAATTTAAGCTACAGTAGGACCTAAGTGCATGAGTTCAATAAGGCAAGTGAAGCCGCCATTACAAATCCGATCCAATTCAAATATGGTTTTTAGTTGTAGAATGCCAACGTAAAAATTCTTGCAAAATTTCGTGAGGATCGTAGCACTAGAAATATTTTAAGAAATCATCGAAAAAAAAATTGGTTCAAGCACTGACGTGAAGTCAGAACTCTCCAGTATTGCACACTCTTAATCGAATTTAACATGATGAACTCTTTTGTCTGTTCTGCTGTGTTGGATATTTTTAATCTAATTTACCATGGTATATTCGATTAAGAGTGTCCAATACAGGATAATGGACAAGAGAACATACGCGCAAAAGCTTCTGACTTCACGTCAGTGCTTGTACCAATTTTTATTAAATTTTTTTAATTTTCAAGTAATATGATCCTCAAGAAATTTTGCATAAGTTTCCGTGTCCGTATTTTTCGACTACCGAGTTTCAATTCGACTCATTTGTTTCGACTTTGCTATCATTTAGAGTAAATAAACATAATTTACCAGTGAAAATACATAACAGACACTTTCTATGAATTTGCAAGAACAGTAACGCAGGATAGGGCTCGGATATGTGGCCTAATGGCCCATCTACAGATGGCCGGAGATAAACCGGACCTATCTTAATTTGTGGAATGGGTGCCACATATAGATAACCGGTTACCATCGACAGGAGATAGCTATTTATCGTTCCTTAAAGATTGATTATTGGTAACAGCCCTAACACATTTCGTTCGAGAGTGACTGTGCTTACGGCCGGCCGGACCAACGGAGACGACCGGACGTACAGAATTGAATTTTACCTCATATCAGTCAAAACTGAACGTTTGAGATCATTTTCAGCCAAAAATTAGAAAATTACATATATTTCGTGAATTGATAGGCAGTTTACCGAAACAGGTGCGCCAAAAACAGCTACATACACCAGCAAACCTCAATCCCGTAAAATTCTTCTCGGATTTATATTACAGCAAATACAATAGCTCTATCTATCCAATCAACTTGCACTGGCCTCCTGAATTTTGCAACCCGCAGAAGACACTGTCCTACTTTATCAGACTGCGGCAAGTTGCAACAATATCCCTAATCAAAGCATCCTGGACTATTTTCTCAAAACGAGACATCTGCCCTCCGCCAGGGAATCCTCTCGCGGAGAGAGATATAAATCAGTCCTTATTTGATTATTTGGAAGTTCTTGAACTCATTCATCTTCGGCCCCGAATATAGCTCTCATTGTATTCTCTGGGGTTCTCCAGGCAGGTGATGCAAATTCAGATTCTTATCTATTCGCTCCAGTACGCACTTTTACATTCAACTCAGATTTTGTCAACCGTCGATTTTGAGTTTTCCAATAATCGATAGTTTTTTCCATTAAAACTTCTGGAGAGGCGGATAACACGTATGATAATGCAATTACGGAAGTTATTCAATGTGTGCTTTTATTATTCACAGAATGTGTCGTAACAACTTTCGTGAAAAAGTTTTCGGATGATTTCTTTGAACTCAGTTAACAAAAAGATATCCTGCCAAAATCTCAATCCTCAAATGTAATTTTTTGGATAAACTTAACGTTGGACACAGTTATAATTAGGATTTATGACCTTGTTCTTTAAAGAACCCCTTAGACACACGATGCTCGATGCAAGAATTCTCTATCTTTCAATATTTTCGTTGGATTTGCTATTATCGAGGCACTCCTAAGCTAGGTGTCCAGGACTTGATTACTCAGTGTGAAATTTAAGTAACGAAGAAAATCTTTGAAATGCCCCAACCCTGGAAGATTTCGCTGGAGTGCTTCTCTGTCAATTTACCTTTTCTTCCTGAAGTCTCCTTTATAGTATAGCCCTTTTTGTTCCAAAGTTTTATTTCTACAAAGAGAGTTAGTGCCCCTTCACTGATGGACACCATGATTCACCGATAATCCAGAAGAAGAAGTACATGTTATTCTTACCTTCTTTGTTGGGCTCGCCTAGGCACTCCCACACCAACTTTGAACGGGTGTTTTTGGAGCTCATCGCTTTGATTGGTCTATTGTCCATTCTGGACAATAGAATTCATCATGGCAAATTCGATTAAGAAGAGTCTCCAATACAGGAGAATGGAAAATAGAATTCATCATGGTGAATTCGATTGAGAAGAGTGTCCAACACATGAGAATAGACAATAGAATTCATCATGGTAAATTCGATTAAGAAGAGAGTCCAATACAGGAGAATGGACAATAGAACATGCGCGCAAAAGCTTCTGACTTCACGTCAGTGCTTGAACCAATTTTTTTTTCGATTAAAAGGGTCCAATCAGGAGAACGGACAATAGAATTCATCATGGTAAATTCGATTAAGAAGAGCAAAAGCTCCTGATTCACGTCAGTGCTTGAACCAATTTTTTTTTCGATTAAGAAGAGTGTCCAATACAGGAGAATGGACAATAGAACATACGCGCAAAAGCTTTCGACTTCACGTCAGTGCTTGAACCAATTTTTCTTTTTGATATTTACTTGGTTAAAATAATTTTTGCGTACATATAATTGTTTTGATATTTACTTTTTTAATGAAACCAATTAATTCTCGATTGAATCTTATTGATTTATATTAATAGTATGATGAAATAATTAATCACAAAATTGGGAGACCATGGGCCAATTGCTGTGTGAAAGAAACTATCAGAGATGTGATGTATTAATCCACTCTAACAGTCAAGCTGCTATTAAAGCTCTGAGCTCCCATGTTAACGAATCCAAACTAAAATAAATTCGATTAAGAAGAGTGTCCAATACAGGAGAATGGACAATAGAACATACGCGCAAAAGCTTCTGACTTCACGTCAGTGCTTGAACCAATTTTTTTCAAATCAAATCCAAAAGCTCTCAAAAAATCACCCGTTATTACATAAAGATATATTCTCATTAGTGATAGAAAAACTGGCCTAGAATTCCTTTCTACCCATCACGAGATTTAATATCCACAAATGAGCCTCTCACCTTACAATCAGAAGCCTTCTGCAAAATTCAAAGGTCCCCTCTCGCAAATATACTCCTCTGAAGGCACATGGATCTCTTGAAGAAGAATCGCCTCTCTATTCCTCAAAGATATTCACTCTTGTTCATAGAAATCCCTTCAATATTTAGTTGCCTCCTCCTAAGGAGGATCTCTATCAAAACCAGGTCTGACCACTAATGTAGGGCTATCATCTAATCTCCTATAGATTTGTGATGAAATAACACGATTTTACCATGAATATATATGTATAATAATATGTCATCATGACATTCATATTTTATTTTTGGAGGTTCTCGCAAAAATATGACCATAGACAACATATCATACGACGATTCGCATCCACCTACCGAACTCACAAAAGGCTGCTCGGTTCTCCAACAATATAGATCCGATCGTGTTCAAACTTGGAATTCTGCAGTAGAGTTAGGTTCTGCAGGCTCTCCCAAAATTTCAGCCATGCCGGACGAATAGTTTATGATATATAGAATTTTTTTCAATTATTTTTAATTATTTTTTTTTGAATTTTCTAGTTATACCATCCTCACGAAATTCTGCAAAAATTTTCGCGTTGGCATTCTACAACTAATAACCATGTTTGAATCCAATCGGTTTTGTATTCTTCGAGTTAATGAGGAACAACAAACATCCAAATTTCAGAAAATTTCAGATGGCTATAACTCTAAAACCGTTTGGACGATTATGCTCATAAGCAAACTCAAATGTCGCATTCAGATGCACAACCTAACCTGAAATTTTCAAGCCGCTATCTCTTTCCGTTCTCAGGTTATCGTGCCAACAAAAATATTTTTTAATAATTTCTTAATAATTTTCTAGCGATTCGATGCTCACAAAATTTCATAAACGTGCTTAGGTCTATATTCTACAACTATTCACCATGTTTGAATCCAATCGGTTTTGTATTCTTCGAGTTAATGAGGAACAAAAAACATCCAAATTTCAGAAAATTTCAGATGGCTATAACTCTAAAACCGTTTGGACGATTATGCTCATAAACAAACTCAAATGTCGCATTCAGATGCACAACCTAACCTGAAATTTTCAAGCCGCTATCTCCTTCCGTTCTCAGGTTATCGTGACAACAAAAATATTTTTTAATAATTTTTTAATAATTTTCTAGCAATACGATTCTCACAAAATTTCACGAACGTGCTTAGGTCTATATTCTACAACTATTCACCAAGTTTAAATTCGATCGGATTTATTTTGGTTGAAAACAAAATTATTACTCGGAAACCATTGGGCCGATTATACCCATTAACGAACTTGTCCGTCGTATTGGGATGCGCAACCCACCCTGAAAATTTCAAGTCGCTGGCTCTTTTCGTTCTCAAGTTATCGTGGCAACGGCCGGACGGCCGGACGGCCGGACGGCACCACAGAATTAAATTTCACATTTGGGCAAAACTATAACGCGTATGTTCCCCAGAACATACGCGCAAAAATTAACGTCCGTATCTATGAATTCTCATCATTGTCATCTCATCTAAAAATATGACCAATGAAGTAACCTCAGCTATAGTAGGTAGCTCTTGCATAAACCATATGATGATAATCCATAATGATGATGATGGAAATACACACTTTAGTAAGTTAATCGAATTTTGTTCAGAATATAGGCAGTAAAAACAAAACTGGAATATTGGCTAAGAATCAATTGATATAATATAATTTTCATAGTAGATTTGAGGAAAGAATATCTCGGATAAGTTCGTTATTGGGTAGAATAGGTCTGGTGGTTTCAGATTAATAATTTCTGGCACTCCTGGTGAATTTAATTTATTTCATGATGTTTGAATTTAATTTATTATGAAGAAATTTTATCACAAGAGTCCATTGATATCATTCCCAACCCTGAGAAATCAATACCTTCGGAAATATGATTTGTCAAAGTTTGAACAAGCCGGCCGGCCGTTACCACGGTTACTCTTGAACGCAATGAACTAGTCAGATACAATTCTCAGAATAGGTTTGGGAGATAAATATCTCGGTAAAGTTCGTTATTGCGAAATCGGCCGGGCCCAGTAGATTTGGAGTAACATTACAAATTTCATTCCCATCTCTAACAAACTAATACTTTCGGAGATATGATCTTTCAAAATATCAATATTCATTCTTAATTCTATGAATTCATAGAATACTCTTATTATAATTTGCTGATGTATTTAAATCCAACACGAGATAAGTCATAGACCTAAGTTTAAAATGTAATTGGGAAAATTCTTGAAATGTCTATAATTTTCAAATTTTTGGTTGAAAATGGTCTCAAACGTTTTGGTTCGACTCACTGATCCGAGACGAAATAAGACCAATACAGTCTGAAGCTCTCCAACATGTTCGTTCCGAGATTCAAGCTCGATTGGCACACTGTCAAGAAGTGAATGGCCATGAATTTGAAAACTCTGATAATTTTTTCAGGTTATGACACCTTTAATTATTGATTTTTCGATAAAAATGTGCTTACTTCGTGGAGACTTTATTTAAATATTTTCACATATTTTTCAATTTAATAAATTAATTTCTCGAGAATTATTGACCAAGGCATGGCTAATAATCCGTTTCTGGAAAAAATATAGGGACTTGCAATTAAAAAAAAATCGATGACGTCACTGCTTAGTACGGGAAATGGTAGAACAATAAGATTAACAGGGAAATATTCTTTGAAAAATAAATTAATTTGACCTATCAAAGTATGTTTCGCTATTCCTGAAAGGGGAGAAAATAAATGCATTATTCCATACCCTTAACGCTCACTGCATCTAACTTAACCAATGAAACGTTCTGTCTTCATCAGACCCCAAAATGGCGGAAATCAACTTCCCGAGGATATCCTGAATCACATTCTGAAACTTCAAGTAATGCGATGAAATAATCTGTTGTTTTTGTTCAGAGAACTGCATCAGTGAATCTCATCAGAAAATATACAAAGCCTAAGTTTCTGAAAAGTTCCTCCGGGGAAAACCTCCCTCGCACCTCTCCGTTCACCCGCTAACCTGTATTTGTTTCGCGAATGTTATTTCCGGCATTAAACCGAAACACCTGCGAATGACACCTTCGCAAGAAAAGCGAATGAATCAATACGATTTGGGCAAAAACGTGGGCGATCCTCGGAGCTTAAAAGCCGGCACCAACACCGTAATAAATAATCAGAGGCAAATTTATTCCGTGGTGCCCGGTTTTCGTTATTGCAGTCTTCCTGCACATTCGTCCTTTCGAAATCAATGCAAATGTATTGTAAATCTGACAGTTTGTTAGATTTGTAAAAGGAACGCTTTAAATTGTCGAGAACCCGGAAGAAGCGGAAACGGGTCGGCGAATTCAGCCGTTGAGCGCGATTAAGTTTCCGTAAATAGGGTTTCTCGCGGAATTAGATCCGGCATATCTGAATTGCGTTTAACGGAAGTGGGTGCCGCAGAACAATTTCAGCCTCTCTTTCTGATTTTATGGAACTGGGTGCACATCCAAGGGTACCTCAAATTACAAATGCCTTTTTGGTCAATCATTTTTGGCGCTCTTGTTCCAGAGTACTCATCAATTTGCCCAAATGTCTGCAATATTCAAATTTTTGGATGGAAATGGTCTTAAACAATTTGGTTCGACTCACTGATGAGGAATCCGTGGTCAAAATCTATTCTGTCCGGCCGATCCGGCTGGCCAGCCGTAGACACGATAACTCTCGAACGGAATGAGCTAGACAGTTGAAATTTTCAGAGTAGGTTTGGGAGATGAATATCTCTGTTGAGTTCTTTGTTAGATAAAATCAGCTGGATGGTTTCAGAGTTAGAAAATTTTATATTACAAATTTCGAATTAATTTTTTTTTTAGCAGTTTGATTATTAGAATATACTGATGCAATTTTCAACTCTTACAAAGTAATACTTTCGGGGATATGATTTTTCAATATTTCAATATTAAATCGTAACTGTATGATTTCATAGAATTCTGTATCGAAAATTAACGTCCGTATCTATGAATTATCATCTCATCTACAGATAAGAGACATGTCAAACAAAGTAGGATTGAATGCAAAATGACCAATGAGAAAACCTCAGCTCATTGATAGCTTTTGGATACTCCATATGATGATGATAATGATGATGATGATGGAAATATATACTGTGGTAAGTTAAACAAATTGGGTTCAGAATATCTCCAGTAAAAACAAAATTGGAATATTGGCTATAGGACTCAATTGATATAAGTAATTTAATTTTCATAGTAGATTTGAGGAACGAATATCTCGGATAAGTTCGTTATTGGGTAGAATAGGTCTGTTGGTTACGGATTAATAATTTTTGGCACTCATGTTGAATTTAATTTCTCTTATGATGTTTGAAATCAATTTCTTTGATGATGAAGTTCTATCATAAGAATCCATTGATATCATTCCCAAATCTGAGAGACCAATACTATCGGAGATATGATTTGTTAAAGTTTGAACAAGAGCGCCAAAGCTCCTGTCCACAACAAGAGCACCAAAGCTCCTGTCCACAGAGCTTTCCACTTTTATTCATTAGGTTAAATAATTAATTATTGCAATTGAATTATAACGTGTAAACTCCAGTTGATCTATGCCCGGCCAGCAAGGGATTCACACGATAAAACTTGTGCCTCCCTAAGAGGTAAGGTAGTATATTCTATTTTGAGGTCACTGTGGACTTATTATGAACACCACAAAAGTAACTACACTCTTGTTCACTACTTTACTGTAGTATTGTACAGTACTGAAATGGACAAGACTGTAGTTACTTTTGTAGGTTAGGTAGTGAAAGTCAATTAAAACTCCTCCGATTCCAATTAAAAACAAAAAAAATGTGTTCAAGCCCTGTGGACAGGAGCTTTCTGGCGCTCTTGTTCAAACAGACAAATTATATCTCCGAAAGTATTGGTTTCTCAGAGTTGAGAATTATATCAATGGATTAGTATGATCATAAAGGAAATTCAATTCAAATAATAGTTTATCTATCAAGATTAAATGAGCAATCTGAGAATGAGAACTGCACCAAGGAAGAAATCAAATTAATATAGCTGAAATGAATTTGACTCTCTCTTAGACGACATGTACGAGTATGAACACGAACATATAATAAATCATAGATAGAATAATTATATCATTCTGTGAAAACATAGTAGGTACGATTCATTATTGAAATTTCAAAAAATCATATCTCCGAAAGTATGAGCTTGTTAGAAATGAAAATGATATCAATGAATTTTTATGGTGAAACTATATCTTGAAAAAAAAATTATTTTGAAATTTGAAATTTAAAAAAATAATTTTTTCGTTGCTCCGATACCATCTGGCCTATGTTTTCCAATAGCGAACTTAACCGAGATATTTATCTCCCTAAACTACTCTGAAAATTTCAACTGCCTAGCTCATTCCGTTCGAGAGTTATTGTGAAACAAAATTTAAAAATTAATTTTTTTTTACACTTTACGATAACCCGATCGATTAAAACCCCTCCGATTCCAATTAAAAACAAAAAAAAATGTGTTCAAGCCCTGTGGACAGGAGCTTTCTGGCGCTCTTGTTCAAACAGACAAATATATCTCCGAAAGTATTGGTTTCTCAGAGTTGAGAATTATATCAGTGTATTAGTATGATAGAACTGCATCATAAAGGAAATTCAATTCAAATAATAGTTTATTTATCAAGATTAAATGAGCAATCTGAGAATGAGAACTGCACCAAGGAAGACATCAAATTAATTTAGCTGAAATGAATATGACTCTCTCTTATAGAACAGGATGAAATGTGCGAGTATGAACACAGATCATATAATAAATCATAGATAGAATAATTATAGCATTCTGTGAAAACATAGTAGGTACAAAGTAGGTACGATTCATTATTGAAATTTCGAAAAATCATATCTCCGAAAGTATGAGCTTGTTAGAAATGAAAATGATATCAATGAATTTTTATGGTGAAACTACATCTTGAAAAAAAAATTATTTTGAAATTTGTAATTTAAAAAACAATTTTTTTCGTTGCTCCGAAACCATCTGGCCTATTTTTTCCAATAGCGAACTCAACTGAGATATTTATTTCCCTAACCTACTCTGAAAATTTCAACTGCCTAGCTCATTCCGTTCGAGAGTTATTGTAGAAACAAAATTTAAAAATTAATTTTTTTTTTACACTTTACGATAATCCGATCGATACAAAACTTTACACGCATCTACAGGTCATGATTCCACAATTTCAGACAGATCGAGTGATTGGTTTCGGAAATATTAATAAAAAATGTTTTCACTAAAAACTGCCAGAACTCCGAAACCACTTGATGGATTTCACCCGTTAACCAACTCGTCCGAGATATTTACGCTCCAAACCTACCCTGCAAATTTCAACCCTCTTACTCCTTTAGTTCGAGAGTTATCGTGCTAACGGACGGCCGGACAGAATCGATTTCGACCACGGATTCTTGATCCGTGAGTTGAACCAAATCGTTATTATCGTGCTTATCAATTTCCCGAAATGTCTGTAACTTTCGAATTTTTGGCTGAAAATGGTATCATTTTCAGCCAAAAATTCGAAAGTTACAGACATTTCGGGAAATTGATAAGCACTCTGTGCCGAGGAACAAGAGCGCCAAAAACAGTATTGTAGTTAATAAAATTTAAAGTCACAAAAATTAGGGAAATGTGATATGACAAATAATTGGTTCAAGCACTGACGTGAAGTCAGGAGCTTATGGGCACATGTTCTATTTTCCATTCACCTCTATTAGACACTCTTAATCGAATTTTCCATCGATATAGATCGTTTTCTCAGATTTCATAAGATATGAATACATTTCGAACCATTTTCAGGAGTCGAGTAATTAGAGAATCGTCTAAGAACAGAAAATTTTCAATTCTGACATATGTATTCTATCGGAATTGAAATTCATTAAATATAAAATAATATACGAACAAAAAATACTGTATAAATCTTCTTGCCGTATATTTATTCAACTGAGTATTAGATTTAGATTTATAGTATTAGATTCCTTTTAAAATATCGGAACTCACCCAAGTCCGCTCGGATCTCCAACAAAAGTGATCCGATCATGTTAAAACATGTAACTTCGTGGTAGAGTAAGGTTTTGAAGGTTCTCGCGAAATTTCAGCGGTGTTGGATGAATACTTTCTGATATATAGAATTTGTTTAATTGAATTTCAATGATTTTTTTTGTATTTTCTTGTAATATGATCTTCGCCAAATTTTGTAAAATACTTTTTTTCTGCTTTCTAGAACTAATTACTATGTTTGAATTCAATCGGTATCGTATTTTTTGAGTTATTGAGGAAATAACAACCAAATTTCAGATTGATATAACTCCAAAACCGTTTGACTGATTATGCCTTTTAACGAACTGAAATGTCGTATTAGGATGCATAAACTACCCTGAGAATTGAATGTTGCTATGTCTTTTCGTTCTTAAGTAATCACGAAATAAACTATATTTTTTAATAGACTTTTTATTTTTCTGGTACTACGATCCCCCTTAAATTTCATAGACTTCTCTGTGTCGATATTCTACAACTTCTAACCAATTTTCAATTCGATCAGATCTATATTTTTTTGAGTATCGAAAAAAAACAATATTGCAGATGGGTATAACTCTGAAACCGTTCGGCCGATTATACCCAACAATGAACTCTGAAACCATTTGGCGGTTTTACCAACAATGAACATAAAGGTCCATTTGGATACCCAGCCTACCCTGAAAATTGCATATCGCTGTCTTTTTCGGAGATTTTCAATGATTTTTTTTTCTAGTGTTCGTATCACTCAGGAAATTCTGGAAAAGTTTGCGTGTCGGCATTCTACAATAATTACCAGGTTTGAATATGATTGGTTAATAATTTCTTGAGTTAAGGAGGAAATGACAACAAAATTTCAATAGGTATAACACCAAAACTGTTTGGCCGATTATGCTCATTAAAGTAGCATTCGGATGCTCAACCTACCCTGAAAATTGCAAGTCGCTATCTCTTTCAATTCTCAAGTGATCGTGAGATGAATAAGAGTTTTGAATAATTTCCATGCATTAAATTTGGAAAACATCCTGAAATAGGTCAATTCTGATTTCAATTCTATTCAATCTGTAATTTTGAAAATATTGAGGAAATAAAAATTGCATGAAAGATGAATTCGGATGTGCAACCTACTGTGAAAATTTCAAGTCACTATCTCTTTCTGTTCGAAATCAAAGAGTCGAACTTATTCATTCGAAACCATTTTCGGAATAAAATATGACTATTTCCAAATTTTTATTTTATTTGCGATTACAAATTTGAACCATCTTACTCAATATTTACATGTCTGAAGGGACCAAAAAAGATTATACAATAATATAACAATAATCTGATTCCATACTGACATTGAAAGCGCAACAAGATGATGAATCCAAACTTTTAGCCTCAAATAGTTACAAGAAGAATTCATTCAATTATTTACCGGAAGAAAGAGTTTTCAAGAAGTTTCATTAAGAGGGATACTTGGCTCAGGGCAATTGAGGATCGTACCTCCTCTTTCTTCCTGAAATTAATTCCAAAGAGATCCTTCTTCGGAGGGATCCAAATTGAACTTTGCAAACTAACAACGATTCTCTTCAATTGGGCCCGTCGGGTGCAAACTATTCACAGGATTAAGTTTGGCGAACTTTAATGAGCTTTCATTTATGTCACGAGAAATTAATCATTTTCATGGGGCGAGGTGACTTTGAGGAAAACAATCCGGTGTTTGGTTCTCATCGAAAAATTTGGACACGGTTCAATTATATAGCGACTTATAAAGAATTCTACTGCCGGCGGGAGTTGATGAATTATAATTGAGTTAATACAGAATATTGTATCTTTTGAACTTCTATTTCAATGTACAAACTATAAACTATAAATATCAAAGTTAGTCTCTCTATCTCTAATCTAAACTTTAGTTTTGGCTCGCCTTTTGTGCTGAACAGAGAGCCTATTGATTTGACCAAATGTCTTTTATTTTCTAATTTTTAGCCGATAGTGGACTGATTCTGTTCGTAATAATAATGAAAAATGGCGATACCGTTGTTAAAAAATCAACAAGTTAAGAGTGTTCCTGCTAATCGGGTCCTTCATGAATGGCTTCGTATAATAAATATACTTATGCATATATTTCACAAATCAAATAGACCCCAGGGGGTTCATTGATCTGCCGAGAAAGCAAGAGCAGACGCGTTTCTGGCTTCTTGGCCTTCATCAGTACCCTGTAGCTTTCCCAACAAATTCAACTAAACTGACCCGGGTTAAGCCTTTCAGAGCCGGCTTGGTCGATCATTATAATCGCCCACGCCACCTATGAAACGAAACACGGAAATCAGCCTCTCCCCACCAGTGAATATTTGAAGCGTGAAATCATATGCCACCATTCACTCGATATTAAATCAAGAACGAGTCCCGCAGAGCTCAGACAGTATCTTCTCAATGGCCATGAACGCTGTTTAGCGTTTTCAAAAATAATAATGAAAAATGGCGATACCGTTGTTAAAAAATCAACAAGTTAAGAGGAGTTAAGAGGACCCGATTAGCAGGAACGCTCTTAACTTGTTGATTTTTTAACAACGGTATCGCCATTTTTCATTATTATTTTTGAAAACGCTAAACAGCGTTCATGGCCATTGAGAAGATACTGTCTGAGCTCTGCGGGACTCGTTCTTGATTTAATATCGAGTGAATGGTGGCATATGATTTCACGCTTCGAATATTCACTGGTGGGGAGAGGCTGATTTCCGTGTTTCGTTTCATAGGTGGCGTGGGCGATTATAATGATCGACCAAGCCGGCTCTGAAAGGCTTAACCCGGGTCAGTTTAGTTGAATTTGTTGGGAAAGCTACAGGGTACTGATGAAGGCCAAGAAGCCAGAAACGCGTCTGCTCTTGCTTTCTCGGCAGATCAATGAACCCCCTGGGGTCTATTTGATTTGTGAAATATATGCATAAGTATATTTATTATACGAAGCCATTCATGAAGGACCCGATTAGCAGGAACGCTCTTAACTTGTTGATGATTCTGTTCGACCAGCAACGTCAGCACGATCACTCTCAGAAACAATGAGTTAGAGAGTTGAAATTTGCAGCATAGGTTTGGAGTCCAAATGTACTGGTTAGGTTCGATGATGGGTAAAATCCGCCAAGTGGATTCGGAGTTATAGCCACCTCAAATTTTGTTTACCAAATATCTCGAAAAATACTGATCTGAACGAGTTGAATTTCGGTCGTTCGAAAAATACTGACATGAAGATCATGAGGATCGTATGACGAGGATATTTAATAGAATTTTTTTGAAAAAAATCTGTATCTCTAAAGATATGCTTCGGATGTCGCTGAAATTTTGCAAAATCCTTCAAAACCTACTTTTCCAGCAGTATTCTATTTAAACTCGAACGGATATATATTGTTGGAGATATCGTAAAGATGTCAAATTTTCAAAACGATTACAGTGTACTGGTCCACTGTATTATATTCGAACAACCAACTCGTCGAAGGTTTATGATTTTCAAGGCGAATAGATTTCATTATTATAGATTTAGAAATGGCATGTCTGTGGTCATGTCATTTTTATAAGGTGAGGGCAATTTATTTAAAAAATGATTTTAAATCCATATTTAATACCTATCGCGGGTCAAGACGAGTTAAATATGGTACCTGCTTATGGAAGATGTTCTTATTCTATATAAATATAAAACAATGAAACAGTGTAAGTAACTTATAATCTAGAAATTCTTAAATAAGCTCAATTTTTTTCTATATGAAACAATTTTTTTAAAAACTCTCAAATGTCAGTTTCAAAGGAGATTACAGTTATTTCGATGCATTTATATCGATATTTAAAACCATTCGTTGATCGAAGAGCATCAAATAAGGTGTATTGGACGTATTTTGATGAATTGAAACAGATATTTTCAGATGATAGATGCTGAAGTGGATTGCTACGTGTTCTAGTGGAGATTTTAATTGTGAAATTGATTTATAATCGATATATAAATACAATACTGGGTCTAAATGCATAAAATAGGGCATATTGGATGCATTCTAATGAATTGGAAACAATAGTTTTCGAATGCCAGCACCATGATTTTTCGCTGCTCCTGTTTGCGAAATTACGCCTTGAACTTTTTCATTCAAATGATAACCTGCACCATTCATAGAAGATTTCCGATTTCAATGATTTCATAAAATTTTCTTCATATTTTTTGATTTATCACAGTTCAACTAAGGTGAGAATTTTTGGATACTTTATACTGAATACAAGTAGCGGTAGTGTAAACTGTGTTTAGTATTATCACAGTTCAAATATCGCTGAAATTTTATAAGAGACTTCTAATCCACAGTTTATACCCAAGTTATGGAATCAAGGATCTGTATGGTATAAGTATTGAAAATATATTTTATTTTCCTGGAAGCCATGTTGCCTTGAGCCATGTGAACAAGCGCACCAAAGCTCCTGATCTTGGTGCTTTTACAACTGAAACAATTTCAAAAGCTGGATGGAGAGCACCAACTAAATTGATATTTAACATCAGATTCATCACTTGAACAGAATGTAAAATAATTTGTACCGTATTATTATAGTCTACCAATCAACAAAATATTTTACAAAGGGATGTTGAAGAATATAATTGATATACAATTTTGAGTAATATTCACGAACAAAATTGAACAACTTAATGAATAGGTCTGATAAAATTCAAATATTAATCTTACCGAACAAACAGTTGCGAATAATTGTACACTCTTCAATATTAACTCAATGAAAATTTATATATGATTTACGCTGATTCATTTAATATTGTGACGCGACTTGACGACGCAGCGACTTCATCAGACTACATCGTACTCCATTAAGAGGTAGTCTGATGAAGTTACTGTGTCGATAAAACGCGTCACAATATTAATGCCAGGGCACTGTGGTATTGAGGGAAATGAGAGGACCGATGAACTTGCGAAAAGGATTTCCATGGTACCATCTGCTGAGATGCTAAAATAGATTTTTTGTTTTCTACCGAATGAAGGTTTTATTTGTGGATTTATCGGTAGCATATGACAGGGCATGATAAGAGGGTTTGATTTTAAAACTTTATTTACTCGATTAAAGTTGGAAAAATGGTTCGAAAATATGCTGATAGATAGTAGGTTTTGTGTTTTTGATGATAATAGTAGTCCTTTCAAAAATTTGAATAATGGTCTCCCACAAAGTTGAGTTTTAGCACTTCTCCTTTTCAATTTATATATGTGTCATATTCCTGCTACTTCCTCTGAGAAATTCACATACGCTGATGACATTGTCCTCGGATTTCGTCATTCTGATTTCCAAAGCACAGAAAATAATCTATCTGCTGATTTAGAAATCCTGCAAAATTACCTTATTCAGTGGCCTTTGTGTCCGAATCTAAATGAAACTGAGGTTTCTTGCTTTCATTTGAACAATCATCAAAAATATAGAACATTCAGTGTAACTTTCGGTGATTTTTTCTTCAGACATAATTTGAATCCTAAATACCTAGGCTGAAACTAGATTCCTCTTTGAATTTCAAAGCCCACTTAGATGAATTGCGTCTGAAATTGAAAACAAGAAATAATATTCTGCAGAAATTAGCTGGTACTTCATAAGGTGCTGATACAGCTTCCCTTCGAACGGCAGCCTTAGCCTAGGTTTTTCTGCCGCTGAATTTTGATGCCCCGTCTGGTTAAATAGTGAGGATCATCTATGAGGATCATCACTGGAACTATTAGATCTACACATATTCAGTGGTTGCCAGTTCTCTCAAACATTGTCCCGTCCCACATTCGCAGGCAGACTGCTGTCAAATTCTTGGAATAAATTTCATTATTTTCCGAATTCATTTCCGATTCTGTCCTATATTCCAGGCGAGAAGATTCCCAGGTTGAAGTCACGTAACCCTTTATGGTCCAACTGTTTTCTCAATTTGAATAAAAATGACAAGGAAGTCTGACGGTCTGAATGGAATACTTGCGATTTATTCAACGAAGATTTAATTTCTGATCGTTCAAATAGAGTTCCGTGAAAATATTTTTTTTTTCTGCCTTGGACGAGTCCTGTACATGGACGATAATGGGGTCATTTACCTCATATTGCATTAAATGATCATTATTCGTCCAGATTTGCTGATTCGCCATACCTGGAAAAATATACTTCTAAATTTTTTTTGGAAGTTTCAATGGACCAACACACGTTGAACCAGATAATTGTTAATAAAATTCCCAGAATTGGGTTCCCCGGGAACTATTACCAAATGCTGGAATAGTGACGAGATAAATCCGGAACAAACGAGATTTCGTACAATGCAGAAGCATCTCGGGGATCCACGAATTCCACCGACTGAGATATTAAAGTTATCTTTATATATCCGTTTTCCCGACTAAGCCCCCTGCTACGGCAGCAATGCGCCAGACAATACTACGCTTATTACTCCCTATGCACAGGCGATCTTCCCTCTTTGGTCATCACAATGCCAGGTTTAAAAATTTGCTGTCCGTTACAAATCTTACCATCGACCTCTTAATCCGCATTGTTGGAGACAGGTCGGTTTCCCCTTCCGTTTTATTATTTTCGTTGAGAATCTTCATATAAATTATATGTTCACTTTGTTGTTGGCCATCCGATTATATCCAGGATGCGGCCTGAAATGCTGTTACAATGGATTATCCGCTGAAGGAAATTTTACGAAGCGAGCAAATTTTTTCATTGGAGACTATACTCGTATATGGTATTATTATTAGAACAGGGTCGTGGGGCTTGTTACAGCGACTGATACTATCTTTTATTGTATTACCCAACTTATTCATTGAAGACTGAAGACATTCAAAATGATGTTAACATACCTGATGAGGTCCTTAGGAGCCTTGGCTATCACATCGTGAGTTTTTAGAACTGGTTCACCCATATGTACAATTCTTAGGCTGGCCAGCTGTGGTCGTTTGCAAACTATATGTTTGACAGATTCCTTTTCTGATCTACAGAGCCTGCATGCTTCTGCTGCTGACTTGCCCATCCAGTACTTTTGGTATTTGTACCTACAGTGCCTTGTTTCGCAGTTTCACCATTACCCAAAGCTCAGCTCGTGGCAGTTGCAGGAGATTCCTGTTACAGGATGGTGGAAAATCCATGAATATTTTTGCCAGCGAAAGTCCTGAAGTATCTCTCCGATGAGCTTTTCTGTTATTTAGCTCCCATTGTGGGACCGCTACCATGTAGTAGTATTTTCCAAGCCCGCAGAAGGGTTCTGGTCCAGCAATTGTTACCCTGGAGTGTTTTTCGAGCTCTTCTTCTAACTTATCCCAAACCAAATGATATCTCCGAAAGTATTAGTTCCTCAGAGTTAGGACAGATATCAATGGATTCTTATGATAGAACTGCATCATAAAAGATATTAAATTCAAAAAAGAATTATTTAAAAAAAAACAACAAAAATAATCAATCCGAAACCACCAGACCGATTCTGCCCAATATCGAACTTATCTGAGATATTCATTCCTCAAATCTACTCGGAAAATTACTATTATATCAATTGAAAATTAGACAATATTCCAGTTTTGTTTTGACTGGAGATATTCTGAACTCAATTTGATTAACTTACCAAAGTACCTATATATTTGTATCATCATACGATTTAGCCAAGGGCATTACATTATCACCCAAAAATTATAAAATCCTATAATCCTCATAATTCTACTATAACTGAGGTTATTTCATTGGTCATTTTGCATTCAATCATACATTTTTTTTTAGAACAACTATAAATATTAATGACATGTCTCTTCAAGATGTCATGTAGGTATGAACAGAGATCATGCAATTCATAGATACAAATACGAACGTTAATTTTCGATTATAGCATTCAGTGAAATCGTACAATTACGATATAATATTGAAAGGTTGAAACATCTCCGTAAGTATTAGCTTGTTAGAGTTTAAAATTATATCAATGAATTCTCATTATGAAACTGCATCTTAAAAAAATGTATTTGAAATTTGTAATGAAAAAAGAATTTTTTTTTCGTTACTCCGAAACCATCAGGCCCAATAACGAAATTAAACGAGATTTTATCTCCCAAAGGTACCCTGAAAATTTCAACGGCCTATCTCATTCCGTTCGAGAATTATCGTGTGAACGGCTGGACTGGCCGGACAGAATCGATTTTACCCACGTATTCTTGATCAATGAGTCGAACCAAATCCTTTAAGACCATTTTCATCAAAACATTCGAAAATTATAGACATTTGGGCAAATTGATAAGCACTCTGTAACAAGAGCGCCAAAAAGCACTGCCGTGAAGTCAGTACTCTTCTGCGAGCGTGTTCACGTTGACCATCATGAATTGAATGATGGGTGCTTCTAGCTCAGTTGATATAGCATTTGACGGCGAACCGGAGGTCCCGAGTTCAAAACTGTGGCTATGAATGAAGTTTTTTAGTGATACCATAGTAGGCACCATGCACTTTTCGGTAAAAAATTTATAGTGATTTGCCTAATGTGGCTTATGTATATAGTAATAATTCTCCTTAGTCTTACAAGCTTCCTTGAGCTTCTGAGGGGTTTCCTTTGGCATATACCATATATCATCATCCCATTAGCAAGCGCGCCAAAGCAGAATGACTTCACTATGGAGTTGAAAAAGCACTGACGTATGGTCATTCCGTGTTCGCGTTTGCGTTTGCGATTGAGCTTATAAGATAAGATATCTGTGTTGTGTCGAGTGGACGAGCCCCGCCTTGCCACTGTGACCAGTTGGTCTATTGTGCCACACCTAAACCTATACTTTACCCACAAGTTCAAGCCATCTGAAGAGATAGATGAGCCCAGTGGGCGAGAACTTTTCCAGTTCCCCCAATCTCAGCTTGTGGACTCCTAGTTTCTCAAATCTAATTATGACCCCAACGACAATCACATATAATGTGCTCGATAGATTCGTGATCTTCCACGCTTAGTCTGCATTCAGAGTCTTCCACCAACCATAACTTACTTAGGTGTTTGCTGAGGCCACAGTGTACGGTATATGCAGTTGTTAAGACTCCCATGTCTGATCTGGTTTGAGCCATCCTTTACCTCGTTCAGCTGAGGGGCACCTAATTGTTGAATGAGCATGTCTGAGACCAGATATGCTGCTCCAGAGTTATTGGACCTCTTGGTCCAACTATCTGTTGTTCTTCCACCTTGCTAATTTGCTACCTTGAGAGAGATGCCACAGGCTGGTTGAGGTTTTTTGAGTCCCATGGAAGCCCCACGCATCGCCAATGAGTCCACCACCTCATTTCCTTCTTTATCCGAGTGACCCGGAACCCAGATGAGCTGGAGCCTGCAGCGCTCTCCCAGTTCAGCAAATGAAATACGGCAGTCCTGCAAAAGCAGGAACGTGCAGTTGTAGAAAGCCAGGGCCTTCAGGGCAGCTTGGCTATTAGAAAGGATCTTAATTGTTCTGTGAACCCATATTTTCTTGAGTATTAGCTTCACGCATTGGTCAATGACGAACATTTCTACTTGAAAGACAGTCATAAATCAGCAATTTTGCAATCACTGATCCCCGCTCCCACTCCTCTGATGGTGATAGAGCCATCTGTGAACCAACAGGGATCTCCAAGCAGTGGGATCCCAGAGAAAGTTCAATCGTTTCTGCTGGGAAAGACGATACGGTTGGGCCACTCTGTGTAGATTTTTGATATAGATACGTCAGACCGTATGCTTAATATCTCGTGGGCCTCCAATTTAGCCTCTAGAGAGCCGGGCATGAACCTTATCATATCATGTTCATTGCATTCCATATGCTGAAACCTGTTTGTCGCCTCCTGATCATAAGGTAAAGAGGAGGGTGCGAGGTCCAGTAAGCGTTCCATAGCTCCAGACTGTGTTACGGGCAGGCTTTGTTATTGTGTCTCTACGCCACCTATGTGCCTTAGGTGGCGTAGAGACACAACTGTTAATTTTTGACCCAACAGTGAATTATGGTTACTACGGTTTGACTAAGAAGATTCATTCCTAGCCACGGGTTTGCACTCGGGTCCTTCGGTTTTGAGTCAAATGCTCTTTAAACTGAGCTAGAAGCACTCATCATTCAATTCAAGTTGGCCGACGTGAACAAGTGCTCAAATAAGTACTGACTTCACGTCAGTTCTGTTATATGTGTTTTTTAAATTTTGGCGCTCATGTTCCTCGGAACAGAATGCTTATCAATTTGCCTAAATGTCTGTACTTTTTGAATTTTTAGATGAAAATGGTCTAAAACGATTTGATTCTACCCACTGATCAATAATCCGTGGTCGAAATCGATTCTGTTCTGCCGTTAACACGATAACTCTCGAACAGAATGAGCTAGACAGTTGAAATTTTCAGAGTACTATTGGGAAATAAATATCTTGGTTGAGTCCATTAGTCGGAGTAAGGGAAATTTTTTTTTACATTACAAATTTTAATTTTCAAAATGCAGTCTCATTATAAGAGTCCATTGATATCATTCTCAACTCTAACAAACTAATAGTTTCGGAGATATGATTTTTCAAAATTTCAATAATAAATCGTAATTATATGATTTCACATAATGCTGTAATCGAAAATTAACGTCAGTATATTTATCTGTGAACTTCATGATCTGTGTTCATACATGTCATCTTATCTACCGATAAGAGACTTATCATATTTTTTTTTTTTCAAAATTTGTTACTCATGATATGAAATATCTCCTGTTCTAGAAAACGAAGTATGATTGAAAGCGAAATGACCACTGAAATAACCTCAACTATCGTACAATTATTGGGGGATACTACAGGGTGTTCCTTGAAGGCATGCTAATATCTAAGGGGGTGATTTCTTTCCTTTCTTTAAGAAAAAACTTCCTATGAACGTATGTCTTAAAAGTCTTAACTTTTGAGATGCGGGGTGATGAAATTTTAAAAAAATCAGCTTTTTAATAGTAACTGAGATAATATTGTAGACATCTTCATAAAATTTGGTACATGTCTTCTATGCATCAACGTGTATTTTGTGATGGACAAAAATTTTCATTTTATTTACCAGTGGTGTCCATACGGGTTTTGCATTAAATATTTTTAGAGAAAAAATATAACGTTACTGCATTCTTTTAAAATAAAAATTACTTTTGAGACCCTCATTCAGTTTTGTGCAAATTTTATCCCATGAGTTTTCTGTGTCCGACGCACGGTTTCTGCTTAAAAAATAGAAATCGTTTCTCTTCAGGGAATTCCTAAAAAATCTGATGCGGTGTGGAAATGTTTATGCATCGACTGAAAGTAAATTAAGAAATCAGATTTGTTCCAAAATGAATGAGAATCCAAAAAATTTGTTTTCTTGTCAGACGCCCGTTCTTGATTACAATAATTAAATTAAAATTGGTTCATATGGCAGTACCAAAATTTTATCACCCTGTATCTCGAAAGTTGAGACTTTTAGGACATACGTTCATAGGAAGTTTTTTTCTTAAAATAAGACAAAGAATCACCCCTCAAATATTAGCATGTCTTTGAGGAACACCCTGTATAATACTCTTGGATAATCCATATGATGATGGAAATATATACTTTGGTAAGTTAATCAAATTGAGTTCAGAATATCTCCAGTTAAAACCCACTTAATACCATGGTCCTTTTAAAAGGATCATTACAAAAGTCTGTAATACAAGAGTTCGGTTTTCTTGCCAGGGATGGCACTGCATTCGTTACCCCCTAGGATATCTATCCAACTGTTGTTTGTTTATTTTTCATTCCATCAATAGTTCTTGAGAATCGAGTTGCTAGTTATAGAAGAGCAATTTCTCAATGGCATCTTGAGATAACTGGATTTAAGCATTCTAAGATCATTTTATGATAATTAGTTTTTATTTGACCATGAACTTATTGAATATAGTATAAGGTTGATTTCCATTAAGAATTTCTTTTCGTCCACTATTTCATATTTTCAAAAGTGGTACATCAATATTGTCGTCCTTTATAAAGGACCCTGGCGTTATGGGCTACTACGATTACTCTGAAATAAAATTTGACAATTTGTTCACTCTTTATAGAAAAGTTATTTCAAACGTCTTTTGCGGCTCCATGAAATACTAGAGGAAACTGAAAATATGTGGAAAATAGTTTGTAGACGTCACATTAAATAATATTGCCCCCACCTGAAAATGCAAATTCCTAAGTCACATATGAAGATTCGGGAAGTGAAGACGAGGTTACTGCTTCACAATCTATCTGGTACGCATCTTACAGCCGAAGCGGAAATTAGAGGAAGTGATAAATATAATACTCTTATGAAGATGATCTTCCCTTGGCGACCTTCGATAGGATCACCAACATGATTCCTCAGGCAGCAAAGTGAAAAAAAAAGTCATGGAAAGTCGGTGAAATAATTACAACAAATTCAACTGGCGCTTTAGAAGATATATTGCACAGGAACTTTTTGAATCATATAAGAAAAATAGGAAAAGAGGGACTGTACGTTTGGGTGCTACTTTTCATAGTCATTCGCGGTACGATAACATCGGCCATTTGGTTGTTTATCAAAATATACATCGTAAATGCACCTATTGCCATGAATAGGTTAATTTCTTGTACGATAAATGTTAAGTAGGCCTTCATTCAGAACAATGCTTTCTACTTTTCGATAAAAAATAATATTGTTCTGTTATAATCAAGAAATATGAACATTTCTCATATTGGATGAAACTTAGAAATTCAAAGTAGTTCATATTACCAGGGTTCTTTTAAAAGGACGGCTGTTTTTTCGAAAACTAATCAACATTTTTCAAAATGGTTTTCACTGAATATATTTGTGTTCAAAATCTGAACCTGTAACGTTTCTTTTTTTAACCCAGGCAGGGGTTTGTTTATGTTTTGTTTACGATAAGGTTGTCGTTTGTGTTGACGTCGAATTTGAGGTTGGATCTCAGTGGTGCCAATCGACGCTAAATAATAATTGTTGTATTCGAAGAGCCGAATGACTGTTGGCAATATTGTTGCATTATGACAGTCGGAAATTTGTGAGGGTCTGCGCCAGTCAGGGACATGAGGTCGTCCATTTTGTCAACATTCGACGGAGGAGCAGTAGGTTAGGCGTATTTTCGGAACTTCGTAAGAATTGGTGATTTCTTCTTAATTGGATATAGTTTCGAAAATCGAATTAGGAGTGAGCGTTACATTGGTTTGATTTGGGAAGATAACAGGTAACTTGCACTCGTCTCGAAAGAGGATATAAAGACCTTTCTGCAAATCTAAGAGTTGACCACGTGAGCGATCTTGGCGACTTTGACAGGTATGTGTTAGATGTTCTATTCTCGTCATTTATAGTGGAATCAATTCAGGTCGTAATTATATTTCTATATCCAGAACATCGCTGTGTGCTTGAAGAATTATTTGGTGGAGGCACGACAAGATTTGGTTTCGAAGCAAACGTGTGCAGGACAACCCCGAACATCAGGGTATGTACGAATTCTATAACTGTTGCATAACAACGAATAATTGGTCTGATTAATATTATGATAACCGAAATTATTATGTATTGCGAAAATTCATTTGTTTCTTATCCGAGAGAAGTCACTGATGATTTCTTTTCTGTCATCAGGGTTTTTGTAACATCAGGAGTTTTTGTGGCAGCCCGAATTTTTGTAACATCAGGAGTTTTTGTGGCAGCCCGAATTTTTGTGCCAGCACGATTTTTTTGTGTCAGGAAGAGAGGAATTTTTACGTCAGGAGGAGTAGCACTGAGGCATTCGAGTATATACAAGGTGGTCCATAAGTAACGCTGTGAGACAGCCAACGCAGTATTGCTGGTCCCGAGTATATACAAGGTGGTCAGGAAGTAGCGCTGTGATTGGGGACATTCAGTCAAGGGTTGCAGACTGCGAGCCCAGGCGGAAGGAGAACAGTATTGCGAGACCATCGAAGCAATACTACGTTCAGGCATAAGGAATAGCACGCAAGTTATAGAAAACATATCTCGAACATCTTATACCTGCTATATATATAACTTGAACATATATTGTCATCAATTGTGTAAATTATTGTTGTTGTAAAGCGGAAATTGGGGAAAGATTTGCGTAAATCATACAAGATCATAGATAAGAAACGTGGATGCGCCTGAGCTCAAGCGACGCGTATTTGAATCAGAGAGAAATATCTACGTACAATTTCCGTCACCCTCATTCAGGGTTTCACAGTAGTTATATTTTGTTGAATCTAGAGACCTGGGTTGTAAGCTACTGGAATAAATTGTTTGTTTTTAGCGTGAATATTCTTTTGGTGAATTTAGGAATTAGTACATTACGCAGGGGTATCTGGGAGACTTAAATTTGCCTGGCGCCCATTTACTAGGTTCCCTTTTTAGGAATCTACTCCCATCTCCACTGGAGCTAGACCGCGGATCCCTGAGTTCTAGTAGCTCCGATCTTAACCACTGCGACTTGGGAACAGTCGCATGTCGTTATAAACCCAAAAATATCATCAGGATTAAAATCATTTCAAGCAAAAGTTTTGGTAACATCTGGGTTAAAACAAAACAAGAATATTGGCTAAATTTCAATTGATGTAATATAATTTTCAGAGTAGATTTGAGGAATGAATATCTTGAATAAGTTCGTTATTGGGTAGAATCGGTCTGGTGGTTTCAGATCGATAATTTTCAGCACTCTTGTTTTCTTTTAAAATGACACTTTTTGGCGCTCTAGTTCCTCGGAACTGAGTGCTTATCAATTTGCCCAAATGTCTGTAATTTTCGAATATTTCGATGAAAATGGTCTTAAACGATTTGGTTCGACTCACTGATCAAGAATACGTGGTCGAAATTCATTCTGTCCGGCCGGTCCGGCCGGCCGTAGGCACGATAACTCTCGAACGGAATGAGCTAGAGAGTTGAAATTTTCAGAGTAGGTTTGGGGGATAAATATCTCGGCTAAGTTCGTTATTGGGCAAAATCGGACAAACGGTTTCGGAGTAACAAAAAAAAAATTTTTTTTTTACGAAACAAATTCCAAATTAAATTTTTTTTAATAAGAAGTTTTATCATGAGAATCCAATCATATCATTTTTAACTCTAACAAGCTAATACTTTCGGAGATATGATTTTTCAAAATTTCAATAATAAATCGTATTTCAACGTTGTCACAGAATAATATTATTCTATGTATGAATATGAATTGTCATAATGTCAAATGATGTTCCTGAGACTAATCAATCGAAGAATTGTGAGCGAAGTGAGAAAAATCTCAGATATGATTTTTCAAAATTTCAATAATAAATCGTATTTCAACGTTGTCACCATAGATTAAAGACCTTTAATCTATGGTTGTCACAGAATGATATTATTCTATGTATGAATATGAATTGTCATAATGTCAAATGATGTTCCTGAAGTAATCAATCGAAGAATTGTGAGCGAAGTGAGTTAAATCTCAGTTGTTTGCTCCGATATTAGTTTTTCTCAGAAAATTCTTACATTTCGGAACTGAACATGAAGTAAGAGATCTGAGAGTAGTGAGACTGCTTTTCATCCATAGACATAGATATAACTCTCGAACGGAATGAGGTAGGTACTTGAAATTTTCAGAGTAGTTTAGGGAGATGAATATCTCGGTTATGTTCGTTATTGGGCAAAATTGGCCAGATTTAATTTGATTTCTTCCATGGTGCTTTTCTCATTCTCATGATTGCTCATTTAATCTTGATAAATAAACTATTATCTGAATTGAATTTCCTTTAGGATGCAGTTCTATTATATGAATACATTGATATAATTCCCAACTCTGAGAAACCAATACTTTCGGAGATATAATTTGTCTGTTTGAACTAGAGCGCCAGAAAGCTCCTGTCCACAGGGCTTGAACCCATTTTTTTTTAATTTAATTTCTTTTAAGATGCAGTTATATCATGATAATCCATTGATATAATTCTCAACTCTGAGAAACCAATACTTTCGGAGATATGATTTATCAAAGTTTGAACAACAGTGCCAAAGCCCCTGTCCACAGGGCTTTCGCACGTTTTTTCGCGCGTATGTTTTCAGGTTAGGATGTGCATCCAACGCGACATTTGAGATTGTTTATAAGCATAATCGGCGAAACGGTTTTAGAGTTATAGCCATCTGATATTTGGTTGTTTTTTCTCCTCATTAACTCGAAAAATACTAAACCGATTGAATTGAAACATGATTATTAGTTGTAGAATGCCAAAGAAAAACTCTTGCAAAATTTCGTGAGGATAGTATTTGTAGAAAATTTTTAAGAAATCATTTGAAAATTAAAAAAAAAATTCTATATATCAGTAACTCTTCGTCTGAAATTGCTGAAATTTTGTGAGAGCCTTTAGAATCCAACTCTACTGCCAAGTTCTAAGTTTTAACACGATCGGTTAAATATTGTTGGAGATTCGAGCAGCCTTGTGTGAGTTCAGTAGATGGGTGACCGTTGCCTCGATAACTTTCGAACAAAAGGAGATAGGGACTTGCAATTTTCAGGGTAGGTTGCGTATCCGAATGGGAGAGTTAAGTTCGTTTTTGGGCATAATCGGTTTAACGGTTTCCGAGTTATACCCACCTGGAATATTGTTTCCTCGATAACTCAAAAAATAAAGATTCGATCGAATTGAAGCTTGGCAACTATTAGTAGAAAATCAACATAAAGACATGTTTAAAATTTTTCAAGAACCGGACCCCTAGAAAATTCGAAAAAAATTACGAAAACAAAATTTTGTAAGAACCGTACCCCTAGAACATTTCAAAAAAATTACGAAAAAAAAATTGGTTCAAGCACTGACGTGAAGTCAGGAGCTTTTGCGCGTATGTTCTATTGTCCATACTTCTGTATTGGACACCCTTAATCGAATTTACCATGGTAAATTATGTTGTCCATTCTCCTGTATTGGACACTCTAAATTCGAATTTACCATGGACAATAGAACATACGCGCCAAAGCTCCTGACTTCAGGTCAGTGCTTGAACCAATTTTTGAAAGTATTCAAACATTCATATGAATCAACAAGTAAATTGTCTATTCGTATTGGTATACTGAATTTTTGATTCAGTAATTAGGTGGAGTAAAGACTAATTTCATCCTTCACATCACAGAAAATATGTATAACCTAAAAATGTTGCAGGATATTATGTATCGTGGAAATAATCCGGATACGAAATTATACTGCTTCCATCGTCAGTTTCATTGAAATTTCGCTTATAAACCGTTTTCTAGAATTTTCCGTCCTTTCATTTTTCACTGATGAAATGCCTCTATTCTAATATCCTCTAAATTTCATAGACGAGAGTTCGAAAGAGGAATGCATATAATTATCAATAATACGCAGTCGAAGGGTTATTCAGGAAACCCTAAATGGATTTTAAATTAGATTTTGAGCTCGTACAGAACAGGGGCAGGACTTCATTATTATACATCCAGTAGATTAAGATAAAGGCCGTGCTCGGAACGGAAGCTGGCTTCCTGGCAAGATAAATATATCCAAATTACATAATTTCCATCTTTCCCTTTCAAGCGAGCAAAAAGTTCTCATCCAAATTGAATTTTGCGATGTGGACTGGCAGCTGAGTGATAATTTCGATGTTTCTGGATAGAATAGAGATGTTACCGGGGTGTCTTCGACAGGATATCCAGATGATATTGTGAATGGATTGGAAAGGAAATTGTAATTCCGGATTTAGGCAACATTTTCGGATCAGTGAACTCACTCACTCAATTCTTATTCTCGAAGAATGTGGAATTAAATCTCTCTCCTCCTACTCTCAACATTTCAATGAATTATTTCGCGTTTTCCGCATAGCAGGCATGAGGGTTTAAGATTTTGGGGTCTATTATTTCCCTGTATAATGAACCTTTGAAATCGAAAATGATCAGAAAAATAATCTGGAATGCAACAGGTCATAAAGTGAAGTAGAATTTAAAATATCTAATGAATTTACGATTAATTTCATATAATATAATTACAGGGTGTTTCTGAATAAGTGCGACAAACTTTATGGGGTGATTCTGTGATGAAAATTAAGCTGGGTATTTGGTGTAACATTTTTTGAAAAACCACCCTCCGGAAAAGTTACACCCCTCCGAAGATTAACAAAAAAAAACGTTTCTCTTTTTCATTTTTCCTATATGTTGAAAGTATTCAAGAAAGGTAATAGAATGGGTGATGAAGAAAATAAAGCAAAAGTTGTAAAATATACGAACTATAAGCAAATGAATTAGGTTAGTGAAATTCCACTTCGGTGCTGTTTGAAAATGCGTAAGTTTTCGAAAAAACTTGTAGAGATCAAAAAGTTACTAAATGAACTGGGCTTTTCAGCCATGTTTGTTTAAAAGCAAAATTAGTATCCAAAAAATTGGTTCAAGCCCTGTGGACAGGAGCTATTGGGCGCATGTTCATCTTCCTTGTGGCCCGTACTGACCAGTAAAGAAAAAAAGCAGTATCATGTTGAATACCTTAATATTATTCTGGAACACAAATTTTCCATTACAATAATCTTCATCTAGCTTCTATTTAGTATCAATTCCTGTAGAAGGTGATCATAATAAGTGTTTTCCATATAATAAAATGTGTTTGAACTTGGTATGTAGGAAATCTGACATCAATATTGGAATTAATTGATTTGACAAACAGCCGTCAAATGAGGTAAATAGATTTTTGTGACGATTTTCTGTGACCATAGAACGTCAAAACACGCTGGAATGTGAATTTTAAGCAATATCTTCTGGAATTGAGATCGTATCGAACTGAAATTTTGCACACTCGTGTAGAATGCTTGATTTAACGTCGGTACAAATTTTTTTATTAAAAAATTTTCCAACTGCCCGATCCCAACAATACTTAGATAATATTATATCCATAAATTAAGCATTTCATTATTGCATTTCTTGAAATAGGTACCTTTTCAAGACGATCAACATCGTCCTTCTTTCGACGTCTAAACTATGACTTGATTCTTTATGTTTATGTCTTTGAATTTGTTTTCGGTGGAATTCAAAGGGTTCATAGAATAATCGATGAAAATACTGAGAGAGACCCAGGAAATTTGACACATTTTGTCTTATATCTCCAGAAATTGAAATCGTATAGAGCCAAAATTTTGCACAATGTTGCAAAATACTACAATTGACGTTAGTACAAGTTTTTGTGGCAATCTGATGAATAGTTCACGAAAAAAAAATTTTTTTTTCGAAAAAATTAAAAGAAATATTTTTTTAAAAATTACCAACATTTCGATCATAACAGAATTTTGCCAAAAGTTGCGCGTTTATATCCTCGAACTGACTACCAAGTTTCGATTAAACATCTTCTTTAGTTCCTGAAATATCAGGGAAATAACCTCAAAATTTTAAATGTCTATACCTCCTAAACCGTCCAGCCGATTTTGCCCGTTAACGAACTTAACCGTCGCATTTTGATCAGAAACCTACCCTGAAAGTTTGAAGTCGATAGGACCTTCGGTGCTCCTGTTATCGTGCCTACGGCCGGAAGTACGGCCGGCCGGACGGCACCCAAAAATCTGACACCGGATTCGTGATCAGGGAGTCCGAATTAGTCTATTAGCCAATTTTCAGCTCGAAATTCGAAAATTACAGACATTTGGACGAAATGATAGGACGATGTTCCCCTAGAACATGCGCCCAAAAAGTGTAAGATACCATCTTAAAGCCTTGTGAACTAGGAATTCCGTTAACCGGCTTGTTTAATTTGACAGAGAAATTGGTTGATTGTGGATGAAATATATCTTCGTGGAGCTCACCCATAATAACATGACTTTGACCCCATACTATGCTATCTTCGGTATAAGACTGATTGGGGGTTGTTTATTATACGATATCATTGTATTCATTTATATGATCACAATTAAAAATATTAGAATATTGAAGGAATTTTGTGAGGATAGGCGATGATGAAAATCTGTATAATCTTATACATACGGATATCAAGGGGAACTTCAGTGTTCTAATATCCGGAGAATGTGGAATTTTTTTTTCAGACTTTTGCTAAATGAAGAAATGTGGGAAAGTCCAGTGGACAGGAGCTTTGGCGCTCTTGTTCAAACTTTGATAATTCATCTCGAAATTATTGGTTTCTCAGAGTTGGGAATGATATCAATGGATTCTTATAAGAGAACTGCATCATAAAATGAACTAAATTAAAATTAAATAACGAACTCATCGGAGATGTTCATTCCTCAAATCTCCACTGAAAATTATATTATATCAATTGAAACTTAGCCAATATTCTAGTTTTGTTTTCATCAAAGATATTCTGAACACAATTTGATGAACTTACCAAATTATATATTTCCATCAACATATAGATTATCCAAGGGCATATAAGGTAGAGGTAATTATAATATCCTATAAATCCTATAATTGATCATTTTGCATTCAATCATACTTTGTTAGTTAGAACAGAAATATATTTGACATGTCTGTCATAGTGTCATAGGTAGATATCATTACATGTATGAACAGTGAACACAGATAGAATACAGACAGATAGAATTTTCTTCTACAGCTGTAAAAGAGGATTAGACCAACAAACAAACAAACAAACAGATAGAATTCGCATTCTGTGAAAACATAGAAGTACGATGTATTCTTGAAATTTTGAAAAATAATATCTCCGAAAGTATTAGCTTGTTTGAGGTGGAAATTATATCAATAAATTCTTATGATGAAACTGCATCTTAAAAAAATTAATTCGAAATTTGTAATGCAAAAAAAACCCAATAACAAACTCAACAGTGATATTTATCTCCCAAACCCACTATGAAATTTTCAACTCTCTAGCTCATTAGGGTCGAGAGTGATCGTGTTAACGGCCGGCCGGATGGCAGAACAGAATCGATTTTGACCACGGATTCTTGATCAGTGAGTAGGCCGGACCGGCCGGACAGAATGAATTTCGACCACGGATTCTTGATCAGTGAGTCGAACCAAATCGTTTAAGACCATTTTCATCGAAATATTCCAAAATTACAGACATTTGGGCAAATTGATAAGCACTCAGTTCCGAGGAACTAGAGCGCCAAAAATATCAAAAAGAACTTTCATACGAATATCTTTTTCCGAGCCTCACCGAAAAGAAAAATATCTGAACATGTAATTGGTCCAATTATTTCAAGAATTCGAATTTATGCCTTCTTACAAATTGAAAAGGGGACCTCCTCACCTTCTGAACTCAACAACAGCTCCCTCCTACTCCCAAGAATGGCGTGAAGCATAAAAGTGTCACGTCACCCCAGCCCGTTCTAATTAGTAAATAATTTGATTTGGCACTCCCATTGGATTTCCTGGGAGTGTTCTGGAATTGGCACGAAGAATCAGAAAAGTTCGATAGTCAGTTGCTAGATTGTTACTTTCTCCTGGGAATTTCATTATCTAATTTTATTAATTATATCGCGTCTACAGACACAATGATGTTTAATGGGGGGTGTAAAAAATTGAGCGGAAATGTTCTGGAGTTTGCTTCGTTTACAGTTTCCCACATCGTCTAACTTTTGATCGAAGAGTGATGGAGAAAATATCGACTTATACTGGGGAAAAATAATACCTTGGTATGAGTATTGAACAATATTTGGCTATGAACCTGAACTGATGATTATAGTAGTGTTTCTCCCATGGATATTATTTAGATAGATTATTACTAATGAGCCAGCAGATCTACCTAGCCATAGATCCACCTAGCCAGCAGATCAATTAACCGGTAAATCTACATAGATAACTGATCTGCATAGCCAGCTGATATACGTAGCCAGCATATCAACAAACCGGTAGATCTACATAGCCAGAACATCCACGTAACAGAGAATCCACATTGCTAACAGATCTATGTAACCATTAGATCTGAATAGCAGATTTATTTATATAGTCCGTAGATCTACCCATCCGATAAAGATAAATATACCTAACCAGGCCATCCAAAAATGACCATTAAAATTATCGATTTTATTTTCAATGTTCAACATCAACCCTAAAATCGTTAATTCACTTATTATCAACTCTTCTTGCACTAAAAATATTTGGATATTATACCGCAATTTCAACTGAGAGAGCCCCGAGCAGTAATCCAGTTGTGAGAAATGTTGTACATTTCAAGAAACTTATCGGAATCGATTCTCCAGGCAAAATCCACAGATTTTTCAACAACGCAAGATACTGGTTTTATGCATCGAGATTTAATTCGTTAAATTATGATCACAATTTAGCTCTGAAAATCGTGAAATAATGAAAGTGATACATTTCTTCATGAATTCTATCTATGGAGAACTATCCAGCTTTTGCTTCAATTTCAAATGAAACAATTCAATGCAACGTGTGATAATCTTCAAGAATTTCATTATAGCATTGATTAATTTGGAGAAGCAATCAGAGAATTAATGGGTACGTAGAATATCTACTATGAAATGCCTGATAGTAGGAAGTGAGCTATTATACGGTATCCATGAATGTCTTTGGAGAAATATAGTGTTTTTCGGCATACATACTTCAGATTTTTTATGCTAAATCTATGCTTGGGTTTTGGATCACATTCTCTTTATAAACAGGTCTTTTTTCCTGAATAATAATACCATATTTTTCTCAAGAGCCATCTACTACTGAATGTTCTTACACATAACCTCCAAAGTAATATGGGGACCAAATAGGCTGGATTTCTTTCTGAACAGTAATATATATTTTTTCTCCCCCGGGATGAAAAGTTCACTTTTCGTCCCTGTCACGCGGGAGAAAAGTACCAGATTCTCTCCCGGTGAGATGGCAAATTTACTTTATCTCCCGGCGGTTACCTAGCAACCGCGTGTTTGTATCTCAAGTTGTTGACAGCTGATTCAAAATAATTAATTATTTCAGTGAATACTGACAAATATAAAATAAATGGATTTGATTAACTCTGATGAAAGTGAAATAGACGGAGAAGAGATAATAAGAAATTTAGAAGAAGAAGGGGCAGCTATTACCAGTGAACTACTTCCGGTAAAATCCAAACGATTATATGAAAAGCGATACAATCAATGAATTTTCATTGATGACAGCTGAGTCAAAAGAAGGTTAATTATTTCAGTGAATACCGACAAATATAATAAAAAATGGATTTGATTAACTCTGATGAAAGTGAATTAGACGGAGAAGAAAAAAATCGTATACGCACCTAGGGAGAAAAGTAGGACATCCTCGCCCGCGATTGTCACCCTCGCCTCCGGCTCGGGAGACAATCATTCGCGGGCGTGAATGTCCTACTTTTCTCCCTCGGTGCGTAATATACTATTTCGCATGATTATTATCTACCGTGTAATCTTCATATCTTGTTCCGATCTTACCGCTCAGATATTATTATTCATTTGAAATTACTTCGAGAATGGAATTGGTCTTAAAAACTCGCAAAATATCATCTAATATGTTGTTAAACCGATACGGAATCCATGATTTAACCATCTTCAAGTGAATCTACTTGTTATTCGAATATATTCGAACAAATTATTCCTTTAAAATGATTTTTCACATTGTCCTCAAAGCTTCTCGATTTGTCCAATTTGACTTCAGTGAGTAAAGGAAACGAACGATAGCGTTGTTCGTTGGTAAAGTCAGCCAAAATTCTTTGTGGTTGGAATTTCGAGAGAAAAGTCACTTTTTGAGATCTTAATTCCAAGAAACCGGATTTCGAAGAAAGCGAGTCGTACTGGAGTCCTTGATTATTTGGTCTTTCCGTTCCTACTCAAATATCCTCCTGACCTTCGCCGACCAGGCCACTCATAAAAGCTTCATTTTTCAAGTCAGCAAAAAACGACGTTTGTGCCCGATTTTACGATTCCTTTTTGAATAGACGCCAGGTTTTTCGGCCGAGACGGAAGAAAGTCCCGCATAGAACCGCCCATTCTCTCTCAGACGGCCATTTTCACGAAATAAACGGGAAAAATCTTCAAAAAATAGCCCTTTTCCGAAAAAGTTTCCTTGATCTCCGTCGGTGGTCGGTATGTCAAGATTTCTTTTAGTATTATTAACTATTGGCCAGCAGATCTACCAAGCCAGTAGATCTACATTGTTCCAGTAGATCTACAATTTTCCAGTAGATCTACATTTTCCAGTAGATCTAAATTTTTCTGGAAGATTTAAATTATTCCGGTAGATCTGCGTTTTTCAGGTAGATCTGCATTTTTCCAGTAAATCTACATTTCTTTAGTTGATCAATAATAATCGGTAGATAAATTGAATCGGTAGATCAATTGAACCGGTAGTTCAATGCTATTTAACGGGTCCTGTTGTGATTCTGTCAATCATTCACATACGAAAGTTCCATCGAAATATTTTTAGGAGATTTTGATTCACTAAGAACTGAATATACCTCCACCTACCGAATTGTATTGTGAACCTAAGGCCTTCCGAAACACAACCACAAAGATTCATCAAAATCGGTATAGCCGTTTTTGAGTTCCTGTATACCGATTGTAGTGCCACCTACCGAGGAATATTGTGGATATGTAACCTACTGAGTTACACACTCAAAGTTGCATCGAAATCGGTCCAGTCGTTCTTGAGTTGTTATAAACCGAATGCAGCTCCTCCTAACGGGCTCCTATTGTGACCCTGAGAGGCACTCAAACACGCACACAATGTTTCATCAAAATCGGTCGAGCCATTTCTGAGTTCCTATAGACCGATTGCAGCGCCCCTTACCGGGGTATATTGCGGACCTGACACATACTCAGATACACACACAAAGTTTCATCGAAATCGGTCGAGCCATTTTTGAGTTCCTATAAATCGAATACAGCGCCTGCTACCGGTTGCCTATGGTGACCCTGGAACCCATTCAAACACGCAGACAATGTTTCATCAAAATCGGTCGAGGCATTTCGGAGTTCCTATATAGCATTATCAGCACCACCTACCGGATGCTATTGTGATGCAATCACCCACCGAAACACAAACACAAAGTTTCATCAAAATGGGTAAAGCCGTTTCGGAGTTGACATTTATTTAAAAACAAACTGTATAGCAGCGGTTATCTTTTCGTAACGGTTTTACAATGATGAGAATTCTCTCCACGATAAATCTCTTGCGGTAATATTTCACTTAAGACCCTGTGTAGCAATGGTTTTTCATTTTCGACCGTTAATTTTCTGCTCAAATGGTTCAATATTTTGAGTAATTTCAATGCAACCCATTCAAAAGTATACGTTCATTTCGGGATAAAAATAATCAATGCTGTGTCTGTGGTTGCGTAAGGTTATTTATTATTTTTATTATTATTATATGGGTTGTGCTGGGCAGACGAAACTTGCCCCTCCACTGCGACCAATCGGTCTATTGTGGCACACCTATATTATATAATCTATACTTCACCCACAAGCTCAAGTCTCTTGATGAGGGATATGAGTGTGGTGGGTGAGAACTCGTCCAGTTCCGTCAGTGTCAGTTTGTGGACTCCTAATTCCTCCAATCTGATTCTGTCCCCAGCGGGGCAGTCACCCATGATGTGTTCGATAGACTCGTCGTCCTCCAGGCAAAGTCTGCACTCGGAGTAAGGTACCTATTCATATACATACATTCACGGTTGGATCAAAAATAAACAATGCATTGAACGCGGGGGCGTAGGTTCATATTCAAATACATGCATTCAAAAATTGGATCAAAAATAATCAATACTGTGTCAAAGTATAGATTATTAGAATGAGGTCGTGAGGCTTGGTCCAGCCATTCAGAACTGTGACCGATACGACGTCCTTAGGAGCCTTGGGGCTATCCCATCGTGAGGCTTTAGAACTGGCTCACCCATATGTAAAATTCTTAGGCTTTACAACTCTGAGCATTTATAAAGTGTATCTTCGGCAAATTCCTTGTCTGATGCCTGCATGTTTCGTCTGCGCACTTGCTCCTGCGGTACAATTGGTATTTGTACGGACAGTACCCTATCAGCAGTGTCACCATTTCCTGAAGCTGAGCTCGTGGCAGCTGCAGGAGCTTTCTGGTATAGGAGGGCAAGAAATCTACGAAACTTTTGTCTGTGGAAGTCCTGGAGTATTTCTCCAAAGGGCTTTTCTCTTATTTACATCCTATTGTTGAGCCGCTGCCCTGTAGTAGTCTTTTCCGAGGCCACAGGGAGGTTCTGATCCCACAAGTGTTACCCTGAAAGCCGTTTTTGTGAATTCATCGTCCTTCTCATTCCCTTGACTACCACAGTGACCTGGCACACATAGAAGGATCACCTTGTTGCCTCTAGTCAGTTGCTGTATGATATTCCGACATTCCCAGGACAGTAGGGAACCTTGGATTGGTGATTCCAGATCTCCCAGTGTGGCCTGGCTGTACGTTATAATGAAGATATGCACCCCCGGAGGTTCCTTTTCAGACACTCTTGAGCACAAATGTAGACAGTTAGTGCCTCTGCATGCATGAAAGAGGCATCATGTCCTAGGGGCACAGAGATCCTCAGTTTTGGACCATACAACCCAATACCTGCATCCTTATCTTATTTTGATCCATCCATATACCAAATCGATGACTTTTCAAGGTATTACGAGAAGAAAATTAATGAACTACCTACCTATTGTATTATGTAATTATAGCGGGGTCCTATTCGGTTGATTTTGTTCTTCCTTCCTTCCTTCCTTGGGCTATAAACTCAAACGAAATTCTCTCGTTGTAATAAAAGTGCTTGGCTAGATTCAAAATATGTTTTAAAATATTCTTCAAATCAGCTGATATTGCGGCTAAAAGCTAAGCAAGTTGCAAGTATTCGGTTCAGTATTAAGTAATCTGACTGTTTAACTGCTATTTGGAACCGCTTTTCATGAAAGTGGGAAAACCCTGTGGACAGGAGTTTTGGCGCTCTTGATCAAACTTTGACATTTCATCTCCGAAATTATTGGTTTTTTAGAGTTGGGAATGATGTCAATGGATTCTTGTGATAGAACTGCATCATAAAAGAAACGAAATTAAGATTAAATAACGAACTTATCCAAGATATTCATTCCTCAAATGTACTTTGAAAATTATATTATATCAATTGAAACTTAGCCAATATTCCAGTTTTGTTTTCACTCAAGATATTCTGAACCTAATTTGATAAACTTACCGAATTATTTATTTCCATCATCATGTGGATTATCCAAGGGCCTTTAGGGTATGGGTTCTTATACTATCCTATAATTGCTCATTTTGCATTCCATCATACTTTGTTTGTTAGAATAGAAATACATTAGACATGTCTGTTATAGGTAGATAACATTACATGTATGAACTGTGAACACAGATAGAGCACAGACGAATAGAACTCGCATTCTGTGAAAACGTAGAAGTACGATGTATTATTGAAATTTTGAAAATCATATATCCGAAAGTATTAGCTTGTAAGAGGTGAAAATGACATTAATGGATTATTATGATGAAACTGCATCTTACAAAGAAATTAATTTGATATTTGTAATGTAAAAAAAATTCTTTTTCATTACTCCGAAACCTCCCGACCGATTTTGCCGAATAACGAACTTAACCGAGATATCTATCTCTCAAAGCTACTCTGAAAATTTCAACTGTCTAGCTCATTCCATTTGAGAGTTATCGTTTTAACGGACGGCCGGACAGAATCGTTTTCCACCACGGATTCTTGATCAGTGAGTCGAACCAAACCAGTTTAAGCCAAAATTCGAAAATTACAGACATTTGGGCAAATTGCTAAGCACTTTGTTCCGAGGAACAAGAGCGCCAAAGAGCAGTAGCAATTTTAACTGCTGATAGTAAAACCATGATATGGGCCCTGTGAACAGGATTTTTGGCGCTCTCGTTCAAACTTTGACAAATCATATCTCCGAAAATATTGGTTTCTCAGAATTGGGAATGATATCAATGGAATCTTACTATAGAACTGCATCGTAGCTGAAATTAAATTAAAAAAGTGTCATTAAAAAAAAATATATTCATTCCTTAAATCTGCTTTGAAAATTATATTATAAGTATCAATTGAAACATAGCCAATATTCCAGTTTTGTTTTTACTGGAGAATATCTTGATATTTTGTTCCGAAGAACAAGAGCGCCAATGAATTAATCAAATGCTAGACGATACTTTCCTTTTTGGGCTTTGCTGTAGTAGGGCAAGGGAGTGAGCCTCCAAAGAATTTTGATCAGGACTCTCTATGCCTCTCTATGCTTAGACCGAGGAAATTTATTTATCACTCAATGAACCAGCGCAATAAAACTCGTGACGTCAAGCTAGTGCTTCAATTATTTTCATCCTCCTCAAAGTTGAACAGAATTACAACCCAAATAACCTCAGTTCACGTAGTTCATTCCATAAACCCACACGCAAATGTAAAGATTTAATCCCAAAAGTGCCTACCGACGATCTTCAAGTGACCGGTAGGCCGACGTTAAACAAGGGGGATCTTCGCTAAATGTGTTTGCATTATTCCGAGGCCATTAGACCATCCCCGATGGGTTTCCAGGCAGTTTCATTAGGTCAGATATTTTATTGTCGAGTGCAGTTTCTACGGCGATTAAGCTTAATTTCTTCCTCCATTGTCTGCGATTTACTTCTTATCATTTCTTCCACCAAGATACAACCCCCTCTGAGGCCCGTATTGGATTTTTAATTTTTATTATGTGGCCCCTTTGGGATCAATGAGTTTGGCTTGTGTCCTTTGTTCGTATTTTATTTGATTCATTTAACTTGCTAGCGTTTTAAAACTCAAGACCCCATGAAATACTGCCTGAATTGATAGAATATAGTTATTTATGTATCAAGAACAAAAAACTGTCTACTATTGTCGTATTAAGTAATCATCAAGGGATACTGTGGGAAGTATACTCATTATTAAAAGGTTTCTTTCTGGGTTTTCTTTCCCAAACTCTGAAAAATATCTATAAAATTATAAAAAATTAAGTATTTTGTGATTTGCTTCTGCGTAAGAAACACAAGATATTTGTCAGAAGCAATCAATCGAACAACGTTGCCTAACAAACAACAACGAAACAACATCAACGAAGAAACAACTATATCGTAACGTTTCGGAGTCTATATCAGACTCCTTCGTCAGACACTCGAGTATCTTCAGAATGATTTTGATGATAGTTATTCTGAATATTTTCGTTGTATCTGACGAAGGAGTCTGATATAGACTCCGAAATGTTACAATATATTTTTTCTTCGTTAATGTTGATTGGTTGTTGTTTGTTATGCAACATTTTTCGATTGATTGCTTCTGACAAATATCTTGTTTTCTTACGTAGGAGCAAATCACAAAATGATAATTTTTTTATTCTATAGATATTTTCCTGAGTTTGGGAGAGGAAACCCAGAAAAAAATTGTGGTGCCTGCAAATTCCTATAGCAAGCAGGCGAGACAATAGACAGACTTCTGGCAGAAGAGCAGTAAAGAAGTTTCTATTTTAAATTTAAATATTGAATAAACAGATTTTCGCCAAGGATATATTACATATTTTCGTCGACCTCTACATACTTTTATGAATTTCGGACTTCTTAAATAATATCACAATAGTAAATTACAGTTATTCTCACATGCAATTATGTTTATATTGAACCGTATCATGACGTATCCATAGTGACCACAGCGACTGACAGTTATTCTTACAGACACTAATGTTTGTTTGACCCTGATCATGCCGTATTCACACAGCGGACGAAAAAGTAAAAATTAGGAAACAAATATTTTGATACAGAAAAAAATATTATGGATTGAAACGGAAGCCAAAAATATTGAGGAGAATTAAAATGGTAAAATATTGAGATGATTTCTGCATTCTGTATTCACTTGAAAACGGTCAGAGATATATTACTGACCGAAACGTCGTGCCGTACACGAAATTTATTATTATATTATTATTCTAATTGTATGACAATTTCTATCACACAAATCACCTTAGTATTTCACCATTTTAATCCTCCTCAATATTTCTGATTTCTGATTCAATCCATAATAATTGTTTCAGTATCAGAATAATTTCGTTTTTTTCACATTTTTCCCTTTTTTGGCGCTCTTGTTCTTTGGAACAGAGTGCTTAACAATTTGCCCAAATATCTTAAATTTTCGAAATTCAGGCTGAAAATGGTCTTGAACGATTTGGTTTGACTCACTGATCAAGAATCCGTGGTCGAAATCGATTCTGTCCGGCCGTCTGGCCGGCCGTTAACACGATAACTCTCGAATGGAATGAGCTAGACAGTTGAAATTTTCAGAGTAGGTTTGAGGGATCAATATCTCGTTTAAGTTCGTTATTGGGCAAAATCGGTCCAATAGTTTCGGAGTAACGAAAAAAAATATATTCCTTACGTAACAATTTTTGAATTCAAATATTTTTTAAGATGCAGTTTCATCATAAGAATCCATTTCTATCATTTTCAACTCTAACAAGCTAATACTTTCGGAGATATGATGTTTAAAAATTTCAATAATACATCGTAAGTTCTATGTATTCACAGAATGTGAACACAGAATCTGTCTGTGTTCACTGTTCATAAATGTCATCTTTTCTAGATATTAGTGATTGTCAATTCGTAGTTTGAAAATATTTTCTCTTGGAAAACAAGTATCCGATTCTTGAATTTGTGAAAACATACAAGAAACTAACATATTGAATAATTTATGTATAAATATTGGAGATGGTGTTTCAGAAGATTTAGAATTGGATCATTTTAATGATGTAGTTTATGAATGCAATAGGAGGGAAGAACATAATGGAATCATCAAAAGAAATTACTGTTCGTTGACCACTGAGGTTAATATCACCTTTTACTTCCTTAAGCAGTGAGACATGTTCATATATAAAGTATTTTTATAATGTTGCTAGCAAAAACAAAATACTGAAATATGGATCTACATTTGTGTATCAAACATTTTTTCTTGAGTTGAGGTGCATAATACAGAAAAGAATGTGTTAGTGGTATGAACTATTGAATTTTAAATTACGAAAAGAGGATAGTATTTTATTAATATATTTTGAAGTATTAAAATAATTTGTTCACAATTCTCTACATACTCAAATATCAGGAATAAATGGACAATCTGCTATGATTGTCTCCAGCCTTGCTCTAGACAATTCGATGATACTTTCCTTAGGTATATCGAGTTGTGAAAACTATGCACCGAGTGTAAGTTGCAACAACCCATTCCACGAGGTTGAATCATTGCAGATTGCTCATTTAATCTTGATAAATGCAATTAATGACAATTTTTGAAGCATGAAAGCATTGTAGTTGTTGTTTAAACGACACTTTTTCTGAATTTAATTTCTTTCATGATGCAGTTATATCATAGGAATCCATTGATATAATTCCCAACTCTGAGAAAACAATACTTTCGGAGATATAATTTGTCTGTTTGAACAAGAGCGCCAAAAAGCTTCTGTCCTCAGGGTTTGAACCAATTTTTTTATTTTTAGATATTTCTGTATACAAATCAGGCAATGCATTTCTAAAATCTAAATAATATTATTATGCAGGACGATTCCAAATTAGGAGTGAACCTTGAAGGAGGTGTTAGTATGACTCATTTGCTGTCGTTTGAGCTGTATTTATCGATAACCGAAAATCAACAGATACCGAGATATTCGAGTTCTTGTGAGTTTTGAAAGATTTACCTTGGTTAATTTTTCGTCAATTACTATGCTGTATTAGATGTTGAAAAAGAATTAATATGATTTGAAAGAAGATATATGAAGGAAAGAAAAATAACGAATTAAATATTTTTTGATTGCAACTAAAATCGAACTTTCATTAGAAAATGTATTCTTTCTAATTTCTTCAGTTCATACTTTCCACCTGAAATTTTCTCTCGCTGCCTTACACATTCACTATTCTTTATGCAGGACATTTGAAAGGTTGCTTATGAAAAAATCTGCCTAAACGAAACTAGAGAATGCATTTTAACAAAAACTTCATCATAGAGTAAAGAAGGAATTTGGCAAGTTTTCAAAATAATTTTTGCATACATGAATTGTGGAATTCTGAAGTTGCAGGCAAATTGATATTAGAAATGAATTTCTTTTCTTCATATACCACCTTTCAAATCATACTAATCCTTTTTGCGCGTATGAGGGACATCGCATATCATTTTGCCCAAATGTCTGTAATTTTCGAATTTTTTGCAAGGAATGGTCTCAAACGACTAGGTTCAACCCACTGATTAAGAATTTGAGGTCAATTTTTTTTCTGTCCTAACGGCGGTTGCCACGATAACTTGAGAACGGAAAGAGATAGCGACTGGAAATTTTCAGGGTAGGTAGCGCATCCCAATACGACGTTAAATTGGCATAATCGGCCCAAGGGTTTCCTAGAAATAATTTTGTTTTCGATCGTTACTAATTTGATTCAATTGAAACTTGGTGAGTAGTTGTAGAAATTCAAACCTTATAACGTTTGTGATATTTTGTGAGAATCGTATCGCTAGAAAATTTCAAAAAAATTATTAAAAAATATTATTTATATCATAACCTGAGAACAGGACGAGATAGTGACTTGAAATTTTCAAGTTAGATTGTGTATCTGAATGCGACATTTGAGTTTGTGTGTAGGCATTATAGGTCAAACGGTTTTGGAGTCATATCCATCTGAAATTTGGTTGTTATTTCCTCAATAACTCGGAAAATTCAAAACCGGTCCAATTCAAACAAGGTTATTAGTTGCAGAATGCCAACGCACAAATTCTTGCAAAATTTTGTGAGGATCGTACTCGGGATCGTATAACTAGAAAATTCTTAAAAAATCATATCATCAAATTCTATGTATTAGAAACCATTCGTCCGACATCACTGACATTTTGAGAGAGCCTTCTTCTGAAGGCTCTCTCAACTTGGAACTTGGTAGTAGAGTTAGGTTCTCCTAACTCTACTACCAAGTTCCAAGTTTGAACACGATCGGATCTATATTTTTGGAGATTTTTGGGTAACCGTTGCCTCGATAACTTTCGAATGAAAGGAGATAGGTACTTGGAATTTTCATAGTAGGTTGCGCATCCGAATGGGAGGGTTAAGTTTTTGAGCATAATCGGTCTAACGGTTTCGAAGTTATACCCACCTGGAATATTATTTCCTCGATAACTCAAAACAAGAATAGACTTGATGGACTTGAAGCTTGGTAACTAGTTGTAGAATATCGACATGAAGAATTGTGTACAATTTTGTGAGGACCGTACCACTAGAACCGTAAGTCAGGAGCTTTTGCGCTTATGTTCTATTGTCCACACTCTTAATCGAATAAATTCGATTAAGAGTGTCCAATACAGGAGAACGGACAATAGAATTCACCATGGTGAATTCGATTAAGAGTATCCAATACAGGAGAATGGACTATAGAACATACGCGCAAAAGCACCTGACTTCACGTCAGTGCTTGGATAATTTTTTCAACATCTAATACAGCATAATTTTGCCTTTTTCATACATATCATATCCTTTTCTGATATAAATAACCCAAAATTATAATCAAATTTGGTCAACGTAGAAAAAAATGACGAAAAATTAACTAAGGTGAGAAATCACAAGAACTCAAATATCTCGGAAGAGGTTGATTTCCGGTTATCAATAAATATGGCTCAACAACAGCAAATGAGTCATACTAACACCTCCTCCAAGGTTCACGTCTAATTTGGCATGACCCTGTATATTTTTAATCCTAAGCTAAGTCGTTTTTCTTCACTTTAATAATTTAACGTATTTAATTTGTCACTAGGACCACACAGGATTCAATCGTAACGCCATCTGTCAAAGTACTGACCTACAAGCAGCCCTCATCCTCCGAACCAATTCGGAGACAAAGCAAAATTCCCGAAGATCACAACACTAATACAGACACTTTTTATTGGGACATTCGTTCTCATTATCGGGGATTTTGGAGAAGGAAGGCGAACAGTGTGTGCCTAACGAACCTGTCACCTGCAAGATATAGAAGTTACCGGTATGCTTTAATCGGGTACCCCGTAATGAAGACGCTCTCAAAGATACACTCGTCGCTCTTTCCTTCCTTTGTGCGCGTCTACAGCACTTCCGTATTACGGGAAATTACAATAATGAAATTCTCCCACGGAATGCGGAACATTTAGACGGTTTGGACCTCTGGCTCGGTGAAAAAAAGCGGCGTCGCATTGATTTTCGGTTGGTAGACGTGATGGCAGTGTCGGGACGATTTGGATGGTGGATAGAAAAGCAAAAATCTTACTGTTTTCAATTTGCGCATGTTCTGGGGAACAGCGTGCTATCATTTAGCCCAAATGTGTGTATTGTTTGAATTTTTGCCGAAAAAGGTCTCAAAAGATTAGATTCGATTCAATGATGAAAAATTCGAGGTATAACATTTGATTTTGTCTGGCCGGCTGTCTGGCCGTTGCCACGATAAGTTGAGAACGGAAAGAGATAGTGACTTAAAATTTTCAGGGTAGATGGCGCGTCCAAATACGACGGATAGGTCCGTTCATGGGCATAATCAGCCCAACGGTTTCCGAGTAATAATTTTATTATCAACCAATTCAGATCCGATCGAATTGAAAGTTGGTAGCTAGTTGTAGAATACTGACATAAAGACGTTTCTGGAATTTGTTGACAATCGTATCACAAGAACTTCAAAAACATATTTTTTAGAAATATCATTTATCTCACGAACGAAAAGAGATAGCGACTTTCAATTTTTAGGGTAGATTGCTCATCTGAATGCTACATTTGTGTTCGTTCATAGGCATAATCCGCCCAACGGTTTTGGAGTTATACCCATCTGAGATTTGGTTGTTATTATCTCAAAAACTTCGAATCCGATCCAATTCGGAAATGGCAATTAGTTTTAGACTACCAACACGAAAATTCTTGCCAAATTTCGTGAGGATCGTATAGCTAAAAATTTTTTTAAAAATAATTGACAAATATTCTATATATCAGAAATTATTCGTCCGACATCGTTGACATTTTGCAAGAGCCTTCAAAACCTAACTCTACAGCCAAGTTCAGTAACTGGATGGGTGACCGTTGCCTCGATAAATTTCAAATGGAAAGATATAGGAACTTGTAATTTGCAGGGTTGGTTGCGCTTCCGAATGGGAGAGTTAAGTTTGTTGTTGGGCATACTTGGCCCAACGGTTTCGGAGTTACACCCATCTGGAATATTATTTTCTCGATAAGTCAAAAAATAAAAACTTGGTAACTAGTCGTAGAATATCGACGTGAAGATATATGTTATTGTGAGGGCCGTATCACTTAGGAATTAAAAAAAAATTATAAAATAATATTATGTACTTATCTCACGATTACTTGAGAACTTGCGACTTGCAATTTGCGGGATAGGTTGCGCATCCGAATGCAACATTTTAGTTCGTTAATAGGCATAATCGGCCTAATGGTTTTGGAGTTATACACATCTGAATTTTTGTTGTTATTACCTCTATAACTCATAATATAGAAATCCAATCCAATTGAAAATCAGTAATTACTGGGAAAATGCCGACGCTCTAATTTTATCCGAATTTCGTGAATATCGTATCCTCAAATCACTTGAGAAGTGAGTCTTTTCGTATATAATTAGATATTCAAAGAATTTCAATTCCGATAGTATACATACATAAGTCAGAATTGAAAATTCTGTGGTCATATACGATTTTCTCATTACTCAAGTATATCATTAAATGGGTTCAAGCCCTGTGGACAGGAGCTTTCTGGCGCTCTAGTTCAAACAGACAAATTATATATCCGGAAGTATTGGTTTCTCAGAGTTGGGAATTATATCAATGTATTCTTATGAAAGAACTGCATCATAAAGGAAATTCAATTCAAATAATAGTTTATTTATCAAGATTAAATGAGCAATCTGAGAATGAGAACTGCACCATGGAAGAAATCGAATTAAATCTGGCCAATTTTGCCCCATAACAAACTTACCCGAGATATTCATCTCCCTAACGTACTCTGAAAATTTCAACTACCTAGCTCATTCCGTTCGAGAGTTATTGTAGAAAAACTTTTTTTAAATTTTCAAATTTTTTTTTGACACTTTGTGGTAATCTGGTCAATACATAACTTCACATGCGTATGAAGGTCATGATTCTACAATTTGATGCTAAATTTTAGATTATGGAAATATTCATAAAAAATATTTTTACTAAAATCGGCCATAAGTCCGAAACCGCTTGGAGTGTATATCGATGAGCACATTGTTCCTGAAGACTTTGTTATACCTGAATGTTTGGACATAAATGACTTTTCTGTCGGGTGTAGTGAGGTGTTCGATCTGATACGAAATCTTGAAAACAAGTATTCTGTTGGACCAGACTCTGTTCCTCCAGCAGTGTTGAAGAAGTGTATTTACTCTTTAACCTCACCTTTCACTAACTTGTTCAAGGCTTCACTCAAATCGGGTAAATTTCCCTCTTTTTGGAAGAATAGTTGCATAGTACCAATATTCAAAAATGGTGACAAACATAATGTTGAGAACTATAGGGTATATGTATACAATCAGTTATACCTAAACTGCTTGACAATTTGGTTTGTAATTTTTTAACCTGGAAATGCAAATCAGTTATAATTAATGAGCAGCAGGGGTTCACGAGGAGAAAATCGGCCATTACCAACCTGCTGCTTTACCTTGATGATATTACTTTAGCTATGGATAACGGCAAACAAGTTTATGCGGTTTATACAGACTTTTCGAAAGCCTTTGACAGGATTAACCATACACTTTTGTTGGATAAGTTGAGTAGAATGGGATTTGCTGGTAAATTTTTGAGTTGGTTAAGCAGTTATTTAAGGTTTAGGATGCAGGCAGTGAAGTTAAAAAACCTGACCTCATTTTTCATCCCTGTCAGATCTGGAGTTCCCCAGGGATCTCATCTTGGGCCCATCCTGTTCATTTTATTTTTAAATGATTTAAATACTGTCTTTCTAAATAGTAGATTTTTGTTTTTTGCTGATGACTTAAAATTTTACCGAATGAGATCATGTCATCATGACGTTGAGTTACTTCAGTGTGACATAAACCGATTGGTGATCTGGTGTGAGACTAATCGCATGTTTTTGAATATTAAAAAGTGTTCGGTAATCTCGTTCTGTCGCTCAAGACAGCCACGTTCGGATACCTACTGCATTAACGATAATATTTTGGAAAGAACTATATCTGTTAAGGACCCTGGTGTCCGATTGGATAGTAAGCTAAACTTCGGCTCTCATGTGAGCGATATCATGGGTAAGGCAATGAAAATGTTGGGTTTCATTTTCAGAAATTTTAATATGTTTTCTGAAGCTACATTGAAAGTTTTATTCTGCTGTTACGTGAGGAGTTTTTTTTTGAATATGCATCTGTTGTATGGTCTTCTGATCGTGTGATGACTTCTAGAGCCCTTGAAAGATTTCAGAACAAATTTTTGCGTTTTATAGCTTTTAAACGTGGGATTAATAGGAATGACAGAGATTATCGTTTATCAAGTATCAGTTTAAATCTGCCTGCCTTGGAATCTAGAAGACTCATGCATGATCTTATTTTCTTTTTCAAGTTGGTCAATGGTAATGTGTATTCACCTGAACTTTTATCTCTTGTAAAACTTAACATACCCTCGAGAAGAACGAGACATACTCATTTGTTTACTGTTTCAAGATCTAGCACAAATTATAGAAAGAACTCTTATATGGTCAGATGTCCCACTCTTGTTGACACATTTGGTGTAAATTTAGATTTTTTCAGTTGTACCCTTAGTCAGTTTAAGAGAAAAGTAAGTGCACTTCTGAGTTGATATGTGTTTATACTCTCTTGGTGTTTGCCATGAGCTAGAAATGTTATGATTGGTTATAGTTTATTTAAGTGTTACAGCTCAATTTTTGTTATTTTTGCTGTATTGGTTTTTTATTCTTATGGTTGTGTTTCTTTTTCTTTCTTTTTGTAAATGGGGATGGTCGCATAAAATGTTGTATTGCTTATGTAATAGCAACTAAATAAATAAATAAATAAATAAACCATGCTTGATCGACTTCTTATGAGGCGTGAATAGCGCAAGAGCTCCTGACTTCACGTCCCTGTTTCAACCAAGTTTTAAAATTTACCATCGCTTCGGGATGTAGGACAAGTGAGGAAAACATATTTCTGTTATCCAAAAAATTTACGGAAAATATAACGAGGAAATATTAAAGATATTGCAGTGAAAATTCTGTGATTGTGAACTATATGCATAAGTTTATTTACTGATTGCACCAGACCCTATTGGCAGAAAGCTCAGAGCTTGTTGATAAACAACGGTGTCAGCCATGTTTCAATATTATTAAATCCTTTCAAAATTTAGCATTCGAAGGTAGGAACAATTTCAACTATAATAATGTTGTATGTAAAATAGTTTGAACAACTTTGTTGATAATTTTTATGCAGGGCGAGTCTTTATGATTTTTCATTCACCATTTTTCCAGATTTGGCACAAGAAGAAAGATTCAGGCTGTTGAAATTTGAAAAAAAAAATCAGTTTTTGTTTTGTAGCTTCGATATGGTAATTCAGAATTGAATGAATTTTGGTATGAAGTCTTCTATAACTATGATACATAATGTACAATTAACAGTTTTTCCCTACTTATATTAGTTTATTCGTTATAGACTCTTGAATTCCTTAAACTTTGGGAAATTAGCATAATGAAAGCTTATCTTGACCCATTTTTTAAATACTCTATCCTTTCAGAAAATTAAATTGTTCCTCATCATTTCTCCTAAAACGTACAGTTTTCAAGATATTCTTCATTGAATGTCCTAAAATATGAAAAAAATTACCATAATTTACCTACTTTTATCAATCCGAACCTAGAATACAATCACAGATGATCTGCTCGAATAAAGGCATAGACTGAGTATTGATTTTAAAGTTGACACTTATAGGAATTCAATTTCTTTTTTTTTCCAAATTGATTGGTTATAGTTATCATCTTAAAACGGGATGATTTAATAACAAATAAATTCAAACAGTTCGCAGAGTAGTTATGTTTTGGGAAATAGATCAAATTGCACAATCATTCCAAGCATTTTTCTCTAATAAATGGAACATAATTGATTTACTTAATTTTCAACAGATATAACTCACGTCACCTCTAATTATTTTATTCGAACTACATCGTTGAATCTCATAAGTTTGTATTATATTAGTATGCGTAAGGGAAATATCAATTATAAGTATCATTCCACCTATTCATCCTAATTATTCTTGACGAGAAATTCTTAATCTGGATCTACGGAATTATGTAAATAAATAATAAACATAAAGAACCACCAGCGTAATATTCTAAGGGGGACCAACGACATATTCTGTGGTTAACCTAATATTCTAATAATTATTACTTTTCTGTGCCTGCTTCTGTCACATTATAATAAAATATTATTATACTGTGTCTGTACGAGGTCGTCACTTGCATAGATAATTGCAATATTGATATTATATTAATTAATATGATGCGAACTCAAATATGTGAGGATTGTGAAAAGGCGAAGAAGATATTGTGGATAATCTTAGAGTGAATATCCAATGAGAAATCAAGCTGTAGTTAGTGTTTTAATATTCAGGAAGAGCCTACTTCAAAAAAGCAGCTTAAAGATTATTTAAAACAATTTCATACATTTTCAGTGAGTAAATAATATTTCTCAGACAATTTCGTTGAATTTCAAGCATCCGATGATAAAGCTATCATATAATTATGCGATATTGAATCCAGTAAGTGTTTCTGTGTACAGCACTTAAAGACAGTTCAGGGGTGGCTTTGCATATTGTAAAATCTTTAAACACTTGTAACTTTTTACCTGAGCCGAATCTGGAAAAATTGTATATGAAAAAGTTGTTCCATTCGATACAGGTATCCATGGTTAAAATTGATGTACAACTTAAAGACTCACCCTGTATATTTCCCATACAAAAATCGACACTATATCCAAATTTTGTCCTAAAAATTGAAGTTGAGCATGCTTTCCAAGGATCAATTCACGAAGAAAGCTCGACATACACTGGCAAAATAAATTTATTTAAATAAATCTCCAATTTGAGAATTTTTCCAGGACATTGAATTAAATCAGGCCCTTCTTCATTTTATATTGACTTGGGGGCACAGAAGGATTCCAACAAGCGAATAGATTTTTCAGTCTTTTTATGAGAACAGAATGTAAATCAGTGAGGCTGCGCCTGAAACGATCGAAATATCTCCCCATTCTTCTCGTACGAATGATGTATAGCAAAAAATTTAATGACGATCCCTTCTTAGCGTCAGGGTTATATTTCATTGATGGAAATCTTTTTATATGGAAGGAGGCCGATCAGGAATGCTTCCGTGCATTCATCCGATATTTTTCGGGGAACATTTGATGGAGAGCATCGTTCGGATATCAAAACGAAAATTCACCTGAACAAAATGTGATTTATTCCAATGTTTATGTTTCAGAGTACAATTTTAATCTTAGAATCCCCTTGATGAAGAAAAAACGATAGAAAAACTCTGCACTGGCTAGCTGTTTGGATTCTGAGCTACACTTAAGCCTCTCTGCATTGGCCTCGGTTAATGAGAGATTTTAATTCTCCTTTGGTTTTGACAAAAAAAAAACAAAGAAATCTATGGAAAATTTATTCAAACCCAAATGATTCAGCTTATGGAATAATATGAAACAACAACAGGGTAATGACTTCTCTCAATTCTGGGTTGTTTAACAAAAATGTGGGAAAGCCCTCTGGACAGGAGCTTTGGCGCTTTTGTTCAAATTTTGACAATTCATCTCCGAAATTATTGGTTTCTCAGAGTTGGGAATGATATCAATGGATTCTTATAATAGAACTGATTCATAAAAAAAACTATTTTAACATTAAATTACGAACTTATACGAGATATCTATTCCTCAAATCTACTCTGAAAATTATATTATATCAATTGAATCTTAGCCAATATTCCCGTTTTGTTCCCATTAAATATATTCTGAACTCACCAAATTATATGTTTCCATCATCATATGGATTATCGAAGGACATATAAGGTAGGGGTAACTATAGTATCCTATAGTTGGTCATTTTGCATTCAAATCATACTTTGTTTGTTAGATTATTATAGATTATTGGGAGATACATATGATATGTCTTGTATAGGTAAATAACAAAACATGCATGAACAGTGAGCACAGAAAGAAAACAGACAGATAGTCTGTGAAAACATAGAATTACGATGTATTATTGAAATTTTGAAAAATCATATCTCCGAAATTATTAGCTTGTTAGAGTTGAAAATGAAATCAATGGATTCTTATGATGAAATTGCATCTTAAAAAATATTGAATTTGAAATTTTTTTTATTACTCCGAAACCATCCTGCCGATTTTGACCAGGTAACGACCTCAACCAAAATACTTATCTCACAAGCATACTTTGAAAATTTCAAATGTCTAGCTCATTCCGTTCGAGAGTTATCGTGATAACGGCTGGCTGGACAGAATCGATTTTGACCATGGATTCTTGATCAGTGAGTCGAATCAAGTCGTTAAGACCATTTTCATTCGAAAATTCCAAAATTACAGACATTTGGGCAAATTGATAAGCACTCTGTTCCGAGGAACAAGAGCGCCAAAAATGTTGGTGTTCCACATCCCGGTTTCCTCTTTAGTTATTTCAAAAACACGATGTGAATTATCGGCAATTACTCAATAATTCAGCCATAAATATCGTTCTTCAAAAATAATTGGTCTATACGAAAATAAATTGGTTGAAGCACTGACATGAAGTCAGAAGCTACTGTGCGCATGTTCCATTGTTTATTCACTCCTCATACGAAGTCGATCGAGCATAGTTTTTGAGGTACAAGATTTTTCAAATAGCTGAAAAAAAAAAAAAATTTAATCTCAAATCGACAATATTACTATTAATAATGCTCTTCACCTCTACTGGACACTCTTAATCGAATTTACCATCGATGCAGACCGTTTTCTCAGCTTTTATAAGATATAAGTACATTTCGTACTATTTTAATGACAGACTTGCGTAATGAGAGATTCGTCTATGATCACAGAATTTTTAATTCTGAAATTCTGACATATGTATTTTATCTGAATCGAGATTCTCTAGAAATCTAATCATATACGAAAAAACGTACTTGTCGAGTAATTTCAGTATACGATACTCACCAAATTCGGGGAAAATTTCCGCGTCAGCATTCTACAAGTAATTACCGAGAATTGAATCGAATTTGTATATTTTGAGTTATAGAGGAAATATCAACAAAAATTCAGATGGGTATCACTCCAAAACCATTTGGCCGATCATGCCTATTGACAAACTCAAATTTCCCATATGGATGCGTAACCTACCCTGAAAATCCTATTCTATCAATTAAAACTTAGCCAATATTGCAGTTTCGTTTTTACTGGAGATATTCTGAATCCAATTTCATTATGTAATTTACCAAGGTATATATTTCCATCATCATATGTATTACCTTAAAAGTATAATATCATACCATCGCAATGTCGCAATCTGTTTCCGTTCTCAAGTTATCGTGGGATAACATTTTTTTTTCATAATTTTTTGAAAAATTTCTAGAATTACGATCCCTACTAAAGTTCACTTACGTCTTTATGTGAATATCCCACAACTGGTTACCAAGTTTTAATTCGATCGGGTTTGTATTTTTCGAGGTATCGAGAAAATAATATTCCAGATGGGTATAACTCCGAAACCGTTGTGCTAATTTTGTCCAACAACAAACCTAACTGTGCCATGCGGATGAGCAACCTACCCTGAAAATTGCAAGTCACTATCTCTGTCCGTTATCAGGTTATCGTGACATAAATAATATTTCTTAATAATTTTTTTTACATGTCTGGTTACACGATTCTAACAAAATTTCACAAACGTCCGGGCCGATTATGCCCAATAACGAAGTTGTCGCATTTGGACGCTCCACCTACCCTGAAAATTTCAAGTCGCTATTTGTTTTCGTTTTCAAGTTATCATGGCAACTTCCCGTCGGCCAGCCGGCTGGAAAGAATCAAATTTGACCTCGAATTCTTCATCAGAGAGTCTAACCTAATGGTTTGTGACCATTTTCGATAAAAAAATCGAAAATTACAGACATTTGGACAAATGATAAGGCGCAAAAAGTAATTGCATTTTGTATTCAAATACATTTTGTGAACTATTATGCACACCTCAATGAGAATGGTATCACTCAAAACTATTTTTGACTCAAAATTAGAAAATTACAGTAATTCGGGCCAAATTATAGCACCTTGGAACGAAGGCGCAAACATATCATGAACATTTGAAAAGAATACAGCCACACTTACAGCATGACATTATTCTTAATATACATATATCAAGAATAATTTTCCCATGTAGACTCGGAAGACTAGTCGCGGTAAAGGGATATGAACAAATCGCAATCGCTCATATTTAACCACGTCTTACCATGAATAAAAAGAATACGGAATATGCAGATGCCGAATATCACAAATCGAGTAGCTCATTTTAATAATCAGACAGGAATAGATCGTACAATGCATTGAAACTTCCGATTCAATATACCTCGCATATGCAATTTCATTCTCCAATAATAGTAGTGAAATTCTAACGGAGGAGCCATTCATCCTTGTCGGAGAACAACGACGACCGGCAGAGGTGATTGAACAATTCTTCTTGCAGAGAAAGATGCTCTATATTTGGAACAAGATGAATCGATATCAATGACGGAGATTCCTTTACTCTATTACCGTTGCGTAATGGATTTCTTTTGCACGTTCAATTCTCTGAAGTAAACCATAAAATCACCTTGTGACAAATTAACCTATTATTTTATTATATTCAAAAGTACACTGCTCCACGAAAGTTAAGGAAGTTCAGAAATGTTATGACCGTTTCAAGAGTTGCCGATTATTGTCCACCAAATGTTCACTTAGAAGAAGTCAAATGTTTACTCTTACTTAAAGCTAGTTTCACACGGTGAAGAAATTCATGAATTTCTTCGCGAAGTTGACCATTAATTTATTCACAAATATCTTCATGAAGTGTGTTGTTTTACAAGGCCAAATAAATTCCTGAATAAATGTTAAATATCAGTAATACCAACTGTAAACTTCTAAACTAGCAAATATCCAGACGACAACAAAAGTAGCTGTGGCTCCATTCTGAACTTGACTCGTTTTCTACCTTAAAACACAACTAGAACTTCCAAACAACAACCTCAACGACTACCAGTTTATGTTTTATAGCTTTTCCGATCATTTATGACATGAAACATATGTTGGTACCCCGTACTTCAAGCGAAGCTTGTAGATAAAATAGAACAAGTTTTAATTTCGTGAAGTTCTTCAAGAAGTTTTACGTGAAGAAGCTTCACGTCAAGTTTATGGTTTAAACAGAGAATTTCTTCATGAAGTAACTTCATGAAGAACTTCGCGAAGAAATTCATGAATTTCTTCGCCGTGTAAAACTAGCTTCAGGTACAAATATAGTGGAGCGTCGAGGTAAGAGGCACGCGGCAAGGCAATCGAGCGATTTATGAACCCCACAATTTCAAGTTGTTCAAGTTCAAGTTGATAAAAAATACCTTCGATATAATTGGCTATCCTCTGTTGCATTGTATTAATACATCGCTAAGGGAAGGTTCCTTTCCTGATAATTTAAAAACATCAGTTGTAATTCCCATACCGAAAGTCGCTAGGACTAAAAATATTAAAGAATACAGACCTATAAATACTCTGCCATGTGTAGAAAAAATACTGGAATTGTCAGTTTATGAGCAATTCACAAATTATCTTGATGAAAAAGGGTTATTGGGTCAAAACCAGTCAGGATTCCGGAGTGGATTTTCATGTGAAACTGCATTGCAGAAGGTTATAAATGATTTCAAGTTTGCGGTTGACAAAGGTAATATGGTTGTAGCAGTTTTTTTAGACTTGCGTAGGGCATTTGAAGTTGTCGATAGAGAAATTCTGCTAAAGAAACTCAATCTCTACTTTGGCGTAAGTGGACATGCCTATGAGTGGTTTGAGTCGTACCTACAAAATAGGTTCCAAAAAACTAAAGTTAATGGTAATATATCTAATGCAAGGGATGTAATATCTGGAGTACCTCAGGGCAGCGTCCTGGGCGCATTACTTTTCATATGTTTTGTCAATGACATACTCGGACTGGATTTGGGTGAATGTAATATTCATTTGTTCGCCGACGATACTATAGTTTACATAATGGGTAATGAAATTAACAGCCTAATAAGAAAAATAAATAGCAGTCTCTTGACCATTAGTGAATGGTTAAAAAAAAAACAAATTAATAGTAAATACAAATAAATCTAAATACATGATTGTCAAAAGTAGACGACATTTGAACGATACAATTGATGATAATATTAAATATAATGATCTTGACCTCGAGCGTGTTAAAAGTATGAAATATCTGGGCATTGTCATCGATGAAAAACTATCGTTCGGTGAACACATTGAGTATATCTCGAAGAAGATATCTAAAAGGATTGGATTCGCATATAGAATAAGCAAAAATCTTACTCAGTTCAGTAGACATATGATATACAACAGCATAATAAAGCCCCACTTTGAATATTGTTCTTCTATTCTATTTATGTGCCAAGACACAGACATTCAAAAACTACAAATTTTGCAAAATAGATGTATGGGTTTTATCCTAGGGTGTAATAGATTCGAAAGTATAGGGCGTATGCAAGTATATCTTCAGTGGATGTCTGTTAAGAAACTAATACAATTTCGAACGTTGATCTTTATTCATAAACTAATCAATAATATGCTTCCTGATTATCTTTCAAGGAACCTACATTTCCGGTCTGATGTTCACTCATACAACACCCGTCAATGTAGCCATATCCATATAAACCAAACTAAACTTATGTGTACAAAAAAAAGCATTTTTGATGTCGGAGTTGCAGCCTACAACAAGTTACCAAATGCGTTCAAATGTTATAAGTTGGGGGCATTTAAATTACACTTGCGGCATATATTATGCGGATCGATGGACTTGGCTGATTTTTGTATGGTGTACAAGTAATCATCATTCTATAACGGCCAAAGGTACTGTTGATCTTTCCTGTGATCATGAACTTTTTAATTAACCATTGTGATATTTTATCTCCTTTTTTTTAATCGTCGTTTCAATAATTTTAGTGTATTCAAATATTTATGAACATAAGTGTCTGTATTTATGTGTACTTTTGTGTAAATTTTCTGTGAGTTACTTGTGGTAGGTACATTATTATTATTATTATTATTGATAAGGGGGTTACGTTGCACCGCGACCTTGAGATCTATTGTGCCCCCCAACAGAGCTGTTCTCACCATTACGCCATCTACAGCTCGCCCTCCAGTTCCAGAGTATAAATGAATGGTAGGTACAACTAGTGAGTAAGACTCCATGTAATGATTGCACTAGTCTTTGACTAAATAAATGAAATAAATAATAAAAAAATACACGATATCAAATGGGAACGCATATAGTACTGCAATCTAGAGCGAGATATCACGCACGGCACATTGGAGATTCTACTCTCGATTTAATTTCAGGATTTAAAATCATGCGTCAAAAGCGTTTTGTCTACTTCAGATGACTCCCCTCTGCAATGTGCCACGCGCGGTAACTCGCTGTAGATTTAGGTAGTGTATGCGTTCCCTGAGATTCAGAAATCGCCTGCTTGCCTCAACGCTTGCCTCTCGCCTCGTCGATCCACTATATTTGTAACTTTATATTTGGATGTTTTTTTTGCTCCTCGTTTGATAACTTTCAGTTTCAGGCTCAAACACTGGCGTGACGTCATGAGCTTTTGCGCGTATGTTATATTGTCCGTTCTCCACTATGGTAAATTATGTTCTCCATTCTCCTGTATTGGACACTTTTAAGCGAGTGTTCAATAAAGGACAATGGAACACATAATTTACCATGGTAAATTCGAATAAGAGTGTCCAATACAGGAGAACGGACAATAGAACATACGCGCAAAAGCTCCTGACCTCACGCCAGTGCTTGAGCCAATTTTTTTTTCGTAATTTCGTTGAAATTTTCTAGCGGTACGGTTCTCATAAAATGTTAAACACGTCTTTATGTCGATATTCTACAACTAGTTACCAAGCTTCAATTCGATCGAGTCTAAATTTTTTTGAGTTATCGAGGAAATAACATTCCAGGTGGGTATAACTCTGAAACCGTTGAACCGATTATGCCCATAAACGAACTCAACTCTCCCATTCGGATACGCAACGTACCCTGAAAATTGCAAGTCCCTATCTCCATTCGTTCAAAAGTTATCGAGGCATTGGTCACCCATCCATCTACTGAACTCACACGAGGCTGCTCGATTCTCTATCAATATTTATCCGATCGTGTTCAAACTTTGAACTTGGCAGCATAATTAGATTCTGAAGGCTCTCACGAAATTTCAGTGAAGTCGGACGAATAGTTACGGATATAGAGAGCTTATGAGGGGTCTCCTTGGGGATATATAATAATATGTATATTAATATTATGGAATTTTTATTTATAATTTTCAATGATTTATTAAAAATTTTCTAATGATACGATCCTCACGAAAATTTGTAACAATTTTCGCGTTGGTATTATACAACTAATAACCATGTTTTAATTTAATCGATTCTATATTTTTCGAGTTATTGAGGAAATAAAAATCAAATTTCAAACTCCAAAACCGTTTGGCTGATTATGCCTATAGACACACTCAAATGTTGCATTCAGATGCACAACCTAACCTGAAAATTCGCTATATCTTTCCGTTCTCAGGTTATTGTAACAAAAATTTTTTTTAATTTTCTAGTGACATGATTCACACAAAATTTCACAAACGTGCTTAGATTTATTTTCTACAACTATTCACCAAGTTTCAATTCGATCAGTTTCATATTGGTTGAAAATAAAAATATTACTCAGAAACCATTGATGATGCCCATTAACGACCTTGTCCGTTGTATTGGGATGCACCACCTGCCCTGATGATTTAAATTTGCTATCTCATTCCGTTCTCAAGTTATCGTGGCAACGGACGGACGGCCGGCCGGACGGGTGGCCGGACATAATTAAATTTGACCTCAAATTTTTCTTCAGTATTCATATACTACAACTAGTTACCAAGCCTCAATTCCATCGAGTCTATTTTTGTTTTGAGTTATCGAGGAAATAATATTCCAGGTGGATATAACTCCGAAACCGTTAGACTGATTATGCTCAAAAATGAACTTAACCCCTTCCATTCGGATGCGCAATCTACCCTGATCTCCCTATCCCTATCCCTATCTCCTTTCGTTCAAAAGTTATCGAGGCAAGGGTCACCCATCCAGCTTCTGAAGTCACACAAAGTCGCTCGGATCTCCAAAAATATAGATCCGATTGCGTTTAAACGTGGAACTTGGTAGTAAAGTTAGGTTCTGGAGGCTCCCTCAAAATGTCAGTGATGTCGGACGAATGGTTTCTGATATATAGAATTTGTTTCAATGATTTTTTAAGAATTTTCTAGTGGTACGAATCTCACAAAATGTTGTAAGAATTTTTGCGTTGGCATTCTACAACTATATATATATATTCATTTGACTGAGAGCTGTATATTTGTTAGCAGAGGTTGGTGTAACGGGGTACCATACAATTCGACGTATGATAAAAGAGCTAAGGGAAAAACCTCAGCAAAAAACCCTTTCTCCCCGTGAGTGTGGTGATTTGTAACTAATGTTTACAAAATTTGCTGAAATTTAAAATTATTGATGGGCATATATTTCTCCAATATGGATTTCCTCGTCAAAAAACGGATAGGTTTCTCCAAGGTACCCGAAACTCAACCTGAAAAATGAAAAGACAAGAGGAGGAAACGAACAAATTAAAAATAATACATAACCTTTCAAAAGTCTCCTCTCACAAAAATACTTCTCTGTAGGCGATCTCGTGGAGAAAAATCGCCTCCGCTAGTTTTCGAGGATATTCACTCTTGAAATCCCCTCAATATTTGAATTCAAAAATGAAAATGTTGCTCGTAAGGCCAGGAGGGTCTCTTTCAAAACCAGGTCTGACCGGTCCAAGCGATGATTATTCAGAACTTCAGATGTTCGAAGACCGCTACAGGGCCCTTAAGAAGGGCTATCATCTCCCATAGATACATATTTTACTTCATATTGTATAAAAGAATGAAAAAATGCGCCGCAAATTTCAGATGGGTATTACTATACAAAACCGTTTGACCTATGATGCCTAGAAACAAACTCAAATGTCGCATTCAGATGCGCAACCCAACCTGAAAATTTCAAGTCTCTATCTCGTCCTGTTCTCAGGTTATCATGTCATAAATATTATTTTTTAATAAATTTTTTAAAATTTTCTAGCGATACGATTCTCACAAAGTTTCACAAACGTCCTTAGGTTTGAATTCTACAAATACTCACCAAGTTTCAATTCGATCAGATTAGTAATGATTGAAAACTAAATTATTTCTAGGAAACCGTTGGGCCGAATGTGCCCATTAAAGAACTTGACCGTCGTATTGGGATGCGCCACCTACCCTGAAAATTTCAAATCGCTATCTCTTTCCGTTCTCAAGTTATCATGGCAACAGCTGGCAGGACAAAAAAAAATTGACCTCAAATTCTTCATCAGTGAATTGAACCTAGTCGTTTGAGACCATTCTCGGCAAAAAATTCGAAAATTACAGCCATTTGTCGAAATGATAACGCGATGTTACCCAGAACATACGCGCAAAATTTCAACTGAGATGTATCTCATTCTGGGAAAAACGCGAAGGAAAAATTCATAAATAATACGGATTCATGAGAGATTTACCTGGCCCGGGTAATATCTTTCGCTTTGTAAACCCCTGCGAAAAGCATGGAGAATATTAATTAGTCGAGTATGTATTAAGGCTTGGCGAAAGCACTTCTCCCAGATATAAAATATGGGATTTGTTACAGAGGACGAAAATGGAATATATTAAAGTAAGCTGCCGGCACTTACAAGACTATAACTACGGAAAAACTGCGCGAAATTATCCTCTCTATAAGCCACTTTAAAAATGGGGAATTAATTCAATTGAATAGGAATGAGTTTTCTGGGATGAATATACAGAGTGTTAGTGAACGAATGCGAAAAACTTCTGGGTTAATGTAGCATAAAAAAATAATGAAAGTGTGCAATATAACTTTCGTCCACAAATATTAATTTTCAGAGATACGAGGTGTTAAAGTTTTTCCCAAAAACTGACTATCCATTCATTGCTCTGAAACCTCTAGAGATATGCAGATGAATTTTGGAAGGTTTTGCGAGGTTATTATTGCGCATAATTTGATATGAAATTGAGAAATTTACGTTCATCATTAGCTTGCATTTGGGTAATGATCTCAATTTTTTTAATAAAATAAAAGGTATGTCACTGGATATTTCAAACTAAAAATCATTTTAGAATTCCTTGTTCAATTTGCTACAGAAGATCTTTCATGCCTTTTACGAATGGAGTCGTTTTTATGCAGAATAATGAAACACCTGCACGAGTATTTTTATTTCTTTAATGAATAATCTAGTAGCCATGCTAATAGGCAACTGTCAACTTTCTGTTAAATACGAATATTTCAACGAATTTATCTTGCATATCCCAACCAATTTCAGAGCAATAAATAAATAGCCAGTTTTCAAGAATAACTTTAACATCCCGTATCTGGGAAAACGAAACATTTGCCGACAGAAGTCATTATTTTTTCATGCAGAATCACCCCTTAAAGTTTGTCGTACTTATTCACCAACACCCTGTATAATAATGATAATTTATTGATCCATTCAGAAAAATTAATGTTTATGTAAAAGTCAAAAGAATTACAAAAAAATTAACTAATGGCTAAACCAAGATAAACGTAATATTTCACCGTGTAATATCGTTATTCTAACAATAAACTTCTAACAGCTTTCACAAATTCTCTGAAATTGAGAGATCGAATATTATAAGGCAAATAATCAGAAAGTTTAATTCACTGGTACATAGGAGATCTCAAACTCAGTCGTATTATTTTTGGGCAAATACAGGGTGAGTCTTTAGTTTGTACATTAACTTTAATGACAGATTACTCTTATTAAGTAAAACACATTTTGCACATATGTTCTGAGGAACAGCGTATTATCACTTTGCACAAATAATGTATTTTTTTGCCGAATATGATCTCAAACGATTAGGTTCGACTCCCTGACAAAGAAATCGAGGTAAAAATCGATTCTGTCTGGCCGGCTGTCCGTAGTCATGATAACATACTAATGGAAAGAAATAGCGACTTGAAATAGCCAGCCTAGGTTGCGCATTCGAATACAACCGCTAAGTTCAGCATAATCGACTAAACGGTTTTAGTGTAGCACCGATATAAAATTTTGTTCTATTTAGTCAATAACTTTAAAAACATAGATCCGATCGAATTGAAACTTGTTAATTAGATGTATAATGCTGACCCGTAAATATGTGCAAGATTTCATGAGGATTGTATCTCTGGAAAAATAAATTATTTTTCCTAAAAAGAATATAAACATTTCGCTTCAAAATTTTTATTTTTCAGAAACAATCTGTCCGATTCCGCTGAAATTCACCATTTTACCGATTATCGGGAAATGGGCGCAAAGAATTCCATTTGAATTGGTCAAACGGTTTCGGAGTTATACCCATCTGAAATATTGTTTATTCGATAAAAAACATTTGACCACGGATTCTTGATCAGTGAGTCGAACCAAATAGTTTAAGATCATTTCCAGCCAAAAATTCGTAAATTACAGACATTTGGGCAAGTTGATAAGCACTCTGTTCTGAAGAACAAAAGCGCCAACAAGAAGGAATTCCTCACCTGCGAGAGATTCGTACAAATATTTTTGGTGCTCTTGTTCCTCGGATCAAAGTGCTTATCAATTAGCCCAAATATCTGTAATTTTCGAATATTTTGATGAAAATGGTCTTGATTGATTTGGTTTGACACACTGATAAAGAATCCGTGGTCAAAATCGAATCTGTCAGATCTGTGCATTCTGCCAGCCGGCCCTCCGTTAACATGATAACTCTCGAACGGAATGATCTAGACAATTGAAATTTTCAGAGTAGGTGCGGGAGATAAATATCTCGGTTATGTTCATTATTGGGCAGAATCGGCCGGGTGGTTTCGGAGTAACGAAAAAAAAAAGATTTTACAAGCAAATGTCAAATTCAATTATTTTTAAGACGCAGTTTCACCATTAGAATCCATGAATATCATTTCCAACTCTAACAAGCTAAAACTTTCAGAGATATGATTTTTACAGAATGCTGTACTTAATTATTCTATCTATGAATTATTCTACGATTTGTGTTCATTCATGACATCTTATTTTCCTATAAGGGACATGTCAAATTTATTTCTGGTTCATTATTCTTGATATAAAATACCCCTTCTGTTCTATAGGTACCTCCTCAACATCGAATTGGGAATAAACACATTCAAATTGGGAATAATCAATTTCAAATCGAGACGACATTCGTGGCTCTGTAAATCAACATCATACATTATCGGAACATGTTTTTTCATTGATGAAACTGAAAAATAAAAAAAATTGTTCAAGCACTGACGTGAAGTCAGGAGGTTTTGCGCGTATGTTTTATTGTCCATTCTCCTGTATTGGACATTTACTATGGTAAATTCGATTCCAATACAGGAGAATGGACAATAGAACATTCGCGCTCAACCTCCTGACTTTACGTCAGTGCTTGAACCAATTTTTTACTTTTCAGTTTCATGAATAAAAAACATCTTGCGATTATGTATGATGTTGATTTACATAGCCAAGAATGTCGTCTCAATTTGAAATTTAGTATTCCCAATTTGATTTCGATTATTCCCAATTTCAATATGTTAATTCCCAATTTGATTTTGATCGTTCCCAATTTGAAGTTGAAAAGGTAGAGAAAACAAAGTATGATTAAATGCAAAATGACCAATTAAATAACCTCAGCTATCGTAAAATTATGAGGATGATATGATATAATACCTTTAAGGTGATAGTATAAGCCCGTGGAAATAGTGCGGTTGGCTCAGGGATAGAGCGTTTGACTTGGGAGCGGAAGCCCCGAGTTCAATCCCAAGAGTAGGAAAGAAATTTTCTAGTCACGGTAGTCGCCATCATGCACTGTTGGGTCAAAAATTAACAGAGCTGTGCCTAAGGTGGCGTACGGCACAGTAACAAAGCCTACACAGAACACAACTGGTTCTCCCCACTCGCTCAAGCTCTTGAGCTTATGAGGGGTCTCCTTGGGGAAGACCTAGGAGGATCAGTATAATAATATACAATATACTTTGGTAAGTAAATACGGTTCAGAATATCTCCAGTAAAAAAATGGGTTCAAGCCCTGTGGACAGGAGCTTTCTGGCCTTCTAGTTCAAACAGACAATTATATCTCCGAAAGTATTGGTTTCTCAGAGTTGGGAATTATATCAATGTATTCAAATGATAGAACTGCATCATAAAGGAAATTCAATTCAAATAATAGTTTATTTATCAAGATTAAATGAGCAATCATGAGAATGAGAACTGCACTATGGAAGAAATCAAATTAAATCTGGCCAATTTTGCCCAATAACGAACTAAACCGAGATATTCATATCCCTAACCTACTCTGAAAATTTCAACTACCTACCTCATTCCGTTCAAGAGTTATATCTATGTCTATGGATGAAAAGCAGTCTCACTACTCTCAGATCTCTTACTTCATGTTCCGTTCCGAAATGTAAGACTTTTCTGAGAAAAACTAATTTCCGAGCAAACAACTGAGATTTTTCTCACTTCGCTCTCAATTCTTTGATTGATTAGATAATGTCATGTCTCAGGAAAATAAGTTGACATTATGACAATTCATACGTAGAATTATATCATTCTGTGACAACGTTGAAATACGATTTATTATTGAAATTTTGAAAAATCATATCTCCGAAAGTATCAGCTTGTTAGAGTTAAAAATGATATCATTGGATTCTTATGGTAAAACTGCTTATTGAAAAAATTTAATTAGGAATTTGCTTTATAAAAAAAAATTTTTTTTTTGTTACTCCGAAACCATTTGTCCGATTCTGCCCAATAACGAACTTAGCCGAGATATTTATCTCCCAAACCTACTCTGAAAATTTCAACTGCCTAGCTCATTCCGTTCGAGAGTTATCGTGCCTACGGCCGGCCGGATCGGCCGGCCGGATGGCCGGACAGCATGAATTTCGACCACGGATTCTTGATCAGTGAGTCGAACCAAATCGTTAAAGACCATTTTCATCGAAAAATTCGAAAATTACAGACATTTGGGCAAATTGATAAGCACTCAGTTCCGAGGAACTAGAGCGCCAAAAATAAAACTGGAATTGAAGATTCAATTGATGTAATATAATTTTCATAGTAGGTAGATTTTAGGCATGAATATCTCGGGTAAGTTCGTTATTGGGTAAAATTGGTCTGTTTGTTTTGGATTAATAATTTTTGGCATTCTTGTTGAATTTAAATTCCTTTATGTTTGAGTTTGATTTATTTTATGATAAAATTCTATCATGAGAATCCATTGATATCATTCCCAACTCTGAGAAACCAATACTTTCAGAGATATGATTGGTCAAAGATTGAACAAGAGCGCCAAAGCTCCTGTCCACAGGGCTTCTCCACTTTTTTTCAACGGCTTTCATCAGAGAGATATATACGGAATTGACATCCTTCTCGCTACGGTGGATATCAGCCACGAATATTTAGTGGGTTATTGAATTCAGTTTAATGATCAGGAGAGCTTCTGAAGAACAATACCACAACTATTCCTTCAACTATGCGCCAATTAATTAATTAACTGCGTTAGGCCATTAGTCCATAATTAAGTGCGCGGCTACCACAAGACACCGGTTATTGGTTGTAGGAGGGAATGTGACCTATTTTGAGGGACATAAGGGGATGAATACTTCTCCAAAGGTATGCGAACATTCGAGGTGGAATTCAATTTTGGTTTGAGGTAGAACGACGGTAGATGATCAAATATTGAATTATTAGAGTTTTAATATACCTTAATGAAATTGGTCTGGCAGTCTCTGAGAATGAAACGATTTAAGGAATGTTTTGTCGTTGGCGTTTGTAGCTATAGTGTGCTTTCATAGAGTGATAAAAGTTATTTGTATGAATTTCCGCCGTGTGAAACACATAATTTTTTCTGCAAGTTTGTTCTCATAAAATCGTATTTTTAGCACATGTAATCCCCTGAATAGAGCCTGTCAGTCTCCTCAAATGTCGTTAATTTTCAAATTTTGTGTAGGAAATGCTCTCAAACGATTCTATTTGACAGATGAAGAATTATCTGCGTCCGCCCGTAAACATGATATCCTCTAAAACAAGGTAATCGAAATTTGCAGGGAGGGTTTGGGGAATTAATTTTCCGTTCGAGTTCTTGAATGGGCAAAATCATTAAAACTTTTTCAGAAATATACTCATTTGAAATTTGTTTTCCCAATATATCCAAAACTGCAGATCTGATCAAGCTGATATGAGAATAACGACTTCGAATCTCATGCAAAATTTCATGATAATCGTCACAATAACAATAATATCACTGATATTATTTTTTTTTCTTGCCATATTTTGAGAATGTACTATTAAGATAAACTTGCAAAAATTGCAGATTGATTTCTAACTATTATTTAAATGGGATCTTTACTCCTCTGAAGGTTCTTGATAGATTATTCAAAGTATTTTTCTCTTGAAATCATATTAAAATCTCTTCAAAATATTTTGACTTTTCTCTCCAGCTCGATAGCCTTACTTTCGTTCAACTATCTGTTTGTATGTTTTTGCTGTCATTTGCTATAGTCTGACAGATAAACCTTGTTGTTGGTGTCAAACAGACGCAAACAGTTAGCGAATGTTTGCAATCGAAAGTTTGCCTATTGTATTTCAACTAATTTCAACAATTTCCCGAATTTAGTATTTGACAAATTTTTCACAATAATTTTATAAGTTACAATTTTGAAATTATTTCATTTTAAAGTTCCTTCATAATGTGCTTTATATTTGCACATCATATTTATGATACGATGTTCCCTTAACGGAAAAAAATTTTCCATGAAATAATTCCGTTTTAATACATTTTTGCTCCCCAAAAATATTCCAAAATTTTGTTTTGATATCCATCAAAGTACTCAACCCCATTTCTTTGTTGTTAAACCATAACAACGCTTGCTCAGACAATAAACTTTCAGTAAATTCTCTGAATACAACAAATGATGAAAATAATAATTCTTTGTTTTCCAAATATCTGATACCTAAATGGTTCTGGATGTTGCCTTTTAGTTGTTCAATACTTCTGCTGCAACAGATGTTTTTCTGCTCATCACTTCCTCACATTTTTCATTTTCTTCACGTATTTGATCTTCTTGTTAACACGATAACCGTCGAATGGAATAAGCTAGACAGTTGAAATTTTTAGAGTATGTTTGGGAGATAAATATCTCGGTTAAGTTCTCTCAGCAAAATCTCGGCTTGATGGTTTCGTAGTACCTAATGAAAAAAAATTTATTTTCAAATTAATATTTTTTATAATGCAGTGTCCCCATATGAATCGATTGATATCATTTTCAACTATGACAAGCAAATACTTTCTGAGATATGTTTTTTTGAAATTTGAATAATAAATCCTACTTCTATATTTTCACAGAATGCTGTAATTATTCTATCTATGAATTATTATATGATCTGTGTTCATACATAGCATCTCATTCTCCTATAAGAGATATGTCAAATTTCTGGTTCGTTACTCAACAAAGTATTATTGAATGCAAAATGACCAATGAAATAACCTCAGCTATCGTAGAATTATGAGGATTATATGATATTATACTTTTTTGGTGATAATACTCGTATTTTGCCCTTGGATAATCCATATGATGATGGAAATATATACTTTGGTAAGTTAATCAAATTGGGTTCAGAATATCTCCATTAAAAACAAAACTGGATTATTGGAAAAGTTTGAATTGATAATTGGTAATTTTTTTAATTTAGTTTCTTTTATGGTGTTGTTCTATCAAAAGAATCCATTGATATCATTCCCAACTGTGAGAAGCTAATACGCTCCTGTCCACAGGGCTTTCCCATTTTTTGAGATTTTTGTCTGCTTATACAATTCCCGTTCCAGGAAAAAATATCTGCTAGTGGTTTTTTCATCCATTTTCGAAAGATTTTAAATTATTTGTCCTCCGTGTTTTCCGTCGAAAGAGGTAGTTGGCGACACGAACAAACTATTATTCGATTATATACACGAAAGTTTATTGAAACCTGTCACCAGAGGCCATTCAAGGAAGTACTCACGAAATATGGGGTAATTCAAGGAAAATTGATGTAGAAAATACTCCTCTCACTTTCTTATCTTCGTATATTCAATCTGCTGGAGATCCTATGAGAGAAATTAGGCGTAATCGGGATATATACTCCTCCACAAAAGCTAAGGAATATCAGAAATTTTGTGACCGTTTCGAAAGTTACCGATTCTTATCCACCAAATTTTCATGTATGAGAAATCAAATGTTTACTGGTTTTTGTGGTCCTCGTTTGAAACATTTTTCAGTTTCAGGTGAGTTTTTATCGTTTGCTTTTCTGAACATTTGGATTAGTTATTGTTTAACGTTCTTACAATCCACATTGATTCAAAAACTGAAAATTGGTTTTGAATTAATGCCTAGACGTAAACTTAGTGAGGGTGAATCATCAGAGGGATGTTGCGAACTTTTTTGTCTTTCAAGTGAATGTGACAATTCTTGAATTTCACCAAATAACTATCAACAAAATAATTCTCTCGATTTTCATTGAGCGTCTGAAGAAGGAGTCTGATATAGACTCCGAAACGTTACGATATAGTTGTTTCTTCGTTGATGTTGTTTCGTTGTTGTTTGTTAGGCAACATTGTTCAATTGATTGCTTCTGATAAATATCCTGTGTTTCTTACGCAGAAGCAAATCACAAAATAATTAATTTTTATTTTATAGATATTTTTCAGAGTTTGGGAGAGAAAACCCAGAAAAAAACCGTTGAATAAAGAGCGTAGTTTTCCAGCTCGTCCATCGATATCGAGATCCTGGAAACGTAACCGAAAGACCGAGAAGTGGACGCCCAAGATCTACCCCTCCTGGCTCCTGCACAATATCGGTTTCTGACCGTTGCTACGCGTAGAGTGCCTTGGAGTACGTGTCGCATTATACAACAATGCCTTTTGGACGCTACTGATATTTTGGTTTCGATTGAAACAACTCGTCGAAGACTTCGTTAATCTACATTCTCGACGACTTTTAAAAGGATTCCAATAGCTCAAAATCATATGCGACTTCGATTGGAATGGACCAATGGGCACGTGAATTGGGGCCAATGGAGGTCTGTATTGTTCACAGATGAGTCGAGATATGGAAGGTTTTCGGATAGTCGACGTGTTCGGGATGGACCCATCCTCTGGTGCCAATAAATCGCAGATCGGTTCAGGAGGTTAATCCGTTCAGTGGTACAGTTACTGTTTGGGGAGGCATATGTTTCAATGGACGTACATAATTATTGGTGATTGATGCTACCATGAATAAGCATATTTCCATGGAGCAAGTCACTAACAATATTATTGCTTTGTTTCATGCTGCTATTGGGCAAAATTTCTCATTTTTGGACGATAATGCGCCACCCCATATTACGAGAATTATAAACGAAACTCCGGAAATCCATGGTATTCCACATTTGGCCCTATGCACCCAATAAACACAGAAACGTTATAACGTTAATAAAACGTTGTATTTTTCGAGTAACGTCACCAACTTTCATCGTTGATACAACGGCAAAATTTCGTTAGGAATTACGTTTATTTCTGGTTTCATAGTAACGTATTTTTTACGTTGTTTCAAGGTTAATTCAACGTTGCAAGCCTCCTCTTTGTCATTCATATGATACTGTGAGACAACGTTATTATTCGGTTTCAACGTAACGATGAAATTTCGTTGCTAACATACGATTACTCAACGTTGATGTTTATACCAAAATGCCACATAATATAAAACGTTATTAATCAGTTTTAACGTAACGATGAATTTTTGTTGCTGAGATATGGTTCTTAACGTTGATGTTTATACCAAAATGCCACATATATAAAACGTTCAATTCAAGTGTTAAGTTACCGTTAAGATTTCAGGGATTGAACAAACCAAAATTTAGAATATTTCTGAATCGATATTATTTAAATTTCAATATAATTAATCCTAAACTAAGGAAACTCCTTCATTTTCATCATAAATCAACTTTTGTCATGTATATGACAAAAGTTGATTTATGATAAAAATGAAGGAGTTGAAATATTCTAGAAACTTTTAAACAACCCAAATTATTCTGTTTTTTTGATAAACTTGGAAAAAAAACTGTAAATAATCACTAGTCCCAATTTTTAATTGCAGGTATCCGGGAACATTCGTCTCAATGAAAACATACCTTTTATCAGATATACAAGATTCAGTAATCGAAAAAGTTATCATCATTTTGGGGACACTTATTGATATTCCTGATCAGTGGAAAAATTTGAGAAATATTCAAGTCTTCTTCTATTCAAGTGGACAATCATTTCTTGACTTCAAAATCCTAGCAATAAAAGGTTGATTACTCAATATTTTGTATTAACAAAAAACATCCCTTTAAAAAATGAAAAAATACAAGCAAAACATGAAATGAAAAAACTGACAGAACTCTGAATACATAGAACATTATATTATATTTATATTCCTTCTTTGTTTTTGTTCAATGTGGAGTCATTGAGCCTCTTCTTGGAGAATTTTAACCAATCCTTGGTCTTCAATCTGTAAGTCGGTTGCTGCCCCATATTCTTTCTTGGTAGCCACTGAAACACCTCATAAACCATATTACATATTTTGAAAATATGGGTCTACACGATAAAATCTTACCATAAATGAGTTGCATTGCGTTGGTGTTCTTGAAAGGCTTCTTTTCTCTGCCTTTCCAATTGTAGAGGCAAGCTAAATCAATAGATAGAAGAAACCTTAAATCTCTTCTTGTATGATCTTCAGGGCAAGTACCTCCGATAGACTTCAATAAGGTTAACTACAAAAAAAAAATTATTGTAACAGAAAAGTGAAGTTATATAATTCTCAGTATGCATTGCTATTTTCATTCATATAGTCGTAAAAAAAACGAGCATTATTTATGTAACCAATTTCACAATTTTTCAATAAATTTTCTCTGAAATTTCGGCCCTTTCTTATACTCCATTTTCTTCAGACGAATAATGAAACTAACATTCATTCGGTGTTATGAGGATTATTTAATGAATTACACTAATTTGAAAAAAAAAATTACAACTTATCAAATATCAACAATCAATATGAAACATCAAGGTAGAGTGATAGGTACTTACCAAAATATCCTTCTATAAGAGGGTAGTTACACTTAAAAATTAACACACAAATTAAACAATATTCGACGAAAGTCGAAAATAGCGAAAGCAAGCAAACCTCTGGCATACTACTCAATTTTTAGAATGCATGATTGAACACGATTACAAGATCACCACACCAGCGCTATGGCAACCCCTCCTGACTATTTATAGTGCACCGTTGCAAAGGGAAATTAAAATTATCTTTCCGGAAATTTCATAAGTTTCTATATGAAGGATTCTAGCAGAGAGGATGTATGTTTAGAATATACTGTTATTAATTATCATATTTCATATTCTAAACGAATAAAAAAATCAAAATATGGGCTGTAGAAAATTAGGTCGGTAGGTATGATTGTTGATGATCAGAATTGGTGCAACGAAGCACCATTTGGCAATCAGGTTTCCTAAACGTACTGCCGCTACTACTATTCAACGTTGAATATTCACTGCGAAAATACGTTAAAACATAGTATTCCAATTCCATTAAAGAAAATGATAAGGACTTCTGAATTGAATTGATTTGCGTACGTGTTACGCTGCATATGGAGTTGTCTAATTGAAATGGTACAATTGAAACTTTTCTGCAAATTTCATCAGTTAACGATGAATTTAGGTACATTGGAAAAATTAACTAGGATTCGGTAATTAATTCTTGGTGTAAAAACGAATTTTTGCACACACGTTCATTCTAGATAGATGGAAAGATGTGTTGAATTTTTGGTGCATTCTGCCATAATGTATAATGGATAAGATTGCAAAAATGTGACTCTCAAGTAGAATAAAGGCTGCTCGAAGGTAATCCGCCGTATTCACAAAGCATTTCAATCTCCGTTAAGTCCTAACTGAGGTCCTCAGTTAACACTCCAATACACGCGCCCCCTAATAAGAGTTAAGTACACGCGTGTCATCTGTCAGATGACTGTTCACTAATTTGTCAAAAGTGAGTAGTATAATTGTTTTTTCGCAATTTGGCAGGAATAATAGCAACGGCGAGCTTGAGGAATACTAGGGCGGGGGACCACGCTTCCCTCCCTCCATCAAAATTAGGACGTAAAAACAGAACTGGTCATCTGTGAGATGACGCGCGTGTATTGCAGTGTTAAGGATAAATATGAATCGCAACCTCAGTTAACGTGAAAATTAACGTAAAACAGGCCTGTTTCACCACCGTTACATACGTTAACTGAGGTTGCGATTCTTATTTATCCTTAACTAAGGACCTCAGTTAGGACTTAACGGAGATTGAATGCTTTGTGAATACGGCGGACAGTTGATTAAAAGTGACTCTTGAACGTTTATATAATGTTACTTAATCCTCGTTGAATAAACGTATAGAAAATCCAATAAGGATACGTTTCATAATAGTGGATAAAGCAACCGTATACCGTGTACGTTTATTATACGTAGAGTCAACGTTTGGTTGAATTTAGGTTTCGCAGGTAACGTTGAAAAATTCAACGTATAAGGTTGAATCAACTTCAGATACCATATGTAAACGTTTAGTATACGATTGTGTGTTTATTGGGCAGGTACAGATATGCAGATACGTTGTCAGGCTGTGGTTGATGTTTGAGAAGGCCATACTCTTAACTGAACTTTAATTTTTCCATTTTTTGAGAGAACCTAGTTTGCACAACGAATGATAAGTATACATTTTCACTTGAAACTGTGGAACTTATATAGAAATAGGCAAAAGAATGAGTGGATAAGTGAGAAAACATTTAGATTTCTCATATTTAAACAATTGGTGACAAAAATGTGGGAAAGCCCTGTGGACAGGAGCTTTGGAGGAAACTTAAGGAGTTAACTTGTATTTTGTTGAACAGAGAATGCAATTTTGCGAATTGCTCGATTGGTATTGACCATATTTGGCTGAATTTATTAAAAAAGGAGTTGGAACTTGGGAATTTCTATTTCTACTATTCTCGAATTTTCAGAATAACTATCAACAAAATAATTCTGAAGACTTTCGTTAAGTGTCTGACGAAGGAGTCTGATATAGACCACAAAACGTTACGATATAGTTGTTTCTTCGTTGATGTTGTTTCGTTGTTGTTTGTTAGGCAAGATTGTTCGATTGATTGCTTCTGACAAATATCTTGTGTTTCTTACGCAGAGCAAATCACAAAATAATTAATTTTTATTTTATGGATATTTTTCAGGTTTTGGGAGAGAAAACCCAGAAAGAAACCTTTTAATAATATTATATCAACTTTAAATCTGGACACACGTATATACTGGGCACGTAGTTTCTGGAGGCTGCTTTCTTTTAAAAATAGTCCAACATTTATTTGTGATTCAATCAATGATTTTCTACGCCCCACATTCGAATTGATTGATTTTCAATATTCACCATGTCAATACGTTCAAACTCTGCCAAATCTACGAGTATCTGTACACACAATTCGAATCTGATTCTGCATTCGAGTGCATCGTTTGTGCCCAAAATAGCAACGTATTTTTAACCCGTTTTATTGACAGGTAGAACATTTAAATTGGAATTTTTAATGCACTTAGCATGTTTGATAACTGGAGATAAAGTATTGTGTAAACAGTGCGGAATTGCTTTTATTCAGGGTGACTGGTTCCAGAAAATCCGCCACGAGAATGAAATTGTAGTGTTGAATCTGTCTGTTCGAATAATTCAGTCTAATTATGTTGATCACGAACATGGCATAGATACAAATGTGAGGATGATGTTTGTTTTCGTCTTTGAAATGGAAATCTGTGTGCTGATCCTGTTCAAATCTACGTGGCAGAAGCGAATAACTCCGCATATACAGGGTTTATGAATTAGAGGTTTCAATTTGAATAGTCCGCTATTTTAGCAGCTGCCATATCAAAGGCTGTCATTCTTGACAGATGACAACTAAAAACTATTCCATTGATGAAAATTGGTTCAAGCGCTGACGTGAAGTCAGGAGCTTTTGAGCGTATGTTCTATTGTGGTAAAATGGTAAATTCGATTAATAGTGTCCATAATACAGGAGAATGGACAATAGAACATACGCGCAAAATCTCCTGACTTCACGTCAGTGCTTGAACCATTTTTTTTCGTAATTTCTTTGAAGCTCCAGCTACTCAACTCACACAAGACTCCTCAGATCTCATACAGTATGTATCCGATCGTGTTCAAACTTGGAACTTGGCACTAAAGCTAGCAACTCACAAAATGTCAGCGATGTCGAATGAATAGTTTCTTATACATGGAATTTTTTCCAATGAATTTTTAAAAATTTACTAGTGATACGATGCTCATGAAATTTTGCAAGAATTTTCGCGTTGACATTCTAAAACTAATAATCATGCTTGAATTGGATCGATTTTGTATTTTCCGAGTTATTGAGGAGAGAACAACCAAATTTCAGATAGGTATAACTCCAAAACCGATGATGCCTATAAAGAAACTCAAATGTCGCAATCAGATGCAGAACCTAACCTGAAAATTTCAAGTCGCTATCTCTTTCCGTTATTATTTTTTAAGATTTTTTTTTAATTTTCTAGTCATACGATTCCTACAAAATTTCACAAACGTCCTAAGGTTTATATTCTGGAACTAAATACCAAGTTAAAATTTGTATTAGTTGAAAACAAAATTATTTCTCGGAAACCGTTAATGGGCCAATTATGCCCATTCGAACTCGTGCCCCATATTGGGAAAAGCCATACCGACTGAAAATTTCAAGTTGCTATCTTTTTCCGTTCTCAAGTTATTGTGGCATCAACCGGCCAGCCAGACAGACATAATTAAATTTGACCTCGAATTCTTCATCAGGAAGACGAATCCAATCGTTCGAGACCATTTTCGGCGGAAAATTCGAAAATTACAAACATTTGGGCAAAATGATAACGTGATGTTCCCCAGAACATACTCGCAAAAATGGAACGATATACGCTCCAACAACTCATCTTAATTATTGAAATTTACTACAAAAATAGTAATAATACTGGTGAAACAGTTCCTAACGTTAAAAGTTTTCTTGGACATCGTGGCGAATGCTCTATGCAAACTAAGAAATAATTGGTGTGATATTCGAGCTTTTGAGGCAAGTTAGTGGTGAGAAAAACCGAAATGGTGCTAGTTGTGCAAGAATACCCGTGAAAATTGCTTCTCTAAATGGTTCCTTTCTGGGTTCTCTCTCTCAAATCCAAAAAACTATCTATTTTATAAGAAACGTATTATTTTGAAATTTGCTTCTGCATTAGAAACAGCCTAATAAACAGTAACCAAACAACATCAACGATATATTGCTTCTGACAAATATCTTGGCTTTCTAACGCAGAAAAGTAATTTTCGAAATAATGATTTTTTTATTTCATATTTACACTGTCCAACAATAAATTCCGGACAAGAATTATTTGAGTCATTTTGATATCACTGTAACTTTTTTAAATTTTGCTCGATTTTGGTGAACTTTATCAAAATGTCTTAGGAAATTACGCTTGATTTTAGTTTTCCGAAAATACCGTTGGTTTGGTCATTATATTGGGAAAAACAGATGATAATTTCTTATCCATAAATTTGTAACATGCTGTGCAAAGATTCAGCGGCAAAATTAATCTTTTACATACTTTGTTTTGGAGCGCGATTTTTCCTCCACAAAATATTTTTGGCTCATGTCAATAACTTCTTTTTGAGAGAAGATACCAATGTTCAAAGAAATTGCTGTACTTTTTCAATTTCAATAACAAGTAAATGAAAACATATCCTTACAGACCAGCGTTAACAAATATCCAAAAATCAATAGCCCGTATTGCCACCTCGTGTGTTTATGACTTCTGGCATTGGACGAGGCATGCTTTCAATGCAGCTCTGAATTGCCTCTTGAAGAATATTATTCAATTATTCAGGAAGGGCTTCTCACAAATTATGCAAGGTTTCAACTTGAGGAAGGTTTTTATTATTGATGACTGTTGGATCTTGATGTTATGGTTCGAAGGATCATATGTTGATTCCTGATTCTTTTATTAGGATATTATGTTTTTTCGAAGGACCAGAATTATACACCCTGATTGTTTTATCAGGGGGATGAGTAAAGGGGTATACTTAACTTTAAGCAACCAGTTGTAATCTCGTTGATTACTGCGTAAGTTGTTACTTGCAATAAGATAACAATTACGAGGATAGGAAGTGGTGAAATATTCGAACGCACTTCAAACAAAACAACAAACTGTATTTTCTTGTTATTGATAATGACAAGCACGAAGTTATTGTACAATGCAATATTAATACAATATAAAATCTTTCTTCTATATGAAAAACGATGGCAAGGAAGAAGTGACTACTAAGTTACTACGAAGACAAGGCAATGGTATTGTTTCGCGACAGATCAAGAATAGTAATGAATTCGTACAGTGTAATTGTATATAAAGGGCCAGATAGAAGGAAAATAGGAGGTTCCTTCATCTGGATAAAAAGGGGAAATATTAACAACGATTGGGGGTTTCGAGCTTAAAACCACCCTGATATATGTTACAACAATACTCTCATTTGTCGTTTACGAAAAAGGGTAGGAATGCAAATACAAAATGCACCAATCAGTGAACTTTTCTAGGTTGTTTAATTTTAGGAATTAGAAATCTCGAATTTCTCCCACTATGAGGACTAATTTCACTTCCTTTCTGGATATCATCTATCAGCGAAAGCTGATAAATAACTTTCACAGACTAGGGGTTTTCGAATCGTCTAGACAAAATGAATAGCAGCACTGGCAATGTGTTAGAAACTGATACGTTTTCTTACCACTTCAGTTTTCGAATGCATTTTATCAATTTTTCACAGGAAATAGGCAAAATATATCACTCAACAAAGGTCGAAGCTAAACAAGGAATTTCACTCGCAGTTATCTTTTCGTGAATGATTATTTTCAAGGGTGAGACCACACATGGTAAACTAAAACCCAGTTAACCCAATAGACAAATATCCACGCGAGCTCCTTTGTTTAGAAAATAATTCTGCGTTTCCCAAAATGTGAAGTCATGGGGACGTTACAATGACGATTATTGGAGTCAAAACCAATATTACTATTATTATAACGTAGCCTACTGCAATTCTTCTAATTTGAAATTTCAATTGACGTTTTCTCCATCAAATCAAATGTAAAATACAAAGTGTGATATATATTTTTAAGAAGAAATGAAAAATTGCGAAAAATATATAGAGTGTTATTTGAGATGAAAAAATCAGAGTCACTTCCGGTCAACTCGAAAGTGACTTTCAATTTTTGTTTTTCCCAGTTGAAGGTTTCTTGCTCGAATTGAAAATTATAAAATTTTCAAATTTTTATCTTTTGAAATGGCTGAGATAATCCATTGGAACATGTATACTGGGACACCCGGTATACGATATACACTAATTTATTTAATATTGCGACGCGTTTCGTCGACCCAGCGACTTCATCAGACTACATCATACTAAATTCCTAACAATCAGAGATACCATTACTTGTTAAGAATTTAGTATGATGTAGTCTGATGAAGTCGCTGTGTCGAGGAAACGCGTCACAATATTAAATAAATTAATGTGAATCGTATATAGTTTTTCATTGAGTTAATATGGATTTTGCATCAAGTAAAAGCCACAAGCATTACAATATCATTTTACACGAAAATTTCAAAAAAATCATTGAAAATTATTGAAAAAAATTCTATATATCAGATAGTGTTCGTCCGACACCGCTGAAATTATGCGAGAACCTTTAAAACCTAAATCTCCAACCAAATTGCAAGTTTGAGCACGTTCGGATCTCTAATTTTGTGGATCCGAGCACATTTTGGTGAGTTCCGATAATTCGAAAGGAATTCAAATCAGTTGAATAAAAACAGCAAGAGGAATTGTACAGTATTTTTTTTCGTTTATTATTAACATATTGAATTTATTTCAATTCCGATGGAATACATATGTCAGAATTAAATATTCTTTGATCTTAGACGATTCTCTAATTACTCAAGTCCTTAAAATGGTACGAAATGAATTCATATCTTATAACAGCTGAGAAAACGGTCCATATGGATGTTAGATGCGATAAAGAGTGTCCAATAGAGGTGAAAGGACAATATTTTGTATATAACATCAGTATCAGTATAGAAATATTGTCAGCATAATCGGATATTTGTCAGTTGGATTCTTGATGTGGGATATAAAAGAATATATGATTGGCCAGATTCTTCAATAACTTGACGGTGGTCGTGTCATTCTTACTACTATTTCCTTTTTTACGTGCATGTTATAAGTAACTGCGTGCTATATCGTTTTGCCTTAATCTGTATTTTTTTAATTTTGTGCCAAAATAAAAGTTTTAAAATTCTTCAAATGCTTAATCGCTCCTTCCTCGGCTGTTGCAGGATGGAAAAAAAAGTTAGTCATCGTCTGAGTTGTACAGATGCAAGACCTCTTGCAACTATAGTGTTCTTCAAAAAATTTCCTTACCTTACCCTTTAGAGATAGCGTCAGTGTATATGGAATTGGCTGTTTTCATCTATGTGAGGTACAACTAACGAAAGTAGCAATATTCCAATCTTCCGCAGATTTCTACCACTATATTGTGGTAGGGGGTAACATTGCAAGGCGACCTTAAGGTCAATTGTGCCCTTCTTACCCCTAAGTGCGGAGATTGAATTTTTCCGCATGAACGTACTTGCTAATTGCGATTTGTACTTCAAAGTGTTCAGGACAGTTGAATTTGATTGAGGTCATAATATTCAAGATAGAAATGGCAATATTAACTAACCTACATTATGTTTTTCTTGAGAACCTTGTTTGGTTCATGTACAAAACGCGGCCAGCTAAGTAGAAGCTCAGACTAGGACTGTTCCGACTTTTTCATACCCTCAGCCTACCGCTAGATTCTCGAACTCTCCCCACGCATTAAGTTTTTATTCATGGACATCACCCCCGTTAGGACAGGCCCCGAACCCAGACCATCCTATTATTACTCAGGATGAACAGGGTCACAGGAAAGCGAAAGCGATCACCGGCAGGTCAAGGGTTCAGCGCAGAAAACCGCAGAGTGCAGGTGATTCTTCTGAAATATTCACCGCGTGTAGTCATATTTCGTTCGGCGAGGACCGATTTAATACGCAAACCTGGCTTAATTATGCAGAGCACCTTGTGTTGGGATTTTAAAAAGGGGGCAGACGAAAAGAGGAAATTAACTCGTCGAGTAACTGGCTAAACGTCGTCGAAATGCATACATATTACATACTTATCCCAAAGTATTCAATTATGGACTCGATGATCAATATGCAAATTCTATTACCTACCCTATTAAATCGAGATGGAGTTGTAGGATCTATAACTCTCGTTTCACATTATACTTTCAATACGGATCTCCGGGGGAAGCAATGTCAGGGAGCACAACATACATATTCTGTCATCAACAATCCCTCACAAACTACAATTGTAACGCCAAGCAGTAACCGGTCCATTATTGAATCGTACAACAACTTCTGCAGAACAACAAACCCGATATGATCTTTCTTATTATTAGAACGGGGTCAAAAGGCTCGGCCCAACCCTGCAATTACCCTACTTATTTAATCTAACAAAGTAATATATATATATTCTTTTGAACTTCGAGCATTACAATTTGTTTTTTATCTAATAATAAAGCATGTGTATAAAAAAAGTGTTTGCAGAAGTTAGTTGAACGGGAAACCATATAATTTGATATATGATACTAGAACTTGGGGAAAAAACCTTAGCAAAAAAACCCTATCCCTCCGTTTGTGATGTGATTTATGAGAATTGAAATTGTCAACAAAATATGCTGAAATATTAAATATTGAAGGGCGTCTTTTTCTTTACTATCGCTTCTTCCTTCAACAAGCAGAGAAGTTTCTCCAAGGTACCCGAAACTCAATCTGGAGAAGGAAAAGACAAAAAGGGAAAAACAACAAATTAAAAATAGGATATTCTATATTTCATTGAATAGATTTGTAATATGAATACAGTATGAACCTTTGGAAAAAACCTATATATTAAATGGAATTGGGACCATGTTATTCCTCCTCGGCTAAATTAAAGGTATCACCCTTAGAATGTGTGGCTTTATTTAAAATAGTATTTCTAAAATATCTGAAAATGAAATAAATGCTTATTATGAAACTAATTATTACTAATTAATACTAATAAAATTAACAATGTGAATCGCGAAGGTTGGAAGCTTCATTCTTCTAAATCTTCTAATTATATGTCAGGGATTTATTTCTTCTTTCTTGAAATCTTCATTTGACAGGGTTTTGGAGGGTAGCATCATTTTTGGTAGAATAATGTATTTCTCATCACCTATGGTAGTAGTGGTGGTAATTTCTTTCTGCGAGTTGGTTACGGTACATTTTGTTCTTAGAATTGCCATGGAAGGAATGAAATAATATTCGATTTGCTGAGGACATTTTTCTTGGATTTTCTTCCGAAAACTTCAGATTAGGAGAAATGATCATTCTCGTCCGGGACAGTCTTCGGTGTGGGTTTTCAAGATATTCTGCATACATATCGGGGATTCTATAAAGGAGTCTTGATCACATAGATGGTCATCTTCTATTGGATGGCACTGTTTTATTGACCATTTCAATATTTCCTTTTGTGAGAGCAAATAGGAGTGAGTATAAGAAAGGGTAAGATTTCCCTGCATGACCTTGAATCCACGAAACTTTTTGCCCGCACAAATCCTGGAGTATTTCTCCAAAGAGCTGTTTTGTTATTTAGTTGCCATTTTTCGACCGTTGTCCCGTAGTGGTCTGTTCGAAGACCTTAGACGGGTTCTGGTCCAGCAGGTGTTACCCAGGAGGCCCTTTTCGCAAGTCTATCGGCCTTCTCATTTCGTCCAATACCACAGTGTCGTGGAACTCATAGAAAAGTCACCTTATTGCCTCTAGACAGTTGCTTCATGATCCGACATTCTCAGGACAGTAGGGAACCTTGGATTAGTGAGTCCAGGCCTCTCACTATGTGCTGGCTGTCCGTTATAATATAGATGTGCGACCCTTGAGGTTCCTTTTTAGACAGTTTTGAGTCAGACAGCTAGTGTCTCTTCCCGTAAGATAGAGGGCTCATGTCCCAGGGGCACAAAAATCTTCAGTTTCAGGCCATATACACCAATACCTGTACCCTTATCTGATTTTTATTGATCCATTTACCAAATGGATGACTGTTTGTTCAATCGAGGTCCACCGCACTCAGACGGTCTCTTATCATAGTTGCAAAGGATATTTTGAATTCTAATATTGTTGGCATTATATCTTAGGGCTCTGTCAAGAGGTTTCAGTTACCAAGTAGGAGTTTCTCACTACGAGAAATGCTCGTCCCTTCCAAAACTCGGATGAAACCAAATACAAACTGCCTTGGATGGGTGCTCAAGGTTTCGATTCAAGGGTTGCTTTTCTGTTTATTTGCGCTCAGATCAGGATTGTAAGGGAGAAGAAGCAAAGGTACCAAGCAATCTGTATATAATGAATCATGCTGCAGGGCCACACTATTTTTGTGCGTTGCATCTAGAGTATGTTCTCATCTGCTGTAATATATTTCAAGGATATTGTTTTTACGAGGTGATCTTAATATTGACTACCTTTCAGTTTAAGAACCTTGGCAAAAACTTATTGCTTATCTTTATGTTTCTATTGGATTATTAGCAGGCTCCTTGGAGCCTACGAGAGTCTAAACAAATAATGTGATTTGGAATCAACAAGTCCTGAGCGTTCCTGCCAATAATTTCTTCGTATAATTAATATGCTTCTGCATATATTCCAGAAGTCAAATAAACCTCAGGGGATTTCATTAATTTGCCGAGAAGCAAGAGGAGATGCGTTTCTGGCTTCTTGGCCTTCATCAGTATTCTGTAGCTTCCCAACAAATTCATTTAAACTGAACCGTGTTAAGCCTCTCAGAGCCGGCTTGAGTGGTTATATATAAACGCCCACGCCACCTATGAGACAAAACAAGGAATTCAGCCCCTCCCCAAACAGTGATGATTCTAAGAGTGAAATCATATGCCACTATTATATGAAGACTCTATTGGCAGGAACGCTCTGGACTTTTTGATTTATTAACAACGGTATCGCCATTTTTGATTATTATTTTTGAAAATGCAGAACAGCGTTCATGGCCATAGGAAGATACTGTCTGAGCTCTGCGGGAGTCGTTTCTCGATTAAAATCGAGCGAATGGTGGCATATGATTTCACGATTCAAAGTTTCACTGGTGGGGAAAGGCTGAATTCCATGTTTTGTCTCATAGGTGGCGTGGGCGTTTATAAATAATGGCTCAAGCCGGCTGTCAGAGGCTTAACACGGTTCAGTTTAGTTAAATTTGTTTGGAAACTACAGAGTACTAATGAAGGCCAAGAAGCCAGAAACGCGTCTGCTCTTGCTTCTCGGCAAATCAATGAAATCCCCTGGGGTTCATTTGACATTATATGCATAAGTATATTAATTATACGAAGCTATTATGGAGACTCTATCGACAGGAACGCTCTGGAATTGCTGATTTATTAGCAACGGTATCGCCATGTTTCATTATTAAAAAATGTGATTTGGGTTGGGTTGTGTACATATGCTACTCAATGAGGAATAAAGTTGTACTTCGTGCAAAATGTTATTTGTTACAATTACAAATAATACAAATAATCACGGGAAACCCCCTTCAAGCAAGGTTGACTACATAGCTATTAGTGTTCATAGGGTTAACATCTCAGTGACTGAATGCGAACCCATCATAAGTGATAATAAATATATTATTCTTAACTATGTTAGCAATGACGAAATTTATGTGGAGAATGATGTCATGACTTTCAAAAAGTTGTCCCAATCATATTTGGCAAACCTTCCATCCTAAAAATTGATTTTTCTGTAACGATTCATCGTAGAAGATAAAAACCTTGTTCCCAAACCTGCCAGGTGACAAAATTTGTAGTGGAAAAGAGTGTTGCTACTCGTGTAGTGTGGTTGATCGAATAGTGGGGAGTTCTCAGGCCTGATAGTACATAGCCCCGAAGGAAATTCAGTGCCACTAATCCAGGATTAGTTTGAGAACAGTTTGAATTCCTCTATGAACTCCACGAGTCTGTTATTCAAATGCTTCTGTAGAAATAAGCAATCTTCATCAACCAAGCTGGATATATTAGATTTAATGTCAAAAAAATCCTTGCATTTGAAGAAGAAATGGTTAGCTGTTTCGTCCTCCATGTCACATAATCTGCATTGAGGGGGTTACCGATGTCTCCCCATCATCTTCAAGTGATTCCTCATATTAAAGTGACTGGAAAGGAGGACAACTACATTTCTACGTTCGGCTCAAGCGTAGCAAGCTTGACGAGGGCAGTTTAGATGGTCCTGCCACCATCATCTTGTCGTGAACATTGCATAGTTTCAGGTTGAGAGGTCATGGCTCTGAGTCTCGTGAAGGAGAGTTCAAAAGCTGGTTCATGGCCTATTAGAGGGAATGCCGCTCCTACCTTGACAAGGAAATCTCTCTCCTCATTGCCCCTTATTCCCTCGTGAGCTGGCACTAACATCACTGAGACCTGATTGCATGCTCCCAAGCTCATTGAGTACGTTATTACAGTCAAAAACAAGTTTAGAGTATATTTTATAGGACTGTAAAGCTCTTATGGCTGCCTGGCTATCTGAGATCCATTCCTATATATTGGCAGATTAGAGGTGTCCCTCAATATTCTCCCTCGCACATACCGCTTCAAGGCTTTCCTGGGTCTTACACCATATATTCCAGCGCCGACACATCGCCATTTGTAAATCAGAGTAGGCCCCCACTCAGCCTCGAATTTATTTTGACAGTCTTCTACTTACCCCCGATGGAGATATGTAATGATTTGTCAAAACAATGTACGGGGTTCATTCGATCCATTGGAAGATTATCATATCTATAAACATAGATAGCGCTAGTGTGTGCGATTTTCTTCGTAGTTCCGTTGCATTTCTTCAGGACGTTATAGCTGCACTGCAATGTGGGCATGCCAGTATTTTAAGTATCACCTTAAATCCTCTATTGGATATGAGGTCCCACATATCATGTGAAAGTCTAGCCCAAACATGCTATTAACTATACAGTTAGTTTGTAGTTAACAGTGTAAACAAACGTCTGGAGCTGGAATATACTGTGATGTTTTCAAGTATGCGTCACGTATGTAAAAATTGCTGCAATTCATGTATACGCTAGGGAAACCCTTAGTCTGCTAAGGCTGACTATAACAAAGTAACACTTATGTGGACACAATGGAATTCTTGACAAGGAGCAGATGACCTGGCTAAACGATGCTCTGAGTATTTCTTTGTTAATGCAGAGCCACTAGTCAGGATAACCAAAGCCACTGCTGCAAGATACGTATCTGAGTGGATGAGGAAACAACACCAGAGCAGATTCTGAATCTTGCCTCAAGCCAGAGACATAGTGAGGAAATACTGAGGAGAGACAATCTCCCACCTACCATAGATTTTCTCAGGTTGACCAAGGATCAAATATAATTGGTCACTGGACTAATAGCCAGTCATCGTAACCTGAGAAAACACATGAACAGTATTGGTATCTTCAGAGAAGAACCACTGTGAAGGTTGTGCGATGAGGAGGAAGAGATGGTCTCCCTCGTCATATTCAAATCCGCTGGAGACGACACAATCCAGGAATTGTCTATAGTGTTGAAAGGACCTCCAAAGGAACCAGGTGTTATAGGCTGCAGTGGTCTGGCTACAAGAGTCACCCTCATAGTGACTCTAACAATCTTTTATAGCCGCTTTGCATCCAAAACAAGTTGTATTTTTACAATCTCTGAAAGCCCTAGCTCTCTCGCTAAAGCTCTCTTTGATATTGAATTTTAATCTTGTACTTGCCAATTGTTATTTATACTACAATATATTCATTGAAGTTAGATCGAATCTCAGGGTTCCCAATTTTGAATCTGCATGGAAGTACCGATGTTTATTTACTGGGTATTGTTCGTGATCAATCGTCCATAATATAACCTCCATTCAGGCGCCAAAAGACAACAATCATAATGCGGAAGCTCTTGAGTTGAAACAATGTTACACCCCGCATTTGCTGTGGCTATCCGCAGATTAATTCCTCTAGCATAACTGGGTTCTGTTTGCAGTCGACAAAACAATGCCCTATTGATTGTTGTACCTGGTCGAGCATTTCCATTCGCATACAAACAACCTAATGAAGTTACGCGATGAAAGCAACACTTAATTGCCATGACTGTGAATAGGGCGACGAAAGGGAGCCTATAGGGCAGTAATGAGGGTTCAAGAGCGAATTAAATTAAAACATTCGAAACGATTTATTGTCCAAATACCTCCAATTAGAAAATTCATTGGGTATTTTTCTGCCTCTATAGTAGTTAATGTTATGTTGGTAAATGAGTATCAATTTCTTTTGCAGGACTAGTTATGTTTTCGATCTCAAGTCACCACTAAGTTATGAGTAATCAATATTTTGAGTTCAGTTTGTTGATTTATCACTCCTGTTACATAACATCGACGACATTTCGAATGATACTTAGGTACACTTATTGACCAAGTTTGCACTGAATAACCCACTCGTTTAACATAATATTTTAAACAATAAACTAAACATGAAAACCGCTCGAAAATTCTTAACGATGATGATTTGTCCCACAGCTATATGTTGAAACAATGTCAAAAAATACCGGCGCTTGTAAACCTAACCTACAAAATAATACTGGTTCATTCCGGACGAGGACGTAACCATCCATGATACGATAACAAGATGGCTACTTCCCTATTATCCAAATCTAACTTTTGCATTTTAGAATAAAGCGATGCTTCGTCATTATTCTTTCATCTTCATGCGAGAAACAGTTTGTATGTGGTTATACTAGAGCTATGGTATGTCCAGTTGTTAAATCTTCAAAGACTAAATCTGGTAAATCATTTCTAGTGAGTTGTCTGTATACGGAGTTTTTTGTAGATTAAGACGAAGGATTCAAATTGACAGCATCAAAAGTGCCACGAACCAACATCATGCTCAATTTTCGAAAATTAACTATTCTTTTTAGATAGCAGGATATTTTTGACATAAAACAGAGTGTGGCAGCATACAATCTTTTTGGCGCTCTTGTTCCTCGGAACAGAGTGCTCATCAATTTGCCCAAATGTCCGTATCGAATTTCTGAATGAAAATGGTCTTAAACGATTTGGTTCGACTCACCGCTCAAGAATCCGTGGTCGAAATCAATTCTCAGCAGCCGGCCGTAGGCATGATAACTCTCGAACAGAAGTAGTTAGGGAGTTGAATTTGCAGGGTAGGTTTGGAGCGTAAATACCTCGGACGAGTTCGTTATCGGGCGAAATCCACCAAGCGGTTTCGGAGTTTCTAGTAAAAATATTTCCGGAACTGATCACTCGGTCTATCTGAAATTTAGCATCAAATTGTAGAATTATGACCTCTACATGCATGTGATATTTTGTATCGATCGGAGGGCCGTAAAGTGGCAAAATTAGGCACGATAACTCTCGAACGGAATGCGCTACACACTTAAAAATTTCAGAGTGAGTTTGGGACATAAATATAACGGATAAGTGCGTTATTGGTCTAAATCGGCCCAATGGTTTCGGAGTAACAAAAAAAATATTTTTTTACATTACAGATTTCAAATTCAATTTTTTTAAATGCAGTTCCATCATAAGAATCCATTTATTGCATTTCCAACTCTAACAAGCTAATACTTTCAGAGGTATGATTTTTCAAAATTTCAATAATACATCGTACTTCTTTGTTTTCAAAGACTGTGAACTCTATCTGTCTGTGCTCACTGTTTATTCATGTCATCTTATTTGTTTATATAAGTCATTCTTTGAAAATATTTTGTGTTGGAAAACAAGGTTCCGCATCTTCAATTTGGGAATATACATATACAAGACTGTTTTGATGCCAAAAATAATATTGACTTGTTGCATATTGAATAATTAATGTTCAAATAATGGGGATGATGTTTCAGGAGATTTAGAATTGGATCATTTTAATGATATAGTATATGAAAGCACTAGGAAAGAAAACGACATAATGGAATCATCAAAAGGAATTACCAACCCTAAGAAACCAATCCTTTCGCAGTTTTGGTTTGTCAAGTTTTGAACAAGAGCGCCAAAGCTTCTGCGACAGGGATTTCCCCCTTTTTTTAATGCAAGCCATTCAGTCGGTTGATGTCGTAGTGGAGCGCTAGTGGTGTCATTCGAATGGAGGGGCTATAACGTTTTGTCTTGACAAAGTTCAGTCTTCATCATGCATTGGAAAAGTGAGGAGCTTGCGTTTGCCGTTGAGGCCCATTTTTGAGCCCTTGATATAGGAACCCATTGTGCCTTTGAGAATCGATGTAATTTAGACCCATTACCCCCTGCCTTGGACCGGTAATCAATTGTTACGTGGGTCACTACGTTTAGAGCAACTGCAAGTGCGGCGAGATAAATAATTGGAGTACTTCGGCTCATTAGATCAACTAAGAACATTGAGGCAGCGAGAGCTTCATTGTTGACCGCTCTGACAACATATTTTCTATGGGGTTATTGAAATTCCGTGTTTATGTGAACCGGCCAAGGACCCTTCAAGATTTGAAGAACATCATTCAGGAAGAAATTGTCAACGTAACGCCTGATATGATGGCAAGAGTCATGAAAGACACCAGGAATCGGTTTACTCAGTGTATGGAAAATGTGGGAGGTCACCCACCTGATTCGATCATGAAAAAAAAATTGGAAAAGCAGTGACGTGAAGTCAGGAGCTTTTGCGCGAATTCTACATTGTCTATTCACTCATCATACTAAGTCGATTGAGCTGAAATTCGCTACTCGATAGAACATGTTGGCTGGAAGGTATGTGCGGATTTTCAGCTGATTCTGACAAATTACAACCAAATTTCAATTGGATCGGATTTGTATAAAGTGAAGAAATAATAAAAAAATTTCAGATGGTTATAACTTCAAAACCGTTTGGCTGAAAATGCCCAATAATGTACATGGCTGTTGCATTCAGATGTGCATTCTACTCGGAAAATTGTAAGTTGCCATCGTGGCAAGGGTCACCTATCCAGCTAGTGAACTCATCCAAGGCTGCTCGGCTTCCAATAGGTTTTCAATATATCCAACAACAACTAATATAGGTATGCGATCTTGTTTAAATTTGAAAGTTAGGCTTCGAAGGCGATACAGAATATTTGTTTCAGTATACCATTAAAATTTTTTAGTAAAACGATCCTCACTAAATTTGGCAAAATTTGCGCGTCGGCATTCTACAACTTTATAATTACTCTGTTTGAATTAGATCAGATTTGTATTTCTTGAGTTATTGAGCAATTAAAAACAAAATTTCAGATGGTTATAACTCCAAAACCATTTGGCCGATTAGGTCTGTTAACGAACTTAAATGTCGCATTCGGATGCTCAACAAACCCTGAAAATTGCAAGCCGCTATCTCTTTCCGTGCGAAAGTATCATGGTAATGGTCGCCCTTCCAGATACTGAAGACGTTTAACGCTGCTAGGTTTCCAGTATTAACTACTACAATATAGGTCCGATCGTGTTCAGTCGACGAAAATTTGAAATTTGGCTTTATTATTAGGTTTTGAAGGCTCTCGCAAAATTTCAGCGATATCGTATGAATGGTCTGAGATACATAATATTTTTTTTTTATTTTAATACAATCTTCATATAATCTCGTATAAAAGAATTTCAACTTCGAAACCGTTTGGCTGAGTATGCCCATTAAGGAACTCAACCGTCGTATTCGTGTGTGCAACCCAACCATAAAATTTAAAATTGCTATCTCTTTTCGTCCGAAAGTTATCGTGGCAACAGCCGGCCAGACATAATCAAATTTGACCTCGAATTCTTCATCAGTGAATCGAACCTCATGGTTTGAAACAATTTTCGGTTAAAAATTCTAAAATTAAAGTCATTTGGGCGAAGTGATAGCTCACTGTTGCCTAGAACATACGCGCAAAACTAAGTGAAACACCGCTTTATATACCTATGTAACGATATTATAAAATGCAAATAAAAATTGTCTGATTCATACAATGGGTTTTATTAAGTTTAAAAAAAAAGTTATGCTGTCGCACCCTGTCTAACTCTGAGTAATTTCGAAAAAGAATACAAATGGAATTAGTGATCATGTAGATGAGTTGAAACAATTAATTAAGAGGTATGTAGGTACTTGGTTTACTATTCCACTCTGGAATAAATTGGCAACCAATCTGAATCTCAATCAAGTTAACAATGCCATCTGTGCCAACTATAGGTATAAGTAGCAGTTGAAATGCAAAAGATGGCATCTCCTCTGATTAAGGCAGTTTTTGGGAATTTCTCATCATTCTGTACATACCTTTTCGCTACTTTGCCTCATAAAGTTAACGTTTCAACGATAGCTAGGGGAATCATGAGTTGACGATTCTACGTTTTTAGGAAGAATATATAGCTCCAGACTTAACCATGGTGTTTGGATGAGCCTATGTTATCTATTATTCGCAGGAAAATACTGTCTCTAGTACCTACTTAATACCTGCATGTCAGGAGATTTGCATTGTGAATTTATTATCTATTTATATGGAATTCACAGAAATATTTCTCTCATATTTCCCGTTACAGTGGATTCTTGTTGCATACCCAACTGAGAGGAAAACATTAAACAATTATTTCGAATGATTCTTGAAGAAATTGTACAAAAGAATATGAAAGCAGGCAATTAGGAATGAATAATTTTTTTAAATTACCCAACAAATAATGCCAAGAGAACTGAAAATTGATTTTCAATTAATTTGCTCATCTTCTTCCGACTATCCAATCCGATTTATGAAAATGTGTATAGGTACAAGATGATGTTTTTTGCACATAAATAATTACAAAATTTGAATATGAGTCCAAAACTGATTGTCAGATGGAACCAAGAGTAGTTTCCGTAGAAAATACCTGCACAAATTCATTCGATTCAGTACATCAATCAGGGATATACAGAGTGAGTCTTTAAGTTGTAAATTAACGATGCCATAGATTCCTCTCATCAAATATAATTATTTTTTCATGCACCATTTTTGGCGCTCTTGTTCCTCGGAACAGATTGCTAATCAAGTTGCCCAAATGTCTGTAATTTTCGAGTTTTAATTTGATGAAAATATGTCTTAAACGATTTGGTTTAACGAACCGATCAAGAATACGTGGTCGAAATCCCGGTCCGTCCGGTCGTAGGCACGATAACTTTCCAGCGTAATGAGCTAGGTTTTGGAGATGAAAATCTCGGTTGAGTTCGTTATTGAGCTAAATAGGCCTGATGGTTTCGAAGTAACGAAAACATATTTTTTTTTACATTACAAATTTCAAATTCAATTTTTTTCAGATGCAACTCCGTCATAAAAATCCATTGATGTTATTTTCAACTCTAACAAGCTTATACTTTCGGAGATATGATTTTTCAAAATTTCAATTATACATCGTACTTCTATGTTTTCACAGAATGCGAATTCTACCTGTCTGTGTTCTATCTGTGTCCATTGTTCATTCATGTCATCTTATCTACCTATAAGAGACGTCATATTTATTTCTGTTATAGTTTGTTTATATAATTCGTTCTTTGAAAATATTTGGTTAGTGGGTCGAAATTGAAAAGTACAAGGAAGTCGAGCATAATTTACGAGTCATTCTCTAATTATGGAAGATTTAGAACGAGATTTCCAACTAATGCACAGGTAGTTATTCCTTTGTAACTCTATTTATGATTTCCTACATAAGTATTCTGGTTTGAGTTCTCTCTGGACTGATTACATTAGATTTGTTTCATAAATAAAACTGGCTATTTCATTTACTCATTTTTTCAGAATACCTCCTGATAGTATTGAAACACTTGTAACCAAAACTGGACCGTCATAAAAATATAAGATGCAAAGGGAATTTAATTTCTTTCATGATGCAGTTCTATTTCAGATTCAGCTCAGGTAAAAGGATACAAGCTAATTGATTGCTTGCGGCTTTTACTTGATGTAAATCCATATTAACTCAAAGAAAAATTATATATCATTATTATTATACTCTAATTTATTTAATATTGTGACGCGTTTCGGTAGGTATCCTGATGAAGTCGCTGTGTCGACGAAATGTATCACAATATTGAATAAATTAGTGTAAATCGTGTATCATTTTTAATTGAGGATACAGGCTGTTGAAATTGCAGAAAAAAATCAGTTTTTCATTTGTAGCTTTGACATGGATTTTCGTGATAAAATGAATTTCAGAGTGGAGTTTTCTTTAATAATTAAATATATTCTCCAATTAATAGATTTTTCCTACTTTCACTGGTGAGTCTTTGAGTTGCACATTAATTTTGAACACAGTCTCCTATCATCAAATTGAACACTTTTTTCATTTCCAATTTTTCTAAATTCGGCTCAGGTAAAATGATACATCCTGAAATTAAAAAATAAGTTTTCATTTGGTTATGAAGTTTCCTATAACCATGATACATATTGAATGGTTTCTTTCTTGGTTCTCTGTCCCAAACTTAATGAAAATTTATTATTTACCATGGTAAATTCAATTAAGACTGCCCAGTACAGGAGAAAGGACTATAGAACATGCGCGCAAAAGCTCCTGACTTGACGTCAATGCTTGAACCAATATTTTTTCCGTAATTTTTTAGAAACATTCTGGGATTACGGTCCTTTCAAAATTTTACATACGTCTTTATGTCGGTATTCTCCAACTGTAGTTACCGAGCTTAAATTCGATCGAGTCTTTTTTTTTTCGAGGAAATAATATTCCAGGTGGGCATAACTCCGAAACCGATGGACCGATTATACCCAAAAACGCCCTATCCTCCTTCCATTCGTTATCGAGACAACGGTCACCCATCCAGCTACTGAACTCACACAAGGCTGCTCGGATCTCCAACAATATAAATCCGATCATGTTCAAACTTGGAACTTGGCAGTAGAGTTAGGTTTCGGAGGCTTCCGCAAAAGTTTAGTGATGTTAGACGAATAGTTTTTGATGTATAGAATATTCTTCAATGATTTTTAAAAAATTTTCTAGTCCTACGATCCTCACGAAATTTCGCAAGAATTTTTGCCTTAGCATTCTACAACCGATAACCATTTTTGAATTGGATCGGTTTTCTATTTTTTGAGTTATTGATGAAATAAAACCCAAATTTCAGATGATTACAACTCCCGAAAAGTTCGGCCGATTATGCCTTTAAACAAACTCAAATGTCGCATTCAGATGCACAACCTTATCTAGAAATTTCAAGCGCTATCTTTTTCTGTTCTCAGGTTATCGTGAAATAAATAATATATTTTTTAATTTGTTTCAAATTTTCTAATAATACGACTCTCACAAAATTTCCCAGAATTCCTTAGGTTTGTATTCTACAACTACTTACCAAAAAATTATTACTCGGATACCATTAAGCCAATTTAGCCTAATAACGAACTTATATTGGGACGCGCCACCTACCCTGAAAATTTTGCAATCTCATTCCGTTGTCAAGTTATCGTGGCAACGGACGGCTGACTGGCTGGGCATAATCAAATTTGACCTCAAATTCTTCATCAGGGAGCTGAACCCAATCGTTTGTGACCATTTTTGGCAAAACATTCGAAAATTATAGACATTTGGGCAAAATGCGATTTTTCCCAGAAGGTCCGTGCAAAAACGCTTCCTGTCTTCCAAAATTTACAGTATTCTCTGTTCAAAACATTGCAAACATATCCAAAATCATAAAATACAATTTCATATCATAACAGTATATATTTTTTTGATTGAGATCCTTAAGTATGTAGATGAAAAATGTGAAAATGTGTTTTACTTGATGAAAGAAATCTATGGCTAATATTAATGTGCAACTTAAAGACTCATCCTGTATAGCGGTTCAAAATATTGACCAAAATCGAAAACTACCCTTTATATCCAAAACGACGGTGCTTTGAGCCTTCGTATGGGGGATATACAAGATGTCCTCTATGTTTTTTGACCATTCTTCGTGAAACACCCTGTATAACCTTTATATTTCCATCTTTAATTCCTCTATCAGAATCTCCATCATGATGATATAGTAGGGGTGTAATCCGCTTCTGAATTCATTACTTGGTTACCGGAATAGATTATTACCCAGGAGATTGGCGCAAGTCGGACCTTATGTTGAAGTCTTGTTTCCACTATATCAAATTTTATGTTTAGTGCTAATGAAGCTGTAGATATCCTCTGTCTAGTTACTATTATTTCATTGCTTTGGGCAGAAACCATTTACGATTTGGGTCGCTGTTGTGACCGCACAGTCAGTGAATAATATGCAGAGGAATGACTCTGTTAGTACCAATTTCCGTTGCTTGAATCCCTGCTGAATCAGCAGGCCTGAATTTGGCAATGAATCTTATACGTCGGTAACCCACGGAATGATGTTGTGAAATATAGATTTTATTTCAACTATTCTTCGAGATTTTGACGCGCTGTTCAGGTGAACAGAGTGGCTGTCAATTGGTCCAAATGTCCGACCGAGGATGGTCTCCAACGATTAGTTTCGACTCACTGATCAAGAATCCAAGGTCAAACTCGGTTCTGTCTGACCGTCCGGCCGTCAGCACTATTACGATCGAACGCAATCAGATAGATCTGATCAGAATAAAGCACGGTAGTTAGTTTAAAAAAATTGGTTCAAGCACTGCCGTGAAGTCAGGAGCTTTTGCGGATATGTTGTAGTGTCCATTCTCTTGCATTGGACACTCTTAATAGAATTTACCATGGTAAATTCGATCAAAAATGTCAAGGAGATTCAATTCGATCGAGTCTATATTTTTTGAGTTATCGATGAAATAATATTCCAGGTGGTTATAACTCCGAAACCGTTGGACCGATTATGCCCAAAAACGAACCTAACTGTCCCATTCGGATACGCAACCTACCCTGATTTTGCACTTGAATTGCAAGTCACTATCTCCTTTCGTTCGACAGTTATCAAGACAACGGTCACTCATCCAGCTTCTGAACTCACAAGAGGCTGCTCGGATCTTCAACAATATAGATCCGATCGTGTTCGAACTTGGAATATGGCTGTAGAGTTAGGTTCTGAAGGATCTCGTGAAATTTCCGTGATGTCGGACAAATAGTTTCGAATATATAGAATTATTTTCAATGATTTTAAAACATTTTCTACTTATACGACCCTCAAGAAATTTCGCAGGAATTTTTGAGTTGGCACTCTATAACTAATAAACATGTTTGAATTTAATCGGTTTCGTAGTATTTGAGTTATTGAGGAAATAACAACCTAATTTCATTTAAGTATACGGGATAGTAGTACAAAATGATCCCGCGGGGTAAAATGATTACCCCCTATTTATAAAAAACTAGTAGCGCCATCTCTCAATTAAATACTTAAAATTATATATATCGTGCCGCTCATTTGCCTGACGAAGTTTCATGGCGTCGTGATCTCTCCATGCTGTTTTGTGAGGAAAATATTGAAATTGACGTGTTCTATCTTAAATAAGCCTATTTGTAACAGAGATTTTTTTTTGTATGTCGATATTTATGTTCTAGTTATTTCCTTCAGCAAAATTAATGATTTTTAGCGGTTGATCTTATAATATTTTGATTTCCAGTTAGGAATGTTTGTGAACAATAATTCGAACTTTTCCAGAATGAAGGTATTTGGGGTAAATGATCCTACGCAAGGTGTACTAAATGATCCCGCGAGATCATTTCACCCACATGTTAAAGGATCTAGAGATTACCACCAATGTACATTTTCAAAATAATTAGATTGAAAATGGAATTAATGGACCGAACACCTCCTGGTTCATCTTATGTCTGTAATAAATCAGGGTAGATGAAACTGAAAAGTTTTTCTCAATGGTTTGATCATTACTCGAATCATGCAAAACCTGCTGCAGAAGATCCCGCTCTTTTAATTTTAGACGGCCATCTATCGCATACAAAAAATTCTGATGTGATACTGAAAGCAAGGGAACATTACACTACAATTTTGTGCCTACCCACCCACTGTTCACATAAATTGCAACCCCTGGATGTTGTAATGTCTCCACTTAGCGTATATGCATTCGAAAATGTGGCATACATACTTTTATCTCAGATGTTCTTCAAGATAGCAATTTTATTGCGGCAGAAACAACAGAAACAGAGACAAAACCGAAATATCTTCAACGCAGGTTCAAAGAGAATCGCCTAATGCTGATCCTGAGGAAAGAAGTAGTTCACCAAGTATCCTCAAGTGCCAAAACGTTGTCATTGCTGCACATAGAGGAAAGCTGCAAACAACAACGCAATCGTTTGCGCAAACTAAGCCCAGATAGCACACACACGTTATATGGATCTTCTTAGAAGATACCGCCAGAATGTTCAAATATTCATAGAATATCCTCACAACAGACCCCACACATTCTTAGAACATTCCATGCACTATTAAGTGAGAGAGGAACTCTGGTTCTATACAGGTTCTATGAATGTTCTCCCGAATATTCTAGAACCTTCTAGGAATGTTCTTGACAATATTTCAGGCATATTCTTGAGAATATTCCAGGTACATTTCAAAAAATCTCCTATTAATATTACTCCAAATATTCTATGGAGATTCCCACTCATTCTAGAAATATTCCCAGAATATACTTTAATTCCGAGAATATTTGGTTGAATTTATAAATTCATTGGTATTATTAATTCCTGCCGCATTCCCTGCGGGAATTAATAATACCGAACTCCAACTGAAAAACTAAAAAAAAAATTGTGTTCAACGATAAATTAACGGTATTGAATGCTTTTTTGTTATAATTCAATTTAAAATTAAAATGTTTTGTAAATTTAGTTAAACTTTGAGATTTCATAGACTCATCACATTGAATGGTTATGAAATACTTATTTAATTTTCGTAATCCCATAAAAAATCATCAGAATGCTGATTCTGAGCATAAGCCTAGTTTTTTCACAAATAATATAATAATATTATTCGAGGTCAAACAACACTAATCCATTTTATAATAATACATAATTCAAGTCATCAGTTTTATTTTTAGGAAGACATTTCCTGAAATAAATTCAAAAGAATAATAACAAAATATTTTGTTTATAAAAAAAATAATATTCGCGAGATTATCTTCTCCATCATTTTTGGCTACCAACCAGCCTTTTGGTTTCAAAATCAGAGATTCTGGAAGAGAAGAAATGAAATATTACTAGGCACCTTGAATAATTTAATAGTTTTCAGTGTAAACCCAGATCAGAATGAAATACAAGGCAACAAACCAAATTTTAGCTAGTAGAATAATCAAAAAATATTGCTTCATGGTATGAATGATATTGAGTACAACTAATATTCCTACCTTCACTAGATTATAGTTTTGAGGTCTAATTTCTGGAACTTTTCCTCCTTCTGTTTCGCCTTAACCAACCAGTCCTTAATTACCAATTCCGCATCAGACTCTGTAATCTTTCGATGAATGTTCATCACAGATTCTGTAAAATATGAGAGATAATTCAAATATGTATTAATGTATTTTAGTTATCGCAATAATTCCAAGTAAAGCGATTTCGGTAAACTATCTTGACTAGTTATTCTATCAAACATTGCTTCTTCATAGAAATATATTTCTTATCTTATCTATCTTATAGAACATAGTAAATTCTTCGAAAATTCTTACCTATCACTATTTCGGAAAAAATCAATGCCGAAAAATTATCCTTCTTCTTAAATCCTAACCAGCTAGAGTTCATAGCAAGAGCATTTGTCATCAACCTTTCCTTTTGTTATCACTTTGTGTTTAGGCCCCCAATTTTTGACAACTCGTAAACCTAAAACAACAACCGAAATGTAACATAAATAATAATATGTATGCTGTGGACTTATCTAATCCTATATGTTAGATAGGAGTATACATTATTAATTTCCAGGAGAATTTCATACAATAATTTCGAGGATTTTTATATGTGAACAAATTTGATAACCAGTAATGTGGTAGTATCAATGAATTTTCTAGAGAACAAAAATCTATTTGAATGTAACATTTGGATACATCACACAAATCAAAATCTTGAAACTTACCACTTTTGTTTTAATTTCCTCAAGGTCTAAATTACTATTTCTCCAATTTTTGTAATACGTTGTAATATTTAATAGGAAAATCAAACTTTTCTTCAAAATTGATTGATTCTTCAGTTGGTTCATGATCATTATTATTAAGATCATTTCTCGATAATCTGCAGCAACCTCTACAGATGTGAAATATATCGCTATCAGCCCTGGCATAATAACTTCTGAATGAAATTTCTTAGCAGTTCTTTTCCCATATTTCCAGATCTTATAGGATTCGTACTTCGAAACAACTATTTGGAAATCATATAACGAAATCACAATAATGCGACTGTGAGGTGAATAATTGAATTTGTATTTTTTGGTAGTAATAACTGTTTGTTTTCAAAGTAATTATCCCAGCATTGTGCTATTAGATATGAACTCTTTATTAGCAAAAATGCATGAATGTCTTATAGGTTGTGGTATATAATAATCCAAATATGTTGCAATATCCATATATGTGATTGGAGGAACACCATCAATTGAATTATCCACTATCCAGATCAGAAACATTCAATGTTGAAGGATCTAAGCCGTTAATTAATCCCAACTTTATTATATGTATATCTGTAATAAAATCAAATGTAAACACATGATGAAGGTACTTTTTTTCGAACCTACCGTTCAGCAAAGTCTCCGTTGTTCAACAATAGTCTTTTCAGATATTCATTCTCCATTTCAATATAGTTTAAACAGCAGAAAAGCTCCGGAATAAGTCAATGAACTCTATAAAATAACCAACGACCTCAACACGTAACTTATTTGTTGTTTATTACAAAGAACCATCAAAGATTAAAGAACCGCCATATTGGTTCACGTTACGTCACGTCACATGATGATTCCAGGATGCGAATTGTGAAATTAATAAATATCTGTATGCTGGGCTGGTAACAAGAGCCAGGAGCGTGTTCTGATAGCCGAAGTAATCGGTCAGGGTTGGAAGATTAGGGAAAAATATTCGGCTTGAAAAGCTCTTCATCTATTTGAATCAGAACTTTACTGATTAACTTTCACTAGTGAAAATATACCGAGCCAACACCTCCTAAAAGGATGTAGGAGGTGTTGACCGAGCTTATGAACAATAGATATAAAAATTTCTATAGCATCGAAAAGCCTCTGAGGTGAAGTAGTAAAGTCAAATGTTACACTACACTATTAAATTAACCTTAAATCTCAAAATGATCCCACGCGACGCAATGATCAAAGAACATTCTGAGGAGGTTCTTATTATATTCAACAAGGATCTTACCAAATACTGAAATAAACTACAACTCCTATGAATATTCTCTAAGGATATTCTAGTAATGTTCTTCATATCATATGATATGGATATCATTTTTGAAATGTGATCAGAACGTTTACTGAAGGACATTCCTTGAATATTCTAGATGTTATACGACGATGCATGGAACGTTCTATTAGAATATTCTAAAGTATGAACGTTCAGAAGCTAGATATCACATTCTCAGAATGTTGTGTGCTATCTGCGAGTCGTCCTCAAACTATATGATCCCCGGGATCATTTTCCCCCTCACCGTGGGATCATTTAGGACACAGTGGTGTCCAAAATGATCCTTTAGCAGTTTTTTTTTAAAATGCCAAGAAATATATTCGTTTATCAGAAAATGGCGAAATTGATGCATAAATAGTTCAGCAGATATATTTTCTTAACAAAACGTGTATTATTACTTTTCATGCGTCCATTGTATAGAATCTGCTGAGATTTTTCCTTAGGGGGATCATTTTGTACTACTTTCCCCTAACTCCAAAACCGTTTGGCCGATTATGCCGGACGTAATCGATTTCGACCACGGATTCTTGATCAGTGAGTCGAACCAAATCCTTTGAAACCATTTTCAGCCAAAAATTCGACATTTGGGCAAAAGCGAGGAACAAGAGCGCCAAAAGTCAGTTTCAACGACTTTTATTTGTTATAGGTTCTTGATGAAATAAAAATATTGCTTCGACTTATCGAGATCAGATTTGATCCACCAAATAATAATACCCAAATATTGAAATTTGTAGACATCTGGGCAAAAATACCGTCCGTTGCTGCGATAACTTTCGAAATGACCGAGCCAGTGAGTTGAGATTTTCATAGTAGGTTGCGCATCAATATTCGAAGGTAGAGTTCGTTAATGGGTATAATCGGCTAAACGGTTCTGGATTTATACCCAACTGAATTATTGTTTCCTCACTTGCTAATTAGTTGTAGAATACCTACTGCACATTTTCAAAGAATTTCATGAGGATCGTATCAATAGAAAAAAATTTTTCCCAAAAAGTTCAAATTTCCGAAACAATCTGTCTAGACTTCATTGAAATTCCACATAAACCTTCTATGTCCCATTTTACAATCGAGTACCATATTTCTGCTCGATCAGGTTTTTTAATTTAGGAATTATTTTGAAAATAAAATTTCGAATCTACATCATCCGAAATTTCAACGCATGTAAATCTCAGAATAGTAACATCTCGATGGCTGAGATGTTAGAGTGCTTACTCGCCGCGCATAAGATTTGGGTTCGATTACGCGCTATGCAAATTTATTTTTCATGTGTTAACGCTGAAACGATGGCCTGGAGATTAATGTAGTATTTCGTGAGGGAGCCTTAGGCGTGCATAGGCAACACAACATGGGCGCAGAACCTTGTGGATTCGCGTCAGTACTTTCCTCGTTAATATTTAGTTCGTCCAATTCAATGTGGCATATTGAAATGTTGAGGTGACCATGTGATAAAAAAAATGGGTTCAAGCCCTGTGGACAGGAGCTTTCTGGCGCTATAGTTCAAACAGACAAATTATATCTCCGAAAGTATTGGTTTCTCAGAGTTGGGAATTAAATCAATGTATTCTTATGATAGAACTGCATCATGAAGGAAATTCAATTCAAATAACAGTTTATTTATCAAGATTAAATGAGCAATCTGAGAATGAGAACTGCACCATGGAAGAAATCAAATTAAAATAGCTGAAATGAATTTGAGTCTTTCTTATAGAACAGGATGAAATATACGAATATGTACACAGATCATATAATAAAGTTTAGATAGAATAATAATAGCATTCTGTGAAAACAAAGAAGTAAGTACGATTCATTATTGAAATTTAGAAAAATCATTTCGCCGAAAGTATTAGCTTGTTGGAGGATCCGAGGAACTAGAGGGCCAAAAAGTGAAATTCCCTTTACGGTATTTGAGCCCGCCTTCTCTCGTTCCGAAACCCGACGGGTCAGACCAACCGGCTATCGGGCTCCTCGAACGATCTCATCGATCTCCGGTATTTGAATAAAACGTCGGTACTTACCTGGGATGTATATTCTTAATTTTCACTTTTCGACATAAGATCGCCACATGGGGGTTTATTTGACTGTTTTTTACCCTTATATTCGCTTTTCGTCAACTTTCAGGCCAGAAAACTGTCATGTCTCAGGAAAATAAGTTGACATTATGACAATTCATACATATAATAATTATATATAATTCTGTGAAAACGTACAAATACGATTTATTATTGAAATTTTGAAAATCATATCTCCGACAGTGTTAGCTTGTTAGAGTTAAAAATAATATCATTGGATTCTTATGGTAAAACTCCTTATTGAAAAAAATTTAATTTGGAATTTGTTACGTAAAAAAAAAATTTTTTTCTGTTACTCCGAAACCATCTGTCCGATTTTGCCCAATAACGAACTTAGCCGAGATATTTATCTCCCAAACCTACTCTGAAAATTTCAACTCTCTAGCTCATTCCGTGCGAGAGTTATCGTGCATACGGCCGGCCGGCCGGCCGGACTGGCCGGACAGAATGAATTTCGACCACGGATTCTTGATCAGTGAGCCGAACCAAATCGTTTAAGACCATTTTCATTGAAAAATTCGAAAATTACAGACATTTGGGCAAATTGATAAGCACTCAGTTCCGAGGAACTAGAGCGCCAAAAATTACTTCCAATTAGGACAATTTTCGATATCATAAATATCAAAGTGGGTTAGTTTGTTGAATTATGTTAAGGATCAAATAACTAGTTCGTCGGGTCCTCATATAACGGTTTTGCTGTAGTGAAAGCCATATCAGAGAAACTTCTATAAATAGCAAGAATTGACTAATTATGAATGGAATCTAGTGTCATCAATAGATGCAGCTTTTGTGTATATCTCTCTCCGATACAGATTTCTGCAGTTAATTTCCTTGAACGATTCCACAGTGCCTTCCTTCTAGAACGAAGTATAATAGTGCCGTCTGCTAACCTCTCTACCCTCGGAAGCAATTAATCCAAGCGACTTTTGCATACATCCGGCTAAACTTTGAGCTTAAATCAAACAAGTAACTTGGCTTTGTCTGGAAGTTTGTTCAGGTGTCTGGTTTTATGCATGGATATTTTGCATTCGGTTCGAAAGACAATGAGATCCTAAAATTAATACGAATGCTACTCTTTTTTGGAATATCTGTGAATAAGATGATGAGTTCGTTTACAATGTCTCGCGTTTTTGATGTGATATTGATATTAACATTATTTTTTTTTATATTCTAGGTAAGGGATCTTGATGTTTCTCATGGAGAATCTGTGCGACATATTCATTCTGAGCGAGCGTACCAGATACCGATTGGAAACTCTATGGCACTCAAATCTGACAGGTTTAGTATCTACTACAAAAGTTATCAAAACAGATGTTACAGAATAATGTTATTTGGCTTGGTGAGTTGGAAAAAGCATTTCAAAACTAGGTAAATCAGAACTTTGTCCGTTGAACATTGAATATAACATTTATGTGTGTATGATTAATTTGTTATACTACAAGTAACACATGATAAACATTTATGTTGTATGTCCTAACTGACTTGGACCTAATATCAGGTATCCAAACCAAAAAATCGGACAGTTTGTCATGTAGATATTTATCGATAACTTTTGTCAATAATATTATACAATAAAAACCCTTCTTTTATTATACAGGGTGTCCCTGCACAACGTGAGTCTTTCTCAGGGGTAAATTAAGTATATAAAGACGAGACAGGAATGCTTTATTTTTTTTTATACGACGCCCCCCTGCGAAGATATGTGCCTCCAAATGGTTCTCCCATAATTCAGTTTTTGGCGCTCTTGTTCGGAAGAGACTGCTTATCAATTTGCCCAAATATCTGTAATTTTCGCCTGAAAATGGTCTTACCGATTTGGTTCGACTCACTGATCAAGAATCCGTGGTCAGAATCGATTCTGTACGGCCGTCCGGCCGGCCGTAACCACGATGATTCTCGAACGGAATGAGGTAGACAGTTCAAATTTTCAGAGTAGGTTTGGGAGATAAATATCTCATTTAAGTTCGTTATTGGGCAAACTCGGTCAGGTGGTTTCAGAGTAACAAAAAATAATATTTTTTAAATTAAAAATTTTATATTCAGTTTTTTCTAGATGCAGATTCATCATAAGAATCCACTGATATCATTTTTAACTCTAAAAAACTAATTCTTTCGGAGATGATTTAAAACTTTCAATAATTATTCTCAAATCTATATGATTCCATAGAATAATCTAATTTTAATTTGCTGATGTATGTAAATCCAACATAAGGTGAGTCATAGGCCTTCATTTTGAAATTAATTTCGAAAATTCTTGAAAATTCACGTACAGAAGCCTAATTGAAAATATATTAAAGTACGCGGTGTTCCCAAGAGGTCACCCATCCAAGCACTAACCACGCTCGATGCTGCTTGGCTTCAGTGTTCGGACTGCATCTAGCATATTCAGTGTGGTATGGCCTTAAACACTCTTTCTTCCTCTAACTCTGCAATTATATTTATGATGTAGTTCTATCATAAGAATCCATTGATATCATTCCCAACTCTGAGAAACCAATACTTTCGGAGATATGATTTGTCAAATTTTGAACTAGAGCGCCAAAGCTCCTGTCCACAGGGCTCTAACCAATTTTTTCTGATAACTTGCGAACGACTCGACTGATTCTAGCAATTTTTTGAATTTGAGTCAATTCGAATATCAGTATCTATTTGTTTGCGTCATCTTCCACATAAGACCACCACTGACGGACTGACCATAGCATTTAATAGTTCATCCACTTATGTATTTTATCATTCATTCTGCAAAAAAGGTTAAAAGCTGCAACATTCAAAAAATAATCCGTGTTTGAGTTACACTGAGAAAAATGATATGGTTCACATTTAATAAATGCTTATTTGGCATTAATTCATTTAGGATAAATTTAATAAGCCAATAAAAAATATAGCTTATTTCTAGGGAAGAAATGAATAAATCTCAGTTATTTCTACCAAATAACCAATTTATTAAAGCCTGATTTATTTGGTGTAAATATTATTAATTTCCTAGAAATAAATAAGGATTTGTTATTTCTATTTTGAATTCATACTTCACATAAATATATTACTACGTTTACATGCATCCTCTCGAACCGTTTTAAGCCAATGCGTATTCCGTAATGCGCATTGAAAACGCATGTAAACGTTTTTTCAATTCGAATTGACTACTCAAATGCGAATTAGTAAATGCGATTTGAAAAGGTGGATTGAGTTTTCCCAAACCGATTTAATGTGCATGTATACACCAAATACGCATTGAGAGTAGTTTTAAGAGAAACAAATTTCAGAATTACCAACACCAAATTTATTAGTTTGACAAATCTGATAATCTAACGAACCTGCTTTGGGGTTACGTTAATCGTAATTCCTAAGCTGGAAGATCGAAATAAATCTCTTGAGATAAAAATGATATAATATATTGTTCGAGGTAACTTTTTCTATTATCTTTAATCATTTTCTGCCAATTTTCTGGATTCATTTTCACGATTTGCTCTTTCAATCACTTGTAACCACCCAGAAACGGTTAATTCCTTGCGAAATTATGGTGTTCTTCATCATTTTTTAAGATATTTAGAATGATTTTCTTTTCTTAATTTCCATTTATAATTTTTTTCAATCTTCCCATGTTGGCTACGCGAGCTTAGAATAAAGCCGAATTACAGAAAACTAGTTTCAGATAAGGCATGTAAACTCTCAAACCATATTTCATCTAATTCGCATCAAAACATGCGCATTGGTTCAAAACGGATCGAGAAGGTGCATGTAAACGTAGTATATAATTCAGAAATAATACCCATTTTTTGTTGACAGTTAATAAATATTTATTTGTCAACTGTGTAATCCCAGAGTGTTGAAATGATTCTCGACTTGTCGAAGCTTGTCTTTGTTCCCGACCAATAGGGTAGCGTGCCCTAGCAATTACGATTCACGTATTCTAGAGTCAGAGGTGGTAGTTTGCGAGTTCGCAGATAGAGTTGAAGATTAGTCCTTGTACTCCGCGTCCGAATGACTGTATAAATCGGTGAATATTTCATGGTTCATGGATTCATAGTTTGAAGAAGTTCAGAATAGTTGAATAGTGAAAAAGTCTCACTGTGAGTGTAAAATTAAATTGTTTGCCTATTATGGATAACTTTCTGGAAGAGGAAAAATTACACCATTTGAAAAAATCTTTTGAGGGTAAGTGTCTATATGTAGGTACCTATGTTGAATGAAATCAAGTAAAATTGTATTCTTATCTAACGACTATTTAAAATCTGTAAATAATATATGTAATACAGTTTGCTTATTAGATCTCATACTACTAACTTTTTTAACAATGCTTTATTGTATTTTAACTTTTTCGAGTAACTACTGAAATGGATAAGTAGTTCTCATAAGAAAACGAATTATTTTGAGTAAATAATAATTTTCAACATCACTTCATTATTCATTATTTCTAATTCGATAAAAAAAATCTCTATTAAGTGTTAACTATAGTTTTCCATCCGCCAAAAATTTGGGCAACCATCAAATACCTAAATGAAACATATTTTGACTACGATCAAAAAATAATTCTTTTATTTATTATCTACTGAAACCTGTATTGAAGACGGTGAAAATACTTATATATATAGGTTTGTTATTTCATGCAAGCAAAATAATAGACTTTATTGCAGTCAGTTATACCTATCTATACCTATACCTACCTAAAATGACATAATGTATTAGGTCTATGGTCTATATTCAAGGTTAGAATCTGCACTTTTACCAATTCCTGTTATTAATAATCATTTTCCTATTTTCTAACAATCTAATAGCTAATACTTTGTTGCAGAAAATGGGATAGATTCCATTGACTTAATAAGAGAACTGTTAGAAGATGAATCATTTGAAGAGACAGTGCCTCGATACGCCGGGATACTTTTGGTGAACTATTATTTGCAATAATTGAAAATGTTTTTGTATCGAGTGACCAAAAATTTCATTTGCTATATAAAAGAATCGAGTGTTATGCTTTTGATAAGCATTATGAAGCTTGTAGTGTGAAACATGTTTTACCACGGAATTAGGTTACTGATTTTAAATTATTGTACTGGCCATTTTTGACACATATTCTCACAGTTGATGAGGGAAATTAATTTATTTCTTCCATGAATCAGGAAATATGACTCTGAATATTCTGGCTTCTTTTCATTTAGACATTATAAAAATTATCTTCAGGTTAGTTTTTACTGAATTGATATGTTATGTTTTTTATATTCGTTCTGAGGTTTTTATTTAGTTTATGAGAAATTTAATGTTTATCCTTTTTCAATTTCTTAGAAGATTAAAGAAATCAAAATAAATTCATAAATTCATTTTGTTATAATGATTTTCTTTTATAAACTGTGATGCATTTAGCATACCAGTTTTTCGTATAATTGAAAATTGGTATTGTAATCGGGTCCTTCTCTGTGATCAACTATGAATTAATATTGGCCTTAAGACAGGTGGGAGAATAAAAAAAGAAACCAGATCTTTCTTAAAATTGCAAACGTTTCGAACTATATTAGTTCTTCATCAAGGCTACAATAACAACAAAAATTTATAAAAAGCTTGTTGTAGCCCTGATGAAGAACTGATATAGTTCGAAACGTTTGCAATTTCAAGAAAGATCTGGTTTCTTTTTTTATTATCCCACCTGTCTTAAGGCCAATATCAATTCATAGTTGATCACAGAGAAGAATATCAATTTTCAATTATACGAAAAACTGGTATGCCAAATGCATCACAGTTCCCTTTTTATCCTCCCAGGTGTCCTAAGGCCAATATTAATTACTAGTTGACAATTGAAAATGTTTTTGTATCAAATGACCAAAGATTTCATTGTTATTTTTTATGTTAGTTTTTGTTGAAATGAAATGTACCTGATTTATGTCATGTTTTTTTAAATTTATTCCGAAGTTTGATTTATTTTATGATGAATGTAATCCTTTTTTAATTTGTTGGTATTATGAAGAAATTAAAATATGTTTATTCTGCAATAGTGAGTTTTTTGTTATAACCAGTAATAAAAGAACTATGACATTTTAAAACTTTTTCGTAATCAGCAAAAACATTGGGAATATCTATCATAAATTATAGAAAGCTGGCAGCTCTTTGTATTCGTTTAAGTACCATGTATAAATGGTAAACGAATACATATTTCAGAAATTATTTGATAACTTTAAATGCTAATAATCTTTGTTTCCTGCAAAACTATATTTATTTATTTCATTCTTGAATATTTATTACCCCTAAATAAAATTAATTCAGAATGCAATGAATTTATTCGAGGGAACAACATTTCTCGATTTTCGGAAAGATTCATTACTCGTCAATCGCTTTGAAATTACACAAAACTAATTTAGAAAAATGTAATTCAATAAAAAAATTGACGATTATGAACTTTTCACAAGCATCGATAAATTTTGTTTTCAATCATTCAATTGTTTCAGAAGCCCAGATGGGATGTAATCCTAATCCATCATCATTAGATGTATACATCTAATGATGATGGCAATTTCACTTTAGGATTACATCGCATCTGGGCTTCTGAAACAATTGATTGATTGAAAACAAAATTTATCGATGCTTGTGAAAAGTTCATAATCGAAATCATAATCTAAATTAGTTTTGTGTAATTTCAAAGCGATTGACGAGTAATGAATCTTTCCGAAAATCGAGAAATGTTGTTCCCTCGAATAAATTCATTGCATTCCGAATTAATTTTATTTAGGGGTAATGAATATTCAAGAATGAAATAAATAAATATAGTTTTCCAGGAAACAAAGATTATTAGCATTTAAAGTTATCAAATAATTTCTGAAATATGTATAATTTAATAATTAAAAAATATAAGCTAACTATCAAAAAAAAATCACTAATAAATAAGGAAATTCATTTTGCAGATTAATACGCAATATTAATTAAAAACAAAGATCTTTCTAACTGATAACGAATCCCATTTCGCGCAAATAAAAACATTCATTTATTATTAATAAGTATATTACATATAAAAAATATTCATTTGGGGAATTTAATAAAGCATATATTTCTGAGAAATAAAGATTCATTACGCCATAATCGAATAAGCCCCTCATTATGTATCAATAAATATGCATTATAGTTAATAAACTTTTTTCTCAGTGTACAAGCATTTTTATGATTTAATATCAAAATATTTTCTCATGAATATTTCATGTTGTTTATTGTTCCTACGGTTACTAAAACTTCTCTTTCTGTGATTGTTCATTAATATGATACTCTAATCGACAAAATACATACAATTATCATTGAAATTTATTCTAATTTTGTATAACAAGAAATTTTTATGAACAGTTTCACTACAGAATAATATGCGAATATGCATTCCATGCACCGGCGTGCATTTTGAAATGCTGTTATGGCAAGGGAGTTGTACGCGGAGCACTTCCCAAACATAAATTTGCCGATTAAAAATACATTTTAGGCTGAGAATTCGAGAAACAGGTAAATGGTTCCATAATTTGTCTCGATAAGTATTTTTTATATCTAATGTATATTTAACGGAGTATTTTACCAAAAAGTGGATGTGAACGAGTTAGGAGACATGTTAGGAAAGCAGCTTTGGTAGATGAGGTTTTGAAAAATAGAGCAGGATCTAACAAAGAGCGTTAGACAATTGTTGACTGAGCTGATTGCAAAGTCTGTCGCTCTTCGAATTTTGAAAGAGCAGCTGCTTCATCCATTTCATGCTCAAAAACTCAATCAAACAAGCCCTGTGGACAGGAGCTTTCTGGCGCTCTAGTTCAAACAGACAAATTATATCTCCGAAAGTATTGGTTTCTCAGAGTTGGGAATTAAATCAATGTATTCTTATGAAAGAACTGCATCATAAAGGAAATTAAATTCAAATAACAGTTTATTTATCAAGATTAAATGAGCAATCTGAGAATGAGAACTGCACCATGGAAGAAATCAAATTAAAATAGCTGAAATGAATTTGACTCCTTCTTATAGAACAGGATGAAATATACGAGTATGAACACAGATCATATAATAAAGCTTAGATTAGATAGAATAATTACAGCATTCTGTGAAAACATAGAAGTACGTACGATTCATTATTGAAATTTAGAAAAATCATATTTCCGAAAGTATTAGCTTATTGGAGTTGAAAATGATATCGATGGATTTTAATGATGAAACGGCATCTTAAATAAAAATTACAGACATTTGGGCAAATTGATAAGCACTCAGTTCCGAGGAACTAGAGCGTCAAAAGTCCCGCCTTCTCTCGTTCCGAAACCGAAAACCCGACAGCGTACTCGTAGACGTCATGCACCGGCTATCGGGCTCCTCGTACGATCTTGTCGATCTCCGGTATTAGAATAAAACGTCTGTACTTACCTGGGATATATATTCTTAATTTTCACTTTTAGACTTAAAATTGCCAAATAGGGGTTTATTTGGCGGTTTTTTACCCTTGTCTCTCTAAGTCGATTTTGACGTTTCTCGAACCAACTATTAGCAAGGAATTAGACAATGTCATATCTCAGGAAAATGAGTTGACATTATGACAATTCATACATAGAATAATTATATAATTCTGTGAAAACGTAAAAATAGGATTTTTATTGAAATTTTGAAAAATCATATCTCCGAAAGTATTAGCTTGTTAGAATTAAAAGTGATATCATTGGATTCTTATGATAAAACTGCTTATTGAAAAAAATTTAATTTGGAATTTATTTTGTAAAAAAAAATATTTTTTTGTTACTCCGAAACCATCTGTCCGATTTCGCCCAATAACGAACTCAGCCGAGACGGCCGGACGGCCGGCCGGCCGGCCGGCCGGACAGAATGAATTTCGACCACGGATTCTTGATCAGTGAGCCGAACCAAATCGTTTAAGACCATTTTCATCGAAAAATTCGAAAATTACAGACATTTGGGCAAATTGATAAGCACTCAGTTCCGAGGAACTAGAGCGCCAAAAAATGAGTCCCGTAAATTTTCCTCTAAGAGTGGGTTGCTGAATAGTTTCGGAACATCGAAGAATGATGGCAGAGTTTGTTACTAAAGTTTTATTTACTGACGAAGCTGGTTTCGTTCGAAATGACGTCATAAATTCTCATAACATCCATGAATCACAGGAGGAAAATACACACGCTTCTATTGAATCCAATTTTCAGCACAGATTTTTTCTGTATGTGGGAACATTTGGATATCATGTCGAACTGGATTTCTTTTCGTGCCGCCATCTTAAATATTAGGTTTATAAAACACCTGTGAACACTGAAGAAGAGATCATTGAAAGATAAATGTTTCATTGCAAGGCGATAAGAAATAAACCGGGAGTTATGTTTCGAGTAGAAAGATCATGCCAGCGTTGAATTTCGCAGTGCACATATTGAACATAAACTGTGAAGTATTTACATGTTCATTATTTTTGGCTCTCTTGTTCCTCGGAACAGAGTGCTTATCAATTTGCCCAAATGTCTGTAATTTTCGAATTTTTGGCTGAAAATGGTCTTAAACGATTTGGTTCGACTCACCGATCAAGAATCCGTGGTCGAAATCAATTCTGTCCGGCCGGTCCGGTCGGCCGTAGGCACGATAACTCCCGAACGAAAGGAGTTAGAGGATTGAAATTTGCAGAGTAGGTTTGTAGCGTAAATGTCTCGGACGAATTCGTTAACGGGCGAAATCCATCAAGTGCTTTCGGAGTTATGGTCGTTTTTACTGAAAATGTTTTTTATGCATATTTCAGGAACCGATCACTCGATCTATCTGAAATTTAGCATCAAATTGTAGAATCATGACCTTAAGACGAATGTAAAGTTTTGTATTGATCGGGTTACCGTAAAGTGTAAAAAAAAAATTTTTGAAAATTTTAAAATTTTGTTTCTACAATAACTCTCGAACGGAATGAGCTAGGCGGTTGAAATTTCCGGAGTAGGTTAGGGAGATAAATATCTCGGTTAAATTCGCTATTGGCCAAAATAGGCGAGATGGTTTCGGAGTACCGAAAAAAAAATTTTTTTTTTAAGATGCAGTTTCACCATGAGAATCCATTGATATTATTATCAACTCTAACAAGATAATACTTTCGGAGATAGGATTTCTCAAAATTTCAATAATGATTCGTTCTTCTATGTTTTCACACAATGCTATAATCATTCTATCTATGATTTATTATTTGATCTGTGTTCATATTCGCATATGTCATCCTGTTCCTCGGAACTGAGTGCTTATCAATTTGCCCAAATGTCTGTAATTTTCGAATATTTCGATGAAAATGGTCTTAAACGATTTGGTTCGACTCACTGATCAAGAATCCGTGGTCGAAATTCATTCTGTCCGGCCGGTCAGGCCGGCCGTAGGCACGATAACTCTCGAACGGAATGAGCTAGAGAGTTGAAATTTTCAGAGTAGGTTTGGGGGATAAATATCTCGGCTAAGTTCGTTATTGGGCAAAATCGGACAGATGGTTTCGGAGTAACAAAAAAAAAATTTTTTTTTACGAAACAAACTCCAAATTAAATTTTTTTTAATAAGAAGTTTTATCATAAGAATCCATTCATATCATTTTTAACTCTAACAAGCTAATACTTTCGGAGATATGATTCTTCATAATTTCAATGTAAATCGTATTTCACACATTGATATAATTATTCTATGTATGAATTGTCATAATGTCAACTTGACAGAAGGGAATATTGTAACTTCAAAAATATTGGGGTTGAAATACTCGTATTTTAGCGATGCAACGGGGACCTCACCCGAAAATGTTTGAAAATATTACGTAAATATTGAAAGCATAATTCTTTAGTTCGAGAGAGGAGAAAATTTGGTGAACGTAGATCAGGAAATTTTTGATCGATTACAAGGTAATTTTTTATTTATTACTCATCTTCTTTCATATTATTACTCATCTTCTTTCATACATGTTTTATGGAATACCTACTATTTGTAGGTACTTTAAACCTGTTTTGGCAATTGTCATACGAAACTTGTTTTTATGGCGCTCTAGTTCCTCGGAACAGAGTGCTTATCAATTTGCCCAAGTGTCTGTAATTTTGGAATTTTTGGCTGAAAATGGTCTCAAACGATTTGGTTCGACTCACTGATCAAGAATCCGAGTGCGAAATCGATTCTGTCCGGCCGGCCGACCGGCCGTAGGCACGATAACTCTCGAACGAAAGGAGTTAGCGGATTGAAAATTGCAAGGTGGTTTTGGAGCGTAAATATCTCGGACAAGTTCGTTCGATCTATCTGAAATTTAGCATCAAATTGTAGAATCATGACCTTTATACGCATGTGAAGTTTTGTATTGACCAGATTACCGCAAAGTGTAAAAAAAAAATTTTGAAAATTTAAAAAAAGTTTTTCCACAATAACTCTCGAACGGAATGAGCTAGGTAGTTGAAATTTTCAGAGTAGGTTAGGGAGGTGAATATCTCGGCTAAGTTCGTTATTGGGCAAAATTGGCCAGATTTAATTCGATTTCATCCATGGTGCAGTTCTCATTCTCATGATTGCTCATTTAATCTTGATAAATAAACAATTATTTGAATTGAATTTCCTTTATGATGCAGCTCTATCATATGTATACATTGATATAATTCCCAACTCAGAGAAACCAATACTTTCGGAGATATAATTTGTCTGCTTGACCTAGAGCGCCAGAAAGCTCCTTTCCACAGGGCTTGAACCAATTTTTTTTTTGACACAATTGATAATAAAATACATAAATGGAGAATTGAAAGGTTTTTTTTCTGGGTTTTCTCTCCCAAACTCTGAAAAATATCTATAAAATCAAAATTGATTATTTTGTGATTTGCTTCTGCGTAAGAAACACAAGATATTTGTCAGAAGCAATCAATTGAACAATGTTGCCTAACAAACAACAACGAAACAACATCAACGAAGAAACAAATATATCGTTACGTTTCGGAGTCTATATCAGACTCCTTCGTCAGACTTTCAATGAAAATCTTTAGAATTATTTTGTTGATAGTTATTTTGTGAAATTCAAGAATTGTCACATTGACAGTATTTAAAAATCATAGCTAACATAGTTTACTTCGCATAGAAATTTCCAAGTTCCAACTCCTTTTTCAATAAATTTAGCCAAATATGGTCAATACCAATTGAGCAATTTGCAAAATTGCATTCTCTGTTCAATATGGGTTGTACATACATGTTCTGCTATTTTTGATTTCTGTAGGTCTCTATTTCTTAAGTTATTCTTATGCTCTGACTTTCCTACTTCTAGTGGTCTTGATGTTTCTCCTATGTATGATTTACCACAAATAGGAATATTATATACATAGTTTTTTTTATTTTTGTTTTTCATTTATGGGTTTTGATTTCGTTAATAAAGATCTAAGATCATTTTGTGTTTTGAAGACGGTTCTTATATTGAACTTAGAACCGATTCTTCTAATTTTTTCAGAAAGGCCACGAACATAAGGGATCACATTCAACAGATTGGGTTGCTGTTCTTGTTGATTATTCTGCTGTACTTGTTGACTATTTTGTTGTTCTTGATTATTTGCTCTTCTATCTAAATTCATGATACATGTATTTATGAATTGCCTCGGATATCCATTTTCTTCAAGAAATGTTTTGATGAAATCAATTTCATTATTTCGAATTTCAAGAGTAGAACAAATTTGGTTCGCTCTATCATGAAGTATTTTAATAATACCTCTTTTAACACTAAGCTGATGGTTTGAATAGAAATTTAAATATCTATTTGTATGTGTCTGCTTCCTGAAGACCCTCGTTTCGAAATGGTTCGGATACTTAATTATCGAAACATTCAGAAAAGAAAGCTGATTATTTTTCTCTATTTCCAAAGTGAATTTTATTGTAGGTTCCTTTGAATTTATGAAATCGAAAAATTTGCCTAACTCTTCCCTACCATGATACATGATACATGATACATGTATTTATGAATTGCCTCGGATATCCATTTTCTTCAAGAAATGTTTTGATGAAATCAATTTCATTATTTCGAATTTCAAGAGTAGAACAAATTTGGTTCGCTCTATCATGAAGTATTTTAATAATACCTCTTTTCACACTAAGCTGATGGTTTGAATAGAAATTTAAATATATATTTGTATGTGTCTGCTTCCTGAAGACACTCGTTTCGAAATGGTTCGGATACTTAATTATCGAAACATCCAGAAAAGAAAGCTGATTATTTTTCTCTATTTCCAAAGTGAATTTTATTGTAGGTTCCTTTGAATTTATGAAATCGAAAAATTTGCCTAACTCTTCCCTACCATGTTGCCAAATTACAAAAATATCGTCAACATATCGCCACAAAGCTTTTTGTTTCAACAAATATGTATCCACAAATTTTTCTCAAAATTTTCCATGAATATATTACTCATGACAGGTGATAAAGGCGAACCCATTACCATTCCAAAATTTTGTTGATAAAAAACATCTCCTAGTTGAAAATAGGTGGTATTCAAACAAACATCAAGCATTTCCATAATACCATTGGCATTAAATTTTGAATCTTTAATTATCGAGTCATAATTTTCTAATTTCGTTCGAACTATTTGCAGCGACTTATCGACAGGAACATTGGGGAACAAACTGACAACATCAAAGCTCACTAGAATGTCATTTTGGTTTAAATTTGAATTTTGTAGTTTTTCAATATATATATTATATTTAGCCAATATCTTCATCCCAAAACAAGTTTCTGACCATTAAGTGCTATGTTCAGTACGTCACGGGCCGTCTTGAAGACTTATGGGAAAGGTGTTGGAAATAATTCAATAGGTAGGGGGAAGTCCCCAAGTGGCGGACACTTAAGGTTCTTTG